>OY288291.1:48843547-50155097 GCA_958450335.1 Hibiscus tridactylites | reverse complement strand
ATCCCTGTGGAGACGATATCCGATACTTCGTATCACTTTACTACTTGCGTCGTGTATACTTGCACTACAATTGCGATAGACTCTTTTACACGCAACAACTAGAACAGACGCTGGCTACATTTATGTCTCACAGGAACTTATATAGAGAACATGAATCAATTTGTCAAGAAAACAGAGACATTCATGGATAAAACAGAGATGCAGATGAAAAATCATGAAGCTACTCTAAAATCGTTGGAGACACAGATGGGTCAGGTCTCTCAGCATATCAACCCAAGGCAGACTGGCGAATTTCCTAGCAATACTGAAAATGCTAGGCAGCCCACACATGAGCAGTGTAAAGCCATCACTACTAGAAGTTGGAAGAAACTACCAGGGCCAGATAAGGAAACTGAAACAGTGAAGAAACCAACCTTGGAATCACCTGCCGAGGAAGCTGCGCCGACATGTAACAAACAGCCTGTTGCCGATGAGCCTGTCACGACAGCAGAAGCGGCAGAGGAGAAAGATGATGAACCCAAACCTCCTCAGATTCGTATGCAGTGGGAAGGACGTATTGCTGATTATCGTCCCCCGACTCCTTTTCCTCAACGGTTACAGAAATTGAAGCAAGAATCACAGCTTAAAAAGATTTATGACATTTTTAAGCAGGTTCATATCAACATCCCGTTGTTAGATGCCGTTAGGGAGATGCCTGGTTACGCCAAATTTCTCAAGGATGCCATGTCAAAGAAATCCAGACTTGGGGAGTTTGAAACGGTTAAGATGACAGAAGGATGCATGAGTATTCTGCACAAGCATCCACCCTAGAAAAAGAAGGATATGGGGAGCTTCATCATACCTTGTGTAATCGGAGATAAATATGTGGGTAAGGCACTTTGTGATCTCGGTGCTAGTATAAATTTAATGCCAAAATCTGTTTTCAGAAATTAGATATTGGAAAAGCTCGGCCCACAACAGTAATTCTGCAGCTGGCAGACCGCTCTTACGTTCAACCAGAAGGAAAAATCGAAGATATTCTGGTAAGAGTGGATAAGTTTATATTTCCTGCTGACTTTCTCGTTTTAGATTGTGAAGCAGATGAACACGCACCAATCATCCTAGGGCGACCCTTCTTAGCCACGGGAAGATCACTGATTGATGTCGAAAAAGGAGAACTCACCATGAGAGTGAACGATCAAGAAATAAAGTTGAATGTTCTCCAAGCTATGAAGCACGCTGATGCAGAAGAAGAATGCAAGGTTATCACTGAAGTTACCCTTGACCAACCCTACATCAGGTCGGGCTGTCACGACATCAACATTGGTCACTGCCTCGGCAGCCACTTACAAGACTGTCATGACAGCACCGACGATAGCAACTCCTCGGAATCTGATACATCTGATACTGAAGATCATGATGAGGTAAACTGGATAGGCAATCGTCTAGGTAACTTATTCGAGCCTTTAAATTATACCTCGGATAACCATGCAATCCAAAAGCCATCAACTATTGAGCCCCCTGTTTTAGATCTTAAGCCTCTGTCAGGGCAGCTAAAATATGTTTTTCTTGGTTTAAATGATACGTTGCCCATAGTCATCTCTTTCAAGTTGATGCAAGAATAGGAACAACAGTTAATAGGGATGTTGCAGCAGCATAAAAAGGTTATTGGATGGATGATAGCCGATATTCAAGGCATTAGTCCGGCATTATGTATGCATAAAATCCTTCTCGAGGATGATCATAAGCCGACTATAGATTCTCAAAGGCGGATGAACCATGTAATGAAAGAGGTGGTGCGTAAAGAGATAATCAAATGGTTAGATGCTGGAATAATCTACGCCATCTCGGACATCAAATGGGTGAGCCCGGTGCAATGCGTTCCCAAGAAAGGAGGAATGACCGTGGTAACCAACGAAAACAATGAGCTAATCCCAACCAGGACTGTGACCGGTTGGAGGGTTTGTATGGACTATCGAAAGCTTAACAAAGCTACCCGAAATGACCATTTTCCTTTACCCTTTATTGATCAAATGCTTGATAGACTAGCAGGTAAACCTTATTATTGTTTTCTTGATGGTTATTCAGGTTACAATCAAATAGCTATCGCACCGGAAGATCAAGAAAAGACGACATTTACATGCCCCTACGGAACTTATGCTTTTAAGAGGATGCCATTTGGACTATGTAATGCACCGGCCACCTTTCAAAGGTGCATGATGGCCATATTCTCCGATATGGTAGAGGACTTCCTAGATATTTTTATGGATGGTTTTTCAGTCTTTGGAGACGACTTTGAAAGCTGCTTAGGCAACCTACAAAAGGTACTCGAAAGATGTGAAAAAGCAAACTTAGTATTGAACTAGGAAAAATGTCACTTCATGGTGGATGAAGGGATAGTCCTTGGTCATAAGATTAGCTGCCGTGGAATAGAAGTCAACAGAGCCAAGATAGAAGTGATCAAAAAGCTTTCGCCGCCCACCACAGTCAAGGGAATCAGAAGTTTCCTAGGACATGCTGATTTTTATCGGAGGTTCATTGCGAAATTCTCAAAAATCACCAAGCCTCTATGTCATCTTCTGGAGCAGAACCGACCCTTCGACTTTAACGAAGAATGTACTGAAGCATTCAAGGTTCTGAAGGAAAAACTGGCAACAGCCCTAATAGTACAGCCACCAGACTGGACACAGCCATTTGAGATCATGTGTGATGCTAGTGACTATGTTGTTAGGGCAGCACTTGGGCAGCGGAGAGACAAACTTTTTCATGTCATATACTATGCTAGCAAAACTCTGAATGATGCCCAAGTAAACTATACCACCACAGAGAAGGAGTTACTAGATGTGGTATTCTCCATTAACAAGTTTCATTCTTACATACTTGGAACGAAGGTCATAGTGCACACAGACCACTCTGCATTGAAATATATGTTCGCGAAAAAGGATGCAAAGCCTCGATTGATACATTGGATCATGGTATTGCAAGAATTCGACTTTGAAATCAAGGACAAAAATGGGATAGAAAATCAAGTGGCAGATCACTTGTCAAGGTTGGAGAAGGGACAGAGCATACCGACAGATGAGACAAACATATTGGAGACCTTCCAAGATGAGCAGCTCTTTTGCTGCCGCAGTCACTGTCGCGACATCCATGGCGGCAGGTAAGTCTTCTGAACTCCCCTGGTATGCTGATTTCATTAATTTCTTAGTTAGCGGAATAATTCCTCCCGACCTTAACTATCAAGCCAGGAAGAGGTTCCAAAATGATGTTAAACATTATTATTGGGACGAACCTATTCTTTTCAAAATCTGTGCATATCAAGTTATAAGGAGATGCGTACCACATGATGAACAAAAAGACATACTTCATCACTGCCATGCTTCTCAGTATGGAGGTCACTTAGGAGGCAACAAAACTGCTGCCAAGGTTCTGCAGTCAGGATTTTATTGGCCGTCATTGTATAAAGATGCGCAATTCTTCTACAAGAGTTGTGACAAGTGCCAATGGACAGGAAACATCTCAAGGAGACACGAGATGTCGCTGCAGAACATTCTTGAAGTCGAGATCTTCGACGTTTGGGGGATTGATTTTATGGGACCATTCCCATCCTCATGTGGGAATTTATACATCCTCCTGGCAGTAGATTATGTATCTAAGTGGGTTGAAGCTATCGCCACTGAAAAGAATGATGCCAAGACAGTTCAAAGGTTTTTACACAAAAAAATCTTTTCTAGATTTGGCATCCCTGAGGCGATCATCTGTGATGAAGGGAGACATTTCGACAACCGGGTTATTGCTGCTGCCTTGAAGAAGTATGGTGTCAAGCATCGGATCGCAACAGCATATCACCCACAGACCAATGGACAAGCTGAAATCTCTAACAAGGAAGTTAAGAACATTCTTGAAAAGATGGTTAAGCCAACTAGGAAAGATTGGTCTTTACACATGAATGATGCGTTATGGGCTTATAGGACAGCCTTCAAAACTCCATTGGGAATGTCTCCTTACCGATTGATTTATGGGAAAAACATGTCATTTACCTGTCGAGATAGAGCATAGAGCATACTGGGCAATCAAGTCAGTTAATATAGTCTTGGAAAAGGCAGGACAGAAAAGACTACTAGATTTGAACGAAATTGAAGAAATTCGAACAATGGCCTATGACAATGCAAGAATCTACAAGGATAAAACTAAGAAGTGGCATGATAAAAAGTTGCTGCCATGACAGTTCTGCCCAGGACAGCTTGTATTGCTATTCAACTCTAGATTGAAACTCTTCCTAGGGAAGTTGAAATCTAGATGGTCTGGTCCGTTCCAAGTTGTACAGGTTTTTCCCCATGGTGCCATCACTATCAGATCTTTAAAAGACGGGCGCCAATTCAAAGTCAACGGGCAACACTTGAAGCATTATCAGGGGACTGAAGCCCCAAGAATGCAGGAAGTGGTTACCTTGGGAGATGCCCCACCTGGCATCCCTAATTTAACCTAATTTTTATTTTTAGTTTATTTATTATTTATATATTAGGAAATTAGATTTATTTTATAATGTTTTTATTTTAATTGTTTTTAGGAAATAAAGGAATCAAGACGAACAAGAGAAGTGAAATCAGCCCACCATCCATCCACCAGCCCACAAAGCCCAAATTTTGGAACCTGTCGTTACAGCTGCCGCGACAGACGCGGAAAATACAGGATGTCGACACGCTGTAGCGACAGACACGGAAACGCGTAACAGACGCGCAGCACACACGAAAACGCGTGACAGACGCGTCAGACACGCTACCGCGTAACATCTGGCTCCGTTATTCGCATCTGTCGTTACAGCACAAACGGGCAGCAAATCCTTCTCTATATAAACCCCGTCTCATTTTTTCATTTTTACTCACTTCTACTCTTCTTACTTACTCCTCTAGAATTTTTGTTTTTATTTTCATTTTCACAACCCTTGCAACAATGTCTTCCAGAACTACCCGTAGGAATGCTGCCTCTAGCTCCACCCCGACAGCAACCACCCCACGCTCATTTCAGATCAGAGATATATGGGAAGAAAGGGGATTCTTTTACACTTCAAAGGAGGGAAATCTGGGCCTAAAGACGTTCATTGCCTGAAAAATTCGAGCTCTACAGTGGCAGATCTTTTCCGAACAACCGGAGGAGGTGAACGTCTCTTTGGTGCGAGATTTCTACGCTGCTATCGACAGTAGGACGACAACAGCAGTCCCTGTACGAGGAAGGGAAGTGTCGTTTGAAGCTGAATACATAAACACCCTATATGGATTTTACATCGGCAGCAATGACGACGGCCACCAACAGTTCCTGAACACCCTTGACCCTGCTGCCTATGATGTTGTCATGGCAGAGCTGACCGACGAAGGAACACAGTGGAACACCAACCGCAAGAATCCAAGGACGGTAAAGAGAACTCAACTACTGCCGGAAGCCAAATTATGGAACGCTTTCATTAAAAAGCGTATCATGTTGTCATCACACAATACCACGGTCGACCAGCCCAGGTTAGCCTTAATTCACTCCATTTTACATGAGAGGCCCATTAACGTGGGCAGCTATATTCGCGAGAGCATCCTGGAGTGCGCACACCGGCCGACGGGACCACTCTATCTGTCGTACCTCATCACAGCCCTCTGCCGCAGCCATGGGGTACCTGAAGCTGGCACGGATATTCGAGTCCAAGGGAAGGGATGGACGGACAAGAACATACTCAGCTTAATAGAGCTTACTGTTGCCACCCCTTTGTCATCATTTGATCCAGCTGCCATGACAGCAGACAAGACAGAGCAGCCGGAGACTGAACCTGCTGCCACAGAAGCCAGGCAACAACCAGCAGCAGCAGCCCCAACCGACTCCTCCTCCAAGATCCTAGTTGATATCCAGTAGATGGAGGAACGACAGCTCGGTCTGATGAGCTTCATCAGGGATTTCACTGCATCTACGGTACACTTTATCCAAAACACTTTAAATTTCCCAGATGTCGTATTTCCCACCTTCCCTGCACATTATTTTGCTGTACCAACCCCTGCCCACACCCCTACACCTGCTGCCACACCACGGACACCATCTGCAGCATCAACACAACACCTGCCCCGACAGCCGCTGGCAGCAATCGTGAGGAGATTTCTGCCCGTGGAACGAAACGCAGAATGCCCTCGGAAGAGCTTGACGCCTTCATTGCCGGTTTCTCTTCTTCCTCCGTTTGGGCCGCAAGCGACAACGAACCCTCTATTAAGAGGAATCTCTCAAAGGAGTTTACACCGGTGAAACGGCAGAAGAGGATGGCAGACAAGAACAAGCCGGATAGCGGCAGCGGTAGCAACAGTGACGGCAGCAGTGGTGAAGACAACAACAGCAGCTGAGAGATCCGGGTTGTGGAGAAACCCCCTCATATCTCCCCAACCAGAATTCAACCACCGAGAGAGGCTAAAAAAAAGAACACAACTGCATCCCCCATCCGCCAGCCAGTCCAGAAGGCTCGTGCCCGCCGCCAGATCAGAGTCAGCAGCAACAATGATGACATCACTTAAAATTTAAGTTTCTTAACTTCCTTTGATGTCTGCTTATATATTTTGTGATATACTGTTTTCATCTTTATATTATCTTGTCATTTGCATTGAGGGCAATGCAACCCTCGAGTTTGGGGTGGCATCCCTCCATTAATGGAGTCTAATTTAGTTTTAAAATTGTGTCGTTTACTTAGTTTATTTTTGCTCAAAAAAATGAAAATATGAAAATTTTGGCTTAAGTCTGTGAGCTGAACTTACCTGTCGTGACAGCTCTGTCGTGGCAGTGTCTTTAGGATAGTTTTTACGAGAAGTTTAGAGCATTTCTATAGTTCTGAAACTTAAACACCATTTGTGACTGTTATACTGCCTATAACTCTGCTAGTTAACTAGAATAGGAAGCTTGGCACTTAGAGTAGAAAAGAGACTAGAATCTCAGGAAACCTAGAGGTGCCTATCACTGGCTCTAGGCAGATAACCAGAGAAAAACTTCTAGAGGTGCCTATCACCGGCTCTAGATAGTTAACTAGAGGTGGCTGAAATACTAGCTCTAGTAGAAAAGAGAAAAAAATCAATTAAAAAAAAGAAAATAACTAGAGGTGCCCGATTCTGGCTCTAATAAAAATTAATTAAGTCTCGAAGAAAACTCTAAACAAGCTAAAGTATAATATTCTAGTGAAATTAAGAGAGTCTTTGCATATAACTGTTCACAAGCATGCACACACTGCACGAGGACTATAGTGAGACTCCAGACAAATCCTAAGTTATCCGACAGGGTGCTACCGTCACAAAGAACGAATGGAGGGTAAGGGAAAGTTCACTGTTTTAAGCCAAAACAAAAATATTTCATTTTTCTTTTAGGTCTTAGTTGCTTGAGGGCAAGCAAAAACTTGAGTTTGGGGGTGTGTTGAGTGTGTAAAAGATCTATTATTTATCCCCTATTTAACCCATTTTTCTGCTACATTCAAGCATAATTCATTGCATTTAGGTTAGTTTACAGTTAAACAACACAAATATATTAAAAGGCACAGTTTCTACTAAAATTGGTTGCTTTTGCAGGTTGCTGCTGTAGCAGATGGAGAGGCAGGCGCTAGGCAGTGAAGCAGAAGAGCTGGAACAGGACGAGCAGTCAAGAAGGACGATGCTGCCATGGTTGCCGCCGTGACAGCAGAGGACTACATCAGTTTTGAGGAGAAAAGGCAAAGTGGACCTCGACAGATAGAGAAAATTAAGCCCGTGTGTCGTGGAAAACCAGTATATTTTTCCAAGCCCTAGATCAGAAGGAATGCCAAGCCCAAAGTTCAAGGAGAGAAAATTCCAAGCAAGAACGAGGACGAGTTAAAGCTATATTCTCTGAATATTTAGTCTTTATTAGAGTTATACTTTAATTTAAACTTGTATTCTTGCTATTTTAGAAAACTTGGACCCAAAGCCTATATAAAGGCATGTAATTCGACCTAGGAGGGAACATAACCTATCTCTAGCCTTCTTCTCAAAACCCTAGTCGTTTTCATCCTCTCATCATGTTCTAAATTCTCCTTAGGGCCACGGGTTGTTTTGTAAAGTAGTTGCAAGGGTTGCTTTTGTTTTAGGAATTTCAGTTCATTAAAATAAACTTCAAGTTCTCATATTATGGTTATTAACATCTTGCAAGAGTATCGAGAGAGCATTGCGAGGTTATCTATTTACTTAATATTGAGAGAGTTTAGTATACGAAAGGAATAAGTGCGAGTTCATCCTTCGATTCACGCCGGGAGGTATCATTAAAGACGTGTTCATCGACGGACTTGGACCTAGGGATAGACCAAGGCACAACATGGATTCTTGCCAAACTTGAAGTACGAAGTTGAGTGATCGCTGCCACGACAAGCAATAGACTGTCGCCGCAACGGGGACGATGACAGAACTGATTCTCCTAGACTCAGCAATACCTACACTACTGAGCAATCCAATGTCAGCCCATTCTCTCTATCTTGATTTCTCTACTTTTATTTACCAATATTCTTATCTATTTTTGTGACAAACATCTCAAATATTTTCTTTACTTTCTTGCAGTAATTCAAGGTGAAGCTATTAGCCCAGTCCCTGTGGAGACGATATCCGATACTTCCGTATCACTTTACTACTTGCGTCGTGTACACTTGCACTACAATTGCGATAGACACTTTTACACGCAATAGAAAGAGTCTCCCCACAGACGAGACACAAATACTGGAGACCTTCCCTGACGAGCAGTTGTTCGCTGCCATCAGCACTACCGCGACAACCATGGCGGCAGGTAAGCTTTCTGAACTCCCATGGTATGCTGATTTCATTAATTATTTAGTTAGCGGAATAACTCATCCTGACCTTAATTATCAAGCTAGGAAGAGGTTCCAAGATGATGTTAAGCATTATTATTGGGATGAACCTCTTCTTTTCAAATATTGTGCAGATCGGGTTATTAGGAGATGTGTACCACAGGATGAACAAGAAGCTATACTACATCATTGTCATGCTTCACAGTATGGAGGACACTTAGGAGGTAACAAAACTGCTGTCAAGGTTTTGCAGTCGGGATTTTATTGGCCTTCATTGTTCAAGGATGCCCAAACATTCTACAAAAACTATGACAAATGTCAACGGACTGGAAACATCTCAAGGAGACATGAGATGCCGCTGCAAAATATTCTCGAAGTTGAGATCTTCGACGTTTGGGGGATAGATTTTATGGGACCATTCCCAACTTCATGTGGGAACTTATATATCCTCCTGACAGTGGACTATGTGTCTAAACGGGTTGAAGTGATCGCCACTTAGAAAAACGATGCCAAGACGGTTCAGAGGTTTTTGCATAAAAACATATTTTACAGATTTGGCATCCCCAAGGCGATCATCAGTGATGAAGGGAGGCATTTCGACAATAGGGTTATAGCCGCTGCCTTGAAAAAGTATGGTGTCAAACATCGGATCGCAACAACATACCACCCTCAAACCAATGGACAGGCTGAAATATCCAACAGAGAGGTTAAGAACATTCTTGAAAAGATGGTTAAGCCAACTAGGAAGGACTGGTCTCTACACCTCAATGATGCATTATGGGCCTACAGAACAACGTTCAAAACTCCATTGGGAATGTCACCCTGTCGGCTTATTTATGGGAAAACATGCCATTTACCTGTTGAGATTGAGCACAGAGCATACTGGGCCATCAAGGCAGTGAATATGGACTTGGAAAAAGCAGGACATAAAAGGCTACTTGATCTGAATGAAATTGAAGAAATTCAAACAATGGCCTATGACAACGCAAGAATTTACAAAGACAAGACCAAGAAGTGGCATGACAAGAAGTTGTTGCCACGACAGTTCTGCCCAAGGCAGCTTGTGTTGTTGTTGAACTCTAGATTGAAACTCTTCCCAGGGAAGCTGAAATCTAGATGGTCTGGCCCATTCCATGTGGTACAGGTTTTTCCCTATGGTGCCATCACAATCAGATCTCTAAAAGACGGGCACCAATTCAAAGTCAATGGACAAAGATTGAAACATTATCAGGGGACTGAAGCCCCAAGAATGCAGGAAGTGGTTACTTTAGGAGATGCCCCTCCTGGCATCCCTAATTTAACCTAATTTTATTTTTTTATTTATTTATATATTTATTTATTAGGTAATTAGAATTATTTTGCTTTTAGGAACTAAAGCTTTTATTTTTATTATTTTTAGGAAATAAAGGAGACAAGGAGAAGAGGAGAAGTGAATTCAGCCCACAATCTTTCCATCAACCCAAAAAGCCCAACTTTGGAGCCTGCCGTTACAGCTGCCGCGACAGACGCTAAAAATCCAGCCTATCAACACGTTGTCGCGGTAGACACGCAAACGCGTAACAGACGCAAAGCAGACACGGAAACACGTGACAGACGCGTCAAAAACCGCGTAACAGCTGGCCTCGTTATTCGCGTGTGTTGTTACAGCTCCAATGGGCAACAAGCTCACCCTCTATATAAACTCTATTTTACTATTCAATTTTCACTCACTTCTACTCTTTCTACTTGTTTCCTCTAGAATTTTTACTTGCTTTCACTTTCTTTCCACAGTCCTTGCAACATGAGTACTAGAAATACTCGCAGAAGCTCTGCCTCAAGATCTGCCCCGGAAGCATCCCTCCATTAATGAAGTCTTTTAAGTTTACAAATTGTGTATTTTACTTAGTTTATTTTTGCTTAAAAAATATGATGAAAATTTGGCTTAAGTCTTTGAACTGAACTTACCTGCCGTGACAGCCTCTGTCATGGCAGTGTCTTTAGGATAGTTTTAGGAGCAGTTTAGAGCCTTACTATAGTTCTAAATCTTAAACACCATTGTGACTTTTATACTGCCTAGAATTCTAATAGTAAACTAGAATAGAAAGCTTAGCACATGAGTTGCCCCTAGAGGTGCCTAACATTGGCTCTAGGAAAAGAAGTTAAGAAAAATAGACTCAATACACCTAGAGGTGCCCAAAACCGGCTCTAGGAAGTTAGCTAGAGGTGCCTGAGATCGGCTCTAGTCAAACTTAAGCTTAAGAAAACAGAATCGAGTCTGCATAAAAACTAAATGAGCCTAAGAATTGCCTCCAAAAAAATGAAAATTGGCATAAAAATTCAAGTTAGAAGCTTAACTATTCTAGTAAACTAAGGGAGTCTTGGCATATAATTGTTCACAAGCATACACACACTACACAAGAATTATAGCAAGGTTCCGGATGAATCATGAATTATCCAACAAGGTGTTGCTCACAATAGGGAATGAATGGTTGGTAAGGAAAATTTCACTGTTTTAAGCCAAACAAAAATTTTGTTTTTTCTTCTTTAGGTCTAAATTGCTTGAGGGCAAGCAAAAACTTGAGTTTGGGGGTATGTTGATTGTGTAAAAGTTCTATAATTTACCCCATATTTAACCCATATTTCTACTGCATTCAAGCATAATTCATTGCATTTAGGTTAGATTTCAGTTATACATCACAAATATATTAAATGGCACAGTTTCTACTGAAATTGGTTGCTTTTGCAAGTAGCTACTGTAGCAGATGGAGAGCAGTGGAGAAGCAGACGCTGAGCAGTGAAGAAATAGAGCTGGAACTAGATGTGCAGACGAGGAGGGCGATGCTGCCATGGCCGCTGCCATGGCAGCCAAGGACGACAGCATTGGTGAGGAGAAGAAGTAAAGTGAGCTTCGACAGAAAGAGAAAATTAAGCCGGTCTGTCGTGGAGCACCCTTATATTTTTCCAAGCCCTAGATCAGAATGAAGGTCAAGCCCAAAGTTCAAGGAAGAAACTCCAAGCAAGAAAGAATGACGAATTAAAGACATATGCTCTGAACATTTAGTCTTTAATAGAGTTGTACTTTAGTTTAAACTTGTATTCTTGCCATATTAGAAAACTTGAACCCAAGGCCTATATAAAGGCATGTAATTCGACCTAGGAAAGGATATCTTCATCTCTAGCCTTCTTCCCAAAACCCTAGCCATTTTTCCCTTCTCATCATGTTCTAAACTTCCCATAAGACTACGAGTTGATTTTATAAAGTAGTTGCAAGGATTGCATTTGTTTTAGGAATTTTTCTGTTCAATAAAATAGACTTCAAGTTTGCTTATTCTGGTTTTCAATATCTTGCAAGAGTATCGGGAGAGCATTGTGAGATTATCTATTTACTTAATATCGGGAGAGTTAATTATACGAAAGGAATAAGTACGGGTTCTCCAATTTATGGTTGAACTATCTTGGACCTAGGGATAGGACGAGGTTAAGTGACTAAGGAAGAATTCAACAACATCGGTGTTCATCCTTCGATTCACGCCGGGAGGTATCATCAAAGATGTGTTCATCGATAGACTTGGACCTAGGGATAGGCCAAAGCACAGCAGGGATTCTTGCCAAACTTGAAGTATAGAGTTGTATGATCGCTACTGCGACTAAAAACAGACCGTTACCGCGACAGGTGCTGCCGCGACAGGCGCAACGACAAAGCAGATTTTCCTAGACTTTGTAACACCTACACTACTGAGCAATTCAATACCGGCCCATTCTCTCTATCTTGATTTCATTACTCTTTTATTTAAGTATTCTTTATTATCTCGTGAAAACTATTTAAATAATTCTTTCCTCTCTCGTGTAGCAATCTAAGGTGAAGCTATTAGCCCAGTCCCTGTGGAGATGATATCCGATACTTACGTATCACTTTACTACTTGCGTCGTGTACACTTGCACTACATTGCGATAGACACTTTTACATGCAACAATTATTATTAAATAAATGTAATAATAAATAAGCTAGTTATACATATAATAATATTATTAATATTCTAATAAATATAAATTTATTATTATTATTCTTAGTAGTAAATAGATTATTATTAGAAATAATAGTTTATATTAGGATTAAAATAAAATGTTATTATTATTATTATTATTATTATTATTATTCATTAAAAATAATAATATTTTTACAATTGAACGAATTTGAGTATTTCATAATAATTGAATGTATAAAATCGTAGTTACACCGAACTCAACATTTCTTAAAAGATCCTTAAATTATTCAGACAGTGATGATCATCATGAAGGTAGAATTCATGATTATATTTGTTCGCAATGACAAGCAACCTGGCCTTTCAGCGTATTATGGGGTACCTAAAAAAGTCGTATTTAACTTTTGGTAAAACTCGTGCTTATCTTCCGGATTCCTGGATATTGCGATTTGTTGATGTCGATCAAGAGAGATGAAAAAATTACGCATAGTTAACCCAAGAGGACGTATATATACAACTACAAATAATAACATATCGCAATATACGGGAAATTAGTTTGAAAATAAACTTCCCAGATACGCGATATGTTGCCAATAGTAGCTGCAATCGAAAATTGCTGACGTGGATATGCTGACGTATATATGCAACTGCAAATAACAATATATCGCAATATCCGAGAAATTAGTTTGAAAATAAACTTCCCAGATACGCAATATGTTGCTATAAGTAGCTGCGGTCGAAAATTGTTAAAATTGATGGGTGGGTGGTCCTTCCCTCCCCAAGATTTGGCTATTTATAGATTGAGGTGGATATGCTGACGTGGCAAACTCACGTTTTGTAGGACTCGAGGTCTTTTGAAACTTGCGTTATAGAGAACGCGAGTGCACTGTTACGTCAGATTTCTGTCAAAATCGCTTTATTCAGAAAGCGAGGTTGGTCTATATATTTGCACGTTGATGGATTTTCGTAACCAGTGAAGTTGTTTCATGATTTCGTGTTTTGCTGGGGTTTTGAAGTTGGAGTTGTTTATGTATTTTCTGTTCCGCTGGGTTCATGATAGTTGGAGTTGTGTCATGATTTTGTGTTCCGCTGGGTTCAGACCCCTCATGTTACGTTGATTGAAGAATACTTACCGAGATATCGCAATATCTGGGAGCGTGTGGTGTTATATCAACTCTGGACTTTTTGCAGATATTATATCGACTTTTTGCATATATTATCGCGCTCGCTTCTTTCACTCTGGACTTTTTGCAGATATTATATCTTGAAGTCCATTTCAGAAGATGATGATTATCGCGCTCGCTTCTTTCACTCTGGACTTTTTGCAGATATTATATCGACTTTTTGCAAATATTGTATCGATATTGTATCGACTTGTTGAATTTACTTATTGAAGAATACTTGTTGAAAGTTTTGTTAAATGAAATGCGAATTAAATTTACTTATGTGGTGTTTTTCCTTTACTATAAATACCCACCAATTCCACCATCATTTACTCATTCCTATTTCTCCCAAAACATCCAACACTAATCTTTGCTCCTCTTATGGCAAAATTTCATGCAACATTTTATTTTCTCGGTACTTATTTCGAATCAACAATCACCAGCAAAATGTCACTCAAAGATTTAATACAGTTGACATCAAGCGAGGTTAGTAAACGCACCGACAAACAAATTTCTTCCTTGGAATGTCGAATCCCAACACCGTCAGCAAACGAAACGCACTACGTTCTGAAGATTACGAACGAAACAAACATTCGTAACATGTATGACCAGCTCAATTCCGTTAGAGTTAAATACGTCAATTTAAATGTTAAGTTTGATGAGGTCAACGCCGACGAAGGTAGTACGTCTGCACTCGTACACATGCTCTGGCCAATGAACAAGCTCCGACGAGCTGCAGCTTTTTATGTACATGCATAGACAAAGAAAACAACATTTGATCGAAGAACTAAACTTAAGTTCAGACGTGTCAACTGACTACGATGATTCGGATTAACCATAAACTTCTTAAATCATCGTCGAATTATGTTATATGACGTCTTTTTTCATCATTTATGAATGTTCAAGGGATCTCGCGTTATGTAGAATTTGTATTCAATTATATTTTCTCAACACGTTCTATTTATCGTTAAATGACTCGAACAAATTACATTACTAGTCTCTAATTGTCTCAATTATTCAAACATGTACTCAATTATTCAAACATAAAACGAGTACACAGTACGAGTATTATTAATTCTGATGGAATCTCTGCCTCCTCAGAGATAAAGGGACCTCGCGTTCTGTAGAACGCGTGTTTCAAAGGAACTCGCGTTATACATAATGCGAGGTCATGGAATTTCAAAGATCTCGCGTTTTGTAGAACGTGAGTTTCACAAAGCTTCCTCCCGGTACAATAATTTCCCTTACACACCCGGATTCTCTGAGATTTTCGGTGCCAATAATAAGCCATAAGTGTCCCCTTATATGAAGCAGAACCATAAACTGTAAATATATGTTTGAATAGCCAAAACAAGTCGTCAAAAATTTTCAAGTTCTAATGGTGAGACGAGAAGGAGTTACTATTCTAGTTTACTACGATGGGAAGATAAACTACGATCCCGAACTCGACGTCATTTTTCAGTGCGAAGATCCAGTAACGCTAAAGATTCCAAGGAGATAATCGTACAAAAAGTTGGTTAAGGAACTGGAGAGCAATGTCCCGCATTTCCAAAACCACCATTTGTTCGACTTGAAGTATCGGGTGCCAATATCTATAGATCCGTTAACGTACTTTGTATGCAGCATTGCAGATAGTTCTAATGTGGAGCTGATGCTCGTTACCCACTTCGAGTAATCATTGGGTGGGCCCCTAGAGCTGTATGCACCGTTTTCCGATTCTAATCTTGCTATCGAAATACCAAGCTGGGGTCGGGCGAATTTCGACTTCAATCCAAATGCCAACGTTGATAGCCCGACCGCAAGTCTACGACATGATTTTAACCTACTGTGCCAAGACAACGAGTTTGGTGCATCGTCATCTGATGTGACAAGACATTCATGCGTAGCTAGTATCGGGTTAGACCTGAACCAACCCTCAAACGATGAATTTGATACGCCAAGAAATGTAACCTACGCTCCATAAAATCCGTATAGTTTTGGAGGGGAGGGAGCGTCGTCTACTTACGTTACGCACAACCATGAAGCATTCAACCCCTTCAATGGTTCCTCAAATGGACGACACTCAACGTATGTCCCTAGCACGGAGTACGTTCAACCATCTATGGGGAGACATTCTTTTTTTGGAGGGGAGGGATCGTCATCTTCTTGCGTTACGCACGACCATGAAGCATTCAACCCCTTCAATGATTCCTCATATGGACGACACTCAACATATGTCCCTAGCATGAAGTACGTTCAACTATCTATGGGGAGACATTCTTCTTTTGGTGCTCTTGATTTTGGTCTTGGAAATACGGTTTGTGAGCAATCTTGTGAGAGGTCTTGCGATCGTCGACCACTATGCTCGCCTCCAAGGGTAGCGATCGACGATGTTGTACTACACCAGAAGACTTGACAGTTCCACCAGAAGACTTGACCGTTGCACCAGCATATTTCGGAAAACAGCCGACAGCAACCAACTTTCTTGTATCAGCAACACCTATTTCTATGGACCAGCCACCATCCCACTTCATAACGATTGATATGGATGCCATGGACGTCCCTGAATTTTCGCAAGACCAAACAATAGACGGCAGACTCAACCGTTATGATGGTGAACTGGCCATTGGTATGACGTTCTTGAGAAAAGAAATTTTGATAGCCGTAGTTAAGCAGTACAACATTCGCCAGGATGTTGAGACGATAGTGAAGAAAACCCAAGCGAAATACTACAAGGCACACTGCACCCAAAAGGATCGCGACTGTAAATGGAAAATCCGTATATCACAATTGAAGAATGCAGGCGACCGTTGGAAAATAACAAAACTTGTAGGGCCCCATACATGCACCGTTGGTAGCCTAAGCCAGGATCACAAGAACCTCGATACAAAGTACCTCGCCGACATCTTTATGCCACTGGTCAAAGCAAATCCTTAAATGTCAGTCCCCACATGTCAGGCTGCAGCTGAAGGTGTCATCGGCTACCGTCCTGAATATTACAAAGCATGGTATGCAAAGAAGTGGACCGTAGAATAATTGTTTGGCCGATGTGATGATTCATACAAAGAGTTGCGTCTGTAGATAAATTTGCTGCAAAAACACATCCACAGAATGGTTGTCAAACTTGATACGGTTCCGGCATACGAAAATGATCATGTCGTTCGAGGTGTTTCTCAATTCCACCGGTTATTTTGGACTTTCCCGCAGTGCATCAATGCATTCATGCACTACAAATCGATAGGCCAAATTGATGGCACATGGTTGTACGAAAAATATACACATACCCTACTTCTAGCTATTGCATATGATGGCAATAAAAAATGTGTTCATGTTGCATTCGCAATCGTCCCGAAGGAAGATTTGGAGTCTTGGATGTTCTTCCTTCGGAACCTACGAAAATATGTCATTGATCCTGTAATACGAGCAAGGGACGGTGGGGTTTGTGTTATTTCTGACAGAGGCACAACGCTCTTGTGGGCGCTAGAACGTTTGGGTGAGTATTGGCAACCTCTATACATTTACCACCGTTTTTGCTTGCGGCACATAGCCGCAAACTACCTGCAGCAATTCAAGAACCGTGATGAACGTGAACTTGTGCTCACAATGGGTATGTCCTTTATGTCATTTTCATTTACTATATTACTTGTTGTTCGCTTTCATTTACGACCTCTTTGCATGTGTTGTTCGCCCATAACTATTCAACTGTCATCCCTTAGGCAACTCGCACTACAAACAAGAGGTGGAGGAGGTGTTCGAGGAACTGAGAGCGAGAAACAAACATGGCGCGGACTACCTTGAAAAAATTTCGAGGGAAAATGGCTTCGATCGTATGACGAGGGTAAACGATATGGTCACATGACAACGAACTTGGCTGAGGCAGTGAACTCATCACTGAATGGAGTGCGGCAGTTGCCTATCACTTCCATTGTCAAAACGACCTACTATCGTTTGGATACCCTATTTGAAACCTTGGGAAGGCAAGCAACTGAGTACATGGCAGGTGGACACATAGTCCATCCGAATTTTCGCACAAAACTGCAAACTCAATTGCACCAATCAAGACAGATGACTGCAACTCTCTTCTCGCGAAAAGGACACAAGTTTCGTGTTTCAAAATTTTCCAGGCGGTTGGAAGGCATTCAGCACAACGCGTACGTGGTAGATCTCAGGGCAAGAACCTGCGAGTATGGACTATTCCAAGCATTCAAATACCTGTGCACACACGCCATTGCTGCTTGCGCAAACCAACAGATAGAATACATGCAACTGGTTGATCTGGTATACTTACTCCAAACGGTGTTTAAGGTTTACCAAAAAGAGTTTCCTCCAATCGAAAATGAGGTTGATCCGAATGTCGTTGGCATTGAACCGATCATACGCCCAGATCCAGCACTACTAAGAGACAAAGGACGTCCACGGTCTACACGAATACACTGTGCCGAGGATATGGTCGAACATCGGAAAAAAAACGGACAAAAGAAGCATTGTAGTGTATGTAAAAATCATGGACACACAAAGACCAAGTGTCCTAATCGCTCGGCCCCTCGTCTTAATTAATTCATTGTAATTTATTTACGCGAGTTAGCCCATAACTATTGATCAGTAAAATCAGTCTAATTCGTTTTATAAAATAGGTCATCTTATACTTTCAATCATTCAAAAAATATGCTAGGATAGCGTTTTCGAAGCGAATTTAAGTCAGTGTAGAATGGACGGAAATTGACTGTGTTAGTGCCATATAATAGACAATTTCCAGTACTACAAACCCACACTCGATGTTTGCTAAAAATATACAATTTATACATCTAAAATTCTGCTTGAACATGCCTATCGACCTTTGTTCAAAGGCAATTTCATTCAAAAAAGGATGATAGCATAGGGTTTTTGAAGCCATTTTAAGCTAGTTTAGAATGGACGGAAATTGACCGTGTTGGTGACATACGATAGAGAATTTCCAGTACTACGAACCCAAACTCGATATTCACTATAAATGTACGATTTATAAGCCCGAAATTGGGCTCGAACAGGCCTACCCACTCTTATTTTTCAACACAAATTCGTACAGAACTCGCGTTTTGCATAACGCGATGTCTGTGCAATATATTCAGCCGCCTTTTTTTAAAATTCAGGGCTATTTCTCTGATTCTGGATATCTCTGTATTTGCTTCACAAGTAACAATGAACGCCATGTCCACCTCTCTGATCGATCTTATCCAAGGTATTATTTTATAATTTTTGTACATTTTTTTAATGTTGTAGAAATTCCCCGGCATTCAAAACTGTTAAATGACCTATGCGCACAAAAATATGCAGAGGGTAACAATGGCAGCGGCAGCGACTCCGATACCAGTCACGATGACGCACCTGATTACTACCAGCCTATCTCAGCCGTGGATGACGACGACGATGCGGATCAAGAAGATTTGGATGTTCAAGTCAATTCAGATGAAGAACACCACCATCGTAATCTATCGAATGGCTATATCAATCTAGTGGAAAACAGAATCTCGTCTCTTCATGTAGGGGGCGTTGATGCGGAGCAAAACGATGAAGAAGAAGAAGAGAGGAGGAGAGAAGCGTCTGATACGGCGATAAGGAGGGCGTTTAGGGAAGCGGAGAGCCGTAGAAACGCGCCGTTAACGCCAGAGAACGCTATGAGAGTCAGGGAAGCGATGCGTGGGGTTTCATTTGCTCGATTGACTCCCGATTGGGCCAATCAAATTCCTGAGGATCGGTGGATCGATCAACTTCATAGGCTGAGGCAACCGCAATGCCCTTCCGGTACCGTTTAGAATCGAATCAAGTTTTCGTTATGATTCCAAGTTTGAAAGAAAGAAGAAAAAAAACGCAACCTTTGTTCGATATTTCAGTTTGAATCCCATTATTAGACAATAGGTGTTGCCGATCATTTGAATTTGATTCCCTGGATTTTGGGTAAATTTGAATGCAGCTTTTATTTTGAATTTCTGGCCAATATTAGGCCTTATCTCTTTTATTGGCAAAACATCCCTAGTAGAATCGGATTCTCTGTTCAAGCACCAATGTTCTCAATTTCTGCACTTTTATCCATTCTCTTCACGATGCCAGATATGACCTGACACACCATCCAAACAATGAGAAACCCAAAGAAGCTTGTGTGTGCTAAAGCAGTCTGTAAGAATTTTTTACCTTTCCAGGCCCCAACTCGTAACTCTTTTTCAGCCCTTTGGTCAGCAAAGTTCTCACTGTTGTTTCCCATTGAACAGGAGAGACCACCTGCAATTTCATCAACGTGCTTAATCGCTATTCTTATCCCATGGGGAAGTGAAAAAACAGTGTTAAACACAGGTTACATGGCGCGCTAGTATCTTCTTTATTGTATCGGGATCTGCATGTGGCTGAGCATCAACATTTGATATCACAGGTATTCTTGGGGTTCTAATCTGGGTTGCTGCCAATGCACCCTCCAATCTCGACACTGCAGGATCCATGAAACTAGTGTGAGAAGCACCACCAACAGCTAAACGCACCTGCTAAACGGGAAAACTATGTTATCACCAGCACTCAATCACAGTTTTTGATAGGAAATGAAAAGGAAAACGAATCACCGTCATCCGAGCCTTGAATGACTTTGCTTTAGCTTCCACTGCTTCTACTCCTTTGAGACCTCCAGATACTACATAATTTCCCTGCCAAGGAAAACACACATTTTCAGTGCCAAAACTTGATCAACGAGACAGACAAATGAATTCTATATTCTTACGGGACACAGGTAATTCGCAATCTGAACTTTATCAGCTACATAAACTTCTTGGTTGGCAGCATCACATAATTGGCCAACCTTCTCCGAATCGAGTCCTATGATACTCACCATAGCACCTTTAGCAGCATCTCCGGCTTCCTAAATGCAGAAACAATGATGATTACGTCCGACAGCATCGATAAAATCATCCACACTACAAGGCACTACCAGATAGAAACAGGTGATTACCTGCATTGCTTCTCCGTTTAGTTTGACAAGCTTGAGTCCATCCTCAAAGCTTCAGTACATGAAATCAAAATTCACAGAGGAAAGAGCATCAATCATTTTATTTTCTTGTTTTACATGCTAACTCAAACAGTAGTAGACTGCTGATGGAATTTCTATATGCTTTAAACATGGAAATACAACATCTTTGGATGATTTGATTAGTCATTATAAAGTATTTCAATAATTGGTACCGAAAACACTCACCTAAAGGCCCCAGCAAATGTTAGAGCAGTATATTCTCCCAAGCTGAGGCCACACGTAACATCAACGGAATCGATAATCTGCTGGCCTCCATCACGGGCACGCAGAAGCTCCACGGCAGCTAGACTTGTGACATAAATAGCAGGCTGCAAAAAAATGCAGAGTAAAACTAATTTATTGCTCCCTCTTCACAGAATACATCATTTGTAGAGGAGAGCAAGTAAATAAGCAATGCAAAGGTACCTGGCTTATGACAGTTGAATCTAACTTTTCCTTGGGACCATTGATGCAGACATCTAGAAGATCAAAACTGCAAGCAGCTGGAACATAGTTACACTATAAAGATAATTTTAGAATAAGGGGACAGCATATTATGGATTAAATTTTGATCAAATTATAGTTCTCGTCATTGTACTATATACTCAAGTTGAGGAATTAGTCTATATATACTTTTTGTTTAACCATCAGTATCCAACTCATTGGTCGATTAATTCAGATCAGATCTTGCAGATGTCCAATACAAGAAGACTATTCTAACCCAATTTTCTCCGTTCACAATGTCATGATTCAAATCTCTAACCTTACTTAAAGGACTTAACGTCTCATTCCGCTAGACTAATTGATTGTTGGTTAGTCTAGTCTTCAAACTTTAATTTGACATAATTTTTTATTGTCATACTAATATTAATATTTGGGTTTTGTCCAAAACACAAACACCATTAAAAATTTTTTTGTTAGTAGGCTATTTGGAATCTTCTAAAAATAACTTTTAAAACTTGAATTAATTCCTTATACCAGTTAAAAGGTGAATTTATGGTGATCAAAGTAGCCATTTTCCACTAGTTTACCATTTAAAAAAACGAATCTAACTCATCCTCGTGAATTGGATTTTTTTCCTTCTATTTCACACCAAATGATTAACTAATTCCTTTAACCTTATCAGTGATCTGGACTATAGCATGTCATTAATAATAGTAAAAGGATTAAATTATCACAAATTAAAGTAAAATAACAAAATCTCAAACATGCTCGGTTTATTGTAAGGGTAAGCGTTCGATCGAATCGAGTAAAAAAATTTTATTTTATTCGAGTTGATGCGTCATATTTTACAACTCAAACTTAATTTGAAATTTTTTCGATTTGAGTCGAGTTTATGAAATTCGAGTCGAGTCAAGTTTTCGAGTTCCTATAAAAATTTAATTGTAATTATTTATCATATTATAGTACGGTTTAATTCTAATTTAAATGACTTTCTCTAATTATGTAAGATATGCATATATTATTTTTCACATCTATAAGTAAGATTTGTAATGTTATGTAATAAAAAATACCATCTAAACTTCTAAAATATATTTATAATATTATTTTTAAATAAGGAACTCTTGGGGAGTATAAATGAGTCAATGAATTGATGTGAAGAAAAAACTTTACAAAAAATTTCAGTTGAATGATCAAATTGAAAAAAATGTAAAGTTAAAGGACTAAATTGAAAAAAGAGTATATTTGTTAAAAATATAAATTGAAGTTATCTAGATATTATACACTGTTAGACTGCTAGTGAATCATGTGGCTTAATTTTGGTAAAAAAATAGACTTAAAACAAAAGAGAAATGAAGAAATGGAAATCATTCAAAGTTGAAGAGCTAAATTGCAAAAGTATGAAATTTAATTTAAAAAATATGAATTGAAGTTAAAGATGTATTCTTAAATGGTTTAGAAGCATGTGGTTCAAATTTGGTCAAAAATTGACTTAAAACGAATGAGAGATTGAAGAAATGAGGAAATCATACAAAGTTAAGGGGCTAAATTAAAAAAAAAACATGAAATTTATTTTCAAAATATGAATTGAAGTATTCTAAATTGGTTTAGGAATATGTGGTTCAAGTTTGGTTAAAAATGGAGTTAAAATGAAGGAGGAATTGAAGAAAAATGAAATCATGGACTAAATCGCAAAACTATAAAATTTAATTTTTCGGTTTTTCAAGTTGAGAAAATTTCAAATCGACTCGAACTCGATTTTTTTCGAGTTGACTCGAATAACTCGAACAAATCAAATAACTCAACTCGATTAACTCGAAATTAGAAAAAAAATTAATTTTTTCGAGTCATGTTTTGCTCACCCCTAGTTCATGGAGCAACACGAGCTTCAATTTTGGACGCCAAAATTCACGATAAATATTAGGATAACTACATTAGATACTACTAAATTTTAAGCTTAGTATTGATTATACCATTGAATTAAAAATTAATGTTATTTTAGCACTTAACTTTTGTTTGTGCTTCAATTATAACAATGGACCGTTAAAATTTCTCCACCTAAAATATTATTGATCTTTTTAATGGTCTAAAGGTGATTACATGGTAGTATATGCTCATAAGTAATCTTAACCCTTTGATAATGCGCATACACTTTGTAGATAAAGTGATTTGAACCAGTGTCTCCTAAAATGAATAACATCTACTTTTCCACTGGGACACTTATTTGGTTCAAAATAGTATTGTTTTTTTAGTTTACTGGTACAATCGATACTAAAATTTTAGTGACATCTGATGTAGTTTATCCTAAATACTAAATTATGCTTTTATGATTTATTTAAGGTTCTTATTAGTTATATTTAGGCAAAATGGCAAAAGATGCCCCAACGTTTGCATGTTTTGTTATTTGGACCCCTATTCTTTTTTGGGGGGCATATTTGGACCAAAAAAAGGATAGGGGGCCAAATGACAAAACAAACAAACATTGGGGCATATTTGAACCAAAAAAAAGAATAGGGGGCCAAATGACAAAACATGCAAACTTTAAGAGCATCTTTTGTCATTTTACCTTATATTTAATGTATTTTCTTAAAAACTAAAAATAATATATTTAACAAAGTTTAATCATATTTTTATATTTATTTAATATTAAATTATTTATTTAAAGTGTTGAGATATACTTTCTTTTTATACGAACTTATTTTTGAATTTTCGCCCGTAACTCTAGAAATGTAGGAGATGACATGATCCAAAGTTTTCACGTACCCTAATATATTATTTGCCTTCTTATACAAGTCTGCAGCAGCAGGCACATTCAGCGCTACTTTTCCCATTCCAACTGCTTGAGCGCCCTGAAATTTTCATTTTATACTTGTGAACCAATACAAAACAGATTCATCCAGATAAAAGCCAGAGAGAGAGAGAGAGTAAAAGCTCTTGACATGTAAAGAAATAGATTTAGCTTAGTACTTAGTAGAGCTTGAAGTTGTCCAAAATTGATGGAATAAAGAACTAACCTGGCCGGGAAAGAGGAAGGCGGAGGTGGGCTTGTAATCGGCGAACAAGGCATCATCGACGACATTCTGGGATCCAAAGGAGACGCTCATGAATACCCCAGATCGAGAGGAGTTGTTGAAACGGAAGCATCGAGAAGAAAGAGGTCCATTGGAGCGAATGGAAGACAGGGAAGAAGGGAGAGCGAGGGAGGCAACGGACATTGTGAAGAGAGAGTGAGGATTAGCTGATGAGGAAAGGCGCAGACTGTGCATGCCAATTGTTTGATATTTGTTCTGCATTAAATAAGCTAAGCTCTGTTATTGTCAATTTTGGCGGCCGGATATCCTAATGGTGGACATTAAAGGTTAGGTTGAAAAACCAAACAAACACATCAACTACAAAATTACTACCAAAGCAAAAATAATGTACAAAAAATATTCAACAAATATGTCAAAAGTAATTTGATCGAGTCCTTATGGTTGGAGGAGTATACTTGCTGCTAAACACTTGGTTTCTAGTAGATTGATGTGGCGAGTCGAATGCCTCTATTAAGGCTGCCAAGTCTTTCCTATTTGTATTGGTAGGGTGCAGTGCGCAACTTTGATCGAATTCAGTAAATCATTGTTCTCTCATCTCGTTGGATGGAACCGCCTAGCAATCTCCTTGGCTTGTTTTAGTGAGGACCAAAGTGTTAGAAATAATTTGTAAATAACAGTTAATTAATTGTTAGTTTGTTAATTAGTTGGACCGTTTCTGATTAGGTTGTGTATAGGTTATACTTATAAATACTCATCAATGTGATAGGCTGGTGTACGTGGATAACCCAATGTCATTCTTTCGGTAATAAAACCTCATCTAAATTTTTATTGTTTGATCCTCAATTACCGTCTTAAATTGGCATCTTAAATTTCAAGTTTAGACTCGTTGAACTGCTAATAAGGTGGCTTATGCTCTAGCGCGGAAAACCTTATCGTACGCATATGACGTGGATTTTAATACCCTCTCATCCATAGTTTTGGATGATATTTTTCATGCTTACTCATATTTTTTTTTTGTTTAACCCTGAGTTTTGCAAAGAGCTATTATGAGGTAAACTTTCTAATTTAGTTTTCTCTATTCCCAACATCAATATTCGAACATCTAATTTTATTTAAGAAATTTAATGTTTTATTCCTTAAACCAACTAGTTGTTGGTAAGAACTATCAATATTTATGTGTTAGGAAATCTTTTGGATAGCCTAAACTTATGCATGTCTTCCTATATTATTTTTATATTTTTATTAAATCTAATAAATGAATGTGAATAAAAATATGTGTTTTTTTTTTCTATTAAACAAATAAATTTAAACAGAAGTCTATCTAGTTCATTTATCAATTTCGTTATAAGTTCATATATTAGTTTGTTTATTTAAACTAAACATTTCTTATAGATATATTATAAAATTAATATTTAAGTTTGATTATTTTATAGTTTAAAATTTAAATTATATCTACTTATGAGTTATTTATTTTTTATTCATAATATATTTTTAATTATCTGTAAACATGTTAAATTATAGGGTAAAGTACACCAATAGTCACCGAATTTTTAGAATGGGATTATTTTGGTCACTGAACTTTTAAAAATTTCATTGGGGTCACTCAACTTTTAGTCCGCTTTCATTTTGGTCCCTCCCTTATGTCGGAGGTATACCATGGAGTTGACGAGTTTGCTAGAGGGGTCGATGCTAGAGTGCATCAAGGAGGGGTTGTCACATGATCCCACATCCAAGTCATTGCTTGAACTTGCCAAGGAGGGCAAAACCCGGAGGTTTTGGCTTGATGGAGGTTTGTTATTTGCTCGGGGACACCGCCTCTATGTGCCTCAGTTTAATGGAATCCGAAAGGAGCTCATAAGGGAATTGTAACACCCCAAATTTGGGCTTAGAAGTTTATGGTCTGAACCGGACCAGTCTGAGAAACGATGCGAATATAAAAGGAGGTTTTAGGGAACACCTAGTTCGAGATACTTTAAAAATATAAGAAAATATCTAAAAATCCTCATTTATTATATAAAAGAGAATGGTGAAGTCAATTTTACAAAATGAAGTTTGGAAATACTACATTTCGGTGTAGTGACCAAATCACAGTTTTTGCAAAAGTGAAATAGTGACTGTTTTGTAAAGGATAGAAACATTGAATCTTTAAGGAGCTAATTTACACAAAATGTTTTTCTCCAGATTTTTCCTTAATTTGGGTAATTTTATTAATGTTTTAATTAAAGAAAATGAGGTTAATTAAATGAGAAACTAACTTTGACTATTCATAACTACTTTTCACAAATTTCCCCCCTCTTCATTTTCTCTCAAATTCCTTTCAACCAAACACACTTTCTACAGAAAATTTACTTTGATTTTACACTTCATTTGATGAGATTTAAATTCCTCTTTGATTCTTAATCAATCCCTCATCAAATTCACTTGATTTCTACATTGAATTTTCATGGAAACTCGCCCAAATCAAGGAGAAATCATCATTTAGAGGTAAGCTTGTTCTTCTCCTCTAAATACTCAGTTATTTACTGAAATTCCAAAGTTGTCAATCCTTTATTAAAGTTTTGTGAATGGTTTTAATGTTGGAAACAAGATTTTGGCTTAAAACTCAAGATTTTGGAAGAGATCTTGAGGATTTTCGTGGATCTTGGTTAGGCTCTGTTTTGAGGTTGTTTTCTAATGTATTTTAGATGTTAATTGATGTTAAAAATGAGGTTTTATCAATCAAGTCCCGAATAGGTTTGTTTTCCTAAGTTTTCCTTGCTAGAATGGTGGATTTTGGGGTGGATTTGGTGATCTGCTGTTGCTGGAGGTATAAGGTCATGTTTATGTTGCTTTTTGATGTTAATTGATGATTATAAAAGGTTAGAATTGATAGATCTTGGATGGGCTTTGTTTTGGGAGAGTTTGGAGGTCATTTTGGTTGTTTTTGGTAGCCGAAATGAGGTTCTTGGGTAGAGCAGTGAGTTGGGTTGTGTTGCTGGTGATTTTAATGCATTGTGATGCATTAATCCTCTGTTGTTATGTGTTTAAAATAGGGGAGAATGATCCAAAAGCAATAGAGGTGGCGTTGGAAGTTTCAGATGCTTGGAAGGCTTGTCGGCTAACATAGTTTTGTGTATCGGTGAGTGAGATCATGTTTTCCAGCTTTGGAATGGTTTTGAAAAGAGGTTTGGGAACTTAAATTTAGGCTTGAAACGCCGGTTTAAGTTCGGAAGTAAGTAAAGTGGAATTCTCTCTCAATGTGCTATTATTTTTTTGGAAACTATCAAAATGGCTTGTTGAGTGTGTAAAAGTTCTATTATTTACACCCTTTTAACCCATATTTCTGCTGCATTCAAGTATCATTGCATTGCATTTAGGTCAGTTTACGGCAAAACATCACAAATATATAAAAGGCACGGATTCTACTAAAAGATGGTTGATTTTGCAGGTTGCTGCCATAGTTGACGGAGAAGGCGGGCACAGGGCAAAGAAGCAGAAGAGCTGAACTAGATAAGCAGACGATGAGGACGCTGCAGCCATGGATCTGCCGTGACAGCAGAGGACGATAGCAAGTTAGTGGAGGAAAACCAAAGTGGACCTTGATAGATAGAGAAAATTATGCTCGTCTGTCGTGTGAAAACCATATATTTTTCCAAGCCCCGGATCAAAAGATATGTCAAGCCAAAGCTCAAGGAGAGGAAATCCCAAGAAACAAAGAAGGCGGCTGAAAAGTAGGATCCTTGGAGATTAAGTCTTTATTAGAATCTTACTTTTAATTAAAGTTGTAATCCTTGTTATCTTAGAATACTTGAGCCCAAAGCTTATATAAGGGCATAGATTTTAACCTAGGAAAAAACCCCATAACCGATAACAAAACCCCTCCGACGTTTACCCGCCGTCGATATGTTCTAAAAACCCCCTAGGGCCACGGGTTGATTTGTAAAGTAGTTGCAAGGGTTGTTTTGTTTTAGGATTTTCCAAGTTCAATAAAATAAACTTCAAGTTCTCTTATTTTGGTTATTAATATCTTGCAAGAGCATCGGGAGAGCATTGTGAGGTTATCCATTTACATAGCATCGGGAGAGTTAAGTATACGAAAGAAATAAGAACAAGTTCTCTAGTTTATAGTTGAACTATCTTGTGCCTAGGGATAGGGCAAGGTTAAGTGGCTAAAGAAGAATTCATACACATCGGTGTTCATCCTTCGATCCACGCCGGAAGGTATCATCAAAGACGCGATCATCGACAGACTTGGACCTAGGGGTAGGCCAAGGCAGATCTGGGATTCTTGCCAAACTTGAAGTACTAAGTTGGTGTGTTTGCTGCCGCGACGACCAACGGACAGCTTTCGCGATAGGTGCTGCCGCGACTGGCGCGACGACAGAACTGGAGTTCCTAAGCATTGCAATACCTGCACTACTGAGCAATTCAATATCAGCCCATACTCTCTATCTTGATATCCCAACTCTTTTATTTACGTTTTTCTTTATTATTCTCGTGACAATTCTCTCAAATATTTTCTTTACTTCCGTGCAGTGAACTAAGGTGAAGCTATTAGCCCAATCCCCCTAGAGACGATATCCGATACTTCGTATCACTTTACTACTTGCGTCGTGTACACTTGCACTACAATTGCGATAGACTCTTTTACACGCAACAAGTTTTTGGCGCCGTTGCCGAGGATTGGCAACATAACTACACCTTTCTTCTATTGCACTTTTCGTTTTTGTTTTTGTCTTTCTTTTAATTTTCTTTTTTTTTCTTTGGAGCTTTCAACTCTTGCTTTTCACGAGGTTTTCTTGTTTATGCGCAGATCTAAAAGAGGTGATGATCCTGAATATCCACTAGATCCAGAAATCGAACGATCATTCAATCTCAAGAAACAACTTCGCCACCTCTTAGCCAGGAACGAGTACCTTGAGGAACAGCTAGAGAAGATGGCCCGTAACCCGCCCGCTGGTGGTGGTATACCGCCTATCGGCAACCCACCTGCCGCAGATGGACGACGGTACTGCCATGACTACATGTTGAACGATCATGTAGAGTTGGAGACCACGCTGCCTGATATTCATGTTGACAACTTCGAGCTTAAACCTGTCATGTTTAGTATGATCAACAATGTCGGGCAGTTTAGTGGCGCTGTGACAGAGGATGCTAGGGAGCATCTCAAAACATTCCAGGAGATCTGTGGTTCGTTTAGACTACCAGGAGTTAATCCGGAGATACTGAGGCTTCGGTTATTTCCCCATTCATTAAGGGACAGAGCTAAAACTTGGTGGAATAAACTTACGCCGGGTTCAATCATAACTTGGGCAAATTTATCTCGTGAATTTTTATCTCGTTTTAATCCTTCGCATTTATCTGAGCGATTACGTAATGAAATTGCTACTTTTCAACAGGAAGATGACGAGCCGATGCACGAGGCCTGGGACAGATTTACTACTCTTCTTCGAAACTGCCCAATGCATGGATTCCCTGTCTGGAATCAGGTAACTAAGTTCTATAATGCTGCTAACTTACAAACTCGTATTCGAATTGATTCTGCAGCAAATGGACTATTATTGGATAAAGATCCAGACGAGGCCTTACAAGTTTTGAAAAATCTGGCCAAGAATGAGGAGCAGTTTCCGACTGCGAGAAGAGGGGGTAAACGGGTACTTGCTGTCAAGGATTATGAAGCCGACAGCACTATGAAATCACAGGTAGCATTCCTTACTAAAGCAATGAAAAGGTTATTGAATGATGATGGATTACAAGGATTTGCTGTTGAGGAAGTTTGTGACATCTGTGAGGGAAATCATAGTCGGGATGAGTGCCCAATACAAGTAGAAGAGGGAAAATATGTTGGAAACTACAAGCCAAATTACAATTCCAACAATTATAATCCCAACTGGAAGAAGGATCCAAAATTTTCTTGAGTAATCCTAATAACGCCCTGAATCCTCAAGCGCATCATCAGAATCAGGGAGGACCTAGATTGCTGACGCGACAGCAACTGCCGCCGCACCTGCCGCCGCAGCAGCAACAGCAGCAACCAGCTGCCACGAGCAGTATACTGGAACAGACTTTGGCCACCTTTATGTCTCAGACCGGTACGTATATGGAGAATATGAATCAGTTTGTCAAAAAGACAGAGAATTTCATGGATAAAACAGAGATGAGGATGACGAATCATGAAGCTACTCTGAAATCTCTGGAGACACAAATGGGTCAGGTTTCCCAACATATTAAGCTGAGACAGACTGGAGGATTCCCTAGCAATACTGAAAATGCTAGGCAGCCCACACATGAGCAGTGTAAGGCAATTACTACTAGGAGTGGAAAGAAATTACCAGGGCCGGAAAAAGATGCTGAAACAGAAAAGGAACCAGCCTTGAATAAACCTGCAGAGGAAGCTGCCCCGACAGGCGATAAACAGGCTGATGCCGATGAGCCTGTCACGACAGCAGAAGCGACAAAGGAGAAAAATGATGATTTTCGTCCTCAGATTCGTATGCAGTGGGAAGGACGTATTGCTGATTACCGACCCCCGCCACCTTTCCCTCAACGGATACAGCAAGCTAAGCAAGAATCTCAACTTAAAAAGATTTATGATATTTTTAAGCAGGTTCATATTAATATTCCACTGTTAGATGTCGTTAGGGAGATGCCCGGTTATGCTAAATTTCTCAAGGATGTCATGTCGAAAAAATCTAAACTTGGGGAGTTTGAAACAGTAAAGATGACAGAAGGTTGCATGAGCATTCTTCATAGGCAGCCACCCCAGAAAAAGAAGGATCCGGGGAGCTTTATCATACCTTGCGTAATCAGAAATAAATTTGTGGGTAAGGCACTTTGTGATCTTGGTGCTAGTGTTAATTTAATGCCAAAGTCTGTTTTTCAGAAATTAGGTATTGGAAAGGCGCGGCCCACGACAGTAACTCTACAGCTGGCAGACCGCTCTTACGTTCATCCAGAGGGAAAAATTGAAGATATTCTGGTAAGAGTGGATAAGTTTATTTTTCCTGCTGACTTTCTTGTTTTAGATTGTGAGGCAGACGAAAACGCACCAGTCATCCTTGGGCGACCCTTCTTAGCCACGGGAAGATCACTGATTGATGTGGAGAAAGGAGAACTCACCATGCGAGTGAATGATCAAGAGATTAAGTTGAATGTTCTCCAAGCGATGAAACATGCTGATGTGGACGAGGAATGCAAGGCTATCACTGATGTTACCCTTGATCAACCCTGCATTAGGTCGGGCTGTCACGATATTAAATTTGGGCACTGCTGCGGCAGCCACTCGTAGGACTGTCACGACAGCAACAACGACAGCACCGACGACATCAACTCCTCTGAATCCGATACATCTGATACTGAAGGTCAGGAGGAGGTAAACTGTTTAGGCAACCGTCCAAGTAAGTTATTCGAACCTTTGAATTATACTTCGGATAATCATTTAATCCAAAAGCCATCTACTATTGAACCACCTGCATTAGAACTTAAGCCCCTGCCGGGGCAGCTTAAATATGCTTTTCTTGGTTCAAATGACACACTGCCCGTAATCATCTTTTCTAAGCTGCCGCAGGAACAGGAACGACAGCTAATCGGCATGCTAAGGCAGCACAAAAAGGCAATTGGATGGACGATAGCAGACATACAAGGCATTAGTCCGGCGTTATGCATGCACAAAATCCTTTTAGAGGAAGACCATAAGCCGACTATAGATGCCCAAAGGCGGCTAAACTATGCTATGAAAGAGGTGGTGCGTAAAGAGATAATTAAATGGTTAGATGCTGGTATTATTTACGCCATCTTCGACAGCAAATGGGTAAGCCCGGTGCAATGTGTTCCTAAGAAAGGAGGAATGACCGTGATAACCAATGAGAACAATGAGTTAATCCCAACCAGGACTGTGACCGGTTGGAGGGTTTGTATGGACTATCGGAAGCTTAACAAAGCTACCCGAAAAGACCATTTTCCTTTACCCTTTATTGATCAAATGCTTGATAGATTAGCGGGTAAACCTTACTATTGTTTTCTTGATGGTTATTCAGGTTATAACCAAATTGCTATCGCACCGGAAGATCAAGAAAAGACGATTTTCACATGCCCATACGGAACATATGCTTTTAGGAGGATGCCGTTTGGACTATGCAATGCACCCGCCACCTTCCAAAGGTGCATGATGGCCATATTCTCCGACATGGTAGAGGACTTCCTTGAGATTTTTATAGATGATTTTTCCGTCTTTGGAGACGATTTTGAGAGCTGCCTCGGCAATCTACAAAAGGTACTTGAAAGATGTGAAAAAGCTAATCTTGTTTTGAATTGGGAAAAATGCCACTTTATGGTGGATGAAGGGATAGTCCTTGGCCATAAGATTAGCTGCCGTGGGATAGAAGTCGACAGGGCTAAGATAGAAGTGATCGAGAAGCTACTGCCGCCAACCACAGTCAAGGGCATTAGAAGTTTTTTAGGGCATGCTGGTTTTTATCGGAGATTCATTGCAAATTTCTCAAAAATCACTAAGCCCCTATGCCATCTCTTAGAGCAGAACTGACCCTTTGACTTTAATGATGAATGTACTGAAGCATTCAAGGTTCTGAAGGAAAAACTAGTAACAACCCCCATAGTACAGCCACCAGACTTGACACAGCCATTGAGATTATGTGTGATGCTAGTGACTATGCTGTCGGGGCAGCACTTGGCCAGTGCAGAGATAAGCTGTTTCATGTCATATACTATGCCAGCAAGACATTGAATGACGCCCAAGTGAACTACACCACCACAGAAAAGGAGCTTTTAGCTGTGGTGTTCTCTAGAGGTGGCAATCGGGTCATTCGGTTCGGGTCGTTTCGGTTCGGGTCATTTCGGGTCTATCTAGAATCGGTTTAGATTCGGTTCGGGTCGGTTCGGTTCGGGTTCGGGTCTAATTCGGGTCTGTGATGAGTCGGATTCGGTTCGGGTATTGGATCGGGTCAAAATCGGATCGGTTGTTTTCGGGTCGGGTCAATATCGGATCGGTTGCTTTCGGTTCGGGTCAAAATCGGGTCGCTTTCGGTTCGGGTTAAAATCGAGTCAATTTCGGGTCGGGTCAACATTTAAATTTTCGGGTCAATTTGATTTGAGTTGGGTTAAAGGTTTGAGGTTTAGTATTTATGGTTTAGTTTAGAGTTATTGGTGTATGAGACTAATTCTGATTCAACTTGTAAATCTATGCATTTGAATTTAATTAAATATTTAAATCAAAGCTTCATGTATCCATATAATTTTTTTTGTATAATTATATTGAATCAAAGTTTATAATAATAATAATAATCATAATAATAATAATAATAATAATAATAATAATAATAATGTCTAAAATGAATTAATTTATTAAACTTAGGATCTAATTGAACTAACTAAAATCTAAAAGCATAAATCACGGACATAATTGAAATAATTTTAAAACTAAATGTGAAATTTCAATTAAATTAATCTAAATTGAAACTCAATTAAATCAAGAAAAATAGAAAGACAATTGGTAAAAATAGAGAGGGAAAAAACAAAATTTTGGAGGGAAATAAGCCACCAATTTTTTAAGCTAGATTGAAAAAAAAGAAAAAGACAATTGGAAAAAATAGAGAGAGAAAAGACAAAATTTTGGAGGGAAATAAACCACCAATTTTTTAAGCTAGAGATTAATTACTTTTTAGGTCATGTTGCATTTAAAATGTTACATTTTAGTCAACTTTAAGTTTTAGTTTAATTTAATTTAGTCACAAGTATTCGCACGGTTTAGACTTCGGATATAGAAATCTCCTCCCCGTAGTGATATTTAGTCTCTAAAAATTTACTTTTAGTTGAAATTGACTAATCTTTGTAATTTAGTCTATTAATTTAATATATTGATATTTTCGTTCATTTTAATTTCAAAGATTTAATTTTTAACCAAAATTGACCCCTATTTATTTATATGGTACAATTACAAAATTGATCATTGGACTCTCAAATTTCTCCACTTCCAAATTGTCAATTTAGTCTACAATTTCAATTTTATGCTATATTTTATGATGAAATTATAAAATTGGTCACCAAGATCTCAAATTTCTATACTTCATTTTATTATTTATTATATTGTTAACAATAGATATTCGGGTTAAAATCGGGTCAAAATCGGGTTAAAATCGGGTTAAAATCGGGTCGATATTCGGTTCAGCTTTCGGTTCGGGTAGCATTCGATTCGGATCCATTCGGTTCGGTTCTATTTCGGTTCGGGTCCATTTCGGTTCAACAAAAAATTTCGGTTCGGTTCGGTTCGATTCGGGTCGGTTCGGGTTTCGGGTCAACTTCGAATCATCATATTCGGGTCAAAATCGGGTTTCGGTTCGGGTAATTCGGTTCGGGTCTTGGGTCTCGGGTCAAGTTTGCCAGGTCTAGTGTTCTCCATTGACAAGTTTCGTTCTTATATACTTGGGACGAAAGTAATAGTGCACACAGACCATTCTGCCCTGAAGTATTTGTTCGCGAAAAAGGATGCAAAGCCTAGATTGATACGGTGGATCCTGCTATTGCAAGAATTCGACCTTGAGATCAAGGATAAAAAAGGGACAGAAAATCAGGTGGCAGACCACTTGTCAAGGTTGGAGAAAGGACAGAGTCCGCCAATAGATGAGACTAACATACTGGAGACCTTCCCAGATGAGCAGCTCTTTGCTGCCGCAATCGCTGCCGCGACAGCCATGGCGGCAGGTAAGTCTTCTGAACTCCCCTTGTATGCTGATTTCGTTAATTTTATAGTTAGCAGAATACTTCCTTCTGATCTTAATTATCAAGCCAGAAAGAGGTTCCAAAATGATGTTAAGCATTATTATTGGGACGAACCTCTTCTTTTCAAACTATGTGCAGATCAAGTCATAAGGAGGTGTGTACCACAAGAAGAGCAAGAAGACATTCTCCATCACTGCCATGCTTCACAATATGGAGGTCATTTAGGAGGCAACAAAACTGCTGCCAATGTGCTGCAGTCAGGGTTCTACTGGCCGACACTGTATAAAGATGCACAAGACTTCTACAAGAACTGTGACAGGTGCCAGCGGACAGGTAACATCTCGAGGAGAAACGAGATGCCACTGCAGAACATTCTAGAAGTCGAAATCTTCGACGTTTGGGGGATTGATTTTATGGGACCTTTTCCATCTTCATGTGGAAATCTATACATCCTCCTAGCAGTGGATTACGTCTCTAAGTGGGTTGAAGCTATCGCCACTCAAAAGAATGATGCCAAGACAGTCCAAAAATTTCTACATAAAAACATTTTTTCAAGGTTTGGCATCCCTAAGGCGATTATCAGTGATGAAGGGAGACATTTTGACAATAGGGTTATTGCTTCCGCCTTGAAGAAATATGGTGTCAAGCACAGGATCGCGACAGCATACCACCCACAGACCAATGGACAAGCTGAGATATCTAATAGGGAAGTTAAGAACATTCTTGAGAAGATGGTCAAACCAACTAGGAAAGATTGATCTTTACTCCTTAATGATGCATTATGGGCATATAGGACAGCTTTTAAGACTCCATTGGGCATGTCTCCATACCGACTAATTTATGGAAAAACCTGTCATCTGCCTGTCGAGATAGAGCACAAAGCATACTAGGCAATCAAGGAAGTGAATATGGACTTGGACAAGGCAGGCCAGAAAAGGCTATTAGATCTGAACGAGATGGAAGAAATACGAACAATGGCCTACGACAATGCAAGAATTTACAAGGAAAAAACTAAGAAGTGGCATGACAGGAAGTTGCTGCCACGACAGTTCTGCCCAGGGCAGCTTGTGTTGTTGTTCAATTCTAGACTGAAACTCTTCCCAGGAAAGCTAAAGTCTAGATGGTCTGGCCCGTTCCAAGTGGTACAAGTTTTTCCCCATGGTGCCATCACAATCCGATCATTAAAAGACGGGCACCAATTCAAAGTCAATGGACAGCGCCTCAAGAATTATCAGGGGACTGAAGCCCCAGGAGTACAGGAAGTGGTTACCTTAGGAGATGCCCCACAAGGCATCCCTAATTTAACCTAATTTTTATTTTTATTATTTTATTATTTATTAGGAAATAAGGTTTATTTTGATAAATTTTTAATAATGTTTTTATATTTTCTGTTTTTAGGAAATAAAGGAGTCAAGAAGAAAAGGAGAAGTGACCCAAGCCCACCATCCATCCATCAGCCCAACAGAGCCCATTTATTGAAGCCTGTCATTCCAGCTGCCGCCGCAGACACGGATAAGACAGGCTGTCAACAGCCTGACACGGCAGACGCAGAAGCGTGTGACAGACGCGTAACAGACGCATAAATGCGTGTCAGACGCGTCAGACACGCCAAAACTCAACAGTCGTTCCGTTATTCACGCCTGCCGTTACATCATTAAACGGGCAGCAACTCTACCTCTATAAAACCCCGTTTCATTTTCATTTTCCTCACTTCTGCTTATTCTTACTTGATCTCCCCTTTCGTTTTTCTTTGTCTTCTTTACTTTCACAACCCTTGCAACTAAAATGTCTTCCAGACGTACCCGCCAGAGTGCTGCTTCAACTTCTTCAGCGGCAGCACCCACTCCGCAAACCTTCGCGACTAAGGAATTATGGGAAGAGAGAGGTTTCACCTACATTCGAAAGGCAGAAAACATGGGGCTCAAACCATTCATCGCAAGGGCGATAAGGGCCCAGCTATGGGAGCAGTTCGCAGAGCAACCAGCAGAATTGAATGACACGCTGGTGAGGGAGTTCTATGCTGCCATCGACAGTAAGACGGCAACATCAGTAACTGTCCGAGGAACAGAGGTACCATTCACAGCCGATAGCATCAACCATATGTATGGCCTCTATTTTGGTCCCAACGACGATGCCCATCAGCAGTTTTTGGACACTCTCGACTCTGCCGCTTTCGGTGATGTCATGGCAGAGGTGACAGAAGAAGGGACGGAGTGGAATACGAGCAAGAAGAACCCCAACACTGTCAAAAGGGGGCAGCTACTTCCAGAAGCCAAGCTATGGAACGCTTTCATCAAGAAGCACATCCTGTCGTCCTCTCATCACACGACGGTGGACCAGCAGAGGCTAGCCCTCATTCATTCGATCATGAACAATCGGCCTATCAACGTGGGCCGCTATATGAGGGAGAGTGTCTTGGACTGCACCAATCGATCAACCGCCCTCCTCTGCCTACCATTCATGATCACATCTCTCTGCCGCTGCGCTACTGTACCAGAAGCCACCACCGATAAACTAGTTAAAGGACGAGGCTGGACCGATAACAACATTACCAGCCTCATGGAGCTGACAGTCGCAACCCCCCTCTCCTCCTTCAACCCGGCTGCCACCCCAGCAGAATCATCCGAGGAACCTGCCCATGAACCTGCCGCAGCAGCTACTCCGACAGACCAATCGGCTCAGATCCTTGCCGCCATACAGCGAGTGGAAGACAGACAGCTAGGACTGATGACATTCATCAGGGATTTCGCCAACTCAACGGTAAATTTCATTACCAATACTTTAAATTATCCCGATGTTGTTTTCCCCACCTTCCCTGCCCACTATTTCACCATCCCCACCCCTGTCCACACACCCACACCACCTGCCTCCCCACACACACATTCTGCTGCTTCCACCCCATCACCTGCCCCGACGGCAGCTGGCAATCCTCCGGCAGACACCTCCGCCCGAGGAACGAAGCGACAGCCCTCGGATGACATTGATGCCTATGTTGCTGGTTTCTCCCCTTCCTCTGTCTGGGCTGACAGCGAAGCAGAACCTCCTATTCGGAGGAATTTGGAGAAGGAATTCACGCCTGTCAAGAGGCAGAAACGAATGGCCGACAGAAAGCTCATGCCAAAGGCCAGCACCACCACCAGCAGCAGCAGCACTTGGGATAGCGATAGCAGCTCAAACATCCAGGCCGTGGAGCAACCTGCCCAACCGGCCCAGCCTGCCCCACAGCCCAGAATCCGCCGCCAAATTCGTGTCAGCAGCAGTAGTGAAGACAACGATTAAAATCTAAGTCTTTTATTTTCTTTTTATTGCTGCCTGCTTATCTTTATTTTGTGATGTACCTGTTTTTTTTCTGTCATTTGCATTGAGGGCAATGCAACCCTCGAGTTTGGGGGTGGCAACCCTCCATTTTAATGGAGTCTTAGTACATCTTTAATTCATTTGTGTGTCTTTTATTTATTAAAGTCTTAAAAAAACTGTTGGCTTAAAACCGTGAAGTAAACTTACCTGTCATGACAGCTCTGTCGTGGCAGCATCTTTAGGACAGTTTAAGGAGAAGTTTAGAGCCTTTCTATAGTTCTGAAAAACTTAAACACCATTGTGACTGTTATATTGCTTAGATTTCTCTTAGCCAAACTAGAATAGGATGCTTAGTACTTGAATAGCCCCTAGAGGTGCCTAAAACTGGCTCTAGGAAAGAAGTTTAGCAAAAGAAACTCAAAAACCTAGAGATGCCCGAAACTGGCTCTAGGAAGCTAACTAGAGGTGCCCGAAACTGGCTCTAGTAAAACTCAGCTTGAAAATAGAAGAAAAAGAAGCATGAAAATCTGTCTTCAAGAAAATAAGCTTTGGCATGAAAATTCGAGTTAAAAAGTTGAATATTCTAGTGAAACTAAGAGAGTCTTAGCATATAACTGTTCACAAGCATACACACACTGCACGAGGACTATAGTGAGATTCCGGACAGATCCTAATCTTTTCGACAAGTTGTTGCCGTCACAGAGAATGAGCGACGGGTAAGGGACAGTTCACCGTTTGAAAGCCAAAATAAAAATATTCATTTTTCTTTAGGTCTTAATTGCTTGAGGGCAAGCAAAAACTTGAGTTTGGGGGTGTGTTGAGTGTGTAAAAGTTCTATTATTTACACCCTTTTTAACCCATATTTCTGCTGCATTCAAGTATCATTGCATTGCATTTAGGTCAGTTTACGGCAAAACATCACAAATATATAAAAGGCACGGATTCTACTAAAAGATGGTTGATTTTGCAGGTTGCTGCCATAGTTGACGGAGAAGGCGGGCACATGGCAGAGAAGCAGAAGAGCTGAACTAGATAAGCAGACGATGAGGACGCTGCTGCCATGGATCTGTCGTGACAGCAGAGGACGACAGCAAGTTAGTGGAGGAAAACCAAAGTGGACCTCGATAGATAGAGAAAATTATGCTCGTCTGTCGTGTGAAAACCATATATTTTTCCAAGCCCCGGATCAAAAGATATGTCAAGCCAAAGCTCAAGGAGAGGAAATCCCAAGAAACAAGGAAGGCGGCTGAAAAGTTGGATCCTTGGAGATTAAGTCTTTATTAGAATCTTACTTTTAATTAAAGTTGTAATCCTTGTTATCTTAGAATACTTGAGCCCAAAGCTTATATAAGGGCATAGATTTTAACCTAGGAAAAAAACCCCATAACCGATAACAAAACCCCTCCGTCGTTTACCCGCCGTCGATATGTTCTAAAAACCCCCTAGGGCCACGGGTTGATTTGTAAAGTAGTTGCAAGGGTTGTTTTGTTTTAGGATTTTCCAAGTTCAATAAAATAAACTTCAAGTTCTCTTATTTTGGTTATTAATATCTTGCAAGAGCATCGGGAGAGCATTGTGAGGTTATCCATTTACTTAGCATCGGGAGAGTTAAGTATACGAAAGAAATAAGAGCAAGTTCTCTAGTTTATAGTTGAACTATCTTGTGCCTAGGGATAGGGCAAGGTTAAGTGGCTAAAGAAGAATTCATACACATCGGTGTTCATCCTTTGATTCACGCCGGAAGGTATCATCAAAGACGTGATCATCGACAGACTTGGACCTAGGGATAGGCCAAGGCAGATCTGGGATTCTTGCCAAACTTGAAGTACTGAGTTGGTGTGTTTGCTGCCGCGACGACCAACGGACAGCTGCCGCGACAAATGCTGCCGCGACAGGCGCGACGACAGAACTGGAGTTCCTAAGCATTGCAATACCTGCACTACTAGCAATTCAATACCAGCCCATACTCTCTATCTTGATATCCCAACTCTTTTATTTACGTTTTTCTTTATTATTCTCGTGACAATTCTCTCAAATATTTTCTTTACTTCCGTGCAGTGAACTAAGGTGAAGCTATTAGCCCAATCCCTGTGGAGACGATATCCGATACTTCGTATAACTTTACTACTTGCGTCGTGTACACTTGCACTACAATTGCGATAGACTCTTTTACACGCAACATGGGTTTTGATGTGTTTTATTTGACAATGTGGTTTAATTTGTTGTTTGAGCATGGTTTTAAAGCATGTTTTAGCATGATTAATGCTGGTTTTGAAAGCCATGTATTGAAGGATACTCAAGGTAAGAGATCCTTGGTTTGATATGTTATTAATTTGGTTATGATGCATGGAGATGCATGATGATAAGTGGCTTTGATTAATGCTTAAAACAATGAATTGATGATTGTATTTGATGTACATTGGCAAGTGATGAAACGGTTTTAGAGTACTTAAATCGGATATAGTTAGCCGGCTATAGGATTGGGTGCACCGTAAGTAAAGTCACCTTGGATGTTGAGGGGTTGTGATTGTACCGTAAACTCCATCCAAGTACCCTAGAGATTGAGGAAATTGGTGTCACCACGATGAAGGGTGGCTCTCGTGGGTGGACTTGGTTAAGCGTCACAACAGTAGAGGATTGCTCCCGTGTGTGAGTTTGGTTAAGGTGATTACAATGGTTGAGGTAGCTCCCATGTGTAAGCCTTGTGGTGTGTCCCGGCTCTCGCTAGTGGGTTATACAACTACCGATGAGTGATGTTGAGGGGTTGTGATTGTACCGTTAAACTTCATCACGGGTGTTGAGGGGTTGTGATTGTACCGATAAACTCACCTTGTAAAGTCGGTAGTGTGTATGAAGCGTGCGGGACAACCCTTGTAATCCGCTTATCCAATTGTGTCTTGTGTTGAAATGGTTTGTGAACTATCACTTGAAAGCCAATATAATGTATTCGAATGTAATGAAGCGAGAGATGCTTGTAAATGATGCAAGGTTGCATGGGATATATGTAAATGATACAAGAATGCAAGTGATACTTGTTAAGCATGAGCAAAAGTATATATATTCTATTGTGAATGGTGCATATGTGCATAGAATCTCATAAGTGCATTGAAGTATTGTGAAGACTTGTTTTTAAAAGGCATTTAATGCAAATGTTGCTTTTGTAGTTAATGTGTTTTGCATTTGTTGAATGCATGGGGTAGATAGAAGGAACACTTGGTTTTCAAAAGGTATTTTGCTTTGAAATGATCATCAAGCATGAGAAAAGTATGGTGTGAAGTGGAAGTGATTTCCAAGGAAATTGAGTTAAACTTTGCATGAAGTGTTCATGCATGGAAAGGTTTAAATGATAGTATTTGCAAGAATGTGGATTGGGGTGAGTTGTTTAGCATTTCAAAGTTAAAGGTTGGTTTTCAAGTTGAGCAATGCATGATTTAAAGCAATGTTGTTTCAAAGGAGGTTTTCAAACAAAGCTTTGGTTCATTGAATTGTATCTACATTTAAAGAAGGTTTTATGATTCGCTGCATTGATGGTGTTTTGGTTTTGAGCATTCCTCACTAAGCATTATGTGCTTACGCTCCTTTTTGTCCATCAATGCAGATATTTGAAGTTGGGACAACAAGAAGCAAGGGATTCAAGAAGAGCTCCACTCGAGAAGTATGTCTTGGTTTATAGCTATAGATAATAAAGACGATGGGGGAGAGTCTTTTATGTTGTTGTGATTGTGTATGTTGACCATGTTCGGTTTATGGTTTGAACCTTGTTGTTGATCGCTTTACCATATTTGAATCTTCTTCTTCATAAGTTATATGCTATGCTTTTTGTTTAAAAGCAAGATCATGTGTTGGATGTTATGAATGAGTAGGTGTGCTTAATGTTTGTAATGTATCTAGTCTTTGATGTAATTTGATAGTAATAATGCTTATTATGTTGATGATATGTTATGGAATGGTTTCAATTATGTTTGATGGTGTTTTGAAGTGAAAAACAAGAATTTTCTGTTGTTTCTGCGCATGCTGTATCGAAACACCCTTGGCTGTTTCGAAACGGGTACTTGAAATGGCTTGGGCGTTTCAGAACGACTAGAGGTGTTTCGAAACACTTTGGCTACTGGAAGTGCATGTTTTGGAACTGGTTTCAGAACATACCCGTGTATCGAAATGGTCAACACCGTTTCGATACGGGCATACGACACGGGTGTTTCTTTACAGGTGTAAGTGTTTCGAAACGGGTGACCGTTGGACACAGATTCTGCACGCTTTACATTTTAGTCATGAAAGTTGTAATTGCAATTTCTTGAGCTTGAGATGTATTTTTAAGCTGAAATTTGGCAGGGAGGCTTGTAATATGTTTAATTGAGGTTTGGTAAAACTAAAATCGTGAAAGTCCTTTTATTTTCCAAAATTTACATTTTGGTCCCTAAAAGTGTATTTCTTGCAATTGGGCCTTTAAATGTTTTCTGATCGCTGCGCTTTTCTCTCCCAAGGTTCTTGGGTTTTCACATAGGTTTAATGCGCATCTAGAGAAGTTTAAAAAGAAAAAAGGGTCGTTAATCAAGGTTGACTTTCGGTTAACTTTGGTTTTCCCCGTGTGATCTTCGTAGTTCGGGTCTAGCGTCTAGGCCGGGCTAAGGGGGTTACATTTGTTGGTATAAGAGCTAAGTTGCGAATATTTGGGGCAATGGTAAGTTTGTGGTAAGTTTTTTATAGTAAGTGTTGGATGTTTATTCTAATGTGTGGTAGAAAGTTTGTTAAAAAATACGTTTCTGAGTGAATTGTTGATGTTTTTATCATGCTTTTTGGTTATGAATCTTCTGCGAGCTATTGTGAACATGTATTGGTGATATGCTGGTGTTGTGAGTTGATTTTCTGAATAATGAAAATGTGATGGGTATGATATGTTTATATTATGTTGTTGAGGGTGAATGTTGTTTGATGAGAGCATGATTGAAGTTTGCTGATTGATATGCTCGATGCTGTGATATCCATGTTTTTATTGATTGTTATGTCGTATAAAAGGGGAGAATTCGGGATACCCATTGCCTTATTATTATAGCTATTGTGTTATGTTGGAGTTGGAGTCTTGAATCCTTGCTTGAAGCTGGCCTGATCGTTTTGTTATCATTGCTTGTTAATAATAGCACAATGGGATCGGTGAGAGAATGGCAGTTGGGTACGATGGTTGTTGCCTTAGAGCATGTTGTTAAGGGGTGGAATTCACTTTTTGGTGGAAGTGTACCGCTTCGGTCGACGGTGCCTGGAGTTAAGGTAATAGGGCAGGAGGAGAAAGCTGGTTCTGTGATGAAGAATTCATCACCTGTGGTTCAAGAGGTGTCGGGAACATCTCAGGCCGTGGTGAAAGTGAGGCCTGTAGACGTGCCAATTGTGGGACATGCGAGTTTGTCAAAACAACGTTTATATGATTTGGGAGCTGTGGAGTATCGTGGTTCGACACCTGAGGCATTCGAGGCTTGGTTAGCCAGTATAATTTTGATTTTGGATTAGGAAGGGTGTGACAATACCTGTAAGTTGGGAAGTGTTGTCTTGTTAATGTTGGAGGATGCTTGTGCTTGGTTGACATCTGTGGCGGTGGTAACGAATATCCACGATATGGATTGGGAGTGCAGATGTGGGTCAAGTGCAATATGACCAAGGAGTGGTAGCTCGGTTGTCGATGTGTAACCGTTATAGAAGGCGTCATGTTGGAGTTTGTTTGGGTGTGGGAGTTTGTTAGAACTGTGGTTCTAAGGAGCATGTGAAGCGGACTTGTCCTCAAGTGGTGAGATCAACTTCAGTGGGTCTGTTAGGCATTTGAGACGAGATAGAGTTCGGAAGTGGCAAGAAAGGCAGAAAGGTGTGAGGTGTTTGGAGGATAGATCTTGTTGGAATTGTGGGTCTGTTAGGAATTTGAGACAAAATTTTTTGGAGTTATCTCGGGGTAGTCAGGGTTCTTTACATCATGGAGACGGTGATGACTTTAAGGTGTTGGTTGGTGTTGTGGCGGTGCGGCCAAAGAATAATGGTTCTGCGGGGAAGAGAGTTTCTCTGTTGGAGCTCTGGGGCAATGAGGTGATTTCAGGTACCTTTGTTAAGTAATCTTTGCCCTAGTTATCTTTGTTTGGTTCTGGGTTGGATTTCCTTCTGTAGTGGGTAAGTTTTATGGCTAGCAAGGTTGGGTAGTAGCTGGTGATGTTTTGGGAAGACAATTTTAGTGTGGAGAGGGTATTAGTGTAGTGTTTTGTAGCTAGCAGATTGTTAGAATGGTAGAGCTGGAGAAGTTAGAAGTGAGGTAAGAGGTTGTTTTTAGGCGGATCCTGAGGATGTTGTTGGTAAGTGTGAACCGACATACATGCACAGTTAAAACCATTTGTTATATTATATATATATATATATGTTGGTACATGCATACATGCGACATGACATTAGAGGTTTTGCATAAATGTACACAGGCATTGATAGGGCATATTGGTGACCATGCATACGAACGTTCACACTTGCTAATAGCTAGTTGGGTCCGTTAGTGTTGTGGTAGGATTAGGTTGGATGGTGGGTTTTAAGTGTTGTTTTGGTGCTAGGTGAATGCTAGAAGTAGTGGAAGGTAGTAAGCGAGTTGTCAGTAATAGTGAGTGCGATCTAGCATGTTGGCAGAAGGGAGGTGTTTTGGTGCTTAAAGAGTTTAGCAGTGTGGTGGTGAGGAGATTATCGGTTGAAGTTAGAATCGGTCGAGGTGGTTGTGAATAGCTAATAGGTGTGGTAGTTTCTTTGTGTTAAAGATGTTGTAGGATAGTGGATGTGTTTCCGGAGTGTTGAGTCGTCTTGGCGTTGATGTTTGCAATAGGAGGGTTGTTTATGTAGGTGATGGTTCGTAGAAAACTTCGAGGAGTTGAGAGGAGGTTGTGTTGAGAGCTGTAGATAAGTTTTGGCTTGGGAGGAGTAGAGGTTTCGTAATCTTAATATATTTGTATGGAATGGGTGGTATCCAGGTAAGGTTAGTATTATGGTCAAAGCTTGAAGTGGAAAGGCAATGTAAGTTCAAAGGCCATTGTTGGTTGGCCGGGTTCTTGTAAGAAGTGGTTTGTTAGTTGAGTATAAGTAAATATTTCTTAAGTCCGCTAGGGGTAAGTGGAACAGCTGTTGGAGTTAAGGTTGGAGTCTTGTGGCATGGGTTTTGAATGTTGTGTGAGTAGTTTTAGTGAGTTGTTATGGTGGTGATAATGGCGGATGTGAGGGAATGTTATTAATACATTAAGAAGTTTGAGTAAGCAGTTGTTGCTTAAGAAATTTTTGCTTGTTGTGGTGATCTTTGAAAGGAGTGGAGCGGTTTTTCAAAGGGTTTTAGAAGCAGTGAAGGTTGTGGGTCACATGGTGGTTGAAACTGGATGGGTTGGTGTCACCATGTGTGCGAGTTTTGTTGAGGGGGTTATGAGATAAGGTGGTGTATATTGTAAAGATTTGAAGGTTCTTCGGGTTGTTGGGGCTATGCACAGTTCGAAAGTGTGAAAGGTTAAGCTGAGGTTAACACCTGAGAGTTCTGGAAGTCTTGAACCGTTTGTAGTGGTGTTGGGTTTGGGTATAATGTGAGTTTGATTTGAGGAGGAGTTGATTTTTGTGGTGTTTTGGGTGGAGGATGTTTAGTGGTGGTTAAGTCTCATGTGTTATATTGTGTTGCTTTGGGAAGTTTAGTATCTTGCTCTTTTCGCAGGTTGAAATTTCGAGGATGAAATTTCATAAGAGGGGGAGAGATGTAACACCCCAAATTTGGGCTTAGAAGTTTAGGGTCTGAATCGGACCGGTCTGAGAAACGGTTCGAATATAAAAGGAGGTTTTAGGGAACATCTAGTTCGGGATACTTTAAAAATATAGGAAAATATCTAAAAATCCTCATTTATTATATAAAAGAGAATGGTGAAGTCAATTTTACAAAATGAAGTTTGGAAATACTACATTTCGGTGTAGTGACCAAATCGCAGTTTTTACAAAAGTGAAATAGTGACTGTTTTGTAAAGGATTGAAACTTTGAATCTTTAAGGAGCTAATTTACCCAAAAAAAAATTTCTCCAGATTTTTCCTTAATTTGGGTATTTTATTAATGTTTTAATTAAAGGAAATGTGGTTTAATTAAATGAGAAACTAACTTTGACTATTCATAACTACTTTTCATAAATTTTCCCTCTCTTCATTTTCTCTCAAATTTATTTCAACCAAACACACTTTCTCCAGCAAATTTACTTTGATTTTACACTTCATTTTATGAGATTTCAATTCCTCTTTTATTCTTAATCAACCCCTCATCAAATTCACTTGATTTCTACATTGAATTTTCATGGAAACTTGCCCAAATCAAAGAGAAATCATCATTTAGAGGTAAGCTTGTTCTTCTCCTCTAAATACTTAGTTCTTTACTAAAATTTCCAAGTTATCAATCCTTTATTAAAGTTTTGTGAATGGTTTTAATGTTGGAAACAAGATTTTGGCTTAAAACTCAAGATTTTGGAAGAGATCTTGAGGATTTTCGTGGATCTTGGTCAGGCTCTGTTTTTAGGTTGTTTTCTAATGTATTTTGGATGTTAATTGATGTTACAAATGAGGTTTTATCAATCAAATCCCGAATAGGTTTGTTTTCCTAAGTTTTGCTTGCTAGAATGGTGGTTTTGGGGGTGGATTTGGTGATCTGCTGTTGCTGGAGGTATAAGGTCATGTTTATGTTGCTTTTTGATGTTAATTGATGATTATAAAAGGTTAGAATTGATAGATCTTGGCTAGGCTTTGCTTTGGGAGAGTTTGGAGGTGATTTCAGTTGATTTTAGTAGCCGAAATGAGGTTCTTGGGTAGAGTAGCGAGTTGGGTTGTGTTGCTGGTGATTTTAATGCATGGTGATGCATTAATCCTATGTTGTTATGTGTTTAAAACAGGGGAGAATGATCCGAAAGCAATAGAGGTGGCGTTGGAAGTTTCAGATGCTTGGAAGGCTTGTCGGCTAGTATAGTTTTGTGTATAGGTGAGTGAGATCATGTTTTCCAGCTTCGGAATGGTTTTGAAAAGAGGTTTGGGAACTTAAATTTAGGCTTGAAACGCCGGTTTAAGTTTGGAAGTAAGTAAAGGGGAATTCTCTCTCAATTGTGCTATTATTGTTTTGGAAACTATCAAAATGGGTTTTGATGTGTTAGATTTGACAATGTGGTTTAATTTTTTGTTTGAGCATGGTTTTAAAGCATGTTTTAGCATGATTAATGATGGTTTTGAAAGCCATGTATTGAAGGATACTCAAGGTAAGAGATCCTTGGTTTGACATGTTATTAATTTGGTTATGATGCATGGAGATGCTTGATGATAGGTGGCTTTGATTAATGCTTAAAACAGTGAATTGATGATGATATTTGATGTATATTGGCAAGTGATGAAATGGTTTTAGAGTACTTGAATCGGATATAGTTAGCCGGCTATAGGATTGGGTGCACCGTAAGTAAAGTCGCCTTGGATATTGAGGGGTTGTGATTGTACCGTAAATTCCATCCAAGTACCCTAGCGATTGAGGAAATTGGTGTCACCACGATGGAGGATGGCTCTCGTGGGTGGACTTGGTTAAGCGTCTCAACGGTAGAGGATTGCTCCCGTGTGTGAGCTTGGTTAATATGATTACAATGGTTGAGGTAGCTCCTATGTGTAAGCCTTGTGGTGTGTCCCGGCTCTCGCTAGTGGGTTATACAACTACCGATGAGTGATGTTGAGGGGTTGTGATTGTACCGTTAAACTCCATCACGGGTGTTGAGGGGTTGTGATTGTACCGATAAACTCCACCTTGTAAAGTCGGTAGTGTGTATGAAGCGTGTGGGACAACGCTTGTAATCCGTGTATCCGATTGTGTCTTGTGTTGAAATGGTTTGTGAATTATCACTTGAAAGCCAATATAATGTATTCGAATGTAATGAAGCGAGAGATGCTTGTAAATGATGCAAGGTTGCATGGGATATATGTAAATGATACAAGAATGCATGTGATACTTGTTAAGTATGAGCAAAAGTATATCTTCTATTGTGAATGGTGCATATGTGCATAGAATCTCATAAGTGCATTGAAGTCTTGTGAAGGCTTGTTTTAAAAAGGCATGTAATGCAAATGTTACTTTTGTAGCTAATGTGTTTTGCATTTGTTGAATGCATGGTATAGATAGAAGGAACAATTGGTTTTCAAAAGGTATTTTGCTTTGAAATGATCATCAAGCATGAGAAAAGTATGGTGTGAAGTGGAAGTGATTTCCAAGGAAATTGAGTTAAACTTTGCATGAAGTGTTCATGCATGGAAAGGTTTAAATGATAGTATTTGCAAGAATGTGGTGTGGGGTGAGTTGTTTAGCATTTCAAAGTTAAAGGTTGGTTTTCATGTTGAGAAATGCATGATTTAAAGCAATGTTGTTTCAAAGGAGGATTTCAAACAAAGGCTTGGGGCGTTTCGGAACAGGTAGAGGTGTTTCGAAACACTTTGGCTACTGGAAGTGCCTATTTCGGAACTGGTTTCAGAACATACCCGCGTATCGAAACGGCCAACAGCGTTTCGATACGGGCGTATGACACGAGTGTTTTTATACGGGTGCCAGTGTTTCGAAACGGGTGACCGTTGGACACAGATTCTGCATGTTTTACATTTTAGTCCTGAAAGTTGTAATAGCAATTGCTTGAGCTTGAGATGTATTTTTAAGCTGAAATTTTGCAGGGAGGATTTTAATATGTTTAATTGAGGTTTGGTAAAACTAAAATCGTGAAAGTCCTTTTATTTTCCAAAATTTACATTTTGGTCCCTAAAAGTGTATTTCTTGCAATTGGACCGTTAAATGTTTTATGATCGTTGTGCTTTTCTCTCCCAAGGTTTTTGGGTTTTCACATAGGTTTAATGCGCATCTAGAGAAGTCTAAAAAAGGGGTCGTTAATCAAGGTTGACTTTCGGGTTGACTTTGGTTTTCCCCGTGTGATCTTCGTAGTTCGGGTCTAGCGTCTAGGTCAGGCTAAGGGGGTACAGGAATGTCATGATTCCAAGTGGGCGAGACATCCTAGGATGCACCAGACATTGGCATTGATAGCGGAGCACTATTATTGGCCGCACATGGGCAGTGATGTTGAAGCCTATGTGAAGACTTGCCTTGTGTGCCAGCAAGACAAGATTGAGCAGAAGAGTCCAACAGGGTTGTTGCGGCCATTTCCAATTCCGGAGAAACCATGGGTAAGTGTCGGGTTGCCTATTGTTGACGGAAAATCTAGCATCATGGTGGTTGTAGATCCAAGTATGTAACGTTCATTCCTGCACCCAATGTGTGCCCAGCCAAGGTGGCAACTAGGCTCTTTCTCACACATGTGGTGAAGTATTGGGGCGTTCCGAAGTCTATCATCAGTGATCGGGACACAAGGTTTACGGGACGATTTTGGACAGAGTTGTTCAAGTTGTTGGGCTCAGACTTGAACTTCTCAACGAGCGTCCACCCGCAGAGCGATGGGCAGACCGAGAGAGTGAATGCACTCGTTGAGATCTATTTGAGGCACTATGTGAGTGCTAATCAGAAAGACTGGCCGAAGCTGTTAGATATGGCCCAGTTTTCATACAACTTGCAGCAGAGCGAAGCGACGAATCAGAGTCCGATCGAGATTGTAACCGGGCAGCAGCCGCTTACACCAGACACAGTTGTGACCGAGTACCGGGGGCATAGTCCAGCATCATACCATTTTGCCAAGGATTGGCAAGCACAACACGACCTAACACATGCATGCTTGCGCAAGGCGGGGAAGCGGACCAAGAAGTGGGCAGATCGTAAGCGGCGAGATGTTAAATTTGAGGTTGGTGATCTAGTCCTTGCCAACTTGACTTCGATCTTGCGCAACCCAGATCACAAGAGGCTTGTGCGATGATACGAGGGACCGTTCCGGATCGTGAAGACGATAGGCACCATGGCTTATCGACTAGATTTGGCGTCGAGCATCAAGGCTCATCTGGTGTTGCATGTGAGTTTGTTGAAGCCTTACCATCATGATGTGGATGATCCAGATCGAGGCAAGTCACACCGAGCGCTAGTCGGAGTGAGGATCTCATACGAGAAGGAGGTAGAAGCAATTTTGTCCGAGAGAGCCATTCGACAAGTGGGAAATCCACCAAGGAATGAGTACCTTGTTTAGTGGAAGGGTCTTCCCGAGTGCGAGACGAGTTGGGAACCCGCTGATTCCTTGTGGCAATTTCAGGAGCAGATTGACCAGTTCCATTCTAGCCGCGCAACGAGGGCGTCGCTAGAACAAGTGGGGGAGAATGTCACAGATCGCCAGCCCGCGACCGCGACAAGCACTGCATTGGCAGCCCATGAGTATCTTTGTAGCATTTTGGGCTTGCAGAATGGCCTAAGAGCTAGCCTTTTACCTTGGTAAAATGCACAAAGGAGGATAATTACCATGGTAACTTGATAAGGCCTCTCACTTATCATTTATGTGATTATTTGTAGAGATAATTCCCACTTTATCCCCCCATTTGAGTTTCAAAGTGTTGTAGATAGGATAGGCTCTCATCCTGACCATTGATCCTTTGTAATCTTGACCGTTGATTGTACTGAGCTATCACTATAAAAGGAGGCTCAACCTTGGTCATTTCATTCATTTATTCATTCATTCATTCATCATTTAACTTTCACTTCAGTTGGTAAGCTTTTACTTCAGAGTAATACAACTCAAGTATTCACTCATTTCTCTTGTTCTTTGTGCCATCTTTCCTTTTTCCGCAACGCTTCTAAATGTTCTAACTTAGAGAGTTTCTAGATGACTTAGCCTAGTTTTCAGCCGAGAGAGCAGCTAAGGCCTCACGGTCGTTGAGCGAAAGTCTAGCCCCGTGACAAAATCAACAAACTAGCCAAAGTTTTAATCGAGAATTTCCCCAGCGAATCTGGTTTCCAAACTAATTCATCCTCCCGATCAGCACGCAAGGGGACTTGCTGAACAAAAACCAGCAAATTCTGTAACATAGCAGATTCAAACACGCGCAAATTCCGACGAAAGAAAATCAGCCAATCATCATGCCCAAACGACCTCGCAAACACGTAATCACAAACAAGGGCTAATTTATTCCTCGCTATCAGATAGAGTCTCGCAAACAAAATTTGCAAAGGCACCTCACTGCACCATTGTAATCACTCATTTTTGTTAGAATTGTATAATATAGTAGTATATTATTAAACAAAAAAATATATATTAAAAAAAAGAAAAAAAAAAGGACAAATGCAAAAAAAAAGGTGGCATTGAGACACATCACCCACCCCGCCCCTCACATTGCCTATAAAACTGGACGAGCTAATAAATGATCGGTTTCCCTTAAAGTTTGAAGATTTCACATTTAGACCACTAATTTTTTTTTTATAAATTTTAATTTAACCCCTTCAAAATTTTAAAATTATTATTATATTTCAAAATTTTAAATAATTTCATTTAAATCACTTTCTAATTTTTTTAAAAAAAGAGGGGCATCTATAAGTTTCGATTTTTTTCCTTTTTCAAAATTTTTAGTTGAACTCTTGCATTTTATTAAAATTTTGAATTGAACCCTACAAAATCATTCGAAATTTTAATTTGAGCCCTCAAAATTTTCAAAAGTTTTAAATAGGCCCCTCCAAACTGGATTGTGAAGATTTTCCCCTAAAAAGAGACTCATGTCTGCATCCTGCTTGCCCGGGTTAATAATCTTCCCTAAAAGCTCCCGGGTGCGTAGAATACATTGTCGCGAACCTTTTGAGCAGTAGAAGAAGAGAACGGTGAGATCGCCTCTTAGTCTTGAAGCAACGTTAAGACATAGAGTACGAGCCTTGCTTCACGAAGTCGAGACGTCAAGACGAAAAGCTAACCGTTACCTGTAATTCATTATTACAACTCCTTGTAATCAGACGTCTTCTTCGTTAAATGAATGTCTTTCTAAGGACTATTTGAGAATCAACATCTTCATCCGCATTCATCATCGCAATTATGGCATTTACCATACTAACACAATTTCCTTTTGTGTTAATTTTTTTCATATTTGTCTTACATTACTAACCGTTACCTGTAATTCATTATTACAACTCCTTGTAAGAAGACGTCTTCTTCGTTAAATGGATGTCTTTCTAAGGACTATTTGAGAATCGACATCTTCATCCGCATTCATCATCGCAATTATGGCATTTACCATACTAACACAATTTCCTTTTGTGTTAATTTTTCTCATATTTGTCTTACATTACATTTTCATGGCATAAAATGAGGTATTAATTTTTACAAGTGACCGTCGTTGTAGAGGGCAATTAACGAATAAAAGATATCGTGATCACATAAAGCAGACAAATTTTGAACGTTGTTCTAAGAGTACACTGAAGAATAGAGAGGGTGAATCATTCGAATATTTCAAATCGGAAAAGATTGTTGATAATCGTGTTGGGAACGAGAAAATTGAAGTACAAGAATTGAAGAAGCCGATGTGGTAGACGCAACAATATCGTTGAGACAAAATATGGATCCAACGTTAGACCATGGAAGAAGATTGACTCGCTTGTTAGACAAAGTCAAAAAGTTAGGGGTTAGGGCTCATCAGTATTTGTAAAAGTCCACAAGAAAGATGTATGGTGTGACGAGCCTTTTTGTCTAAATGAAAGTCTTTCTATGATGAACACTTTGCGATTAATATCTCATTGCACTCATATTTACATTTAATTTCAATCATAGGTGTTGATTCAAAAATTATTCCATATTAAAGGATCTTTATAATGAGAGTGATGTTCTGTAATACATAGAATTTGATAATACTATAGTCTAAGATGATCCGAGCATAAGCAAATAGAGAGGAGACAGAGTTGGAGCATTGAGTACGCACTTCACACTGAAAAGTCAAGATATTAAGGAGAATGATTGATAGATGCCTGTAGAATATTGTCTATGTTTTTTAAACAAGCATATTCTCTTAATAAGAGTCTTTCTAACGGACTATTCGAGAATTAACACTATGTTTGAATTCATTCTTGCATTTTTTGATGATTAATTGTTCTTTATACATTTCGTACATTGCTTCACCTGACATGTTCATACCTCATGATATTCTGTTTTTCATAAAGCATTAACAACAATTGCATATTTGCATCACTATAGAATCATGTACATACATCACATTTGCAAAAATGTACTTAATAGAAAGTGGTTTTGCACTATTACTGAGAGACATTTTCTAAAATTCATACTTTTATGATGATACATCTTTCAAAAAATATGAATTGTCTTCAATTCAATTCTTCCATAAGGACATTTTTATCCAACCTTTTTTACAAGGAGTTTTTAAAAAAAATAAAAAAATCAAACCAGAACGAGTTTTTTTAGATTCTTTTACAAGGACCCCCATGTTAAAATTTTTTCTTAATTTTATCATTTTGTAAGGATTTTAAAGAATCCCTTGATTTTATTTTTTTTAAGATTTTTTAATTCTTTTTTTCTTGTAAAGATGAAAAAAAGGTTTTTGATAATTTTTCTTTTATGTATATAAAATGTTGTATACATTCATAGAACAATTAAGTTGATTGCATGATTCTACGATAATTCAAGAATCAATTAACTTGTTGCATGCTCAAACACAAGAATGGAAATGATGAAACTCTACTTAGTCCCTCACTCGGTCATTCTGCTTATATTATTCCTACAACGATGAAGATGATGTCAACCATTTGGTCATGATCGTAACCCGAGTGATACTCGCGATTTCCACATGGGGGCACAGTGGCATGGCACCAAAAAGGTATAGGTTATTAGAAAAATGAAGAGGTTGATTGACAATGGAGTCCTGACAAAAGTTAATCAAGCAATGGAAGGTAAAAGAAATGGGGCAAGCTTACACTGCACTGAAAAGACCTGAATAACTCGAAAGTTCATATGCTTGGGTTTGTCACCTTTTTTTTACAAAGAAGACCAACATAAATGTTGGCGTAATGTGCTTAAACATGGTAAAGTTTAAGATAATGGATAATTTAAATGTCCATAAAAAATTCATTCTTACGAATGGTCAAAGGAGAATAAATCATTTTGAAAAAATCTAATGTCATAATTGGTACAAACTAATTGTACCCAGGGGAATGGTACAACTAGTCCGGAGAAAACTAAAACCGGTAAAGACAACTCAAAATTGTTATCCCTGTGCATTTGGAAAAATGTAAAAGAAATCTATAAAGCTATAGAATTCTATTTTAATCAAATCAAAAATCCATTTTTACGAATGGTCAAAGGAAAATAAATCTTTTGGAAAAATCCAATGTCATAATTGGTATAAACTTATTGTACTCAGGGGAATGGTACAACTAGCCCGAAGCAAACGACTACTGGTAAAGGCAACTAAAAATCGTTGATCCCTGTGCATTTGGGAAAAATGTAAAAGAAATATATAAGTTAAGCATGTAGATTTTTTTAAAATCAAATGTCAGAATATAATTATTTTTGTCATAATGAAAAGTTTCATTTTGTTATTTTGAAAATATTTTTGCATTCTTTAAACTTTTCATTCATTGTTATAGGATAGTTTTTGTTCTCCCATGCACATATACAATTTTGCTTTTCCATACATATGCATATATGTACATACCATTTTTTTACTCTGATTCGAATCTAAAAATTAATCCTAAGATGCTTATGTTTAGGAAGGATTGAATGTTATAATGACATTGCAAATGTGAGCATATTCCATCTATTTGGGCCAACAGAGGAACAAAACGAGTCTTTAGATAATGGGCACACCCATTTAGGAGTACCTTCTCAGGCATTTGTTGTTTAAGATTCTTGAGTCGAGTGTTGACCCTAAACTTCTACCCTCTAAAAACTCTCTCTTGATGTCTATGATTGAGACGGCGAATGGAATCCTTTCATTTTTCAAGGAGGAATAAATGAGACCACATACATTGGATACAAAGACCGGAGAATCACCAGAAGGAAACTATTAGAGAAATTTTTTTTTCAAAGAGCCAAATCAAACAAAGTTGAAAAATGCCAACTAGAAGGTCGAAGCATTCAAGAATGAGAACACTAAATTGAACGGTGCAATAAAAAGAAAGCAAGAGACACATGAGGAATCCTCCGTTCAAGTAAATATCAATTTTGAAGACATGAAGGGTTGATCACCTTTGTATAGAAGCACACATCATTACCGAGTTAAGACGTATATTGGTCCAAACCTACATATTTCATGAAAGGAAATGAACTCTAGGGTGAAAACCCAAAAACGGACAGTCTAGAGCGATCCAAAGAATAAAGGAGAAAAAATATTTTACATGAGCACACTCAAATCAAGCAATGCAAGAATGAGGCTTTAACTGGAAGAAACGAGTAAGAGATTTATACGTAATCTTCCATTCAAGTAAATCTCAATTTTGAAGAGCCTTGGAGGATCGAACATCTTTGATTAGAAAGTAAGCATAAATATCCAGTCATGATGCAAGTCGGTCCGAAGTTACAGAAAAAGAAAATGAACTCTAGGGTGAAAACCCAAAATAGTCACTTTAGAGCGGTCCAATGAATGAAAGAGAAGAGAATATTTCATGTGAGCATATACATGTCAAACAAATACAAAAATACGGTTTCGTTTAACCGTGACCCATGGTCTACATTACGAGCCTACAAAGACCATTCTGATCATTCGTGGATAATTAAGTTAATTGAGTTTGTCTTCATATTACATTCCACCTATGAGGGATAACCTTTCTTCAAGGAACGCCAAAATTCAAGCGCCTGATCGACTCCAAAATGAGGGAAGGATGGGGTATGGTGAGTTAGTGAGATTAAGAGAGCCACCTGAAATGGGTTAGAAATTAGGTATGAGAGTTGTTCCTCTTAGAAACCTAATAGATCGAAAGTGACTACACATATGCATATATCGTCACAACAGTCAAGATATTCTACACATTCACTTCATTCGGGTTGATCTTTTTCAATTTGAAGTAAATGTGCTATTGCATTTGATATTTCGGGGTCGAACATTGGTTTCCAAAAATGTTTGGCATTTACTCCAATTTTAATTTTTTTTCCAAACACCAGTGTTAGAAATATTTGGCATTTTACTCCCAATTTAAATTTTGAATGTTTATTATTTTTCCCCAAACATTAGTTTTCGAAAATATTTGACAAATTTTAAATAGTTATCATTTTCTCCAAACATTGGTTTTCAAAAATGTTTGGCATATTTCTTCCAATTTCAATTTTTGAATATTTATCATTCCTTCCAAACATCAATTCTTAAAAATGTTTGACATTTTTTTTTCCGAATTTTGATTATTATAAATATTTATCATATTCTTCCAAACATTAATTTTAAAAAATATTTGGCATTTTTTTTAATTTTGGTTATTTTAAATATTTATCATTTCCTCCAAGCATCAGTTTAAATAATAATAATAATAATAATAATAATAATAATAATAATAATAATAATAATAATAATAATGTTTGGCATTTTCCCCTCAAGTCTCAGTTTTGTAGATATCCATAGTTCTTTTCTCTAAACATTAATTTTTGTTTGGCACTTTTCGCCACATTTTGATTCTTTTTATCAAACAATAACGTTTGACATATTTCCCCCAATTTTGATTCTTTTAACACTTATCATTTCCTCCAAATATTAGTTTTTTTTAAATAATACTTGGCATTCTTTCTAAATCTTGATTTTTAAGGTAGCTTTTCTCCCAAACATTAGTTTTTAAAGTGTTTAGCTTTTTCTCCAAGTTTTGTTTTCGAAATGATTGATTTTTTAAAGCATAAATATCAAGATTTAGTTCTCGTCGAGATACAATAAGAAAAATAAGATTGAGTTTAGGGAGTGAAGGCATTTTGTTTACCCCAGTGACGAGATAGATGCAGGCTTCGAGCGTTGAGTCATGGACGAGAAAAATTGCCGAGCCCAAGACGAAATGAGGGTAATGAGATGATGAGAGTCCCTACGTAAGAGTAGTATAAGAACTAGAAGAGGGGTTTTTGAAAATGAGTAGAGACCCTGAAGATGAAGAAGAAAAAGAGTTACTCACACAAATGCGTTAAAAAGCGAGTCAGGTGCGACATGAGTATTCAATTAATAAAGATGAAGATTAAAGAGCATACTGAAAATAAATAAAGTGAAGAAATCCGAGAATGACCTTTCAGGGAATAAGGTTTTAAAGGTAGATTTGAAAAGAAATAAGAGAAAAAAGAAAAGAAATAAGAGAAAAAAGAAAAGAAAGAAAAAAGAAGAGAAAAAGAAAAGAGAGAAGACAGAAAAAGAAAAAGAAGAAGCGAAAAAGATAAAATAAAAAAAAGAAAAGAGAAAAGAGGAAAAACAAAGAAAAAGAGAAGAAACTATTACATTGCATGCATCATATAAAGATCCCTATGTTAGGGGCATGCTAATTTAGAAGCACATTGCTTGTTTTAAACAGATATTTGAAGATTACCAAAGATTTTGATCTGCATCTTCATGTTGAAGAAGTAGATCGCATTAAAGATTTTATATTGGTAGCATGTTGGCGTGAATCCAGATTAAGATTTTCGGCAGCCTTCGAGCATGAGTCCAATTTTTAAAAGATTTTCGGCAACCTTCGAGAATGAGTCCAATTTTTAAAAGATTTTTGGAAGCCTTCGAGCATGAGTCCTCTAGTTTTAAAATATTTTCGGCAGCCTTCGAGCGTGAGTCCTCTAGTTTTTTTTTTAAGATTTTCAACAGTCTTCGAGCGTGAGTCCTCCAGTTTTTTTAAAAAAGATTTTTGGTAGCCTTCGAACATGAGTCCTCTAAAAGATTTCTGGCAGCCTTCAAGCACGAGTCCTCTAGTTTTTAAAAGATTTTCACCAGCCTTCGAGCGTGAGTCCTCTAATTTTTAAAAGATTTTTGGCAGCTTTTAGGTGTGATTCCTTCAAGACCTTATTTTGATGTCAAGACAGATAGAAACATGGGCATCATTCTAAGGTAGTTGGTAAACTTTAAGCGTGAGTCTAGGTCTTAAGTCCTTTGGGACATCAGTATGTCCTTCGGGCATGATGATAAGTCCTTGGGCCACCGGTAAGTCCTTCGGGCATGGTGTAAGACCTTCGGACCATCAGTAAGACCTTCGAGCATGCTATCAAGCTTTCTTTTTTATGCTGAAGACGAACACAAATCGGGGCATTGAAGAGTTTGAAGCTTGAAAGAATTGGTCAAAGAAGAGCAGAAAGTTCCAAAAAAACCCCATAATTTCAAAGTCGAAGGTTCTATATAAGAAGAACCCGAAGTTTCAAAACTTCGAAGCGGGGAGTTTTATATAGGGAAAACTTGTAGCTTCATCATTTCAGAGTGAAAAGTTCTATATAGGAAGAACTGTAACCCCAAAAGTTCAAAGTTGAAGGATCTATATAAGAAGAACCCAAAGCCCAAGAGTTCAAAGTGAAAAGTTTTATATAGGAAAAACTCGTAGCTTAAGGATTTCAAGGTGGAAAGTTCTATATTGGAAGAACTTGTAGCTCGAAGAATCCAATCAAAGAAAGCGAATGATTCTATATAGGAGGAACCTGTAGTTCCAAGACTTGAAGGTGAAAAAGTTCCATATAGGAAGAATTTGCAGCCTAAAGAGATGTCACCAAGGATAAGCTAAAGGTTCTATATAGGAAGAACTCGCAGGTCCAAGGCTTCAGACAAAGAAAGAATGCAACAGTTCCATATAGGAGGGACTCGTGGCTTCAAATCTCCGAACAAGGAAGTAGGACGAAAATGAGTGCTTTGATCTTTGCCTTATTCTCATTTCACAAGAACAAGCAAAGAGAGGTAGCTGTAATCACTCATTTTTGTCTTAATTGTATAATATAGTAGTATATTATTAAACAAAATTATGCATAAAAAGATATATATATATATATATATATATATATTAAAAAACAAAAAGAAAAAAATGGGGCATATGCAAAGAAAAAGAGGAAAGGGTGGCATTGAGCCACGTCACCCACCCCACCCCTCACATTGCCTATAAAAGGCGGGGTGGGTGCTCTCAAGGGACAACAATGCCCCAAATTTGGGGAGGCAACTCGAGCATGGTTGCCAAGGGCCTGGAGCAGTGCTCCCGGCCCTAGCTGGTTCGATTCAGTTTTCGGTCGGGGTTTCTTTTTGTCGCCTAATTTAGTGAATTTTTGTGCTATGGTTAGATAGTGTGAAGATCTTGGCAGGGATCGGTCGAAGTTCTTCATTCGAGCTTTTAGTGAGGTAAAATTTGATCATTATTTTTTTTATATCTTGTTGTTATTTCTTATTATAGTTTTTTACTTATTTATGCATATTATATTATATTAGTTATATCCATGCTCTTTTTAAAAAATATTTTATGATCCTTTTATTATTTATGTTAGTATATGTTTTGTTCATGCATAATTAATTGTCATGGCATATTTGGGTGAAAAACCCTTTTTTAATAATTATAAATAAATTTGACTCCCTCCTAAAATTAATTGGAAAAATGACCCCCCAAACATGCCACGTAGTTGAAACTCGCGTTCTCTGGGAAGCGAGACGTGAAATCGCGTTCTGCAGAGCGTGCGTTCAGTCTACGTAGCCTCGTTGTTTGAAATAACGGATTTTCAGGAACTCGCATTCTGCATGACGCGAGGTCCCTGAGAATTTGAAAAGGTGACTGGATATATCACACAGACATCGCGTTATGCAGAACGTGAGTTCTGTGCGAATTTGGGTTGAAAAACAAGGGTGTGTAGGCCTGTTTGATCCCAATTTTTGGCTTGTAAATCGTATATTTTTAACGAACATCGAGTTTGGGGTCGTAGTACTGGAAATTCTCTATCGTATGACACCAATACGGTCAATTTCCGTCCATTCAAAAATGGCTTAAAATGGCTTCCAAAACCATATACTATCATCCTTTTTTTGAATGAAATTGCCTTTGAAGAGCAATTGATAATTTCGGTTTAGTAATCGCATAAAATTAATAAAAAACTGAAATTAAATAAACATTTAAAAGTTTAATTATAATAGATAAAAAAAATTAAAATACGGTATTTTAAAAAAACAAATGTCTCGAATAAATATATTAGAAACATAAGTACATATCTATTAAAAAAAGGCTAATGATGTCTATGTCCACCCGTTTCGCAGTCGGGTGGACGACGAACCCGATCTGGTTTCCTCCGAACAAGCTGTGCTGCATCCTCCTCGTCATCATCTGCGATACGCGGACCTGTGCTGGGCCCGGGCGGGGAGTAACACAAGCTACGCGGTGGCATTTGCAGGACAATGCTATAGTCAAACTCTGATGCCAACGGTGGAATATCGATCAGCGGAGGACCACTCGTCGGCATATGGGGATGGTAGGCATCGGAGAAGCTGAAGTCGGGTGGAGGCCTCATATGTTGGAAAGTCGAAGGACCGCTCAAATTCTGAAATGCTGTGGTAGAAGATGAGGCCTCTACAGTGTCAGTTCGCGGTCTCGAACCGTGCTGCCTCGACTGGCTCTGGCTCCCTCGACGTGTGGGGCGTGGGTGGTTTCGGGGACCCTGGGAAAGCTGTCGCTCGCACTCCTCGAGAGTAAGGATATGATGCTTCCCATAGAGCCCATACCACTGGAAATAATCGAAAGTGACCGTATCGGCTCAATCCACAATGGGTCGGAGAATGCATGGGCGACGAGCAAATCGGTCATCCCAAAGCTGTATCCAGTCAGCGTGGTAATGGGCCCAGTCAATCTTCGTCTTCCCCTGGCGTGTCTGAAGGTAGAATTCGTCCAAATTTGGTGGTTCCTCTAGCGGAATACATTGGACGTACCCGAACTGTCGGAGAACCCAATCTGTAGGATGCCACATGGCAATTTCATAGTTGATCAGCGGCACTCGGGCAAGCCATACATGCTGGTGACACAGAATTCGGGTGGAGTAATATGATGAATCACTCTAAAGCGTAGGGCCTCCACACGAACTAAAAAAATTATAACGTTTCTAACGGTTATATGAAATATCATTGGAAAAAAAGTATGAAAAAATCAAATGAATTTTCGGATTACCTGATCGTGCGTCATTTTATCCATAACAAGCCTGTAGTCTTCTTAGTTTTTCGGCAGGCCCCTAGTGGGTCAGTGTTTCGCTCCACCTATAATTAATGGAAAATTAAAAAAAAAAATTGGTAAATAAAATAAATATAATAAATTGAATAGTACCTCCAAAGAAGCGGAAATAAATAAGGGGCGGGCTGTCTAGGCTGCGAGCTTAAAAAAGGCATCCAAAACCAAGCCCAAGACTGAAGGAGTAAACGACATCCTCCAATTGCTGCTCTATCATGGTCGACGTTTCTGTAAAGCTCTCTAAAAAGAAACGCCAAGACAACTGCTCCCCAACATTTTTGTCTAGCTTCAGCGAAATTGATAAGATGATAAAGGCACATCGCATGCACCTTGGTGCGAGATTTGTCTGGCATTAATATCCCGCTGATAATGCACAATGTGTGGGCACGTGCAAACTACTGTGAAAATAATAAATAAAACAAAATTTAGTAGTAAATATGTAGAACTAATGTTTTGATTTAATAAATGAAAAATGTTTTGGACTGATTTAAAAAGAATTCAAAACTATTTCCAACGTCCAAATAACTTGAAACTATGTTTAGGGATGTTTTAAGAGGGTTTAACATGTTTTTCAAAGCCAAATTTCACAAAACATTCCAGGCGTTTCGAAACACCTTAGGGTGTTTCGATACGGGGGATTCCAGTAGCAAAAGTGTTTCGATACGAGTATCGAAACGGGCCTTCCCTGGATGAGAATTTTGCCCAGCATTTCGAAACGGGCTATGTCGTTTCGATACGCCTACGTGGCATTGACCACAACGGTCATAAACCCCAATGGTTATTTCCCAACTAACTTTTAAATGCAAGTCGTTTCAATATGGGACTAGGTGTTTCGATACGGTGTTCCGAAACGGCCAAGAGCGTTTCGATACGGGTACCTCATCATGCTAAAACGGCTCTTTCTACTTAAAGGGTGTTTCGAAACGGGCACGACTGTTTCGAAACAGTGAGCTGCAGAAGTGCATTTATGGTGGGAAAAAAAGTCCTCAACGGCTCCAATTCAACCCCAACGGCTAGTAACGGCTATAAACTCATCAAGGAGTATAAAAAGGGCCTCCAAGCAGCAAGATGTGGTAAATGCTATCAACAAATGATCAAATATTGTCTTGGTGCCTAAATTGTCAATTCTTGTATAGACAAACACTAGTGAGCCAAAATTGTCAAATTTGCTCAAGTGTTTTAGGTTTTGTGTGAGTGCTTTAATTGTGCAAACAAACACCTATTAGAGGGATTTGTGTTTGCTTTATTTATCTCTTTGAAAAAGAGGGTTTGATCAAGGCTTTGGGTAGAAAGCTTGATCGGTGTATAAGAGTTTCCTCCTAAGCCTAGAAAAGGGGACGAATCAATAGTGGATTGATTGGAAATCCTTAGTGGGAAGCTAAGGTAGTGGATGTAGACCTTGGTTAGAAGGTTGAACCACTCTAAAATCATTGTGTCATTTACATTTAAGCTTCCACACCTATTCCACCCAAAAATCCACCTCTCCACCACTTGGTGAGCAACATCGGTTGATCGAATCGAGCTCCTCACAACTTAACAAAAGAAAAAGCAAGAAATATGGATATTAAAAAAAATAAATATTTAATAAACGAAATATATTAAAAATATATAAATTAGTGAAAAAAATTTTAAAAAAACTACCTGGAGTGTTTCGTCATCTGCATAGAGGGGAGGGTTTTCAAATTCACTCTCCAAATAAGATAGAGCTATTTTCCCACTGTCCCACGCATCCGCTGGGGGCGCCACTCCTATTACTTGAGCAAATAGATCTAGCCAATTAGCCAACGATATACCCGTAATAAGGTTTCCGTCTGTAGGCAACCCTAGATGATAGGCAACATCCTCTAGCGTTATTGTTGCCTCGCCTATTGGGAAATGAAAAGCGTGCTTCTCTGGCCTCCATCGTTCTATTAGCGCGCTAATCAACGATGCATTACACTTCACACCCTCTAAGATCCTCGCTACGTGGTCAAAACCAACTCGATCAATCCACATCATAATAACGAGATCATGTGCGTGGTTGATACGGTTAAGGTAACAAATTAACTGACGTTCGTATCCCATCAAAAATAAAAATAAAAAAAATAGTTGGCAAAATGCGTGTAAAATAAAAAAATTAAAAAAAGAAAATAAAAAAAATAATACCTCTTCGGTTGTCCTAAACTAGTTAGAGCAGTGTTTCGCGTCGTTTCATAAGCCCACCATTGTATCGAAAGAAAATTAAGTAAGTATAGTGAAAAACAGAAGAAATCGCGTTCTGTGGTTGATATGGGGGTAGGGCCACCAATTTATAGAGGAGCTCGCGTCCTTTGGGAAGCGATGTTAATGAACCTCGCGTTCCGGGATACGCGATATTCTTAATACCTCGCGTTCCACAAGACGCAAGGTTCATTGAAAAGACGCGTCACACAATAGACGCGTGATCTAAACGTGCAGAAGGGACCTCGCGTTCTGCACAACGCGAGGTTATAAAGAAATCGCTTTCCATAGGACGTGAGGTCGTGGGATTTTTAAATGATGACTTCCCGCGCAAGAAAGTCATTTAATATTATATTAATTATATATTATTATTATTATTATTATTATTATTATTGTTGTTGTTGTTGTTGAGTGTGTAAAAGTTCTATAATTTACCCCATATTTAATCCATATTTCTGCTACATTCAAGCATAATTCATTGCATTTAGGTTAGATTTCAGTTATGCATCACAAATATATTAATTGGCACAGTTTCTACTGAAATTGGTTGCTTTTGCAGGTAGCTGCTGTAGTAGATGGAGGGCAGTGGAGAAGCAGACGCTGAGCAGTGAAGAAATAGAGCTGGAACTGGATGTGTAGACGAGGAGGACGATGCTGCCATGGCAGCCAAGGACGATAGCAGTGGTGAAGACAAGAAGCAAAATGGGCCTCGACAGAAAGAGAAAATTAAGCCGGTATGTCGTGGAGCACCCTTATATTTTTTCAAGCCCTAGATTAGAATGAAAGCCAAGCCCAAAGTTCAAGGAAGAAACTCCAAGCAAGAAGGAAGGACGAATTAAAGACATATGCTCTGAAGATTTAGTCTTTAATAGAGTTGTACTTTAGTTTAAACTTGTATTCTTGCCATATTAGAAAACTTGAACCCAAGGCCTATATAAAGGCATGTAATTCGACCTAGGGAAGGATACCTTCATCTCTAGCCTTCTTCCCAAAACCCTAGCCGTTTTCCCCTTCTCATCATGTTCTAAACTTCCCCTAGGGCTACGAGTTGATTTGTAAAGTAGTTGCAAGGATTGCATTTGTTTTAGGAATTTTTCTGTTCAATAAAATAGACTTCAAGTTTTCTTATTCTGGTTTTCAACATCTTGTAAGAGTATCGGGAGAGCATTGTGAGATTACCTATTTACTTAATATCGGAGAGTTAAGTATACGAAAGGAATAAGTATGGGTTCTCCAGTTTATGGTTGAACTATCTCGGACCTAGGGATAGGAAGAGTTTAAGTGGCTAAGGAAGAATTCAACAACATCGGTGTTCATCCTTCGATTCACGCCAGGAGGTATCATTAAAGACGTGTTCATCGACAGACTTGGACCTAGGGATAGGCCAAGGCGCAGTAGGGATTCTTGCCAAACTTGAAGTATAGAGTTGACCGCTGCCGCAACAGGTGCAACGACAAAACATATATTCCTAGACTTTGCAACACTTACACTACTGAGCAATTCAATACCGGCCCATTCTCTCTATCTTGATTTCATTACTCTTTTATTTAAGTATTCTTTATTATCTCGTGACAACTATTTAAATAATTCTTTTCTCTCTCGTGCAGCAATCTAAGGTGAAGCTATTAGCCCAGTCCCTGTGGAGACGATATCCGATACTTACGTATCATTTTACTACTTATGTCGTGTACACTTGCACTACATTGCGATAGACACTTTTACACGCAACAAGTTTTTGGCGCTGTTGTCGGGGACTGGCAACATATCTTTACCCTATCTTTTACTGCACTTCTTTTATTTTTCTATTATTACTTGGATTGTTCAACTTATACCTTTCACAAGGTCTTTTGTTTGCATATGCGCAGATCTCAACGAGGAAAAGAACTTAAGCACCAGTTAGATCCTGAAATCGAACGAACGTACAATCTCAGGAAAAGAGTCTGTTTCCTCGTAGAAAGAAACGAATGCATGGAGGAACAATTAGAAGCAATGGTGAACGAAAGACGCGAAGAAAGAAGGAACAACCAAGAGAATCCCCAGGATGCTGAAAATCCTGTCGGAGTTGGAGGGAACGGTCCACCTGCCGATCCTCCTGTCGCTGCCGCACGCCGGTCATGCCAAGACTACATGCTCAATGATCATGTAGAACTAGAAACAACCCTGCCAGACGTAGGCGTTGACAATTTTGAGCTAAAACCTGTTATGTTCAGCATGATTAACAACGCTGGCCAATTTAGTGGTGCTGCATCAGAGAATGCTAGAGAGCATCTAAAAACGTTCCAGGAAATTTGTGGTTCGTTTAGACTACCAGGAGTTAATCCGGAGATACTGAGGCTTCGGTTATTTCCTCATTCATTGAGGGACAGGGCAAAAACTTGGTGGAATAAACTAACATCGGGTTCAATACGAACTTGGGCAAATTTAACTCGTGAATTTTTGTCTCGTTTTAATCCTTCACACTTATCTGAGCGATTACGTAACGAAATTGCTACTTTTCAACAGGAAGATGACGAGCCAATGCACGAAGCCTGGGACAGATTTACCACTCTTCTAAGGAACTGCCCGATGCATTGATTCCCCGTTTGGAACCAGGTAACTAAATTTTATAATGCTGCCAACTTACAGACTCGTATTAGAATTGATTCAACAACGAATGGATTACTGCTAGACAAGGATCCAAAAGATGCAATGGCGGTATTGAAAAATCTGGGGAAGAATGAGGAACAATTTCCTACAGCATGAAGAGGGGGTAAACGAGTTCTAGCTGTAAAAGATTATGAGGCCGATAGTTCTCTAAAATCACATGTGGCATATCTCACTAAGGCAATGAAAATGCTTTTGAAAGAAGATTCACAGCCTGCCTACTCTGCTGAAGAGGTATGCGAGACTTGCGATGGGAACCACAGTTCGGAAGATTGTCCGCTACAGTTAGAAGAAGGGATGTATGTTGGGAACTACAATAAACAGAACTATATTTCCATCAACTACAATCCCAACTGGAGAAAGGATCCCAAGTTCTCTTGGAGCAACCCTAATAATGCCCTGAATCCTCAAGCACAGAACACTAAGAGTCAGGGGGACCTAGGTTACTGACTCGACAGCAACCGCAGCAGCAGCATCAACAACCACCAGCTGCCACAACTAGTATACTGGAATAGACCTTGGCTACGTTTATGTCTCAAACAGGAACTTACATTGAGAACATGAATCACTTTATCAAGAAGATTGAGACATTCATGGATAAAACATAGATGCGGATGACCAACCATGAAGCCACTCTGAAATCATTGGAGACACAGATGGGTCAGTTTTCCCAGCATATTAAACCGAGGCAGAATGGAGGATTTCCTAGCGATACTAAAAACGCTAGACAACCCACACATGAGCAGTGTAAATCCATCACTACTAGGAGTGGGAAGAAATTACCAGGGCCAGAGAAGGAAGCTGAATTAGTTAAGGAACCAGCCTTGGAGTCGACTGCAAAGGAAGCTACCCCGGTAGATGACAAACAGCCTACTGCCGATGAACATGTCACGACAACAGAAGGGACAGAGGAGAGAGTTGAAGAACCTAAACCCTCTCAGATCCGAATGAAGTGGGAATGACGTATTGCTGATTATCGTCCTCCACCTCCTTTTCCTCAGCGGTTACAGAAATTGAAACATGAATCCTAGCTTAAGAAGATTTATGATATTTTTAAGCGGGTTCATATCAATTTTCCGCTGCTCGATGCTATAAAGGAGATGCCTGGTTATGCCAAATTTCTCAAGGATGTCATGTCGAAGAAATCTAGACTTGGGGAATTTGAAACGGTTAAAATGACAGAGGGATGCATGAATGAGTATTCTGCACAAGCATCCACCCCAGAAGAAGAAGGATCATGGGAGCTTCATTATACCATGCATAATCGGAGATAAATTTGTGGGTAAGGCACTTTGTGATCTTGGTGCTAGTATAAATTTAATGCCCAAATCTGTTTTTCAGAAATTAGGTATTGGAAAAGCTCGGTCCACAACAGTAGTACTGTAGCTGGCAGACCGCTCTTACGTTCATCCAGAAGGAAAATTGAAGATATTCTAGTCAGGGTGGATAAATTTATTTTTCCTGCTGACTTTCTTGTCTTAGATTGTGAAGCAAATGAAAATGCACCAATCATCCTGAGGCGACCCTTCTTAGCCACAGGAAGATCACTGATTGATGTGGAAAAAGGAGAACTCACTATGAGAGTAAATGATCAAGAGATCAAGTTGAACGTTCTCCAGGCAATAAAACATGCTGATGCAGAAGAAGAATGCAAGGCTATCACTGATGTTATCCTTGACCAACCCTGTATCAGGTCGGGCTGCCACGACATCAAAATTGTCCACTGCCCCAGCAGCCATTTAGAAGACTGTCACGACAGCACCGAAAATAGCATCTTCTCAGAAACTGATACATCTGATACTGAAGATCAAGAGGAGGTAAATTGGATAGGCAATCGTCCAGGTAAGTTATTCGAGCCCTTAAACTATAACTCGGATGACCATATAGTCCAAAAGCCATCAACTGTAGAGCCCCCTGTTCTAGATCTTAAGCCTCTGCCAGGGCAACTAAAATATGGTTTCCTTGGTTTAAATGGTAAGTTGCCCATAATCATCTCTTCCAAGTTGATGCAGGAACAGGAACAACAACTGATAGGGATGCTGCAGCAGCACAAGAAGGCTATTGGATGGACGATAGCTGATATCCAAGGCATCAATCCGGCACTATGCATGCATAAAATCCTCTTAGAGGATGATCATAAGCCGACCATTGATGCACAGAGACGACTGAACGATGCTATGTGAGATGTGGTTCGTAAGGAGATCATAAAATGGCTAGATGCGGGAATAATCTATGCCATCTCGGATAGCAAGTGGGTAAGCCCGGTGCAGTGCGTTCCCAAGAAAGGAGGGATAAATGTGGTAACCAACGAAGAAAATGAGCTAATCCCAACCAGGACTGTGACCGGTTGGAGGGTTTATATGGACTACCAGAAGCTTAACAAGGCTACTCAGAATGACCACTTTCCCCTGCAGAAAGTGCTCGAAAGATGTGAGAAAGTAAACTTGGTATTGAACTGGGAGAAATGTCACTTCATGGTGGATAAAGGGATAGTCCTAGGCCATAAAATAAGCCGCCGCGGCATAGAAGTCGACAGAGCTAAGATCGAGGTAATCGAAAAGCTGCCACCACCCACCCCAGTCAAGGGAATCAGAAGTTTCTTAGGGCATGCTGGTTTCTATCGGAGGTTTATCACGAACTTTTCGAAGATCACAAAACCCTTATGCCATCTTCTGGAGCAGAACCGACCCTTCGACTTCAACGCTGAATGTACTAGGCACTCAAGGTTCTAAAAGAAAAAACTGGTAACATCCCCAATAGTGTAGCCACCAGATTGGAAACTGCCATTTGAGATTATGTGTGATGTTAGTGACTATGTTGTCGGGGCAGCACTTGGGCAGAGAAAAGACAAGCTCTTTCATGTCATATATTATGCCAGCAAAACATTGAACGACACCCAAGTAAACTACACCACAACAGAGAAGGAACTGTTAGTTGTGGTGTTCTCTATTGACAAGTTTCGTTCATATATACTTAGAACGAAGGTCATAGTCCACACAAACCACTCTGCATTGAAGTATTTGTTCACCAAAAAGGATGCAAAGCCTAGACCGATACGTTGGATTCTGCTACTGCAAGAATTCGACCTTGAAATCAAGGACAAAAAGGGGACAGAGAATCAGGTTGCAGATCACTTGTCAAGACTAGAGAAGGGAAAGTGTTGAGTGTGTAAAAGTTCTATCATTTATCCCCTATTTAACCCATTTTTCAGCTGCATTCAAGCATAATTCATTACATTTAGGTTAGTTTACAGTTAAACAATAAAAATATATTAAAAGGCACAGTTTCTACTGAAATTGGTTGCTTTTGCAGGTTGCTGCTGTAGCAGATGGAGAGGCAGGCGCTGGGCAGTGAAGCAGAAGAGCTTGAACTGGACGAGCAGTCCAGGAGGATGATGCTGCCATGGTTGCCTCCGTGACAGCAGAGGATGACAGCAGTTTTGAGGAGAAGAAGCAAAGTGGACCTCGACAAATAGAGAAAATTAAGCCTGTTTGTCGTGGAAAACCATTATATTTTTCCAAGCCCTAGATCAGAAGGAATGCCAAACCCAAAGTTCAAGGAGAGAAAATCCCAAGCAAGAAGGAGGACGAGTTAAAGCTATATTCTCTAAAGATTTAGTCTTTATTAGAGTTATACTTTAATTTAAACTTGTATTCTTGCTATTTTAGAAAACTTGGACCCAAAGCCAATATAAAGGCATGTAATTCGACCTAGGAGGGAACATAACCTATCTTTAGCCTTCTTCCCAAAACCCTAGTCGTTTTCATCCGCTCATCATGTTCTAAATTCCCCTTAGGGCCACAAGTTGTTTTGTAAAGTAGTTGCAAGGGTTGCTTTTGTTTTATGAATTTTAGTTCAATAAAATAAACTTCAAGTTCTCTTATTATGGTTATTAACATCTTGCAAGAGTATCGGGAGAGCGTTGCAAGGTTATCTATTTACTTAATATCGGGAAAGTTTAGTATACGAAAGGAATAAGTGCGAGTTCTCTAGTTTATAGTTGAACTATCTCGGACCTAGGGATAGGACGAGGTTAAGTGGCTAAAGAAGAATTCAACAAATTCGGTGTTCATCCTTCGATTCACGTCGAGAGGTATCATCAAAGACGTGTTCATCGACAGACTTGGACCTAGGGATAGGCCAAGGAACAGCAAGGATTCTTGCCAAACCTTAAGTACGGAGTTGAGTGATCGCTGCCGCGACAAGCAATAGACTGCCGCCGCGACAGGTGCTGCCACGACGGGGACGACGACAGAACTGATTCTCCTAGACTCAGCATACCTGCACTACTGAGCAATCCAATACCAGCCCATTCTCTCTATCTTGATTTCTCTACTTTTATTTACCAATATTCTTATTTATTTTCGTGACAAACATCTTAAATATTCTCTTTACTTTCTTGCAGTAATTCAAGGTGAAGCTATTAGCCCAGTCCCTGTGGAGACGATATCCGATACTTCTGTATCACTTTACTAATTGCGTCGTGTACACTTGCACTACAATTGCGATAGACACTTTTACACGCAACAAGTTTTTGGCGCCGTTGCTGGGGACTGGCAACATAACTCTACCTTTTCTTTTACTGCACTTTTCTTTTTATTTTTATTTTTCTGTTTTAATTTGGTTTGTTCAACTTTTGCTTTTCACAAGGTTTCTTATTTATGTGCAAATTGAGACGAGGAGAAGAACCTGAGTATCCATTAGATCCTGAAATCAAACGTTCGTTCAATCTTAGGAACCGACTTCGTCACGTACTAGCCAGGAACGAGTACCTTGAGGAACAGTTAGAGACGATGCAAAACCAAGGGAGCCCCAGGTTGATAATCCTACCAGAGATGGAGAGATTATCCCTCATGTCGGCGACCCGCCTACCGCTGCCGCATGACGGTCATGTCGTGACTACGTGCTGAATGATCATGTAGAACTAGAAACCACGCTGCCGGATATAGATGTTGACAACTTCGAGCTGAAACCTGTTATGTTAAGCATGATCAACAATGTCGGTCAATTCAGTGGTGCTGCTACAGAGGATGCTAGGGAGCATCTAAAAATGTTCCAGGAAATCTGTGGTTCGTTTAGACTACCAGGAGTTAATCCGGAGATACTGAGGCTTCGGTTATTTCCCCATTCATTGAGGGACAGAGCAAAGACTTGGTGGAATAAACTTACGCCGGGTTCAATTAGAACTTGGGCAGATTTGTCTCGCGAATTTTTATCTCGTTTCAATCCTTCATACTTATCTGAGCGATTACGTAACGAAATTGCTACTTTTCAACAGAAAGATGACGAGCCAATGCACGAGGCCTGGGACAGATTTACCACTCTTCTAAGGAACTGCCCAATGCATGCATTCCCCGTCTGGAACCAGGTAACCAAGATTTATAATGCTGCCAATTTACAAACTCGTATTCGAATTGATTCATCAGCAAACGGATTACTATTGGACAAAGGCCCAGATGAGGCAATGCAAGTATTGAAAAATCTGGCTAAGAATGAGGAGCAGTTTCCGACAACAAGAAGAGGGGGTAAACGGGTCCTAGCTGTTAAGGATTATGAGGCCGACAACACAATGAAATCACAGGTGGCATACCTTACTAAAGCTATGAAAAAGCTCTTGAACGATGATTCACAGCCATTATTTGTTGTCCAGGAGGTATGTGAAATTTGTGAAGGAAATCATAGTTCGGATGAATGTCCTATATAGTTAGAAGAGGGAAAGTGTGTTGGAAATTACAATAAGCAGAATTACAACTCCAACAACTACAATCCCAGCTGGAGAAAGGATTTCAAGTTCTCTTGGAGTAATCCTAATAATTCCCTGAATCCTCAAGTACACAATAATCAGAATCAGGGAGGACCTAGATTGTTGTCTCGACAGCAACCGCAGCAGCAGCAACAAAAACAACCACTAGCTGCCACAAACAGTATATTGGAACAGACGCTGGCTACATTTATGTCTCAAACAGGAACTTATATAGAGAACATGAATCAATTTGTCAAGAAAACGGAGACATTCATGGATAAAATAGAGATGCGGATGACAAATCATGAAGCTACTCTAAAATCGTTGGAGACACAGATGGGTCAGGTCTCTCAGCATATCAACCCATGGCAGATTTGCGAATTTCCTAGCAATACTAAAAATGCTAGGCAGCCCACACATGAGCAGTGTAAAGCCATCACTACTAGGAGTTTGAAGAAACTACCAGGGCCATATAAAGAAACTGAAACAGTGAAGAAACCAGCCTTGGAATCACCTGCCGAGGAAGCTGCCCCGACATGTAACAAACAGCCTACTGCCGATGAGTCTATCACGACAGTAGAAGCGACAGAGGAGAAAGATGATGAACCCAAACCTCCTCAGATTCGTATGCAGTGGGAAGGACGTATTGCTGATTATCGTCCCCCAACTCCTTTTCCTCAACGGTTACAGAAATTGAAGCAAGAATCACAGCTTAAAAAGATTTATGACATTTTTAAGCAAGTTCATATCAACATCCCGCTGTTAGATGCCGTTAGGGAGATGCCTGGTTACGCCAAATTTCTCAAGGAGGCCATGTCAAAGAAATCCAGACTTGGGAGTTTGAAACGGTTAAGATGACAGAAGGATGCATGAGTATTCTGCACAAGCATCCACCCAGAAAAAGAAGTATCAGGGGAGCTTCATCATACCTTGTGTAATCGGAGATAAATATGTGGGTAAGACACTTTGTGATCTCGGTGCTAGTATAAATTTAATGCCAAAATCTATTTTTCAGAAATTAGGTATTGGAAAAGCTCGGCCCGCAACAGTAATTCTGCAGCTAGCAGACCGCTCTTACGTTCATCCGGAAGGTAAATCGAAGATATTCTAGTAAGAGTGGATAATTTTATATTTCCTGCTGACTTTCTCGTTTTAGATTGTGAAGCAGATGAAAACGCACCAATCATCCTGGGGCAACCCTTCTTAGCCACGAGAAGATCACTAATTGATGTGGAAAAAGGAGAACTCACCATGCGAGTGAACGATCAAGAAATAAAGTTGAATGTTCTTCGAGCTATGAAGCACGCTGATGCAGAAGAAGAATGCAAGGTTATCACTGAAGTCACCCTTGACCAACCCTGCATCAGGTCGGGCTGTCACGACATCAACATTGGTCACTGCCTCGGCAGCCACTTACAAGACTGTCATGACAGCACCGACGACAGCAACTCCTCAGAATCTGATATATCTGATACTGAAAATCATGAGGAGGTAAACTGGATAGGCAATCACCTAGGTAAGTTATTCGAGCCTTTAAATTATACCTCGGATAACCATGCAATCCAAAAGCCATCAACTGTTGAGCCCCCTGTTTTAGATCTTAAGCCTCTGTCAGGGCAGCTAAAATATGTTTTTCTTGGTTTAAATGATATGTTGCCCGTAGTCATCTCTTCCAAGTTGATACAGGAACAGGAACAACAGTTAATAGGGATGCTGCAGCAACATAAAAAGGCTATTGGATGGACGGTAGCCGATATTCAAGGCATTAATCCGGCATTATGTATGCATAAAATCCTTCTCGAGGATGATCATAAGCCGACTATAGATTCTCAAAGGCGGTTGAACCATGCAATGAAAGAGGTGGTGCGTAAAGAGATAATCAAATGGTTAGATCCTGGAATAATCTATGCCATCTCGGACATCAAATGGGTGAGCCCGGTGCAATGCGTTCCCAAGAAAGGAGGAATGACCGTGGTAACCAACGAAAACAATGAGCTAATCCCAACCAGGACTGTGACCGGTTGGAGGGTTTGTATGGACTATCGGAAGCTTAACAAAGCTACCCGAAATGACCACTTTCCTTTACCTTTTATTGATCAAATGCTTGATAGACTAGCGGGTAAACCTTATTATTGTTTTCTTGATGGTTATTCAGGTTACAATCAAACAGTTATCGCACCGGAAGATCAAGAAAAGAAGACATTCATATGCCCCTACGGAACTTATGCTTTTAGGAGGATGCCATTTGGACTATGTAATGCACCAGCCACCTTTCAAAAGTGCATGATGGTCATATTCTCCGATATGGTAGAGGACTTCCTAGATATTTTTATGGATGATTTTTCAGTCTTTGGAGACGACTTTGAAAGCTGCTTAGGCAACCTACAAAAGGTACTCGAAAGATGTGAAAAAGCAAACTTAGTATTGAACTGGGAAAAATGTCACTTCATGGTGGATGAAGGGATAGTCCTTGGCCATAAGATTAGCTGCCGTGGAATAGAAGTCGACAGAGCCAAGATAGAAGTGATCAAAAAGCTGCCGCTGCCCACCACAGTCAAGGGAATCAGAAGTTTTCTAGGACATGTTGGTTTTTATCGGAGGTTCATTGCGAATTTCTAAAAAATCACCAAGCCCCTATGTCATCTTCTGGAGCAGATCCGACCCTTCGACTTTAACGAAGAATATACTGAAGCATTCAAGGTTCTGAAGGAAAAGCTGGTAACAGCCCCAATAGTACAGCCACCAGACTGGACACAGCCTTTTGAGATTATATGTGATGCTAGTGACTATGCTGTCGGGGCAGCACTTGGGCAGCGGAGAGACAAACTTTTTCATGTCATATACTATGCTAGCAAAACTCTGAATGATGTCCAAGTAAACTATACCACCACGGAGAAGGAGTTACTAGATGTGGTATTCTCCATTGACAAGTTTCGTTCTTACATACTTGGAACGAAGGTCATAGTGCACACAGACCACTCTACATTGAAATATCTATTCGCGAAAAAGGATGCAAAGCCTCGATTGATACGTTGGATCCTGCTATTGCAAGAATTCGACCTTGAAATCAAGGACAAAAAGGGGACAAAAAATCAAGTGGCAGATCACTTGTCAAGGTTGGAGAAGGGACAGAGTCTACCGACAGATGAGACAAACATATTGGAGACCTTCCCAGATGAGCAGCTCTTTGCTGCCGCAGTCACTGCCGCGACAACCATGGCGGCAGGTAGGCCTTCTGAACTCCCCTGGTATGCTGATTTCGATAATTTCTTAGTTAGCGGAATAATTCCTCCCGACCTAAATTATCAAGCCAGGAAGAGGTTCCAAAATGATGTTAAACATTATTATTGGGACGAACCTTTTCTTTTCAAAATCTGTGCAGATCAAGTTATAAGGAGATGCATACCACATGATGACCAAAAAGACATACTTCATCACTGTCATGCTTCTCAGTATGGAGGTCACTTAGGAGGCAACAAAACTGCTGCCAAGGTTCTGCAGTCAGGATTTTATTGGTCGTCACTGTATAAAGATGCGCAATTCTTCTACAAGGGCTGTGACAAGTGCCAACGGACAGGAAACATTTCAAGGAGACACGAGATGTCGCTGCAGAACATTCTTGAAGTTGAGATCTTCGACGTTTGGGGGATTGATTTTATGGGACCATTTCCATCCTCATGTGGGAATTTATACATCCTTCTGGTAGTATATTATGTATCTAAGTCGGTTGAAGCTATCGCCACTCAAAAGAATGATGCCAAGACAGTTCAGAGGTTTTTACACAAAAAAATCTTTTCTAGATTTGGCATCCCTAAGGCGATCATCTGTGATGAAGGGAGACATTTCGACAACCGGGTTATTGCTGTTGCCTTGAAGAAGTATGGTGTCAAGCATCGGATCGCAACAGCATATCACCCACAGACCAATGGACAAGCTGAAATCTCCAACAGGGAAGTTAAGAACATTCTTGAAAAGATGGTTAAGCCAACTAGGAAAGATTAGTCTTTACACATGAATGATGCGTTATGGGCTTATAGGACAGCCTTCAAAACTCCATTGGGAATGTCTCCTTACCGATTGATTTATGGGAAAACATGTCATTTACCTTTCGAGATAGAGCACATAGCATACTGGCAATCGAGGCAGTGAATATGGACTTGGAAAAGGCAGGACAGAAAAGGCTACTGGATTTGAACGAAATTGAAGAAATTCGGACAATGGCCTATGACAATGCAAGAATCTACAAGGATAAAACTAAGAAGTGGCATGATAAAAAGTTGCTGCCACGACAGTTCTGCCCAGGACAGCTTGTATTGCTATTCAACTCTAGATTGAAACTCTTCCCAGGGAAGCTGAAATCTAGATGGTCTGGTCCGTTCCAAGTTGTACAGGTTTTTCCCCATGGTGCCATCACTATCAGATCTTTAAAAGACGGGCGCCAATTCAAAGTCAACGGACAGCGCTTGAAGCATTATCAGGGGACTGAAGCCCCAAGAATGCAGGAAGTGGTTACCTTGGGAGATGCCCCACCTGGCATCCCTAATTTAACCTAATTTTTATTTTTAGTTTATTTATTATTTATTATTTATATATTAGGAAATTAGATTTATTTTATAATGTTTTTTTTAATTGTTTATAGGAAATAAATGAGTCAAGACGACTAGGAGAAGTGAAATCAGCCCACCATCCATCCACCAGCCCACAAAGCCCAAATTTTGGAACCTGCCGTTAAAGCTGCCGCGACAGACGTGGAAAATACAGGCTGTCGACACGCTGTAGCGACAGACACGGAAACACGTAATAGACGCGCAGCAGACACAGAAACGCGTGACAGACGCGTCAGACACGCTACCGTGTAACAGCTGGCTCCATTATTCGCGCCTGTCGTTACATCTCAAACGGGCAGCAAATCCTTCTCTATATAAACTCCGTCTCATTTTTTTCATTTTTACTCACTTCTAATCTTCTTACTTACTCCTCTAGAATTTTTGTTTTTATTTTCATTTTCACAACCCTTGCAACAATGTCTTCCAGAACTACTCGTAGGAATGCTGCCTCCAGCTCCACCCCGACAGCAACCACCCCACGCTTATTTCAGATCAGAGATATGTGGGAAGAAAGGGGATTCATCTACACTTCAAAGGAGGGAAATCTGGTCCTAAAGCCGTTCATTGCCCGAAAAATTCGAGCTCTACAGTGGCAGATCTTTTCCGAACAACCAGAGGAGATGAACGTCTCTTTGGTGTGAGATTTCTACGCTGCTATCGACCGCAGGACGACAACAGCAGTCACTGTACGAGGAAGGGAAGTGTCGTTCAAAGCTGAATACATAAACACCCTATATGGATTTTACATCGGCAGCAATGACGACGGCCACCAACAGTTCCTGAACACCCTTGACCCTGCTGCCTATGATGTTGTCATGGCAGAGCTGACCGACGACGAAACACAGTGGAACACCAACCGCAAGAATCCAAGGACGGTAAAGAGAACTCAACTACTGCCTGAAGCCAGATTATGGAACGTTTTCATTAAAAAGCGTATCATGCTGTCATCACACAATACCACGGTCGACCAACCTAGGTTAGCCTTAATTCACTCCATTTTACATGAGAGGCCCATTAACGTGGGCAGCTATATTCGCGAGAGCATCCTAGAGTGCGCACACCGGCCGACGGGACCACTCTATATGCCGTACCTCATCACAGCCCTCTTCCGCGGCCATGGGGTACTTGAAGCTGCTACGGATTTTCGAGTCCAAAGGAAGGGATGGACGGAAAAGAACATACTAAGCTTAATAGAGCTAACTGTTGTCACCCCTCTGTCATCATTTGATCCAGCAGACACGATAAAGCAGCCGGAGACTGAACCTGCTGCCACAGAAGCCAGGCAGCAACCAGCAGCAGCAGCCCCAACCGACTCCTTCTCCCAGATCCTAGCTGCTATCCAGAAGATGGAGGAACGGCAGCTCGGTCTGATGAGCTTCATCAGAGATTTCACTGCATCTACGGTACACATTATCCAAAACACTTTAAATTTCCCCGATGTCGTGTTTCCCACCTTCCTTGCACATTATTTTGCTGTACCAACCCCTGCCCACACCCCTACACCTGCTGCCACACCACGGACACCCGGACAGCCGCTGGCAGCAACCATGAGGAGATTTCTGCCCGTGGAACGAAATGCAGAATGCCCTCGGAAGAGCTTGACGCCTTTATTGCCGGTTTCTCTTCTTCCTCCGTTTGGGCCGCAAGCGACAACGAACCCTCTGTTAAGAGGAATCACTCAAAGGAGTTTACACCGGTGAAATGACAGAAGAGGATGGCAGACAAGAACAAGCCAGATAGCGGCAGCGGTAGCAGTAGTAACGGCAGCAGTGGTGAAGACAACAGCAGCAGCTGAGAGATCAAGGTTGTGGAGAAACCCCCTCATATCTCCCCAACCAGAATTCAACCACCGAGGGAGGCTAAAACAAAGAACACATCTGCCTCCCCCATCCGCCAGCCAGTCCAAAAGGCTCGTGCCCGCCGCCATATCAGAGTCAGCATCAACAGTGATGACAGCACTTAAAATTTAAGTTTCTTAACTTCTTTTGCTGTCTGCTTATATATTTTGTGATATATTGTTTTCATCTTTATTTTATCTTGTCATTTGCATTGAGGGCAATGCAACCCTCGAGTTTGGGGGTGGCATCTCTCCATTAATGGAATCTAATGTAGTTTTAAAATTGTGTCGTTTACTTAGTTTATTTTTGCTCAAAAAAATGAAAATATGAAAATTTTGGCTTAAGTCTGTTAACTGAACTTACCTGCCGTGACAGCTCTGTCGTGGCAGTGTCTTTAGGATAGTTTTTAGGAGAAGTTTACTGCCTATAAGTGCATTGCTAGTTAACTAGAATAGGAAGCTTAGCCCTTAGAGTAGAAAAGAGACTAGAATCTTAGGAAACCTAGAGGTGCCTATCACTAGCTCTAGGCAGATAACCAGAGAAAAACTTCTAGAGGTTCCTATCACCGGCTCTAGATAGTTAACTAGAGGTGCCTGAAATACTGGCTCTAGTAGAAAAGAGAAAAAATCAATTTAAAAAAAGAAAATAACTAGAGGTGCCCGATTCTGGCTCTAGTAAAAATTAATTAAGTCTCGAAGAAAACTCTAAACAAGCTAAAGTATAATATTCTAGTGAAATTAAGAGAGTCTTTGCATATAACTGTTCACAAGCATGCACACACTGCACGAGGACTATAGTGAGACTCCGGACAAATCCTAAGTTATCCGACAGGGTGCTGCCGTCACAGAGAACGAATGGAGGGTAAGGGAAAGTTCACTGTTTTAAGCCAAAACAAAAATATTTCATTTTTCTTTTAGGTCTTAGTTGCTTGAGGGCAAGCAAAAACTTGAGTTTGGGGGGTGTGTTGAGTGTGTAAAAGTTCTATTATTTATCCCCTATTTAACTCATTTTTCTGCTGCATTCAAGCATAATTCATTGCATTTAGGTTAGTTTACAGTTAAAAAACACAAATATATTAAAAGGCACAGTTTCTACTGAAATTGGTTGCTTTTGCAGGTTGCTGCTGTAGCAGATGGAGAGGCAGGCGCTGGGCAGTGAAGCAGAAGAGATGGAACTGGACGACCAGTCAAGGAGGACGATGCTGCCATGGTTGCCGCCGTGACAGCAGAGGAAGACGGTAGTTTTGAGGAGAAGAAGCAAAGTGGACCTCGACAGATAGAGAAAATTAAGCTCGTCTGTCGTGGAAAACCGGTATATTTTTCCGAGCCCTAGATCAGAAGGAATGCCAAGCCTAAAGTTCAAGGAGCGAAAATCCCAAGCAAGAAGGAGGACGAGTTAAAGCTATATTCTCTGAAGATTTAGTCTTTGTTAGAGTTATACTTTAATTTAAACTTGTATTCTTGCTATTTTAGAAAACTTGGACCCAAAGCATATATAAAGGCATGTAATTCGACCTAGGAGGGAACATAACCTATCTCTAGCCTTCTTCTCAAAACCCTAGTCGTTTTCATCCTCTCATCATGTTCTAAATTCCCTTTAGGGCCACGGGTTGTTTTGTAAAGTAGTTGCAAGGGTTGCTTTTGTTTTAGGAATTTCAGTTCAATAAAATAAACTTCAAGTTCTCATATTATGGTTATTAACATCTTGCAAGAGTATCGGGAGAGCATTGCGAGGTTATCTATTTACTTAATATCGGGAGAGTTTAGTATATGAAAGGAATAAGTGCGAGTTCTCTAGTTTATAGTTGAACTATCTCGGACCTAGGGATAGGACGAGGTTAAGTGGCTAAAGAAGAATTCAACAACTTCGGTGTTCATCCTTCGATTCACGCCGGGAGGTATCATCAAAGACGTGTTCATCGACAGACTTGGACCTAGGGATAGGCCAAGGCACAGCAGGGATTCTTGTCAAACTTGAAGTACGGAGTTGAGTGATCGCTGCCGCGACAAGCAACAGACTGCCGCCACGACAGGTGCTGCCGCGACAGGGACGGCGACAGAACTGATTCTCCTAGACTCAACAATACCTGCACTACTAACAATCCAGTACCAGCCCATTCTCTCTATCTTGATTTCTCTACATTTATTTACCAATATTCTTATCTATTTTTGTGACAAACATCTCAAATATTTTCTTTACTTTCTTGCAGTAATTCAAGGTGAAGCTATTAGCCCAGTCCCTGTGGAGACGATACCTGATACTTTCGTATCACTTTACTACTTGCGTCGTGTACACTTGCACTACAATTGCGATAGACACTTTTACACGCAATAGAAAGAGTCTCCCCACAGACTAGACACAAATACTAGAGACCTTCTCTGATGAGCAGTTTTTCGCTGCCACAAGCACTGCCGCGACAGCCATGGCGGCAGGTAAGCTTTCTGAACTCCCATGGTATGCTGATTTCGTTAATTATTTAGTTAGCAGAATAACTCATCCTGACCTTAATTATCAAGCTAGGAAGAGGTTCCAAGATGATGTTAAGCATTATTATTGGGACGAACCTCTTCTTTTCAAATATTGTGCAGATCGGGTTATTAGGAGATGTGTACCACAAGATGAACAGGAAGGTATACTACATCATTGTCATGCTTCATAGTATGGAGGACACTTAGGAGGTAACAAAACTGCTGCCAAGGTTTTGCAGTCAGGATTTTATTGGCCGTCATTGTTCAAGGATGCCCAAACATTCTACAAAAACTGTGACAAGTGTCAACGAACTGGGGGATAGATTTTATGGGACCATTCCAACCTTCATGTGGGAACTTATATATCCTCATTGCAGTGGACTATGTGTCCAAACGGGTTGAAGTGATCGCCACTTAGAAAAACGATGCCAAGACGGTTCAGAGGTTTTTGCATAAAAACATATTTTCCAGATTTGGCATCCCCAAGGCGATCATCATTGATGAAGGGAGGCATTTCGACAATAGGGTTATAGCCACTGCCTTGAAAAAGTATGGTGTCAAACATCGGATCGCAACAACATACCACCCTCAAACCAATGGACAGGCTGAAATATCCAACAGAGAGGTTAAGAACATTCTTGAAAAGATGGTTAAGCCAACTAGGAAAGATTAGTCTTTACACATGAATGATGCGTTATGGGCTTATAGGACAGCCTTCAAAACTCCATTGGGAATGTCTCCTTACCGATTGATTTATGGGAAAATATGTCATTTACCTGTTGAGATTGAGCACAGAGCATACTGGGCCATCAAGGCAGTGAATATGGACTTGGAAAAAGCAGGACATAAAAGGCTACTTGATCTGAATGAAATTGAAGAAATTCGAACAATGGCCTATGACAACGCAAGAATTTACAAAGACAAGACCAATAAGTGGCATGACAAGAAGTTGTTGCCACGACAGTTCTGCCCAGGGCAGCTTGTGTTGTTGTTGAACTCTAGATTGAAACTCTTCCCAGGGAAGCTGAAATCTAGACGGTCTGGCCCATTCCAAGTGGTACAGGTTTTTCCCCATGTTGCCATCACAATCAGATCTCTAAAAGACGAGCATAAATTCAAAGTTAATGGACAAAGATTGAAGCATTATCAGGGGACTGAAGCCCCAAGAATGCAGGAAGTGGTTACTTTAGGAGATGCCCCTCCTGGCATCCCTAATTTAACCTAATTTTTTTTATTTATATATTTATTTATTATGTAATTAGAATTATTTTGCTTTTAGGAACTAAAGCTTTTATTTTTATTATTTTTAGGAAATAAAGGAGACAAGGAGAAGAGGAAAAGTGAATTCAGCCCACCATCTTTCCATCAACCCAAAAAGCCCAACTTTGGAGCCTGCCGTTACAGATGCCCCGACAGACGTTGAAAATCTAGCCTATCAACACGCTATCGCGGCAGACACGCAAACGCGTAATAGACGCACATCAGACACGGAAATGCGTGACAGACGCGTCAGAAACCGCGTAACAGCTAGCCTCGTTATTCGCACCTGCTGTTACAGCTCCAACGGGCAGCAAGCTCACCCTCTATATAAACTCTATTTTACTATTCAATTTTCACTCACTTCTACTCTTTCTACTTGTTTCCTCTAGAATTTTTACTTGCTTTCACTTTCTTTCCACAATCCTTGCAACATGAGTACTAGAAATACTCGCAGAAGCTCTGCCTCAGGATCAGCCCCGGCAGCATCAACTCCAAGATCCTTCCAGATCCGTGATACGTGGGAGGAGAAAGGTTTTATTTACACCTCCAAAACGGAGAATCTAGGGCTGCAGCCGTTCATAGCCCGAAAAATTAGAGCTCTGCAATGACAGATATTCGCAGAGCAGCCAGAGGAAATGAACGTGACTCTCGTCTGGGACTTTTATGCTGCCATCAGCAGCAGGAACGCGACAGCAGTCACAGTACGAGGGAAAGAGGTACCTTTCGAGCCCGAGTACATCAACACCTTCTACGGGTTCTACGTGGGGAAGGAAAAATATGGCCACCAAAGATTTCTCGAGAGTTTAGAGCCTGCCGACTATGATGCTCTAATGGCAGAACTAATAGAAGAGGGTACCGAGTGGAATACCGATCCTAAAAACCCAAGGACGGTGAAAAGAGTCCAGCTCACCCCGGAGGCAAAGCTTTGGAACGCTTTCATTAAGAAACGAATTATGCCCTCCTCTCACAATACAACTATCGACCAACCAAGGTTAGCCCTCATCCATTCCATATTACATGAGAGGCCAATTAACGTTGGTAGATATGTCCGAGAGGGCATATTGGATTGCGCATATCGGCCGTCCGGACCACTTTTCTACCCATATCTCATCATCGCCCTCTGCCGCGGCCACCATGTATCGGAAGCTACCGAAGATTTACGAGTTCGAGGGAAAGGCTGGATAGACAGACAGGAACATACTCAGCCTGATGGAACTCACTGCTGCCACACTCCTGTCGTCTTTCGACCCTACTGCCATAGCAGTAGAGCCGACAGAGCCCACCGACACCGAGCATGCTGCCACAGAACCCAGGCAGCCTACTGCAGCAGCTCCTCCAGCTGACACCTCCTCACAGATCCTTGCTGCCATACAAAAACTAGAGGAATGACAGCTCGGCCTTATGAGTTTCATCCGAGACTTCACCACCGCTACGGTACATTTCATCCACACCTCTCTTAATTTCCCCGATGCTCTGTTCCCTACTTTTCCCAATCATTATTTTGCTGCCCCCACCCCTGCCCATAACCCTACACCTGCTGCCACGCCCAAAACGCCATCTGATGCATCCACACCGACCCCTACCACAACAGCTGCAGGCGGCAGCCGCACAGCCAACACATCTGCACAGGGGACAAAGAGAAATGAGCCTAAAGACGACCTTTATAAGTATATTGTTGGTTTCTCTTCTTCTGAAATCTGGGCGGCATCCGACAACGAGCCCTCTATCAAGAGGAACTTGTCCAAGGAGTTCACACCAGAGAAGCGGAAGAAAATAGTAGCAGATAAAGAAAAATCTGACAGCGGTAGTAGCAGCAGCAGTAGCCGCAGCGAGAGCAGCAGCAGCTCCGAGGTTCAGGTAGTGGAGAAACCTCCTCATATCTCCCCTACCCGTATTCAACCTCCAATGGAGGCCAAAACCAAGAATACTTCTGCCTCTCCCATCCGCCTGCTAGCACCAGCCAAGAAGGTCACTGCCCGTAGGCAGATTCAACTCAGCAGCAGCAGCAGCGGCGGCGACTACAACGCCTGAAATTTTAAGTTTCTTATCTTATATTGATGTATGCCTTTTATTATATTTTATGATGTTGTTTTTTATTTTTATTTTTCATCTATGTCATTTGCATTGAGGGCAATGCAACCCTCGAGTTTGGGGGTGGCATCCCTTCATTAATGAAGTCTTTTAAGTTTAAAAATTGTGTCTTTTACTTAGTTTATTTTTGCTTAAAAAATATGATGAAAATTTGGCTTAAGTCTTTGAACTGAACTTACCTGCCGTGACAGCCTCTGTCGTGGCAGTACCTTTAGGATAGTTTTAGGAGCAGTTTAGAGCCTTACTATAGTTCTAAATCTTAAACACCATTGTGACTTTTATACTGCCTAGAACTCTACTAGTAAACTAGAATAGAAAGCTTAGCACTTGAGTTGCCCCTAGAGATGCCTAACACTGGCTCTAGGAAAAGTAGTATTGAAAAATAGACTCAATACACCTAGAGGTGCCCGAAACCGGCTCTAGGAAGTTAGCTAGAGGTGCCTGAGATCGGCTCTAGTCAAACTTAAGCTTAAGAAAACAGAATCGAGTCTGCATAAAAACTAAAGGAGCCTAAGAATTGCCTCCAAAAAAATGAAAATTGGCATAAAAATTCAAGTTAGAAGCTTAACTATTCTATTAAACTAAGGGAGTCTTGGCATATAATTGTTCACAAGCATGCACACACTACACAAGAATTATAGCAAGTTTCCGGATGAATCTTGAATTATCCAACAAGGTGTTGCTCACAATAGGGAATGAATGGTTGGTAAGGAAAATTTCACTCTTTTAAGCCAAACAAAAATTTTGTTTTTTCTTCTTTAGGTCTGAATTGCTTGAGGGCAAGCAAAAACTTGAGTTTGGGGGTATGTTGAGTGTGTAAAAGTTATATAATTTACCCCCTATTTAACCCATATTTCTACTGCATTCAAGCATAATTCATTGCATTTAGGTTAGCTTTCAGTTATAAATCACAAATATATTAAATGGCACAGTTTCTACTGAAATTGGTTGCTTTTGCAGGTAGCTGCTGTAGCAGATGGAGAGCAGTGGAGAAGCAGACGCTGAGTAGTGAAGAAATAGAGCTGGAACTAGATGTGCAAACGAGGAGGACGATGCTACCATGACCGCTGCCATGGCAGCCAAGGACGACAGCAGTGGTGAGGAGAAGAAGCAAAGTGGGCTTCGACAGAAAGAGAAAATTAAGCTGGTCTATCGTGGAGCACCCTTATATTTTTCCAAGCCCTAGATCAGAATGAAGGTCAAGCCCAAAGTTCAAGGAAGAAACTCCAAGCAAGAAAGAAGGACGAATTAAAGACATATGCTCTGAAGATTTAGTCTTTAATATAGTTGTACTTTAGTTTAAACTTGTATTCTTGCCATATTAGAAAACTTGAACCCAAGGCCTATATAAAGGCATGTAATTCGACCTAGGGAAGGATATCTTCATCTCTATCCTTCTTCCCAAAACCCTAGCCATTTTCCCCTTCTCATCATGTTCTAAACTTCCCCTAGGGCTACGAGTTGATTTGTAAAGTAGTTGCAAGGATTGCATTTGTTTTAGGAATTTTTCTGTTCAATAAAATAGACTTCAAGTTTGCTTATTCTGGTTTTCAACATCTTGCAAGAGTATCGGGAGAGCATTGTGAGATTATCTATTTACTTAATATCGGGAGAGTTAAGTATACGAAAGGAATAAGTACGGGTTCTCCAGTTTATGGTTGAACTATCTTGGACCTAGGGATAGGACAAGGTTAAGTGACTAAGGAAGAATTCAACAACATCGGTGTTCATCCTTCGATTCACGCCGGGAGGTATCATCAAAGACGTTTTTATCGATAAACTTGGACCTAGGGATAGGCCAAGGCACAACAGGGATTCTTGCCAAACTTGAAGTATAGAGTTGTGTGATCGCTACCGCGACTAACAACAGACCGTTTCCGCGACAGGTGCTACCGCGACAGGCGCAACGACATAACAGATTTTCCTAGACTTTGCAACACCTACACTACTGAGCAATTCAATACCGGCCCATTCTCTCTATCTTGATTTCATTACTCTTTTATTTAAGTATTCTTTATTATCTCGTGACAACTATTTAAATAATTCTTTTCTCTCGTGTAGCAATCTAAGGTGAAGCTATTAGCCCAGTCCTTGTGGAGACGATATCTGATACTTACGTATCACTTTACTACTTGCGTCGTGTACACTTGCACTACATTTCGATAGACACTTTTACACGCAACAATTATTATTAAATAAATGTAATAATAAATAAGCTAGTTATACCTATAATAATATTATTAATATTCTAATAAATATAAATTTATTATTATTAGTAGTAGTAGTAGTAGTAGTAAATAGATTATTATTAGAAATAATAGTTTATATTAGGATTAAAATAAAATGTTATTATTATTATTATTCATTAAAAATAATAATATTTTTTACAATTGAACGAATTTGAGTATTTCATAACAATTGAATGTATAAAATCGCAGTTACACCGAACTCAACATTTCTTAAAAGATCCTCAAATTATTCTGACAGTGATGATCATCATGAAGGTAGAATTCGTGATTATATTTGTTCGCAATGACAAGCAACCTGGCCTTTCAGCGTATTATGGGGTACCTAAAAATGTTGTATTTAACTTTTGGTAAAACTCGTGCTTGTCTTCCGGATTCCTGGATATTGCGATTTGTTGATGTCGATCAAGAGCGATGAAAAAATTACGCATAGTTAACCCAAAAGGACGTATATATACAACTACAAATAATAACATATCGCAATATTCGAGAAATTAGTTTGAAAATAAACTTCCCAGATACGCGATATGTTGCCAATAGTAGCTGCAATCGAAAAATGCTGACGTGGATATGCTAACGTATATATGCAACTTCAAATAACAATATATCGCAATATCCGAGAAATTAGTTTGAAAATAAACTTCCCAGATACGCGATATGTTGCTATAAGTAGCTACGATCGAAAATTGTTAAAATTGATGGGTGGGTGGTCCTTCCCTCCCCAAGAGTTGGCTATTTATAGATGGAGGTGGATATGCTGACGTGGCAAACTCACGTTTTGTAGGACACGAGGTCTTTTGAAACTTGCGTTATAGAGAACACGAGTTCACTGTTACGTCAAATTTCTGTCAAAATCGCTTTATTCAGAAAGCGAGGTTGGTCTATATATTTGCACGTTGATGGATTTTCGTAACCAGTGAAGTTGTTTCATGATTTCGTGTTTTGCTGGGGTTTTGAAGTTGGAGTTGTTTATGTATTTTCTGTTCCGCTGGGTTCATGATAGTTGGAGTTGTGTCATGATTTTGTGTTCCGCTGGGTTCAGACCCCTTATGTTACGTTGATTGAAGAATACTTACCGAGATATCGCAATATCCGGGAGCGTGTGGTTGTCTGTCATTTATCGCCAAGAAGTGCCTAGAAAGTTTTCATTTAAACTTTTCTAAAGACTCTTGGCGACTCTTTTCTAAAGTTTGCCGCTTGCCCTCACCATCTACAAAAAGTACAGATTTAAAGAAGCGAAGGCGGATTCAGATCGACCATATTGCGGATGCATCCCTATTTTGCTAATGTGGCCGGTGCCGATTACATTTTCTAATGCGGGTCAAAGCTGCTACCATTTCAGAAGATGATGATTATCGTGCTCGCTTCTTTCACTCTGGACTTTTTGCAGATATTATATCGACTTTTTGCAGATATTGTATTGATATTGTATTGACTTGTTGAATTTACTTATTGAAGAATACTTGTTGAAAGTTTTGTTAAATGAAATGCGAATTAAATTTACTTATGTGGTGTTTTTCCTTTACTATAAATACCCACCAATTCCACCATCATTTACTCATTCCTATTTCTCCCAAAACATCCAACACTAATCTTTGCTCCTCTTATGGCAAAATTTCATGCAACATTTTATTTTCTCGGTACTTATTTCGAATCAACAATCACCAGCAAAATGTCACTCAAAGATTTAATACAGTTGACATCAAGCGAGGTTAGTAAACGCACCGACAAACAAATTTCTTCCTTGGAATGTCGAATCCCAACACCGTCAGCAAACGAAACGCACTACGTTCTGAAGCTTACGAACGAAACAAACATTCGTAACATGTATGACCAGCTCAATTTCGTTAGAGCTAAATACGTCGATTTAAATGTTAAGTTTGATGAGGTCAACGCCGACGAAGATAGTACGTCTGCACCCGTACAACATGCTCTGACCAATGAACAAGCTCCGACGAGCTGCAGCTTTTTATGTACAGGCATAGACAAAGAAAACAACATTTGATCGAAGAACTAAACTTAAGTTCAGACGTGTCAACTGACTACGATGATTCAGATTAACCATAAATTTCTTAAATCATCATCGAATTATGTTATATGACGTCTTTTTTCATCATTTATGAATGTTCAAGGGATCTCGCGTTATGTAGAATTTGTATTCAATTATATTTTCTTAACACGTTCTATTTATCGTTAAATGACTCAAACAAATTACATTACTAGTCTCTAATTGTCTCAATTATTCAAACATGTACTCAATTATTCAAACATAAAACGAGTACACAGTACGAGTATTATTAATTCTGACAGAATCTCTGCCTCCTCAGAGATAAAGGGACCTCGCGTTCTATAGAACGCGTGTTTCAAAGGAACTCGCGTTATACATAACGTGAGGTCATGGAATTTCAAGGATCTCGCGTTTTGTAGAACGCGAGTTTCACAAAGCTTCCTCCTGGTACAATAATTTCCCTTACACACCCGAATTCTCTGAGATTTTCGGTACCAATAATAAGCCATAAGTGTCCCCTTATATGAAGCAGAACCATAAACCGTAAATATATGTTTGAATATCCAAAACAAGTCGTCAAAAATTTTCAAGTTCTAATGGTGAGACGAGGAGTTACTATTCTAGTTTACTACGATGGGAAGATAAACTACGATCCCGAACTCGACGTCATTTTTCAGTGCGAAGATTCAGTAACGCTAAAGATTCCAAGGAGATAATCGTACAAAAAGTTTGTTAAGGAACTGGAGAGCAATGTCCCGCATTTCCAAAACCACCATTTTTCCGACTTGAAGTATCGGGTGCCAATATTTATAGATCTGTTAACGTACTCTGTATGTAGCATTGCGGATAGTTCTAATGTGGAGCTGATGCTGGCTACCCACTTGGAGTATTCATTGGGTGGGCCCCTAGAGCTGTATGCACCGTTTTCCGATTCTAATCCTGCTATCGAAATACCAAGCTGGGGTCGGGCGAATTTCGACTTCAATCCGAATGCCAACGTTGATAGCCCAACCACAAGTCTACGACATGATTTTAACCTACTGTGCCAAGACAACGAGTTCGGTGCATCGTCATCTAATGTGCCAAGACATTCGTGTGTAGCTAGTATTGAGTTAGACCTGAACCAACCCTCAAACGATAAATTCGATACGCCAAGAAATACAACCTACGCTCTATACAATCCGTATAGTTTTGGAGGGGAGGGAGCGTCGTCTACTTACGTTACGCACGACCATGAAGCATTCAACCCCTTCAATGGTTCCTCATATGGACGACACTCAACGTATGTCCCTAGCACGGAGTACGTTCAACCATCTATGGGGAGACATTCTTTTTTTGGATGGGAAGGAGTGTCATCTTCTTACGTTACGCATGACCATGAAGCATTCAAACCCTTTAATGATTCCTCATATGGACGACACTCAACATATGTCCCTAGCATGGAGTACGTTCAACTATCTATGGGGAGACATTCTTCTTTTGGTGCTCTTGATTTTAGTCTTGGAAATACGGTTCGTGAGCAATCTCGTGAGAGGTCTTGCGATCGTCGACCACTATGCTCGCCTCCAAGGGTAGCGATCGACGATGTTGTACTATACCAGCTCCCGATGGATGCTTTTGACGAAGAACCGATTATAGAACTCGGGCCCGATGGCAACGAGCAAAGGCCATTCTATGATGAACCAGAAGACTTGACAGTTCCACCAGAAGACTTGACGTTGCACCAGCATATTTCGAAAAACAACCGACAGCAACCAACTTTCATGTATCAGCAGCACCTATTTCTATGGACCAGCCACCATTCCACTTCACAATGATTGATATGGATGCCATGGACGTCCCTGAATTTTCGCAAGACCAAACAATAGACGGCAGACTCAACCGTTATGATGGTGAACTGGCCAATGGTATGACGTTCTTGACAAAAGAAATTATGGTAGCCGCATTTAAGCAGTACAACATTCGCCAGGCTGTTGAGACGACAGTGAAGAAAACCCAAGCGAAATACTACAAGGCACGCTGCACCCAAAAGGATCACGACTGTAAATGGAAAATTCGTATATCACAATTGAAGAATGCAGGCGACCGTTGGAAAATAACAAAACTTGTAGGGCCCCATACATGCACCGTTGGTAGCCTAAGCTAGGATCACAAGAACCTCGATACAAAGTACCTCGCCGACATCTTTATGCCACTGGTCAAAGCAAATCCTTAAGTGTCAGTCCCCACATGTCAGGCTGCAGCTGAAGCTGTCACCGGCTACCGTCCTGAATATTACAAAGCATGGTATGCAAAGAAATGGACCTTAGAATAACTGTTTGGCCGATGTGACTATTCATACAAAGAGTTGCGTCTGTAGCTAAATTTGCTGCAGAAACACATCCACAGAATGATTGTCAAACTTGATACGGTTCCGGCATACAAAAATGATCGTGTCGTTCGAGGTGTTTCTCAATTCCACTAGTTATTTTGGACTTTCCCGCAGTGCATCAATGCATTCAAGCACTGCAAATCGATGGTCCAAATTGATGGCACATGGTTGTACGAAAAATATACACAGACCCTACTTCTAGCTATTGCATATGATGGCAATAAAAAATGTGTTCATGTTGCATTCGCAATCGTCCCGAAGGGGGATTTGGAGTCTTGGATGTTCTTCCTTCGGAACCTACGAAAATATGTCCTTGATCCTGTAATACGAGCAAGGGACGGTGGGGCTTGTGTTATTTCTGGCAAAGGCACAACGCTCTTGTGGGCGCTAGAACGTTTGGGTGAGTATTGGCAGCCTCTATACATTTACCACCGTTTTTGCTTGTGGCACATAGCCGCAAACTACCTGCAGCAATTCAAGAACCGTGATGAACGTGAACTTGTGCTCACAATGGGTACATCCTTTATGTCATTTTCATTTACTATATTATTTGCTGCTCACTTTCATTTACGACCTCTTTGCATGTGTTGTTCGCCCATAATTATTCAACTGTCATCCCTTAGGCAACTCGCACTACAAACAAGAGGTGGAGGAGGTGTTCGAGGAACTGAGAGCGAGAAACAAACATGGCGCAGACTACCTTGAAAAAATTCTGAGGGAAAATGGCTTCGATCGTATGACGAGGGTAAACGATATGGTCACATGACAATGAACTTGGCTGAGGTAGTGAACTCATCACTGAATGGAGTGCGGCAGTTGCCTATCACTTCCATTGACAAAACGAACTACTATCGTTTGGATACCCTATTTGAAACCTTGGGAAGGCAAGCAACTGAGTACATGGCAGGTGGACACATAGTCCATCCGAATTTTCGCACAAAACTGCAAACTCAATTGCACCAATCAAGACAGATTACTGCAACTCTCTTCTCGCAAAAAGGACACAAGTTTCGTGTTTCAAAATTTTCCAGGCGGTTGGAAGGCATTCAGCACAACGCGTACGTGGTAGATCTCAGGGCAAGAACCTGCGAGTATGGACTATTCCAAACATTCAAATATCTATGCGCACATGCCATTGTTGCTTGCGCAAACTGTAACACCCGTGTTTTGGGCCTAGGAGTTAGCCGGGTATTAGTTCGAGTCAAATAAAACTTAATTAAAACATTTCAACTTCAAATAATGGCCTAATTGAGTTTTGGAAAAAGGGGAGGGCTTATGAGGTAATTTGACCCTAAAGTTTTTAAAAAGCTAGACAATTTTAAACCAAAAGTTGTCATCTTCTTTTCATCTTCTTTCCAACGTTAAAGTGAAGAAAACACCATTTCTAAAACCTCTCAAGCTTTGTCACTATTCCATTGATCCTACCACTTGTTTCCAACACCATTTTAAGAGGTAATTATATTTTCTTAACCTCCTCTCCATCCTCTACTTGTATATTGTCTTAAATTTCAAAAATATGGGGTTTTGAGAAATTAGGGTTCATATGGAAATTTGGGGTTTTAATGGGGTTTTTCAATTTGTTTTGATAAATTGTATTGGGGGTTTGTTTAAGCACTATGAAATATACAACATATGTTAATTTGGTTAATTTTGGATGAAAATTCGTAGTATGGTCTTAAGGCTAGTTTTAAGGTTGTAAAACTTGAGTTTTGGTCGGTTTTATGTTGAAATTGAAGGGCTGTTGGTCTACCTATGGTATGAGGGTGTTTTGGGATGATTTGGAAGTCATTTGGATGTTTGGAAATTGAATTTTCAGCAAGCTTTTAAGGGAGCACGAAAATTGGGGTTTTAGGAGGTTATGTGATTTGAGAAATTGAGAAATTTGGGTTGTGTTAGCAAAGTATGTTGATGGTTGAGTTTAGCATTGAATTGGGAAGTAATGTGTATGTTTTGTTTGGCTAGAAGCAAGTGGAAGCGCGGAAGAGGCTTTCGGACCGAATCCGGATGCGTAGGAGGATTGTTCGATTTGCTAAGGAAGGGCGGTGAGTGGTTTCAACTTGTTTTAAGTTTGGTTCGAGTATGTGTAGTGGGAGTGTGTGTGAAGTGTGCTTGGTAGGCCACTCATAGTTAATTCAAGTTGTTGATTTAACCTTTGATATCCATGAATGCTATTATGCTTGTTTGACTATGCTATTATGATTGGGGTTGATAGATGTGAGTTTATCTTGATATGCATCTATGAGATTGAGCATGAATGTGGTTGATGATATGTATATGATGTGGTTATGATAATTGGCACTAAAATGATTACCGGTTGTAAATGATCGATCATTAGGATAGTGTGCACACAAATCGAGTCAAAACGTACGTGGCCTTGATGGCGTTAAGTCATTAAGGAGGAGTACGGTGATGTAACATTCCACCGGAAGCTTTTATTACATTTCTACGGGATGATGAGTGGAATCCCATCCGTAGGGCATGTGGCGATGAGTGGAATCCCGCACATGCAAGGTCCGGTGATGAGTGAAATCCCACCGAGGTAAAGTGTTGTCGAGGTTTAAATCCGCACAACCGGGGTAATTAAAGTGGCCAATTAACTTGTTCTTATATGGTGATATATGGTTGTGTTATATATGTTGCTACATGATGATGATATATGAGATTTGAACTTGTTAGGATTGAGAGACCATATATGCTACTTGAAAGACTAGCTAAGTCTACTTGACTCTTATGCCTATGTTTGATGTATGTAAGACTAAGATTAACATGCTTGAACCCTGCATTGTTGATGTTTTTCGCTTTAGAGCACCCTCACTAAGCTTATAGCTTACGCTCTCTATGTTCAACAATGCAGATCATTAGCGTGGCGTTAGCTCGAGGCAAGGCAAGAAGGGCTTTCCAAGTTGTTGCTCAAGTATGGTTAATTTTGTAGTAGTTAAGCAATGTGGCAATAGGGTGTGTTTGTATGAGCCTTGTATGACTCTTTCAAATGATGTTGTTATGGATTGATGTTTTGGATTGTAAAGCATGTAATGCTATGTTGATTGATGGTGTGTGATGGCATGTCTTAGATGCTTAGGTTGCATTATGTATGAGTGCAAACCTCTTATGTTGAATTGTGCCATTTTGGCTCTTGAGCTTCCATGTTTGGCCTTAAATGCTGAATTTTACTCTTTTGTTAGAATATCATGTTCGAATGCCTTGATTCATGTTAATTGCTACGTATGGCTCATGTATGATTGCTTAAATGAATGTATGTGCGAGTCTTGTGAGTGTTAATTCATGCCTTGGATCCTTTTTAAGCTTCTACAAATGTCTATGTATGATTTTGGTGTTTTTCAAGGTTAGGAAGTCCTTAGGTTGAGCAGAAAGTGATCCCCTGCACTAAGGTTTCGAAACCATGGGTAAGGTTTCGAAACCTTTGCAGAGAATTTTGGTTCCAGGGGTCACTGCCAGCCAAAGTTTCAAAACCTTTGGGGTAGGTTTCGAAACTATGGTCAAAGGTTCCGAAACCTTCCCCAAGGTTTCGAAACCTTTGGTGAGAAATTGGTTCCAGGGGTTTCTGCCAGCAAAAGTTTCGAAACCCTTGGTGAAGGTTTCGAAACTTCTGCTTAAAACTGCCCTGTTTTGACTTGTTCACCTTTTTTTAGAGATAAATACATAGGAATTAATATGCCTCTAGTTAAGATTAAAATTTGGGCGTTTGAATGTGGTTGGGGGTTCGTTTGTGACAAGATTAAAAGGAAAAAAAAAATTTAGGGTTGCTAACCGAGGAGGAACCTTTTAGGTTTCGCTTCGGTTTTCCCCGTGTGGCCCACTCGGACCGGTCATCCGGCCAGACCGGGATGAGGGGGTTACATTTGTTGGTATCAGAGCCTGAGGTTACCGAGACCTCGGGCAGGTAAGTGAGGTAAGATTAATGTGTTAAATGCTTGTGTTGTTTGATGCATGATTTGCCATGAATCTTTGATGCTTGATTGATCGTATGATGTTTTGAATGCATGAACTGTTGTGTCTGGTATAGAGTGAGTGCCCATTGCTACTATTACTTAATTTAAAAAGATTTTTGGAAAGAGGGATACTTGAGCACTATTGGACCCTTGCTTTGACTAACGTAATCCTTATCTATTTCTTGTTGTAGTTTACCTTGCTAGTTGAACCATGAGACCACGTGGGAGGCCTAGGATGGTTCGACCAGAACCACGGGCAGAGGCTCCGAGAGTTGAGCCGATAGTTGGGGTTAGAGCTCAAGTGGGAGAGCATGTGGTTGGAGTTGGAGCTCCTCCACCACCTCCACCACCACCACCTCCTCCACCGGGAGTGGGAGGCGAGGCCGGGCCCGAAGGAATGGGACCACAAGGAGGCCAAGGTGGCCAAGGTGGCCAAGGACCGGCCGAGATTGACTTAGCTCCATTGGTTCAGGCAATAGCCGGAGCATTCCAGGCTGCAGTAGCTGGAAGTCAGGCAGCTCATCATCAGGGTGAGGGCACCGGATTGCCATTAGAGAGACTTCGGGGCCTTGGGGTCGAAGAGTTTAGAGGTGCTACTCCGGAGAGGTCTGAGATGTGGTTTGAGAAGACCGTCCGTATTCTTGCTCAGATGGGATGTACTGGTGAGCGCAAGTTGGGATGTGTTGAGTCTCTGCTTCAGGGTGATGCCTACACCTGGTGGGTCACCGTTACTTCGGGGATGGATGAGACCGAGATCACTTGGGAGTTCTTTGAGACAGCTTTCTGGAAGAAGTATTTGGGTCCGCGATACCTCGATGAGAGGAAGAGAGAGTTTATGGCATTGCTTCAGGGGAGTATGTCCGTGACTGATTATGAGATTCGGTTTGTCAGATTGAGTCAGTATGCACCTGAGCTTGTACCTACTGAGGTGGAGCGTTGTAACCGCTTCCGATATGGGCTGAGTGAGGAGATCAAGACTTATACTCTAGCTTCAGATTACATTGATTTTGATGTCTTGGTCTCGAGGGCCAAGGACTTGGAGCACAGTTTGAGTTTGACCAGGCGGTCAGGTGGATCTAGTTCGGGTAAGAGGTCCAACAACTTTGATAGAGGTGATGCCAAGAGGCATCGGGACAACCGGCATCAGTTTGATCATAGGCGTGGTGGCGGTAACCACGATAGGGGCCATCAGGGTCAGAGAGCTGGTGGGAAGTTGCCCACATGTGCTACTTGCGGGAGGAACCACACCGGTGAGTGTTGGGGAAATTATCACTCTTGTTGGAGTTGTGGTGCTAGAGACCACATTAGGCGTGACTGTCCACATCAGGTGGGACAGGCACCGGCTCAGGCTCCTGCTAGAGCCAATGACTTTCAGAGAGGCCGCGGGCGCGGTAGAGATAATTTCCAGCCGAGGAACGATGGTTAGAGGAATTTAGCTCATGTAGTTGCAGTCCAGCCGGAGGGCGGAGGACAGGCTAGGGTTTACGCTCAGCGCGGGGAACAGCATGACACCGATGTGATCGCAGGTAACTTCTCGATACAGTCTTTGGGTTTGCTTTCTTTGATTGACTCTGGGTCTACACATTCCTACATATTGAGTGAGCATGCACAGTCTTTGAATTTGCCTTGTGAGTTGCTAGAGGTAGGAGTTAGTGTTACTAGTTCCTTTGGGGACACGGTAGTAGTTAGGAAGATGTACTGAAGGTGTCCGTTGATGGTTCAGGGACATGTGTTTCCAGTGGATATGATGGAACTTCCTTTCTATGGTTTTGATGTGATTCTGGGTATGGACTGGCTCACGGAGCATAGAGCTAGGATAGATTTTGAAACTAAGCGGATTTCTTTGAAGCTCACAGATGATTATGAGATCGTAGTGGTGGGTGAGAATGTGAAGTTCTTGTCCAATGTGGTTTCAGTGTTAGAGGCTAAGAGGTTAGTGGAGTTGGGGTGTGAAGCATACTTAGCGTATGTGATGAACCCTAACATGAGTGAGGTCAGACCTCAGGACATCCGGACAGTATGTGATTTTCCTAGTGTGTTTCCAGAAGAATTGCCAGGGTTACCACCGGACAGAGAGGTAGAGTTCAGCATTGAGACTTATTCTGATTCAGCTCCTGTTTCGATTGCTCCGTATCGTATGGCACCGAAAGAATTGAAAGAGTTGAAGACTCAGTTGCAAGAGTTGACAGATAGAGGTTTTATTAAGCCTAGTTCTTCACCTTGGGGTGCACCAGTATTGTTTGTGAAGAAGAAAGATGGAAGTATGAGAATGTGCATAGATTATAGACAGTTAAATCAATTGACAGTGAAGAACAAATATCCGTTGCCTAGAATTGATGACTTGTTTGATCAGTTGAGAGGAGCATCGGTCTTTTCGAAGATTGATTTGAGATCAGGTTACTACCAGCTAAAGGTTAGAGAGGTTGATGTACCGAAGACGGCCTTTAGGACTAGGTACGGTCATTATGAGTTCTTAGTCATGCCTTTTGGGTTGACTAATGCACCGGCAGCTTTCATGGACATGATGAATAGGATTTTTCATCAGTATCTAAATCAGTTTGTGGTTGTATTTATTGATGACATCTTGGTGTACTCGCGAACTGAAGAAGACCATGGCCGACACTTGAGACTTGTTTTGAAGACTTTGCTAGATCATCAGTTGTATGCGAAGCTCAGCAAGTGTGAATTCTGGATCCGAGAAGTAGTCTTCTTTGGACATGTAGTGTCAGCCGATGGGATTAGAGTTGATCCGAAGAAGATTGAAGCCATTGTTGAGTGGAAGCAACCGAAGTCTGTGACAGAAGTACGTAGCTTCCTAGGCTTAGCCGGATACTATAGGAGGTTTGTAGAGGGTTTCTCTAAGTTAGCCGCTCCGTTGACACAGTTACTTCAGAAGAGTGTTCAGTTTGAGTGGACAGATGCAAGACAGAGAGCCTTTGAGAAATTGAAAGAAGCTTTGACCCAAGCACCGATCTTGATACAGCCTGAGTCCGGGAAGGACTATGTAGTTTACAGTGATGCTTCTTATGTAGGGTTAGGATGTGTTCTGATGCAAGACCGAAGAGTGGTGGCTTATGCCTCAAGACAGTTGAAGACCCATGAGCGCAACTATCCGACCCATGATATAGAGTTAGCTGCAGTTGTGTTTGCTCTGAAGATTTGGAGGCATTATTTGTATGGTGAGAAATGCACAGTGTACACCGATCACAAGAGTTTGAAGTACATTATGACTCAGCAAGATTTGAATCTCAGACAGCGTAGGTGGTTAGAGTTGCTAAAAGACTATGATCTTACTATTGAGTACCATCCGGGTAAGGCCAATGTAGTGGCCGATGCATTGAGTAGGAAGATGGTCGTGGACTTGAGAGCTATGTTTTCTAGATTGAGTTTGTCCGAAGATGGTGGCTTGATAGCCGAGCTTCAGGTTAGACCTACTCTAGGTCAGTTGATTCGAGAGAAACAGCTCTTAGATAGATCTTTGGCACCTCACGTGCAAGATATAGCTGAAGGTAGATCTTCAGATTACAGCTTCAGCACTGATGGGGTTCTGTGTTTCAAGGATAGAATAGTTGTGCCAGAAGACAGTGACTTGAGACGTACGATCTTGACTGAAGCCCACAGTAGTCCGTTCGCTATGCATCCTGGAAGTACGAAGATGTACCTTGATTTGAAGAATGAGTACTTTTGGGTTGGCTTGAAGAGAGATGTAGCCGACTTTGTGAGTAAGTGCTTAGTGTGTCAGAGAGTGAAGGTGTAACATCAGGTTCCCTCAGGTTTGTTACAGCCGTTGAGGATTCCGGAATGGAAGTGGGAGAACATCACTATGGATTTTGTTTCGGGTTTGCCTTTGACTCCTACGAAGAAGAACTCAGTTTGGGTGATAGTAGATCGTTTTACGAAGTTTGTTCACTTCTTGGCAGTCAACACTACTTACACCTTAGATAGATTGGCCGATTTGTACATTGGTGAGATTGTGAGGCTACATGGTGTGCCGAAGTCCATTGTGTCAGATAGAGATCCGTGGTTCACTTCTAGATTTTGGGAATGTCTGCATACAGCTTTGGGTACTCGTTTGAACTTCAGCACTTCTTATCATCCTCAGTCAGATGGTCAGTCAGAGAGGGTTATTCAGATCTTAGAGGATATGCTGCGTTGTTGTATCATAGACTTTCAAGGTACTTGGGAGAAGCATTTGCCTCTAGTAGAGTTTGCGTACAATAACAGTTTTCAGTCGAGCATTCAGATGGCTCCGTATGAGGCCTTGTATGGCCGGAAGTGTAGAACTCCAGTGTGTTGGGCCGAGGTAGGACAGAAACTGTTACCTATGCCAGATTTGCTCAAGGGGACAACCGAAAAGGTAAAATTGATTTGTGATCGTTTGAAGGCTGCTTCGGATAGGCAGAAGTCCTATGCCGATTTGAAGAGGAAGGAAGTTGAGTTCTCAGTGGGTGAGAAGGTATTCTTGAAAGTGTCTCCGTGGAAGAAAGTGATGAGATTTGGCCGAAAAGGGAAATTAAGTCCGAGGTACATAGGACCGTATGAGATTGTGAAGAGGGTTGGTCCGGTTGCTTATCAGTTGCGTTTGCCATCCGAGCTTGAGAAGATACATGATGTGTTCCATGTGTCGATGTTTCGCAAGTATAGGTCCGATCCATCACATGTTATGCCCGTAGAAGAAATTGAATTGAATCCGGACATGACTTATGAAGAAGAGCCAGTGGAGATCTTAGCTTCTGGCAGTAAAGTGTTGAGGGGTAGATCGATTGAGTTAGTAAAGGTGCGGTGGCGACGTAGAGGTGTGGACGAGGCCACTTGGGAAAGGAAGGAGGATATGGAAAGGCAGTTTCCGTATCTCTTTCAGTCAGGTAATTTCGGGGACGAAATTCCTTAAGTGGGAGAGAGTTGTAACACCCGTGTTTTGGGCCTAGGAGTTAGCCGGGTATTAGTTCGAGTCAAATAAAACTTAATTAAAACATTTCAACTTCAAATAATGGCCTAATTGAGTTTTGGAAAAAGGGGGGGCTTATGAGGTAATTTAACCCTAAAGTTTTTAAAAAGCTAGACAACTTTAAACCAAAAGTTGTCATCTTCTTTTCATCTTCTTTTCAACGTTAAAGTGAAGAAAACACCATTTCTAAAACCTCTCAAGCTTTGTCACTATTCCATTGATCCTACCACTTGTTTCCAACACCATTTTAAGAGGTAATTATATTTTCTTAACCTCCTCTCCATCCTCTACTTGTATATTGTCTTAAATTTCAAAAATATGGGGTTTTGAGAAATTAGGGTTCATATGGAAATTTGGGGTTTTAATGGGGTTTTTCAATTTGTTTTGATAAATTGTATTGGGGGTTTGTTTAAGCACTATGAAATACACAACATATGTTAATTTGGTTAATTTTGGATGAAAATTCGTAGTATGGTCTTAAGGCTAGTTTTAAGGTTGTAAAACTTGAGTTTTGGTGGGTTTTATGTTGAAATTGATGGGCTGTTGGTCTACCTATGGTATGAGGGTGTTTTGGGATGATTTGGAAGTCATTTGGATGTTTGGAAATTGAATTTTCAGCAAGCTTTTAAGGGAGCACGAAAATTGGGGTTTTAGGAGGTTATGTGATTTGAGAAATTGAGGAATTTGGGTTGTGTTAGCAAAGTATGTTGATGGTTGAGTTTAGCATTGAATTGGGAAGTAATGTGTATGTTTTGTTTGGCTAGAAGCAAGTGGAAGCGCGGAAGAGGCTTTGGGGCCGAATCCGGACGCGTAGGAGGATTGTTCGATTTGCTAAGGAAGGGCGGTGAGTGGTTTCAACTTGTTTTAAGTTTGGTTTGAGTATGTGTAGTGGGAGTGTGTGTGAAGTGTGCTTGGTAGGCCACTCATAGTTAATTCAAGTTGTTGATTTAACCTTTGATATCCATGAATGCTATTATGCTTGTTTGACTATGCTATTATGATTGGGGTTGATAGATGTGAGTTTATCTTGATATGCATCTATGAGATTGAGCATGAATGTGGTTGATGATATGTATATGATGTGGTTATGATAATTGGCACTAAAATGATTACCGGTTGTAAATGATCGATCATTAGGATAGTGTGCACACAAATCGAGTCAAAACGTACATGGCCTTGATGGCGTTAAGTCATCAAGGAGGAGTACGGTGATGTAACATTCCACCGGAAGCTTTTATTACATTTCTACGGGATGATGAGTAGAATCCCATCCGTAGGGCATGTGGCGATGAGTGGAATCCCGCACATGCAAGGTCCGGTGATGAGTGAAATCCCACCGAGGTAAAGTGTTGTCGAGGTTTAAATCCGCACAACCGGGGTAATTAAAGTGGCCAATTAACTTGTTCTTATATGGTGATATATGGTTGTGTTATATATGTTGCTACATGATGATGATATATGAGATTTGAACTTGTTAGGATTGAGAGACCATATATGCTACTTGAAAGACTAGCTAAGTCTACTTGACTCTTATGCCTATGTTTGATGTATGTAAGACTAAGATTAACATGCTTGAACCCTGCATTGTTGATGTTTTTCGCTTTAGAGCACCCTCACTAAGCTTATAGCTTACGCTCTCTATGTTCAACAATGCAGATCATTAGCGTGGCGTTAGCTCGAGGCAAGGCAAGAAGGGCTTTCCAAGTTGTTGCTCAAGTATGGTTAATTTTGTAGTAGTTAAGCAATGTGGCAATAGGGTGTGTTTGTATGAGCCTTGTATGACTCTTTCAAATGATGTTGTTATGGATTGATGTTTTGGATTGTAAAGCATGTAATGCTATGTTGATTGATGGTGTGTGATGGCATGTCTTAGATGCTTAGGTTGCATTATGTATGAGTGCAAACCTCTTATGTTGAATTGTGCCATTTTGGCTCTTGAGCTTCCATGTTTGGCCTTAAATGCTGAATTTTACTCTTTTGTTAGAATATCATGTTCGAATGCCTTGATTCATGTTAATTGCTACGTATGGCTCATGTATGATTGCTTAAATGAATGTATGTGCGAGTCTTGTGAGTGTTAATTCATGCCTTGGATCCTTTTTAAGCTTCTACAAATGTCTATGTATGATTTTGGTGTTTTTCAAGGTTAGGAAGTCCTTAGGTTGAGCAGAAAGTGATCCCCTGCACTAAGGTTTCGAAACCATGGGTAAGGTTTCGAAACCTTTGCAGAGAATTTTGGTTCCAGGGGTCACTGCCAGCCAAAGTTTCGAGACCTTTGGGGTAGGTTTCGAAACTATGGTCAAAGGTTCCGAAACCTTCCCCAAGGTTTCGAAACCTTTGGTGAGAAATTGGTTCCAGGGGTTTCTGCCAGCAAAAGTTTCGAAACCCTTGGTGAAGGTTTCGAAACTTCTGCTTAAAACTGCCCTGTTTTGACTTGTTCACCTTTTTTTTAGAGATAAATACGTAGGAATTAATATGCCTCTAGTTAAGATTAAAATTTGGGCGTTTGAATGTGGTTGGGGGTTCGTTTGTGACAAGATTAAAAGGAAAAAAAATTTAGGGTTGCTAACCAAGGAGGAACCTTTTGGGTTTCGCTTCGGTTTTCCCCGTGTGGCCCACTCGGACCGGTCATCCGGCCAGACCGGGACGAGGGGGTTACACAAACCAACAGATAGAATACATGCAACTGGTTGATCTGGTATACTTACTCCAAACGGTGTTTAAGGTTTACCAAAAAGAGTTTCCTTCAATCGAAAATGAGGTTGATCCGAATGCCGTTGGCATTGAACCGACCATACGCCCAGATCTAGCACTACTAAGAGACAAAGGACGTTCACGGTCTACACGAATACACTGTGCCGAGGATAGGGTCGAACATCGAAAAAAACAGACAAAAGAAGCATTGTAGTGTATGTAAAAATCATGGACACACAAAGACCAAGTGTCCTAATCGCTCGGCCCCTCGTCTTAATTAATTCATTGTAATTTATTTACGCGAGTTAGCCCATAACTATTGATCAATAAAATCAGTCTAATTCGTTTTATAAAATAGGTCATCTTATACTTTCAATCATTCAAAAAATATGCTAGGATAGCGTTTTCGAAGCGAATTTAAGTCAGTGTAGAATGGACGGAAATTGACCGTGTTAGTGCCATATAATAGACAATTTCCAGTACTACAAACCCACACTCGATGTTTGCTAAAAATATACGATTTATACGTCTAAAATTCTGCTTGAACATGCCTATCGACCTTTGTTCAAAGGCAATTTCATTCAAAAAAGGATGATAGCATAGGGTTTTTGAAGCCATTTTAAGCCAGTTTAGAATGGACGGAAATTGACCGTGTTGGTGTCATACGATAGAGAATTTCCAGTACTACGAACCCAAACTCGATGTTCACTAAAAATGTACGATTTATAAGCCCGAAATTGGGCTCGAACAGGCCTACCCACTCTTATTTTTCAACACAAATTCGTACAGAACTCGCGTTCTGCATAACGCGATGTCTGTGCGATATATTCAGCCGCTTTTTTTAATTCAGGGCTATTTCTCTGATTCTGGATATCTCTGTATTTGCTTCACAAGTAACAATCAACGCCATGTCCACCTCTCCGATCGATCTTATCCAAGGTATTATTTTAAAATTTTTGTACATTTTTTTAATGTTGTAGAAATTCCCTGGTATTCAAAACTGTTAAATGACCTATGCGCACAAAAATATGCAGAGGGTAACAATGGCAGCGGCAGCGACTCTGATACCAGTCACGATGACGCACCTGATTACTACAAGCTTATCTCAGCCGTGGATGACGACGACGATGTGGATCAAGAAGATTTGGATGTTCAAGTCAATTCAATTGAAGAACACCACCATCGTAATCTATCGAATGGCTATATCAATCCAGTGGAAAACAGAATCTCGTCTATTCATGTAGGCGGCGTTGATGCGGAGCAAAACGAAGAAGAAGAAGAAAAAGAAGAAGAAGAAGAAGAAGAAGAAGAAGAAGAAGAAGAAGAAGAAGAAGAAGAAGAAGAAGAAGAAGAGAGGAGGAGAGAAGCGTCTGATACGGCGATAAGGAGGGCGTTTAGGGAAGAGGAGAGCCGTAGAAACGCGCCGTTAACGCCAGAGAACGCTATGATAGTCAGGAAAGCGACGCGTGGGGTTTCATTTGCTGGATTGACTCCCGATTGGGCCAATCAAATTCCTGGGGATCAGTGGATCGATCAGCTTCAGAGGCTGAGGCAACCGCAACGCCCTTCCGGTACCGTTTAGAATCGAATCAAGTTTTCGTTTATGATTCCAAGTTTGAAAAAAAAAACACAATCTTTGTTCGATATTTCAGTTTGAATCCCATTATGAGACAATAGGTGTTGCCGATCATTTGAATTTGATTACCTGGATTTTGGGTAAATTTGAATGCAGTTTTCATTTTGAATTTCTGGCAAATATTAGGCCTTATCTCTTCTATTGGCAAAACATCCCTAGTGGAATCGGATTCTCTGTTCAAGCAGCAATGTTCTCAATTTCTGCACTTCTATCCATTCTCTTCACGATGCCAGATATGACCTGACACACCATCCAAACAATGAGAAACCCAAAGAAGCTTGTGTGTGCTAAAGCAGTCTGTAAGAATTTTTTACCTTTCCAGGCCCCAACTCGTAACTCTTTTTCAGCCCTTTGGTCAGCAAAGTTCTCACTGTTGTTTCCCATTGAACAGGAGAGACCACCTGCAATTTCATCAACGTGCTTAATCGCTATTCTTATCCCATGGGGAAGTGAAAAAACAGTGTTAAACACAGGTTACATGGCGCGCTAGTATCTTCTTTATTGTATCGGGATCTGCATGTGGCTGAGCATCAACATTTGATATCACAGGTATTCTTGGGGTTCTAATCTGGGTTGCTGCCAATGCACCCTCCAATCTCGACACTGCAGGATCCATGAAACTAGTGTGAGAAGCACCACCAACAGCTAAACGCACCTGCTAAACGGGAAAACTATGTTATCACCAGCACTCAATCACAGTTTTTGATAGGAAATGAAAAGGAAAACGAATCACCGTCATCCGAGCCTTGAATGACTTTGCTTTAGCTTCCACTGCTTCTACTCCTTTGAGACCTCCAGATACTACATAATTTCCCTGCCAAGGAAAACACACATTTTCAGTGCCAAAACTTGATCAACGAGACAGACAAATGAATTCTATATTCTTACGGGACACAGGTAATTCGCAATCTGAACTTTATCAGCTACATAAACTTCTTGGTTGGCAGCATCACATAATTGGCCAACCTTCTCCGAATCGAGTCCTATGATACTCACCATAGCACCTTTAGCAGCATCTCCGGCTTCCTAAATGCAGAAACAATGATGATTACGTCCGACAGCATCGATAAAATCATCCACACTACAAGGCACTACCAGATAGAAACAGGTGATTACCTGCATTGCTTCTCCGTTTAGTTTGACAAGCTTGAGTCCATCCTCAAAGCTTCAGTACATGAAATCAAAATTCACAGAGGAAAGAGCATCAATCATTTTATTTTCTTGTTTTACATGCTAACTCAAACAGTAGTAGACTGCTGATGGAATTTCTATATGCTTTAAACATGGAAATACAACATCTTTGGATGATTTGATTAGTCATTATAAAGTATTTCAATAATTGGTACCGAAAACACTCACCTAAAGGCCCCAGCAAATGTTAGAGCAGTATATTCTCCCAAGCTGAGGCCACACGTAACATCAACGGAATCGATAATCTGCTGGCCTCCATCACGGGCACGCAGAAGCTCCACGGCAGCTAGACTTGTGACATAAATAGCAGGCTGCAAGAAAATGCAGAGTAAAACTAATTTATTGCTCCCTCTTCACAGAATACATCATTTGTAGAGGAGAGCAAGTAAATAAGCAATGCAAGGTACCTGGCATATGACAGTTGAATCTAACTTTTCCTTGGGACCATTGATGCAAACATCTAGAAGATCAAAACTGCAAGCAGCTGGAACATAGTTACACTATAAAGATAATTTTAAAATAAGGGGACAGCATATTATGGATTAAATTTTGATGAAACTATAGTTCTCGTCATTGTAATATATACTCAAGTTGAGGATTTAGTTTTTATATACTTTTTGTTTAACCATAGTTATCCAACTCATTGGTCGATTAATTCGGATCGAATCTTGTAGATGTCCAATATGAGAAAACTCTTCCAACTCAATTTTCTTCGTTCACAATGCCAAAATTTAAATCTCTAACCTTACTTAAAGAACTTAACCTCTCATTCCGTTAGATTAATTGGTTGTTGGTTAGTCTAGTCTTCGTACATTAATTTGACATAGTTTGATTGTCTTACTAATATTAATATTTGGGTTTTGTCCAAAACACAAACACCATTAAAAAAAATTGTTAGTAGGCTGTTTGGAATCTTCTAAAAATAACTTTTAAAACTTGAACCAATTCCTTATACCAGTTAAAAGGAGAATTTATGGTGATCAAAGTAGCCATTTTCCACTAGTTTACCATTTAAAAAAAACGAATCTAACTCATCCTCGTGAATTGGATTTTTTCCTTCTATTTCACACCAATTGATTAACTAATTCCTTTAACCTTATCAGTGATCTGGACTATAGCATGTCATTAATAATAGTAAGAGGATCAAACTAAAGTAAAATAACAAAATCTCAAACATGCTCGGTTTATTGTAAGGGTAAGCGTTCGATCGAGTCGAGTAAAAAAAATTAATTTATTCGAGTTGATGCGTCATATTTTACAACTCAAACTTAATTTGAAATTTTTTCGATTCGAGTCGAGTTTATGAAATTCGAGTCGAGTCAAGTTTTCGAGTTCCTATAAAAATTTAATTGTAATTATTTATCATGTTATAGTACGATTTTATTCTAATTTAAACGACTTTCTCTAATTATATAAAATATGCATATATTATTTTTCACATCTATAAGTAAGATTTGTAATGTTATTTAATAAAAAATATCATCTAAACTTCTAAAATATATTTATAATATTATTTTTAAATAAGGAACTTTTGGGGAGTATAAATGAGTCAATGAATTGATGTGAAGAAAAAACTTTACAAAAAATTTCAGTTGAATGATCAAATTGAAAAAAAATGTAAAGTTAAAGGACTTAATTGTAAAAAGAATATATTTGTTAAAAATATAAATTGAAGTTATATAGATATTATACAGTGTTAGACTGTTAGTGAATCATGTGATTTAATTTTGGTAAAAAAAATAGACTTAAAACAAAAGAGGAATGAAGAAATGGAAATCATTCAAAGTTAAAGAGCTAAATTGCAAAAGTATGAAATATAATTTAAAAAATATGAATTGAAGTTAAATAGGTATTCTTCAGTGGTTTAGAAGCATGTGGTTCAAATTTGGTCAAAAATTGACTTAAAACGAATGAGGCATTGAAGAAATGAGGAAATCATACAAAGTTAAGGGGCTAAATTGAAAAAAAAACATAATTTTTTTTTTCAAAAATATGAATTGAAGCTAAATAAGTATTCTAAATTGGTTTAGGAATATGTGGTTCAAGTTTAGTAAAAAATGGACTTAAAATGAAGGAGGAATTGAAGAAGAATGAAATCATGGACTAAATTGCAAAACTGTAAAATTTGGTTTTTCGAGTTGAGAAAATTTCAAATTGATTCAAACTCGATTTTTTTTTAGCTGACTCGAATAACTCGAACAAATCGAATAACTCGACTCGATTAACTCGAAATTAGAAAAAAAAATTAATTTTTTCGAGTCGAGTCGAGTTTTGCTCACCCCTAGTTCATGGAGCAACACGAGCTTCAATTTTGGACTCCAAAATTCACGATAAATATTAGGATAGCTATATTAGATACCACTAAATTTTAAGCTTAGTATTGATTATACCATTGAATTAAAAATCAATGTTATTTTAGCACTTAACTTTTGTTTGTGGTTCAATTATAACAATGGACCGTTAAAATTTCTCCACCTAAAATATTATTGATCTTTTTAATGGTCTAAAGGTGATTACATGGTAGTATATGCTCATAAGTAATCTTAACCCTTTGATAATGCGCATACACTTTGTAGATAAAGTGATTTGAACCAGTGTCTCCTAAAATGAATAACATCTACTTTTCCACTGGGACACTTATTTGGTTCAAAATAGTATTGTTTTTTTAGTTTACTGGTACAATCGATACTAAAATTTTAGTGACATCTGATGTAGTTTATCCTAAATACTAAATTATGCTTTTATGATTTATTTAAGGTTCTTATTAGTTATATTTAGGCAAAATGGCAAAAGATGCCCCAACGTTTGCATGTTTTGTTATTTGGACCCCTATTCTTTTTTGGGGAGCATATTTGGACCAAAAAAAGGATAGGGGGCCAAATGACAAAACAAACAAACATTGGGGCATATTTGAACCAAAAAAAAGAATAGGGGGCCAAATGACAAAACATGCAAACTTTAAGAGCATCTTTTGTCATTTTACCTTATATTTAATGTATTTTCTTAAAAACTAAAAATAATATATTTAACAAAGTTTAATCATATTTTTATATTTATTTAATATTAAATTATTTATTTAAAGTGTTGAGATATACTTTCTTTTTATACGAACTTATTTTTGAATTTTCGCCCGTAACTCTAGAAATGTAGGAGATGACATGATCCAAAGTTTTCACGTACCCTAATATATTATTTGCCTTCTTATACAAGTCTGCAGCAGCAGGCACATTCAGCGCTACTTTTCCCATTCCAACTGCTTGAGCGCCCTGAAATTTTCATTTTATACTTGTGAACCAATACAAAACAGATTCATCCAGATAAAAGCCAGAGAGAGAGAGAGAGTAAAAGCTCTTGACATGTAAAGAAATAGATTTAGCTTAGTACTTAGTAGAGCTTGAAGTTGTCCAAAATTGATGGAATAAAGAACTAACCTGGCCGGGAAAGAGGAAGGCGGAGGTGGGCTTGTAATCGGCGAACAAGGCATCATCGACGACATTCTGGGATCCAAAGGAGACGCTCATGAATACCCCAGATCGAGAGGAGTTGTTGAAACGGAAGCATCGAGAAGAAAGAGGTCCATTGGAGCGAATGGAAGACAGGGAAGAAGGGAGAGCGAGGGAGGCAACGGACATTGTGAAGAGAGAGTGAGGATTAGCTGATGAGGAAAGGCGCAGACTGTGCATGCCAATTGTTTGATATTTGTTCTGCATTAAATAAGCTAAGCTCTGTTATTGTCAATTTTGGCGGCCGGATATCCTAATGGTGGACATTAAAGGTTAGGTTGAAAAACCAAACAAACACATCAACTACAAAATTACTACCAAAGCAAAAATAATGTACAAAAAATATTCAACAAATATGTCAAAAGTAATTTGATCGAGTCCTTATGGTTGGAGGAGTATACTTGCTGCTAAACACTTGGTTTCTAGTAGATTGATGTGGCGAGTCGAATGCCTCTATTAAGGCTGCCAAGTCTTTCCTATTTGTATTGGTAGGGTGCAGTGCGCAACTTTGATCGAATTCAGTAAATCATTGTTCTCTCATCTCGTTGGATGGAACCGCCTAGCAATCTCCTTGGCTTGTTTTAGTGAGGACCAAAGTGTTAGAAATAATTTGTAAATAACAGTTAATTAATTGTTAGTTTGTTAATTAGTTGGACCGTTTCTGATTAGGTTGTGTATAGGTTATACTTATAAATACTCATCAATGTGATAGGCTGGTGTACGTGGATAACCCAATGTCATTCTTTCGGTAATAAAACCTCATCTAAATTTTTATTGTTTGATCCTCAATTACCGTCTTAAATTGGCATCTTAAATTTCAAGTTTAGACTCGTTGAACTGCTAATAAGGTGGCTTATGCTCTAGCGCGGAAAACCTTATCGTACGCATATGACGTGGATTTTAATAGTCTCTCATCTATAGTTTTGGATGATATTTTTCATGCTTCTATTGATTGTAGAGGACACTATGATCGGTTGAATAAGGTGAACCTCTCATATTTTTTTTTGGTTTAACCCTGAGTTTTCAACCAAATAAATTTAGATTGAGTTTTGTAGAAGCCTATCATGAGATAACACTTCTAATTCAATTTTCACTTCAAAATTATCATTCTTTTTGCATGTTTTAAGTTTTAGATAATTTTTTATATAAACATAATTATGTATATAATTTTATAATTTTTTATAAATATTTAATTTAATTTAGGTTCCCTATTTTCGGGGGCCCTCTCTCCTGTGCGGTCGCTCATGTCACGCCTGTCCAAAACTCTCACGGTCACCAACCACCATAGTTGTTTTCTCACACAAAGAACATGCTTTGCTGCAGTGCGGCGTGGCACTATTTTTTTAGGGATCGAGTCAGGGACAGGACGCAGAACTTTAAGTTAGGGGGGGAGGCAAACCTATAAATTTGTAGGGGGCGAACTTATAAAAATTTAGGGGGGGCGAAAATAGACTTTTAATAGAAAATACACAGAAAAATTCTAAAAAATTTCTAACTCGTATAGGAAATTTAAAATTTTAGGAGGGGCGACCGCCCCCGCCACCCCTCTCGGTCCATCCCTAGATCGAGTTATGAGGTGCTTTTCAGGTCATTCGCGTGGCTTTTTGGAACCAAGGATGACATTCATGGAGTTATACGGGAATATAATATTTTTCGATTCCAAGATCCAATTGATTCAGATTCTAATGTGATCATCAATTACCGTCTTAAGTTGGCATCTTAAATTTCAAGTTTAGACTCGTTAAAATGCTAATAAGGTAGCTCATGCTCTAGCGCCAAAAAACTTTATCGTACGCATATGACATAGATTTTAATAGACGCTCTCATCCATAGTTTTGGATGATATTTTTCATGTTTCTATTGATTGTAGAGGACACTATGATCGGTTGAATAAGGTGAACTACTCATATTTTTTTTTGGTTTAACCCTGAGTTTTCAATCCACTAGTCGATAAATTTAGATTGAGTTTTGTAGAAGCCCATCATAAGATAATATTTCTAATTCGGTTTTTTCCACTCACAACGTTAAGATTCAAACATTTAATTTTGTTTAAAAAATCTATTGCCTTATTCCTTATACCATATGTGTTCGGAAATCTTTTGGATAGCCCAAACTTACGCATGTCTTCCTATATTATTTATATATTTTTTTATTAAATCTAATAAATGAATATGAATAAAAATATGTATTTTTTCTATTAAACAAATAAATTTAAACATAAGTCTATCTAGTTCATTTATCAATTTCGTTATAAGTTCATATATTAGTTTGTTTATATAAACTAAACATTTCTTATAATGGATATATTATAAAATTAATATTTAAGTTTGATTATTTTATACTTTAATATTAAAATTATATCTACTTATGAGTTATTTATTTATTATTTATAAATATATTTTTAATTATCCGTAAACATGTTAAATTATATGTAATCAGATATACATTAGTGAATATATCCGTTTAATATTTATTAACATAAATACATATAATTTTTAAATAAATAAACATAACAACAATTCTGTTTTTTTTTTTTTTTGAAATAGATACCACCTGAACTTTTATTGAAATAATAAATGCAAAATAAAGAGATAAAAGGTCTGAAAAAACAAAAGGCTAAACAGCCAAAACAAAGCACAAAAAAATAAGAGAGCTCAGGCGATCCAACCCACTTGGTTCAGAGGTAAAAACCACAGGAGCATAGACCAAGATGGACAATAATGGAGAAAAGATTTGAAGAAACCCCAATCAAGAATAGGTCTAACAAACGAAGACCCAACTAGCCCAAAGTTTTCACTGTGGATCTAGACAGCGACGGTCATCATCCACAACCAAGATTATTGAAGGCAAAACGACAATTCTAACATAAATCGAATGTGAACCCACTTAAAAATAAAAATAAAATATAAACAAATATCTATTCGTTTAAACTTAATTTATTTAATATCGACAAAGTTCGATTGCTCAATGGCAAAACGACAATTTTAGCATAAAAATATTTATATTATTTATTTTGTACAAATTCTAATCCCATCATTTACCTTAAAAATATAATTAACACTACTCAATTAAAAAAATGACAATTCTAGCGCAAGGCAGTGAACAAGACACTACAATTACGCGTTCAAATACATGCAACTAGAGGTGTAAACGAGCCGAGTCAAGCTCGAGTAGCGCTAAGCTCGGCTCGGCTCGTTAAGATTTCGAGTCGAGTTCGAGCTTGAGTAATTTTTAACGAGCTTGAGAAATCTGAGCTCGACTCGACTCGTTTAGAACTCGAGTCGAGTTCGAGCTTGATTCGAGCCCAATCAAGTCAAGTGTTGACTGATCTTTGACTGCATTGGACTTGAGTGACTCTTCATCTGTCATGTCTCATTTAAAGTACTATGAAGAAAAAACTTTGATACACAACTTGTGTAAACTCAAGCTTGTTAATTTTAGGGTTTAAGGTGTTAGTTTAGGGTTAGAGGTTTAAGTTGTTGGGTTTAGAATTTAGGATTTAGATTTTAGGGTTTAATACTTATGTTTAGGGTTTATATTTAGGGTTTTAAGTTTAAGAATTTAGATTTTAAATAAAAAATAGTATATTATATTTTCGAGTAGCCCGTGACCTTTTCGTGTCGAGTATCAAGTAGCTCGGCTCGTCAAGAACTCGAGTCAAATTCGAGTCGAGTCCAATTAAATCAAACTTTGACCGAATCGAGCTCGAGTAGCTCGCGATCTGTCTCGTCTCATTTATGGCTCTACAATCAACACTTGGGCCTCTTTTTAACTTGCCCCTTGGACATTGCTGCTTCTCCTACGGTTACAACTTTCCACCACTCATCATTTATTCAATTTCATTTTTTTCTTTTTAATGATAAAATAATTATAGTATATAAAAAGTTTTATATATATATTAGTTTTCTCTTATTGAAAAAAATATATAAAAAACTTAATTGTACATGAAACCCTCACATTAAAAATAATTTTTAAGTTGAATATTTAAAATATTTCTTGAATTAAATATTTAAGTTATCTTCTATGATTATTTTGGATTTCTATTATTATCTTTGTTGTTTAAGATGACATGACAATTTTTTTGATTAATATCTACGATTGAATAGAAGAAAAAATCATACAAAAATTAGTAAGTATCTCGTTAAAAACTCCCCTTAAAACCTATATGGTAAAAAGAGTACACATTATTAATTAAAGCCAAATACAAGAAAACAAAACAACATCTAGAGAGCTCAAAACTCCAAACAAAAGACAAAACAAAGCACAACACCCATCCATTGCCAAAACTAAAAAACAGTCCCACCAATGCACCTGTCGTCCCTGCAAAAACCCAACCCAACGTGCTCACCAAGCTAACTACATGCCTGCCACAACCATCACTCATTCAATCGCCTTTCGCTAACACATGAGGCATCTATACCATGGAATAGCTTCCAAAATTTCCACGGCCAGCGGTTAACATGAAGCACCCACCCAATCGCCACCTTTAAATCCGACTCAATCACCAAGCTCAACATATTTCTCCAACAAGAATCCAAGAACATGAAAAGAGCAAACGCAATCGCTCAAAGCTCCGCCTCATTGGAATCTATAACTTCAAGAAAACCCTAAAACAAGGCCCGAACAATGCCACAACTATCGCGCAACACACCCCCAAACCCGGAAGGACCCAGTTTTCCCCAAGCAGCACAATCGACGATAAACTTTAGCGCACCCTCGGCCGGAGGCGACCAAACAACTCCCACTCTCGGACCACTAACAGGAGGAGAAACCAAGCAAGCCCAAGGGCATGCCCACCACAAGCTTCCTCTACTAAAACCGCTTCCTTCGAAGCCTTCACCCAATATAACGCACAGAGCTTGGTCAGAAAAAATAACTCATCAATCGATAGCTCTTTAAAGTTGAAAATTTTATCATTTCGGCCAAACCAAATATATCACAACAAAGCTGTGCAACACGACACCCACCACGTCCAATAAACTCCACTAAAAGAACAATGCAAACCAGGTACCAAAAACTCGCGCAAAGAGCTCGGTAAAGGCATAACCAGCTGCCATCAATCCATCAATCTATACCAAACTTCTTTGATCTTGCCGCACGAAAACAACACATAATCAAACTCATCATTCCCCTCACCGCACCATACACAAACGTCTATCGCATCAGGATCAGGAACCCTTCACTGCCGAATGAAGTTGATTGTCGGCAAACAACCCAAATTGTGAACCAAATGAATGTCTAAATTTTGGGAGGCACGAGCAGCTTCCACGCAAAGCACGGAGACATATCAGCACCCCCAACATCCAAAGTAATTGTCACAGACCGCCAGCCCGCGACTGCGACAAGCACTGCATTGGCAGCCCATGAGTATCTTTATAGCATTTTGGGCTTGCAGAATGGCCCAAGAGCTGGTCTTTTACCTTGGTAAAATGCACAAAAGAGGATAATTACCATGTTAACTTGATAAGGCATCTCACTTATCATTTATGTAATTATTTGTAGAGATAATTCCCACTTTATCTCCCATTTGAATTTCAAAGTGTTGTAGATAGGATAGGCTCTCATCCTGACCATTGATCCTTTGTAATCTTGACCGTTGATTGTACTGAGCTCTCACTATAAAAGGAGGCTCAACCTTGGTCATTTCATTCATTCATTCTTTCATTCATTCATCATTCAACTTTCACTTCAGTTTGTAAGCTTTTACCTCAGAGTAATACAACTCAAGTATTCACTCATTGTTCTTGTTCTATGTGCCATCTTTCCTTTTTCTGCAACGCTTCTAAGTGTTCTAACTTAGAGAGTTTCTAGGTGACTTAGCCTAGTTTTCAGCCGAGAAAGCAGCTAAGGCCTCATGGTCATTGTGCGAAAGTCTAGCCCCGTGACAAGTGGTATCTGAGCAAAGGTTTGCTGATTCGAGATGACTCGTGATGGAGAAAGTACCGCAGTGAAGAAGAGTGCTGAGGCTGTGATGGAGAAAGCTAAGCGTTGGTCGTCGAAGGATGCGATCACATCGATCTAGGGTAAGATCACTAAGCTTGAGGATTCCATGGAGGAAGTCAAGGTGGTGATGGATAAGCTGGAGCCTTTAGACCTGGAGAAGCTGGGTTTGTTGAATTTTGGACAGCTCGAGTCCTTGGAGGGAGTCAGGGATGATGTTCAGGCGGTTCTGAATGAGATGGATGTGAAGCTGACCCATCATGGTGATTCCTTAGAGGCCACAGTTGTAACGCTAAGGAAGGAAGTTGAGGAGCTCAAGGCGAGTTCCGACAGTGCTAAACTGAAGAAGGAAGTTGAGTTTCTCAAGACTGAGTTACTCGTGATGAAGGCGGCTATTGGGAATAACGTGGCCATGGCAGCACCCAAGGTTGGGGGTGATATCCCTAAGCCTGAAAGGTTCAAAGGAACTAGGTCCGCCCAGGAAATGGAAAACTTTCTTTGGGGAATGAAGCAATACTTCAAAGCAACCGACATTGAGTTGGATTTGAAAAAGGTAAGCTTTGCAAGTATTTACTTAACTGATCTTGCACAAACGTAGTGGCGACGTAGGTGCGAAGATGTGAAGCGAGGGAGCCCGACCATTGAGACTTGGAAGGAGTTCCAAGACGAGCTTAAGGAGCAGTTCTATCCTCAATATGCTGAAGATGAGGCACGCTCAAAGTTGAGGCGACTTAGGCAGGAGGAGGCCAAGTCCTTGAGGGACCATGTCAGGAAGTTTATGGAGTTGAGCCTTCAGGTTCCGAGTTTGAGTGAAGAGGATGGGTTCTTCACCTTCATGGATGGGTTGCAACCATGGGCGAAGATGAAACTGCAGCGACGGGGAGTGACCAAACTCTCTACTGCCCTCACTACCACCGAATCTGTCATTGAGATTGGGCGTAATAAACCTGACTCCTCCAAACCAAAACCGAAGCACAAAGGTCATGGTGGAGACAAGGGGAACTCAGACAAGGATTCAAGTGGCGCGAATAAGCCTTCGAATGGGAAGCATGGTGAACATAGGGACCGTTAGTCCAACAAGTGCTTCTAGTGCCACAGAGAGGGAAATATTGCCAGAGATTGTCCTCAGAAAAACAAGATTGCTGCCATCAACGAGAAAGTTGGGGGTGAAGGCAGCGAGACTCTGAAGCTTGGCTCCATCATTAGCACAATAGAGGTCAAGAAGGGTCGAAAGAAGAAGAGGTTGATGTTTGTCGACATTAGTGTTGCTGGTCAGAAGTTGAGTGCACTAGTTGACACATGTGCATCTGAGCTGTTCATGTCCGAACAAATTGCCAAGAAGCTTGGTCTTACCGTCGAGAAAGCCGATGGTTCTATCAAGACAGTGAATGCCAAGGAAGTGCCGATTGCGAGAATCGCAAAGGGAGTCAGCTTGACATTGGGGGTTGGACCGGTAAGGAAGCCATCAAGGTAATCCCACTCGATGACTTTGATTTTGTTCTTGGGTTGAGTTTTCTAGACCGGATCAACGCTTTACCTGTCCCTTTTGCGGATTGTCTGTGTATCCTAGATCCAAAGCATCAATGCATTGTTCTAGTTAGCCGAAGGTTCGGGGTAGGTGCCAAAGTTTTATCCGCAATCCAGTTTGCTAAGGCGGCGCCCAAGAAGGATCCGACCTATTTGGCAGCCTTGGTGTGCGATGGGCTGGTCACAACCGAGGAAGTTTCGAGTGATGTGTAACAGGTGCTGGCCGAGTTTGAGGACATGATGCCAGATGAGTTGCCAAAGAAATTGCCTCCGAAGAGGGAGGTTGATCACAAGATTGAGCTTGTGGCAAACGCGAAGCCACCCGCTCGAGCCCCTTATCGGTTGGCCTCGCTCGAGTTAGAGGAGATGCGCAGACAATTGAAGGATCTCCTAGATGCTGGTTACATCCGCCCATCAAAGGCACCCTACGGTGCGCCAGTTCTGTTCCAGAAGAAGCACAATGGGTCCTTTCAGATGTGCATCAACTACAGGGCTTTGAACAAGCTCACTATGAAGAACAAGTATCCGATTCCTCTCATTGCGGATTTGTTCGATCAACTTGGTGGTGCAAGGTGGTTCACAAGTTGGACTTGAGATCGAGCTACTACCAAGTCAGAATCGCCGAGGGTGACGAGCCAAAGACAACTTGTGTGACTAGATTTGGCTCTTTTGAGTACTTAGTGATGCCTTTCGGCCTCACAAATGCCTCTGCGACTTTTTGTACTCTCATGAATAAGGTGCTACAACCATTCCTTGACAAGTTTGTTGTAGTCTACCTAGATGACATTGTGATCTACAGTAAGACGTTGGGCAAGCATGTTGAACACTTGCGGGAGGTGTTCAGAGTCTTGCGGGAGAATGAGTTATATGTCAAGAGAGAGAAGTGCACATTCGCCCAGCAAGAGGTTCCTTTCCTTGGCCATATTGTTGAAGGAGGCATGATCCGGATGGACAAGGAGAAGGTTCGTGCCATTGATGAATGGGAAGCGCTGACTAAGGTAATCGGGTTGAGATCATTCCTGGGGTTGGCAAACTATTATCGGAGGTTTATCAAAAGCTACTCCAAAATCGCCGCACCGTTGACCGACTTGCTGAAGAAGGACAAGGTTTGGGATTGGGGACCGGAGTGCCAGAAAGCCTTTGATGAGATCAAGCTCCCTATGGTGAGTGAGCATGTGTTGGTGTTGCCAGATTACACCAAGCCCTTCGAAGTTCACATCGATCCATCACACATGGCCATTGGTGGGTTTCTTATGCAGGAGGGACATCCGGTTGTATATGAAAGCCGGAAGCTCAATGGGACTGAGCGAAGATACACTGTCCATAAGAAAGAAATGACTGCGGTGGTGCATTGTCTACGCACATGGAGACACTATGTTTTTGGGTCTAAGTTCATAGTGTTCATTGACAATGTCGCCAACAGTTACTTCTTGACTTAGAAGAAGTTATCGCCAAAGCAAGCTCGTTGGCAGGAGTTCCTTGCCGAGTTCGATGTTACCTTGGTGCACAAACCAGGGAAGGTGAATTCCATGGCCGATGCCTTAAGTCGGAGGTATACCATGGAGTTGACGAGTTTGCCAGAGGGGTCGATGCTAGAGTGCATCAAGGAGGGGTTGTCACATGATCCCACATCCAAGTCATTGCTTGAACCTGCCAAGGAGGGCAAAACCCGAAGGTTTTGTCTTGATGGAGGTTTGTTATTTGCTCGGGGACACCGCCTCTGTGTGCCTCAGTTTAATGGAATCTGAAAGGAGCTCATAAGGAAATTGCAACACCCCAAATTTGGGCTTAGAAGTTTAGGGTCTGAACCGGACCGGTCTGAGAAACGATGTGAATATAAAAGGAGGTTTTAGGGAACACCTAGTTCGAGATACTTTAAAAATATAGGAAAATATCTAAAAATCCTCATTTATTATATAAAAGAGAATGGTGAAGTCAATTTTACAAAAATGAAGTTTGGAAATACTACATTTCGGTGTAGTGACCAAATCGCAATTTTTGCAAAAGTGAAATAGTGACTGTTTTGTAAAGGATTGAAACTTTGAATCTTTAAGGAGCTAATTTACACAAAATGTTTTTCTCCAGATTTTCCCTTAATTTGGGTAATTTTATTAATGTTTTAATTAAAGGAAATGAGGTTTAATTAAATGAGAAACTAACTTTGACTATTCATAACTACTTTTCACAAATTTTCCCCCTCTTCATTTTCTCTCAAATTCCTTTCAACCAAACACAGTTTCCCCAGAAAATTTACTTTGATTTTACACTTCATTTGTTGAGATTTCAATTCCTCTTTGATTCTTAATCAATCCCTCATCAAATTCACTTGATTTCTACATTGAATTTTCATGGAAACTTGCCCAAATCAAGGAGAAATCATCATTTAGAGGTAAGCTTGTTCTTCTCCTCTAAATACTCAGTTCTTTACTAAAATTCCCAAGTTTTCAATCCTTTATTAAAGTTTTGTGAATGGTTTTAATGTTGGAAACAAGATTTTGGCTTAAAACTCAAGATTTTGGAAGAGATCTTGAGGATTTTCGTGGATCTTGGTTAGGCTCTGTTTTGAGGTTGTTTTCTAATGTATTTTGGATGTTAATTGATGTTACAAATGATGTTTTATCAATCAAATCCCGAATAGGTTCGTTTTCCTAAGTTTTGCTTGCTAGAATGGTGGTTTTTGGGGTGGATTTGGTGATTTGCTGTTGCTAGAGGTATAGGGTCATGTTTATGTTTCTTTTTGATGTTAACTGATGATTATAAAAGGTTAGAATTGATAGATCTTGTCTGGGCTTTGTTTTGGGAGAGTTTGGAGGTGATTTCGGTTGTTTTTGGTAGCCGAAATGAGGTTCTTGGGTAGAGCAGCGAGTTGGGTTATGTTGCTGGTGATTTTAATGCATGGTGGTGCATTAATCCTCTGTTGTTATGTGTTTAAAACAAGGGGAGAATGATCTGGAAGAAATAGAGGTGGCGTTGGAAGTTTCATATGCTTGGAAGGCTTGTCGGCTAGCATAGTTTTGTGTATCGGTGAGTGAGATCATGTTTTCCACCTTTGGAATGGTTTTGAAAAGAGGTTTTGGAACTTAAATTTAGGCTTGAAATGCCGGTTTAAGTACGGAAGTAAGTAAAGTGGAATTCTCTCTCAATTGTGCTATTATTTTTTTGGAATCTATCAAAATGGGTTTTGATGTGTTTGATTTGACAATGTGGTTTAATTTGTTGTTTGAGCATGGTTTTAAAGCATGTTTTAGCATGATTAATGATGGTTTTGAAAGCCATGTATTTAAAGATACTCAAGGTAAGAGATCCTTGGTTTGACATGTTATTAATTTGGTTATGATGCATGGAGATTCATGATGATAAGTGGCTTTGATTAATGCTTAAAACAATGAATTGATGATGATATTTGATGTATATTGGAAAGTGATGAAATGGTTTTAGAGTACTTGAATCGGATATAGTTAGCCGGCTATAGGATTGGGTGCACCGTAAGTAAAGTCGCCTTGGATGTTGAGGGGTTGTGATTGTACCGTAAACTCCATCCAAGTACCCTAGAGATTGAGGAAATTGGTGTCACCACGATGAAGGATGGCTCTCGTGGGTGGACTTGTTAAGCATCACAACAGTAGAGGATTGCTCCCGTGTGTGAGTTTGGTTAAGGTGATTACAAGGGTTGAGGTAGCTCCCATGTGTAAGCCTTGTGGTGTGTCCCGGCTCTCGCTAGTGGGTTATACAACTACCGATGAGTGATATTGAGGGGTTGTGATTGTACCGTTAAACTCCATCACGGGTGTTGAGGGGTTGTGATTGAACTGATAAACTCACCTTGTAAAGCCGATAGTGTGTATGAAGCGTGTGGGACAACGCTTGTAATCCGCGTATCCGATTGTGTCTTGTGTTGAAATGGTCCGTGAACTATCACTTGAAAGCCAATATAATGTATTCGAATGTAATGAAGCGAGAGATGCTTGTAAATGATGCAAGGTTGCATGGGAAATATGTAAATGATACAAGAATGCAAGTGATACTTGTTAAGCATGAGCAAAAGTATATATTCTATTGTGAATGGTGCATATGTGCATAGAATCTCATAAGTGCATTGAAGTCTTGTGAAGGCTTGTTTTTAAAAGGCATTTAATGCAAATGTTGCTTTTGTAGTTAATGTGTTTTTCATTTGTTGAATGCATGGGATAGATAGAAGGAACAATTGGTTTTCAAAAGGTATTTTTCTTTGAAATGATCATCAAGCATGAGAAAAGTATGGTGTGAAGTGGAAGTGATTTCCAAGGAAATTTAGTTAAACTTTGCATGAAGTGTTCATGCATAAAAAGGTTTAAATGATAGTATTTGCAAGAATGTGGTTTGGGGTGAGTTGTTTTGCATTTCAAAGTTAAAGGTTGGTTTTCAAGTTGAGCAATGCATGATTTAAAGCAATGTTGTTTCAAAGGAGGTTTTGAAACAAAGCTTTGGTTCATTGAATTGTATCTACATTTAAAGAAGGTTTTATGATTCGCTGCATTGATGGTGTTTTGGTTTTGAGCATTCCTCACTAAGCATTATGTGCTTACGCTCCTTTTTGTCCATCAATACAGATATTTGAAGTTGGGACAACAAGAAGCAAGGGACTCAAGAAGAGCTCCACTCGAGAAGTATGTCTTGGTTTATAGCTATAGATAATAAAGGCAATGGGGGAGAGTCTTTTATGTTGTTGTGTAATGAGATTGTGTATGTTGACCATGTTCGGTTTATGATTTGAACCTTGTTGTTGATCGCTTTACCATATTTGAATCTTCTTCTTCATAAGTTGATATGCTATGCTCTTTGTTTAAAAGCAAGATCATGTGTTGGATGTGGTGAATGAGTAGGTGTGCTTAATGTTTGTAATGTATCTAGTCTTTGATGTAATTTGATAGTAATAATGCTTATCATGTTGATGATATGTTATGGAATGGTTTCAATTATGTTTGATGGTGTTTTGAAGTGAAAACCAGAATTTTCTGCTGTTTCTGCGCAGGATGTATCGAAACACCCTTGGCTGTTTCGAAACGGGTACTTGAAATGGCTTGGGCGTTTCGGAACGGCTAGAGGTGTTTCGAAACACTTTGGCTACTGGAAGTGCCTGTTTTGGAACTGGTTTCAGAACATACCCGTGTATCGAAATGTTCAACACCATTTCGATACGGACCTACGACACGGGTGTTTCTATACGGGTGTCAGTGTTTCGAAACGGGTGACCGTTGGACACAGATTCTGCATGCTTTACATTTTAGTCCTGAAAGTTGTAATTGTAATTGCTTGAGCTTGAGATGTATTTTTAAGCTGAAATTTGGTAGGGAGGCTTGTAATATGTTTAATTGAGGTTTGGTAAAACTAAAATCGTGAAAGTCCTTTTATTTTCCAAAATTTACATTTTGGTCCCTAAAAGTGTATTTCTTGCAATTGGGCCTTTAAATGTTTTCTGATCGCTGTGCTTTTCTCTCCCAAGGTTCTTGGGTTTTCACATAGGTTTAATGCGCATCTAGAGAAGTTTAAAAAGAAAAAAAAGTCGTTAATCAAGGTTGACTTTCGGGTTGACTTTGGTTTTCCCCGTGTGATCTTCGTAGTTCGGGTCTAGCGTCTAGGCCAGGCTAAGGGGGTTACATTTGTTGGTATAAGAGCTAAGTTGCGAATATTTGGGGCGATGGTAAGTTTGTGGTAAGTTTTTATAGTAAGTGTTGGATGTTTATTCTGATGTGTTGTAGAAAGTTTGTCAAAAAATACGTTTCTGAGTGAATTGTTGATGTTTTTATCATGCTTTTTTGTTATGAATCTTCTGTGAGCTATTGTGAACATGTATTGGTGATATGCTGGTGTTGTAAGTTGATTTTTCTGAATAATGAAAATGTGATGGGTATGATATGTTTATATTATGCTGTTGAGGGTGAATGTTGTTTGATGAGAGCATGATTGAAGTTTGCTGATTGATATGCTCGATGTTGTGATATCCATGTTTTCATTGATTGTTATGTCGTATAAAAGGGGAGAATCCGGGATACCCATTGCCTTATTATTATAGCTATTGTGTTATGTTAGAGTTGGAGTCTTGAATCCTTGCTTGAAGCTGGCCTGATCGTTTTGTTATCATTGCTTGTTAATAATAGCACAATGGGATCGGTGAGAGAATGGCAGTTGGGTACGATGGTTGTTGCCTTAGAGCAGGTTGTTAAGGGGTGGAATTCACTTTTTGGTGGGAGTGTACCGCTTCGGTCGACGGTGCCTGGAGTTAAGGTAGTAGGGTAGGAGGAGAAAGCTGGTTCTGTGATGAAGAATTCATCACCTGTGGTTCAAGAGGTGTCGGGAACATCTCAGGCCGTGGTGAAATTGAGGCCTGTAGACGTGCCGATTGTGGGACATGCGAGTTTTTCAAAACAACGTTTATATGATTTGGGAGCTGTGGAGTATCATGGTTCGACACCTGAGGCGTTCGAGGCTTGGTTAGCCAGTATAATTCTGATTTTGGATTAGGAAGGGTGTGACAATGCCTGTAAGTTGGGAAATGTTGTCTTGTTAATGTTGGAGGATACTTGTGCTTGGTGGACATCTATGGCGGTGGCAACGAATATCCACGATATGGATTGGGAGTTCTTTGTGTCTGTCTTTAATAGAAGATACCTTGGAGAGAAGTTCTCATGAGTTAAGCAACGTGGGGGTGTGGCTTCAGATTATGATGGTGGGAAAAGTTTAAGCAAAAGAGCTGTGGGTACTAACTTCGAGAGTGGTCAGCGTAAGAGGCTACGTGACAGAAGGGTTTTCTTGAATCGAAGTCTGGGTGGTAGTGCAGATGTGGGTCAAGTGCAATATAACCAAGGAGTGGTAGCTCGGTTGTCGATGTGTAACCGTTGTAGAAGGCGTCATGTTGGAGTTTGTTTAGGCGTGGGAGTTTGTTAGAACTGTGGTTCTAAGGAGCATGTGAAGCAGACTTGTCCTCAAGTGGTGAGATCAACTTCAGTGGGTGCAAAAGGGTCTCATAAAGGTCGTGAGCGCGACCGAGATAGAGTTCGGAAGTGGCAAGAAAGGCAGAAAGGTGTGAGGTGTTTGGAGGATGGATCTTGTTGGAATTGTGGGTCTGTTGGCCATTTGAGACGAAATTGTTCGGAGTTATCTCGGGGTAGTCAGGGTTCTTTACAGCAGGGAGACGGTGATGACTTTAAGGTGTTGGTTGGTGTTGTAGCGATGCGGCCAAAGAATAATTGGTTCTGCGGGGAGGAGAGTTTCTCTGTTGGAGCTCCGGGGCAATGAGGTGATTTCAGGTACCTTTGTTAAGTAATCTTTGCCCTAGTTATCTTTGTTTAGTTCTGGGTTGGATTTCCTTGTATAGTGGGTAAGTTTTATGGCTAGCAAGGTTGGGTAGTAGCTGGTGATGTTTTGGGAAGACAATTTTAGTGTGGAGAGGGTATTAGTGTAGTGTTTTGTAGCTAGCAGATTGTTAGAATGGTAGAGCTGGAGAAGTTAGAAGTGAGGTAAGAGTTTTTTTTTAGGCGGATCCTGAGGATGTTGTTGGTAAGTGTGAACCGACATATATACACAGTTAAAACCATTTGTTATATATTATATATATATATATGTTGGTACATGCATACATGCGACATGACATTAGAGGTTTTGCATAAATGTACACAAGCATTGATAGGGCATATTGGTGACCATGCATACGAATGTTCACACTTGCTAATAGCTAGTTGGGTCCGTTAGTGTTGTGGTAGGATTAGGTTGGATGGTGGGTTTTAAGTGTTTTTTTTTTGTGCTAGGTGAATGCTAGAAGTAGTGGAAGGTAGTAAGCGAATTTCAGTAATAGTGAGTGCGATCTAGCATGTTGGTAGAAGGGAGGTGTTTTGGTGCTTAAAGAGTTTAGCAGTGTGGTGGTGAGGAGATTACCGGTTGAAGTTAGAATCGGTCGAAATGGTTGTGAATAGCTAATAGGTGTGGTAGTTTCTTTGTGTTAAATGATGTTGTAGGATAGTGGATGTGTTTCCAGAGTGTTGAGTCGTCTTGGCGTTGATGTTTGCAATAGGAGGGTTGTTTATAGCAAACTTCGAGGAGTTAAGAGGAGGTTGTGTTGAGAGCTTTAGATAAGTTTTGGCTTGGGAGGAGTAGAGGTTTTGTAATCTTAATATATTTGTATGGAATGGGTGGTATCCAGGTAAGGTTAGTATTATGGTCAAAGCTTGAAGTGGAAAGGCAATGTAAGTTCAAGGGCCATTGTTGGTTGGCCGGGTTCTTGTGAGAAGTGGTTTGTTGGTTGAGTATAAGTAAATCTTTCTTAAGTCCGCTAGGGGTAAGTGGAACAACTGGTGGAGTTAAGGTTGGAGTCTTGTGGCATGGGTTTTGAATGTTGTGTGAGTAGTTTTAGTGAGTTGTTATGGTGGTGATAATGGCGGATGTGAGGGAATGTTATCAATACATTGAGAAGTTTGAGTAAGCAGTTGTTGCTTAAGAAATTTTTGCTTGTTGTGGTGATCTTTGAAAGGAGTGGAGCGGTTTTTCAAAGGGTTTTAGAAGCAGTGAAGGTTGTGGGTCACATGGTGGTTGAAACTGGATGGGTTGGTGTCACCATGTGTGCGAGTTTTTTTGAGGGGGTTATGAGATAAGGTGGTGTATATTGTAAAGATTTGAAGGTTCTTCAGGTTGTTGGGGCTATGCACAGTTCGAAAGTGTGAAAGGTTAAGCTGAGGTTAACACCTGAGAGTTTTGGAAGTCTTGAACCGTAAGTAGTGGTGTTGGGTTTGGGTATAATGTGAGTTTGATTTGAGTAGGAGTTGATTTTTGTGGTGTTTTGGGTGGAGGATGTTTAGTGGTGGTTAAGTCTCCTGTGTTATATTGTGTTGCTTTGGGAAGTTTAGTATCTTGCTCTTTTCGCAGGTTGAAATTTCGAGGATGAAATTTCCTAAGAGGGGGAGAGTTGTAACACCCTAAATTTGGGCTTAGAAGTTTAGGGTCTGAATCGGACCGGTCTAAGAAAATGTTCGAATATAAAAGGAGGTTTTAGGGAACACCTAGTTCGGGATACTTTAAAAATATAGGAAAATATCTAAAAATCCTCATTTATTTTATAAAAGAGAATGGTGAAGTCAATTTTAAAAAAATGAAGTTTGGAAATACTACATTTCAGTGTAGTGACCAAATCGCAGTTTTTGCAAAAGTGAAATAGTGATTGTTTTGTAAAAGATTGAAACTTTGAATCTTTAAGGAGCTAATTTACCAAAAATGTTTTTCTCCAGATTTTTCCTTAATTTGGGTAATTTTATTAATGTTTTAATTAAAAGAAATGGGGTTTAATTAAATGAGAAACTAACTTTGACTATTCATAACTACTTTTCATAAATTTTCCCTCTCTTCATTTTCTCTCAAATTCCTTTCAACCAAACACACTTTCTCCAGCAAATTTACTTTGATTTTACACTTCATTTGATGACATTTCAATTCCTCTTTGATTCTTAATCAATCCCTCATCAAATTCACTTGATTTCTACATTGAATTTTCATGGAAACTTGCCCAAATCAAAGAGAAATCATCATTTAGAGGTAAGCTTGTTCTTCTCCTCTAAATACTCAGTTCTTTACTAAAATTCCCAAGTTTTCAATCCTTTATTAAAGTTTTGTGAATGGTTTTAATGTTGGAAACAAGATTTTGGCTTAAAACTCAAGATTTTGGAAGAGATCTTGAGGATTTTCGTGGATCTTGGTTAGGCTCTGTTTTGAGGTTGTTTTCTAATGTATTTTGGATGTTAATTGATGTTACAAATGAGGTTTTATCAATCAAATCCCGAATAGGTTTGTTTTCCTAAGTTTTGCTTGCTAGAATGGTGGTTTTGGGGTGGATTTGGTGATATGTTGTTGTTGGAGGTATAAGGTCATGTTTATGTTGCTTTTTGATGTTAATTGATGATTATAAAAGGTTAGAATTGATTGATCTTGGCTAGGCTTTGTTTTGGGAGAGTTTGGAGGTGATTTTAGTTGTTTTTGGTAGTCGAAATGAGGTTCTTGGGTAGAGCAGCGAGTTGGGTTGTGTTGCTGGTGATTTTAATGCATGGTGATGCATTAATCCTCTGTTGTTATGTGTTTAAAACAGGGGAGAATGATTCGGAAGCAATAGAGGTGGCGTTGGAAGTTTCAGATGCTTGGAAGGCTTGTCGGCTAGTATAGTTTTGTGTATCGGTGAGTGAGATCATGTTTTCCAGCTTTGGAATGGTTTTGAAAAGAGGTTTGGGAACTTAAATTTAGGCTTGAAACGCCGGTTTAAGTTCGGAAGTAAGTAAAGAGGAATTCTCTCTCAATTGTGCTATTATTGTTTTGGAAACTATCAAAATGGGTTTATTTGTGTTTGATTTGACAATGTGGTTTAATTTGTTGTTTGAGCATGGTTTTAAAGCATGTTTTAGCATGATTAATGATGGTTTTGAAAGCCATGTATTGAAGGATACTCAAGGTAAGAGATCCTTGGTTTGACATGTTATTAATATGGTTATGATGCATGGAGATGCATGATGATAAGTGGCTTTGATTAATGCTTTAAACAATGAATTGATGATGATATTTGATGTATATTGGCAAGTGATGAAATGGTTTTAGAGTACTTGAATCGGATATAGTTAGTCGGCTATAGGATTGGGTGCACCGTAAGTAAAGTCGCCTTGGATATTGAAGGGTTGTGATTGTACCGTAAACTCCATCCAACTACCCTAGTGATTGAGGAAATTGGTGTCACCACGATGGAGGATGGCTCTCGTGGGTGGACTTGGTTAAGCGTCTCAACGGTAGAGGATTGCTCCCGTGTGTGAGCTTGGTTAATGTGATTACAATGGTTGAGGTAGCTCCCATGTGTAAGCCTTGTGGTGTGTCCCGACTCTTGCTAGTGGGTTATACAACTACCGATGAGTGATGTTGAGGGGTTGTGATTGTACCGTTAAACTCCATCACGAGTGTTGAAGGGTTGTGATTGTACCGATAAACTCCACCTTGTAAAGTCGGTAGTTTGTATGAAGCGTGTGGGACAACGCTTGTAATCCGCATATCCGATTGTGTCTTGTGTTGAAATGGTTTGTGAATTATCACTTGAAAGCCAATATAATGTATTCGAATGTAATGAAGCGAGAGATGCTTGTAAATGATGGAAGGTTGCATGGGATATATGTAAATGATACAAGAATGCATGTGATACTTGTTAAGCATGAGCAAAAGTATATCTTCTATTGTTAATGGTGCATATGTGCATAGAATCTCATAAGTGCATTGAAGTCTTGTGAAGGCTTGTTTTAAAAAGGCATGTAATGCAAATGTTGCTTTTGTAGTTAATGTGTTTTGCATTTGTTGAATGCATGGGATAGATAGAAGGAACAATTGGTTTTCAAAAGGTATTTTGCTTTGAAATGATCATCAAGCATGAGAAAAGTATGGTGTGAAGTGGAAGTGATTTCCAAGGAAATTGAGTTAAACTTTGCATGAAGTGTTCATGCATGGAAAGGTTTAAATTATACTATTTGCAAGAATGTGGTTTGGGGTGAGTTGTTTAGCATTTCAAAGTTAAAGGTTGGTTTTCATGTTGAGAAATGCATGATTTAAAGAAATGTTGTTTCAAAGGAGGTTTTCAAACAAAGGCTTGGGCGTTTCGGAACAGCTAGAGGTGTATCGAAACACTTTGGCTACTGGAAGTGCCTGTTTCGGAACTGGTTTCAGAACATACCCGCGTATCGAAACAGTCAACACCGTTTCGATACGAGCGTACGACACGAGTGTTTTTATACGAGTGTTAGTGTTTCGAACGGGTGACCATTGGACACAGATTCTGCATGCTTTACATTTTAGTCCTGAAAGTTGTAATTGCAATTGCTTGAGCTTAAGATGTATTTTTAAGCTGAAATTTTGCAGGGAGGCTTGTAATATGTTTAATTGAGGTTTGGTAAAACTAAAATCTTGAAAGTCCTTTTATTTTCCAAAATTTACATTTTTGTCCCTAAAAGTGTATTTCTAGCAATTAGGCCTTTAAATGTTTTCTGATCGCTGTGCTTTTCTCTCCCAAGGTTCTTGGGTTTTCACATTTGTTTAATGCGCATCTAGAGAAGTTTTAAAAAAAGGGTCGTTAATCAAGGTTGACTTTGGTTTTCCCCGTGTGATCTTCGTAGTTCGGGTCTAGCTTCTAGGTCGGGCTAAGGGAGTACAGGAATGTCATGATTCCAAGTGGGCGGGACATCCAGGGATGCACCAGACATTGGCCTTGATAGCAGAGCACTATTATTGGCCGCACATGGGCAGTGATGTTAAAGCCTATGTGAAGACTTGCCTTGTGTGCCAGCAAGACAAGGTTGAGCAGAAGAGTCAACCAGGGTTGTTGCAGCCATTACCAATTCTGGAGAAACCATGGGTAAGTGTCAGGTTGCCTATTGTTGACGGAAAATCTAGCATCATGGTGGTTGTAGATCCAAGTATGTAACGCTCATTCCTGCACCCAAGGTGTGCCCAGCCAAGGTGGCAACTAGGCTCTTTCTCACACATGTGGTGAAGTATTGGGGCGTTCCGAAGTCTATCATCAGTGATCGAGACACGAGGTTTACGGGACGATTTTGGACAGAGTTGTTCAAGTTGTTGGGCTCAGACTTGAACTTCTCAACGAGCGTCCACCCACAGAGTGATGGGCAGACCGAGAGAGTGAATGCACTCGTTGAGATCTATTTGAGGCACTATGTGAGTGCTAATCAGAGGGACTGGCCGAAGCTATTAGATGTGGCCCAGTTTTCATACAACTTGCAGCGGAGCGAAATGACAAATCAGAGTCCGTTCGAGATTGTAACCAGGCAGCAGCCACTTACACTGGACACAGTTGTGACCGGGTACCGGGGGCATAGTCCAGCATCATACCATTTTTGCCAAGGATTGGCAAGCATAACACGACCCAACACATGCATGCTTGCGCAAGGCGGGGAAGCGGACCAAGAAGTGGGCAGATCGTAAGCGGCGAGATGTGAAATTTGAGGTTGGTGATCTAGTCCTTGCTAAGTTGACTTCGACCTTGCGCAACCCAGATCACAAAAGGCTTGTGCGATGATACGAGGGACCGTTACGGATCGTGAAGACGATATGCACCATGGCTTATCGACTAGATTTGCCGTCGAGCATCAAGGCTCATCCGGTGTTGCATGTGAGTTTGTTGAAGCCTTACCATCATGATGTGGATGATCCAGATTGGGGCAAGTCACACCGAGCGCTAGTCGGAGTGAGGGTCTCATACGAGAAGGAGGTAGAAGCAATTTTGTCTGAGAGAGACATTCGACAAGTGGGAAATCCACCAAGGCATGAGTACCTTGTTTAGTGGAAGGGTCTTCCCGAGTGCGAGACGAGTTGGGAACCCGCTGATGCCTTGTGGCAGTTTCAGGAGCAGATTGACCAGTTCCATTCTAACCGCGCGACGAGGGCGTCGCTAGAACTAGTGGGGGAGAATGTCACAGACCGCCAGCCCGCGACCGCGACAAGCACTGCATTGGCAGCCCAGGAGTATCTTTGTAGCATTTTGAGCTTGCAGAATGGCCCAAGAGTTGGCATTTTACCTTGGTAAAATGCACAAAGGAGGATAATTACCATGGTAACTTGATAATGCCTCTCACTTATCATTTATGTGATTATTTGTAGAGATAATTCCCACTTATCATTTCATTCATTTATTCATTCATTCATCATTTAACTTTCACTTCAGTTGGTAAGCTTTTACTTCAGAGTAATACAACTCAAGTATTCACTCATTTCTCTTGTTCTTTGTGCCATCTTTTCTTTTTCCGCAACGCTTCTAAATGTTCTAACTTAGAGAGTTTCTAGATGACTTAGCCTAGTTTTCAGCCGAGAAAGCAGCTAAGGCCTCACGGTCGTTGAGTGAAAGTCTAGCCCCGTGACAAAATCAACAAACTAGCCAAAGTTTTAACCTAGAATTTCCCCAGCGAATCTGGTTTCCAAACTAATTCATCCTCCCGATCAGCACGCAAGGAAACTTGCTGAACAAAAACCAGCAAATTCTGCAACATAGCAAATTCAAACACGCGCAGATTCTGACGAAAGAAAATAAGCCAATCATCATGCCCAAACGACCTCGCAAATACGTAATCACAAACAAGGGCTAATTTATTCCTCGCTATCAGATAGAGTCTTGCAAACAAAATTTTCAAAGGCACCATTGTAATCACTCATTTTTGTAAGAATTGTATAATATAGTAGTATATTATTAAACAAAAAATATATATTAAAAAACAAAAAAGAAAAAAAAAGACAAATGCAAAAAAAGGTCACGTCACCCACCCCGCCCCTCACATTGCCTATAAAACTGGACTAGCTAATAAATGATCGGTTTCCCTTAAAGTTTGAAGATTTCACATTTAGACCACTAATTTTTTTATAAATTTTAATTTAACCCCTTGAAAATTTTAAAATTATTATTATATTTCAAAATTTTAAATAATTTCATTTAAATCATTTTCTATTTTTTTTAAAAAAAGAGGGGCATCTATAAGTTTCGATTTTTTTTCCTTTTTCAAAATTTTTAGTTGAACTCTTGCATTTTATTAAAATTTTGAATTGAACCCTACAAAATCATTCGAAATTTTAATTTGAGCCCTCAAAATTTTCAAAAGTTTTAAATAGGCCCCTTCAAACTGGTTGTGAAGATTTTCCCCTAAAAAAGAGACTCATGTCTGCATCCTGCTTGCCCGGGTTAATGATCTTCCCTAAAAGCTCTCGGGTGCGTAGAATACATTGTCGCGGACCTTTTGAGAAGTAGAAGAAGAGAACGGTGAGATCGCCCCTTAGTCTTGAAGCAATGTTAAGACATAGAGTACGAGCCTTGCTTCACGAAGCTGAGACGTCAAGACGAAAAGCTAACCGTTACCTGTAATTCATTATTACAACTCCTTGTAATCAGACGTCTTCTTTGTTAAATGAATGTCTTTCTAAGGACTATTTGAGAATCGACATCTTCATCCGCATTCATCATCGCAATTATGGCATTTACCATACTAACACAATTTCCTTTTGTGTTAATTTTTTTTCATATTTGTCTTACATTACTAACCGTTACCTGTAATTCATTATTACAACTCCTTGTAATTTAGAAGTCTTCTTCGTTAAATGGATGTCTTTCTAAGGACTATTTGAGAATCGACATATTCATTCGCATTCATCATCGCAATTATGGCATTTACCATACTAACACAATTTCCTTTTGTGTTAATTTTTTTTCATATTTGTCTTACATTACATTTTCATGGCATAAAATGAGGTATTAATTTTTACAAGTGACCATCGTTGTGATCACATAAAGCAGACAAATTTTGAACGTTGTTCTAAGAGTACACTGAACAATAGAGAGGGTGAATCATTCGAATATTTCAAATCGAAAAAGATTGTTGATAATCGTGTTGGGACCGAGCAAATTGAAGTACAAGAATTGAAGAAGCCGATGTGGTAGACGCAACAATATCGTTGAGACAAAATATGGATCCAACGTTAGACCATGGAAGAAGATTGACTCGCTTGTTAGACAAAGTCAAAAAGTTAGGAGTTAGGGCTCATCAGTATTTGTAAAAGTCCACAAGAAAGATGTCTGGTGTGACGAGCCTTTTTGTCTAAATGAAAGTCTTTCTATGATGAACACTTTGCGATTAATATCTCATTGCACTCATATTTACATTTAATTTCAATCATAGGTGTTGATTCAAAAATTATTCCATATTAAAGGATCTTTATAATGAGAGTGATGTTCTGTAATACATAGAATTTGATAATACTATAGTCTAAGATGATCCGAGCAGAAGCAAATAGAGAGGAGACAGAGTTGGAGCATTGAGTACGCACTTCACGCTGAAAAGTCAAGATATTAAGAAGAATGATTGATAGATGCCTGTAGAATATTGTCTATGTTTTTTAAACAAGCATATTCTCTTAATAAGAGTCTTTCTAACGAACTATTCGAGAATTAACACTATGTTTGAATTCATTCTTGCATTATTGTTCTTTATACATTTCGTATATTGCTTCACCTGACATGTTCATACCTCATGACATTCTGTTTTTCATAAAGCATTCACAACAATTGCATATTTGCATCACTATAGAATCATGTACACACATCACATTTGCAAAAATGTACTTAATAGAAAGTGGTTTTGCACTATTACTGAGAGACATTTTCTAAAATTCATACTTTCATGATGATACATCTTTCAAAAATATGAATTGTCTTCAATTCAATTCTTCCATAAGGACATTTTTATCCAACCTTTTTTACAAGGAGTTTTTTTTTTAAATAAAAAAAAATCAAACCAGAACGAGTTTTTTTAGATTCTTTTACAAGGACCCCTATGTTAAATTTTTTTCTTAATTTTATCATTTTTTTAAGGATTTTAAAGAATCCCTTGATTTTATTTTTTAAAATATTTTTTAATTCTTTTTTTCTTGTAAAGATGAAAAAAAAAGTTTTTGATAATTTTTCTTTTATGTATATAAAATGTTGTATACATTCATAGAACAATTAAGTTGATTGCATGATTCTACGATAATTCAAGAATCAATTAACTTGTTGCATGCTCAAACACAAGAATGGAAATGATGAAACTCTACTTAGTCCCTCACTCGGTCATTCTGCTTATATTATTCCTACAGCGATGAAGATGATGTCAACCATTTGGTCACGATCGTAACCCGAGTGATACTCGCGATTTCCACATGGGGGCACAGTGGCATGGCACCAAAAAGGTATAGGTTATTAGAAAAAATGAAGAGGTTGATTGACAATGGAGTCCTGACAAAAGTTAATCAAGCAATTGAAGGTAAAAGAAATGGGGCAAGCTTACACTGCACTAAAAAGACCTGAATAACTCGAAAGTTCATATGCTTGGGTTTGTCACCTTTTTTTTACAAAGAAGACCAACAGAAATGTTGGCGTAATGTGCTTAAACATGGTAAAGTTTAAGATAATGGATAATTTAAATGTCCATAAAAAATTCATTCTTACGAATGGTCAAAGGAGAATAAATCATTTTAAAAAAATCTAATTTCATAATTGGTACAAACTAATTGTACCCAGGGGAATGGTACAACTAGCCTGGAGAAAACGATAACCGGTAAAGAGAACTCAAAACTGTTATCCATGTGCATTTGGGGAAATGTAAAAGAAATCTATAAAGCTATAGAAATCTATTTTAATCAAATCAAAAATCCATTTTTACGAATGGTCAAAGGAAAATAAATCCTTTGGAAAAATCCAATGTCATAATTGGTATAAACTTATTGTACTCAGGGGAATGGTACAACTAGCCCGGATCAAACGACTACTGGTAAAGGCAACTCAAAATCGTTGATCCCTGTGCATTTGGAAAAAAATGAAAAAGAAATATATAAGCTAAGCATGTAGATTGTTTTAAAATCAAATGTCAGAATATAATTATTTTTGTTATAATGAAAAGTTTCATTTTGTTATTTAGAAAATATTTTTGCATTCTTTAAACTTTTCATTCATTGTTATAGGATAGTTTTTGTTCTCCCATGCACATATACAATTTTGCTTTTCCATACATATGCATATATGTACATACCATTTTTTTACTCTGATTCAAATCTAAAAAATAATCCTAAGATGCTTATGTTTATGAAGGATTGAATGTTATAATGACATTGCAAATGTGAGCATATTCCATCTATTTGGGCCAACAGAGGAACAAAACGAGTGTTTAGATAATGGGCACACCCATTTAGGAGTACCTTCTCAGGCATTTGTTGTTTAAGATTCTTGAGTCGAGTGTTGACCCTAAACTTCTACCCTCTAAAAACTCTCTCTTGATGTCTATGAATGAGACGGCGAATGGAATCCTTTCATTTTTCAAGGAGGAATAAATGAGACCACATACATTGGATACAAAGACCGGAGAATCACCAGAAGGAAACTGTTAGAGAAAATTTTTGCTCAAAGAGCCAAATCAAACAAAGTTGAAAAATGCCAACTAGAAGGTCGAAGCATTCAAGAATGAGAGCACTAAATTGAACGGTGCAATAAAAAGAAAGCAAGAGACACATGAGGAATCCTCCGTTCAAGTAAATATCAATTTTGAAGACATGAAGGGTTGATCACCTTTGTATAGAAGCACGCATCATTGCCGAGTTAAGACGTATATTGGTCCAAACTTACATATTTCATGAAAGGAAATGAACTCTAGGGTGAAAACCCAAAAACGGACAGTCTAGAGCGATCCAAAGAATAAAGGAGAAAAAATATTTTACATGAGCACACTCAAATCAAGCAATGCAAGAATGAGGCTTTAACTGGAAGAAACGAGTAAGAGATTTATACGTAATCTTCCATTCAAGTAAATCTCAATTTTGAAGAGCCTTGGAGGATCAAACATCTTTGATTAGAAAGTAAGCATAAATATCCAGTCATGATGCAAGTCGGTCCGAAGTTACAGAAAAAGAAAATGAACTCTAGGGTGAAAACCCAAAAATAGTCACTTTAGAGCGATCCAAGGAATGAAAGAGAAGAGAATATTTCATGTGAGCATATACATGTCAAACAAATACAAAAATACGGTTTCGTTTAACCGTGACCCATGGTCTACATTACGAGCTTACGAAGACCATTCTGATCATTCGTGGATATTTAAGTTAATTGAGTTTGTCTTCATATTACATTCCACCTATGAGAGATAACCTTTCATCAAGGAACGCCAAAATTCAAGCGCCTGATCGACACCAAAATGAGGGAAGGATGGGGCATGGTGAGTTAGTGAGATTAAGAGAGCCACCCGAAATGGGTTAGAAATTAGGTATGAGAGTTGTTCCTCTTAGAAACCTAATAGATCGAAAATGACTACACATATGCATATATCATCACAACAGTCAAGATATTCTACACATTCACTTCATCTGGGTTGATCTTTGTCAATTTGAAGTAAATGTGCTATTGCATTTGATATTTCGGGGTCAAACATTGGTTTCAAAAAATGTTTGGCATTTACTCCAATTTTGATTTTTTCCCAAACACCAGTGTTAAAAATATTTGGCATTTTACTCCCAATTTAAATTTTAAATAGTTATCATTTGCTCCAAACATTGGTTTTCAAAAATGTTTGGCATATTTCTTCCAATTTCAATTTTTGAATATTTATCATTCCTTCCAAACATCAATTCTTAAAAAAGTTTGACATTTTTTTCCGAATTTTGATTATTATAAATATTTATCATATTCTTCCAAACATTAATTTTAAAAAATATTTGGCATTTGTTTTTGAATTTTGGTTATTTTAAATATTTATCATTTCCTCCAAGCATCAGTTTAAATAATAATAATATTAATAATAATAATAATAATAATAATAATAATAATAATAATAATAATAATAATAATAATAATAATAATAATAATAATGTTTGGCATTTTCCCCTCAAGTCTTGGTTTTGTAGATATCTATAGTTCTTTTCTCTAAACATTAATTTTTGTTTGGCACTTTTCGCCACATTTTGATTCTTTTTATCAAACAATAACATTTGGCATATTTCCCCCAATTTTGATTCTTTTAACACTTATCATTTCCTCCAAACATTAGTTTTTTTAAAAAATAATACTTGGCATTCTTTCTAAATCTTGATTTTTAAGGTAGCTTTTCTCCCAAACATTAGTTTTTAAAGTGTTTGGCTTTTTCTCCAAGTTTTGTTTTCGAAATGATTGATTTTTAAAGCATAAATATCAAGATTTAGTTCTCGTCGAGATACAATAAGAAAAATAAGATTGAGTTTAGGGAGTGAAGGCATTTTGTTTACCCCAGTGACGAGACAGATGGAGCCTCCGAGCGTTGAGTCATGGACGAGAAAAATTGCCGAGCCCAAGACGGAATGAGGGTAATGAGATGATGAGAGTCCCTACATAAGAGTAGTATAGGAACTAGAAGAGGGGTTTCTGAAAATGAGTAGAGACCCTGAAGATGAAGAAGAAAAAGAGTTACTCACACAAATGCGTTAAAAAGCGAGTCAGGTGTGACATGAGTATTCAATTGATAAAGATGAAGATTAAAGAAAGAGCATACTGAAAATAAATAAAGTGAAGAAATCTGAGAATGACCTTTCAGGGAATAAGGTTTTAAAGGTAGATTTGAAAAGAAATAAGAGAAAAAAGAAAAGAAAGAAAAAAGAAGAGAAAAAGAAAAGAAAGAAGAAAAAAAGAAGCAAAAAAGATAAAATAAAAAAAAGAAAAGAGAAAAGAGGAAAAACAAAGAAAAAGAGAAGAAAATATTACATTGCATGCATCATATAAAGATCCCTATGTTAGGGGCATGCTAATTTAGAAGCACATTGCTTGTTTTAAACAGATATTTGAAGATTACCAAAGATTTTGATTTGCATCTTCATGTTGAAGAAGTAGATCGCATTAAAGATTTTATATTGGTAGCCTGTTGGCGTGAATCCAGATTAAGATTTTCGGCAGCCTTCGAGTGTGAGTCCAATTTTTAAAAGATTTTCGGAAACCTTCAAGAATGAGTCCAATTTTTAAAAGATTTTGGGAAGCCTTCGAGCATGAGTCCTCTAGTTTTAAAATATTTTCGGCAGCCTTCGAGCGCGAGTCCTTCAGTTTTTTTTTAAAAAAAAGATTTTCAACAGCCTTCGAGAGTGAGTCCTCCAGTTTTTTTTTAAAAAAGATTTTTGGTAGCCTTCGAACATGAGTCCTCTAGTGTTTACAAGATTTCTAGCAGCCTTCAAGCACAAGTCCCCTAGTTTTTAAAAGATTTTCGGCAGCCTTCGAGCGTGAGTCCTCTAAGTTTTAAAAGATTTTTGGCAGCTTTTAGGTGTGATTCCTTCAAGACCTTATTTTGATGTCAAGAAAGATAGAAACAAGGGCATCATTCTAAGGTATTTGGTAACATTTAAGCGTGAGTCTAGGTCTTAAGTCCTTCGGGACATCAGTAAGTCCTTCGGGTATGATGATAAGTCCTTGGGCCACCAGTAAGTCCTTCGGGCATGGTGTAAGACCTTCGGGCCATCAGTAAGACCTTCGAGCATGGTATCAAGCTTTCTTTTTTATGCTGAAGACGAACACAAATCGGGGCATTGAAGAGTTTGAAGCTTGAAAGAATTGGTCAAAGAAGAGCAGAAAGTTCCAAAAAAACCCATAATTTCAAAGCTGAAGGTTCTATATAAGAAGAACCCGAAGTTTCAAAACTTCGAAGCGGGGAGTTTTATATAGGGAAAACTTGTAGCTTCATCATTTCAGAGTGAAAAGTTCTATATAGGAAGAACTGTAACCCCAAAATTTCAAAGTTGAAGGATCTATATAAGAAGAACCCGAAGCCCAAGACTTCAAAGTGAAGAGTTTTATATAGGAAAAACTCATAGCTTAAGGATTTCAAGGTGGAAAGTTCTATATTGGAAGAACTTGTAGCTCGAAGAATCCAATCAAAGAAAGCGAATGATTCTATATAGGAGGAACCTGTAGTTCCAAGACTTGAAGGTGAAAAAGTTCCATATAGGAAGAATTTGTAGCCTAAAGAGATGTCACCAAGGATAAGCTAAAGGTTCTATATAGGAAGAAATCGCAGGTCCAAGGCTTCAGACAAAGGAAGAATGCAACATTTCCATATAGGAGGGACTCGTGGCTTCAAATCTCCGAACAAGGAAGTAGGACGAAAATGAGTGCTTTGATCTTTGCCTTGTTCTCATTTCACAAGAACAAGCAAAGAGAGGTAGCTGTAATCACTTATTTTTGTCTGAATTGTATAATATAGTAGTATATTATTAAACAAAATTATGCATAAAAAGATATATATATATATATATATATATATATTAAAAAACAAAAAAATAGGGCATATGCAAAGAAAAAGAGGAAAGGGTGGCATTGAGCCACGTCACCCACCCCACCCCTCACATTGCCTATAAAAGGCGGGGTGGGTGCTCTCAAGGGACAACAATGCCCCAAATTTGGGGAGGCAACTCGAGCATGGTTGCCAAGGGCCTGGAGCAGTGCTCCCGGCCCTAGCTGGTTCGATTCAGTTTTCGGTCGGGGTTTCTTTTTGTCGCCTGATTTAGTGAATTTTTGTGCTATGGTTAGATAGTGTGAAGATCTTGGCAGGGGTCGGTCAAAGTTCTTCATCCGAGCTTTTAGTGAGGTAAAATTTGATCATTATTTTTTTATATCCTGTTGTTATTTCTTATTACAGTTTTTTACCTATTTATGCATATTATATTATATTAGTTATATCCATGCTCTTTTTAAAAAATATTTTTATGATCCTTTTATTATTTATGTTAGTATATGTTTTGTTCATGCATAATTAATTGGCATGACATATTTGGGTGAAAAACCCTTTTTTAATAATTATAAATAAATTTGGCTCCCTCCCAAAATTAATTGGAAAAGTGACCCCCAAACATGCCACGTAGTTGAAACTCGCGTTCTCTGGGAAGCGAGACGCGAAATCGCGTTCTGCAGAGCGTGCGTTCAGTCTACGTAGCCTCGTTGTTTGAAATAACGAATTTCCAGGAACTCGCATTCTGCATAAGGCAAGGTCCCCGAGAATTTGAAAAGGCGACTGAATATATCGCACAAACATCATGTTATGCAGAACGTGAGTTCTGTGCGAATTTGGGTTGAAAAACAAGGGTGGGTAGGCCTATTCAATCCTAATTTTGGGCTTGTAAATCGTATATTTTTAACGAACATTGAGTTTGGGGTCGTAGTACTGGAAATTCTCTATCGTATGACATCAATACGGTCAATTTCCGTCCATTCTAAAATGGTATAAAATGGCTTCCAAAACCCTATACTATCATCCGTTTTTTTGAATGAAATTGCCTTTGAAGAGCAATTGATAATTTCGGTTTAGTAATCGCATAAAATTAATAAAAAACTGAAATTAAATAAACATTTAAAAGTTTAATTATAATAGATAAAAAAATTAAAATACGGTATTTTAAAAAAACAAATGTCTCGAATAAATATATTAGAAACATAAGTACATATCTAATAAAAAAAGGCTAATGATGTCTATGTCCACCCGTTTCGCAGTCGGGTGGACGACGAACCCGATCTGGTTTCCTCCGAACAAGCTATGCTGCATCTTTCTCGTCATCATCTGCGATACGCGGACCTGTGCTGGGCCCGGGCGAGGAGTAAAACAAGCTACCCGGTGGCGTTTGCAGGACAATGCTATAGTCAAACTCAGACGCCAACGGTGGAATATCGATCAGCGGAGGACCACTCGCCGGCATATGGGGACGGTAGGCATCGGAGAAGCCGAAGTCAGGTGGAGGCCTCATCTGTTGGAAAGTTGAAGGACCGCTCAAATTCTGAAATGTTGTGGCAGAAGATGAGGCCTCTACAATGTCAGTTCACGGTCTCGAACCGTGCTGCCTCGACTGGCTCTGGCTCGCTCGACGTGTGGGGCGTGGGCGGTTTCGGGGACCCTGGGAAAGCTGTCGCTCGTGCTCCTTGAGAGTAAGGATATGATGCTTCCCAGAGAGCCCATACCACTGGAAGTAATCGAAAGTGACCGTATCGGCTCAATCCACAATGGGTCGGAGAATGAGTGGGCGACGAGCAAATCGGTCAGCCCAAAGATGTATCCAGTCAGCGTGGTAATGGGCCCAGTCAATCTCCGTCTTCCCCTGGCGCGTCTGAAGGTAGAATTCGTCCAAATTTGGTGGTTCCTCTAGCGGAATACATTGGACGTACTCGAACTGTCGGAGAACCCGATCCGTAGGATGCCACATGACAATTTCATAGTTGATCAGCGGCACTCGGGCAAGCCATACGTGCTGGTGACACAGAATTCGGGTGGAGTAATCTGCTAAATCACTCTGAAGCGTAGGGCCTCCACACGAACTCAAAAAATTATAACGTTTCTAACGGTTATATGAAATATCATTGGAAAAAAAGTATGAAAAAATCAAATGAATTTTCGGATTACCTGATCGTGCGTCATCTTATCCATAACAAGCCTGTAGTCTTCTTGGTTTTTCGGCAGGCCCCTGGTGGGTCAGTGTTTCGCTCCACCTATCATTAATGGAAAATTAAAAAAAATTGGTAAATAAAATAATTGAAAAATAAAATAAATATAATAAATTGAATAGTACCTCCAAAGAAGCGGAAATAAATAAGGGGCGGGTTGTCTAGGCTGCGGGCTTAAAAAAGGCATCCAAAACCAAGCCCAAGACTGAAGGAGTAAACGACATTCTCCAATTGCTGCTCTATCATGGTCGACGTTTCTGTAGAACTCTCTAAAAAGAAACGCCAAGACAACTGCTCCCCAACATTTTTGTCTAGCTTCATCGAAATTGATAAGATGATAAAGCCACATCACGTGCACCTTGGTGCGAGATTTGCCTGGCATTAATATCTCGCTGATAATGCACAATATGTGGGCACGCGCAAACTGCTGTGAAAATAATAAATAAAACAAAATTTAGTAGTAAAGATGTAGAACTAATGTTTTGATATAATAAATGAAAAATGTTTTGGACTGATTTAAAAAGAATTCAAAACTATTTCCAACGTCCAAATAACTTGAAACTATGTTTAGGGATGTTTTAAAAGGGTTTAACATGTTTTCAAAGCCAAATTTCACAAAACCTTCCAGGCGTTTCGAAACACCTTAGGGCGTTTCGATACGGCGGATTCCAGTAGCAAAAGTGTTTCGATACGGGCCTTCCCTGGATGTGAATTTTGCCCAGCATTTCGAAACGGGCTATGTCGTTTCGATATGCCTACGTGGCATTGACCACAACGGTCATAAACCCCAACGGCTATTTCCCAACTAACTTTTAAATGTAGGTCGTTTCGATATGGGACTAGGTGTTTCGATACGGTGTTCCGAAACGGCCAAGAGTGTTTCGATACGGGTACCTCATCAGGCTGAAACGGCTCTTTCTACTTAAAGGGTGTTTCGAAACAGGCACGACTGTTTCGAAACGGTGAGCTGCAGAAGTGCATTTATGGTGGGAAATAAAGTCCTCAACGGCTCCAATTCAACCCCAATGACTAGTAACGGCTATAAAATCATCAAGGAGTATAAAAAGGACCTCCAAGCATCAAGATATGGTAAATGCTATCAACAAATGATCAAATATTGTCTTGGTGCCTAAATTGTCAATTCTTGTATAGACAAACACTAGTGAGCCAAAATTGTCAAATTTGCTCAAGTGTTTTAGGTTTTGGGTGAGTGCTTTAATTGTGGAAACAAACACCTATTAGAGGGATTTGTGTTTGTTTTATTTATCTCTTTGAAAAAGAGGGTTTGATCAAGGCTTTGGGTAGAAAGCTTGATCGGTGTATAAGAGTTTCCTCCTAAGCCTAGAAAAGGGGATGAATCAATAGTGGATTGATTGGAAATCCTTAGTGGGAAGCTAAGGTAGTGGATGTAGACCTTGGTTAGAAGGTTGAACCACTTTAAAATCATTGTGTCATTTACATTTAAGCTTCCACACCTATTCAACCCAAAAATCCACCTCTCCACCACTTGGTGAGCAACATAGGTTGATCGAATTGAGCTCCTCACAACTTAACAAAAGAAAAAGCAAGAAATATGGATATTAAAAAAATAAATATTTAATAAACGAAATATATTAAAAATATATAAATTAGTGAAAAAAAATTTAAAAACTACATAGAGTGTTTCGTCATCTGCATAGAGGAGAGGGTTTTCAAATTCACTCTCCAAATAAGATAGAGCTATTTTCCCACCGTCCCACGCATCCGCTGGGGGCGCCACTCCTATTACTTGAGCAAATATATCTAGCCAATTAGCCAACGATATACCCGTAATAAGGTTGCCGTCTGTAGGCAACCCCAGATGATAGGCAACATCCTCCAGTGTTATTGTTGCCTCGCCTATTGGGAAATGAAAAGTGTGCGTCTCTGGTCTCCATCGTTCTATTAGCGCGCTAATCAACGATGCATTACACTTCACACCCACTAAGATCCTCGCTACGTGGTCAAAACCAACTCGATCAATCCACATCATAACAACGGGATCATGTGCGTGGTTGATACGGTTAAGGTAACAAATTAACCGACGTTCATATCCCTTCAAAAATAAAAAAGTTTGAAAAATGCGTGTAAAATAAAAAAAATTAAAAAAGAAAATAAAAAAAACAATACCTCTTACGTTGTCCTAAAATAGTTAGAGCAGTGTTTCGCGTCGTTTCATAAGCCCACCATTGTATCGAAAGAAAATTAAGTAAGTATAGTGAAAAACAAAAGAATTCGCATTCTGTGGTTGATATGGGGGTAGGGCCACCAATTTATAGAGGAGCTCGTGTCCTTTGGGAAGCGATGTTAATGAACCTCGCGTTCTGGGATACGAGATATTCTTAATACCTCGCGTTCCACAAGACGCAAGGTTCATTGAAAAGACGCGTCACGCAATAGACGTGTGATCTGAACGTGTAGAAGGGACCTCGCGTTCTGCACAACGCGAGGTTATAAAGAAATCGCTTTCCACAGGACGCGAGGTCGTGGGATTTTTAAATGATGACTTCCCGCGAGGGAAATTCATTTAATTTTATATTAATTATATATTATTATTGTTGTTGTTGTTGAGTGTGTAAAAGTTCTATAATTTACCCCCTATTTAATCCATATTTATGCTACATTCAAGCATAATTCATTGCATTTAGGTTAGATTTCAGTTATGCATCACAAATATATTAAATGATACAGTTTCTACTGAAATTGGTTGCTTTTGCAGGTAGCTGCTATAGCAGATGGAGGGCAGTGGAGAAGCAGACGCTGAGCAGTGAAGAAATAGAGCTGGAACTAGATGTGTAGACGAGGAGGACGATGTTGCCATGGCCGCCGCCATGGCAGACAAGGACGATAGCAGTGGTGAGGAGAAGAAGCAAAGTGAGCCTCAACAGAAAGAGAAAATTAAGCTGGTATGTCGTGGAGCACCCTTATATTTTTCCAAGCCCTAGATCAGAATGAAGGCCAAGCCCAAAGTTCTAGGAAGAAACTCCAAGCAAGAAGGAAGGACGAATTAAAGACATGCTCTGAAGATTTAGTCTTTAATAGAGTTGTACTTTAGTTTAAACTTGTATTCTTGCCATATTAGAAAACTTGAACCCAAGGCCTATATAAAGGCATGTAATTCGACCTAGGGAAGGATATCTTCATCTCTAGCCTTCTTCCCAAAACCCTAGCTGTTTTCCCCTTCTCATCATGTTCTAAACTTCCCCTAGGGCTACGAGTTGATTTGTAAAGTAGTTGCAAGGATTGCATTTGTTTTAGGAATTTTTCTGTTCAATAAAATAGACTTCAAGTTTACTTATTCTGGTTTTCAACATCTTGTAAGAGTATCGGGAGAGCATTGTGAGATTACCTATTTACTTAATATCGGGAGAGTTAAGTATACAAAAGGAATAAGTACGGGTTCTCCAGTTTATGGTTGAACTATCTCGGACCTAGGGATAGGACGAGGTTAAGTGGATAAAGAATAATTCAACAACATCGATGTTCATCCTTCGATTCACGCCGGGAGGTATCATTAAAGACGTGTTCATCGACAGAGTTGGACCTAGGGATTGGCCAAGGCACAGTAGGGATTCTTGCCAAACCTAAGTATAGAGTTGTGTGATCGCTGCCGCGACTAACAACAGACCGCTGCCGTGACAGGTGCTGCCGCGACAGGCGCAACGACAGAACATATATTCCTAGACTTTGCAACACCTACACTACTGAGCAATTCAATACCGACCCATTCTCTCTATCTTGATTTCATTACTCTTTTATTTAAGTATTCTTTATTATCTCGTGACAACTATTTAAATAATTCTTTTCTCTCTCGTGCAACAATCTAAGGTGAAGCTATTAGCCCAGTCTCTGTGGAGACGATATCTGATACTTACGTATCATTTTACTACTTACGTCGTGTACACTTGCACTACATTGCGATAGACACTTTTACACGCAACAAGTTTTTGGCACCGTTGCCGGGGACTGGCAACATATCTTTACCCTATCTTTTACTGCACTTCTTTTATTTTTCTATTATTACTTGGATTGTTCAACTTATACCTTTCACAAGGTTTTTGTTTGCGTATGCACAGATCTGAACGAGGAAAAGAACCTGAGCACCAGTTAGATCCTGAAATCGAACGAACGTACAATCTCAGGAAAATAGTCTGTTTCCTCGTAGAAAGAAACAAATGTCTGAAGGAACAATTAGAAGCAATGGTGAACGAAAGACGCGAAGAAAGAAGGAACAACCAAGAGAATCCCCAGGATGCTGAAAATCCTGCCGGAGTTGGAGGGAACGGTCCACCTGCCGATCCTCATGTCGCTGTCGCACGCCGTTCATGCCAAGACTACATGCTCAATGATCATGTAGAACTAGAAACAACCCTGCCAGACGTAGACGTTGACAATTTTGAGCTGAAACCTGTTATGTTCAGCATGATTAACAACGCTGGCCAATTTAGTGGTGCTGCTACAGAGAATGCTAGAGAGCATCTGAAAATGTTCCAGGAAATCTGTGGTTCGTTTAGACTACCAGGAGTTAATCTGGAGATACTGAGGCTTCAGTTATTTCCTCATTCATTGAGGGATAGGGCAAAAACATGGTGGAATAAACTAACGTCGGGTTCAATACGAACTTGGGCAAATTTAACTCGTGAATTTTTGTCTCGTTTTAATCCTTCACACTTATCTGAGCGATTACGTAATGAAATTGCTACTTTTCAACATGAAGATGACGAGCCAATGCACGAAGCCTGAGACAGATTTACCACTCTTCTAAGGAACTGCCCGATGCATAGATTGCCCGTTTGGAACTAGGTAACTAAATTTTATAATGCTGCCAACTTACAGACTCGTATTAGAATTGATTCAATAGCGAATGGATTACTGCTAGACAAGGATCCAGAAGATGCAATGGCAGTATTGAAAAATCTGGCGAAGAATGAGGAACAATTTCCTACAGCAAGAAGAGGGGGTAAACAAGTTCTAGCTGTAAAAGATTATGAGGTCGATAGTTCTCTAAAATCACATGTGGCATATCTCACTAAGGCAATGAAAAAGCTTTTGAAAGAATATTCACAGCCTGCCTACTATGCTGAAGAGGTATGCGAGACTTGCGATGGGAACCAAAGTCGGAAGATTGTCCGCTACAGTTAGAAGAAGGGATGTATGTTGGGAACTACAATAAACAGAACTATAATTCCAACAACTACAATCCCAACTGGAGAAAGGATCCCAAGTTCTCTTGAAGCAACCCTAATAATGCCCTGAATCCTCAAGCACAGAACACTCAGAATCAGGGGGACCTAGGTTACTGACTCGGCAGCAACCGCAGCAGCAGCATCAACAACCACCAGCTGCCACAACTAGTATACTGGAACAGACCTTGGCTACGTTTATGTCTCAAACAGGAACTTACATTGAGAACATGAATCACTTTGTCAAGAAGATTGAGACATTCATGGATAAAACAGAGATGCGGATGACCAACCATGAAGCCACTCTGAAATCATTGGAGACACAGATGGGTCAGGTTTCCCAGCATATTAAAACGAGGCATAATGGAGGATTTCCTAGCGATACTAAAAAGCGCTAGACAACCCACACATGAGCAGTGTAAATCCATCACTACTAGGAGTGGGAAGAAATTACCAGGGCCAGAGAAGGAAGCTGAATTAGTTAAGGAACCAGCCTTGGAGTCGACTACCAAGGAAGCTACCCCAGCAGATGACAAACAGCCTGCTGACGATGAACCTGTCACGACACCAGAAGGGACAGGGGAGAGAGATGAAGAACCTAAACCTCCTCAGATCCGAATGCAGTGGGAATGACGTATTGCTGATTATCGTCCTCCACCTCCTTTTCCTCAGCGGTTACAGAAATTGAAACAGGAATCCCAGCTTAAGAAGATTTATGATATTTTTAAGCAGGTCCATATCAATATTCCGCTGCTCGATGCTATAAAGGAGATGCCTGGTTATGCCAAATTTCTCAAGGATGCCATGTCGAAGAAATCCAGACTTGGGGAATTTGAAACGGTTAAAATGACAGAGGGATGCATGAGTATTCTTCACAAGCATCCACCCCAGAAGAAGAAGGATCCTGGGAGCTTCATCATACCATGCATAATCGGAGATAAATTTGTGGGTAAGGCCCTTTGTGATCTTGGTGCTAGTATAAATTTAATGCCCAAATCTGTTTTTCAGAAATTAGGTATTGGAAAAGCTCGGCCCATAACAGTAGTACTGCAGCTGGCAGACCGCTCTTACGTTCATCCAGAAGGAAAAATTGAAGATATTCTAGTAAGGGTGGATAAATTTATTTTTCATGCTGACTTTCTTGTCTTAGATTGTGAAGCAAATGAAAATGCACCAATCATCCTGGGGCGACCCTTCTTAGCCACAGGAAGATCACTGATTGATGTGGAAAAATGAGAACTCACTATGAGAGTAAATGATCAAGAGATCAAGTTGAACGTTCTCCAGGCAATAAAACATGTTGATGCAGAAGAAGAATGCAAGGCTATCACTGAAGTTATCCTTGACCAACCCTGCATTAGGTCGGGCTACCACGACATCAAAATTGTCCACTGCCCCAGCAGCCATTTAGAAGACTGTCACGACAGCACGGACAATAGCAGCTTCTTAGAAACGGATACATCTGATACTGAAGATCAAGAGGAGGTAAATTGGATAGGCAATCGTCCAGGTAAGTTATTCGAGCCCTTAAACTATACCTTGGATGACCATATAGTCCAAAAGCCATCAACTGTAGAGCCCCCTGTTCTAGATCTTAAGCCTCTGCCAGGGCAGCTAAAATATGTTTTCCTTGGTTTAAATGATATGTTGCTCGTAATCATCTCTTCCAAGTTGATGCAGGAACAGGAACAACAATTGATAGGGATGTTGCAGCAGCACAAGAAGGCTATTGGACGGACGATAGCTGATATCCAAGGCATCAATCCAGCACTATGCATGCATAAACTCCTCTTAGAGGATGATCATAACCGACCATTGATGCACAGAGACGACTGAACGATGCTATGTGAGATGTGGTTTGTAAGGAGATCATAAAATGGCTAGATGCTGGAATAATCTATGCCATCTTGGATAGCAAGTAGGTAAGCCCGGTGCAGTGCGTTCCCAAGAAAGGAGGGATAACCGTGGTAACAAACGAAGAAAACGAGCTAATCCCAACCAGGACTGTGACCGGTTGGAGGGTTTATATAGACTATCGGAAGCTTAACAAGGCTACTCGGAATGACCACTTTCCCCTGCCTTTTATTGATCAAATGCTTGATAGATTAGCGGGAAAGCCTTACTATTGTTTTCTTGATGGTTACTCAGGTTATAATCAAATAGCCATCGCACCGGAAGATAAAGAAAAGACGACGTTCACATGCCCATACGAAACTTATGCTTTTCGGAGGATGCCATTTGGACTTTGTAATGCACCATCGACCTTTCAAAGGTGCATGATGGCAATATTCTCTGATATGGTGGAGGATTTCATAGAGATATTCATGGATGATTTTTCTGTCTTTGGAGACAATTTAGAAAGCTGCCTAGGAAACCTACAGAAAGTGCTCGAAAGATGTGAGAAAGCAAACTTGGTATTGAACTGGGAGAAATGTCACTTCATGGTGAATGAAGGGATAGTCCTAGGCCATAAAATAAGCTGTCGCGGCATAGAAGTCGACAGAGCTAAGATCGAGGTAATCGAAAAGCTGCCACCACCCACCATAGTCAAGGGAATCAAAAGTTTTTTAGGGCATGCTAGTTTCTATCAGAGGTTTATCACGAACTTTTCGAAGATCACAAAACCCTTATGCCATCTTCTGGAGCAGAACCGACCCTTCGACTTCAATGATGAATGTACTGAGGCATTCAAGGTTCTGAAAGAAAAAACTGGTAATATCCCCAATAGTATAGCCACCAGATTGGAAACTGCCATTTGAGATTATGTGTGATGCTAGTGACTATGCTGCCGGGGCAGCACTTGGGCAGAGAAATGACAAGCTCTTTAATGTCATATACTATGCCAGCAAAACACTGAACGACGCCCAAGTAAACTACACCACAACAGAGAAGGAACTGTTAGTTGTGGTGTTCTCTGTTGACAAGTTTCGTTCATATATACTTGGAACGAAGGTCATAGTCCATACAAACCACTCTGCATTGAAGTATTTGTTCACCAAAAAGGACGCAAAGCCTAGACTGATACGTTGGATTCTGCTACTGCAAGAATTCGACCTTGAAATCAAGGACAAAAAGGGGACAGAGAATCAGGTTGCAGATCACTTGTCAAGACTAGAGAAGGGAAAGTGTTGAGTGTGTAAAAGTTCTATTATTTATCCCCTATTTAACCCATTTTTTCTGCTGCATTCAAGCATAATTCATTACATTTAGGTTAGTTTACAGTTAAACAATACAAATATATTAAAAGGCAAAGTTTCTACTGAAATTGGTTGCTTTTGCAGGTTGCTGCTGTAGCAAATGGAGAGGCAGGCGCTGGGCAGTGAAGCAGAAGAGCTGGAACTGGACGAGCAGTCAAGGAGGACGATGCTGCCATGGTTGTCTCCATAATAGCAGAGGACGATAGCAGTTTTAAGGAGAAGAAGCAAAGTGGACCTCGACAAATAGAGAAAATTAAGCCCGTCTGTCGTGGAAAACCAGTATATTTTTCCAAGCCCTAGATCAGAAGGAATGCCAAGCCCAAAGTTCAAGAAGAGTTTAGTATACGAAAGGAATAAGTGCGAGTTCTCTAGTTTATAGTTGAACTATCTCGGACCTAGGGATAGGACGAGGTTAAGTGGCTAAAGAAGAATTCAACAACTTCGGTGTTCATTCTTCGATTCACGTCGGGAGGTATCATCAAAGACGTGTTCATCGACAGACTTGGACCTAGGGATAGGCCAAGGAACAGCAGGGATTCTTGCCAAACTTGAAGTACGGAGTTGAGTGATCGCTGCCGCGACAAGCAACAGACTGCCACCGCGACAGGTGCTGCCGCGACGGGGACGACGACAGAACTGATTCTCCTAGACTCAGCAATACCTGCACTACTGAGTAATCCAATACCAGCCCCTTCTCTCTATCGTGATTTCTCTACTTTTATTTACCAATATTCTTATTTATTTTTGTGACAAACATCTCAAATATTTTCTTTACTTTCTTGCAGTAATTCAAGGTGAAGCTATTAGCCCAATCCCTGTGGAGACGATATCCGATACTTCCGTATCACTTTACTACTTGCGTCGTGTACACTTGCACTACAATTGCGATAGACACTTTTACACGCAACAAATTTTTGGCGCCGTTGTCGGCGACTGGCAACATAACTCTACCTTTTCTTTTACTGCACTTTTCTTTTTATTTTTATTTTTCTGTTTTAATTTGGTTTGTTCAACTTTTTCTTTTCACAAGATTTCTTGTTTATGCGCAAATCGAGATGAGGAGAAGAACCTGAGTATCCATTAGATCCTGAAATCAAACGTTCGTTCAATCTTAGGAACCGACTTCGTCACGTACTAGCCAGGAACGAGTACCTTGAGGAACAGTTAGAGATGATGCAAAACCAAGGGAACCCCCAGGTTGATAATCCTGCCAGAGATGGAGAGATTGTCCCTCCTGTCGGCGACCCGCCTACCGCTGCCGCATGACGGTCCTGTCGTGACTACGTGCTGAATGATCATGTAGAACTAGAAACCACGCTGCTAGATATAGATGTTGACAACTTCGAGCTGAAACCTGTTATGTTTAGCATGATCAACAATGTCGGTCAATTCAGTGGTGCTGCTACAGAGGATGCTAGGGAACATCTAAAAATGTTCCAGGAAATTTGTGGTTCGTTTAGACTACCAGGAGTTAATCCGGAGATACTAAGGCTTCGGTTATTTCCCCATTCATTGAGGGACAGAGCAAAGACTTGGTGGAATAAACTTACGCCGGGTTCAATTAGAACTTGGGCAGATTTGTCTCGCGAATTTTTATCTCGTTTCAATCCTTCACACTTATCTGAGCGATTACGTAACGAAATTGCTACTTTTCAACAAGAAGATGACGAGCCAATGCACAAGGCCTGGGACAGATTTACCACCCTTCTAAGGAACTGTCCAATGCATGGATTCCCCGTCTGGAACCAGGTAACCAAGTTTTATAATGCTGCCAATTTACAAACTCGTATTCGAATTGATTCAGCAGCAAACATATTACTATTGGACAAAGGCCCAGATGAGGCAATGCAAGTATTGAAAAATCTGGCTAAGAATGAGGAGCAGTTTTCGACAGCAAGAAGAGGGGGTAAACAGGTCCTAGCTGTTAAGGATTATGAAGCCGACAGCACAATGAAATCACAGGTGGCATACCTTACTAAGGCTATGAAAAAGCTCTTGAACGATGATTCACAGCCGCTATTTGCTGTCGATGAGGTATGTGAAATTTGTGAAGGAAATCACAGTTCGGATGAATGTCCTATACAGTTAGAAGAGGGAAAGTATGTTGGAAATTACAATAAGCAAAATTACAACTCCAACAACTACAATCCCAGCTGGAGAAAGGATCCCAAGTTCTCTTGGAGTAATCCTAATAATGCCCTGAATCCTCAAGTACACAATAATCAGAATCAGAGAGGACCTAGATTGCTGACTTGACAGCAACCACAGCAGCAGCAACAACAGACACCAGCTGCCACAAACAGTATACTAGAACAGACGCTGGCTACATTTATGTCTCACAGGAACTTATATAGAGAACATGAATCAATTTGTCAAGAAAACAGAGACATTCATGGATAAAACAGAGATGCGGATGACAAATCATGAAGCTACTCTAAAATCGTTGGAGACACAGATGGGTCAGGTCTCTCAGCATATCAACCCAAGGCAGACTGGCGAATTTCCTAGCAATACTGAAAATGCTAGGCAGCCCACACATGAGCAGTGTAAAGCCATCACTACTAGGAGTTGGAAGAAACTACCAGGGCCAGATAAGGAAACTGAAACAGTGAAGAAACCAGCCTTGGAATCACCTGCCGAGGAAGCTGCGCCGACATGTAACAAACAACCTGCTGCCGATGAGCCTGTCACGACAGCAGAAGCGGCAGAGGAGAAAGATGATGAACCCAAACCTCCTCAGATTCGTATACAGTGGGAAGGACGTATTGCTGATTATCGTCCCCCGACTCCTTTTCCTCAACGGTTACAGAAATTGAAGCAAGAATCACAGCTTAAAAAGATTTATGACATTTTTAAGCAGGTTCATATCAACATCCCGTTGTTAGATGCCGTTAGGGAGATGCCTGGTTACGCCAAATTTCTCAAGGATGCCATGTCAAAGAAATCCAGACTTGGGGAGTTTGAAACGGTTAAGATGACAGAAGGATGCATGAGTATTCTGCACAAGCATCCACCCTAGAAAAAGAAGGATATGGGGAGCTTCATCATACCTTGTGTAATCGGAGATAAATATGTGGGTAAGGCACTTTGTGATCTCGGTGCTAGTATAAATTTAATGCCAAAATCTGTTTTCAGAAATTAGGTATTGGAAAAGCTCGGCCCACAACAGTAATTCTACAGCTGGCAGATCGCTCTTACGTTCAACCAGAAGGAAAAATCGAAGATATTCTGGTAAGAGTGGATAAGTTTATATTTCCTGCTGACTTTCTCGTTTTAGATTGTGAAGCAGATGAACACGCACCAATCATCCTAGGGCGACCCTTCTTAGCCACTGGAAGATCACTGATTGATGTCGAAAAAGGAGAACTCACCATGAGAGTGAACGATCAAGAAATAAAGTTGAATGTTCTCCAAGCTATGAAACACGCTGATGCAGAAGAAGAATGCAAGGTTATCACTGAAGTTACCCTTGACCAACCCTACATCAGGTCGGGCTGTCATGACATCAACATTGGTCACTGCCTCGGCAGCCACTTACAAGACTGTCATGACAGCACCGACGATAGCAACTCCTCGGAATCTGATACATCTGATACTGAAGATCATGATGAGGTAAACTGGATAGGCAATCGTCTAGGTAACTTATTCGAGCCTTTAAATTATACCTCGGATAACCATGCAATCCAAAAGCCATCAACTATTGAGCCCCCTGTTTTAGATCTTAAGCCTCTGTCAAGGCAGCTAAAATATGTTTTTCTTGGTTTAAATGATACGTTGCCCATAGTCATCTCTTTCAAGTTGATGCAAGAATAGGAACAACAGTTAATAGGGATGTTGCAGCAGCATAAAAAGGTTATTGGATGGATGATAGCCGATATTCAAGGCATTAGTCCGGCATTATGTATGCATAAAATCCTTCTCGAGGATGATCATAAGCCGACTATAGATTCTCAAAGGCGGATGAACCATGCAATGAAAGAGGTGGTGCGTAAAGAGATAATCAAATGGTTAGATGCTGGAATAATCTACGCCATCTCGGACATCAAATGGGTGAGCCCGGTGCAATGCGTTCCCAAGAAAGGAGGAATGACCGTGGTAACCAACGAAAACAATGAGCTAATCCCAATCAGGACTGTGACCGGTTGGAGGGTTTGTATGGACTATCGAAAGCTTAACAAAGCTACCCAAAATGACCATTTTCCTTTACCCTTTATTGATCAAATGCTTGATAGACTAGCAGGTAAACCTTATTATTGTTTTCTTGATGGTTATTCAGGTTACAATCAAATAGCTATCGCACTGGAAGATCAAGAAAAGACGACATTCACATGCCCCTACGGAACTTATGCTTTTAGGAGGATGCCATTTGGACTATGTAATGCACCGGCCACCTTTCAAAGGTGCATGATGGCCATATTCTCCGATATGGTAGAGGACTTCCTAGATATTTTTATGGATGGTTTTTCAGTCTTTGGAGACGACTTTGAAAGCTGCTTAGGCAACCTACAAAAGGTACTCGAAAGATGTGAAAAAGCAAACTTAGTATTGAACTGGGAAAAATGTCACTTCATGGTGGATGAAGGGATAGTCCTTGGTCATAAGATTAGCTGCCGTGGAATAGAAGTCGACAGAGCCAAGATAGAAGTGATCAAAAAGCTTCCGCCGCCCACCACAGTCAAGGGAATCAGAAGTTTCCTAGGACATGCTGATTTTTATCGGAGGTTCATTGCGAAATTCTCAAAAATCACCAAGCCCCTATGTCATCTTCTGGAGTAGAACCGACCCTTCGACTTTAACGAAGAATGTACTGAAGCATTCAAGGTTCTGAAGGAAAAACTGGTAACAGCCCTAATAGTACAGCCACCAGACTAGACACAGCCATTTGAGATCATGTGTGATGCTAGTGACTATGTTGTTAGGGCAGCACTTGGGCAGCGGAGAGACAAACTTTTTCATATCATATACTATGCTAGCAAAACTCTGAATGATGCCCAAGTAAACTATACCACCATAGAGAAGGAGTTACTAGATGTGGTATTCTCCATTGACAAGTTTCGTTCTTACATACTTGGAACGAAGGTCATAGTGCACACAGACCACTCTGCATTGAAATATATGTTCGCGAAAAAGGATGCAAAGCCTCGATTGATACATTGGATCATGGTATTGCAAGAATTTGACTTTGAAATCAAGGACAAAAATGGGACAGAAAATCAAGTGGCAGATCACTTGTCAAGGTTGGAGAAGGGACAGAGCATACCGACAGATGAGACAAACATATTGGAGACCTTCCAAGATGAGCAGCTCTTTTGCTGCCGCAGTCACTGTCGCGACATCCATGGCGGCAGGTAAGTCTTCTGAACTCCCCTGGTATGCTGATTTCATTAATTTCTTAGTTAGCGGAATAATTCCTCCCGACCTTAACTATCAAGCCAGGAAGAGGTTCCAAAATGATGTTAAACATTATTATTGGGACGAACCTCTTCTTTTCAAAATCTGTGCATATCAAGTTATAAGGAGATGCGTACCACATGATGAACAAAAAGACATACTTCATCACTGCCATGCTTCTCAGTATGGAGGTCACTTAGGAGGCAACAAAACTGCTGCCAAGGTTCTGCAGTCAGGATTTTATTGGCCGTCATTGTATAAAGATGCGCAATTCTTCTACAAGAGCTGTGACAAGTGCCAATGGACAGGAAACATCTCAAGGAGACACGAGATGTCGCTGCAGAACATTCTTGAAGTCGAGATCTTCGATGTTTGGGGGATTGATTTTATGAGACCATTCCTATCCTCATGTGGGAATTTATACATCCTCCTAGCAGTAGATTATGTATCTAAGTGGGTTGAAGCTATCGCCACTCAAAAGAATGATGCCAAGACAGTTCAGAGGTTTTTACACAAAAAAATCTTTTCTAGATTTGGCATCCCTGAGGCGATCATCTGTGATGAAGGGAGACATTTCGACAATCGGGTTATTGTTGCTGCCTTGAAGAAGTATGGTGTCAAGCATCGGATCGCAACAGCATATCACCCACAGACCAATGGACAAGCTGAAATCTCTAACAAGGAAGTTAAGAACATTCTTGAAAAGATGGTTAAGCCAACTAGGAAAGATTGGTCTTTACACATGAATGATGCGTTATGGGCTTATAGGACAGCCTTCAAAACTCCATTGGGAATGTCTCCTTACCAATTGATTTATGGGAAAAACATGTCATTTACCTGTCGAGATAGAGCACAGAGCATACTGGGCAATCAAGTCAGTTAATATAGTCTTGGAAAAGGCAGGACAGAAAAGACTACTAGATTTGAACGAAATTGAAGAAATTCGAACAATGGCCTATGACAATGCAAGAATCTACAAGGATAAAACTAAGAAGTGGCATGATAAAAAGTTGCTGCCATGACAGTTCTGCCCAGGACAGCTTGTATTGCTATTCAACTCTAGATTGAAACTCTTCCTAGGGAAGTTGAAATCTAGATGGTCTGGTCCGTTCCAAGTTGTACAGGCCTTTCCCCATGGTGCCATCACTATCAGATCTTTAAAAGACGAGCGCCAATTCAAAGTCAACGGACAACACTTGAAGCATTATCAGGGGACTGAAGCCCCAAGAATGCAGGAAGTGGTTACCTTGGGAGATGCCCCACCTGGCATCCCTAATTTAACCTAATTTTTATTTTTAGTTTATTTATTATTTATATATTAGGAAATTAGATTTATTTTATAATGTTTTTATTTTAATTGTTTTTAGGAAATAAAGGAATCAAGACGAACAAGAGAAGTGATATCAGCCCACCATCCATCCACCAGCCCACAAAGCCCAAATTTTGGAACCTGTCGTTACAGCTTCCGCGACAGACGCGGAAAATATAGGCTGTCGACACGCTGTAGCGACAGACACGGAAACGCGTAACAGACGCGCAGCACACACGAAAACGCGTGACAGACGCGTCAGACACGCTACCGCGTAACATCTGGCTCCGTTATTCGCATCTGTCGTTACAGCTCAAACGGGCAGCAAATCCTTCTCTATATAAACCCCGTCTCATTTTTTCATTTTTACTCACTTCTACTCTTCTTACTTACTCCTCTAGAATTTTTGTTTTTATTTTCATTTTCACAACCCTTGCAACAATGTCTTCCAGAACTACCCGTAGGAATGCTGCCTCTAGCTCCACCCCGACAGCAACCACCCCACGCTCATTTCAGATCAGAGATATATGGGAAGAAAGGGGATTCTTTTACACTTCAAAGGAGGGAAATCTGGGCCTAAAGAAGTTCATTGCCCGAAAAATTCGAGCTCTACAGTGGCAGATCTTTTCCGAACAACCGGAGGAGGTGAACGTCTCTTTGGTGCGAGATTTCTACGCTGCTATCGACAGTAGGACGGCAATAGCAGTCACTGTACGAGGAAGGGAAGTGTCGTTCGAAGCTGAATACATAAACACCCTATATGGATTTTACATCGGCAGCAATGACGACGGCCACCAACAGTTCCTGAACACCCTTGACCCTGATGCCTATGATGTTGTCATGGCAGAGCTGACCGACGAAGGAACACAGTGGAACACCAACCGCAAGAATCCAAGGACGGTAAAGAGAACTCAACTACTGCCGGAAGCCAAATTATGGAACGCTTTCATTAAAAAGCGTATCATGTTGTCATCACACAATACCACGGTCGACCAGCCCAGGTTAGCCTTAATTCACTCCATTTTACATGAGAGGCCCATTAACGTGGGCAACTATATTCGCGAGAGTATCCTGGAGTGCGCACACCGGCCGACGGGACCACTCTATCTGTCGTACCTCATCACAGCCCTCTGCCGCAGCCATGGGGTACCTGAAGCTGGCACGGATATTCGAGTCCAAGGGAAGGGATGGACGGACAAGGACATACTCAGCTTAATAGAGCTTACTGTTGCCACCCCTCTGTCATCATTTGATCCAGCTGCCATGGCAGCAGACACGACAGAGCAGCCGGAGACTGAACCTGCTGCCACAGAAGCCAGGCAACAACCAGCAGCAGCAGCCCCAAACGACTCCTCCTCCAAGATCCTAGTTGCTATCCAGTAGATGGAGGAACGGCAGCTCGGTCTGATGAGCTTCATCAGGGATTTCACTGCATCTACGGTACACTTTATCAAAAACACTTTAAATTTCCCAGATGTCGTATTTCCCACCTTCCCTGCACATTATTTTGTTGTACCAACCCCTGCCCACACCCCTACACCTGCTGCCACACCACGGACACCATCTGCAGCAACAACACAACACCTGCCCCGACAGCCGCTGGCAGCAACCGTGAGGAGATTTCTGCCCGTGGAACGAAACGTAGAATGCCCTCGGAAGAGCTTGACGCCTTCATTGCCGGTTTCTCTTCTTCCTCCGTTTGGGCCGCAAGCGACAACGAACCCTCTATTAAGAGGAATCTCTCAAAAGAGTTTACACCGGTGAAATGGCAGAAGAGGATGGCAGACAAGAACAAGCCGGATAGCGGCAGCGGTAGCAACAGTGACGGCAGCAGTGGTGAAGACAACAACAGCAGCTGAGAGATCCAGGTTGTGGAGAAACCCCCTCATATCTCCCCAACCAGAATTCAACCACCGAGAGAGGCTAAAACAAAGAACACATCTGCCTCCCCCATCCGCCAGCCAGTCCAGAAGGCTCGTGCCCGCCGCCAGATCAGAGTCAGCAGCAACAGTGATGACATCACTTAAAATTTAAGTTTCTTAACTTCATTTGATGTCTGCTTATATATTTTGTGATATACTGTTTTCATCTTTATATTATCTTGTCATTTGCATTGAGGGCAATGCAACCCTCGAGTTTGGGGTGGCATCCCTCCATTAATGGAGTCTAATTTAGTTTTAAAATTGTGTCGTTTACTTAGTTTATTTTTGCTCAAAAAAATGAAAATATGAAAATTTTGGCTTAAGTCTGTGAGCTGAACTTACCTGCCGTGACAGCTCTGTCGTGGCAGTGTCTTTAGGATAGTTTTTACGAGAAGTTTAGAGCATTTCTATAGTTCTAAAACTTAAACACCATTTGTGATTGTTATACTACCTATAACTCTGCTAGTTAACTAGAATAGGAAGCTTGGCACTTAGAGTAGAAAAGAGACTAGAATCTCAGGAAACCTAGAGGTGCCTATCACTGGCTCTAGGCAGATAACCAGAGAAAAACTTCTAGAGGTGCCTATCACCGGCTCTAGATAGTTAACTAGAGGTGCCTGAAATACTAGCTCTGGTAGAAAAGAGAAAAAAATCAATTAAAAAAAAGAAAATATCTAGAGGTGCCCGATTCTGGCTCTAATAAAAATTAATTAAGTCTCGAAGAAAACTCTAAACAAGCTAAAGTATAATATTCTAGTGAGATTAAGAGAGTCTTTGCATATAACTGTTCACAAGCATGCACACACTGCACGAGGACTATAGTGAGACTCCAGACAAATCCTAAGTTATCCGACAGGGTGCTGCCGTCACAAAGAACGAATGGAGGGTAAGAGAAAGTTCACTGTTTTAAGCCAAAACAAAAATATTTCATTTTTCTTTTAGGTCTTAGTTGCTTGAGGGCAAGCAAAAACTTGAGTTTGGGGGTGTGTTGAGTGTGTAAAAGATCTATTATTTATCCCCTATTTAACCCATTTTTCTGCTACATTCAAGCATAATTCATTGCATTTAGGTTAGTTTACAGTTAAACAACACAAATATATTAAAAGGCACAGTTTCTACTAAAATTGGTTGCTTTTGCAGGTTGCTGTTGTAGCAGATGGAGAGGCAGGCGCTAGGCACTGAAGCAGAAGAGCTGGAACAGGATGAGCAGTCAAGGAGGACGATGCTTCCATGGTTGCCGCCGTGACAGCAGAGGACGACATCAGTTTTGAGGAGAAGAAGCAAAGTGGACCTCGATAGATAGAGAAAATTAAGCCCGTGTGTCGTGGAAAACCAGTATATTTTTCCAAGCCCTAGATCAGAAGGAATTCCAAGCCCAAAGTTCAAGGAGAGAAAATCCCAAGCAAGAACGAGGACGAGTTAAAGCTATATTCTCTGAAGATTTAGTCTTTATTAGAGTTATACTTTAATTTAAACTTGTATTCTTGCTATTTTAGAAAACTTGGACCCAAAGCCTATATAAAGGCATGTAATTCGACCTAGGAGGGAACATAACCTATCTCTAGCCTTCTTCTCAAAACCCTAGTCGTTTTCATCCTCTCATCATGTTCTAAATTCCCCTTAGGGCCACGGGTTGTTTTGTAAAGTAGTTGCAAGGGTTGCTTTTGTTTTAGGAATTTCAGTTCAATAAAATAAACTTCAAGTTCTCATATTATGGTTATTAACATCTTGCAAGAGTATCGAGAGAGCATTGCGAGGTTATCTATTTACTGAATATCGGGAGAGTTTAGTATACGAAAGGAATAAGTGCGAGTTCATCCTTCGATTCACGCCGGGAGGTATCATTAAAGACGTGTTCATCGACGGACTTGGACCTAGGGATAGACCAAGGCACAACATGGATTCTTGCCAAACTTGAAGTACGGAGTTGAGTGATCGCTGCCACGACAAGCAACAAACTGTCGCCGCAACGGGGACGATGACAGAACTGATTCTCCTAGACTCAGCAATACCTACACTACTGAGCAATCCAATGTCAGCCCATTCTCTCTATCTTGATTTCTCTACTTTTATTTACCAATATTCTTATCTATTTTTGTGACAAACATCTCAAATATTTTCTTTACTTTCTTGCAGTAATTCAAGGTGAAGCTATTAGCCCAGTCCCTGTGGAGACGGTATCCGATACTTCTGTATCACTTTACTACTTGCGTCGTGTACACTTGCACTACAATTGTGATAGACACTTTTACACGCAATAGAAAGAGTCTCCCCACAGACGAGACACAAATACTGGAGACCTTCCCTGACGAGCAGTTGTTCGCTGCCATAAGCACTACCGCGATAGCCATGGCGGCAGGTAAGCTTTCTGAACTCCCATGGTATGCTGATTTCATTAATTATTTAGTTAGCGGAATAACTCATCCTGACCTTAATTATCAAGCTAGGAAGAGGTTCCAAGATGATGTTAAGCATTATTATTGGGATGAACCTCTTCTTTTCAAATATTGTGCAGATCGGGTTATTAGGAGATGTGTACCACAGGATGAACAAGAAGCTATACTACATCATTGTCATGCTTCACAGTATGGAGGACACTTAGGAGGTAACAAAACTGCTGCCAAGGTTTTGCAGTCGGGATTTTATTGGCCTTCATTGTTCAAGGATGCCCAAACATTCTACAAAAACTATGACAAATGTCAACGGACTGGAAACATCTCAAGGAGACATGAGATGCCGCTGCAAAATATTCTCGAAGTTGAGATCTTCGACGTTTGGGGGATAGATTTTATGGGACCATTCCCAACTTCATGTGGGAACTTATATATCCTCCTGACAGTGGACTATGTGTCTAAACGGGTTGAAGCGATCGCCACTTAGAAAAACGATGCCAAGACGGTTCAGAGGTTTTTGCATAAAAACATATTTTACAGATTCGGCATCCCCAAGGCGATCATCAGTGATGAAGGGAGGCATTTCGACAATAGGGTTATAGCCGCTGCCTTGAAAAAGTATGGTGTCAAACATCGGATCGCAACAACATACCACCCTCAAACCAATGGACAGGCTGAAATATCCAACAGAGAGGTTAAGAACATTCTTGAAAAGATAGTTAAGCCAACTAGGAAGGACTGGTCTCTACACCTCAATGATGCATTATGGGCCTACATAACAACGTTTAAAACTCCATTGGGAATGTCACCCTATCGGCTTATTTATGGGAAAACATGCCATTTACCTGTTGAGATTGAGCACAGAGCATACTGGGCCATCAAGGCAGTGAATATGGACTTGGAAAAAGCAGGACATAAAAGGCTACTTGATCTGAATGAAATTGAAGAAATTCGAACAATGGCCTATGACAACGCAAGAATTTACAAAGACAAGACCAAGAAGTGGCATGACAAGAAGTTGTTGCCACGACAGTTCTGCCCAAGGCAGCTTGTGTTGTTGTTGAACTCTAGATTGAAACTCTTCCCAGGGAAGCTGAAATCTAGATGGTCTGGCCCATTCCAAGTGGTACAGGTTTTTCCCTATGGTGCCATCACAATCAGATCTCTAAAAGACGAGCACCAATTCAAAGTCAATGGACAAAGATTGAAACATTATCAGGGGACTGAAGCCCCAAGAATGCAGGAAGTGGTTACTTTAGGAGATGCCCCTCCTGGCATCCCTAATTTAACCTAATTTTATTTTTTTATTTATTTATATATTTATTTATTAGGTAATTAGAATTATTTTGCTTTTAGGAACTAAAGCTTTTATTTTTATTATTTTTAGGAAATAAAGGAGACAAGGAGAAGAGGAGAAGTGAATTCAGCCCACAATCTTTCCATCAACCCAAAAAGCCCAACTTTGGAGCCTGCCGTTACAGCTGCCGCGACAGACGCTAAAAATCCAGCCTATCAACACGTTGTCGCGGCAGACACGCAAACGCGTAACAGACGCAAAGCAGACACGGAAACGCGTGACAAACGTGTCAAAAACCGCGTAACAACTAGCCTCGTTATTCGCATGTGCTGTTACAGCTCCAATGGGCAACAAGCTCACCCTCTATATAAACTCTATTTTACTATTCAATTTTCACTCACTTCTACTCTTTCTACTTGTTTCCTCTAGAATTTTTACTTGCTTTCACTTTCTTTCCACAGTCCTTGCAACATGAGTACTAGAAATACTCGCATAAGCTCTGCCTCAAGATCTGCCCCGGAAGCATCCCTTCATTAATGAAGTCTTTTAAGTTTACAAATTGTGTATTTTACTTAGTTTATTTTTGCTTAAAAAATATGATGAAAATTTGGCTTAAGTCTTTGAACTGAACTTACCTGCCATGACAGCCTCTGTCATGGCAGTGCCTTTAGGATAGTTTTAGGAGCAGTTTAGAGCCTTACTATAGTTCTAAATCTTAAACACCATTGTGACTTTTATACTGCCTAGAATTCTAATAGTAAACTAGAATAGAAAGCTTAGCACTTGAGTTGCCCCTAGAGGTGCCTAACATTGGCTCTAGGAAAATAAGTTAAGAAAAATAGACTCAATACACCTAGAGGTGCCCGAAACCGGCTCTAGGAAGTTAGCTAGAGGTGCCTGAGATCGGCTCTAGTGAAACTTATGCTTAAGAAAACAGAATCGAGCCTGCATAAAAACTAAAGGAGCCTAAGAATTGCCTCCAAAAAAATGAAAATTGGCATAAAAATTCAAGTTAGAAGCTTAACTATTCTAGTAAACTAAGGGAGTCTTGGCATATAATTGTTCACAAGCATACACACACTACACAAGAATTATAGCAAGGTTCCGGATGAATCATGAATTATCCAATAAGATGTTGCTCACAATAGGGAATGAATGGTTGGTAAGGAAAATTTCACTGTTTTAAGCCAAACAAAAATTTTGTTTTTTCTTCTTTAGGTCTAAATTGCTTGAGGGCAAGCAAAAACTTGAGTTTGGGGGTATGTTGATTGTGTAAAAGTTCTATAATTTACCCCATATTTAACCCATATTTCTACTGCATTCAAGCATAATTCATTGCATTTAGGTTAGATTTCAGTTATACATCACAAATATATTAAATGGCACAGTTTCTACTGAAACTGGTTGCTTTTGCAAGTAGCTGCTGTAGCAGATGGAGAGCAGTGGAGAAGCAGACGCTGAGCAGTGAAGAAATAGAGCTGGAACTAGATGTGCAGACGAGGAGGGCGATGCTGCCATGGCCGCTGCCATGGCAGCCAAAGACGACAGCATTGGTGAGGAGAAGAAGTAAAGTGAGCTTCGACAGAAAGAGAAAATTAAGCCGGTCTGTCGTGGAGCACCCTTATATTTTTCCAAGCCCTAGATCAGAATGAAGGTCAAGCCCAAAGTTCAAGGAAGAAACTCCAAGCAAGAAAGAAGGACGAATTAAAGACATATGCTCTGAAGATTTAGTCTTTAATAGAGTTGTACTTTAGTTTAAACTTGTATTCTTGTCATATTAGAAAACTTGAACCCAAGGCCTATATAAAGGCATGTAATTCGACCTAGGAAAGGATATCTTCATCTCTAGCCTTCTTCCCAAAACCCTAGCCATTTTCCCCTTCTCATCATGTTCTAAACTTCCCATAGGACTACGAGTTGATTTGTAAAGTAGTTGCAAGGATTGCATTTGTTTTAGGAATTTTTCTGTTCAATAAAATAGACTTCAAGTTTGCTTATTCTGGTTTTCAACATCTTGCAAGAGTATCAGGAGAGCATTGTGAGATTATCTATTTACTTAATATCGGGAGAGTTAATTATACGAAAGGAATAAGTACGGGTTCTCCAATTTATGGTTGAACTATCTTGGACCTAGGGATAGGACGAGGTTAAGTGACTAAGGAAGAATTCAACATCGGTGTTCATCCTTCGATTCACGCCGGGAGGTATCATCAAAGATGTGTTCATCGATAGACTTGGACCTAGGGATAGGCCAAAGCACAGCAGGGATTCTTGCCAAACTTGAAGTATAGAGTTGTGTGATCGCTACCGCGACTAACAACAGACCGTTGCCGCGACAGGTGCTGTCGCGACAGGCGCAACGACAAAGCAGATTTTCCTAGACTTTGTAACACCTACACTATTGAGCAATTCAATACCGGCCCATTCTCTCTATCTTGATTTCATTACACTTTTATTTAAGTATTCTTTATTATCTCGTGAAAACTATTTAAATAATTCTTTCCTCTCTCGTGTAGCAATCTAAGGTGAAGCTATTAGCCCAGTCCCTGTGGAGACGATATCCGATACTTACGTATCACTTTACTACTTGCGTCGTGTACACTTGCACTACATTGCGATAGACACTTTTACATGCAACAATTATTATTAAATAAATGTAATAATAAATAAGCTAGTTATACATATAATAATATTATTAATATTCTAATAAATATAAATTTATTATTATTATTATTATTAGTAAATAGATTATTATTAGAAATAATAGTTTATATTAGGATTAAAATAAAATGTTATTATTATTATTATTATTATTATTATTATTCATTAAAAATAATAATATTTTTTACAATTGAACGAATTTGAGTATTTCATAACAATTGAATGTATAAAATCGTAGTTACACCGAACTCAACATTTCTTAAAAGATCCTTAAATTATTCTGACAGTGATGATCATCATGAAGGTAGAATTCATGATTATATTTGTTCGCAATGACAAGCAACCTGGCCTTTCAGCGTATTATGGGGTACCTAAAAAAGTCGTATTTAACTTTTGGTAAAACTCGTGCTTATCTTCCGGATTCCTGGATATTGCGATTTGTTGATGTTGATCAAGAGAGATGAAAAAATTACGCATAGTTAACCCAAGAGGACGTATATATACAACTACAAATAATAACATATCGCAATATACGGGAAATTAGTTTGAAATAAACTTCCCAGATACGCGATATGTTGCCAATAGTAGCTGCAATCGAAAATTGCTGACGTGGATATGCTGACGTATATATGCAACTGCAAATAACAATATATCGCAATATCCGAGAAATTAGTTTGAAAATAAACTTCCCAGATACGCAATATGTTGCTATAAGTAGCTGCGGTCGAAAATTGTTAAAATTGATGGGTGAGTGGTCCTTCCCTCCCCAAGAGTTGGCTATTTATAGATTGGGGTGGATATGCTGACGTGGCAAACTCACGTTTTGTAGGACTCGAGGTCTTTTGAAACTTGCGTTATAGAGAACGCGAGTGCACTGTTACGTCAGATTTCTGTCAAAATCGCTTTATTCAGAAAGCGAGGTTGGTCTATATATTTGTTATATGACGTCTTTTTTCATCATTTATGAATGTTCAAGGGATCTCGCGTTATGTAGAATTTGTATTCAATTATATTTTCTCAACACGTTCTATTTATCGTTAAATGACTCGAACAAATTACATTACTAGTCTCTAATTGTCTCAATTATTCAAACATGTACTCAATTATTCAAACATAAAACGAGTACACAGTACGAGTATTATTAATTCTGATGGAATCTCTGCCTCCTCAGAGATAAAGGGACCTCGCGTTCTGTAGAACGCGTGTTTCAAAGGAACTCGCGTTATACATAATGCGAGGTCATGGAATTTCAAAGATCTCGCGTTTTGTAGAACGCGAGTTTCACAAAGCTTCCTCCCGGTACAATAATTTCCCTTACACACCCGGATTCTCTGAGATTTTCGGTGCCAATAATAAGCCATAAGTGTCCCCTTATATGAAGCAGAACCATAAACTGTAAATATATGTTTGAATAGCCAAAACAAGTCGTCAAAAATTTTCAAGTTCTAATAGTGAGACGAGGAGGAGTTACTATTCTAGTTTACTACGATGGGAAGATAAACTACGATCCCGAACTCGACGTCGTTTTTCAGTGCGAAGATCCAGTAACGCTAAAGATTCCAAGGAGATAATCGTACAAAAAGTTGGTTAAGGAACTGGAAAGCAATGTCCCGCATTTCCAAAACCACCATTTGTTCGACTTGAAGTATCGGGTGCCAATATCTATAGATCCGTTAACGTACTTTGTATGCAGCATTGCAGATAGTTCTAATGTGGAGCTGATGCTCGTTACCCACTTCGATTAATCATTGGGTGGGCCCCTAGAGCTGTATGCACCGTTTTCCGATTCTAATCTTTCTATCGAAATACCAAGCTGGGGTCGGGCGAATTTCGACTTCAATCCAAATGCCAACGTTGATAGCCCGACCGCAAGTCTACGACATGATTTTAACCTACTGCGCCAAGACAACGAGTTCGGTGCATCGTCATCTGATGTGACAAGACATTCGTGCGTAGCTAGTATCGGGTTAGACCTGAACCAACCCTCAAACGATGAATTTGATACGCCAAGAAATGCAACCTACGCTCCATAAAATCCGTATAGTTTTGGAGGGGAGGGAGCGTCGTCTACTTACGTTACGCACAACCATGAAGCATTCAACCCCTTCAATGGTTCCTCATATGGACGACACTCAACGTATGTCCCTAGCACGGAGTACGTTCAACCATCTATGGGGAGACATTCTTTTTTTGGAGGGGAGGGATCGTCATCTTCTTGCGTTACGCACGACCATGAAGCATTCAACCCCTTCAATGATTCCTCATATGGACAACACTCAACATATGTCCCTAGCATGAAGTACGTTCAACTATCTATGGGGAGACATTCTTCTTTTGGTGCTCTTGATTTTGGTCTTGGAAATACGGTTCGTGAGCAATCTTGTGAGAGGTCTTGCGATCGTCGACCACTATGCTCGCCTCCAAGGGTAGCGATTGACGATGTTGTACTACACCAGAAGACTTGACAGTTCCACCAGAAGACTTGACCGTTGCACCAGCATATTTCGGAAAACAGCCGACAGCAACCAACTTTCTTGTATCAGCAGCACCTATTTCTATGGACCAGCCACCATCCCACTTCATAACGATTGATATGGATGCCATGGACGTCCCTGAATTTTCGCAAGACCAAACAATAGACGGCAGACTCAACCGTTATGATGGTGAACTGGCCATTGGTATGACGTTCTTGACAAAAGAAATTTTGGTAGCCGTAGTTAAGCAGTACAACATTCGCCAGGCTGTTGAGACGACAGTGAAGAAAACCCAAGCGAAATACTACAAGGCACACTGCACCCAAAAGGATCACGACTGTAAATGGAAAATTCGTATATCACAATTGAAGAATGCAGGCGACCGTTGGAAAATAACAAAACTTGTAGGGCCCCATACATGCACCGTTGGTAGCCTAAGCCAGGATCACAAGAACCTCGATACAAAGTACCTCGCCGACATCTTTATGCCACTAGTCAAAGCAAATCCTTAAATGTCAGTCCCCACATGTCAGGCTGCAGCTGAAGGTGTCATCGGCTACCGTCCTGAATATTACAAAGCATGGTATGCAAAGAAGTGGACCGTAGAATAATTGTTTGGCCGATGTGATGATTCATACAAAGAGTTGCGTCTGTAGATAAATTTGCTGCAAAAACACATCCACAGAATGGTTGTCAAACTTGATACGGTTCCGGCATACGAAAATGATCATGTCGTTTGAGGTGTTTCTCAATTCCACCGGTTATTTTGGACTCTCCTGCAGTGCATCAATGCATTCATGCACTGCAAATCGATAGGCCAAATTGATGGCACATGGTTGTACGAAAAATATACACATACCCTACTTCTAGCTATTGCATATGATGGCAATAAAAAATGTGTTCATGTTGCATTCGCAATCGTCCCGAAGGAGGATTTGGAGTCTTGGATGTTCTTCCTTCGGAACCTACGAAAATATGTCATTGATCCTGTAATACGAGCAAGGGACGGTGGGGTTTGTGTTATTTCTGAAAGAGGCACAACGCTCTTGTGGGCGCTAGAACGTTTGGGTGAGTATTGGCAACCTCTATACATTTACCACCGTTTTTGCTTGCGGCACATAGCCGCAAACTACCTGCAGCAATTCAAGAACCGTGATGAACGTGAACTTGTGCTCACAATGGGTATGTCCTTTATGTCATTTTCATTTACTATATTACTTGTTGCTCGCTTTCATTTACGACATCTTTGCATGTGTTGTTCGCCCATAACTATTCAACTGTCATCCCTTCGGCAACTCGCACTACAAACAAGAGGTGGAGGATGTGTTCGAGGAACTGAGAGCGAGAAACAAACATGGCGCGGACTACCTTGAAAAAATTCCGAGGGAAAATGGCTTCGATCGTATGACGAGGGTAAACGATATGGTCACATGACAACGAACTTGGCTGAGGCAGTGAACTCATCACTGAATGGAGTGCGGCAGTTGCCTATCACTTCCTTTGTCAAAACGACCTACTATCGTTTGGATACCCTATTTGAAACCTTGGGAAGGCAAGCAACTGAGTACATGGCAGGTGGACACATAGTCCATCCGAATTTTCGCACAAAACTGCAAACTCAATTGCACCAATCAAGACAGATGACTGCAACTCTCTTCTCGCGAAAAGGACACAAGTTTCGTGTTTCAAAATTTTCCAGGCGGTTGGAAGGCATTCAGCACAACGCGTACGTGGTAGATCTCAGGGCAAGAACCTGCGAGTATAGACTATTCCAAACATTCAAATACCTGGGCACACACGCCATTACTGCTTGCGCAAACCAACAGATAGAATACATGCAACTGGTTGATCTGGTATACTTACTCCAAACGGTGTTTAAGGTTTACCAAAAAGAGTTTCCTCTAATCGAAAATGAGGTTGATCCGAATGTCGTTGGCATTGAACCGATCATACGCCCAGATCCAGCACTACTAAGAGACAAAGGACGTCCACGGTCTACACGAATACATTGTGCCGAGGATATGGTCGAACATCGGAAAAAAACGGACAAAAGAAGCATTGTAGTGTATGTAAAAATCATGGACACACAAAGACCAAGTGTCCTAATCGCTCGGCCCCTCGTCTTAATTAATTCATTGTAATTTATTTACGCGAGTTAGCCCATAACTATTGATCAGTAAAATCAGTCTAATTCGTTTTATAAAATAGGTCATCTTATACTTTCAATCATTCAAAAAATATGCTAGGATAGCGTTTTCGAAGCGAATTTAAGTCAGTGTAGAATGGACGGAAATTGACTGTGTTAGTGCCATATAATAGACAATTTACAGTACTACAAACCCACACTCGATGTTTGCTAAAAATATACAATTTATACGTCTAAAATTCTGCTTGAACATGCCTATCGACCTTTGTTCAAAGACAATTTCATTCAAAAAAGGATGATAGCATAGGGTTTTTGAAGCCATTTTAAGCTAGTTTAGAATGGACGGAAATTGACCGTGTTGGTGACATACGATAGAGAATTTCCAGTACTACGAACCCAAACTCGATATTCACTATAAATGTACGATTTATAAGCCCGAAATTGGGCTCGAACAGGCCTACCCACTCTTATTTTTCAACACAAATTCGTACAGAACTCGCGTTTTGCATAACGCGATGTCTGTGCAATATATTCAGCCGCCTTTTTTTTTAATTCAGGGCTATTTCTCTGATTCTGGATATCTCTGTATTTGCTTCACAAGTAACAATGAACGCCATGTCCACCTCTCCGATCGATCTTATCCAAGGTATTATTTTATAATTTTTGTACATTTTTTTAATGTTGTAGAAATTCCCCGGCATTCAAAACTGTTAAATGACCTATGCGCACAAAAATATGCAGAGGGTAACAATGGCAGCGGCAGCGACTCCGATACCAGTCACGATGACGCACCTGATTACTACCAGCCTATCTCAGCCGTGGATGACGACGACGATGCGGATCAAGAAGATTTGGATGTTCAAGTCAATTCAGATGAAGAACACCACCATCGTAATCTATCGAATGGCTATATCAATCTAGTGGAAAACGGAATCTCGTCTCTTCATGTAGGGGGCGTTGATGCGGAGCAAAACGATGAAGAAGAAGAAGAGAGGAGGAGAGAAGCGTCTGATACGGCGATAAGGAGGGCGTTTAGGGAAGCGGAGAGCCGTAGAAACGCGCCGTTAACGCCAGAGAACGCTATGAGAGTCAGGGAAGCGATGCGTGGGGTTTCATTTGCTCGATTGACTCCCGATTGGGCCAATCAAATTCCTGAGGATCGGTGGATCGATCAACTTCATAGGCTGAGGCAACCGCAATGCCCTTCCGGTACCGTTTAGAATCGAATCAAGTTTTCGTTATGATTCCAAGTTTGAAAGAAAGAAGAAAAAAAACACAATCTTTGTTCGATATTTCAGTTTGAATCCCATTATTAGACAATAGGTGTTGCCGATCATTTGAATTTGATTCCCTGGATTTTGGGTAAATTTGAATGCAGTTTTCATTTTGAATTTCTGGCAAATATTAGGCCTTATCTCTTCTATTGGCAAAACATCCCTAGTGGAATCGGATTCTCTGTTCAAGCAGCAATGTTCTCAATTTCTGCACTTCTATCCATTCTCTTCACGATGCCAGATATGACCTGACACACCATCCAAACAATGAGAAACCCAAAGAAGCTTGTGTGTGCTAAAGCAGTCTGTAAGAATTTTTTACCTTTCCAGGCCCCAACTCGTAACTCTTTTTCAGCCCTTTGGTCAGCAAAGTTCTCACTGTTGTTTCCCATTGAACAGGAGAGACCACCTGCAATTTCATCAACGTGCTTAATCGCTATTCTTATCCCATGGGGAAGTGAAAAAACAGTGTTAAACACAGGTTACATGGCGCGCTAGTATCTTCTTTATTGTATCGGGATCTGCATGTGGCTGAGCATCAACATTTGATATCACAGGTATTCTTGGGGTTCTAATCTGGGTTGCTGCCAATGCACCCTCCAATCTCGACACTGCAGGATCCATGAAACTAGTGTGAGAAGCACCACCAACAGCTAAACGCACCTGCTAAACGGGAAAACTATGTTATCACCAGCACTCAATCACAGTTTTTGATAGGAAATGAAAAGGAAAACGAATCACCGTCATCCGAGCCTTGAATGACTTTGCTTTAGCTTCCACTGCTTCTACTCCTTTGAGACCTCCAGATACTACATAATTTCCCTGCCAAGGAAAACACACATTTTCAGTGCCAAAACTTGATCAACGAGACAGACAAATGAATTCTATATTCTTACGGGACACAGGTAATTCGCAATCTGAACTTTATCAGCTACATAAACTTCTTGGTTGGCAGCATCACATAATTGGCCAACCTTCTCCGAATCGAGTCCTATGATACTCACCATAGCACCTTTAGCAGCATCTCCGGCTTCCTAAATGCAGAAACAATGATGATTACGTCCGACAGCATCGATAAAATCATCCACACTACAAGGCACTACCAGATAGAAACAGGTGATTACCTGCATTGCTTCTCCGTTTAGTTTGACAAGCTTGAGTCCATCCTCAAAGCTTCAGTACATGAAATCAAAATTCACAGAGGAAAGAGCATCAATCATTTTATTTTCTTGTTTTACATGCTAACTCAAACAGTAGTAGACTGCTGATGGAATTTCTATATGCTTTAAACATGGAAATACAACATCTTTGGATGATTTGATTAGTCATTATAAAGTATTTCAATAATTGGTACCGAAAACACTCACCTAAAGGCCCCAGCAAATGTTAGAGCAGTATATTCTCCCAAGCTGAGGCCACACGTAACATCAACGGAATCGATAATCTGCTGGCCTCCATCACGGGCACGCAGAAGCTCCACGGCAGCTAGACTTGTGACATAAATAGCAGGCTGCAAAAAAATGCAGAGTAAAACTAATTTATTGCTCCCTCTTCACAGAATACATCATTTGTAGAGGAGAGCAAGTAAATAAGCAATGCAAAGGTACCTGGCTTATGACAGTTGAATCTAACTTTTCCTTGGGACCATTGATGCAGACATCTAGAAGATCAAAACTGCAAGCAGCTGGAACATAGTTACACTATAAAGATAATTTTAAAATAAGGGGACAGCATATTATGGATTAAATTTTGATCAAATTATAGTTCTCGTCATTGTACTATATACTCATGTTGAGGAATTAGTCTATATATACTTTTTGTTTAACCATCAGTATCCAACTCATTGGTCGATTAATTCAGATCAGATCTTGCAGATGTCCAATACAAGAAGACTATTCTAACCCAATTTTCTCCGTTCACAATGTCATGATTCAAATCTCTAACCTTACTTAAAGGACTTAACGTCTCATTCCGCTAGACTAATTGATTGTTGGTTAGTCTAGTCTTCAAACTTTAATTTGACATAATTTTTTATTGTCATACTAATATTAATATTTGGGTTTTGTCCAAAACACAAACACCATTAAAAAAATTGTTAGTAGGCTGTTTGGAATCTTCTAAAAATAACTTTTAAAACTTGAACTAATTCCTTATACCAGTTAAAAGGAGAATTTATGGTGATCAAAGTAGCCATTTTCCACTAGTTTACCATTAAAAAAAACGAATCTAACTCATCCTCGTGAATTGGATTTTTTCCTTCTATTTCACACCAATTGATTAACTAATTCCTTTAACCTTATCAGTGATCTGGACTATAGCATGTCATTAATAATAGTAAGAGGATCAAACTAAAGTAAAATAACAAAATCTCAAACATGCTCGGTTTATTGTAAGGGTAAGCGTTTGATCGAGTCGAGTAAAAAAAATTAATTTATTCGAGTTGATGCGTCATATTTTACAACTCAAACTTAATTTGAAATTTTTTCGATTCGAGTCGAGTCAAGTTTTCGAGTTCCTATAAAAATTTAATTGTAATTATTTATCATGTTATAGTACGATTTTATTCTAATTTAAACGACTTTCTCTAATTATATAAAATATGAATATATTATTTTTCACATCTATAAGTAAGATTTGTAATGTTATTTAATAAAAAATATCATCTAAACTTCTAAAATATATTTATAATATTATTTTTAAATAAGGAACTTTTGGGGAGTATAAATGAGTCAATGAATTGATGTGAAGAAAAAACTTTACAAAAAATTTCAGTTGAATGATCAAATTGAAAAAAATGTAAAGTTAAAGGACTAAATTGTAAAAAAGAATATATTTGTTAAAAATATAAATTGAAGTTATATAGATATTATACAGTGTTAGACTGTTAGTGAATCGTGTGGTTTAATTTTGGTAAAATAATAGACTCAAAACAAAAGAGGAATGAAGAAATGGAAATCATTCAAAGTTGAAGACCTAAATTGCAAAAGTATGAAATTTAATTTAAAAAATATGAATTGAAGTTAAATAGGTATTCTTCAGTGGTTTAGAAGCATGTGGTTCAAATTTGGTTAAAAATTGACTTAAAACGAATGAGGGATTGAAGAAAAATGAGGAAATCATACAAAGTTAAGGGGCTAAATTAAAATAAAACATGAAATTTATTTTCAAAAATATGAATTGAAGCTAAATAAGTATTCTAAATTGGTTTAGAAATATGTGGTTCAAGTTTGGTCAAAAATGGACTTAAAATGAAGGGAGAATTGAAGAAAAATGAAATCATGGGCTAAATCGCAAAACTGTAAAATTCAAATTTTCGATTTTTCGAGTTGAGAAAATTTCAAATCGACTCGAACTCGCTTTTTTTAGTTGACTCGAACAAATCGAATTACTCGACTCGATTAACTCGAAATTAAAAAAATTAATTTTTTCGAGTCGAGTCGAGTTTTGCTCACCCCTAGTTCATGGAGCAACACGAGCTTCAATTTTGGACTCCAAAATTCACGATAAATATTAGGATAGCTATATTAGATACCACTAAATTTTAAGCTTATTATTGATTATACCATTGAATTAAAAATCAATGTTATTTTAGCACTTAACTTTTGTTTGTGGTTCAATTATAACAATGGACCGTTAAAATTCCTCTACCTAAAATATTATTGATCTTTTTAATGGTCTAAAGGTGATTAAATGGTAGTATATGTTCATAAGTAATCTTAACCCTTTGATAATGCGCATACACCTTGTAGATAAAGTAATTTGAACCAATGTCTCCTAAAATGAATAACATCTACTTTTCCACTGGGACACTTATTTGGTTCAAAATAGTATTAATTTTTTAGTTTAGTGGTACAATCGATACTAAAATTTTAGTGACATCTGATGTAGTTTATCCTAAATACTAAATTATGCTTTTATGATTTATTTAAGGTTCTTATTAGTTATATTTAGGCAAAATGACAAAAGATGTCCCAACGTTTGAATGTTTTGTTATTTGGACCCCTATTCTTTTTTGGGGGTCCAAATATGCCTCCAACATTTGCTTGTTTTGTCATTTGGACCCCTATTCTTTTGGGTCCAAATATGCCTCCAACGTTTGCTTGTTTTGTCATTTGGCCCCTTATTCTTTCTTTTGGTTCAAATATGCCCCTAGCGTTTCAATTTGGTGCAAATATGCCAATGTTAGATGAAAACTGTCAGTCAACTGATGTTCAATAGCTTATGCTAACTGGACTTGCCACGTATTAAGATTTGTTGATGCCATGCCAAAAAAAATTTATAAGCCATTTATCGTCAGTTGATTGACAGTTTACATCTAACAGGGGCATATTTGGACTATGAATGAAACGTTGGGGGCATATTTGGACCAAAAAAGGATAGGAGACCAAATGACAAAACAAACAAACGTTGGGGCATATTTGAACCAAAAAAAGAATAGGGGGCCAAATAATAAAAACATGCAAACGTTAGGAGCATCTTTTGTCATTTTACCTTATATTTAATGTGTTTTCTTAAAAACTAAAAATAATATATTTAACAAAATTTAATCATATTTTTATATTTATTTAATATTAAATTATTTATTTAAAGTGTTGAGATATACTTTCTTTTTATATGAACTTATTTTTAAATTTTCGCCCGTAACTCTGAAAATGTAGGAGATGACATGATCCAAAGTTTTCACGTACCCTAATATATTATTTGCCTTCTTATACAAGTCTGCAGCAGCAGGCACATTCAGCGCTACTTTTCCCATTCCAACTGCTTGAGCGCCCTGAAATTTTCATTTTATACTTGTGAACCAATACAAAACAGATTCATCCAGATAAAAGCCAGAGAGAGAGAGAGAGTAAAAGCTCTTGACATGTAAAGAAATAGATTTAGCTTAGTACTTAGTAGAGCTTGAAGTTGTCCAAAATTGATGGAATAAAGAACTAACCTGGCCGGGAAAGAGGAAGGCGGAGGTGGGCTTGTAATCGGCGAACAAGGCATCATCGACGACATTCTGGGATCCAAAGGAGACGCTCATGAATACCCCAGATCGAGAGGAGTTGTTGAAACGGAAGCATCGAGAAGAAAGAGGTCCATTGGAGCGAATGGAAGACAGGGAAGAAGGGAGAGCGAGGGAGGCAACGGACATTGTGAAGAGAGAGTGAGGATTAGCTGATGAGGAAAGGCGCAGACTGTGCATGCCAATTGTTTGATATTTGTTCTGCATTAAATAAGCTAAGCTCTGTTATTGTCAATTTTGGCGGCCGGATATCCTAATGGTGGACATTAAAGGTTAGGTTGAAAAACCAAACAAACACATCAACTACAAAATTACTACCAAAGCAAAAATAATGTACAAAAAATATTCAACAAATATGTCAAAAGTAATTTGATCGAGTCCTTATGGTTGGAGGAGTATACTTGCTGCTAAACACTTGGTTTCTAGTAGATTGATGTGGCGAGTCGAATGCCTCTATTAAGGCTGCCAAGTCTTTCCTATTTGTATTGGTAGGGTGCAGTGCGCAACTTTGATCGAATTCAGTAAATCGTTGTTCTCTCATCTCGTTGGATGGAACCACCTAGTAATCTCCTTGGCTTGTTTTAGTGAGGACCAAAGTGTTAGAAATAAGTTGTAAATAACAGTTAATTAATTGTTAGTTTGTTAATTAGTTGGACCGTTTCTGATTAAGTTGTGTATGGGTTATACTTATAAATACTCATCACTGTAATAGGCTGGTGCCTGGTGTACGTGGATAACCCAATGTCATTCTTTCGGTAATAAAACTTCATCTAAATTTTTATTGTTTGACTAATACTACTATCATTTATCCCTAACCACCGATCATCTTCCTCACACAATGACCGACGTCCTTCATCATTATCACCGACCAGGGGCGGTTCAAAGATTTTGGGGGTCCTGTGCAATTTATTAAAATATGGTTATTAATTTATAATCAATAAAATATATAAGTGTTTTTCAAAAAAAAAACCTTAATACAAAAAATATTATTAAATTGTCCTCTTGAGAACCAAAAAAAATTGATTTATAAACATCTAATTTCAAACATTTTCACTTCAAAATTATCATTCTTTTTGCATGTTTTAAGTTTTAGATAATTTTTTATATAAACATAATTATGTATATAATTTTATAATTTTTTATAAATATTTAATTTTATAATGTTTCGGTAATAAAACTTCATCTAAATTTCTATTGTTTGATCATCAATTACCGTCTTAAGTTGGCATCTTAAATTTCAAGTTTAGACTCGTTGAAATGCTAATAAGGTGGCTCATGCTCCAGCGCCAAAAACTTTATCGTACGCATATGACATGGATTTTAATAGACTCTCATCCATAGTTTTGGATGATATTTTTCATGCTTCTATTGATTGTAGAGAACACTATGATCGGTTGAATAAGGTGAACTACTCATATTTTTTTTGTTTAACCCTGAATTTTCAACCCACTAGTCGATAAATTTAGATTAAGTTTTGTAGAAGCCCATCATGAGATAATATTTATAATTCAGTTTTTTCCACTCACAACGTCAAGATTCAAACATTTAACTTTGTTTAAAAAATCTATTGCCTTATTCCTTATACCATATGTGTTGGGAAATCTTTTGGATAGCCCAAACGTATGCATGTCTTCCTATATTATTTATATATATTTTTATTAAATCTAATAAATAAATATGAATAAAAATATGTGTTTTTTCTATCAAACAAATAAATTTAAACATAAGTATATCTAGTTTATTTATCAATTTTGTTATAAGTTCGTATATTAGTTTGTTTATATAAACTAAACATTTCTTATAATGGATATATTATAAAATTAATATTTAAGTTTGATTATTTTATACTTTAAAATTAAAAGTATATCTACTTATGAGTTATTTATTTATTATTCATAAATATATTTTTAATTATCTGTAAACATGTTAAATTATATGTAATCAGATATACATTAGTGAATATATCCGTTTAATATTTATTAACATAAATACATATAATTTTTAAATAAATAAACATAACCACAATTCTGTTTTTTTTTTTTTTGAAATAGATACCACCTGAACTTTTATTGTAATAATAAATGCAAAATAAAGAGATAAAAGGTCTGAAAAAACAAAAGGCTAAACAGCCTGTTGAAAATTTTTCATTCTCATTGAATAATCTTAGAATACAATCAGACTTATATATACAAGTGTAAAGCCTAACAACAAAGAATCAATTAACAAACTATTTTAACTGATTCTAAAGATTAACAAACTTTCTAACTAACTACTCTAACTTTCAACACTCCCCCTCAAGTTGGTAGTTGAAAGATGTCTTTAACTCCCAACTTGCTCATCAAGTAGTCATGTTGCTGGACACCAAGTGCCTTTGTCATGATGTCTGCAAGCTACTCGGAAGAGGAAACATGCTGCGTTTGTATAAGGCCCATTTGTATCTTCTCTCGTACAAAATGAAGGTCGATCTCGATATGTTTGGTGCATTCATGAAACACCGGATTCATTGCAATCTGAAGTGCAGCTTTACTGTCACAATAAAGCTTGACAGATTCACCATCATACATTCCCAATTCTTTTAAAAAACCAGTCAACCATACTACTTCAGAGACAACCATTGCCATGCTACGGTACTCAGCTTCAGCAGACGACCTTGCTATTGTGTTTTGTTTTTTTGATTTCCATGATACAAGTGAATTTCCAATTTTGATACAGAAGCCAGTAACAGATTTTCTGGAAACCGGGCAAGGGGCCCAATCAGAGTCACAGTAGGTTGAAATCTGTTGTACTGCTGATGCTTCATAAAATAAACTTTGACCAGGATTATTCTTTATGTAACGAACAATCCTCAGAGCTGCTGTCATGTGTGACTCTTTCGGTTGATGCATAAACTGACTCAAGTTTTGTACCGCAAACGTGATATCTGGCCTTGTATGTGTAAGATAAATCAGTCTCCCTATCAACCTTTGATATACTGTTGCATCTTCCAGCAGCTTATCTTCATTTTGTTCTCCAACATTTTCATCAAAAACTGCTGTTGTGAACTTGACATTCTGCTCTAAAGGAGTAGAAACAGGCTTTGATCCTCCAAGACCTAAGTCCTCAATTAACTCTAGAGCGTATTTTCTCTGGTTCAACAGGATTCCTTCCTTTGATCTCAGAACTTCAAAACCCAAAAAAAAACTTCAAGGTTCCCAAATCTTTCATCCGAAAATTTTGATTCAATAGCAACTTTAACTCTGCAATTAAAACATCACTATTCCCAGTGATAAGTAAATCATCCACATAGATTAACATCATCACCAATGCTTCTCCTTGTCGTTTTGTAAAAACAGAATAGTCAGACTTGCTCTGAAGATAACCAGCTTGTAACAAAGCTTCACATTCCATTGTCTTGAAGCCTGTTTTAAACCATAGAGGGATTTATGCAGCCAACACACCCTTGACTCCCCCTGGCTGCAAAATCCAGGTGGTAACTCCATGTAAACCTCCTCTTGCAAATCACCTTGCAAAAAAGCATTATACACATCCATCTGGTAAAGTGGCCAGTTATGAGCAGAAGCAAGAGCTAAAACTGTGCGAACAGTGACCATTTTAGCCACAGGGGAGAACGTCTCTGTATAGTCAATCCCAGCTTTCTGACTATACCCCTTAGCCACAAGACGTGCCTTGTAACGTTCAACAGCACCAGAAGAGTTGTATTTAACTCGGAAAACCCATTTACAACCAATGGGAGTCTTACCATATGGAAGAGGAACCAAAGACCAAGTGTGATTGAGTTCAAGAGCTTAAATCTCCTCTTTCATTGCTGCTACCCACAAAGGATTCTTGTTGGCCTCAGAATAAGAGGTAGGCTCAACAATAGAAGTTTTTGAAAGAAAAGAAACAGTGGAAGGAGGGAGATGATCATAAGAAATGTGAGAAGAAAGGGGATATTTAGAAGAAGAAGAAGAAGAACAGTGGGAATCAAAATCATGAAGCCACAGAGGAGGACGAGTAGTGCGAGTAGAACGACGAATAGGTTGAGGAGGAATAGGTTGAGGAGGTGAAGAGGAATCATGGGATGAATCTGTTGAGACAGGAGTAGACTGAAGAACTAGAAAATCAGCATCATCATAAGAACCACCAGAAGGAAATAACCAAGGAGTAGACTCAGCAGTAGAGGATTGAAATGGAAAAACATCCTCATGAAAAACATCTCTGCTTATAAAAAAGATCTTAGAATCTAAATTGAACATAACATACCCTTTCTGAACTTCAGAATAACCAAGAAAGACAGATGGAAAAGCCCTAGGGGAAAATTTGTCAGAAGAAGAAGTATTGGAAGCATAACCAAGACAGCCAAAGACACGAATATTAGCAAAAGAAGGAGAACGATGATAAAGTAACTCAAAAGGAGACTTCCACTGCAAAAGAGAGGATGGAAGTCCGTTTATCAAAAAACAGGCAGTAGTGACACAATAGCCCCAAAACTTAACAGGAATATTTGCATGAAATTTCAAAGCCCGAGCTACATTCAACAGATGTCTATGCTTACGCTCAGCAACACCATTTTGCTGAGGAGTATAGGGACAACTACTTTGATGTATGATGCCAAGAGAAGAAAAGAAAGCAGAACAAGAACTGTTAAAAAATTCAGTTCCATTATCTGTACGAACAAACTTAACAGTGGAAGAAAAATGATTGGAAACATAGGATATAAAGGCTTTGATGAAAAGAATAGTGTCTGACTTCAGTCTCAACAGAAACACCCACGTCATCCTAGAATGATCATCAACAATGGTGAGAAAGTATCTCTGACCATGAACAGTAGAGGTTCGATAAGGTCCCCAAAGGTCCATATGAAATAGTTCAAAAGGTACAGTTGAACGAGAAGAACTAGAAGGAAAAGAGAGCCTAGGTTGTTTTGCTAATGGGCATATAGGACAGTGAGAACAAGAAGCAACAGAATTATTATCAGTCAAAGACATTTTAGCCAAAACAGGGTAAGGAGCATGGCCCAAACGAGCATGCCACAAGGAAGTTTTATTAACAGTAGAAGTCATACATGATGAAATGGAATTGCAAGATAAAGCAGAAGGAAAAAAAGATGACAAACCAGGCAGAGATGCAGGAGAAATGAAAACGTACAGGCCAGCACTTAGTTTACCAATCCCCAGCATCTTGCCACTGGAGAGATCCTGAATCAAGCAGAAGTCAGGAAAGAAAAGAACAGTACAGGATAAATCTGAAGTCAACTTTGAAACTGAAATGAGATTATGAGTAAATGCAGGGATGTACAATACATTGGAGAGAACAAAATCAGGAGGAAAAAGAACAGATCCTAAATGAGTAATATCAGCATGTTTACCATTAAGAAGTAAAACAGAACGAGAAGTGGAAGAGCAAGAAATCGGATCATGCAAACTCAAAAAATCAGAACACATATGGTCAGTGGCCCCTGTATCTATAATCCAAATAGATCGAGATCGAGCTGAAAAACAGGAAACATCACCTGCCAAATTTGCAGAGGGTTCCGCCACAGAAGGAGGAGCTCGATTGATGAGATCCAAGAGCTGCTGATACTGAGTCGAAGTAAAGACCGGCGCAGGCGAGGAAACTGAACCAGCAGAAGAAACACTAGAGGACGGGGAACTTGAACGAACAGAGTCAGTAACCAAAGCAGCCTGGACATCCTTCTTCTTGTTGAACTTGAAGTCAGATGGGAATCCAACAAGGCGATAGCATTGGTCCTTCTTGTGACCCATAATCTTGCAGTGGTCACAAGTACCGTTGAAACGACGACGAGAAGCACCGCCAGAGGAACCGTTTCCGGAAGCATATAAGGCAGTGGTGTCAGAGACCAAAGAAATCGAAGAGACACCATTAAGATGAGTGCGTTGAGACTCTTCTTGCAAAATCATGGAATACGCCTGGTTAACGGAGGGGAGCGGCTTCATAAGAAGTATCTGACTACGGACGGCGGAGAAGGTCTCATTCAATCCCATGAGGAATTGAAACAGTCTCTGTTGAAGATGAGCGGCCAGATTTTCCTCCGAAGCCTCACAGTCACACGTTGAAAAAGGAACAAGAACAGCAACTTCATCCCATAATAATTTCAAGCGAGTATAGTATGTAGAAACGGAAAGGTCACCTTGCATCGTCGTCGCAATCTCACGGTGAAGAAAGAAAATTCGAGCCCCATCAATTTTGTCGAAACGCTCCCGAAGATCCTTCCAAATAAGCGCCGCGTTCGAAGCAAAGACAACGCCGGCAGACAAATCACGGCTGACGGAGTTGAGAATCCAGGAAATAACGGCAGCATCACACCGATCCCACTGAGAACGGAGAGATTCCTCAAAACTTTCCCGTTTGCAATCACCAGTCACAAACCCTAATTTGTTCTTCGCGAGCAACGCAAGACGCATCGAACGGCTCCAGAGACTGTAGTTGTCGATGCCGGTCAACTGAAGAGAAACAAGCGGCGCACCATACGTGTCTGATGGATGGAGGTAAAGGACATGATTGAAGTCGATAACGGTGGTCATCGGAGAAGCAAAAGGGGAAAAAACGCAAAAAAAGGAAGAAAAAGAATAAAACCAGAAAAAGAAAATACCAAATAGGCCAAACAGAAAAAGCCTAACAACGAGAATGAAAAAAAACGGCCCAAACAGAATAGATCAGAAAAAGACTCGTGATACCATGTTGAAAATTTTTCATTCTCATTGAATAATCTTATAATACAATCAGACTTATATATACAAGTGTAAAGCCTAACAACAAAGAATCAATTAACAAACTATTCTAACTGATTCTAAAGATTAACAAACTTTCTAACTAACTACTCTAACTTTCAACACAGCCAAAACAAAGCACAAAAGAAATAAGAGAGCTCAGGCGATCCAACCCACTTGGTTCAGAGGTAAAAACCACAGGAGCATAGACCAATATGGACAATAATGGAGAAAAGATCTGAAGAAACCCCAATAGAGAATAGGTCTTACAAACGAAGACCCAACTAGCCCAAAGTTTTCACGGCGGATCTAGACAGCGACGGTCATCATCCACAGCCAAGAGCATTGAAGGCAAAACGACAATTCTAACATAAATCGAATGTGAACCCACTTAAAAATAAAAATAGAATATAAACAAATATCTATTCGTTTAAACTAAATTTATTTAATATCGACAAAGTTCGATTGCTCAATGGCAAAACGACAATTTTAGCATAAAAATATTTATATTATTTATTTTGTACAAATTCTAATCCCATCATTTACCTTAAAAATATAATTAACACTACTCAATTAAAAACCCGACAATTCTAGCGCAAGGCAGTGAACAAGACACTACAATTACGCGTTCAAATACATGCAACTAGAGGTGTAAACGAGCCGAGTCGAGCTCGAGTAGCGCTAAGCTCGGCTCGGCTCGTTAAGATTTCGAGTCGAGTTCGAGCTTGAGTAATTTTTAACGAACTTGAGAAATCTCGACTCGACTCGTTTAGAACTCGAGTCGAGTTCGAGCTTGATTCGAGCCCAATCAAGTCAAGTGTTGACTGATCTTTGACTGCATTGGACTTGAGTAACTCTTCATCTGTCATGTCTCATTTAAAGTACTATGAAGAAAAAACTTTGATACACGAGTTGTGTAAACTCAAGCTTGTTAATTTTAGGGTTTAAGGTGTTAGTTTAGGGTTTAGAGGTTTAAGTTGTTGGGTTTAGAATTTAGGACTTAGATTTTAGGGTTTAATACTTATGTTTAGGGTTTATATTTAGGGTTTTAAGTTTAAGAATTTAGATTTTAAATCAAAAAATATTATATTATATTTTCGAGTAGCCCGTGACCTTTTCGAGTCGAGTATCAAGTAGCTCGGCTCGTCAAGAACTCGAGTCGAATTTGAGTCGAGTCCAATTAAATCAAACTTTGACTGAATCGAGCTCAAGTAGCTCGTGATCTGTCTCGTCTCATTTACGGCTCTACAATCAACACTTGGGCCTTTTTTAACTTGCCCCTTGGACATAGTTGCTTCTCCTACGATTACAAGTTTCCACCACTCATCATTTATTCAATTTCATTTTCTTCTTTTTAATGATAAAATAATTATAGTATATAAAAAGTTTTTTATATATTAGTTTTCTCTTATTGAAAAAATATATAAAAAAACTTAATTGTACATGAAACCCTCATATTAAAAATAATTTTTAAGTTGAATATTTAAAATATTTCTTGAATTAAATATTTAAGTTATCTTCTATAATTATTTTGGATTTCTATTATTATCTTTGTTGTTTAAGATAACATGACAATTTTTTTGATTAATATGTACGATTGAATAGAAGAAAAAATCATACAAAAATTAGTAAGTACCTCGTTAAACCCCCCCCCCCCTTAAAACCTATATGGTAAAAAGAGTACACATTATTAATTAAAGCCAAATACAAGCAAAAAAACAACATCTAGAGAGCTCAAAACTCCAAACAAAAGACAAAACAAATGATAAAACAAAACACAACACCCAACTATTGCCAAAACTAAAAAACAGTCCCACCAATGCACCTGTCGTCCCTGCAAAACCCCAACCCAACGTGCTCACCAAGCTAACAACATGCCTGCCACAACCAGCACTCATTCAATCGCCTTTCGCTAACACATGAGGCATCTATACCATGGAATAGCTTCCAAAATTTCCACGGCCAGCGGTTAACATGAAGCACCCATCCAATCGCCACCTTTGAATCCGACTCAATCACCAAGCTCAACATATTTCTCCAACAAGAATCCAAGAACATGAAAAGAGCAAACGCAATCGCTCAAAGCTCCGCCTCATTGGAATATATAACTTCAAGAAAACCCTAAAACAAGACCCGAACAATGCCACAACTATCGTGCAACACACCCCCAAACCCGGCAGGACCCAGTTTTCCCCAAGCAGCACAATCGACGTTAAACTTTAGCGCACCCTCGGCCGGAGGCGACCAAACAACTCCCACTCTTGGACCACTAACATGAGGAGAAACCAAGCAAGCCCAAGGGCACGCCCACCACAAGCTTCCTCTACTAAAACCGCTTCCTTCAAAGCCTTCACCCAATATAACGCACGGAGCTTGGTCAGAAAAAATAACTCATCAATCGATAGCTCTTTAAAGTTGAAAATTTTATCATTTCGGCCAAACCAAATATACCACAACAAAGTCGTGCAACACGACACTCACCACGTCCAATAAACTCCACTAAAAGAACAATGCAAACCAGGTACCAAAAACTCGCGCAAAGAGCTCGGTAAAGGCATAACCAGCTGCCATCAATCCATCAATCTATACCAAACTTCTTTGATCTTGCCGCACGAAAACAACACATAATCAAACTCATCATTCCCCTCACCGCACCATACACAAACGTCTATCGCATCAGGATCAGGAACCCTTCACTGCCGAATGAAGTTGATTGTCGGCAAACAACCCAAATTGTGAACCAAATGAATGTCTGAATTTTAGGAGGCACGAGCAGCTTCCACGCAAAGCACGGAGACATATCAGCACCCCCAACATCCAAAGAAATTGTCACAGACCGCCAGCCCGCGACCGCGACAAGCACTGCATTGGCAGTCCATGAGTATCTTTGTAGCATTTTGGGCTTGCAGAATGGCCCAAGAGCTGGTATTTTACCTTGGTAAAATGCACAAAGGATGATAATTACCATGGTAACTTGATAAGGCATCTGACTTATCATTTATGTGATTATTTGTAGAGATAATTCCCACTTTATCTCCCATTTGAATTTCAAAGTGTTGTAGATAGGATAGGCTCTCATCCTGACCATTGATCCTTTGTAATATTGACCGTTGATTGTACTGAGCTCTCACTATAAAAGGAGGCTCAACCTTGGTCATTTCATTCATTCATTCTTTCATTCATTCAACTTTCACTTCAGTTTGTAAGCTTTTACCTTAGAGTAATACAACTCAAGTATTCACTCATTGTTCTTGTTCTATGTGCCATCTTTCCTTTTTCTGCAACGCTTCTAAGTGTTCTAACTTAGAGAGTTTCTAGGTGACTTAGCCCAGTTTTCAGCCGAGAAAGAAGCTAAGGCCTCACGGTCATTGTGCGAAAGTCTAGCCCCATGACAAGTGGTATCAGAGCAAAGGTTTACTGATTCGAGATGACTCGTGATGGAGAAAGTACCGCAGTGAAGAAGAGTGTTGAGGCTGTGATGGAGAAAGCTAAGCGATGGTCGTTGAAGGATGTGATCACATCGATCTAGGGTAAGATCACTAAGCTTGAGGATTCTATAGCGGAAGTCAAGGTGGTGATGGATAAGCTGGAGCCTTTAGACCTGGAGAAGCTGGGTTTGTTGAATTTCGGATAGCTCGAGTCCTTGGAGGGAGTCAAGGATGATGTTCAGGCGGTTCTGAATGAGATGGATGTGAAGCTGACCCAGCGTGGTGATTCCTTAGAGGTCACACTGGTAACGCTAAGGAAGGAAGTTGAGGAGCTCAAGGCGAGTTCCGACAGTGCTGAACTGAAGAAGAAAGTTGAGTTTCTCAAGACTGAGTTACTCGTGCTGAAGGTGGCTATTGGGAATAACGTGGCCATGGCAGCACCCAAGGTTGGGGGTGATATCCCCAAGCCTGAAAGGTTCAAAGAAACTAGGTCTGCCCAGGAAATGGAAAACTTTCTTTGGGGGATGAAGCAATACTTCAAAGCAACCGACATTGAGTTGGATTCGAAAAAGGTATGCTTTGCAAGTATTTACTTAACTGATCTTGCACAAACGTGGTGGCAACGTAGGTGCGAAGATGTGAAGTGAGGGAGCCCGGCCATTGAGACTTGGAAGGAGTTCCAAGACGAGCTCAAGGAGCAGTTCTATCCTCAATATGTTGAAGATGAGGCACGCTCAAAGTTGAGGCAACTTAGGCAGGAGGAGGCCAAGTTCTTGAGGGACCATGTCAGGAAGTTTATGGAGTTGAGCCTTCAGGTTCCGAGTTTGAGTGAAGAGGATGGGTTCTTCACCTTCATGGATGGGTTGCAACCATGGGCGGAGATGAAACTGCAGCGACGAGGAATGACCAAACTCTCTACTGCCCTCACTACCACCGAATCTGTCATTGAGATTGGGCGTAAGAAACCTGACTCCTCCAAACCAAAACCGAAGCACAAAGGTCATGGTGGAGACAAGGGGAAGTCAGACAAGGATTCGAGTGGCGCGAATAAGCCTTCGAATGGGAAGCATGGTGAACATAGGGACTTTTAGTCCAACAAGTGCTTCTAGTGCCACAGAGAGGGAAATATTGCCAGAGATTGTCCTTAGAAAAACAAGATTGCTTCCATCAACGAGAAAGATGGGGGTGAAGGCAGCGAGACTCTAAAGCTTGGCTCCATCATTAGCACAATAGAGGTCAAGAAGGGTCGAAAGAAAAAGAGGTTGATGTTTGTCGACATCAGTGTTGCTGGCCAGAAGTTGAGTGCACTAGTTGACACAGGTGCATCTGAGCTGTTCATGTCCGAACAAAGTGCCAAGAAGCTTGGTCTTACCGTCGAGAAAGCCGATGGTTCTATCAAGAGAGTGAATGCCAAGGAAATGCCGATTGCGGGAATCGCAAAGGAAGTTCAGCTTGACATTGAGGGTTGGACCGGTAAGGAAGCCATCAAGGTAATCTCACTCGATGACTTTGATTTTGTTCTTGGGTTGAGTTTTCTAGACCGGATCAACGCTTTACCTGTCCCTTTTGCGGATTGTATGTGTATCCTAGATCCAAAGCATCAATGCATTGTTCTAGTTAGCCAAAGGTCCGGGGTAGGTGACAAAGTTTTATCCGCAATCCAGATTGCTAAGGCGGCGCCCAAGAAGGAGCCGACCTATTTGGCAGCCTTGGTGTGCGATGGGATGGTCGCAACCGAGGAAGTTTCGAGTGATGTGTAACAGGTGCTGGCCGAGTTTGAGGACATGATGCCAGATGAGTTGCCAAAGAAATTGCCTCTGAAGAGGGAGGTTGATCACAAGATTGAGCTTGTGCCAAATGCGGAGCCACCCGCTCGAGCCCCTTATCGGTTGGCCCCGCTCGAGTTAGAGGAGATGCGCAGACAATTGAAGGATCTCCTAGATGCTGGTTACATCCGCCCATCAAAGGCACCCTACGGTGCGCCAGTTCTGTTCTAGAAGAAGCACAATGGGTCCTTTCATATGTGCATCAACTACAGGGCTTTGAACAAGCTCACTGTGAAGAACAAGTATCTGATTCCTCTCATTGCAGATTTGTTCGATCAGCTTGGTGGTGCAAGGTGGTTCACCAAGTTGGACTTGATATCAGGCTACTACCAAGTCAGAATCGTCGAGGGTGACGAGCCAAAGACAACTTGTGTGACGAGATATGGCTCTTTTGAGTACTTAGTGATGCCTTTCGGCCTTACAAATGCCTCTGCGACTTTTTGTACTCTCATGAATAAGGTGCTACAACCATTCCTTGACAAGTTTGTTGTAGTCTACCTCGATGACATTGTGATCTACAGTAAGACGTTGGGCGAGCATGTAGAACACTTGCGGGAGATGTTCAGAGTCTTGCGGGAGAATGAGTTATATGTCAAGAGAGAGAAGTGCACATTCGCCCAGCAAGAGGTTCCTTTCCTTGGCCATATTGTTGAAGGAGGCATGATCCGGATGGACAAGGAGAAGGTCCGTGCCATTGATGAATGGGAAGCGCTGACTAAGGTAATCGGGTTGAGATCATTCCTGGGGTTGGCAAACTATTATCGGAGGTTTATCAAAAGCTACTCCAAAATCACCGCACCGTTGACCGACTTGTTGAAGAAGGACAAGGTTTGGGATTGGGGACCAGAGTGCCAGAAAGCCTTTGATGAGATCAAGCTCGCTATGGTGAGTGAGCATGTGTTGGTGTTGCCAGATTACACCAAGCCCTTCGAAGTTCACATTGATGCATCACACATGGCCATTGGTGGGGTTCTTATGCAGGAGGGACATCCAGTTGCATATAAAGCCGGAAGCTCAATGGGACTAAGCGAAGATACACGATCCATGAGAAAGAAATGACTGCGGTGGTGCATTGTCTACGCACATGGAGACACTATGTTCTTGGGTCTAAGTTCATAGTGTTCACTGACAATGTCGCCAACAGTTACTTCTTGACCTAGAAGAAGTTATCGCCAAAGCAAGCTCGTTGGCAGGAGCTCCTTGCCGAGTTCGATGTTACCTTGGTGCACAAACCAGGAAAGGTGAATTCTGTGGCCGATGCCTTAAGTCGGAGGTATACCATGGAGTTGACGAGTTTGCCAGAGGGGTCGATGCTAGAGTGCATCACGGAGGGGTTGTCACATGATCCCACATCCAAGTCATTACTTGAACTTGCCAAGGAGGGCAAAACCCGGAGGTTTTGGCTTGATGGAGGTTTGTTATTTGCTCGGGGACACCGCCTCTATGTGCCTCAGTTTAATGGAATCCGAAAGGAGCTCATAAGGGAATTGTAACACCCTAAATTTGGGCTTAGAAGTTTAGGGTCTGAACCGGACCGGTCTGAGAAACGATGCGAATATAAAAGGAGGTTTTAGGGAACACCTAGTTCGAGATACTTTAAAAATATAGGAAAATATCTAAAAATCCTCATTTATTATATAAAAGAGAATGGTGAAGTCAATTTTACAAAATGAAGTTTGAAAATACTACATTTCGGTGTAGTGACCAAATCGTAGTTTTTGCAAAAGTAAAATAGTGACTGTTTTGTAAAGGATTGAAACTTTGAATCTTTAATGAGCTAATTTACACAAAATATTTTTCTCCAGATTTTTCCTTAATTTGGGTAATTTTATTAATGTTTTAATTAAAGGAAATGAGGTTTAATTAAATGAGAAACTAACTTTGACTATTCATAACTACTTTCCACAAATTTTCCCCCTCTTCATTTTCTCTCAAATTCCTTCCAACCAAACACACTTTCTCTAGAAAATTTACTTTGATTTTACACTTCATTTGATGAGATTTCAATTCCTCTTTGATTCTTAATCAATCCCTTATCAAATTCACTTGATTTCTACATTGAGTTTTCATGGAAACTTGCCCAAATCAAGGAGAAATCATCATTTAGAGGTAAGCTTGTTCTTCTCCTATAAATACTCAGTTCTTTACTGAAATTCCCAAGTTTCCAATCCTTTATTAAAGTTTTTTGAATGGTTTTAATGTTGGAAACAAGATTTTGGCTTAAAACTCAAGATTTTGGAAGAGATCTTGAGGATTTTCGTGGATCTTGGTTAGGCTCTGTTTTGAGGTTGTTTTCTAATGTATTTTGGATGTTAATTGATGTTACAAATGAGATTTTATCAATCAAATCCCGAATATGTTTGTTTTCCTAAGTTTTGCTTGCTAGAATGGTGGTTTTTGGGGTGGATTTGGTGATCTGCTGTTGCTGGAGGTATAAGGTCATGTTTATGTTGCTTTTTGAAAAAACCAAACAAACACAACAACTACAAAATTACTACCAAAGCAAAAATTATGTAGAAAAAATATTCAACAAATATGTCAAAAGTAATTAGGGAATCAAGTAATTTGGAGTCCTTATGGTTGGAGGAGTATACTTGCTGCTAAACACTTGGTTTCTAGTAGATTGATGTGGCGAGTCGAATGCTTCTATTAAGGCTGCCAAGTCTTTCCTATTTGTATTGGTAGGGTGCAGTGCGCAACTTTGATCGAATTCATTAAATCGTTGTTCTCTCATCTCGTTGGATGGAACCACCTAGTAATCTCCTTAGCTTGTTTTAGTGAGGACCAAAGTGTTAGAAATAAGTTGTAAATAACAGTTAATTAATTGTTAGTTTGTTAATTAGTTGGACCGTTTCTGATTAAGTTGTGTATGGGTTATACTTATAAATACTCATCACTGTAATAGGCTGGTGCCTGGTGTACGTGGATAACCCAATGTCATTCTTTCGGTAATAAAACTTCATCTAAATTTTTATTGTTTGACTAATACTACTATCATTTATCCCTAACCACCGATCATCTTCCTCACACAATGACCGACGTCCTTCATCATTATCACCGACCAGGGGCGGTTCAAAGATTTTGGGGGTCCTGTGCAATTTATTAAAATATGGTTATTAATTTATAATCAATAAAATATATAAGTGTTTTTCAAAAAAAAAACCTTAATACAAAAAATATTATTAAATTGTCCTCTTGAGAACCAAAAAAAATTGATTTATAAACATCTAATTTCAAACATTTTCACTTCAAAATTATCATTCTTTTTGCATGTTTTAAGTTTTAGATAATTTTTTATATAAACATAATTATGTATATGATTTTATAATTTTTTTATAAATATTTAATTTTATAATGTTTCGGTAATAAAACATCATCTAAATTTCTATTGTTTGATCATCAATTACCGTCTTAAGTTGGCATCTTAAATTTCAAGTTTAGACTCGTTGAAATGCTAATAAGGTAGCTCATGCTCTAGCGCCAAAAACTTTATCGTACGCATATGACATGGATTTTAATAGACTCTCATCCATAGTTTTGGATGATATTTTTCATGCTTCTATTTATTGTAGAGGACACTATGATCGGTTGAATAAGGTGAACTACTCATATTTTTTTGGTTTAACCCTGAGTTTTCAACCCACTAGTCGATAAATTTAGATTAAGTTTTGTGGAAGCCCATCATGAAATAATATTTATAATTCAGTTTTTTTCACTCACAACGTCAAGATTCAAACATTTAACTTTGTTTAAAAAATCTATTGCCTTATTCCTTATACCATATGTGTTGGGAAATCTTTTGGATAGCCCAAACTTATGCATGTCTTCCTATATTATTTATATATTTTTTTATTAAATCTAATAAATGAATATGAATAAAAATATGTGTTTTTTATATTAAACAAATAAATTTAAATATAAGTATATCTAGTTTATTTATCAATTTCGTTATAAGTTCGTATATTAGTTTGTTTATACAAACTAAACATTTCTTATAATGGATATATTATAAAATTGATATTTAAGTTTGATTATTTTATACTTTAAAATTAAAATTATATATACTTATGAGTTATTTATTTATTATTCATGAATATATTTTTAATTATCTGTAAATATGTTAAATTATATGTAATCAGATATACATTAGTGAATATATCCGTTTAATATTTATTAACATAAATACATATAATTTTTAAATAAATAAACATAACCCCTTAAGATAAATAATTCTTCAATTTTAAACACTTTAAATATCCAATTGAAATATTAACTATTCATGAAACCTTATTGAACGTCGGGGATCAGACTTCCTTAGAATTGTTCTTGAATCTGACGGTGTGAAAGTTTTTCGCATAATCAATGGCAACTCCAATTGTTTCATGGGGTGATGTAGTGTGAAATCATATTTCCATTTTATTTTAAATTGGTCTTTAAATTTTTTAAATGTTTCGATTTTTCTTAAACTAAATTTTATTTTAAGTTGGTTTTTAAACTTTTAAATACTTCGATTTTATCTTTAAACTATAATTTTTATTCCAAATCTATTTAAGTTTTTAACTATTTTAATTTTTTCCTCAAAATAAAGTCTTATTCTAAATTTATCCTTAAGCTTTTGAACATTTTAATTTTTACTATAAACTATGACACTTATTCTCAAACTATTAGAATATGTTAATCATTATTCATGTCGCACGGTTAATAAAATAATACAAAAATTGTTAAATATCAAGTAAATATTATGCGATAATGTAATATGATATAAGCAATAATTACGGCTGAGTTTAAAAAAATATTGATTGAACTTAAAAAACACAAAAAGAATTATAAACAATTAAGAGAAAAAATAAAGGGCTAATTACCCCATTTATACATGAAGTATACTGAATTTTTATTTTCATACATAATGTTTTAAAATTTTTAATTTCATACATGGGGTTTTTGCCGTTAACGAGTTTGCTCACTTTCGTCATGAAAGCTGGCGTGGCGTGTACGGAAGCTGACATGTCATTTTTTTCAAAAAAATCACCATTTATTTAAAGGCATAATAGCCGAATTAGACCTTCAAGGTTTATTATTTTTCAATTTCAACCTTAAAAGTTTATTAGTTTTCAATTTCAACCTTAAAAGTTTAAAAATTTTAAACCCTAAACATAAATCTTAAACCCTAAATCTTAATCCTAAAGTTTAAAAAATTTAAACCATAAATCTATAGCCTTAAATTTATAGCCTTAAATCTTAAATCTCTAGATCTAAAACAATAAACCATAAAAACCCTAACCCTTTTCAATTGCCACATTCAGTCACCCACCAACCGACCGTTACAACCTCCGGCGACCGTTCTCATAACCTCTACACTTCCGTCCGACTTTGCCCATAGTCATAACGTCTTCAGTCGTGGCATCCATCAACTGATCGAACTCGTTAAAGTTCCCGTCACAATCCAGATCTATCGCCTGCCCCAATTTCTGTTGCAAGCCCTATTCTTCGGTGTTCGATCCTTTTACCCAGTTTCGTGCATCTGTCCCGATTTCCGCCACTAGCGCTGTCGTTTTGTCCTTTTACCAGGATCCGACAGAGACCACAACTAAAGATGACCTAGGGAGTTTCGAGCGGTTGATGGAGGCTACGGCTAAAGATATTACGGCCATGAGCGAAATCGAACGAAAGTGGGGAAGCTATTGGGACGATCGTCGGAGATTGTAACGGTCGGATGGTGGGTGATCGGAGGTGGTAGTTGGAAATGGGTTAGGGTTTATATGGTTTATCATTTTAAATTTTAAGATTTAGTGTTAAGGGTTTATAGTTTAGAGTTAAAAGTTTAAGGTTTAGAAATTTTTTAATTGTAGGGATTAGGTTTAGGGTATAAAATTTTTAAGCTTAAGGTTGAAATTGAAAAAAAATCTTGAAGGGCTAATTCGGCTATTATACCTTTAAGTAAATTGTTTTTTTTAACTGTCACATGTTTAATTTTGATTCGTCTGTACATGCCACGTCAGCTTCCGTAATGGAAGTGGGCAAATTCGTTAACGGTGAAAACCTCATGTATAAAACTGAGAATTTTAAAATATTATGTTTGAGGGTAAAAATTCGATATACTTCATGTATGATTGGGGTAATTAACTCAAAAGTAAAAGGCATAAGGATGTGGTTAAAAGCATCTAAAACTGTAGTTAAAAGATTCTTGAGATCAGTAGCCATCAACTCAGAAATCTTCTACACCAGGGATGTAAAATTAAACATATAATCGATAGTAGAATTTCTTTTGATTCAATCATGGGAATTTCTATTCAATTCAACCCCTAAGCACAAGGTTAAACGCCAAAATTAATAAACCTTAAATCAAAATTTCTAAACATCATTTAGAATTTTCGTACTTAAGGTTTCCGAAACGTTGAAAATAATTTACTAATGTTTATCATTTTTTAGCATTTTGGGATTTTTTTTTCCAATTCCATAAAAATCATCTGATATTATTTTTGAATTCATGTTCAAATTCTAAATTTTTTAATCAAAATTTTAAACCCTCCAAATTAAATTAAATTAAATTAAACACCAAAAAATTATAAAACCCTAAACTAAAATAATGAAAACCCCAATTCACTACTGGCAAAGCTCATACATTATTCAACAATAAACGATCTTTGCAAAACTCATAATCACGTCAAATTTTCAATGCAATCCTTATGTTATCCGTTGATTCAAAGTGATTCGTATTTTAAAGAAAAGATTTGATTCAAGTGATTCACCTTTTAAAAAGATGATCTGATTCAAAAAAAAATACTTTCTACGTTTATTTTTCTTTAATTTTGATTTAATAGAGAGGTATTATATTCTCATACCGTGAATTTAACTCATATAAGATGAGACAATGTAAACATCCTTAATATTAGGCCAATTAGTAGATCTCTATTTTTTCTTTAAATTTAATTGTTTTTAAATATTTTATTTAAAATTTAATTATTTTTATATTTTATATTAAAATAAAATTATATTCCACATGTAAACATGTGATATGTTAGATGCCGTGTCATTTAAAATATATTGCATTGTGTACGTGACATGTCATCACCATTAAAATTTTAACCGTCTAGTCAACATGTTATTTAAAAAATGTGTAATATGACAAAAAGATATAAGTTGAGGATAAAATTTATCCTTAAAAAAAAGGATAAAGATCAAAATGACATAAATAGTAAATATTAAGGTCTAAAATTATTTTATGCCAAAATAAAACTACAAACGTTTTTAATTTCATTTTAAATAATAAAGTCTAAATAAAATATTAAAAATTGGTGTTGAAATTAACGATAAAATGACGTATAAATAAAATATGAAATATAAATGATAAAACAAATAATATCGTTTGCAATTAACTTGTAATATGCACGAACCAATTTAACATTGTTAAATAATTGAGAGATACTAAAGCAAAACAAAAATAATATGTTAGATACTATATTACTAAAAACAATAATTGGATACTAAAATAATAAACACTAACATAGTTAAAGTACCAAAAAGGAGAAGAGGTAAGAAAGGGGTAGAACCGATGATCTCTATAACGGGCCCAAAAGAATCTCTTTTCGTCAGATTCAGACCGAGGAAGAAGAAAGTGCAAGAGATGGAATAAATTTGACCAAATGAGCAGAACTAGGTGACCAGAATTTGGTTGGTTTTCCCAATGGCCAATGCAGAAATTAATAAAAATAATTACAATATAATAACAGGGGAATTAATGTTGCAGCTTTTGAAAGAGAAGAGAAGCCATTAATGAGCATTAAAGGAGTGTCACAGATTTCAAACAGAAATGAAGCCTCGAAATTGGCGTGTGATTTGAGAGTGGGAGCTGAACCTGAACCTGAACCTGGGGGACCGGAGACTCTGTCACTTCACCTCTGCCCGCTACTGAACAAAAGAAAGAAAAATTCACACAAAAAGAGAGGGGGGGCTGCCTATGAGCATTAATGTTTAGGGTCTTAAAAACCTAAACTCTAAGCCACATGCTATCAGCCTCATGTTGTATGTATAAACAAACAAAGTCTGGGGAAGGGTTGAAGGATTTGATGGGTGCAAGTGCCGAGGTGCCCTTTTCCCTCTGAGTCAGGGTCAGAACCCTTGTGGCCCCTACCCTCATTTTCCGTTCCTGATCTGAACCCCCTTGGCGGAAAGTTTTGCCAATCACCCCTTGTACGAAGCAACATTAAAAAGGTCCTATGTAAACCAATCAAACGAACACAAATAATAGTATATTTATATTTATTTGTTTAATTTTATTTGAACAAATAAAAAATTATAAACGTAATTTTTTATTCATGCTTGTTTATTAAAAAATGTAGTTCGTTCGTGTTTATTTATTAAAATGATATGCAAATATAAACAAACACAAACAAATGCAAACAAACATCGAATATTATTTAATTTTTTACTTAAGAAATCTGAAAGCCGTATAATGAGTATTGTTTATATTTTATATTATTTCATATTTTTAATATATGTGTTTTTAAGATTTTTTAAATATAATACTTTTGTTATGAAAAATAATAAATGTAAATGGATATAACGTGAATAAGTTTAAACGAATATAGACGAACGAATTGTCAAACGTTCACGAACGAGCCCTTTGTTTGTGTTCGTGCATTTAATTAAACGAACAAAAAATCTTGTTCATGTTTGTTTAATAAACAAATAAACATAAACGAACTTTTCGTTGGAGGCTTGGTTGGTTCACAACCCTATATATACATTTATGATGCGCTTATTAAGGTAATATTAAAATTTTCCATCAATAAGTAATATTTTATTATCCTTGGTCATATAAAAATCTTGATTGTAGGGTAAATAAAACTCAACTCGCAAAAACGAAATTATTTTACTCGACTTGATGCAAAACTATCTGACTTGTCTTGATCCGACTCTTAATTTCATAAATTCGACTCGAAAAATTTCAAATAAAGTTTGAGTTATAAAATTAAAATTCGAGCAACTCAAATTTTTTAATAAATAGTATATCAGTTTTCAAGTTTGAGTCAAGTATCTATTTTGCCTTATATATAATGGGGTTTGGCAAGGGAACAACATGAACGACCATTCAGGGCCTCATCTTCTATCTTCATAACTTCACAAATTTTTCAAGTGTCAATCTAGTAAGTTAGTGGTTGACCCTTTTTTAGTTGTAGTTATGATATTTTTATTAACAAAACAATGAAAATAATATGTTTGATAAATTTTAATCATGTTTGTATGGCTTATTAATAAAATATTAAATCAATTCTTCAAAGTAATGGAACATATAATTTTGTTCCATATGGGCCCATTTTTAAGTTTTTGTTTATGTCCCTAAAAATGTCAGAGACGACTCTGCTTATATACATATGAAAAAATATAAAGATAATATATATATATGTATTGAATGTGGTTATAAAAAACAGTTTATTAGTATCATAACATTATAAATGTTTACAATTAAATTTGAACATAAACTCGAATAACTCGACTTGATAAAATTTCAAATAAAATTTGACTTATAAAATAAGACTCTTCAACTTGACTAACTCAAAATTTGTTGACTCGACCGAATGTCCACCCTACTTGATTGATATTATTTTGTCTTGTTTGATGAAGAATGTTTTGAGTTAAAATTAAGAATTGATATATTTTTAGAGTTTTAATCAGAAAAATCTGCTAATTTAGGTTTTTTTTTTATAAATATAAGTTTGTAAAAAATGATTGAGGTGAAACTTCTAAAATTCACAAAGATAAAAAATGAGTTTTTTTGAATTTAGAGGATTGAGTATAAGAGTTGTACTTGACAATTACAAAGAGGGTTATTTACCTAATTTTAAACAACTCACATATATGTTGAAGTAAAATATATTCCCATATATAATGTAAATATTTGTTTTCCTTTCAAATAGATGAGATAAATATATATGCTTTAAATATTATTTTATTTTTAAAATTAAAAAAATTGTGCTGAAAATATAATTTCATACATAAAAAATTAATATATATGTCCTTCAAATATGTTTAATAATATTATATTAAAACTAATTATTTTCATGATCTAATACATATATTTATATCTTAAATATTAATAACCAATAAACTATTTAAACAAGTATGGAACATAATCATGTCTATATATATGTCATTTTACTTGTGCAAATAAGCAAACAACTATTAACTATTAATTGATTTTACTAAACACTTTTATACAATCAGTTAATGCAATCAGGCATCAACTAGTCAAATTAGTTAATGTAATCTGCTATCAGCTCTCAGCTAATATAATGCACTGTCAACGATATGTTAATTACCAAACATAACCTTTTATTTTTCACATTACTTCATAAAAATAATATAAGATTATCGATAGTAAATACTATTTAAAAATATAATCTAAGTGAAAAATGAATGATCTTAAAAAATTCGAGTTAAATCGCCTTTGTCTGCAAAATGTATGTATATTTTTAAAATGTTATGAATATTTATAAATATATACTATTTTATAATCAGCTTTAAACTATTTTTACTAGAATGTTATAAAGATTAATGTTATTACCTATTACCATCGACTTTTCTTAAGTAATATATACCATTTTTACTAGAATGTTATATTTCGGATAATTTTATCTTTCAAACTTATTACATCCCAAGACCAATGTTATTACCATCGACTTCTTAAGTAATATACCATTTTTACTAGAATGTTATATTTTCGATAATTTAACTTTCAAACTTATTACACCTCAATAAATAAATAAATAAATAATAAGCAATATGGTAAATTACATCATTGGCCATTAAACTATGGGGAAAGTTTTATTTTGACCATTAATCTTTTAATTTTGTCAATTAGATCACTTAACCATTTAAATGATATCAATCATGTCAATGACCGTTAAAAATTAACGAAAAAACTGACATTGTAGTGAAAAAAATAGTATAACTACATATAATTTGGTCTAGTTACTTACACATTTTATCAATTTAATATTAATTTTAATTTAATTAAAAATGGTATAATATAAATATTGTTATGAAATTTAGTTGCAAAAGGTTATTTTTCTTGTAGTGTAAGTATGGTATTAATACTGTAAACACACATGAAACATGAAAATTTCATGTTTGTTCTTTAAGCTAACAATAATTAAAGTTGAATTTGTTTAAGATTAAAATATATGCAGTATATTAGGACACCGAAACTCCTTAAAGATAAGGAAATTAAATATGGAACCAATTATCAATGCTGTTGTTGCTTTTATGTGCAACATGTGTTCATGTCAGATCCTTACTTTATGCAAATTCAGGGTGATGTAGCTCAATTTCAACTGCATATTACCATGGACCCAGAAAAAAATGTTACATATTTGGGGACATTCTTGAAATGTGGCCTAATTGTTAATTAAAAACTTTAGAGTATTTTATTTTATCATAACTTTAGAGTATTTTTATGAAGTTGCAATTAAAGAGATTATGAATATACATTTGCCGACTTCGATGGGATTATTAACTAATGATGATTTCGTTGAAGAATGTGGGGATTCCAAAATTGTAATGTCACAACTCATCAGTGATCATGTTGGGATGGTGAAGGGTATTTTATAAATTTTTATGGACTTCAAATATAATCGATTCGATTTATTATTCTATTTTTTCGAGCATAATTGTAAGGGTGAACATTCGATCAAATCGAGTTAAAATATTTTGAGTTAGTCTAGTTGACGCTCTTATTTTGTAATTTAAATTTTATTGATTTTTTCGAGTCAAATCAAGTATGAAATTCAGGTCAAGTCGAGTCAAGTTGTTTGAATTTTTGTTCAAATCTAATTATAAGCACACACGTGTGTGTCTTCATATTTTTTTCATATGGGATATACATATATCTAGAAGAGTTGAGGGACTCGGCTAGAACTTAAAAATTGGTCTATTAATTACAAAAAAATTAAAATTATTCAAAATTTCATTTTATAACTCAAACCTTTTTTTTTAATTTTTTCTAGTTAAACTGAAATTACGATTCCAATCGAGTCAAGTCAAAATTTTTGATTTCTCGAAACGAATCGTGCTCACACATACATAAAAGTAAAGTACATATATGAAATCATTCAAGTTCATTGCTTGCAGTATAATGCATCTAAAAACAGGTTTGGCCGTCATTGATTATGCATGCTATTTCTTATTGATTAAGATATGCTTAACTAGCAACTTAAAGTAAGTGAATGAAATTCGATTAAATTTGAAAAAAAAATGTTTTTCAAATTTCAAAATTTTAAATCAAGTTATTTAAATCAACTCAATTTTTGAACTCAGATTTCGAGTTTGAATTAAATTTGAATATGTAAAGTTAGAACAACTGAAAATTTGAAAATTTAATAACATAGTTTTGGTGTTTAGCTAAGTAACTTAATTGTTTTATAATGTAGTCTATCATTCTCTTGTTTCTTCAATTTTTCATTATTTTAAGTTAATTTTTGATTAAATTTAAACCACACGATCCTCCACCACTATACAATGCATATGCAACTTGTATTCATTCGTTTTCAATCTAGTCCATCAATTTCGATTTTTTTTCAATGGGATCACTTGACTACATCTCTTTGCAAATTATTCTTCCCCTCAAATTCTCCAACTTTTTATACTCTTATCAATATTTTGCTCTCAAAAACACTTCTTTTAAAAACAACAATGTAAATATATTATATACTTTTAGAATTATTTGTATATCAAATAATATTATTACAAATCTTACTTACACATGTGAAAAAAGAATATGAGAAATTATATTTGCATATCGTATATGATTAGAGATGGTTGTCTAAATTGAAACCCGTCAATATCATAATATTTAATTATATTTAAATTAGAATAGAAAATTGAACAAATATATTCGTTTTGACTCAATTTAAATTTCATAAACTCTAATTATTTAAACAAATTTAAATAAAATTTGAATGATAAAAAAATACTCATTAACTCAACTAACTCGAATATACAATCTAGAGAAATAAAGATGTTTTGACTTTTGATTATCCCAAATACCAAATTCTCCAATAGAGTTTTAAGGGGGTTGGTGGTAACTTTTTCTCTAATAAAAAAATATGAGAAATTAGGGTTTGCCCCCCGGCAAAGCTGCAACAAGTGGTAGAAAAATGAAAATCGTGTTCTTATTTAATAATAATTATAATTTGGGGGGTCATCATCTAGTAAGATCCTTTTTAGTCGACAACCTAATAGATAATGCTGTAATCCATAAGCATAACGTAGTCGGCAAGCGTATCAGCCAAGAGGATTCAATCCATAATCTTTTCTTTTTTTAAAAATCAAAAGTAAATCCATGCTCTCATCAAATGTCAGCCAAGCCTTCAAATAATTTTTTTTTTTAAAAATAATGTAAAAACCGTCCCTCCAGCATAGTTGTTAATTTCAATTTTCAAGGTCAAATAGAAGGTAAGTTCATGCCCCCACGTCCTCTTATAAATACTGCCAACCCTCTTCTTTCTTTCCTCACCATGTGAGCTCTGAACACAAATTTACAGGTCTTCTAATGGAGTCTAAGTATGGGAGAACCTATAAAGCTCAGGAGGGATAGCGCCATCTCCGAGTTATTATTTTTTCTTTAAAATAAACGTCGATGGCGCTATCTATCCTGAGTTCCATGGGTTCTTCTTGCTCTATATATCTAATCTGCTGCTGTTTCAGCTTCAAGAACATGGTACTTCTCAATTCTGGTCAGTTCTTTCTCCTAACCATATATGATATACAAATATATTTTCTTTGCTCCGCCTTTTAGTTTGTGTTGTAGGCTGCAGGTTGTTTTCCTAGCTTTATGGGAAAAAGGGTAAAAGATTTTTCTGCAGACTGCAATCTTCTCATCAAGGTAAAAAGCTGGTGATTATTATTCAGGACTGGTCTTGGATTTTCTTATTGCAATGTATTTTCTCTCATCTCTCTTCAAATTTTCCCAAAAGGGTTTTGTTTTTGTTTCCTTGTAGTGATTCTTTGTATCATAGTATTTCAATGAAATGTTTCTATGTATTTTTCTGGGATTTTTGTATCATTTACAATCATCTATTTGAACAAAGGATTCAAGTAGCGGTCTGGCATCACAACAGTGGCTGTCATATAGCAGTAGAGGTACTGTTATTGCAGAAAATAAAAGTCCACAATAACATATGTTATATTCGTGCGGAAAATACGGCAAAAACTGCAATTTTAATCCCTTAGTTGAGCATGCATTGGATTCACTAAATACTTGATAATATGTGTTGGTTTCTGAGCAAGTGATTCACTCCTGCAAGTTGCAACTCATCTTCATCCTCAATCAAGCTTGGTAAGCTAGGGTTTTGACTTGAAGGCTTTTTCTCATTCCCACAATTGTTTCCTTTTTCATTCATTTCTTCATCACCATCATTGGCTGTGTTAAGAAAAGCAATTAATTAAGTAATAAAACCTGTTTTCCTCCATGCAAATGAAGCATTAGTGATTAATAAATGAAACCTTTTCAATCCGGGGTGGATAATGATGTTGATGTTGACCTTTTAATTTATTCGAATACTTTTATGTAAATGCAGCAATCCCGTTGTCTGCCCCGTTGAGATGATGCGGTTGGCCATTAATGGCCAAGTGTAGGGCTGGGATGAATTGATTTAAAAGAAAAATGATGTGACTTTAGGGTACAGATATGGGAAACAAAAGAACCAAATCTGCTGTTATCATCCCCACTGTGCATATTATTAACCCGTGTAATGTATGATCATCGTCTCCACAGCAAGGTGGAGAATGTGCTTCAACAGAAACACCCACCTCTCTAACAGTGTTTGGAGTTTAATCACCCATTTTGTGTAAAAGATTCTGAAAAATAATACTCATCAATCATCATTACAGGATAGAAATCGTTTGTTTCCAAATCATGCATTCAATTTAGGATTTAATATAAGATTTAAAGTTAGAGTCTCTAGTTAAGAAATCCTAAGATTTAAAGTTAGAGTCTCTTAACTATAATATAATTATAGAGTATATAATTATAGAGTATATGGTTTAAGATTTAGAACTTAAAATTTAAGATTAGAATTTAAAATTTAATTTTTAATATTTTTATGTAAGATCTAAAAGCGGCATATTTAGAGACAGTAATTTTTTTATCATTGCTATACATGTAATTCCATTTTCCACCTCAAATTTCCTTTATTAAATTCAATCTAATTTCAAACCGGAATTTTCTTTCTTCCCCACATATAATAACATCTAGAGACAGAAGTGTCTGTAGCTATTTGATTGGCTTGTGAATATTCTGGTTTCCGAAGCTTTTCAAGGTAGTCACGTATTCTAAATCTTAGAGTAATCTTTTAATTTAAATTTAATTTTACCATACAAATTTAATCCAGAATTATAACCAACACAAATATTCCAAATTCGAAGTAATTTAAGGACAAGCAAAGCTTAATATTAACTTGATCCTTAATTGATTCAAAACAATCAAAATTTAAAAATACTTTGTTAAATTTGGTTCGAATTGAAATGGTTTTTTTAAAAAATAAAAAGCTGAATTTACCCATAAGTTCAATTGATAAGTCTACTATAGGTTGGGGTAGATGAGTGGGTTGTTGAATATTATTGTCTTTATTATTGTGTATTTTTAAATCTCCTTGGTTATAACTGAATGAATATATCTTAATTAGAGGGGTATATGTTCACTTTATGTACGATGGAGTTTTGGACATGTGCGAGATAAGTAACTGTTAGATGTGTTTATTTTTGGATATTAAATCGGATTCTATCCGTAAATTCGGATATTCGAAATTTTGGATCGGTAAAATAGCGATTCATATCTAATCAAGAAAAATTGAATATTCGGATACCCGATTATCCAAATATATAATTTGATTTAAGTATTTTTTTTCGAATTTGATAGTTGTATCTATGAAAATTTTAAATTTTCGAATACAAAAATTAACAAACTGTCAAATAAAATAAGATTTCTATCTTAAATATGTTGAATTAAATATTTATTTGGAAAAAAAATAGTTTAATAAATTACAATAAGCTAAGCAAAAAAATTACAATAAAAAAATAAAAAAATGATTTTAAAAAGGCATTTAATATATTTTTTACTAAGATAAATATATATATTTTTATAAAAAAAACTTATATATGTTCAGAATTATAAATCAAATGTTTCATCTTAATAAACAATACAGGTCATATGAACCTTTGAACCGCTGATATTTATAAGATTGACCTGCCTCTTTGGAGATGATAGTTTTTAATACGAATGTTGAAGACTTTAAAAAAATACTAATATATCTGTGTATACAGATACACCATGAACACATCTTTAATTAGATGATTACGAGCCTAATTTGATTGATAATGTTATTAATGTGATGAAATTAAATATATTTAAACACTTAATATTTTTTGATTTAACTGTATTGATGTAATACATAAAAAATACATAATATTATTTATAATATTCTTTGATTTAACGGTAATATCACTAGCTACTATAATGGGTGCATAATGCATTTAAAAATCAAGATTTTAATGGAATTTGGTAGCTCCCTGTGTTAATTATTTTAACTTTGATTATTTTAGTTTCAAATTCTTTAAATTTATATTGAGTCGTTTCGAGTATGAGTTTTGTCATTAAAGTTTGAGACTCGGATCATGTTGGATTTTCCCCCAATCATTTTAGATTATAAAAAATTAATTTTTCGGTCAATTAGGAGTTAAGGATTGATTGAGGTTGACACATTATTTTGTTTTCGTGGCTTAACTAAAAAAAATAAGTACCCTCTTTTGTGGCTTAACTTTTTTTTTTGCGATAGGTGCCTTTAGCTGAAATAAGTAGGGTGTGCACTGTGCACTAGTTTTACCGAATTAACTAATCGAATTGATTTTTTCCCAGTTAATTTAGTCGGTTAATTTTATGTAGGTTTAGTTAACGGTTATTTTTTTTTTGAAAAATTAGGTTATCGGTTAATACGATTCGAAATTGGTTAATTAACCAAAATTATTATATATTAAATATTATATATATTACATATATGTATTTTTGGTGATTGAAATTTTAAAAATTATAAAATGATCATTAAGTTTTTTTTTGAAATATTATAAAATAGGGATTAAACTTTTATCAAATTGGCATAAAATAAAGTTCAGTGACTAAAAAAATCATTTTAGCATAATATAGTGACCAATTGTGTGATTTACCTAAAATTTTATAACAATTTTCGGTTAATTCAAAAATCAACAGATTTTTTTTGGTTCGGTTAAAATTTTTTGAAAAAATTTCAGTTCGTTTAACAGTTAAAAGAAAAAACCCGGTTAATAAATTTTGGATAATTCGGTTCGATTGATTATCCGAATGCACACCCCTAGAAATAAGCTAAACTTTTATTTTTTGTTGAAATAGGTGCCTAAAGTTTTTTGACTGAAATAAGTGCTTAAAGTTTCATTTTTGGCTTGTTTTAAAGTTAACTGAGCCACCTACTTTGGCCATAAAAAATGAACTTTAGGCACCTATTTCAACTAAAAATAAAATTTTAAGCACCTATTTTAGTAAAAAAATACTTTAGTCACTTATTTCAGCTAAAAATAAAACTTTAAACATATTTCAGTCAAAAATATTTTAATCACTTATTGAAAAAAAAAACGCAACTTAGGAACTTATTCTATAGTTAACCCTTGTTTTTTTAACATGAATTTACAAGTTTAAATTCATCAAGTTCAACGTACTGTACATCATGAAATTGACTGATTCCATGCAAAACAGGACTCTGTAGGAAACAAATGGACTTGAATTGAGCCCGTTGAAGGGGGGAAGAAACGATCGTAAATGTTAAAACAGATAAAGCTAATGGAGTTGAGCCCAACATCCTTCACTAAACCCGATCCAATTGAATTCGATATTATTTTCCAGAATTTGACACTCTCTTTCACGGCCGCCGGTCTATCCTGTCCTTCGCACTTCGCAGAGCCACCGTCCTCCGCCTAGTTCCCTCTTTTGCCGCTACTTCCTCTGTCATTGTCTCTTACCACACAAATTTTAATTCCTAAATAAAAGTGCTCGCCTTCTGATTTATTTTGCAGCTATGGACGACGACAATTCGAACGCGTTGCGGAGAATGTCGACCCGTACTCGTAAAGTGGCTCCTAAAATGGCTGCAGCACTTGGCAGTTCTGATAATCGAACCCAGGTTTTGCCCACTTATTAAATTTACAATTTAGCATTACGTTTTTGCTGTGGAATATTGGAGATTAACTAGTTGGGGTTTAATATTGTGGGGAAGAAAAGGCAGCTTTGGCCCGTCTTGAAGCTTTGGAAAATGACAACGCTGGGATTGAAACAGTCGAAATGAACGATGATGATGAAGCTTCTCTTGATGAAGATGATCAAGGTTTCCTTCTTTCTTTATTTGATTTTTTTTTAAATTTAGGAAAAATGGTATTTGATAAGTTGAAACGGTATATTTCTTTAGTAGGACAAAAGGTATAAACATTTGAATTAAGATGCTAGTTCTGGGTGAGTAATTAGTGTATTGTAAATTTAAACAGAAGCTCAAACAAATTGACTTGACTTAGACTCGAGTTTCATAATATCGACTATGACTTGAAAAAGATTTGATATCAAGTTGAAATTATATAATAAGATTCATCAATTCGACTAACTCGATTTTTTTTTTTTGCTTACACGACCGAATGCTCACACTCAACTAATTCTACTTTGACATCGGCTCAACTCTCACCCAGGGAAATAGCATACACACAACCTGCCTTTTTTAATTGATTTTTTATTGGTGAAAGTAATAATAATTAGGAAGAACTTTGTTTCAACCATTAGAATACCTACCCGAGAAAATGAAGTTGAAAATATAAACTTTGTTTGTCTTAGTAATGCTTAAGAGTATGATTTATGTTGTCAGTGTTAAGCATTCTTAGCCTAAGCATCATTTTTGAGAGATTGGTTTTATTCAAAGCCTTATAGATATTGGAGTTCATACCCTATAGATATACTAGCTCTGCTTAATTGTGTGTTTCACTAGAGGTTATACCATGGAAGTCTTTTAAAAGGATGTTGCACCAGATGTTATAGCATTACTAATCTTCATGTCTTTGATCTTTTTATTATTATTATATATCTGTTTTGTATTTATAAGCTTACTACAAAGTGAACTGCATATAACAGTTTTACACGTTTAATACACCCGTAGCACAGCGTCAGCAAAAATAAACCAACTTGCTAAACATACATGTCGTCTTCTAATCTGCAATCTTACGCAATCTTCACATTAATTCTGTCCCCTGCGATCTTTCTAACTGCAAGAAGTCTATATCTGCTTAGTTTTTTATTAGAGCCTTCTTGTTGAACCAATTGAATTCAGCGATCCAGTCACCACCCTGCCTCTTAGTAACCCATGGTTGAAGGACTTTTTGCCAAACCGGCACGGTGACTTCAGAATCATCCTATCTTTGGGTTTTTTGTGCCTTGGTTTGTTTATGTTTCCTACCTTCATGACATGCTTTATTCAACCAAAGCAATTTTAAAGGGCTGTAGTCATTTGAAGTTGTTTAAGGAACTGCAACTATCCTTGAAATTTTCTCTTCTAATGTTAGGTTTGGGAAGCTGTTTGACTATTTCACCTTGTTTTAAAACCTTGTTCATTTTTTAACCTTGTATTTTCAGCATACCTGCAAAAGAGATCCAAGGGCACAAAACGAAAAACCCGGCAGGCAAAAGCACTTGAAAATGCTAGGAGGGCTCCCAGGTCATTTCTTGAGCTCTTACATGAGGTAACGGGATAGTGATATTTCGATTCATCCTGATTTTACATCAGTTTCCAGAACTAACTAATTCCTATATTTGAAGGCAAACTTGGAATCCTTGCCTCCTCATGTTCCATCCTATCTGAGGGCAGCAGTGGGACCTCCAAGCTCCACCTCCCGCCGGCTTTTTTGCAGCGTTTGTGGCTTTAGTGCAAGATATACATGCGTGACTTGTGGTATGCGCTTTTGTTCGAGCCGATGCCAAAATGTACATAACGATACTCGATGCATGAAGTTTGTTGCATGAGCGACGAGTCTTAAGAAATTTAGTGTTTCTACGGTACAGTTTCTTGGTAGGGTTTGTAAAGGTAAGGGCAATAGAGAAACAAGAGGAAGAAACCATTGTACTCTGTATTCTGTTTAAATTGATATTTGATACTCATATCTCAACATGCTTAAAGCAAACTTTCTTTTAAGGCACAGCACACCATGTCGTAAAAAGTGGACCGACATGGTCAACCTATTGAATGAGAAATTTGTCAGTCTAACGGTTCAATTATAATAAAAAAGTTAAATAACCGGTCTGAATAGAGAACAAGGGCTTATGTATTATCACGATTGGGAAGAGGTGGAAATAATAATCTCACGTCAGAAAGAAAAATAAGGTCTCCTGGCCTATTACGAGTGCAGTTAATTTGTGACTCTGCTCATGAGGTTGAGTGGGGGGAGTGACTATGCTTATCGTTTACATTGTATAAAAAGAAGACTAGAATTTGAGAGTTGAGATAATCTGTTATTTTATTAAATAGTGAATTTTCTAAAACTAGACATAAAAAACGAGGAAACTTGTACTATTAATCTTTGTTCTTAGGAACACAACATTGATTATGCCAAATAATAAGTTGTTCAGCACTAGTCCAATTCAGGACATACAACATCAAAGCAAACAATGCTATAAAATGCTTGAAACCAAATCCATGTATTAAATCTTTAAGGACTCGAGTAACTGGCTGAAACTGGAGCGCCTAATAGTCGATGTTTAACATCGTGGCAGATCGAGTGGTGGAGGCTGCACTGTCTGCAATTTCCCCACTCCGTTCTCGACTAGCAAAGCTGTGGCCAAACCCCAGGGGAGATGACTGTCTATATGACAATGGAGCAGCCAGATTCCTGTTTTTGGACCAGTTCAATAAATGACATGCATATCAACACATTGAAGCCAAGGAATGTACTTGGTATTATTATTTATGTAAGTTTGGCATGTTACCTGGATTGTCAGCCTCGAACCGGATGGCTACCCATCCACCAGGAGGTGTTCCAACGGTATTTCTCTCTGGCGGATCGATAAGGTTGAATTTGGCTGGATCGTTTTTGGGATCGAAGTTCCCAAAACCACTTCCGACAACATAGAATTGGTAGCCATGGAGATGCATAGGGTGATTTTCAGTTGTAACGATACTTGTATCCTGGAAGACTATTTGTACCTTGGAACGATACTTCATTTTAAAGAGTTTCGTTGCCTTAACAGGTTGCCAGAGACCTCGGGGCACATTACCTGAATAATCAAATTGAACCGGAGGAAAAGGCGGGAAGTCGGTGGTGAAGATACCGGGCTGACCTTGGTAGTAGGCCTGCATTAAGGAGTTCCTTCTTGGTAATACGAAGGAGACATTGTTGATGCTGGCAGCAAAGCGAGTTCCGTTGGGGCCTTGGCATCGAGGGCTATTACGATTTGTGCAATTGATTAGTCCTAATCCCACTGTGAAAAACAAGCTCTCGTCTATCTCAAGGGGAACTTTGGCCTTGGAAAGACTCCTTAGTTGTGAAGCGAATGCAGTCGCAGTGGCTGTGTCGTTGAACCCCGGTAGCTGAGGGAATATCGGTTTTAAAGATTGCCCTTTCTTTGCACAGCACGGAGCGGATTTGTATTCAAGGATTGCAGTCGTGGTGGTATTGTCAAAGGGCGCATTGGCGGAGTTGTAGGCATGTGCTGCCATGTAGTAACGAGCCGGAGTCTGATCCACGGTAAGAAGGACATCGGTTGTCTGGCCAGGAGCTATCATTATGACGTTTGTGGCGAATGGCTTGGTGTAGGCAGCGTCAACAGCAACAACAGTTAGTTTGTGGTTAGCCACACCAAAGAACATCTCTTGATTCATTGCAGAGTTGATGATCCTCAAGAGAATCGTCTCGCCCACTTCCACGGGAAATATCGCAGTTTCTGCATATGTAATTGAGGAGTTACTATATCATCCCCTACATCGATGCTCCTCTTTCGATTTAAATGGTGAGAACATACCTTTGCTAGAACATCTATATAAATCCCCTGGTTGGCCATTAATTGTCAATGCATCTGATACATTTGGAGCAGCTCCAGTGAAAAGTGCCAGCCTTAGAACATCCATTGGATTCCTATCCCACCATTCTCCTGTTTATCATCATCATCATCATAGTCCATTTGAGTTATGTTATATAGATATATATGTGTGTATGTATGTATATATATATATATATATGTGTTACCAAGAAGAATAGGAATTTCTCTCTTGGGCATAGGGAAAGGGTATGGAGAACCCAATTTAGGATGTATGATGAGAGCTCCATAAACTGTGGCTCTAAGCCACCTGCTATGAGCATGCCACCACAAAGTCCCCTCCTGGTTTTGGATGGTGAATTGGTACGTGTAAGACTGCCCCGGTCGGATAGGACACTGCGTCACGAACTCAGGTCCATCGGCCCACGGATTTCGCAATTGTCGCACTCCATGCCTGATTAATGGACTATCAGAAAAAAACAATACAAACAACAGTATAGTCATATTGTATAGTTGTTTAGAAATTACCAGTGGAGGCTGACATTGTATCTGGCTCTGTTTATAGCTTTGATCACCAGAGTATCCCCGTCTCGCACTTCCAACGTCGGCCCCGGGAATTGCCCGTTCACCGTAATCGTACTATGAGTCCTGCACAGCCTCTTCACTGGCTTTGCTTCAATCTGTTCCAACAAAACAAGATAAGAGGTAAAATTTCAACAAGAAGGGACAGTGTTATAATACTTGGTTGAAACTATTTTACGAAGAAGTCGTACGACGAATTCATGGAAGTGAACTGCTGCATCTGCAAAGGAAGCAAGGAAAGCAAAGAGTAAAAGAATGGCAAAGAACAAGTAAGAGCTGCATGGTTTGGCACTGAGTTTGTAATACTCCATTGCTTTGTCTGTGAGCTTGGTCTTCAATCTTCATGGACAGCAGCTATTTATAGTGTGGAAAATGTGGGAAAAAAGACAAGAACTCAACTGTTTCATTCACATTGGAAATCAAAAGAAAATGTTATTGAAAAATTAGGTTTCAAGTCAACCAGAGGCAGAGTTAGTCTAACCATAAAGAGGATTTGGTGCACCCACTGCTGGACCAATATCATTTAACAAAGGGAGATTCTGCACTCTCAACTCAATTCTCACTACTTGTACTAATCTTTCCTAGTGTTGCCATCCATGATCATCATTAGCTCAAATTCTTTCAATCTTAAATGAAATTCGGAATAAGAGATTCCGTAAATTTACCGATAGAATTAGATCATAATCCGAACCAATCGTCAATTAAAATTTGAGTCGATTTCTGCAATTGATTTCTTTTTGTCATGGAACCAAGTTCAATACTGAACTTACATTTCCTATGAAATGCTGATGAGTTTAGTGCAGGTGTTGTCTGAGTTAGTTATCTCTTGGTTGGTTAGTTAGTTATTATTATTAATTAAAAGTAGAAGATCGGCAGTTAGCTCAACAATTTGTGATTTTGGCATAGAATATTAGAATGTGGACCCATCAATTTTCCACCTGACCAATCGCTCTCGATTTACTTACTTTCATCAGGTATGGATCTCTTTCTTTCTTTCTTTTTTTATTTATTCCTCCTTTTAAATATATGTTTTAGTTATTCCTTTGATTACTAGGTGGCATAGGACAGCTAGAATGGGGTTGAATTTTTGTTTGGATTTGGTAAAGGAAGGTCAAATCATGGTTTCAGTCCCTTTATTATGTTTAAAATTAAATACCGGAAATATTTTGTTTGAATTTTTCATACTAGTAAGTTGGGTGTTGTTCGATAAACTGGGAAAACTAAAGGTTAAAAAATTAAATACCAAAAAATTAAGTGTTGAGTAACTAATACTTTTGTTGTATGTGCTCTTACTAAAAAATAAATGGTTGACCATGAAATGTACTTTATCTTTCATGAGTAGGGATTGAAGTTCTGAACTCGTGGTTAAAGAATAAGGTAAAAAACTACTATACCACGTCGTATGGTTAAAAAGTATATTTTTTAATTAATTTTTACTAAGAATATATTTTTCATTGACAAAATTCTAATGGATAAATTTAGTTTTAAACTATTGTTTAAAATATTAAATGGTTGAAATTATTAATTTTCAATGAATTACTGGACTTTTTCACATGTTCTCTTGTTCACATAGTTGGCATCATTAACATTCACGTAAAACGCTTAGATGTTTTTATTCATGTTTATATTTTAAGGGTAAACTATTGCAGGGGTCACTTACGTTTAGCGTCTGTACAGAGTTAGTCACTACTTTTGAAAAGTGCCTATTAGTACTCCTCTACGTTTTTGATGTGTAAATACTTGGTCACTCCGACGTTAACTCCGTTAGTCCCCTAACGGATTGCTGATGTGGCGAAATTAAAATAAGGATAAATTACTGCAATAGCCATTAAAATTTATCTCATGTACATTTTTTCTCCTCAATTTAAAAAAGTAAACATTATAGTCACTAATAAAAATGTTTCTTTATAATTTCACCCTTAAATTTTTAAAAATTCATTTTTCAATCCTAAACCTTTACAATCAATTAACACAATAATATTATAAATGCTTAGATGAAAAATAGGTGCCCAAAGTATACCCTTTGAAACTTAGGTGCCCAAATTGCTCCTATTTAATAACTCAAACTTAAAAATTTAGTCCACTAACTACTAAAAAATTCGAGTTATTGGAATTTCTATTTTATAATTCAAACTTTATTTTGAATTTTTGAGTCGAGTTTATGAAATTATGAGTCGAGTATTTTCACATCAAACCAAAAAATTTAATTTTTTCGAGTCAAGTAGAGTTATTAGAATTTCTATTTTATAATTCAAACTTTATTTTGAATTTTTGAGTCGAGTTTATGAAATTATGAGTTGAGTATTTTCACATCAAACCTAAAAATTAAATTTTTTCGAGTCAAGTCGAGTTATTGGAATTTCTATTTTATAATTCAAACTTTATTTTGAAGTTTTTAGTCGAGTTTATGAAATTATGAGTCGAGTATTTTCACATCAAACCTAAAAATTTAATTTTTTGAATCAAGGCGAGTGTTGCACTTCCCTACATATAATTTTTAATTTTAATCCATGTTTGTCCCAAGAAAAACTTCGAATCAAGTCAAGTCTATTGTTGCTTGTTCACCTTCCCGATCGGCCATCGTCGATCTCCGTCACCGTCGGCGGATTAAAATTAAAAATTATATGTAGGGAAGTGCAACACTCGCCTTGATTCGAAAAAATTAAATTTTTAGGTTTGATGTGAAAATACTCGACTCATAATTTCATAAACTTGACTCAAAAATTCAAAATAAAGTTTGAATTATAAAATAAAAATTCCAATAACTCGACTTGACTCGAAAAAATTAAATTTTTACGTTTGATGTGAAAATACTCGACTTAAAAATTCAAAATAAAGTTTGAATTATAAAATAGAAATTCCAATAACTCGACTTGACTCGAAAAAATTAAATTTTTTGGTTTGATGTGAAAATACTCGACTCATAATTTCATAAACTCGACTCAAAAATTCAAAATAAAGTTTGAATTATAAAATAGAAATTCCAATAACTCGAATTTTTTAGTAGTTAGTGGACTAAATTTTTAAGTTTGAGTTATTAAATAGGAGCAATTTGGGCACCTAAGTTTCAAAGGGTATACTTTGGGCACCTATTTTTCATCTAAGCATTTATAATATTATTGTGTTAATTGATTGTAAAGTTTTAGGATTGAAAAATGATTTTTTAAAAATTTAAGGGTGAAATTATAAAGAAATATTTTTATTAGTGACTATAATGTTTACTTTTTTAAATTGAGGAGAAAAAATGTACATAAGATAAATTTTAATGGCTATTGCAGTAATTTTTCCTTATTTTAATTTTGCCACATCAGCAATCCGTTAGGGGACTAACGGAGTTAACGTCGGAGTGACCAAGTATTTACACATCGAAAACGTAAAGGACTACTAATAGGCACTTTTCAAAAGTGGTGACTAACTTTGTACAGACGCTAAACGTAAGTGACCCCTGCAGTAGTTTACCCATATTTTAACTGAAATTATAATTATATGAACTAACTAATTATATTATAAAAATAATAAAATTAAATTATATCAAATTAAAACTAACTAGTGTTTGGTGTATTGATAAGACACATTGTACTCTCCTCCCTTCCCCTAGATTGTGTGTTTTAGACTCAGTAGGAGCAAATTTTTCCTTCCCCTCCCCTAAGTAGGGATTGTTCAAAAAAAAGTAGTGGGTGCATTGGCAAGACATATTGCACTCCCAAAGAGAGGACGCAAGTTTAAATCTTGAAGACGACATTATTACGAGGAGCCAGGGGTGTTCAAAACTACCTGAATCGGTTGACTCGACCCGACAACCCGAGATGAATAAAGCGGGTATTTTACTAAAAAATTACCCAACCGAGTACCTAACCTGAGATTTTTTTTTTCAAATAGTTGGGTTGGGATTGGGTCGAATTTTTTTGGTAACCGGGTACCCGACCCGATACTTGTAATATATATATATATATATATATATATATATATTAGTTTTAGATTATATTTTTATTTTAGGTTTTTAATATTTTAAACTAAAACTAAATTTAAATCTTTAAATTATTTCTATATTTTTATTATGTACTTTTAAATTTTAAAATTTTTAAATATATTTTTATTAATTTGTTAATATAAAATTAAAAAAAAAACAAGATTAACATTTTTAATGTTTTTTTGATAATATATTTTAATATATATATCACCTTAAAAGTAACTTCAAATATTCGAAAGAAAAAATCGCTACAAGGAAGAAACCGCCCGGGAAGCTGCTTCAGTCTGCTCATGCTGCTGAGCGAGAATTTCAGGTGAATTTTAATTTGTTTAAAAATCACTTTTTTTATTTGAAAATTTTGCTTAATTAGGTAGTAAAGTTTTGATCTTTGGTTTGGTTATAATATTTTATAATGATTTTTATATGTTATATTACACACAAAAATTCAAGTGTTTACGGTAAAATTGCAGTTCTGTGGATAGCCTGTGAAATTTACAGCTTAGAATTAGTTGAATATTCATTTTTTAAATGTATGTATTATGAACTTTTTAATTTTATGTGTTTGTTATGTAAATTTTTTTAAAATTTTAAATTTAAAAATAAATAAATAAAAAATATAAACCAGATACCTATTACCCGATTTTTCGAGTACCCTACTAAAGCGAGCCGGGACACGAGCCAACATATCTGATACCTGAATGAACCAGGTACCTAATTTTTCGGGTACCCGATAATGAACACTCCTAGAAAGAGCAGTCTTGCACCCCGGATATGCACATTACCAAAAAAAATTATATCAGATTAAAGTACAAAGACTCAGTTTAAAATTTCAGCACAATAGAGGTGCCAAAATTTGAATTCGACCAGGAGAAAAAAGAGAGGAAGAGTTGTAATATTTGGGGTTAGGTTGACTATTTCTCGTCAAGAATGCTTGAAAGAAAGCTGAGTCCAAAGTCCATATATGAACAGAAGTTACAAACTCAAAAGGATCCAATAGATAAGATCCCTTGATAAAGTAACAAAAGTTCATCAAAGGCTAACCTATACACAACTTTGACTGAACCAACATTTTCTTTTATCATTGAAAATATTATCTTATTTTCCCATTCAACTTTGGCTTTTCTGGTGCTTAAACTAAATTAAACACTTAAAGTCTTTGATTGTTAAAAGTCAACTCTTTATTGCAGACTTTATCAAAGTGTCTAGACATTTTTTTTGGTTTTCAGTCTCCATTTGAACGAATTGATTCATATAGAGATAAACATTGAGTTAATATTTAACCTTTTAGCTTGGGTTGTACATTCGATGGAGTTGGATAATTTTTTTTTGAGTTAGTCGAGTTGAAACAATTATATTTTATAACTCAAACTTTATTTAAAAAAATTTCGAGTCGAGTTCGAGTTTATGTTCAAATTTAATTGTAAACATTTAAATGTAGTTCCAATTTAAACGTTTTTTTATAGTCATATACAATACATATTTATATTTCTTCATATTCTTTTATGAGATAGAATCTTCTTTACACCATGTAAAATTTGAAAGGTATTACACATTTGTTGGACCTCTAGATGAAAGAGAACAGATGATTGAAATTAACAGTAGAGAAAGAGAAGGTAACCACATGAAACAAATATGTAAAAATAGAGAAGGTAACCACAGGAAACAAATATGTAAAAATAATTGAGTTATGTAAGTGTATTCTAGCTAGGGGTGGGAGAAAATACCCGACCCGATTTGTAACCCCCTCGTCCCGGTCTGGTCGGATGACCGGTCCGAGTGGGCCACACGGGGAAAACCGAAGCGAAACCCGTTAAGGTTTCCCCTCGGTTAACGACCCAGAAAATTTCTTTTTTTTTTTATCTTGTCTACATACATAAATTAGACCTAAGTGTGTCACAACAGCGGAAGATACAATTCACGAAACAAATCACCGACCAAACAAACATAAACAGTCCATTTTTTTCTTCATTCCAGCAGGCCGTTTCGAAACACTTATAGGGTGTTCCGAAACGCCCTGACCTGGTCAACGGGCCTGGGTCAACCACAAGGTGACCGTTCCGAAACAGGGGTGACCCGTATCGGAACGACCTTGACGGTCAATATCTCGTGGTCAACGAGATTTGACCGTTTCGGAACTTCAAAGGCCCGTTTCGGAACGGCTTCATCTCGCCAATTTTTCAAAATTCTAGTGGCGAAAACGTTCCGGAACGACCCTCATCCGTTTCGAAACGGCAGGCCATTTACGCAGGGGCCGTTTCGGAACACGGGGACCCGTTCCGAAACACCCCCTGTCTGCAGATTTTTCTGGGCTGTTTTGAGGCACAAGGATGCCCCAAAACATCCCCAAGACACCATACAATAGCCAAGCAATTAAACCCAACATACTACAACATTACCATCATGCTTTGACACAACTTTAATATGTCTAAGACAAAGGCAACAATCAACACACATACATCCATTCAAACAACATCCAACTTTAAACATGGTTTCTAAAGCATTCAATCCACATACAAGAGAGCAAATTAGGCATGATTTACAACTTAAACATGGCATCACAAGCCACACAAAATCAACATAACATAGAGTCTAAGCATGCCCCTAGCATCAACATCAACCAACAAATATTACACGTTTTACCATCCAAACATCAATCCAAACAACATCATTTATAAGAGTCATACAAGGCTCATACTAACACGTCCTAATGCCACATTGCTTAACTACTACAAAATCTACCATACTTGAGCAACAACTTGGATAGCCCTTTCTTGCCTTGCCTCGAGCTAACGCCACGCTAATGATCTGCATTGTTGAACATAGAGAGCGTAAGCTATAAGCTTAGTGAGGGTGCTCTAAAACGGAAAACAACAACAATGCAGGGTCCAAGCATGTTAATCCTAGTCTACATACATCAACCATTGTCATAATATCAAGTAGACCTAGCTAGTCTTTCAAGTGGCATATATGGTCTCTCGATCCTAACAAGTTCAAAACTCATATATCATCATCATATATCACAAATCACGATTTAAGTTTAATTGGCCACTTTAATTACCCCGATTGTGCGGATTTAACCTTGACAACACTTTACCTCGGTGGGATTCCACTCATCACCGGACCTTGCATGTGCGGGATTCCACTCATCGCCACATGCCCTACGGATGGGATTCCACTCATCATCCCGTAGAAATATATGTATAGCTTCCGGTGGAATGTTACATCACCGTACTCCTCCTTGATGACTTAACGCCATCAAGGCCACGTACGTTTTGACTCAATTTGTGTGCACACTATCCTAATGATCGATCATTTACAACCGGTAATTATTTTAGTGCCAATTATCATAACCACAACATATATATATCATCAACCACATTTATGCCCAATCTCATAGATGTATATCAAGATAGACTCACATCTACCAACCACAATCATAATAGCATTGTCAAACAAGCATAATAGCATTCATGGATATCAAAGGTTAAAACAACAACTTGAATAAACTATGAGTGGCCTACCAAGCACACTTCACACACACTCCCACTACACACACTCGAACCGAACTTAAAACAAGTTGAAACCACTCACCGCCCTTCCTTAGCAATTCGAACCAATCTTCCTACGAACCCGGATTCGGTCCCAAAGCCTCTTCCGCGTTTCCTCTTGCTTCTAGTCAAACAAAAACACATATATTACTTCCCAATTCAATGCTAATTCAACCTTCAATCCACTTTACACTCACAACCCAAATTCCACAATTTCCAAACCACATAACATCTCTAAAAATCCCATTTTCGGACTCCCACAACTCAAGGCTGAAAATTCGATTTCCAAGCATCCAAATGGCTTCCAAATCATCCCAAAACACCCTCATACCATAGGTAGACCAACAGCCCCTTACTTTCAACATAAATTCCACCAAAAACTCAAGTTTTACAACCTTAAATCTAGCCCTAAGACCATACTACGAATTTTTATCAAAATTCAACCAAATTAAAGTATATGATGTATTTCATCATGCTTAAACAAACCCCCAACATGATTTAACAAAACAATTTGAAAAGCCCCATCAAAAACCCCAAATTTCATATGAACCCTAATTTTCAAAACACCATCTTTTTGAAATCTACAACAAAGGATAGATAGAGATTGAAAAGGAGATTAAGAAAATGTAATTACCTCTTAAAACGGGGTTGAAATCATGTGGCAAAATGATGGAATAGAAGCTAGGGTTTTGAGAGGTTTTAGAGATGGGGTTTCTTCTTTTTTTGAAGTTGGAAAGAAGATGAAAAGAAGATGACAACTTTTAGTTAAAGTTGTCTAGCTTTTTAAAACTTTGGGGTCAAATAGCAACATAGGTCCCTCCCCCTTTTCCAAAGCTCCAACTAGGTCATTAATAGAAGTTGAATTATTTTAATTAAATTTTATTTGACTCGAACCAAAACCCGGTTAACTCCTAGGCCCAAAACACGGGTGTTACAACTCCCTCCCACTTAAGAAATTTCGTCCCCGAAATTACCTGACCGAAAGAGATACGAAAACTGCTTTTCCATATCCTCCTTCCTCTCCCAAGTGGCCTCGTCAACACCTCTACGTCGCCACCGCACCTTTACTAACTCAATCGATCTACCCCTCAACACTTTACTGTCAGAAGCTAAGATCTCTACTGGCTCTTCTTCATAAGTCAAATCCGGATTCAATTCAATTTCTTCTACGGGCATAACATGTGATGGATCAGACCTATACTTGCGAAGCATCGACACATGGAACACATCATGTATCTTTTCAAGCTCGTATGGCAAACACAACTGATAAGCAACGGGACCAACCCTCTTCACAATATCATACGGTCCTATGTACCTCAGACTCAATTTCCCTTTTCGGCCAAACCTCATCACTTTCTTCCACGGAGACACTTTCAAGAATACCTTCTCACCCACTGAGAACTCAACTTCCTTCCTCTTCAGATCGGCATAGGACTTCTGCCTATCCGAAGCAGCCTTCAAGTGATCACAAATCAATTTTACCTTTTCGGTTGTCCCCTTGAGCAAATCCGGCATAGGTAACAGTTTCTGTCCTGCCTCGGCCCAACACACTGGAGTTCTACACTTCCGGCCATACAAGGCCTCATACGGAGCCATCTGAATGCTCGACTGAAAACTGTTATTGTACGCAAACTCCACCAGAGGCAAATGCTTCTCCCAAGTACCCTGAAAGTCTATGATACAACAGCGCAACATGTCCTCTAAGATCTGAATAACCCTCTCTGACTGACCATCTGACTGAGGATGATAAGAAGTGCTGAAGTTCAAACGGGTACCCAAAGCTGTATGCAGACACTCCCAAAATCTAGAAGTAAACCGCGGATCTCTATCTGACACAATGGACTTCGGCACACCATGTAGCCTCACAATTTCACCAATGTACAAATCGGCCAATCTATCTAAGGTGTAAGTAGTGTTGACTGCCAAGAAGTGAGCACACTTCGTAAAACGATCTACTATCACCCAAACTGAGTTCTTCTTCGTAGGAGTCAAAGGCAAGCCCGAAACAAAATCCATAGTGATGTTCTCCCACTTCCATTCCTGAATTCTCAACGGCTGTAACAGACCCGAGGGAACCTGATGTTCCGCCTTCACTCTCTGACACACTAAGCACTTACTCACAAAGTCGGCTACATCTCTCTTCAAGCCAACCCAAAAGTACTCATTCTTCAAATCACGGTACATCTTCGTACTTCCAGGATGCATAGCAAACGGACTACTGTGGGCTTCAGTCAAGATCGTACGTCTCAAGTCACTGTCTTCTGGCACAACTATTCTACCTTTGAAACACAAAACCCCATCAGTGCTGAAGCTGTAATCTGAAGATCTACCCTCGGCTATATCTTGCACGTGAGGTGCCAAAGATCTATCTAAGAGCTGTTTCTCTCGTATCAACTGACCTAGAGTAGGTCTAACCTGAAGCTCGGCTATCAAGCCACCATCTCCGGACAAACTCAATCTAGCAAACATAGCTCTCAAGTCTACAGCCATCTTTCTACTCAATGCATCGGCCACTACATTGGCCTTACCCGGATGGTACTCAATAGTAAGATCATAGTCTTTTAGCAACTCTAACCACCTACGCTGTCTGAGATTCAAATCTCTCTGAGTCATAATGTACTTCAAACTCTTGTGATCGGTGTATACTGTGCATTTCTCACCATACAAATAATGCCTCCAAATCTTCAAAGCAAACACAACTGCCGCTAACTCTATGTCATGGGTCGGATAGTTTCGCTCGTGAGTCTTCAACTGTCTTGAGGCATAAGCCACTACTCTTCGGTCTTGCATCAGAACACATCCTAACCCTACATACGAGGCATCACTATAAATCACATAGTCCTTCTCGGACTCAGGCTGAATCAAGATCGGAGCTTGGGTCAAAGCTTCTTTCAATTTCTCAAAGGCTCTCTGTCTTGCATCTGTCCACTCAAACTGAACACTCTTCTGAAGTAACTGCGTCAAAGGAGCGGCTAACTTAGAGAAACCCTCTACAAACCTCCTATAGTATCCGGCTAAGCCTAGGAAGCTACGTACTTCTGTCACTGACTTCGGTTGCTTCCACTCAACAATGGCTTCAATCTTCTTCGGATCAACTCTAATGCCTTCAGCTGACACTACATGTCCTAAGAAGACTACTTCCCGGATCCAGAATTCACACTTGCTGAGCTTCGCATACAACTGATGATCTAGCAAAGTCTTCAAAACAAGTCTCAAATGTCGGTCATGGTCTTCTTCAGTTCGCGAGTACACCAAGATGTCATCAATAAACACAACTACAAACTGATCTAGATACTGATGAAAAATCCTATTCATCATGTCCATGAAAGCTGCCGGTGCATTAGTCAACCCAAAGGGCATGACTAAGAACTCATAATGTCCATACCTAGTCCTAAAGGCCGTCTTCGGTACATCAACCTCTCTAACCTTTAGCTGGTAGTAACCTGATCTCAAATCAATCTTCGAAAAGACCGATGCTCCTCTCAACTGATCAAACAAGTCATCGATTCTAGGCAACGAATATTTGTTCTTCACTGTCAGCTGATTTAACTGTCTGTAATCTATGCACATTCTCATACTTCCATCTTTCTTCTTCACAAACAACACTGGTGCACCCCAAGGTGATGAACTAGGTCGAATGAAACCTCTATCTGTCAATTCTTGCAATTGAGTCTTCAACTCTTTCAATTCTTTCGGTGCCATACGGTACGGAGCGATCGAAACAGGAGCCGAATCAAAATAAGTCTCAATGATGAACTCTACCTCTCTGTCCGGTGGTAACCCTGGCAATTCTTCCGGAAACACACTAGGAAAATCACATACTGTCCGGATGTCCTGAGGTTTAACCTCGCTCATGTTAGGGTTCATCACATACGCTAAGTATGCTTCGCACCCCAACTCAACTAACCTCTTAGCCTCTAACACTGAAACCACATTGGACAAGAATTTCACATTCTCACCCACCACTACAATCTCATAATCATCTGTGAGCTTCAAAGAAATCCGTTTAGTTTCAAAGTCTATCCTAGCTCTATGCTCCGTGAGCCAATCCATACCCAGAATCACATCAAAGCCATAGAAAGGAAGTTCCATCATATCCACTGGAAATACATGTCCCTGAACCATCAACGGACACCTTCGGTACATCTTCCTAACCACTACCGTGTCCCTAAAGGAACTAGTAACACTAACTCCTACCTCTAGCAACTCACAAGGCAAATTCAAAGACTGTGCATGCTCACTCAATATGTAGGAATGTGTAGACCCAGAGTCAATCAAAGAAAGCAAACCCAAAGACTGTATCGAGAAGTTACCTACGATCACATCGGTGTCATGCTGCTCCCCGCGCTGAGCGTAAACCCTAGCCTGTCTTCCGCCCTCCGGCTGGACTGCAACAACATGAGCTAAATTCCTCTGACCATCGTTCCTCGGCTGGAAGTTACCTCTACCGCGCCCGCGGCCTCTCTGAAAATCATTGGCTCTAGCAGGAGCCTGAGCTGGTGCCTGTCCCACCTGATGTGGACAGTCACGCCTAATGTGGTCTCTAGCACCACAACTCCAACAGGAATGATAATTTCCCCAACACTCACCGGTGTGGTTCCTCCCGCAAGTAGCACATGTGGGCAACTTCCCACCAGCCCTCTGACCCTGATGGCCCTTACCGTGGTTACCGCCACCACGCCTATGATCAAACTGATGTCGGTTGTCCCGATGCCTCTTGGCATCTCCTCTATCAAAGTTGCTGGACCTCTTACCTGAACTAGATCCACCTGACCGCCTGGTCAAACTCAAACTGTGCTCCAAGTCCTTGGCCCTCGAGACCAAGACATCAAAATCAATGTAATCAGAAGCTAGAGTATAAGTCTTGATCTCCTCATTCAGCCCATATCGGAAGCGGTTACAACGCTCCACCTCAGTAGGTACAAGCTCAGGTGCATACTGACTCAGTCTGACGAACCGGATCTCATAATCAGTCACGGACATACTCCCCTGAAGCAATGCCATAAACTCTCTCTTCCTCTCATCGAGGTATCGCGGACCCAAATACTTCTTCCGGAAAGCTGTCTCAAAGAACTCCCAAGTGATCTCAGTCTCATCCATCCCCGAAGTAACGGTGACCCACCAGGTGTAGGCATCACCCTGAAGCAGAGACTAAACACATCCCAACTTGCGCTCACCAGTACATCCCATCTGAGCAAGAATACGGACGGTCTTCTCAAACCACATCTCTGACCTCTCCGGAGTAGCACCTCTAAACTCTTCGGCCCCAAGGCCGCGAAGTCTCTCTAATGGTAATCTGGTGCCCTCACCCTAATGATGAGCTGCCTGACCTCCAGCTACTGCAGCTTGGAACGCCCCGGCTATTGCCTGAACCAACGGAGCTAAGTCAATCCCGGCCGGTCCTTGGCCACCTTGGCCTCCTTGTGGTCCCATTCCTCTAAGCCCGGCCTCGCCTCCCACTCCCGGTGGAGGAGGTGGTGGTGGTGGAGGTGGTGGAGGAGCTCCAACTCCAACCACTGGCTCTCCCACTTGAGCCTCGACTCTCACAACTTGCTCAACTCTCGGCGCCTCTGCCCGTGGTTCCGGTCGAACCATCCTAGGCCTCCCACGTGGTCTCATGGTTCAACTAGCAAGGTAAACTACAACAAGAAACAGATAAGGATTACGTTAGTCAAAGCAAGGGTCCAACAGTGCTCAAGTATCCCCTTTTTTCAAAAATCCTTTTTAAAATTAAGTAATAGTAGCAATGGGCACTCACTCTACACCAGACACGACAGTTCAAGCATTCAAAGCATCATACGACTAATCAAGCATCAAGCATTCATGGCAAATCATGCATCAAACAACACAAGCATTTAACACATTAATCTTACCTCACTTACCTGCCCGAGGTCTCGGTAACCTCAGGCTCTGATACCAACAAATGTAACCCCCTCGTCCCGGTCTGGTCGGATGACCGGTCCGAGTGGGCCACACGGGGAAAACCGTAGCGAAACCCGTTAAGGTTTCCCCTCGGTTAACGACCCAGAAAATTTCTTTTTTTTTTTTATCTTGTCTACATACATAAATTAGACCTAAGTGTGTCACAACAGCGGAATATACAATTCACGAAACAAATCACCGACCAAACAAACATAAACAGTCCATTTTTTTCTTCATTCCAGCAAGCCGTTTCGAAACACTTATAGGGTGTTCCGAAACGCCCTGACCTGGTCAACGGGCCTGGGTCAACCACAAGGTGACCGTTCCGAAACAGGGGTGACCCGTATCGGAACGACCTTGACGGTCAATATCTCGTGGTCAACGAGATTTGACCGTTTCGGAACTTCAAAGGCCCATTTCGGAACGGCTTCATCTCGCCAATTTCTCAAAATTCTAGTGGCGAAAACGTTCCGGAACGACCCTCATCCGTTTCGAAACGGCAGGCTATTTACGCAGGGGCCGTTTCGGAACACGGGGACCCCTTCCGAAACACCCCCTGTCTGCAGATTTTTCTGGGCTGTTTTGAGGCACAAGGATGCCCCAAAACATCCCCAAGACACCATACAATAGCCAAGCAATTAAACCCAACATACTACAACATTACCATCATGCTTTGACACAACTTTAATATGTCTAAGACAAAGGCAACAATCAACACACATACATCCATTCAAACAACATCCAACTTTAAACATGGTTTCTAAAGCATTCAATCCACATACAAGAGAGCAAATTAGGCATGGTTTACAACTTAAACATGGCATCACAAGCCACACAAAATCAACATAACATAGAGTCTAAGCATGCCCCTAGCATCAACATCAACCAACAAATATTACACGTTTTACCATCCAAACATCAATCCAAACAACATCATTCATAAGAGTCATACAAGGCTCGTACTAACACGTCCTAATGCCACATTGCTTAACTACTACAAAATCTACCATACTTGAGCAACAACTTGGATAGCCCCTTCTTGCCTTGCCTCGAGCTAACGCCACGCTAATGATCTGCATTGTTGAACATAGAGAGCGTAAGCTATAAGCTTAGTGAGGGTGCTCTAAAACGGAAAACAACAACAATGCAGGGTTCAGGCATGTTAATCCTAGTCTACATACATCAACCATTGTCATAATATCAAGTAGACCTAGCTAGTCTTTCAAGTGGCATATATGGTCTCTCGATCCTAACAAGTTCAAAACTCATATATCATCATCATATATCACAAATCACGATTTAAGTTTAATTGGCCACTTTAATTACCCCGATTGTGCGGATTTAACCTTGACAACACTTTACCTCGGTGGGATTCCACTCATCACCGGACCTTGCATGTGCGGGATTCCACTCATCGCCACATGCCCTACGGATGGGATTCCACTCATCTTCCCGTAGAAATATATGTATAGCTTCCGGTGGAATGTTACATCACCGTACTCCTCCTTGATGACTTAACGCCATCAAGGCCACGTACGTTTTGACTCAATTTGTGTGCACACTATCCTAATGATCGATCATTTACAACCGGTAATTATTTTAGTGCCAATTATCATAACCACAACATATATATATCATCAACCACATTTATGCCCAATCTCATAGATGTATATCAAGATAGACTCACATCTACCAACCACAATCATAATAGCATTGTCAAACAAGCATAATAGCATTCATGGATATCAAAGGTTAAAACAACAACTTGAATAAACTATGAGTGGCCTACCAAGCACACTTCACACACACTCCCACTACACACACTCGAACCGAACTTAAAACAAGTTGAAACCACTCACCGCCCTTCCTTAGCAATTCGAACCAATCTTCCTACGAACCCGGATTCGGTCCCAAAGCCTCTTCCGCGTTTCCTCTTGCTTCTAGTCAAACAAAAACACATATATTACTTCCCAATTCAATGCTAATTCAACCTTCAATCCACTTTACACTCACAACCCAAATTCCACAATTTCCAAACCACATAACATCTCTAAAAATCCCATTTTCGGACTCCCACAACTCAAGGCTGAAAATTCGATTTCCAAGCATCCAAATGGCTTCCAAATCATCCCAAAACACCCTCATACCATAGGTAGACCAACAGCCCCTTACTTTCAACATAAATTCCACCAAAAACTCAAGTTTTACAACCTTAAATCTAGCCCTAAGACCATACTACGAATTTTTATCAAAATTCAACCAAATTAAAGTATATGATGTATTTCATCATGCTTAAACAAACCCCCAACATGATTTAACAAAACAATTTGAAAAGCCCCATCAAAAACCCCAAATTTCATATGAACCCTAATTTTCAAAACATCATCTTTTTGAAATCTACAACAAAGGATAGATAGAGATTGAAAAAGAGATTAAGAAAATGTAATTACCTCTTAAAACGGGGTTGAAATCATGTGGCAAAATGATGGAATAGAAGCTAGGGTTTTGAGAGGTTTTAGAGATGGGGTTTCTTCTTTTTTTGAAGTTGGAAAGAAGATGAAAAAAAGATGACAACTTTTAGTTAAAGTTGTCTAGCTTTTTAAAACTTTGGGGTCAAATAGCAACATAGGTCCCTCCCCTTTTTCCAAAGCTCCAACTAGGTCATTAATAGAAGTTGAATTATTTTAATTAAATTTTATTTGACTCGAACCAAAACCCGGTTAACTCCTAGGCCCAAAACACGGGTGTTACACGATTGACCCGACTTGAAAACTCGATGACCCGAAACTAAAATACCGGGTAATTTCCGGAAAAAGTTACCCGACCGACAAATTTCTCGGGACACGGGCCGAAAGTTTTTCCTTACCGGGTACCCGACCCGACCCGATAAAATTTAATATATATTTTTTTATATTTAAAATTATATTTTTATTTTATGTTTCTTAATATTTTCACTCTAAAATTAAGTTTAAATCCCTACATTTTTTCTATATTTGTATTATATTCTTTTAAGTTTTAAGTTTAATTTTTCTTTAAATATTTTTGTGTTTAACATGCGATTTTTTTTAATTTTAAAATAAAAAAAAATAGGAACCGAGTACCCAGTACCCGATTATCCGGGTACCCGGATATAATGGGCCGGGACACAGGCCGTTTAATGAGGTACCCGGATGAACCGGGTACTCGAATCCCGGGTACCCGACAATTCCCACCCCTAATTCTAGCCCTTCTTTTACGTGATATATATATATATATATATCAGATAGAGTTGAAAAACTCAACTTAAACTTGAAAACTGGTTCACTAATTACTAAAAATTTTGAGTTATTTGAGTTGTTCAAAATTTCATTTTACAACTCAAACTTTATTTAAATTTTTTTCTAGTCAAATATATGAAATTACGAGTCGAATATTTCCATCCCAAATTAGGTCGAATAATTTAATTTATTTCGAGTTGAGTTGAGTCGAGTTTTACCCGACATATACATAAAATTGAGGGACATCATGTAAACATCAATCAAGGAACTGATGCAACAAACAAAAGGTTAGTTTTCTTCAATAAACAATAAATGATATTAGGTGTTTAATATTGAAATGAAGCAGGTTTTGAAAGGCATGTGAACAATAACATCAATACTAGTACCTAAAACTTGGGACTTTATCAAGTAGGCAACCTGCCGACCGACTTCCATTAAAAAAAATGAATAATTACTAAATTATGTTTTTTTTCCCATACAAAACATATATGAATAATTACCAGATCTGATGCCAAACCTTATGATAGGGTAATTAAGGATCAACATTCGTTCAAGTTGAGTTAAAAAATATTGAATTAGTGAAGTTGAGTTGTTTATGTTTCTGTCAAATTTAATTGTAATATTTATAATGTTGTGATAGTAATTTGTTTAAATTTAAACGGCTTTTTATAACTATATACGACATATATATATATATATATATCTTCATATGTTTTCATATGCGACATACGTATATCATGTAAAATTGAGGAATTCGACTCGAACTTAAAAACTAATTCACTAATTACTAAAAATTTTAAGTTATTTAATTTCTTATTTTATAACTCATATTTTATTTAAAAATTTTCGAATCAAATTTATGAAATTACGGATCAAATTAAATCGATTCAAAATATTCAATTTTTTGAATCAAGTTGAATTTTCCTCGCTAATGCTTCACCCATTAGAAATATCAATACGGTGCGTTAACATAGGTTTCGGTCATTTTTTTTTTTGAATCGAGTCGAGTTTTGCTCAGTCCAATGACAACGCTCAACATTTCTTCCTAATGGACTAGTTTTTTTTTAGGATATGAATTTCATTAATTAAAAGAACAACAAACAGAAAACAAACACCAAAGTAGGCACAAACATAAGCTTGGAAACAAAACTGGACAGCAAAGATTCAAACCGAAAAATACAAACACAAAGGGATACTATAAACCCTAAAAAGGAACCAAACAAGCAAACAACGACAGCTAACAACGGCTACGGGTGGGCAAAAATATCCGACCCGGTTGACCCGACTCGAAAACTCGACGATCCGAACTTAAAATGTCGGGTAATTCTCGGAAAAAAATTACCCGACCTGGCAAATTTCCCGGGACACGGGTCGAAAGTTTTCCCTTACCGGGTACCCGACCCGACCCGATAAAAATTAATATTTATTTTTTATAATTAAAATTATATTTTTATTTTATGTTTCTTAATATTTTCACTCTAAAATTAAGTTTAAATCCCTACATTTTTTCTATGTTTGTATTATATTTTTTAAGTTTTAAGTTTAATTTTTTTAAATATTTTTGTGTTTAACATATGATTTTTTTAATTTTAGAATAAAAAAAATAAAGAAATAGGACTCGGGTACCCGAATATAATGGGCCGAGACACGGACCGCTTAATGAGGTACCCTGATGAACCGAGTACCCGACAATGCCCACCCCTACCATAAATTGTAAAAAAATATTAAAAATAAAAAACTGAAAACTTGTTGTAAATAAAGTAAATAAGAACAAAGAGATGAGAGAAATAACGATATTTGTATTTATTGACTTACATATAATGTCTTCATCAAATCATATATTCATAGTCATAAGAAGTATATATTTCTAATGATAAAGTAAATCAAATCTTTAAGATAAAGTTCTTATCATGATAGGCATCCACGTAAATAAATATTCATAACAAAACTCATATTTTTTTAGAATTTTCGATAATTTTCATTTTTAAGCTTTTTTATTATAGATTATTATGATTTTTTTTAAAGTAAATTAATCATAATTATAATTTTAGGTAAATATAAATTCAAAACAAAAATTCTGTTTGTTTTTTTTAGAATTTTTAGAGAATATTTTCTTGTTACTTTTCAGAGTTTTTGTGTATTTAATGATTTTATTTGAATTTTGCTATTTCTCGTATGCTCTCTTTTTCATAATCATAATTATATTTGGATAGTCTTGCAAATAATAATGAGTCCGATACAAAAAAGTTGTGTACCTTTCTTTTAGTCGATCATTTAAAACATTCTAAAACTGTCTATATAATGTTTGAAACAAGTTATCATTTTGTATTTCAATCCCTTAAAATTCGAATATTTAGAACATAGTTAGTTTCTCCTGAATTCCCCATGTTCAACTATTTTAGTTTTTTTTTTTTATGAAAGCTAGAGTGATTACAAGTAGAATCTGTTCTAAATATACTCTCAATCATTTGACAATGAACGCTCAATCACCCTGCTGCAGCTGTTGGTGTTCGAACATGTGACCTCTAGGAACAACAACCGTAACCAATGATAATGTCGTTACATCATTTTTAAGTAGTAGAATATCATCACATACAAGATTTAAAAAATCTTCTTATTATCCCAATGCATTTATAAACAAAGTGGTTCCCGAAATATTAGTGTCCTATAACAAATTTAAAAATTAGGCCTCTAATAATAAGTATTAAAAAAATTAATTTTAAAATTGAGTCTCTAATATCAAGTATTAAAAAATGGGTCTCTAATAACAAATATTTTTTTTTTCATAAAACAATATGTCCATAATAACAAGTATTGAGAAAAAAACCGGGCTCCTAATAATAAATATCAGGAAAAATTGAATTTTAAGAGTAGATCCCTAATAAAAAATATAGATGGAAAAAGAGAGCCTCTAATAACAAATATTGGGGGGAAATAAATGTTAAGAGTATATGTCTAATAACAAATTTTAAGAAAAATTAGGCCTCTAATAACAAGTATATTGGGGAAAACTGAACCCTTAATAATAAATATTAGGAAAACAAATTTTAAGAGTAAACCCCTAACAACAAATATTGAGAAAAAATCGAGCCCCTAATAAAGATAATTGGAAAAATTAGGGCCCTAATAACAATTATGGAAAAAATTAATTTGAAGAGTAGACCCCTAATATCAAGTGTTGATAAAAATTAAGCTCATAATAACACATGTTAAAAAAATTAGACCCCTAATAATAAATATTGAGAAAATAATAATCACTTAAATACTTAATAACAAATATTGAGAAAAAATAAACCTTAAGCGTGCGTCTTTTTCGCCCATGTCCAGAGACAACTATATTTATAAACACAAAGTTCATCAACATTTTACTCAAAACTATAAGTCGTGATTGCTTGATCAAATCTTTGATTCTATGAGTAGGATGCTTGTTTAAGTCCATAAATAGATTTTACAATGTACAAACTTTTTAATCTAGACCATTAGTTTATATCTATTGGATTGTATAATAATAGATGTTTTCTTTAAGATAACCCTTTAAAAGCGTTGTATTGGCATCCATTTGTCAGATCTGACGGTCAAAAACATCTTTTATAATGACTAAGAGAATACAAATAATTCTTAAAAATTCCAAGTCCATCATACATAACATTGCACATTTAACAAAGTTCATATATGGTTGAAATCTATCTCTAAAATACAGTAACGTAGTTAAAAACTTTACAATTGAGATCAGAAATTTACCCGTGCATGTATAAAAAAGACTCTACAATAGTTTAACTGATCTGTGAATATACAAAACAATTGTTGTTAATTGATCATAGAATATACAAAACAATTGTTGTTTTCAAGGCGTGATGCTAAAACATGTCTCTAACGTTTGACTGAATTGTTACTTTGACATCTATTTTTATTTTTAAAGTAATTTAGCTCATAACGTTTTATTTTGGGTCAAAATGACCCTTCTACGGACGAAAAATATTAGTCAACTGACGAAAAACAACTTGAAATGACTTGGCAAAATGATACGTCAGAAGAAAAAAAATTATATAATTTTATAAAATTATTTTTTGATTGATGTGTCATTTTGTAACGTCAGTATATGACACTGCTACCGCGACGAGTATTGTCGTGTAAGTTTTCCATATCATTTTAAGCATTTATCCTTGATTGACTATCGCTTTTTATCAATATAGAAGTTATTTTGACCCAAAATAAAATATTAAATACTAAATTATTTAAAAAAGAATATAGGTCAAAACGACAATTTAGTCAAATATTATAGAGTTTTTTTGGTATTATGCCAATGCAAAATTTCTGTTCATTTGATCGGACCTGGTGGCTGCCTCCTTGAAAAGGGAAAAGGAAGAGTGCACCTTGTTGTTCCTTTAAGCTTAACTTTCAATTCAAGGAAAGGCGCCGTTTTGTAATGCAATAATTAAGTGGCGCGAGCATTATTAATTGGGGTGTAAATAAGACGTGACTGATCGCGAGTTGTTTAAATTTGATCTGATTAAAATTCAGTTAATATTTGATTAATTAGACTCGAGTTTAAGCTCGAACTTAAACTCAGCTCGAGTTCTTAAGGAGTCGAGTTGAACTACTTGTTACCAGGGGCGTAGTCAAAAATTAAAAGGTAAGGGGCCGAAAATAAAAATTTATTGTAAGAGTTATAGAGAAATTCGGCAAAACACGACTAAAAATTTTAATAGTGAAATTTGATTTGTTGACTTCAAGTAAAACACATTGACCTTTGCTTATAGCTCAAACTCAAACTCAAAACTCAAAACTCAAAACTCGAATTGATCGAATTCGACTCAAGCTCAAACTCGACTTGAGTTATTAACTAGCCGAGTCGAGTTCAGCGCGACTCGAGCTTGACTCGGCTCATTTACACCCCTAATTAGTATATAGCTTCGATATGATACCTTAAAAAGGCTTGAGGTATCCTAATACTACCCGAAGTCCAAAGCCCAAACCGAGGCCCAGCAACACACTCCAATCATCATTGTAAGTTAATCGATTCAATTAAAAACAAAAAACAAAGTTTAAAGTTAATCCACAGCTTCTTCACATTTTCCATGCTCTGATGCACCCAACCCACGCGCCACGCGCTTCTCATTAGTCTTCGATCTTCATCTTCTTCTTCTTCGCCTCCCGCATAGCGCCCCTCTGCGTACTGCTCACTACTGCTCCAGTTGACGCGCCCCCCACGCATGAACCGTCGGAATCATCGATAACCCTAACTCATTCAAACTCTTCTAATTCAATTCATCTTCTTCGTTTGATTTTACTGAGCAAGTTTTGATTGGAATTGTTAAAGATGATGGGCTCTGAGAACCCTGGCTTCGAAGAAGCTCATCTCTTCGCTTCCCGTGAAGAAATGGAAAACCTCGTTCTCGACGATCCGCTCACCTCCCACCCCTCCAACAATAACAACTCCTCCAGTTTCCGGAGCGCCAACTCATCAATCTCCGAATCCACGCGCCACCCGCTTTCCCCGCCGGTGCTCTCAACTCCTGCCGACTCCGATCCCTTGCTATCCTCTCCGGTTTATCGAAACTCTAATGCATCGGACAACAACTCCTACATCGAGCCTCCTTCCTATGCTGATGTAATCTTCAGTCCTTTCGATGACAGCTCTGCCAACGAAATTAACCGCGTCGATTCCACGTCTCAGGATCCGGATTCTTCATTCGCACTCTCCAGATCCCCATCGTCCAGCTCTGATTACATCAAAATCACGGTTTCTAACCCTAAAAAAGAGCAGGAGACCACGAATTCACTTGTGCCCGGAGGTAATACTTATTACACTTATCTAATCACCACGAGAACCAACATTCCAGATTTTGGATCCTCCGAATTTAGTGTCAGGAGAAGGTTTAGGGATGTGGTCACATTGTCAGATCGGTTAGCCGAAGCCTACCGCGGTTATTTTATTCCGCCGAGGCCGGATAAAAATGTGGTTGAATCTCAGGTGATGCAGAAGCAAGATTTCGTGGAGCAAAGAAGGGTTGCATTGGAGAAGTATTTGAGGAGGCTTGCGGGGCATCCAGTCATTAGACTAAGTGATGAATTGAAGGTGTTTCTACAGGTTGAAGGGAGACTTCCGTTGTCTCTGAGCACCGATGTAGCTTCTCGGATGCTTGATGGTGCCACGAAATCACCTAAGCAGTTGTTCGGGGAAAGTACCGCAGTGGTGACACCGCAAGAGGTGGTACAGCCTGCCAAAGGTGGGAGGGATTTGTTGCGATTGTTTAAGGAATTAAGACAGTCCGTTGCCAATGATTGGGGTGGTTCTAAACCGCCTGTAGTAGAGGAGGATAAGGTGTTTATGGAGAAGAAAGAGCGGATTCATGATCTCGAGCAACAAATCAGCAATGCTTCTCAGCAGGTAATGTTATTGTTCTTTTAGGAGTTTGAAACGTGCATTCGAATCTTGTGGAATGAAGTTCTTGATCATGGTTTTGTTTTTGGATCTTGTTATTTTTCTTTTAGGCTGAGGCTCTTGTTAAAGCACAGCAAGATATGGGAGAGACAATGGGAGAATTGGGATTGGCATTTATTAAGCTGACTAAGTTTGAGAATGAGGAGGCTGTGTACAATTCTCAGAGAGTGCGGGCTGCTGACATGAAATGTGTAGCGACTGCTGCAGTCAAAGCTAGCAGATTTTATAGAGAATTGAATGCGCAGACGGTCAAGCATTTGGTGATGTGCAAAAAACTTTTCCTCGTTTTGTTCTTTGAACTTAAACATGGCATTTAGATATGCACAAGTATTCATTTGGTGGAATAATTTTGATTCTGTACAAGAATATGTGTTTGCATTAAGCTAAATCTCTAGTAATCAGTAAATTTGGCAATGACAACTTTTAAAGGTCCGAAGCTATGTTGTGAATGGATGGCTTTTTGATCTTTCGAGAAGATAATTACTGTTGTTAGTACATTAATTCAAGGAGTTATTGCCAGCAATTCCATTTTTTTGTTGAGATTTCTATATTTGAACTGAATTACAATCATTTATAATGTACTTTGTTTTTTGTCCATTTCAGGATACACTTCATGAGTATCTTGGGCTTATGTTAGCTGTGCATGGTGCATTTGCGGATCGATCAAGTGCTCTGTTGACGGTTCAAACTCTTCTATCAGAACTATCTACACTCCATTCAAGGGCTGAAAAACTTGAAGCTGCGTCATCAAAAATATTTGGTGGCGACAAATCTAGGATTCACAAGATAGAGGAACTGAAAGAGTCTATACGGGTCACTGAAGATGCTAAAAATGTTGCCATAAGAGAATATGAGCGGATTAAGGTAAATAATTATCATAATGTCCTTTGCATCTTAATCTGAAGATAACTTTTTTTTCCCGCTTTGTTGTTGTTGTTGTATTAACTTTTTTATGTGATCATGCTATGATCATTAATATATCCTTTGTACATTGCATGCTTGAATCAATACTAGATATCCATGAAATTGACCGTGATAAAGATAGTTCACTCCAAATTTGTTGAATTTTCCCTATATTTTTGAAGTCTTATAACCAGATTGATCGAGGCATATCAATTCTACCCTTTAGGCTTTAGCTATTATTAGACTGTAGCTCTTGTCCTTTCATATCATATCATATATGGTAATAAGCATGACTACTTTTCAAAAGAACTTTTTATCATTGTTGCATTGTCATTGAGCCCAATGGGGCGTGATATTTAGTATGTAGATAAATAAGAAATGTACAAAAGTGTTTCCATAATTATTATAGTAATATTAATAATATTACAGCTCTTAGATTGCCGCCTTCATTAAATTTTAAGTAAAGCTATTAAAGCAGGATTGAAAGAGTAGCTGAAGATGTGATGGGCACTTTTGTCAAGGGTGCAAGGTGCACTCGAGGTGCTAAAACTGTTATATTGCCAGATCTATTTTTTCCTACAAAAATACAACTTTTTTGTTGGTAAATATTAATTTTTTTCTCATGGAAAGTTTATACCACTATATTCTTACTAGTAAGGTACATCTCATGAAGAAAGTGAACTAAAAGAAACAAAAGAAAACATCAATGAGGAATGCCTTTTATTGTATATCTAACTATATTCTTACTAGTAAGGCACAGGTGCACGCCTTGACAATACCAATGATAGGATTAACTTAAAGGGAATAATGGTATATCTAACTGTGCATCCCTTGCTTCTAGTTCTCCCTCTCTCCTGTTTCATGCGGTAAATTGAAACGATTCCTGTGTTTTACTAAGATTCTCATTTCGCTCTGTTGTATCAGACAAACGTACAATATTGGGTCCTTTTATTGTGGTTTTTTTGGTACTTGCATGGTGTGAGTTGTATTTGCATTTTCTAGTACATGGTCTTCATTTTCTTATTTTGTTTCATAATGATTTAACTGCAGGAAAATAACAAGTGTGAACTTGAAAGGCTTGACAAAGAAAGACGTGTTGACTTCTTGAACATGTTGAAGGGGTTTGTTGTAAATCAGGTAATTTTAGCTTCTTGTTTTCCAGTCCTTGTTGATGATCTTATGTCCAAGATCTCGAATTAACTTTGTTTGAGGATACACTGTACATTATATTTTCTTGTTTAATTGAAATTGCCCTATTTTATACCTCAAATTTATAGGGTAAAACTTGTGTTAGCTGACCAAGACTTTTGGCGATTGTCTTGGCATATAAACCAAACAGTTGATTTGTTTTTAGGTGTACTTGTTCAGTTTCACTACCCTAGTAAAAGGTGGTTGCATATTTCTTCACGGTGACTTAAAAAATGGTTTGTTCTGGTCTGTGGGTTAAGGTTGCTTGTCTCTAGTGTGGGTAATTCAGTTAAATTATTGTAACGCATTTGTGAAATTGAAAAGAAGGAAAACGAAAACGAAAAATGCTGCTATCTAGACAAAGACAAATCAATACAGAGAGTTGAGTTGAATAGTAGCTTACATATATTTGTGAAAATGTAACAGGTGGGATATGCTGAGAAAATTTCAGATGTGTGGGCAAAGGTTGCGGAGGAGACGAGTGGTTATGCAAAAGATAGCTGATGAATGTTTGGATGTATATTCACTTTTTTTTCTTTTTAATTTTTTTGGTCTTAATACTTTTTATTGTTATTATTGTCCATGTTAGGAGACAGTTTTAATAAGAACAATAATACTATAATGAAGAAGATATTTTTCAATTTGACAGTTTAGGATAGAGTAAAAACTTTGAGTTTTCTAATTTGTATGTGTGAGAGGTCTGCTGCACTTCAGTCGATGTTAGAAACCGTTTGTCTGTGAGGTGAGGGAACAGAACATTCTCATTCTTTGTGTCTATATATTTGCCTGCAGGTAAAGGAGGTGAAGATGCTAATTGCTAGGAATATCTCCTTGGGTTGGTTTAGAAGGGGTCGATTTGGATTTTTAAATTTTTTGGTTAATTTCGGGTTCAGGAGGTAATTTGGATTTGAGGTTTGGTTCATCACTGTTGGTATAATTTTTGGATTTCGGTTATTTTAGGTCGGCGTGAGTGTTCGATTGAGTCTAGTCAAAAGTTTTTGAGTTGTTCGAGTTGACGTGTCATATTTTACAACTCAAACTTTATTTGAAATTTTTTCGAGTCGAGTTTTTAAGTTCCTATACAAATTAAATTTTAATTATTTTTCATGTTATAGTACAATTTGATTGTAATTTAAACGATTTTCTCTAATCGTATAAGAGATATGCATAGTTATTTCTTCACATGTGGCATATATTTTTTTATATATTTTTATATCGGTATATATATTAAGAATAATTGAGGGACTCGACTCGAAATTAAAAATCAATCTACCAATTATTACAAATTTTGAGTTATTCAAATTTTTATTTTATTACTCAAATAATTTTATTTGAAATTTTCTTGAATCGACTCGAATTTATGCAATTTCGAGTCGAGTCAAAACGAGTTGTATTTTTTTTTATCTCGAATTAAATCAAAAAATTTAATTTTTTGAGTCGTGTCGACTTTTATTCACCCGCACACATATTTGGTCATTTTGAATGTGAGTTTTAGTTGGATGTGTGTTCAAGTCGAATGCATTCTACTTTATGGTAGATATCCAAGTTATTATGATCATCCCTGGTATTTTGGCTACTGTTCATTTTCTTATTTGTTTAAACACACGTAGGAAAATTATGTTATTTGATTTTCTTAATTTAGCCAACTATTTAAGAAGAGCAGGTGGCTAATTGTTTTGTAAACAACTAAGCAAAATCTGTTTCATACATATATTTACACATTAATAATTCATTTTATATAAATTTTAATTATCATATATACATTTATATAGTTTACTTTACCTTTTCCTGTGTTTTAATTGTTTTTCATAGTATATAATCATTTATGTACTCATTGTAATATAAATTCATTTATGCTTACATTTAAGACCATGAATTTAAAATTTTGAATTTAGATATAATTTGTTATATAATTTTTTTAATATAATTTGTTACATGATTGTATACGAATGAAATGCATATATTATGAATAAATAAGTGTGGATTTTAATATGAATATAATTACAAAGTTTAAAAGCTTGAATTTATCAAATTTAAAAAATACTTTTTAGAATTTCAAATTCAATAGTAAGTAGACCTATAATAATTCTATAGATGCAAGAAATAATCATGACTGATATATTCTAATGTATTCCATTATTCAAATTACATTGTTTTTTAAAAATGAAATCCAAAATTTTAAGACTAACCTATCCAAAACTATCTCTCTTTTTCTCATAATGTTGGGCATGCATTAACATAATTAATGCAAATACTAATTTTAGAAATCAGCACTATTTTCGGAAACGATATTTCCTTTTTCTTTTAAGTAATTAAAATAATTATCCTATCTGATTGTTTTCTAAAATAAATAAAAATAAAATTATGTCAGAGAGTAGCAACTAACGATTGACTAAAAAGAAGAAAAAGAAAAAAAAAAGATCCATGTAGAAAATACAAAATGAAAACTTGTAAGAGTATAGAAAGCATTGAGTAGAGTTTACTAAATTCCAAACACACCAGTGCTAGCTTCTGTTGTCACACATTGTAGCTCAGCTAACATTAAAACCAAACCAAACCAAATAGAGATTTGTAGGAGTCCAGTTCAGGGCAAAATTCGACTCGAAAAAAATTAAATTATTCGATTTGACTCGACTCGTAATGTCATAAATTCGGCTTGAAAAAAATTCAAATAAAATTTGAGTTATGAAATAAAAATTCGAATAACTCAAAATTTGTAGTAATTAGTTTATCGGTTTCCATATACAACTAAATTTGTACAGAAATTCAAAAACTCGATTCGATTCAAATTTTGTAAACTGGACTCGACTTGAAAAAACTTAAATAGTAAAATAAAACTTAAAAGCTCGGATAACTCAAAATTTTTAACTCGACTCGACTCAATCGAACCCGGTCCTAAATGTAACTACCAATCTCCTTTTTATTCAATTCAACATTTCAACTCTGCTTTTCTTTTCTTTTCTTTCTGAAACCGCGTTTCCCGATGCCTTTTCCTTCTCCATATATCACTTTCACTCTCTTTATCTCTAAATCTAAATCCAACTCACCTCGCCCTCTTTCCCTCAATTCCTATTAAAAAAACCCTAACTGTTTAATCTGAATTTCCAAAACAAACAAAAAAACAACTGAAAACGCGTTTTGTTTGGGTTCTCAGGTAGTAGAAGCAGAGGTAGTAGAGATAAAGCGGAGAATCAAGGGGATATTAGTTTAACCATGGCTGAGAACGGTGAGGAGAAGCTGCTTGCGGTGGCCAGGCACATAGCCAAGACGCTGGGCCAAAACGACACCATGGCCGACGATATTTTGCAGATCTTTTCCAACTTCGACGGCAGGTTTTCTCGCGAGAAGCTCTCCGAGAATATGGTTGATGACACCAACCCTCGTGGCTGCGCCGCCCTCGACCGAACCCTTCATTCCTTGGACCGTCAGATCTCCCGGTACCTGGCCCTTGATCACCCCATCTGGGCTCACACCGCCGATTCCTCCGCCTTCCTTGACGCTATCGACGACTTGATTCGTACGATTAGGGAGTTGAGCCCCATGGCCGCTGATAAATCAGTCGGCGCTTGCCTTGCACGCGCCGAAGACCTTATGCAACAGGCCATGTTCCGCGTCGAGAATGAGTTCAGGTCTCTTATGGACCGAGGTGCTGAGTCGTTTGAGCTGAGTCGGAACAACCACGAGTCAACTGGGGACCTATCATTCGATTCTGAAGATGATAATGAAGAAAACGAGGAAGGTCTTCTTCACAACGGTGCAGATCTTGATCATCAGATCCCTGTAGCTCAACCGGTGACGGACTATGACATCGTAATTGACGCCCTTCCACCGGGGACTATTAACGACCTTCACGAGATCGCCAAGCGCATGGTAGCTGCAGGGTTCGGTAAAGAGTGCTCTCACGTTTACAGCACCTGCCGCAGGGAGTTCCTCGAAGAGAGCATCTCGAGGCTAGGATTACAGAAACTGAGCATCGATGAGGTCCAAAAAATGCCCTGGCAAGAGCTGGAAGATGAGATTGAACGCTGGATCAAAGCTGCTAACGTTTCCCTCCGTATCCTCTTCCCGAGCGAACGCCGGTTATGCGATCGTGTCTTTTTTGGATTCTCCTCAGCTGCTGATCTCTCCTTCATGGAAGTCTGCCGTGGCTCCACCATTCAGTTACTTAATTTTGCCGATGCCATTGCTATCGGAAGCCGATCACCCGAGAGACTTTTCAAAGTTCTTGATGTGTTTGAGACTTTGCGAGACCTGATGCCTGAATTCGATTCTGTATTCTCTGATCAATACTGTTTAGTTCTTAGGAACGAAGCGATTACCATTTGGAAGAGATTAGGAGAAGCAATTAGAGGGATATTCATGGAATTAGAGAATTTGATTCGGCGAGACCCGGCTAAGGCAGCTGTTCCTGGCGGAGGACTCCATCCGATCACTCGATATGTAATGAACTATCTCCGTGCCGCATGTCGTTCCCGACAGACATTAGAACAAGTTTTTGACGAAAGTAATGTTGTCGTTCCATCTAATAAGCTTGATGATAGACGAGTGTCTTCATCATCAATGTCGGTTCAGATGGCTTGGATTATGGAGCTTTTGGAGAGTAACTTGGAGATGAAGTCCAAGATTTATAGAGACTCTGCTCTGTGCTCTGTTTTTATGATGAATAATGGAAGATACATCGTACAAAAAGTGAAGGACAGTGAGTTGGAGTCACTTTTGGGTGATGATTGGATCCGAAAACACGCTGCCAAAGTCCGTCAATACTGTACAAATTATCAAAGAAGTTCATGGAACAAGATTTTGGGTACATTAAAGCTCGACAATTCCTCTTTGGCTTCGAATGCAATTGCCAAGTCTATGAAAGAGAAGATCAAGTCATTCAATTCTCAATTTGAGGATGTATGTAAAGCACAGTCATCATGGGTTGTATTCGACGAGCAGCTGAGAGAAGAGCTGAGGATTTCAGTGTCTAGACTTTTATTACCAGCTTATAGGAACTTCATGGGGAGGCTCCAATGTATCCCTGAAATCGGGAGGAATGCCGACAGGCTTATCAGGTATGGTCCGGAGGATATCGAGGCTAGGATTAATGAGTTGTTCGAGGGGGGAAACGGATCATCAGGTGGCAGGAAGTAGCAGCTGATGCAACTTCAGGGTTCGTTTTGTGTTTGTATTGAATGGAATTCTAGGTATTTGTTATGATGCAATTTAGCACACACTATTTCGGCTTATATTTGTGAATGCATGTTTTAATCATAATGGTATTCCAGTCTCGAGTCGAATCGTAATCTTGCAGTATTCTCATTTATCTGTATATAGCGAATCTATGCTTTGTTGTTTAAACATTGTAGATTCTCATAGTCGCTTGATGAGGTTCATTTGTTCGGCTTGAGACCAGGTCCAAGAACCTTCCCGGAAGGGATGGGGTAGTTTCTTTCTGTTTTCCATGTAGGTTCTTCGAGTCAAAATATTGTGGCCTTGTAATTTGGTATGGTGGGTCCAAATATCTCTCTTTAAATTGAAAAAAAAATGAATTACGAAAAGTTGGAATTTTATTATTAAAATAGAGAAAAAGCAAAACTATGGTCTATGGTTGATTACTTCAAATCTTAACTAACGTGTCGAGAATAAATCAAAGGCAAAAGTTAAAGTATGATTAGTGAATTGTTGCACCAAAAACTAAGGTTGATTACTTCGAAGTAAACTGATGAAGGGTCCGGTTTACCAAGAAGTCGGACAGGGCTTTGTAAGCCGCCTCGCTTGGATGAATGCTGTCCCAAAACAAGAACTCTGAAGGCTCTTCGCACATCGGAGTCTCGGAATTGCACAAAACCGAAGCTTCAACTAATCCAGTCCCGCAGCATCCTCTGTCGGTCTCCGTGAAACCTGCACCCACAAACCATTCCTCAGTTACCTTTCCGTACGCCAGATCGAGTTCGTGTGTGCTGTTTTACCGTATTTTTGTGGATTAGTCATCATGTCCAGTAACGGTGTATATATGTCGGCATACACGATTTTGGCCCCAGGGAGTGTAGTCTGCAGCCGTGGTAGCAGGTTCACGAGCTTTTGATTGTAGGACTGGGCATCGGCGTTCTCGTCCTTCAAACATGTTCGATCGAAGGGTAACTTAAGTCTTTCGGTTATTAGGACCGGAACACATCCCATCGGAGGAAGTCCTGCTATGATGATTTTACGACAGCCCTGCTTGTATAGTTCCTTGACGAAATCTTGTAGTGCTTTTAGCAGAAAATCTTGAAAGCCTCCAACATTGTACTGTTCTTTACGCGTCGACAAGAGGTAGTAATTGAAACCGAAGTCGTTGGTCCCTGCACTGATGATTACCAGGGACTTTTTAATGATGTTTCGAGCTTCATTGCTGCCAAAAATCGTACTCAGCTTTGCTATATAACTCTTGAAATGCTCGAGTTGCTTTGGCACTGGGATGGCTCCTGTCACGACGGTGGTGATCTCATCGTATCCGGATCCTGCCGATGCAAAACTTACTCCGGTTCGAAGATCATCCTTCGAGAGATTTGGGTCCAGAGAAGGAGGGACCGTTTGTTTTATGCCTATGACGCTGGCTACAAAGTCCGGAATGAGTTTTCCATTTGAAAACCTACCTGTAGGAATGTGACCTGGGAAATCTTGTCCATATGGAAGATGATTTGCTTTAAAAAACGTATCGATAAAGTTATTATTCCCGGTATCGACAGTGGAATCACCGAAGATGAGAATGGAGGTGAAATTTGACACGTTTGCTGCACTCGTCGGAGTACCGCATGTGCCGATGACGATTACAGTGAATTGGAATAGTATTACAAAGAGCGTTGTTGGGAGAGCCATTTTGAACCGTGACTGAGATGATAATTACAGATCGGTCGTGCTTTTATAGTAGAATTAAAGGCTGCAACAAGTACTAAGCTGAAAACATAACGTTTAAAACATGAAAGTAAATGGTAATAAAAAATCTTTATTATGGTCTATCAATTCAGCTTATTATTTTTACTTGACAGAATATGAATTCAGATTTCAAATGTTATGAAGGTGTAAAAAAAGCGTTCAACATCAAGACAAAACTGATCTCAACCTAATTACTGGTAGTAATAACAACCATAAATACCGTGACAACGATGATGAACTGTTTAGTCTAGCTCAGTGGTTGGGGGAAGATGGTGAAACCATGGTTGTAACACAATATAGATTAAATAAAAGTTTTAATAGAAATGATACAAGTATTTAGTCTAGCTTAGTGGTTGGGGGAAGTATGCAAAGGGTTGGAGGTTTGATTCCTCAAGCCTTGCACACTCTTGTTTTATTTTCTTTGGATTTGTTTGCTCAAAATTAAAGTGGTGCAACATGTCATCACCGTGATAATTTTTTAAAAATTGATATCATCACTATTAATTTTTAACGGTCAATGACCAAAACATGAAAGGAACACAATGTTAGAGATATTTTTGACGAAAAATTTAATTTAGTTGTAAAAGCCAAAAAAAAATTATAATTTGGTGATCAACCATATTGAATAATGTATTTTTTCATGACGTCCGCTCCTGTATAATCCTCATCGCACTGCTTAAGTAAGAGAGAGATCATAACAGAGCAAGAGCATGATTCGATATAAGATATGCAAAATATACTAGAATTCATGATAAACTTGCATTAGAGTTATTATATGATATGATGCGGTAAATAATATATATGAATATGACATGTTAATGATGTATAGCTTGTGTACTAGGTATTCCCGAGGGATTAAGGAGTAATGGTATGCTTCATGGAATCTATATAATATTATAAGTGCATTTATATTGCCTAAATTTTACATGGTACGCCTAAACTTGCTTTAGAGGTGCATCTGAGTTAAGGAATGAGTTATATGATCAGTGACAGATCTAAAAATTTAAAATAAGGGTTTAAAATATTTTTTTATAAATTAGTATACAAATAATTTTTACATTTAAAGATTAAATTAATTTTTTAAAGAAGAAATTTACACTAGTTTAAGCATGTTTCTACAAAAATAAAAATACAGTTGTTTCTCTAGAGAGCTGCATGCATCCGCCACTGTATATGATGCTTGAGAATGATTAGAACTTACTCATGATGCTAAGAAAGCTTCTTAGGTGGTAACTTTTAGAAGTTAAATTGCATAAAGGACTAATAATTAGTTAAAATAAGTTGTTGCTTGAAATGCATTTTTGGAACTTAGGTGCTTCAATTATTTGATAAGAATTTGTTTAAAGATACAAGCATAATTTTATGTTTTTACCATAAATATGATCAAGGCCATATATAAGAATTTAAATTTGGTGGTTCATTGACTGATAATAAATACAATTGCATGTAACGTAAGTAAAGAGTAAATTAGATAAGCAATCAAAAGCTACATTTAAAAGTCATAGAAAATTCAAATTAAAAAGTACTAGTACATAAAAATGACTATAATTATTCACGACGAGTTTTCATATTTTTGTATCGACGCACAATAACGTCTATGCTAACATCCACAAATAAATCTTTCCCTATAAATAAATGTAATCAAACATTCATTCAAGAGTTAATAGAGAGAAAGTTTACAAACTTGCTTCAGTTGGTGAAGAATTTGTAGTAAAGGTACTTCTAATATCTTTTTTGTATTTTTTTAAAATAACACTTAAAATATCTCTATAATTTATTCTCATTATTCTAAAATTAAATTATAAGAAAACAAAATTACCACAAACAATCATATAATAGTACATTAAAAAAGTTGAACAAAACTTATTTATTTGATTATTAAATTTAAAGAAAAGAACACTAGCATAAAATCAAATAAAAGGATTGTATAACCCATTGTTTTAAAAGAGGGGAAAGGGTGGGAAGTGCTGCTGCCTGCAAAGTGAAATTAGAGCTGTACCTGTGAGAAAAATTCAAATACCAACAATATAAGTTTTAATGTGAGAAGTCAATAACTATAGATTTTCTTTTTTTAATTCGACCAAGGATAATTTAAAATATACCCTAAGTTGAATTATTGTTAGTGTTTCGAATCAAGAATTTACACTCAAAAAGTTTAAAACTACAATATAGAGTATGAGAGAATTCAATAAACAACTCAACCAAAACAAAAATGCCATAAAATATATATTCTTTAAGCCAAATCATATTTTCAAAATGTAAAATTCAACAATTTTATAATTTAGAGGCATCAGACATGCTAAGTAAATGAGAAAATATGCTAATAAAATATGTTAGAAGAACAAATACCTGAATTGAAGGATGTAAAATGTAGTGCTTTCACTACTACAAAAAGTCTAAAATAAACTAGTGTACCAAATCTCAATTGAAACAGTCCTTGTAAACGAACTTTAATCGGTGAGAATAAAATAAATAAATAAAACAACAGTAAAAAATAGACAAGAAGCCATAAGAAATAAATTAAACTCTCATTTTCTCATATTAAATAAAATACTGATTAATAAATTAAAAAATAAAAAATTAATTATATTCAAACTATACCCCAAAAAAAATCAATTTGACGTTCAAATTTCAAACTTTGAAAGGATGATAGTAGATAAAACCGAGAAATTTTAAGTAAGAAACAAAAGAAAAATAAATTTGTTATCACAGCTGTGTTGATTGTTCAGCCTTCAAGTTAAAATTTATGAATAAAAAGTGATTTAGAAAAGTAAAACAACGGGAAAGATCTCTGAAAAATTTTAATGGTAGGTCACGTTTAAGGGTAAAAAGTGATTTGGGAATTAGAAAAAGTAAAATAATAGAAAAAATATATATTTTTTCCCTATTTAATGGTAGGTCACATGACCTATAAGATAGAATACCAGATTCGCTTCTGCATATGATATGTCCAAAGTATATATGAGGTTAGAGTAGCATTTAGACCGGTTTAGAAGCATAATTGAAAAAAAAAAAATTCTATTTATGTCCCTTTGTACTCACCAATAATTTTATGTGACGATTATTATTAATAAATAAAAAAATAATAATAAAACATTAAAAAATATTAATACACGCGACATAAAATCATTGATAAAGCATTTAAAAGAATACAAAAAAACATATAAATTATATCAATAATTTCTAAAGCAAGTAGTTAAAACAGGTAAAAATTGTTTAATTTTTTTCTTCTAATTGTCAACTAAAATTATAACGTACTAATAATAAAGAATGCAGCTTTGATTTTAATTGATAAATTTCTAGTTCAATTTCATAAAACCTTCCTCTCCCTCCTTTATAAAAATAAATCGAATGACATTGTAAGTCGTTATTTAGTGGTATATTTAGCTTATTATTCTTTTAGCATAAATGGGAACTCGTAATATAATGATGCATGAATATATAATAACCAGCCATTAACCATGTCAAGTCACGTGGGCTCGGAAACAATTTTTAAAGGCCCATAACCAGACTGATCCAATGGTTCATGGGAGTGAACCACCTTTGACCCCTTCTTAGTTCTTATCCACCAAATAATACAAGGGTTACTTGTATTATTACAATTTTAGTCTTTGAAACTTATGTATTCTATTAATTTCATCATAATTTAATAAATTTAAATTTTTGTATTTAAAAATTTCGACATTGTATCATCCTAGCACACCCTTCAACCACTTACCACACTACATGTCATTGTCCATCAGTCTGATAATCGACAGATGTGATAACTTGATAAACACAATCACTTCACTATTGAACATCTAATAGACTGATGGAATGGACTCGTTATGTCCTTAACATCGTCTGCTAGTAGACACAACCACTTCACTGATGTAATTTTTAAATACGAAGGGTTATGTTTATTGAATTAGTTTGAATTGGGACCAAATTAATAGAATGCATAAGTTTTAGAAACTAAAATTGTTATTATACCAAGCCCTTATTTCAATTTTAATGACATAGTGACTTGTTTGTCACAAAATTTTAATTGAGTCACATATTTATTCTTAAATCTATAACTGAGTGACTCAATTATTACCTTTAGAAAAAATATGACATATTTATTCTTAAATTTATAACCGAGTGACTCAATTATTATCTTTAGAAGAAAAGTGACTTTTTTATTTACTTAAATATATAATTAAGTGACATTTAGTGTAATTTACCCATAATACGAGTAAATGACGTGCACTCTTGAAATTCCTTTCCGTACCTCATACTAGCTTTAATTGGGTCAACTCCAAAGCTAATCATGGATTTAATTATTTATTCAAATTAATTAAAACTTGAAAGATGATTGACGGTGTTGTTTCCCTCCCTATATTCGCGATAACTCATGATGCCTCAATCCATTCCATACGCCATCTATCCCTTTGCAATTAATCTTACTCTTTCTTTTTTAGTTCATAAATATACTTATATTTTAAGATTCAATATTAAATTATAATGTACAGGAATTGTCCAAGAGAGGTTAGAGCCGCAGTCGTCTTTTTAAATATTTTTATTGTCTTATTGATTTTCAAGATTTTATCCTGACTAATTTGAACTGATTCCCATGCACAATTAACTTTGGTGGATAAGTCTTCCAGCGAAAATTTTCTGCATATACAATACATCAAACTCGTGACATGCTTAAGCGAACCAAGTTGTTTACTACTTGGACCAACCAAGTTAGTAAAACTTTAAGCATGTTAATTATTATGGTTTTAGTTATAAATAGTTAGCACCCCTTTTGTCATTTTGTGTCGTTGATAATGTAAGCTACCGAAAAAGTAAAATGGAATATTCGTTTACTACTTGTGATTATGGATATTAAGGTAACTTGGTTTATACAATTTTAGAGTAATTAATAAGAAAAGGATTAAAGTTGATTTAGTTTAGTTGATTGGTATATTTTCGGTACAACTTATATAAGGATGAGAATCAAACATAGTTAAACGTTTAATATCTATTAATGTAGGAGTGAGAAAATTTTAAATAGTTTAAACATTGTGTAAAAAATATAAATCGGATTAAACCGATTTAAACATATTTTTAAAATTCTATAATAATAATTTTTACTGATATAATGTAATTTTAAAAAATAAATTTGTAGATCACGAATCCGTTCAATATTCTTTGGTGGTGGTATGTGGCTACCATGGTGAAGGAGATAAGAGAGTTGTGGATCATTGGGTCTCACATCTTGGGAGAGAGAGAGGAAGATCGGGGGAGCCCTCCTTTAAAGGTGGATGATCCTTTATGTTAAGTTGATCAATCAAATCAAAAATGGCTAAGAGGGAGGTGAATTAACTTTTTAAAATTGAAGGGAGCAAATTGAAAAAAAGAAAAATTCAAGACAAGGAAATTTATAGTGGTTCAAGCTTAGAACAAGCTCTACATCCACTACCTTAGTTCCCACTAATGATTTTCAACCAATTTTACTAGAAATTCGTCCCCTTTTCTCGGATTAGAAGGAAACCTTACAACCGATTATTCTTTCTACCCAAAGATTAACTAAGACTCTCTCAAATACAAAGATTTTTGGCAAATGAAAGATAAACCTCACAAGATGGAATATTTGCCCCAAATTACAAGTACTTTCAACCCAAATTGATAAAAGATGAATACAATTAAAAAACACTCAATTGGGTACAAGAGTTTGACTCTAATTGTTGCAATTAAGTTTAATAATTGTTGATGTAGCTTTTGAGGCTTGTTTATATACCCTTGCATTGATTTCTAGTCATTCTGGTGGTTGAGATCATCAATAGAACTGTATCGGTACTCGAACAAGGGTATTGATACCTGTCTCAAAATAAAAAGAGCCATTGTGCACATTTAAGAGGGTGTATCGATACGCTATAAGGGCGTAGCGGTACGGGTATAGTGTAAAAAGAGGGGCGTATCGATACTCTAAGACCGTATCGATACGAATTTTGCTCGCTGGAATTTTGAAGAAAACTTTAGCAAAAAATGTATTAATACACTATATGGGTGTATCTATACGGTCCAACGACCGTTTGGAATTTTGCTGAAATCATAACTGACAAACAACGATCAAAAACTTTAAATGCAAAGATTTATTAAATCAGATCAAACTGTACCGATATGGGTACAACCGTATCGGTACGCTATGGCTTAAAGTTAAGCCCAGATAAAATATCGTATCGGTATGAGTATAACAGTATCGGTACGTTTTTGTCGATTAAAATTTTAGAACCTTAAAACCGTATCGATACGACTATAGCGTATCGATACGCCTTAGCGTACAAGTTGGTTTTGGGCTATAACACTTAGAAAAATTTTGCTTGAACAAATTATTTGACTTAGAATCATTTTGGTTCAAGTTTGCTTGTCAATTTGTGAGACTTTGAAATACTTAAAAATTCATTTGCTTTTACAAATAGGCACTTAGACACTTTGTTATATCAAAATCAAATTAGGTTTTACAATATCCCTTTTTTGATATAACAAAACTAAATTAAAATTTTTAAGTATTTTGAAAAGTTTACTCCCCCTTAATTTAAGATAGGTTTTTAAAATTTTGTAAAAATTTATATTTTTACACTTCTCTCCCTTTTTGTTAGATCAAAATCAATGCAAAAATTTAAGGATATGGACAAGAGATAGCAATAAAGCACAAGATAAAACATAATTAAGCAACATAATATCATTAAAGTTCAAATTAAAATCCAAAGCAATAATAGTTCAAAATAACTTTAAACTTAAATTCAAACTTAATCCTAAAAAAAATCAAACATAGGGTTCCTAAAGATAAAATTGCATAATAAAAGATAAATCTTAAATGATATGATATGTAATGATATGCTCAAAGACTATCCGTCCCCATCGTCTTCGTCCTCGTCCTCTTCATCATCATCACGGTTGGTTTGAGTCTTCCGAGTATGATTGAGCCAAGCACCATGAAAGGTGGTGAGAGAGACATCCATGGAAATTTGTTGTTGTTCAAGGACCTTGACTCGATCCTCCAATGATGTAAAGCGAGTATCAATTGTCGCAAATTCTGCATTCATGTTCGTATCTAAAGAAGCAATATTAGTCCCTAAGGATATGAATTGCTCATTTAGATACACCATGAGTCCATCTATGGAAGATTGAGCTTGTTGGACTTGTGGAGCGACTAGAGGAGGTTGATCGTCTTGAGGAGGAGGTCGATTAACATGAACCTATTCATGATCAATGTACTCAAAGTGAGCACGAGTAAGGGAGTGTTCATCGATCGGCTTACCAAGAGGCTCGACGGCATCATGAGAACAATCGATCTCCAAAGAATGGAATAAAAAGCTCAAAGACGTGCCATAGAAGAATGACTTGACTTGATTGGTATGACGATGTTGAACAAGATAAACCAAGTCGGCAAACATAATTTGACAAAGTTTTGGGCGCTTACCCTTTCGGAAACAATGGAGCCAAAAAGCATTAACTTGGCGAATGGTAGAGAATTTCCTACTAGAAGGAAGAATCCACCAAAAGATAATAAGACGGAGGATACGGTCATGGGCATCAACGACATTTACGGAGCCAAGTTGAGAATGCTTCAATGATTATTCATTATCAATTCCTAAATTTTCAAAATAAAAAACGTTACATAAAACACTTTGGTCAATTCAAAATTTCTTGCCCATAAAATAAGGTTCAATGGAAATTAAACTTTCTCTAGCTTGATCAGGGATGCGACGAGTATTAGTAAAGAAAATCAAAACAAAATTTCGATATAAAATCGGAGGTACACTTAGAAAAATCATAAATTTCCATTGTTGTAACAATCCAAAATATTTGAACTTAGGACGTTCAGAATTGAGAATGGGGATTGAAACAACTCTTTCATCCTAAATTGAAAAGGCTTGGTATTGTTTATAATGGGCCATAGCCGAAAGAGATTAAAAACTATTTTGAATAATAAAACCAATGTTCAGTTTAGTAATACCCTCATTTTCGAAATTGGGATTGGATAAACTAAAAGGAAATTTTTTCCTTGGTCTCTTTTTCAGCCCCATAATAACCTGAAAAACATCAAAACCATTCGAAAACAATGTATGCAATTATCATCACATTCGATCCAATAATCATTATAATAATTCAAGGTATTGTGAAAAACACTATTTTATATGTTAAAAATATATACAAGTATAAATATTAATTTTGGTAAAAATAATTTTGAAAAACAATATACTAAAATATACGATAAATTTATATATTTGAAACAAAAATTTTCATATTTAAAGAATTTTTGCAAAAAAAATCAAAACCCATACTATAACAATACTAAGTATACAAAAATTAGTTGAAAATAATAACAAAAATTAAAAAGAAAGAAAATGGTTTTTATACCTTGAGCAATGGATTTGGATGAATGAAGGATGACAAATGCACCAAGTTGATAGCAAAGCTTAGCCTTGATGTGTTGATGAAGAACCCCAAAAGAATTTTGATTTTGGTGTGAAAAATTAAGGGTTTGAGGAGGTTTTTATAGATGAAAATAGGCTAGGATTTTGAGGGAAAAGGGTTTGTGTTTTAATTAAAGTGAAACACCCATTTAAAAGCCTTATTTAAACTCCAACAGCTTACTGTATCGATACATTGTCGTGGCGTATCGATCTACTGTATCGGTACGATTTTCATACCGTATCAATACGCGTGACCGTATTGATACAATTAAGATTGTATTGACGCCCATTGAGCAACCTGTATCGATACGATATTACCTGTATCGATACCCTTTTACCAAAAATGCATTTTTCAGCTAACTTGAGTTTAAAAATTGGGTTTTAAGCGATCTTAAATGCATGTGTATAATGAATGAGCAACATTTATGGACTAAAACAGATACATACTCCCCATAGCAACAAGCATAGATGCATCAAGAAGCAAAAATACATAAACATGATCATCATTCAAATTCAAGCAATTTTTTGACATATTAGGGCTTTAAAAAGTCAAGATATGCTAGTTAGACCTAACTCTCTCCTAAAAGTCCAAAAACGTTATTTGTATAATGGATTTGTAAAAATAACCGATAATGAGTTTGAAGTATCAACATACTTTAGAACAACATCATTCTTGAGGACATGGTCCCTAATGAAATAGTGTCTTATCTCTATGTGCTTGGTTCTAGAATGTTGGATGGGATTCTTAGTGAGACATATGGCACTAGTGTTGTCACCTTTAAAGTGTATTGTACCTACATCAATTCCATATACTAGAAGTTGTTGTTTCATCTAGAGGACTTGAGCACAACAACTTCCAACCGATATGTATTCCGCTTTGGTAGTAGATAAGGCTACACTATTTTGTTTCTTAGAGAACCAAGATATGAGCATACCACCTAGGAATTGGCAAGTGTCGCATGTGCTTTTTCTATCTATCTTACAAACCCCATAATCCGCATCGGAATAAGCATGTAGGTTAAAGGAAGAGTCTCTAGGATACTAAAGGCCTAAACAAGATGTGTCTCTAAGGTATCTAAAGATTCTCTTAATGGTTACAAGATGTGATTCTCTAGGGCTATCTTGAAACCTAGCACACACGCAAACACTAAACATGATATCAGGTCTACTTACAGTAAGGTAAAGCAAAGAACCAATCATTGAACGATAAAGCTTAGAATCGACACACTTACCTCGTTCATCTTTGTCAAGCTTAATTGATGAGTTCATTGGAGTGGCTTGAGGCTTCACATTCTCTAAGACAAACTTCTTGAGCATATCCTTGATGTACTTAGCTTGATTGATGAAGATGACATCCTTTCTTTACTTGATTTGGAGCCCCAAGAAGAATGAGAGCTCCTCCAGCATGCTCATCTCAAACTCACTTTGCATTAACTTAGAAAATTCTTGGCAATAAAATTCATTAGTAGAACCAAATATAATATCATCAACATAAATTTGTACTACTAAGATGTCATTTCCATTTCTTTTAATGAAAAGTATAGTGTCCACCTTGCCTTTTTCAAAACCTTTTTCAACCAAAAAGTTTGAAAGCCTTTCGTACCAAGCTCTGGGAGCTTGTTTCGAACCATATAAACCTTTAGTTAGTTTAAAAACATGGTTTGGATAAATTGGATCTTCAAAACTGGGTGGTTGTTCAACATACACTTCTTCATTAATAAAACCATTTAAAAATGCACTTTTAACATCGATTTGAAAAAGCTTGAATTCATGATAACATGCAAATGCAAGAAGCATCCTAATTGCTTCCATTCTACCTACGAGTGCATAGGTTTCATCAAAATCAATTCCCTCTTCTTGAGTATAACCTTGAGCAACAAGTATAGCCTTGTTTCTCACTATGTTACCACTCTCATCTAGTTTGTTTTTAAAGACCCATTTAGTTCCTATAGTAGACTTATTACTAGGCCTATCAACTAATGTCCAAACTCCACTCCTCTCAAATTGATTAAGTTCTTCTTGCATAGCCAATATCCAAAAATCATCTTTTAATGCTTCTTTGATATTTTTAGGCTCAATTCATGAAATAAATGCAACATTATTAATCAATCTAAGAGAGGATATAGTGGTTACTCACTTGGATGGATCACCCAAGATTTCACCATATTTGACATAGTTGAGTTCCCTTGGGTAGCTCACTTCCTTTTTACCAAGATTCATGTCCTTCAAGGATTCTATGAGAGGATCTTGTGCTTCTTCATATTTGGTTGGAACCTCATCCACCTTTGATGATTGTCCACCATTATTGACTTCAATGATCCATACATAATCATCATCACAAGAATCATTCCTTGGAAGAAGGTTATCATCAAAAACTACATGTATAAACTCTTCTACAACTAAGTTTCTTTTGTTAAACACTCGATAGGCTTTAGAGTTTAAAGAATATTCTAAGAAAATAGCTTCATCACTTTTTGCATCAAATTTACCAAAATGGTCTTTTCCATTGTTTAAAACAAAACACTTGCATCCAAAAGGATGAAAATGGCTAATGTTAGGTTTCTTTGATTTTAAAATCTCATGAGGGATTTTCTTTAAAATTGGCCTAATCATTACTCGATTTATGATATAACAAGCGGTGTTAGTGGCTTCTGCCAAAAAATATTTAGGTAAATTGTTTTAACAAAGCATGATTCTAGTCATTTCTTCTATGGTACGGTTTTTCCTATCAACTACCCCATTTTGTTGAGGAGTGCGAGGTGCACAAAAATTGTGGCTAATACCATCAGTGTTACAAAAATCCTCAAAACCTAGATTTTGAAATTTCGTTCCATGGTCACTTCTAATATGAGAAATGTTTTGACCAAAGTCATTTTGAGTAATTTTTGAAAATGTGATGAATTTTTTGAAAGCCTCATATTTTGTACTTAAAAAGAGAATCCAAGTGTATCTAGAGAAATCATCAACTAAAACATAAGCATATGATTTTCCACCCAAGCTAGTTGTCCTAATAGGCCTAAAGAGATCCATATGGATCAATTGTAAAACTCTACTAGTTGAAACATCAGTAATGAATTTAAATAAAGTTCGTTTTTGTTTACCTTTAGCACAAGCATCACAAATTTTATCCAAGGAGAATTTTAGCTTAGGTAAACATCTAACTATATTTTGGGAAACCAATTTCTCTAAAACACTTATGCTAGCATGTCCAAGTTTCTTATGCCATAACAATGCATCATTTTCATTTTGAGCAACCAAACATGCATGAGATGTATGAATGTCATCTAGATGCACTATGTATATATTACCTATGCGGTGACCAATGAGCATTATCTTATTTGTTTTAATGTCAACAATTTTGCAGCCATTTATATCAAAAAGAACATTAAAACCCTTATCACATAATTGACTAATGCTCATCAAGTTATGCTTTAGACCATTGACATATAAAATGTTTTCAATGAGAATAGAAGAGAGATTACCAATGGATCATATACCCTCAATATGGCCTTTGTAGTTGTCACCAAATATCACCAATCCACAACTCTTTGGATTTAGCTCAATGAATCTACTCTTGTCGCCGGTCATGTGTTTTGAGCATCCACTATCAAGGTACCAAGTGTTTTGACTTGAAGCATTGTCCTTGTAGCAATGCCCCCTACAAACAAAGATTAGTTCTTGCTTTTTGGTACCCAAATCATTTTGGGTCCATGTGAGTTAGCTCCCAAATACTTGGTTCCCTTAGGAATCCAAGAAGCAATATCATTAATATTATTAGTAACCCATACATTTCTAACCCTTTTACCTTTAGGATGCCTTTGAGAGCTTCTTTGTTTGTGGTTCACAAAGTTTCTTTTCACATAGTTAGTTTTAGAAGATTGACCTTTTTCAAAAGTAGGAGTACCAACTTTGTTCAAAGAAGCTTTGAGTTCATTCACCACTTTGTGGTGATTATCATGAACTTTGGAAATAAGATTGTTTAAATCAACATTTTCATCTTGAAAATATTTTAAGTCATCGTGTAAAACTACAATCTTCTTTTCAAGTTCCGAGTTGGTTTTGGAAATGGTATCATTTTGGTTTTTCAAATCGAAAATCATTTTCTTGTTTTTCAAAACCGATTTTTTGTACTTTTCAACCAACTCATCGTAATCCTCTTGCAACTCATCATATGCATCTCCAAATTCATCAAATGTAAAATTGAAAGTAGATGAATTAGGGTTTACCTTAGGACCATCATCAATAGTCATGAGGCAAAGATTAGCCCCTTCGTGCTCCTCTTCATCGGATGATGATTCTTCATCGCCCCAAGTAGCAACGTGGGCTTTGTGATTTTTCTTTTTATCGAACCCCTTCTTCTTGAGTTGAGGGCATTTTGATCTTATGTGCCCCGGCTTCTTGCACTTTTTTATTCTTTTTCTTCAAGTCTTTTCTTCTTTGAAACTTTCTTCCCCGGTTGGACTTCATGAACCGAGAGAATCTCTTGGCTATAATAGGCAATTCCTCAAACTCATCCTCACTAGAATTGTTTTCCTCTTGAGATGCCTTGAGAGCAATTCCTTGCTTCTTCTTCTCCACCTCTTGCTTCTCCACTCTTTTCTCTTCTTTTCTTCTTCCCTTCCTTGCTTCATGATCTCATGAGTAACGAGAGATCCCACCAACTCATCGAGCTTCAAAGTCTTTAAATTCTTGGCCTTGATGATTGTAGTTCTCTTCCCATCCCATGATTCAGGAAGAGAATAAAGAAGCTTCTAGACTAGCTTGTCTTCGGGAATGATCTCACCAAAGTCCTTGAGACCATTTACAATAACGGAGAACCTATCAAACATTTTGGAGACGCACTCATTCGGCTCCATCTTGAAGTTCTCGTAACTGAAATTAAAGATACCAATCTTGGTCTCCTTTACATCGTTGGTGCCCTCATAGGTGGTCTTTAGCTTATCACACAATTACTTTGCACTTGTGCAAGATGACATCTTTGCATACATATTGGGTCCAAGTGCACAAAAAATGATTTGAAGAGCCTTATCATTCACTTGAAGCCTTCTTCGATCTTTATCGGTCATTTTTGCTCTTGTTTTCGAAACTAGCCTTCCTTCTTCATCTCTCTTCATTGTAATAGTTGGTTCATCTTCCACTACATCCCAAAGGACATAGTCATTTGACTTGATGAAGAGCCTCGTTCTATTTTTCCAATAGGGATAATTATCCCCATTGAAAAATGGCGGCTTGGTGATCGATTGTGATTCAATGAAGTTTTGGTCAGAGGTAGATGCCATGGCTTGATTCAAAGGTTGATTGATCTTCTTCTAGGATCTTCTCTTGTGGATGTGAGTCCCTCAAAGATTTAGACTCTGATATCAATTGTTAAGTTGATTAATCGAATCGAAAATGGTCAATCAATTTATAGTGGTTCAAGCTTAGAACAAGCTCTACATCCACTACCTTAACTCTCACTAAGGATTTTCAATCAATTCTAGTAGAAATTTGTCCCATTTTCTCAGATTAAAAGGAAACCTTACAATCGGTTAATCTTTCTACCCAAAGATTAACCAAGACTCTCTCAAATACAAAGATTGTTGGAAAATGAAAGATAAACCTCACAAGGTGGAATATTTGCCCCAAATTACAAGTACTCTCAACCCAAATTGATAAAAGACGAATACAATTAAAAAAAACACTCAATTGGGTACAATGGTTTGACTCTAATAGCTCAAAGGTTTGGATTTGTGCTTGGATTGTTGCAATTAAGTTCAATAATTGTTGTTGTAGCTTTTGAGGCTTGTTTATATACCCTCGCATTGATTTCTAGCCGTTCTGGTGGTTGAGATCATCAATAGAGCCGTTGAACTTTATTTTTCCCGCAATAAATGTACTTCTACAACCTACCGTATCGGTACTCGAACAAGGGTATCGATAACTGTCTCAAAACAGAATGAGCCGTTGTGCACATTTAAGAGGGCGTATCGATACACTATAAGGGCGTATCGGTATGAGTATAGGGTAAAAAAAATGGGGCGTATCGATACTCTAAAACCGTATCGATACAAATTTTGCTCACTAGAATCATGAGGAAAAGCAAAAAGTGTATTGATACGCTATATGGGCGAATCAATACGGTCTAACGATTGTTTGAAATTTTGTTGAAATCATAACTGGCAAGCAACAGTAAAAAACTTTAAATGAATAGATTTATCAAATTAGATCAAACCATATCGATACGGGTACAACCATATCGGTACGCTATGCCTTAAAGTTAAGCCTAGATAGAATACCATATTGATACATGTATAACTGTATCGGTACGCTTTTGTTGATTAAAATTCTAGAACCTTAAAATCGTATCGATACGACTATAGCGTATCGATATGCCTTAGCGTAAAAATTGGTTTTGGGCTATAACACTTAGAAAAATTTTGCTTGAACAAATTATTTGACTTAGAATCATTTTGGTTCAAGTTTGCTTGTCAATTTGTGAGACTTTGAAATACTTAAAAAAATCATTTACTTTTACAAATAGGTCTTTAGACACTTTGTTATATCAAAATTAAATTAGGTTTTACACTTTATAAGGGACTGGAAGGGGAGTGTACACGTGTCAACCAAGGAGAACAAGTGTGTTAGTGGGTCGAGTTGCCATGGCTCGAGTGTCGGTGCAGATCACTTGTATCATCACGTGGTTTGGAGTTATGTTCGCATGTTGAGTTCGCTATGGGTAGCAGTTGGCAGTTTGCAGGCATTTCGTTGATTGGGTGTTTGCGTGGTGAGGGTTTGTATGTACCAACAATTTCCCTCGGGGTAGGGAAGGTTATAAAGTGACCTTCACAAGCCTATGAACATAGACCGTTGAGTTTAAATTATGTAGGGCAGGGCCTGTTTGCTTGTGTGATGATAAGGAAATTGTGTTTGAAATCACATGATGCATATTATTAAATAAAAATACATATTACTAAATAAATACTATTTTGTGCGCTTGTTCTTTTGTGCTCATTCAGGGAAAGAATGGACTATGTTTATTAATGTTCATTGTAAAGCTCGTGAGATCAGTTTGATAGGAAATTTCATTAGTTACAACGTGGAGCTTTGTGGGTGAATGGGCATTTACCAAATTTCTCGCGCTTTGGCGTTCATTGGCGTTTAGTAGCAGCGCGACAGTTTTTTCTTTGGGTAGTGAGTAGTTGTGTCGTGTCATTATGATTGGACGGCTCGAGACAATTGTCAAGAGAGAATAATAGGATAGGTTATAGTAGCTGCATGCTTTGTATTCGTGTAGTTATTGATGTGAGGTATAGATGTTGAGTGATTTTGAGGTGTCTGTTGAGGGTTTTAAATTAATTGTTTGTCGGAGCGATTTTCTAAAATTTAAACATTGATTGTCGAGTCTTGGCACTTTCCTTTTTTTCTTCTATAAATAGTGCACTTTGGGGTTGGTTTCCCATAAATTGATTAGTGAGTAAGTCATGCATTCCTTCGTGAGTTTCGTGTTTGAAGGGAGTTTATTTGTTGTGATGGATAGTATACGCACACTTCACTTCAGGGACCTTAGGGGAGTTTTTTGGTTACTTACCGATGTTGCTTGTGTCGACAGACAATAGTATTTGGAAGGTTAATATTAGCCAGTTGTAGCTATGAACGAAGACAAATAGAGTATTTTGAAAACCTTGCTCTCAAGAATTTTCAAATACTATTCTTTGTTATTGTTTGTGACTACAATGGGGGGGCCTTTGCCTAGCAGTTTATCTGAAGCTGTTGATGTTTGCTCGTTTGTTAGTTGTGTGTGTTTGTGGCGAGGGTGGGCATCATGCTGACGAACAGTTTGGTCGCAAGGACTGACATGGTTGAGCCATGGAATAGGAAAATGAAGGCAGGTTTACCATTTTCATGTGTTCAGCCTAATATTAATATGAAGGTCAATCAATTGTGTCGTCGAAATGACCTTGAAACGGTGTTTATTCTTGAAGTATTTGTAAATTTACTATAAAAAGATTTTAACTGTCTTTGGTTGTTGTGCGCTCATTCGCGTGTTAGTGTCTTCGCATGTTATCGCATATTAAGTATTCTTGTATTGAATCTTTCCCCCAGGTGCGATAACCTGGTCTATTATACGTTCATTTGTGTTCTAATATCTTAGCGTGCTATCATATATTGAATATATGTGTTTTTGGGTTTTGCCATCGGATGCGATAATCTGGTCTATTATACGCTCATTTGTGTGATGATATCTTCGTGTACTATCATATATTGAATATACTTGTTTTGGGGTCTTATCCCCAGATGCGATAATTTGGTCTATTATACGCTCATTTGCATGCTAATATCTTCGTGTGCTATCATTGTCTTAGTGTAAACTATTTGAATACCTATATCTCCAAATTTATACTTTCCTTGGATATTTTGCGCTCTTACTTGCAAACGGTGGGAATTTAGGCGACTCGGTCATTTTATGTTACATCTGTTTAGCAGTCTTGAGAGCTTTGTTTGAGGAGAGGATTGCATGTACATAAGAACATTGTACAACAGTCCTTTACTAACATAATGCTTTGAGAAAGGTATGAATTAGTGATCACCTTTGTGAGCAACCATTTTTGGTGTAAATAATAATTGTTCGTTCCCATTGAGTTGAATTCTCAATTGCCTTCATACGTTTTCTATCATAATGAGTTATGTGTTGTTGGGGGCAATGGTCATTTGGTTTTCATTTTGCTAGTTTGGTTTAATATTGCAGTAATTTCTTACTAGGCTTGAGAGTGATTGGGTTGTGCGTGCCAGTAGTCTTGGAGGGAGAGAATTGAACTAGTAATAGGTACGAGTTTGAATTGGTATATTTATCGATTGAGTGTTTTGAGGTTGCGTATTTTTAAGCTACGGTTCAGAATTTTAAGATTTTAGACTTAACTGCCTGTCTCGATAGTTTCAAAATTTTAAACACTTACATGGCATTTCTTGCCTTTATTATAAATAAAGTCCCTTTGATTCTAGAGTTTTCATATTCGGCGTACTGAGTAGAATATTGTTTCTTTCATCTTTTATAGATTATGTTTTTGTAGGGATATGTGTGTTGATTGGGCTATTTATTTACATGGATGAGTAACATATGCATATGTCATCTTATAAATACGAAAGGGACGTCGATATTTTACTTGGCTCATTTGTATTGACAAACAATTGTATTTGGAAGGCTACAATTTAGCCATTTACCGCGATGGACACCGATATGCAATGGGTGCTTTGGTGACGAATAAGTGCTTGATGTTGTGTGCAAATCCTCTTATTCAAGGTGTGTTGCTGAGCAACATGGGTGGAATGGTGAATCTATAAGTAGGGGTATGCATTTCTGATATCCAATCTGATACGATCTGAAATTTTAGATAGCCGAAATTTTTGGAAAAGGTAATTAGTGATCCGTATTCGATCTAAAAAATCAAATATTCGGATATCTAAATATCCGAATTTTTGACTTGATTTAATTATTTTTTTAATTTAGCGGTCTTATCCATGAAAATTTTAGGCTTCTGAATATAACAATCAACAAAGTATTGAATGTAACAAGATTTGTAATCATGAAAATTTTAAATTTTCATATATAACAAGTAAGAACATCGAATATAACAAGATTTATATCTATAAAAAATTTGAAATATCAGATAATCGGAAATCTGATCCGAATGCGAAATAACTATCCGTATTCAATTCAAAATTTTTGAATATTCGATTCGAATTATTTGTAAAATAAAAAACGGATTGAATATCCGAAATTTTAGATCGGATCAACGAATAAATAGATTAAATTTTTTTGCACATACATATCTATAAGTGGCGGATTTATCGTTATTTGCCTGGGGGACATGAGGTAATACTTATATGATATTTATTACTTTCAAAATGATTGGAGAATATTGTAGCTGTTCTTATAGACATTGAAGATTTAATCTTCGAGAACTGGATGCTTTGTGATCGACTACTTTTATTATAACTACTCTATGCGATGTTTAATCGTGCAAGTTTTATCAAGAACTGGTTGAATTCGAAAATCCTCAAAGGAAGTTGGTCTTATCCGATCCTAGCTTGCTATTTAGACACTGCCCTCTAGGCTTCCTTGACTATGCAATTAATATGGTTAACCTAGATAATTTTTATATTAACTATAGAACTGAATATGACAATGGCTCGTGAAGGGCTCTATTATGCTGACATTTTGATGAGATGCAAGTATACAAAAGAAGGTAGCGTATGGCATCCCTTTTATTAAAACCGAAGTTAAGGTGGATTGTTAGGTGCTAAGGTATACATCGATAGCCTTGGATGAGAAGATGGATAAGACCTAACTTTCAAAGAAGTTTTGAAGTCGCTTAAGGATGCCAACTCTAATTGAGCTAAGCTTTGACTTAGGAGTGATATATTTTCGCGATTGTTTCTTTGTTAGAAAGAGCGATATATATGTGAACTTTTATTATTTGGGAATTCCTAGAGTAAATAAATAACGGACAATTATCCTTAGTTTGAGAGTGGACTATATTTCTTAACGTATTACTCATTACGCGTTGTCTTGAGATCAATTCTGCTTAATGTTTCTATAGATTTATCATGAATGTAACTCGAATTATATTTATATTCTTGTGTACAAATTGTACTTTTTCCCTTTTTTTCTCGAAAAATGTCGATATATATAAACATGAACATTTGACATTCGCCAATTCGTGAGGTAAATGGGTGGCGAGCGCTCATCTTCTTTAAAAGATATTTTGTGGGGGAGTTCACTATTTTTTTCGATACATATAAACGTGAACATTCTACATTTCTTTTGTGGTTGCTTTACTATGCACACTTAACTGTGGAAGTAGCTAGCGAACCTTTCATCTTTTGCGGTCTCTTTACTATGCACACTTAACTGTGGAAGTAACTAGTGAACCTTTCATCTTTTGTGGTCGCTTCACTATGCACACTTAAATGTGGAAGTGGCTAGCGAACCTTTCATTTTTTGCGGTTGCTTTACTATGCATACTTAACTCTAAAAGTGGCAAGCGAACCTTTCATCTTTGTGGTCGCTTTACTATGCACACTTAACTATGAAAGTGGCTAGCGAACCTTTCATCTTTTGGTGGTGAACTGAGGACTGAATAAAAGCATTAGTAGGAAAGATATTTTTATTAATTGAATTAGTCACATAAAATGTGCAATGAAATGTACACAATGGTAAAAGGCTAAAATGAAACGCATATTAAATAGTACGAGTTAGGTCGTACATTTGCCTATTTGGTGCATTTTTGTTTAGTGATGAGTCAGTGTTCTCTCACATCCCTGCTATCTTTTGTAGCTGCTTAGTGGTCTGTAGCTTTGCATCGGATGGCAACTTTGATTGTTCATCGAGCCATTTGAGGGGTTATGAGGGAGCGGCTGATGAAATTCAAATTTGCACAACTTTGAATTTAATCAACAAGGGTTACTCATTTTCTTCCAACGGAAGGATTATGAGGGTTCCTTACATCCTTCATCCGAACTTCTCGCCTCTTATGCTCTTGCTCTCCACCATGTCACTTGTGGTGTTCTTGGCTTTACATCTTCTATCTGAACCTCTATATGTTGGTGGGTTTTCCCTTTTTTGTTGCATGCATGTATCCCCTCTTGGCTATTTTAGCTGGAACTCTCGGTACCCTCATAATTTTTATTCTACTTTGCATGCTGGCCGGTCGGTTACTCTTGACCTGAAAGGAGGAGGTTTCCTTTTTCCCTTCTTTGCCCATTTTCCCTATCTTCGTCCATTTCTTCATTTGTGCTTCTGCCAGGGGTGCTCTTCATTGTCTTTTGGGGGTCGGACTGAAAAGGTGAAGGATCCACGTTCATCGCACCAATTGTTGATTATGAATGTGTTCAACACTCTTTGGTGGTGGTCTGTGGCTACCATGGTAGAGGAGATGAGAGAGTTGTTGGCTCTTTGGGTCTCACGTCCTGGGAGAGAGAGAGAGAGAGAGAGAGAGAGAGGAAGATCGGGGGGAGCCCTCCTTTAGAGGTGAAGGATCCTTAAGGGATTAGAAAGGGCGTGTACATGTGTCAATCAATGAGGACATGTGTGTTAGTGAGTTGAGCTGCCATGACTTGAGTGTTGGTGCGGATCACGTACATTGTCATGTGGTTTGGAGTTATGTTCACATGTCGAGTTTGTGATGGGTCGCAGTTGGCAGTTTTCAGGCGATCTGTTGATTGAGTGTGTGCATGGTGAGGGTTCACAGGTACTAACAAAATCATTATTTGATAAAAAAATAAATTATTATATGATTTGAGACTAATATGTCATTTATATTTAAAAATATTTAAACACATACACTTAAACTTTCAAACCCTAAAATTAAGACGCTTGTAGAAATATTTCGTTTCCATCACCAATGCATGGGATATTTCTCTTTAAATTTCAAACACGTACACTTAAACTTTTAAATCATAAACCCTAAGCTAGGTCCCTAAACCCTAAAACTAAGGCGCTTGTAGAAACATTTCATTTCCACCATCAATGCATAATATATTTCTCTTTAAGGGTAATTATTTTATGTACAAGCGTTGGTGAAATCTTTGTTTCTATAAGCTCTTTTGTTTTAAGATTTAGGGATTTCGTTTAACATTTAGTGTTAAAATAATTTAATTGCACAAATTTTAAAAACATTGTTATTTCCAATTTTTTTTTTTGTTAAATGGAGTCGAGTAATTTCCGCCGATGATGATTGATCTATTTTTATTATATAAGTACTGATATATGGTATATTAATTAATTTAAATTAAATATTACAAAGACGGGTGTGACTCTTTCGGTATTTTTTTAAACATCATCCTAATAATAGTATTCCTTATTTGTAAAACTAGATGTAAATTAAATATTGTTCCTTGATGAATTCAATGGCACTACATAAGTCGGAGACTAATTAAAACTCAAAGATACTTACTAGTACATTTAATTATTTTGGTATAAAGATTATTTTAATTTTTAATGTTTACAATTTTTGTCATTGTGACCTCATTTAATTTTTAAGATGAATTTAGCTCTCAACATATTTCTTTTTGTTAAGTTATTCATTTTTTGGTTGCCTTCCTGTTTTTAAGGCTTCGCCCTGACTAATCCGGACTAACCCGTGTTGTACATTTGACTTTGGCGGGTGAGTCTCTCAACGGAAATTTTTGACATACACAACGTCTCGAACCCGAGACCTTACTCAAGCGATACCAAGCTGCTTACCACTTGGACCAACCCCATCAGTAAATTACTATTTTTTAACTCTCAATGCAAACTCATTTTTTTATTATTTTAAATATATCGAAAAGATATCTCGAATTAATAGGCAAAACATGTTCAAATAACATTCATTCGTATACATACAGTATAATTTATCTTAGGATGCCATGGCTTATCTATAATGTCGACGGCCATACGTCTCTAACCTAAACAACATATTCTAAGTGGTGCTTTGCCTTTCCAATTACAAAACCTAGCAGCCACTTTCCTTGTTCTTAGAATTACACCTCAATGGCGTCTTAAGTTAATTTCCTGTATATGGGCAAACTTAGGTACTAATTATTTATTTATTAATTTAAAACCTACCCTCTCTTATACATGTATATAATATTTATATACACGTATATTTAGGTGTAGGAGCAGGATCCTTTCGTAATTTTGAATAATGATTAAAATATAGTAATATTCTAGCCTCCGGTGCATATGTGTACGGATGCTGGTGTATATATAAAGAAAGAAAGTAGAGGAAGGAGAAAGGTGAGAGTTCTGAAAACTTGAGAGATTGCAAAGAGATGGGAAATAGTTTACGGTGTTGTTTGGCTTGTGTTCTTCCCTGTGGAGCTCTAGACCTCATTCGTATAGTCCACTTAAACGGCCACGTCGAAGAAATCACCCGACCGGTCACCGCCGGCGAGATCCTCGACGCCAACCCTAATCACGTCTTAAGCAGGCCGAGCTCTCAAGGCGTGGCGCGTAAAATCCAGGTCATATCTCCTGAATCCCAGCTCAAAAGAGGTGGCATTTACTTTTTGATCCCCGCGTCTTCGTTACCAACCGATGAGAAGAAAAAGAGCCATAAAAAGTCTTTCAGCCAGAGCAAAAACCGCCACCATGATGACGCCGATCGTCGTTCCCTACCAAATTCCGGTATTTCGGAAACGAAGTGTTCCGGCCGCAGTCGTAGAGATCGTCGGAACAGTCGTGAACGAGTATGGCAGCCTTATCTCACAAGCATCTCCGAGGACTAACAACTTTTTTTCCGGTGACGGGATCTCATCACGGATCTCCATTTTGTGAATATAAATTGCTTTTTAATTCCGTTTTGTTTATTTCCTTCTTGATGAAAAAGTTATTCGTTTGATCAAATGTAACACTACTTTTGAATCATTTCCAAATCATTAACCTTGTAAATTTGTTTGGATTTCATTTTCCAAAAGTGGTAATAAATATTTGATTGACTTTGCATCAAAATTAATTCAATTTGTGCATAGACAGCAACTTACTTTCTTATTTGTCTTTTTCTATTGGGACAAGCATGATGAGCATAATTAGTTAAGACTTAATCATTTTGCTATTTTAAATACTTATGCTTTCTGGCATAACACATAATAATTTATTGGTTAAATTTTATATCTAAAATTAATCAATTGATTCGCCCACGAATTGGTAGACCACATTTTAAAATAATCTTAATGTCTAATTATCGTCAGGGACTTTATTACATTGTTAAAGCTCAATATTCAACAAGCTATGATTGGCACATTAAGAAAATTATAAACATAGTCTATTGTTTAATTGTACACAAATTTTAATCAAAAAGTGGACAAACAACAACATTAGGGCGCGTTTGGTTCACGAAATGAAAGATTATCTATGAGAATAAGATTCGTGGAATGTAACATTACCTAACATATTACTAGGAATGTTACATTACCTTGTTTGGTTTAGTTGGTAAGAATGTAAGATTATTGTGTTTGGTTGGAGGTAAATAAGATTATCTAGAAGTGAAATTTATTAAATTAACCGTGTGTTATATTTATTTTTAACATGTTAAACTTTTAATATTAAATTAAAAACATATGCACAAAAAGTTGTAGAATTATTTTTGTTACACTACTTGAAATTTACAAAACTGATATATTTATCATAGTATTAATATAATTATTATATTAATTATTTTAATAAAAGTATAATTTATATTTACATACTCTCGTTACCTTTTATTAAAATATTTTTGTGAATTTTTTAAATGTTAAACTTTTAATATGCTCAATTTTTTATTTTTTATTACTTGTGACAGATTGTCAAGTAAATAAGTTGTGTAATACTGATAAGAAATTATATTATAAGTACCTACTAAAATATTTTATAAGATGATAAACATCTTATAAATAAAAGAATATTGTCTGAAAATATTACCTCTTAACTTATTAATTTATAACACACATATTTAATCATCTAATTAAATTAAATAAAGGATCCATGTGAACAAAATTCATTAACTTGAGAGTAATATGGTCCAAATGGTGGGAATTAACAAATACATTAGAAAACTAAAGGAATCACATTCTCACCATTTAATGAAAGAAAAAAATTACGGTTGAAAATACAATATTACTTCTTGAAAAGAATACTCTCCAACTAAACAAAGGTATGTGATTTCGAAAAAAATTATTCTCCCAAGTAATAATTTTTTCCGCGAACCAAAAGATCTTTAAAGTAAAAGCCTAACACCTTAAAAATCGTCGATTTCCAATACAGTTAAATGAAATATATAAAAAATCACGTGTTACTGTTGCTTTTGGATGTAATAGTGAAGAGAGGTGGATCTTGTTGGGAAGACGACAAGCTGAAATACTTGTTATAAAAACACATTATTTTTAAACTTATTTATAAAATAATAAAATAACCACATGATCTGTATACAAACAATGCTTATATAATATATATAATATAGTAATAATTGCAAAAGCAAGCTGGAATATCTCTGTATAACTCAGTCACCACGTGGAAGAAGACTTCCGTTGGCTTTAGTTTCGCAGACCATAGATTATGTAAATATTTGTCTTTTTCTTTCCTTTACGATAAAAAAAGAAACCGTGTTCCTAACAAAAAGGGCCTGTAACTCATGTTGTTTATTGGGCTTTGGTCGGGGTGCCCATTTCGGACGTGATAGCCGAATTCCAAGTGCATTAATGCTTTGGTTTGTTAAACACCCATTTTAACTAAACTGAAAAAAATGGTTTGTTAAATATCCATTTTATCTCTTTGTTGCTCACCCTAGAATTCATTTGTTCCTACTCTAAAATTTATATCTGCTCGTCCTAAAATTAAGTTAGTGTGGTTAATGTGCTGGTGCTTCATGTAAAAGAAAAAAAAAATCTTCAATTTAGTCAAATAATTAAAGTAAGAGAAGAGTTACGAAGTGGTGAAATCTTCAATGACTGTGGATTAAGAACAAAAATTCTATGTTTTTTTTTTGTGCCTCTATTTATGTCCGACACTAAAAAATTAAATATGTCCTAAACCTTAATTAATTCATAAATCCTGCATTTACACCCTAAACCTTAAATCATACTCATTCTGTCCCACTAAATATGTTCAGTATTGATTTTTTTGTCATTTTTTTAACTTTGAATCCTTATTACTTTAAATTTATTTTTTGATAAAAATATATTTTAAAAACCTTCGATCAAGTAGTTTAAAAATATATATTTTATAAAACTTAATTAATTAAAATATTTAAAATAATTACGATCAAAATTTAAAATTTTTTTACTTTTAAAAGTCAACACTGAACAAATTTAATGGAACATATGGAGTTTTTTTAATGTTGAGACAAGGGGTAAAAGATTATTATACGTGGATTAAATTAAGAAGTTGTTATAAAGAGAGTTAGAGATAATTGTTGAGGTTCACATTATAAAACTGTTGTTTGCTTGGTTAGTGGTTACTATATTTTCTTCTGTGATAGATGTGCTTGAAGTTATTGAGGAAAATGGAACACACTCAGAGCAAAGAGCTGAAACTTGTATGTTGGTGAATTTTTTTAGTCATTTCGATTCGTGTTTAATTTGCACTTGATGAAAAATATATTGGGGGTCACTAGTGAATGATCTCAAGCATTGTAACAGAGCGCCTTGTTAGATTAAAATCCTCAATTGTGAGCACATATGTGAAATGTATGATGTTATTATAAAGTATGACACAAAATTAAGTGACCAATTATGTTAGGCGTGTTATAGATATTAAAGTGTCATGAAAATAAAAGTGTAGATACAATAAGATATATTTATAATTCAATGAGTGACAAAGTTATAAATATTTAATAGCTGATTTAACAATCAACTAAGGTAGTGGTCCCCCAGAAATAAGTTAACTTGTATTACTCTTGTCCCCCGTTAGAAAGTTTTTACAGCAAGGGCTAACATATCTTCTTGAAGATCACAACCACTTTTTAGGCGTTCTTCAACAAAGGATTCAAGGTTTTCATCTACCGATTAATTCAGGTACGCTTCCGCATTCAGTTTATTGTTCTTGATGTTTTGACATGATAGATCATGAGTTAGATTTTATATTAATTTATGATTTAATTCTAGCAAGTGACATCAGAGCCTCGTCACGTTGGATATTGAGAATCAATTAAATTTTTAAAAATCTTTAATGATTAAGTATTAAGTTTTCAAATTATATATCATGATTTAATGTTTCAATTACGAAAAAATGGTGAAACTTTAGGTTTTGGTTTTATTATAGATTAAGTTTTTAAAGAATTATATGCAATCAATTTCTTTTCTCTAATTGATGAAATAATTTTTTTTGAAAGTAACATCGGTCATTTATTGAAATAATAAAAAAGTAAAACTAATTACATAATTAAAAGTCTTAAAAGAAAGTGAAAAGACATCACTCTAACTTCTGACCGATGGTATACCCCTACCAGATGAAAATAAGCATTAAGAGTGGCGGTAGAGATAGATGAAGGGTTGTGTTCTCTGAAGAAAACTCTGGAAAACAAATTCGATATAACCCCCAAAAAAAATTTTCCGATCAATAGCCCGGATCTAAGGTGGCTCGATGAAACGGCGATCTCCGTCTACCAACTGCCAGATGTGGGCCGGCACCTCATAGATCCAGTACAGCTCGTCCGTATATCGCATTCCTTTCACCGCTAACGCATGTGCCGTTTGGTTTTCGGAACGGCCGACAAATCCGAAGCTACAAGAGGTAAAAATCTTGCTCACTTCCTTTGAAATAATTGATTAGCTTGTATCAGTTCGTTTTTAATTTATAAATTAAGTTTCTAAGAAATTTTATAGTTTTTGTTTTTTAATTAACTTTTGATTAAAAAAAGGTTAGAGATGATGGTAGACGCATGTGCGTCTACTATAAGGAAAGAGATAATGACACCCTTAGGCCTTAATATTTTTTCCATTTAATTTATTCAGTTTAGTACATACTTGTTTCTGTGCAATTCAAGGCAATCTATATGCTTAACCATTGGTGGTAATTTATTTGCTTTTGATGTTTTTAACCAATTCGTTAAAAAGGTTATTATAATATTCGAGTCATGATAAAGTTAGGTTTTTTAATTGAAGGTTAATAATGAACATGGGCATGTGAAGTCTACCCTTTATTTTTAACGGAAAATTCTACATTGATGTTCCTTCATTTAAAGTTTGTTCAACTTGGTAAAAGGTTGGTTTTGATTTTTTGTGAATTCATATTTGAGAATTTATATTTTGTTAACGCTAAAGGGGTTATTTTGCCCCGAGTTTAACCCAAATTAGCAATGTGGCCCCGTGCGAAAGCGCATTTAATTAGGTCTATCAGTTCGCACATTGCATCAAATTAGCCCATTGACCAATGTTGACAGTTATGGTGCTGACGTGGGAGTCAACTATGCTGACGTGGTTGTCCATGATGCTGATGTGGTAGCTCATGTGTGATGATGACGTGGCAGAGGGACTGAATTAAAATTTTAAACTGAGTTCGAGGGCATAATTAATTTTTTTTACTGAGTTTAGGGGCATAATTCATTTAATTGAAAATTCGATAACTTACTTAATCTTTAAGCTAAAAAATAATAAATTACTTAAAATTTAAAAATATTTAAATACTCATAAAATATTAAAAAATAAAAATACTATAATGAATTTAAAAAATTAAGTAAAACATAAAATTAAAAATATGGAAATTTATAAATATAAAAATTCAGAATTTTAAAATATTTATAAAACATCGTAAAAGTCTTCAACTGTTTCTAGCTATGCTAAGCCTACTAATATTTCTTGAGCATATTTTCAATGGAATCATCATTGTGTTAAAGTAGAAAAAACAAAAATTTCCTTCGTTTTTCTACATCAAATATTAATGAGCATCAATTTGATGTAGAAAAGCGAGAAAATTTTGAGTTTTATTGTTACTTTAATACAATGTTGATTCCACTGAAAATTTGTTTAACGAATGGTAATACTCAGACTGACGAAGTCAAAGACTTTTTCGATGAAAGTGTTCAATTTTTAATACTTTATAAATGTTTTTTTAATTTTTATATTTATATTTTTCATTTTTAATCTCAAATACATTTTAATTTTTTATATTAGTTTTTATTTTCAATAAATTTTTAATATTTTATTTATTTTTATTAAGTTTATGATTTTTTTTAAATTGAATAATATTTTAATTTTATGTGAGAGTTCACACTTTGCTTATTTTAAAATTATCAGGAACCCAAAAGATATTTAAATCAATTTTTTAATCGTTTTTTTGTATATTTCATTTGTAAAAGTTAAACTTGAAAAACTAAACTATTTATCTAATTTTATTCAAAAACTAAATAAATTGATTAAATTAATTTAAAATTTAAACAAATTATTTATCATTTTTTAAATTTTAATAATTTCTTAAATTATTATTTTTAGCTTATGTAACCCCCTCGTCCCGGTCTGGCCGGATGACCGGTCCGAGTGAGCCACACGGGGAAAACCGAGTGAAACCCGTTAAGGTTCCCCTCGGTTAGCAACCCTATTTTTTTCTTTTTATATTAATCTTGTCTAAAGGAACATTAAGTCCTAAGTGATCACGACAGCGGAAAACATTCAAAGGAAGTCACATTCGAACCACGGCCATACACAAAACAGTCCATTTTTAAACTTACAGGGCAGACCGTATCGGTACCCTAACCAGGGGTATCGATACGCTCTGACCAAGTCAACCCAAGGACTCAACTCCGGGAAGATCGTATCGATACAGCCCTTGAGCGTATCGATACGCCCTTCTCGGTCAACCCTCCTTGGTCAACAGAGTAGACCCGTACCGATACACGTGAATCCCCTATCGGTACGCCCTGCCCTCACCCAAAACTCCAAATTCCAGTAACTTTGGAGGGTATCGATACCCTTAGGGTATCGGTACGCCCGGCAAAAACTGTGGCATTTGGGCAAGGCCGTATCGATACGGCCCTCAGGCGTATCGATACGCCATGCTCTGCAATTCCACAATTTTCAACTTAACGACTCCAAACACGACTCTAGATGCACTTTTAGACTCTCCTATGCACATACAAACACTTAAACTATCATACTTAAACCAAAGGTAGCAACCAAACAAATAGCAAGACATCCATACATAGCATTCATACAAAAGGGCAATTTATGCATAAATGGACATACAAGCACTTAAGATTTCATACCTTAGCAACCAAACATGTAGACATTCAAGGCATGTAACATAAGCAATATTTATAGATCAAACAAGGCATCCACGAACCAAACCAACAACGACATACATCAAAACTCAAATCAACAATACATATCCCATTGCTTAACTATTACAATCTAAAATTTAAAGTTCATACTTGAGCTAACCAAAGCGACACTTGGAGACATTTCCTTGCCCTTGCCACCCACAAGCTATTGATCTGCATTGTCGAACAAAAGAAAGCGTAAGCATAAAAGCTTAGTGAGGGTAAGCTCATAAAACAAACCTTCGACAATGCAGGGTCCAAGCACGAGCAATTTCCAAAATGAAATGCATGATCTCACCTCCGATCCGCAAAGGCCAAAATGAACATGATGCATGAACATATAATCAACATTATGTCATGCTCAACATCTCATAAACTCAACTTACAACGATACATAACTCAATGCATTAACCACATCATATAACAATTCATAAAAGGCATCACATTTCGTATCATATAAGCATATATGCATAATCTCATATTGGTATATACATACAACTTCTTATTGGCACCTAGCTATGACTCGAATACGCAGATAACCCGTTGGAACGCATTTCCAACAATAACATTACCTCGGTGGGATTACACTCATCACTGGTCCTTGCATGGGCGGGATTCCACTCATCACCACATGTCCTACGGATGGGATTCCACTCATCATCACGTAGAATATATATAAATTTCCGGTGGTATATTACATCACCGTACTCCTCCTTGGTGCCTTAACGTCACCAAGGCCACGTACGTTTTGACTCAATTTGTGTGCACACTCATCCTAATGATCGATCATTGTACCCAAGCATACTAGTGCCAATATAAATAAAATTCCACAACCTTTCACAATATCAATTTTAATATAATTTCCGTACTTAGCACGTACTCACCACGATTCTCCAAAATCATGCAATCCACCTCATAACCTCATTTCACAAACCAACATCACATGTATATCATCCAAACAATTATCACATCATATTTTACACATACATATATCCACATTATATTTGTCACCAACATGTATATAACAATGTATTAAGCCATACCTCAACATACACGTATATCACATTATACACTATCATCACAACACAAATCATCATGAAGCATAACATCAAACAAAGAGTTCATCCAAGGTTTCTAACTAAAGTTTAGGATTAGGCTACCACCCTAATCCTAACTCTAGGTGGGTCTACCAAACCCAACCTAGTCCACATGCTTGAACCAACCACTTAAAAATCAATTTAAAAACATTAACCACTCACCTCCACCTCCAAGCTCAAATACCAAGCAAACATGGTCTTCAAATTCCGGATTTGTTCCCAAGGCTTCACCAACTCAAAACCTCGCTTCTAATCACCTCAACACAAGCAAAACAACCTCAAATCAACTCAAACATCAAAGTGGCTAACCCAGAATACAATTCAAACATCAAACTCAACATTTCAAGTCATGATCAAACCCCAACTTTATCAAATTCGAGCAGCCCATAAACCTTGACCAAAACTCAAGTTTCCAACACATTTTATACTCACAAATGATTGCTAAATTCAGCCACAACTTCAACCTATAGGTGCAAGCCAAGCTCCAACAATTTCCAACCCAAACAATCACCAAAATTCCTATTTTCGTATTCCTATTTTACCCAACAGAAAATCATGTTTTTAAACACCCAAATGACATCTAAATGGTTCCAAAACATCCTCCTAGCATACATAAACCATCAACCCTCTAATTACACCCTAAAACCCACCAAAAATCAACTTTTTGACACCTTAAAAATGGCTCTAAGAACCTACTTCGGGTTTTCAACAAAACTCAACCAAATTAACATATGTTGCACCTTTTAACATGAATAAACAAAGACCCAACTCAATTTTGCAAAACAAGATGAAAATTCCTATAAAAACCCAAACTTTAAATCAAACCCTAATTTTCAAAAGTTCATATTTTTGAAATCTAAAACCATGGGTAGCTAGAGAATAGAGAGGAGAGTAAGAAAATACTTTTACCTCTCAAAATGGTCTTGAATTTGAGTTGCAACCCAATGGAATAGTAACCTTAAGCTTGAGAGGGTTTTGAAGATGGGGAAAGGGGGTTTCACGTTGGAAACTGGGGGAGGGGAAGAGAAGATGACAACTTTTGAAAAGTTGTCTTGCTTTTAAAAACATTTGGGTAAAATTACTCCTTTAGTCCCTCCCCTTTTTACTAAAGCCCAATTGGATCTTTATTTAGGTTGAAGTGATTTTTATTTAATTTTATTGACTCGGACTACAAACCCGACTAACTCCTAGCCCCAAAACATGAGTGTTACAGCTTAAATATTAAATAAGTTATCAAATTTTCAATTAAAATGAATTATACCCCTAAAATCGGCAAAAAAATCAATTATGCTCTGGAATTCGATTTAAAAAACTCAATTCAGCCCCTCTGCCACGTCGTCATCACACATGCACTGCCACGTCAGCATCGTGGAGCGCCATGCCAGCATCGTTGACTGACACGTTAGTAATATTAACTGTCACGTCAGCACCATAACGGTCAACGTTGATCAATGGGTTAATTTGCTACAATATGCGAACTGGAAGACCTAATTGAACACGTTTTCACGTGAGGGGCAACATTGCTAATTTGGGTCAAATTCGGGGGCAAAATAAACTCTTTAGCCTTTTGTTAATTATGTTTGGTATTGAATCACTCTAATGTTTATGTTTTGTTATGTATTAAAGTTTCATGTGATCACTATACGAATTAAAATCATTTATATGATACTTATGTTTTTGGCTTTTAGTTCTAGAAATGCTCACAACTCTCTCAAAATCAAAATGAATTGCTCAAAAATTGAAAAAATTGAAGGGCTCAAGTAGATTGGCAAGGACCTTCTTAAACATCTACAAGAATGCAGTACTATGATTAGAAATATTGTGGAGCCTGATATCCTCAATCGAATTGCTTGCCAAGTGGTGGAGAAGTGATTTTTTGGGTGATGGTGGTGGAAGCAAAAAGATAGAAAAATATACACAATGATTTAGAGTGATTCGGCTTTCTAACTAAAGCCTACATTCACTACCTTAGCTTCCCACTAAAGATTTCACTAATACATTAAGAACTTGTCCCCTTTTTAAGGCTTAGGAGGAAACCTTTACAACCTATACTCACTCACCAAGCCTAGCATCCAAAGCTTAAAACCTAAGCTTTGGGAAACCTCTCTTTACAAGAAGAAGTTTAGAAAATTGGAAATCATCTAAAAAGATATGTGTTTGCACTTTAAAGCACTCACCCAATCCTAATACACTTGAGCATACATTGACAATTAAGCTCACAAGTGTTTGTCTATACAAAAATGTACAATTTGAGCACTAAGACATTTCTTAATCAAATGGATGTTGACTTGAGAATATTTAGTTGTTCCAAGTGCTTGAAGGGTCATTTTATCTTCCCCAATGTGATTCTAGACGTTGATGACTGTTGAGGAAGAATTGGATCCGTTGGAGCCTTTATTTCCCACAATAAATGCAATTCTGGGCAGGTTGGTACCAGTACGCGTGTACCTATATCGGTACGCCCTTCTTTGGGAAATGGCCGTTGGGGGTTTTGAAAATAGGGATTGATACTTGTATAAGCATATTAGTACGATCCTATTTCGTATTAGTACGATCATGCTTGTACCGATACGAGTTTTGGCTACTTAAATTTTCCTATAGCTAAAACCCTAAAGGGTATCAATACGGTGTGTACCGTATCGGTACGGGGCTAAGAAAATCACATGTTTGGATGTATAATACAAGTTTGGACTTTAATAGAAGTTTGTAAAATATTCAAACAAGTCAAAAAACATTTTTCAATTATTAAATCAAAACAAATATCCTAACAATCTCCCCTCTTTGATATAATAAAACTAACTTGAAAATTTGTTTTTGTAATTCTCCCCTTTAGTAAAATAAATTTAGAATAAGAGAATATAAGATCAAAATAGTCAAAAGCTCTCACTTATTCATTTGAAAATTTAATTTTCAAACAATTTCTTCCCTTTTTTGTTATATTAAAAAGAATTTTGTGGCTCTAAGTTCAAAATAGCAATGGTGGTTTAATAACAAAATTTGACAAGAATAAGAATTTTGTTTAAAAATGGCTCCCCTTACTCAAGCATCAAACAAATGTTAGTCCAACAATTCATGATTAACTAGTTGAATTAAAAAATAACTCAAGATAAACAAAATAAATTCAACTAATTTTACCACTTGAACCAAAAGGTAGGATGTGAAGTCTTCCTTCTTCAAGTAATCTTTCTTGTGTGTATAGAGCTCCCACTTAATTTTATCATTTGTTGATCATGCTCCATCACACCTAAAATAAGACAATCAAGTAATTTTTTGTATCCAAATTGCTTTGGATCCATAGATATTAGTAGCACAAACTTTAGTCCCCTTAGGAATCTATTTTACAATTTCATCCTTTTTATTTGAAGTAATTAGTTCTTTTGGAGCCCAAATGCTTCTAAAAAAATTTCATTCAAAAATCTAAGGGCACTAGATTGTCTTTGATACAAATTTGTTTTACTAAAATTTGTTTAAGAGCTACCTCCAAATTCACATGTTTGAACATTTTTGTAAAACAAATTCTTTTTGAGGTCATCAATTTCCCTTTGATGTCCCTCTTGAACTTTTTGAAGCAAGTTTTGTAAATCAAGGTTTTTTTCTCAAAAGCTTCAAACATTGCTTCCAGTTTGAGATTTGTTTTGGAAAACAATTCATTTTCGATTTCAATTTTGAAAACAACTTTTTATTTTTCAAAAATGAAGCCTTAAATTCCAAAATAAAATCATTATAGGCTTCTTGTAACTCATAAAAAGTATAGAAACTAGAATTAGATGAGTTAGAAGTTACCTCACTCTCTTGGAGGGTCATTAAGCATAAGTGGGCTACCTCAATATCAGTGGAGTCTTCTTCATCACTCCATGTTGCCACATATGCTTTCTTTGAAGATGATCTCTTTTTGTTGAAGCAAGGGCAATCATATTTGGTGTGGCCTTGCTTCTTGCATTCAAAGCTCTTTTAGGGATCTTTCATCTTCTTCTTCGATTCATGTCTTAAAGATTTTTCCATTTCTTTCTTCATGAATCGAGTGAACTTCTTGAAGAGATAGACCATCTCTTCTCTTTCACTCTCCTCTTCACTTGAATCTCGTTGATGATTTGTGGAGGATGAAAGAGCAACAACATTTAGATCTTCAATTCCTTGATCTTTTAATTTCTTCTTCTTCTCCCTTCTTAAGGGTTTGGACATTAACTAATGGGTAAGAAACGATCCAATTAGCTCATCAAGCTTAAGTTCCTTTAAGTCATCGGCTTCAATGATAGATGTATTCTTTCTCTCCCATGATTCAGGAAGTGAATAGATCAACTTTCGAACAAGTTTGTCTTTTGAAATTTCCTCTCCAAATTCTTTAAGTTCGTTGACGATCATGGAGAAACAGTTGAACATGCTCTTGATGTCTTCATCCGGATTCATCTTGAAGTTTTCGTAGTTGAGGTTGAGTGGACCAATTTTTGTCTCCTTTACCTCGTTTGTACCTTCATAGACCGCTTCAAGTTTGTCTCAAACCTCCTTGGCACTCTCACAAGAAGAGACTTTGGCATACTCTTCCAGTCCTAATGCACATGATAGCATGAGCAATACCTTCGAGATTAGCTCCATCATCTTCTTTTCGTTTGCATTCCATTCCACCTTTCTTCTTTGAGGCACGAACGATCCATCTTCAACAAGATCCCAAAGTCGGTAGTCTTTGACCTTGATGAAATACATCATTCTAGTCTTCCAATAGGCATAATGTTCACCATTGAAGAATGGTGGCTTGTTGATGGATTGTGCCATGAACACCAGTTGATTGAGCGTGTCGGGGTCGCCTCAATAGGATGTTAATCTTCTCAATTAAGCCTCGCTCTGATACCAATTGTGGAGCCCGATATCCTCAATCGAATTGCTAGCCAAGTGGTGGATAAGTGATTTCTTGGGTGATGGTGGTGGAAGCAAAAAGATAGAAAATATACACAATGATTTAGAGTGGTTCGTCTTTCTAACCAAATCTTACATCTACTACCTTAGCTTCCTACTAAGGATTTCACCAATTCACTAAGAATTTGTCCACTTCTCAAAGCTCAAGAGGAAACCTTTACAACCTAGACTCACTCACCAAGCCTACCATCCAAAGCTTACAACTCAAGCTTTGGGAAACCACTTTTTACAAGAATAAGTTTAACAAACTGAAAATCCTCTCAAAAGATATGTGTTTGCACTCTAAAGCACTCACACAATCCTAATACACTTAAGCATACATTGACAATTAAGCTCACAAGTGTTTGTCTATACAAAAATATACAATTTGAGCATTAAGACATTTCTTAATCAAATGAATGTTGACTTGAGAATCATTAGTTGTTCCAAGTGCTTGAAGGTTCATTTTATCTTCCCAAATGTGCTTGAAGGATCCTCTTTAATCTTTTCATTTTGTAGAAGAGAATCTGAATTGGGTCACCTTACACCGGAAGCTCCCAAGAAACGCTTACAACTCTCTCAAAATCAAAATGAAGTGCCCAAAAATTAAAAATTTTAAAGGGTCTGAGCCGATTGGAAACCTTCTTAAACATCTATAGGAATGCAAGACTGTGATTAGAAATATCATGAGCCTTAAATTCCATAAACGAATCAGAAAAAATGTAATTCCAAGAAAAATTAACCAAATGAATGTTGACTTTAGAATCATTAGTTGCTCCAAGTGCTTGAAGGTTCCTTTTATCTTCCCAAATGTGCTTGAAGAGTCCTCTTTAATCTTTTCATTTTGTAGAATTGAATATGCATTGGGTCACCTTGCACCAGAAGCTCCCAAGAAACGCTCAAAACTCTCTCAAAATCAAAATGAAGTGCCCAAAAATTAAAAATTTTAAAGGGTCTGAGCCGATTGGCAACCTCCTTAAACATCTATAGGAATGCAAGACTATGATTAAAAATATCATGAGCCTGAAATTCCACAAACGAATCAGAAAAAATGCAATTCCAAGAAAAATTAACCAATATCATATCTAATTATTTTTATTTTTGCCAAAATCCACTCTTTTTTTCGATTAGACCAAGTGAAAGTCTAATATTCTATCCTTTTTTGGGCGCTAAAACTCCTTTTATTTTTGGATTAGACCAAGTGATAATTGGTCCAAAAAAGAATGATCAAACAAATCCAATTCCTCCAAATAGCCCATCTCTCATATCACTAGTAATAGAGTTCAAAGAAAAATTAAAAATATCATGAGCCTGAAATTCCACAAACGAATCAGAAAAAATGCAATTCCAAGAAAAATTAACCAATATCATATCTAATTATTTTTATTTTGCCAAAATCCACTCTTTTTTTTTCGATTAGACCAAGTGAAAGTCTAATATCCTATCCTTTTTTGGGTGCTAAAACTCCTTTTATTTTTGGATTAGACCAAGTGATAATTGGTCCAAAAAAGAATGATCAAACAAATCCAATTCCTCCAAATAGCCCATCTCTCATATCACTAGTAATAGAGTTCAAACTTTCAGAGGAAAGCAAATGAAATATTAAAATCACAACATTTCCAATAGTGGTCCCAGCGAGGCTCGAACTCGCGACCTTCGGCTCATAAGACCAACGCTCTAACCAACTGAGCTACGAGACCAACATTTCTATTGGTTTTAATTCAAGACTAATACTTAACTTGATTAAGTTAAATTGGAACTTTACTTAAATTTATTACATTTTAACAATTTTACAAATATTTTAAATTTTATTATAATTTTTATATTTTAAAATTATTTACTTAAAAAAAACCAAAATAACTAATATAAACATTTCAAAACGAACGAAGTATATGAGGTCAGTATTTAAAATGTGGATGTGAACTTAGCATTGTGTTATTGTTTCCGTCCTTTTGGGGTCAATATAACAAAATTTAAGTTTGAAAAAAATAAAGAATTAAAATAATGACCTGTTTGAAAAAGATTTGAGTGCCAAAGTCATTGTACCTTCACAAATTTCTCTGCTTTAAATCAAAACAAGAGCGTCTGTTGTGCATTATCTAAAAAAAGTTAACTGAAATATTTTACCTTTTCAACCAATTACAAGTTAATACCAAAACTTCTAAAAGTAGGGTGAGTATTCATTGAATCAAGTGAAGTTAAATTGAGTGAAAAATTTATGTTAGTCGAGTTGAAAAGTAATATTCATTTAAATTTATGGTCGCTTTGACCATTAAAAACAGGTAACTCGTTCTTTGTGTCTTGTTTCTATTGTGTTTTATCTCATCGTATCATTTTGTTCTGTGATATTTGAGAATCACTGTCAATATCTCAGTGTAGGTGTCTGAGATAACTTTTTGTTCTATAGTCTCAGGAATGTTTACAAACCAACCAATTAAATTTTTTTAGATGTACTAGTCTACCAAATGCCTTAAAGATGCAGTCATTGATTCTTTCGAGAAGTCACAATTACGGCAAGCAAACACTTTAATTTAATGATGAGGGGCGCATTAAATTTAATTGTTCGAATTTTTGTTTAATTCTATTTGTAATTATTTATATTATTATGACATTGATTAATTTCAATTTAAACACTTCTCTCTTACCATCTACAAGACTACAATATACATATATAGTTTTACATATTTTTTTATATATATAAGTAAGATTTGTAATGTTATTTAATAATTAAATATCATCTAAAATTATATAATGTATTTATAATGTTATTTTTTAAAAGAAAATTTTTGAAGATAAATATTGATGAGGATATAAAGAAGTCAAAGAGTTTATGAGAAAAAAAATTACAAAGAGTTGCAATCATATGATTAAATTGAATAAAATACAAAGTTAAAAAGACTAAACAAAAAGTACTAAATTTTTTCTCAATAATAGGATTTAAAGTTACATGAGTGTTCTACAATAATTTGGGAGTATACGGTTCAAATTAATAAAAATGAACTTAAAACGAAGAAAAAATTAAATAAATAAATAAATAAATCATAGATCAAATCACAAAACAAATAAATTAAAAAAATAATTTTCTTATAGACAAATCATGTTTACTTACCCTTATCTAAGAGTCTACCACAATTTCCAAGAAAATATTGTGAGATATTTTGATATGTTTATAAAAAATGATGGTCCTGTTTGACAATTAGCGGATAATTATTAGCTGATAGCGGATTACATTAGCTGGTAGTTGATAGTTGATTGCATTAGTTGATTTGACTAGCGGATTGTATTAGCTGATTGTATAAAAGTGTTTAGTAAAATTAACTGATAGTTGTTTGATTATTTAAACAAACAAAATGACATATAAGGGCATGATTATATTCAATACTTGTTTGAATAATTTATCAATTATGAATATTTTGTATCTAATAAATATTAATTAGATTTGTAAAAATTATTTTTAATATAAATTTTCTAAACATATTTGAAAGATTTATATATTAATTTATTATTTATATAATTATTTTTTTGGATAAATGATTTGATTTTATTCATCCAAAAAGAACCATCTATTACAACTCTATAATTCCAACACTAACATGTATACAACTAAGCTAGAAACATAAAGTGTATAAAAAAAACTTACAAATGTCACCATATAAATTAGTAGCAACAACGAATAAGTCTAATGTTTAATATGTTATTATTTAAATAAAAAAATGTTAGTATTATTTAATTTAGGTTATTTGGAGATTTTTGGTAATTGTTAAGGGTAAAAGAGTCATTACAACTCTAATATCAAACCTCTAATCTCAAAATGTTCCTAATAGGAGCTTTTTCACCCCAAACCGCTATTTCAATTTGTTATTTACCAAACATCAATATTAACAGATTTGACTGGTCAAACATCTAATTATACTTCAAACCTTTAATTTTTGCCCAAATCGATGTTTACCAAACATGGTCGATAATTATTATAAATTTTGTAATTTGATAATTTTTTAGTAAAACAGAAATTATGGTAAAGATTGTATATTTTGGTAAAGCGTTAAAAATATTTTGTAAAGGGTTAGAAAATTTGGATCGATGATAGTTTCTGGCAAAAAATTAATTAGAAAATTTGATAAAATGTTATAAATTTTGAATCGATAATATATTTTGCTAAAACATTAATTTTGGTGTAGGTTTAGATGTTTTGGTAAACAATTAAAAATTTTATATGAATAACATAATTGATCAAAGAAAAATATTTTGCTATTAGTATTAGTTAAAAACTTTGACTGATAGTTGACAATTGATGATCGGATGTTGATCGGCCCTTGATCTTGTATCTTAATTTAATACCAAACTTTTAACATATATCTAAAATTTCTAACAGATATTAAACTTGTTAAGGGTAAAATTTTCTAATAGAATACCACAATTAATGTTGGGTGATGAAATAAGACCAACAAGTGTTAGGTGTAATGATAAAGTATATTATTTTTTTGAGTTCGAATTTCAGAGAAGATATTGTTTGGAGGGAGAGCCATAAATTTCAAACAAGGACCATAAAATGTACATGTAAGATTAACTCTTTATTTTTTTTAATCTCAGTCATCTATTTCACTCATCCAACAATCCAAAAAACGTGTAAAACTTAAAAGAGTTTTACACTGTGTAACTGAATCATATATTATGTATATACACACACAAATTTTTAACTGGTATCCAAAATTTCTAACTTATATGGAATTTATTAACTCCTAAATATTTTTTTGAGCATTTTGCTGTAATTACATGGTAGTGTTTGTATTTATTCTTAGTCTTTTGAAAATGTACACACACCATACAAGTAAATTATTTGAATTTGAGTCGCTTAAGAATAACAATGCTCATTTTCTATTAGGACCACTCAGTGGATTCTCTCGAATTTTATAAGAGAATACCAAAATTTTATATAAATACTTGGACTACAAAAATTTTAAATGAATGCCCAAAATTTCTAGCAATACCAAACTTTTAAGTACAAACAATTTTAACAGATACCAAAATTTTAAAAGTTTGAATTACTGGTGCAGCTTTAAAAACTTTGTTAATACGTTACAATTTTTGGTATAACGTATAAAATTATGATATTACGTTTTTCTCTGCTGTAATAGCACGTTTTTCTCTGCTGTAATAGCACGTTTTCTTCCTCTGCTGTAATAGCACGTTTTCTTCTGGTTCTTCTTCCTTTTATCCTTGTTTTTCCGTACCACAAATCATGGAGGCAGTGACTAATCCGATGGCGTCTTTGGCCATTGCCGATGGAGAGGAGAAGGCACTTCAGGTTGATATTGATCCTCTTGTTCCAAAACCTTCCCTGGATCTTTGTTTGGTTGGTTCTTTCCTCACTTCGAGTGTAGTGAAGTTCGATGCTATGCGCCATACGCTCTCTAGTGTTTGGAAACCCATTGGAGGCATTTCCATTTCTGATTTGGGTGAAAACAGGTATTTTTTCCGGCTTTATCACATTGTGGATGTGGAAAGGATTTTGGATGGGGGACCCTGGAATTTCAATGGTCATCTGTTAATCCTTCACCGACTTAAGGAGGGTGAAGATCCCCTCTTGATCCCACTCTTCCATATCAATCGCTGGGTCAGAGTTCATGATCTCCCCCTTGGATTCATGTCTGAGGCGGTTGCGGTTAATTTAGGGAATTTCATTGGGCGTTTTCTGGATTATGATACGAAAGCAATGGGTTCAATTTTTAATCGTGTGATGCGCATTAGAGTCCGGTTTGACACGAGAGTACCGTTGAAGCGCAGGAAGAAATTGGCCTCCAAGAACGGTGATCAGGTGTATGTTCGATTTGAGTATGAAAGGATTAAACTTTTTTGCTTCCTGTGCGGCAAACTGGGTCACAACGAAGGATTTTGCCCCCTGCGTCTTACCATAGATCCGAATGCAGTGGTTTTCCACTGGGATATTTCGCTCCGGGCACCGGACCACAAGCAACCTCTGTCTAACCGGTGGCTAAGGGATGAGGAGGATTCTTTTGGCGGAAATCACGACGGTAATCCTACCGGGAATCTGGGTGCTTTTAATTCCCAAATTGGCGCTAGTCAGGGTGCTGGACAGATTCCAAATGGAAATATCCAATCTGGCTTTAATGTCCTGGATCCAAATAAGGAAAACAACATCCAGGATGTTCACATGGAACATGGGCTTGAGGAAAGCCCACTGACCCAGCCCGAGGGGAAAAAGCGGGTCCGCTCTCAAACGAATGTGCCAGAGGCTTCCAATGTTGTGGATCCTATTGATACTAGCTACTTATCTTCATCGGCCGGCCTTGCACAACAGGCCCGCAGTCAACAATGAAAATTCTTAGTTGGAACGTTCGAGGTCTGGGTAAACCTCGAACAGTTCGTCGTCTCAGGAAGATGCTTAGGGACATTAACCCGGATTTGTTTTTCTTTATCGAAACAAAATTATCAGCTGAAAAGATGGTTAGAGTTCGTTAGAGGTGTGGTTTCACTTATGGTTTGGAAGTCAGCTCTATTGGTCGAAGTGGAGGTCTTGCATTGGGGTGGAAGGATTCTTCCAATGTCCAAGTTCGATCTTCTTCGGAGCGTTACATTGATTTTTTGGTTCTGGATCCGGTGGGTACTATCTGTTGGAGAGGCACTGGTTTTTATGGAGCTCCAGAAGAATCCAATCGCATGGACTCTTGGAACCTTCTTCGTAGCCTCAATGACTCTCCTAATGTCCCATGGATTGTTATTGGGGACTTTAATGAGCTTTTGTATTCCCATGAAAAATTAGGTGGGAGGCCACGCAATCTGCGTCAGATGGATGATTTCAAAAGCGCATTATCAGATTGTAGTTTGTCAGATTTGGGCTATGTTGGTAGTTGGTTCACCTGGGAAAAAGGAAGATTATCTACTAATAACATTCGAGAGCGGCTTGATCGTGCAGTGGCTAACAGTCCCTGGTGGGATCTGTTTCCAAACTTTGAATTGGCTCACCTAGCTCATTCCTTCTCCGACCACTGCCCGTTGTTGCTACAGCTGGATGTTCAACCTCGTTCTCATAAACAATGGCACTTTAAGTTCGAGGCTTCTTGGCTACTGGAAGATTCTTGCGAATCTGAAGTTCAAAGTCTTTGGTCCTAATCCACTGGTTCCATCCCGGAACGTTTGAAATGGGTTAGTGATGGTTTGGTTACTTGGTTCCGAAAAATTCGTAAAGAAAAGAATATTACAAAAGACGAGTTAAGGAAAAAGCTCGAGCATTTGAGTGACCTTTTCCCGTCCGAGGAGGTCCTGCAGGACACAATCGAAGCAAAAATAGCTTTGAATTTAGAATTGGATAAGGAGGAGCTCTACTGGGAGCAGAGGGCTAGGGCTAATTGGTTGGCCAACGGAGACCGGAATACAACTTTTTTCCACCGCTTTGCGTCCCATCGGCGTCGGAAAAACAGAGTTATGGGCCTCGTTTCTACTAAAGGTCAACATTTTTCAGATCCTCCTGAAATGGCCTCTATAGCTTTGGATTATTTCCAGAAGCTGTTCTCACAGGGCCCAATTACTCAAACGGACCATGTTCTAGATGGTATTCCACCATGCATTTCACCGGAGATGAATATTTTCTTGGGCCGGAATTTTACGATGGACGATGTCTTAATTGCTTTAAAGTCCATGAGCCTGTTGAAGGCAGCAGGACCGGACGGTTTGGGCGCGATCTTTTACCAGCGTTTCTGGCACATCATCGGATCGGAGGTGGGTCGTTTCTGTTTAGATCTTATCGAAGGAAAAGAAGCTTTGGAAAGTATCAACCTGATGCATATTGCCCTTATTCCAAAGGTACCTTCTCCGTCCTCTATGAATGAATTTCGTCCGATTAGTCTGTGTAATGTTATTTACAAGATTGTGTCTAAGATGTTGGTGAACCGTTTTCAAGAAGTTTTGCACCTATGTATTGATGAAGCACAGAGTGCATTTGTACCGGGGCGTTTAATCACCGACAATTTGATTGCTGCTTACGAGATTCTACATTCTTTCCAGCAAAGACGTTATAGCAAAAAAGGTTCGTTTGCTTTAAAGCTTGATATGAGTAAAGCATACGACCGTGTTGAATGGTCTTTTTTGGAAGCGGTTATGGGAAAGATGGGCTTCTCGAAGGGTTGGATCCAACTTCTTTGTAGATGTGTTAGCACAGTCTCGTACTCGGTAGTTTTAAATGGAGATGTGGGCCCATGTTTTACTCCTACAAGAGGTCTTAGGCAGGGGGGCCCATTGAGCCCTTACCTATTCCTTATTTGTAGTGAGGGTCTTTCGGCTCTCTTAAGGAAGGCTGTATCGCAAAATCAGATTAGTGGCGCGAAGATTGGTCGTTCGGCTCCTATAGTTTCTCATCTGTTATTTGCAGATGATTGCCTCATTTTTGGGGGAGCTACGAGTACAGAAGCAAGGTTTATTAAAGAGGTGCTTCAAGTCTATGCGAATTGCTCTGGTCAATTAGTGAATTTCGATAAGTCGAGCTTATTTTTTAGTTCGAATGTAGCGGAGGATGTAAGAGGTGATATTCGAAGATTACTGGGGATTTCGAGCACAAATAACCCAGAAAAATATTTGGGCCTCCCTACAATGGTTGGAAGAAGTAAACGGCAGGCTTTTTCTCCTCTTTTGGACAAATTTGATGGCAAGGTTAACAGTTGGGCCATTCGACCTTTATCAATCAGGGGAAAGGAAGTTTTTATTAAATCTGTCCTACAGTCAATCCCTATGTACACGATGTCCTGTTTTTTGTTACCTAAAACTCTGTGTAGAGAGTTGGAAGCAAAGGAAGCTAAGTTTTGGTGGCAGAAGGCACCGGGGAAAAGAGGAATTCACTGGTGCGATTGGGCCAGTTTGTGTGATTTAAAGGAGGATGGAGGCATGGGCTTTCGTGATCTCGGCAAATTTAATATCGCCCTACTAGCTAAACAGGGCTGGAGGCTAGTCAAGAATCCCTCTTCACTTGTGGGCCGTTTACTTCGTGCAAAATACTTCCCTGGGCTGAGCTTCATGACGGGCCGTCTTGGTTCCAATCCATCTTTGATCTGGCATAGCATATGGAGTGCGAGGGGCCTTTTAGAGAAGGGGCTCAGCTGGCGTGTCGGGTCGGGTACTAGTGTGTCGATCTGGGAGGATTTTTGGTTACCAATAAATCCTCCAAGGTGTGTTACAACGCCACGTGTATCGGGCGTTCAATGGGTTGCTAATTTAATTGATCAAAGTTCGATGACTTGGAATGAGGATTTCGTTAAGGAAATTTTTCTCCCTAATGAAGCAGAATTGATTCTAGCTATCCCTTTACCTCCTGAACCGCGGATGGATTTGCGGGTTTGGTCAGAAGAGCACACTGGGGAATATACTGTTCGCAGTGGCTACCGTCTTCTTCAACGTAATGTTAATCGATCACGTCAGCCGTCTGATTTATTTAAACAACTATGGGGTTTAGAGTGTCCATCTAAAATCTGTATTGCAGTCTGGAAGTTCATACACAATTATATCCCTACTAAACTAAACCTCTGCTTTAAAAGAGTTGCTACAGATCCTATGTGTTTCAGATGTAACAATGATATCGAGAATTGCGATCACTTATTTAGGGACTGCATCTATGCTACTCGTGTTTGGAATATGTTGAATATTAACTGGTCTACCGATGCTTCTAGCCTAAACTTTAAGGAGTGGCTAGCATGGTTATTTACAAACAACAGTATCCAAAAAAGGCTTGAAATAGTAACTACACTTTGGGCACTCTGGTTTTCGAGGAATAAGCTTTGACAAGAAGGTATTTCCCAGAGAGAGGAGGATCTTACCATTTTTGTCTGGAGCTACACCGGTGAAATTCTGCAGTCAACTCGCCTTAAACGTTCTCAGCCTCCCACCCCACAAGTGAAATGGAAACCGCCTCCTACGACATTAGTGAAAATTAATGTTGATATTGCCTTTATAAAATCACAACAAAAACCGGTGTCTGGAATTGTGGTGAGAGACGAATGGGGTTACCTGCTAGGGTCATGTCATCGGAAGGTTAGAAGGGCTCAATCAGTGTTTGCTGCGGAAGCCTTCGCAGTGGTGCATGGCCTTGAGTTTGCGGCAGAGCTGGGTCTTCGTGCCGTCGTCCTCGAGGGAGATTCCCGAACGGTTATTTTACGAATGGCCTCGTCTGGTGTGGATCTGTCTGAGATTAGCCCGCTGGTGGAAGCTGCGAGACTCCTCAGTCGGCGCTTTGAGAAGTGCCTTTTTCGACACACTAGTCGAGAGGCTAACTCAGCGGCACATGCAATGGCCAAAATCGGTCTTCAATCACCGGAGGATCTATCGTAGATTGAAGATGCACCGTCGGCCGTACGGAAGATTGTGCTCACGGATCAGAGGAATTTTGAACCACCGTAGAAGACCGGCGCGTTCCCGTTTTTGAGAGGGGCATCCCACATTTTCCCCCTTTCCAATTTCTGCTCTCATAACCCGTCTTCTCCTAGGGTTTGCGTTCTGCCGGACTGTCTCCCCACCGTTTTTCTTTATTTTGTTTTTGCTCTTTTGACGTTTGGTCTTTCGTTTTGCTTTTATTTCCTTGTCTTTTTGTTTTGCGAGACACGTGTGGGCTCTTTTAATAAAGGTTTCAGCTGGCATTTATACTCAAAAAAAATTATGCTATTATTAATACTGATTATGAAAAAAATTAATCAATTTAAAAAAACATTTTTTTCCCAAATAGCTAAGTCGCCGTACTTTCTTCACTTTTTTGTATTAGCCGGCGATCGGCAATCAATTAGCTTATGGTTGTCGATCGCCGGTGTTTTTTATTTTCTTGTTTTTATATTTTAATAAAAAAATTGCCTTTGTGACACGTGTTTTTTTTTATGTTCTTGTAACATGATTTTCTTTGTTTTTTGTGGTTTGTTTCATTTGTCCTTGTGGCATGATTTCAGCAAACCTTGGCGACAGGTTGGTGCTCGCACAGAGTTTTTCACGGCACTAATATATGATTATGGTTCTGTCGGTGGTCTTGCAAAAATGGATCCCCACTCGGTTAATGGTTGGTTGCCGATGTAATCAATCCTGAGTAGCGGAACTTTCTGCCTGATAGTTTGGGTCGCTCACCACTCCTTTTTTACCCGTTATGCGTCTCGATTGGATAGAGACAAGAGGATTCAGAAAAGCTTCTGAATTTTGATGATATGCTTATCTCTCTAGAAGTATTCACTTTTCTTTGTTTTTGAGTTGTAAGAATTTTTGGTAGATTAGTCTCATTATATTTCTTCCTAAATGTGTTGTAATTGTGTTTGTAGCCCCCTCGACCCGGTCTAGACGCAAGACCGAATTGGGAGAGTTACACGGGGATAACCCGAGAAAAATCCGAGAATTTCTCTCAGATTAACAACCCTAGATTAAGATTTATCTTGTCTAAATGCAATTCAACAGTCCTATGATGTTAAGGGTTACAGCGGAAAAACAACGTCTCAATCGGACATCAATCAGATGTCCAATTAGAGTCAAATAGTCACGAAGGACCATTTTGCAAAACCACACCAAAATAGGGGCAAAAAGGTAATTTAAACATTACCAAATAGTTTATTAGTCATATTTCATGCACACGAGGCAAGACCAACACAAACGAGACATATGAACTCACTTAGAAAACATACAAGCATTAGGGACTAAAACGTAACATTTGGAAATCTTCACAAATGTCTTTTAACCACTTTAACTACCTGTGTTTCGAAACAGGGGTTGCCCGTTTCGAAACGCGGGCTCTAAATAAAAAGCAAAACTAGGTTGTTCCAAAACAGATCCTCTTGGTTTCGAAACAGAAGTCTCCAGAGGTAAAACGTACCGAAATGGCACCACCCCATTCCGATACGGGTGCCCCAAAAGCCTGGTCGTTCCGAAACCATACCAGGTGTTTTGAAACGCCTGAGCACAGATTGACTCGAAAATGCATTTTGGCATCCCCAAACATACCCCGAAAGAGCACAAACCACAAAGCAACATATTGAGCAAACATTCTAGAGGCAAAACACTCTAAAAACATGTTTCAAACATGCATACACACAAGCATGAATCTCAAACTTAAAAGCTCAAAAAGAACGTTTTAGCTCAAAACACCAACAAGCCAAAACACAAGGCATTTAACTAAAAGCCAAAGCAAGTCTTAACAGAGCATGGTTTCAACATTTAAAACATGTAGCAACATGGTCAAACACATGGGAGTTTACAACCACCTCCCTAACCAAAAAAGCAAGTATTCCCATTGCTAAATTATTATTACAACTTAAAATTCATACTTGAGCTTAAGCTACGATCACCGGAGTCTTTCCCTCGCCTTCGTTTGCTTCCCAGATCGCTAACGATTTGCATTGTTGGAAAGGAGCGGGTAAGCATAAAACTTAGTGAGTGGTGCTCAAAACCACAACAACAACAATGCAATTTTAATAAAACCGTTTATGAATTGAAAACAAACTCACAAGCATAAATTTCATCAACATGATTTTCAATAATCTTACATGTGATTGGCATCTTACATCAAGCAATGCAACAACATATAACAACAAGGCATGACTATCAACATCTACCAAGATAACATTCAACCTTCCAACACAATAGTATAATGGCAATTATGGTTACATTACTCGGATACGTGGATTGAATTCAATGGCATCTCACATCACCGAATCTATAAGAACAACAAGACTTACGACGACATCTTACATCACCGAGGTCTAACAATAAAGCTTCTGGTGGCATCTTACAGCACCGTACTCCTCCCTAATGGCATCTTACGTCACTAGGGCCACGCGCGAATTTTACAAGTGCACTCTAACCCTATGGTCGACCAATTATACCCGATAAGACCATCATATTTGCCAATACTCAAACCTCATATAAACCAACATACAATACAACACTCATTAATCAAATACACACATCCATCTCATATCAACAATGCATAACAAAATGGAAATATAAAATTTCGAAAAAGTAAAACGTAAACATTTAATACTTACTCTCAAGCTTAGGTTGGCCTTCCAAGCTCAACCTAAACTCTCAAAAACATTTTCACTCACTGGTAGAATCCATGATAGCAGAAACACCGATTTCAAGCCTCCGTAACACCAGGTGTCGCGTCCGAAGTACCCAAATCTCTATCCGCTACTTCTACCCAAATCAAAACAAAGAGTTAACATATTTTTCAACAATCAAACCCACTGAAATCAACTCCATCTCAATTCAACAACAACAATTTTCGATTCCTACCTGAAACTAATCAAAACCAATCACATTTCCACTCTAACCAAAAATCATTCATAACTTCATCAATTTAACATCCAAAACATATTCAAAAGCTTCAAAACCCTCAACACACATCCACAAACTCCTTAGGAACAATTTCCAACCATAAACAACCCAAAACTCATATTTCCCCAACTCAAAATTTACCCATTTATTCCATTTCGGGATTTCTTGATAAACACATCATCTTAACCTTATTTTGTACTTAAAACATGATTTAAAACTCACCCAAATCACTGTTTTCACTAAATTGCTTAAACCCTTCAAAAACTCATTTTACCCAAAATGAGATAATTTGAGAAATCACCAAGCTTTTGGAAAGAAAATGTTACAAGCAAGATTTAAATGAAGAGAAGAGTGAAAATCAAGTTGTTTACCTCTTTGAAACCTTCAAAATTGTGGAGTTTGGTGAAAATGGATGGTGGCTTGGCTTTGGGAGTTTTTGATGTGAAAATAGTTTGAAAAGGAGAAGAAGAAAGTGGATGTCTTTTTTTTTGAAATATTCTATTTTAATTTTTCTTTTATTTTAAAACTTTCTTTTTAACAAAAATTCTTTCTTGCCTTAATTTTTTTATTTTTCCTTAAAAACTCAATTAAAATTTTAGAACTCTTTTATGAAACTATTTTCATTTAAAGACAACTCGAACCTCAAAACTAGATTTACAAAGTTTTTCGGGTCCCGATTTGAACTCTCAGACACTAAATTCGGAGCGTTACAGTGTTATCTTCTATAGTTTTAATAAAAATTCAGTGGCTATTATTCAAAAAATATATTTAATCAATTAACCAATTTTCTACTTCATTTGTTAGATTTATTGGTCATAAATTTTTGTCTACTAGTGAATCGTATGGGAAGATTTTTTAACGAAGGGTCCTTCGAATCTTGGGACAATTTATCTTTATAGCTCAAACATAGAAGCTTGTGTGTGAGCGAATGGTAATTGTTTTCGTATGGTGACACGATGTTATTATCTTCTTTCTAAAACAATATGTTTGGTAAGGTGTATATCGTTACTATTTTTATATTACAAGATTTTTTGTAGGACAAATCATTCGCTCTCGTGATGGGTTGTTATCGCGGTCTCACATTCTGCCTACCGTATCTCTAGGGCGTTCGGTATGAAATTGAACAGTCAAAATGTCACTTTAATATCATTTATCACGGGACTATTAATCTCTCTCTAAAAGATATATTTAATCAGATATACATCGTCACCACTTTTATATCTCACGACCTCTATTTTTTATCATAAAATTAATATCTCTCGTCTCTTTAAATCACAACAATAATATGTGATTTTTTTTATAGAAGCAGCTAGTATTATTAAAAATATATTGAAACTCAAAGAGAATTTACAATTCTAAAGATAAACTAAACATATAATTTTGACATTTTCCAATGTTGTAAACTAGGGTTTAAAGGGAATGAGAAGGTATTTCAAGTATTATTCATAAAACCAGCTTATTATTTACAAATGGAGAACACAGTATTTATAAGAGAGAAAGAAGGTGAAGGAGTGTGTGATGGAGGTGTGATGCTGACGCTAATAACAACTTATAACAATCCAACAATTCTGTAACAGCTTCAACAGCTCATGGGCCACCTCATTCCACAGCTGGCATCTTAACCGTTTCTTCATTCTTCATGCTGCTAACATTCTCCCTGCTTCTTCCTCTCTTTGAATTTGTTCGAAAGTTTGAACATTGACACGCTGCCGAAATAGTTGAAAATGAGAGTTGGCTAGGGGTTTGGTAAATCCATCTACTACCTGATGAACAGCAGGAACATAGTTCACTTGTAACGTTTTCTCAGCCACCTTTTCTCGAATGAAATGCACGTCCAGATCCACATGCTTTGATTGTGCATGGAGGATAGGGTTAACACTCATTGAAACAGCACTAGTACTGTCACTCCATATTGTTGGAACTGTTTGTTGATGAACACCCATGTCTTTGAGTAATGCAGTGAGCCATGTGACCTCTGATGCTGCCTCTGCTATACTTCGATATTCTGCCTCCATGGTTGATCGCGAAACAACTTTCTGCTTCCTGGAGTTCCAAGTAAGAAGATTGTTGCCTAGATAAACACAGCTCCCAGAAATTGATCTCCTGTCATCTGGATCATTTCCCCAGTCCGCATCAGCAAATGACACCAAATTAGAACATCCTTCAGATTTTTGAAACACTAATTCAAGGTTTTGAGTTGCATTCAGATAACGCAAAATGCGTTTAACAGCATGGAAGTGTTCTTCACAAGGGTTATGCATGAATTGGGCAACTTTGTGGACACTGAAGATGATATCTGGTCGTGTATGACACAGATAGAGTAACGCCCCAACAATGCTCCTATAACCACGAGCATCTGCAACGAGATTGCCTGTATGCTGACTTAGTTTGCCAAAAGTGATCATTGGTGTAGACACTCCCTTTGCTTGATCCATCCTTGTGCGAGCCAGAAGGTCTTGAATAAACTTCTGCTGACTCAGAAACAGACCATTGGTACAACGTTTGACTTCAATCCCAAGAAAGTAACTAAGGTTCCCAGATCCTTAAGAGAAAACTGTTTGCTTAACAGATCAATGGTAGATGAAACGTGAGAAGTAGAGGCACCAGTAACTATAATGTCATCCACATAAATTAGAATATATGTGTAGTGCTTATCAGAACATTGAATGAATAAAGAAGAATCAGCTGCAAACCTTCGAAAACCAATCTCAACAAGAAAGTTTTTCAGGTTGGCATACCAATTTCGTGGAGCTTGACGCAGGCCATAGAGAGCCTTTTCAAGTCTGCAAACAAGTGGAGAACCATCCGAGGCATAGGACTCAAATCCAGGTGGCTGCTTCATGTAGACTTCTTCTTGCAAGTCTCCATTAAGAAACGCGTTGTTAACGTCCACCTGACGCAACGTCCAGCCATTATCAACAGCTAAGGCAAGCACAATATTGACAGTCGATGCTTTTACAACTGGGCTAAATGTGTCATGGAAGTCCCTCCCAGGAATTTGCGAGAAACCTTGAGCCACCAGCCGTGCTTTATGTCGAGCTACGGTTCCATCTGCATCTTTCTTTAATTTGAACAGCCATTTACATCCCACCGTAGCTCTACCATCAGGTAAGCTAACCAACTTCCATGTACCATTTTTCAGCAGTGCTTCATATTCCGCGAGTACAGCTGCCTTCCATTTAGGATTAGCCAACGCTTCATGCACAGTTGTAGGGACTAGTTCATCAGTAGAGGCAAAATAAAGCTTAGGTTTGAACACACCAAGCTTGCTGCGAGTAAGCATAGGATGGATGTTTTCTGGCACAGCAGGAGCTTGCGAGATGGGAGGCTGCATGACATCAGTGAAGGCCAGTTCCTCACCTAGAACTGGAACAGTGGGATTCAAACCATTAGACCATCCTTCAGAAGGATGAGGATGATCTGAAGGCACAGTAGGCAGATTATCACGTGAACAAGAAGTAATAGGATCGTCAATTAGAGTATCAGATGTAGCACAAGGTGGAACAACCTCTGATCGTGAAGCAGTAGTCAAAGGTGGAGTAGGTTCAGAAGAGCCATCCACTGATGTTGAAGTAGAAGTAACGCTGAGTCTCGAATTAGAAGCACAAGGAGTAGATTCAGGAGGTGCCCCAGAATTCTGAGGCTGTGATGAAACATTAGCAGCTGTGGGACCAACCACCTTTTGTATGCCTGGAATTAGAGGAAATGATGCTGAAGGTTTCGTAGTGTCCACAGCACTATGCGAGGAAGAGGATTGAGTGCCAGCAAAAGGAAATACGTCTTCATCAAAGACAACATCACGCGAAATATATACCCTGCCTGAAGAGTCAAGACACTGATAACCCTTATGCATTGGGCTATATCCCAGAAACGTACATGCATACGACCTGTAAGAAAGTTTGTGTGCATGAAACGGACGGAGGTGAGGAAAACACCGGCAGCCAAAAACCTTCAAGGTATCATACTGTGGCTTGCGTCCAAACAGAATTTCATAGGGTGATCGACCTTGAAGAACCCTCGTGGGAAGTCTGTTGATGAGATGAACAACTGTAATAACAGCATAGGACCAAAATCTGAATGGCAATGAAGCTTGAGCCAGCAGCGTTAAAGCCATTTCCAGGATATGCCTGTGCTTTCTCTCCACAACCCCGTTCTGCTGGGATGTGTGAGGGCAAGTCACACGATGAAGAATGCATGCTTTATGTAATAGAGGGGATAAGCTCCTGAATTCACCTCCCCAATCAGACTGAACCTTCTTGATCACTGCCCCAAACTGAGTGTGAACGAGTTGCTGAAAGGCTTGAAAGGCAGTGACAGCCTGAGATTTCGTTTTCAGTAAATAAACCCAGCAATGTCGAGTGTATGCATCTACAAAGGAAACATAGTATGCATAACCTTGAGAAACAATTTTTGCAGGACCCCATAAGTCTGTATAAACAAGATGAAATGGCACTGTATACGATGTAGTAGACGTGTGAAACGGGAGCCTGTGGCTTTTACCCATCTGACAAGCAACACAATGTATGCTAGGTTTATTAATCGAAGAAGAAGAACAAACATTACTGTCTCTACAAACTTGCATCAAAACATCAAATGAAGGATGTCCAAGGCGACGATGCCACAAACTATAAACATCAGAGGAAGATTGAACAGTATGTAATTGAGGAAAACTATTTTTATTCTGACTAAAAGATGTCTTCAAAGGTTGATAGAAATGATAGAGGCCATCCGACTCAACACCACGCAGAAGCACAGCACCATCAGCTTCATCTCGAACCAGGCATGATTGGGCATGAAACTCAAGGAAGACCTTGTTATCTCTAGCAAGCTTCGAGACAGAAACGAGATTTTTAGTCACCGTGGGTACATGCAAAACATTGTGTAAAACAAGAGTACGAGGAGAAGAAAGCAACATGGATTGACCAATTCGAGTAATTCCAAGACCCGCACCATTACCAACAACCAACTTACCAGGACCGGAATATTCAGCACTCTCAGCAAGATTAGTAGCATCAGGCGTCACGTGATGTGTTGCTCCAGTGTCGACAAACCAACCATTTCCTGGAGAAGCAGTGTTAACCTGAGCTGGGGTCGAAGAAGGAGAAGCAGTGGCTCCAGCTCCAGTGCAGTGACATGAACTGCCAGAGGTACTAGTTTCAAGAGCACAAACGTTTGCAGCAGTAGGTGGATCCTTGGAAGAGTCATTTGATCGAGCAATGATGCCAGCAAAAGATTCATCGAACCTGTACCAACAACGGTCAACAAAATGACCCAGTTTACCACAGAGCTGGCATTGAGGGCGTGGACGACTCGAACGACCCCTGCCACGAGAGGTAAAATTCTGACGATAGGGCCTGGACGCATCAGACTCAGCCTGAGACGAACCTCGAGATGCTCCAGCAGAGACTTGGGCAACATGGGCACTAGGAGAGAGATCAGAGAATTTGTTGAAGGTATTGATCTGAGTTTCAGCATCAAAGAGCACCGAGATCGCAGCATCCAGGGTGTATGGGGTCTGACTTGCAGTGATAACAGCAACAAAAGGTTGATACTCCATTGGCAGTCCCTTGAGGATGGAAGCAATCTTCTCAAGATCGGAGATCGGACTGCCACAAGACGCAAGCATGTTGCAAACTTCACGGATCTGAGAAACATAGGCACGCATGCTGAGATCACCCTTCTGAATGGAACGCAGGCGATAGTGGAGATTCATGGCAGTAGTGGTGGAGCGACTGGAGAAGAACTCGAGCACCGTTGACCAGATCTCAGCTGCGGATTCAGCACCAACAAACTGAGAAAGCAGTTGAGGACTAATAGTAGAAAGAATCCACGAGGCAAGGGCACTGTCCTGAGCAATAAAAACTTCATAATCTTCATTTTCCACCATCGCACCAGACGCAGATCGAACAGTAGCAGGCGGAGGTTTGAGAGCACCGGTGAGAAGCTTCTCAAGGCGATGACTCCTTACAGCAAGAAGAATCTGTTGTTTCCAAGTAAGGAAGTTGGATTCATCAAGGACAATGCTAATACGCTTGTTTGTGAACCCTTTGGAAGAGAGACCGCTGGAGTTAGAGGCATCGGCAGAGACAGTATCACCAGGAGGAGCATTGTCATCAGGGAGTGCCATGGACGATCGGAGTAAGGTGAGACAGCAGAAATGAAAAAACAGAAAGAAGGAAAAAGGGCCTCAGGAAAGTCCGGCGAATGATACCATGTTGTAAACTAGGGTTTAAAGGGAATGAGAAGGTATTTCAAGTATTATTCATAAAACCAGCTTATTATTTACAAATGGAGAACACAGTATTTAGAAGAGAGAAAGAAGGTGAAGGAGTGTGTGATGGAGGTGTGATGCTGACGCTAATAACAACTTATAACAATCCAACAATTCTGTAACAGCTTCAACAGCTCATGGGCCACCTCATTCCACAGCTGGCATCTTAACCGTTTCTTCATTCTTCATGCTGCTAACATCCAATAACATATTACAAAAAAATTAGTCATTCTAGATCATATAAGGACCATATAATAAAAAGGTTAAAAACCAAAACAAAATACTCGAACAAAACATAGATATGAACATATCTGACTGCATCGACAAATGAACCACAAAAAGAGATCAAACTACTAAAAGAACACCGACAACCGCAAATTAGAATCGGGCGTCGTGAAAAAATCGACAATGCAAATCGCATATCAAAATTCAATTCGAGGATCAAAAGCAGAGAAGGTTAATAGGATAATCAAATAAGTAACATATTAATCAGTTTTGGCGATGTCGAATTCAACCCTAAAAAATAAAAATAAACAATCAAATGTCTGTCAATAAAAACAAAAAACATGCTAAAAATAGAGAAAGACATACCAAAAAATAATATATATATCAAACAAAGAAAAATGTGTAATAAAAACAGGGTAATTCTTAATAAAAACTAAATAACATGTGATTTCTTAAAGCGCAGCAAAGACTTTTTGAAGCCTTGAAAGTTGGGAATGGTTGGGATCTCACCCAGCATTAAACTATTGGACAATGATTAATAAATACACTTAATCTAAGGAAACAACAAAAACAAAGGCAACCACATAATTAATTAATAGAATTAAGGAAGCTTGATGAAGGGATTACGGAACCCCAAAAGTGGATTATAGATAGATAAATACATAGATTTTAGATAGCCGCGTCGATGTTGACGTCGTTGCTTGTTGCCACTTGCCATTAGGTGAATGAGGGGACCACTGCCCCAATCCCTTTCCAACTTTTCCTTAAATGAACCGTATGCACCACGGAAATGTCCCACCACCTTCTCCATTTCACATATATCTAATGTGTACAAAAAGTGACATGGGTTTTGTGATGTCCCTAATTTGCCCTTTCTCGAATGCCTGCATTAATTCAGGACAGAACCATCCATCTGTACTCTGTCTGAAATTGCAAGTTGACCTTGACCAAAATATCCTCCCCCAGCTCCTCATTTTTGACCCGTTCAAACCTCTATGTTCAAATCTTGCTTATGTAACGATGATGATGATGATTCTACTATTATTTAACTATGATATTGATACCATATTGTGTTATAATTGGGATTTTTAATAAAATATTTTAATCGAGTCTTTAAAATATCAATATTGTATCAATTATGTCATTCCGATAAATGTTTTACAATTGGTCTGAACCATGCATGAAAATGGGGACCGAGGTTTGTTTTCAGCATCTGGTGCAGAGCTGAACCAGAAGGTTTAAGGAAAAAAAAGTAAGTCCAGTATTCAACCATTTGAACATATTTTTCTTTATAAAAAGGGGAAATGGATCACCGGCATGTGTCATGTGTGATACCAAAAAAGGAAATGATTTGAGGTTCTAGCTTCTTCATGTCTGCCCCAAGAGGGAGTGGCCTCAAAACAATCAAAAAATAGTGTACTTACTTTTACAGGCTCCTATAGGCTATAACATTACACTTCTAAGTAAAATATACAGAAAACCAATCTTGTGGAATATACAACAAACAAACAAACAAACAGAATGCAATTAATTAAATGAACCTGAGCTTATTATTCATATGGTTTTTTTGGACTCTCTTCTACTCTATACTTCTTCCCAAAACCTTCAGATTGATTTCAGTATAGCAATGACTCGATGAACGCTTCATCTCTTGGTTCTTCCTTGGTTCTGGAGAACATGTTGTTTACATCATGTTGCTGGTTCACCAGAGACCCTCCGGAGTTCCTGAATCCCGAGAATCCAAAGTTTCCGGCGCCCTGCAACATCTCCAGCATGAAGGGTGATTCACCTTCGGCTGCCGATGCCCTCAAAACACGAAGAGGGTTGTTGCTCATCGGATTGTTAAGAGGTGATGGCCTTATTGCCATTGCCCCATTGTTGCTGTCAGGTAAAGGTCTATTGACCGAGTGGTTGCCGCTGCCGCGAGCTGCGGGGACATCATGGTTGTGCTTCCCTTCATAGGTTGTGATCACTGCCCTAAGATCATGTGAGGCTCTCTCCACATGCTTTCTCACCGGACATCCTTGATGTGTGCACTTGTAGTAGCTCCTGTAAGCATTGCCGGTCACAACTTAGGAAACCAAAAACAATAAAGAAACAGAGGACTTCAAGCATTCATTCCCCATTAAAATCACTTTAAAGCTGCACCTTATCTTCTTGAAAGAAGTCTATAATGTATCCAAAAGACAGACAGAGAGACAGAACCCACTTTTTAAGGCATGAAGACAGTAAAACATCCTACAGATGTTGTATGAAGTTAACAATTGTCACTTAAACGAATGGTATACAAAATCAAAGTGCAAAACGGAGCAGAAATTTACCTCGGATTTGGGTTTCCCTTGACCACTTTTTGCCCATATTTTCTCCATCTATATCCATCGTCCAAAATATCAATGTCACTGGTTGTTTGAACTACAACTCTTGGTTCCCTCACAGTTCTACTCCCAGGTGCTGAAATTCCTTCATTTTCACCTTCACTCCTCCTGGAAACAGCAAGTAATATCAATGTTAGTTCAGCAGAAACAGAAAATTAATATCAATAGCAACCAAGAAGGCAAGAACATACCATCTTTTGGCCTCAGGCTCGTCTTCGTTGAACTCATCTCCTCCGGATTTACTCCTCTGGGAACCCTCAAAATCATCATCCCCGACCGATATAGAAGAATTTTCAGGTGTTGCAACAGAATCCATGTGTCCACTGCCATGAGTTATAAGTGAATGATCCTGAATCTCGGAGCTAGCAGCACTCGATGTCTGAATAACAATCGAAGACGAAGAAGAAGCCGATGACCGCCTGGTGGACTGAGGCTTAGGATGGTTATGGCTACCCTTGTAAACTATCTCAGTTATCTGGCCGTCTAAGGACATCTCAACTTTCTTCTTTGTTGGACAATTGGGGTACGTGCACTTGTAGTAACTCCTTGGATTCTCGCTTCCTTTCACTTGCTTTTGTCCATATTTCCTCCAATTGTATCCATCGTCGGATTTCCGGTTCCCTCTAATCGACTGAGATTGCTGCTGGTAATTTCCGTAATTCGATTGGACGCTTTGGGAGTTGCTTTGAATGTTGGCAATCTCAGGGGAGAAGCTCTGCATCTGATTGTACTCGGATTTTACCATGTTCTTCCCCAAGGAAAAATCGTTTTCCTTGCCAGATTCTTTGAAACTCCAAGCTTGCTGTTGTGCGTGAATCAATAAATTCAATGAAAAATGTTCTTTTTTTAAGGAAAAAAAAAGAGGGAAGGAAGATCAAGGGACTTGAATTGCTTTAAAGTGTGATTTACGTACAGTTTGAATGGTGTGGGTTTGGAAAGAGAAATCGTAGTTATTGTCTTCGGGTTTGACGTTCTGCTGGTTATTTCCAGAATTGGATTTCCAATTGAAGAAAGCTTGAGGTGGAAATGTTCCAGTGGTAGGAGACGGCAGAATCTGTACGTAAAACAAAAATATAAGAAACACCCATCAATCAAAACAGCTTTGAAAATTCAATCAGATAATACAAAAAGGGAAGGTTTGTAAAAACAAAAAAAGTAAAGATACTTACGTTGGAAGCGTTCAACAGAACAGGAGAATCCAAGAGCTCGGCGGGGCTGAGTCCGGGGGGGATAGCAAAGTAAGAAGAAGGAGACACCTGAGGAGGAGAGATAGGAAGTGAAGGAGGAGGAAGAGACTTAAACTTGGGGACACCGGAGCCGGTTCTCTCGGCAATCCGATCGGACAAGGAATAGCCGCCTCCACGCTTGGCGTCGTCGTCGGAGGTGCCGGAAGCGAGGAGATCGGAGAAAGAGGTAGTCATGAAGGGGTGGGTGGAGAAAGTGAAGGAGTTTTGAGGGTGGGAAAAGGGAGAGGTGTGAAGGCTTGTATCCATTAGAGAGGGAAATAGAGAAAGTTGTGGGAAGGGAGAGGTGGGGACTGATATATGGCGGAGGAGAAGATGGCCACGACTCAGGCTCTCTTTTTTGGGGAGTTTCCGGGAAGTTTAATGGAAGTTTGACCGTTGAAAACAGACCTTTTGTTTGTAATTTTGGTCAAAGCTGGTGTGGAAGGAAGGAGGGCGGCTGTGTTACAATTTATGTGATCACCTAATCTGTTACTTCAGTTAACATATCGAATCCAAAATTAAAATCTATTAATCCAGGGGATTTTTACTCAAATATTACTTTGAAATTTTTTAATTTCAAAAGTAGGGTTCCCGAAAAATTATTTACACATCTAAGGATGTTTATTGTTGAAAGTCAGAAGACCACCAGTGCACAGCCCGTTTTTGAACAGTATTCTTAGGGTTGTTTCACTGTTCAAAAACGGGGTACTTTCTTCCTTTTTTTTGTTTTGCGCGACGCCACATGGCACGCAGTGAGCAGCCCAGGCACCATTATTCGGTGCACTGTTTAAAGACGGGGTGTGGATAGTCTGACTTTGAACAGTGCTCGGAACGCCCACATCGTGCCACATGACAGTGTGGCATTTTAAAAGGGTGGTGGTTCACCATTCGATTTTGCACAGTGATACCCCTTGAAAATTATTGTTCAAACTCAGGTTGTGGTCCATGAGTTTTCTAATTTTGAACATTAATCATCCCTATATCCGAAAAATAATCTGTGAGGATCCCTATTTTTGAAATAAAAAATTCTCAAAGTAATATTTGAGTAAAATATTCATTAATCCAAACTTTATTAGAAGTTTTAACCCAACAGAACAAAGTTCACTAAATTCGATTAGTTTTTGAATTAATTTAACTTTATTAAAAGTTTTTTTTATAAAGTATATAAATGGTCATCAAATTATGTTAAAATGATTTTTTTAGTCGTTGAACTTTGAAAAGTTTTAAAATAATTACTAAACTTATCGAACTATTACAATATGATCATTGCACGTTATAAATTATTGATAAATTTAAAAAAAAATTAATAATCAATTTATAACTTTTAAAGGTTTAGTGACCAGGGCAGATCTTGGGGTCGGAATTTGAGGGGGCCTATTTAAAATTTTTAAAATATTTGAATGTTTAAATTAAAATTTTTAAAAATTTTGATGGGTTTTATTTATTTATTTTTAAATTTTGGAGTCGACTAAAATTTTCAAAAAATAATACTTTAAGAGAATTTTTTTAGAATTTTAAGGAGGGAACTTAATTAAAAATATTCATAAAATGAAATATAATAAAAAAATAAATTTTTGAAGGAGCCAAATTAAAAAAATTCAAAATATTAAAGACTAAATAATAGAATTTCAAAAGTTTTGGGGGTCAGGGCTCCCACTGGCCCCATTATTATCCGCCTCTATCAGTGACAATATATATAATAAGTAATATATAATAATTTCGGTTAATTAACATGTTTCAAACCTAAATTTTAAAAAAATCTTAATCGTTAACTTAAAATTATTTGATCCATTAAACAAAAAATCTTTAATTCGATTGTTTAATTCCGTTAAAACTTTGAACCCCACTAATTACCTTAAGGCTTATCATCTTAATCTAATAAAAGGACAAATGTCGTGCCCTAAATCTCACCTTCTTTTATAGTCGCAGATGTAATTATAAGTTACTTATTTCTAAGACCAAGGCAAAAGAAAATTATTTTATATACATCTTTAAAATTCAAACTCCATAGTAACATTTAATAGGCATTAAGTTTTATAGATAAAAAAAATGTATACAGGCCCACCATTCAAGAAAATTAAATATTATTTGTATTTTTTAAATTATATTTATTATCAGAAAATTATTTTTTAATATTTGTTAATAAGCATTAAGTTTTTTCTAACATTTATTATTAGGAGTCTACTCTTATTTTTAATTTTTTCTAATAATTGTTATTAGAGCCCCGTTTTTTTCTTCAATATTTGCTATTATTGACATAACCTTAAAATTCAATTTTTTCAATACTTCTTATTAGGGCCCAAATTCTTTCAATACTTGTTAATATGGACATACTCTTAAAATTTATTTATTTTTCATTACTTGCTATATATTAGGGATATAGATTTAAATAACAGTATACAACCACAACAACGACCGTTATACGAAGATAGTGACACCATCTGAAACCGCGACAATTGCAACCGTTATATCCACAGTAGCGTATGTTATTAAAAAAATTTATAACCGCGATACTCGCAGTGACTAAGATAACATCAGTTATGTCCGCAATCGCGATAAACGCAACACAAATTACAATTTAAATCTTTGATTTAAGGCTTAATTTATAAGTTTGTCTAGAATCACTAAAAATTCAAAGCAGGCTGCATATATATCAAATAATTTTCTAATAAATATCATCTCCAAAAAAAATGTGACGAAGAAAATTTACGAAACATCATAATGAGGATGGATTTTTTATTTGTATAATAACAAATGAACCATTATTGTTTACCTTTTTTTGTTAATTTGGTCATTATTTATACTTTTGAGTTAAATGTGGCTATCAAGTTAAACTGTTTTTAATAGAAATGTTGAATAAAATATTAAGGTTTTAATGGTGTTAATGTTAATATGACAGTTACATGACAATCCACGTATACTTTATATTAATAAGATAATATTTAGTTTAGGAGTAGTACCTAATAAGACAGTTAGGATAATTGTAAAATTGCAAATGTGGTTCTCAAGTTAGATTTTTTTTGTTAATTTGGTCATTATTTATACTTTGCCCCCACATGTATTTTATACTAATAAGACAGTTGGGGTAATTGTAAAATTGTATTTTATTCTTTTAAAAATATATAATTTATATTGTTGATTCCCTAAATTTATTTTTTTAAATTACTCCCTCAATTAATAACGTTGAGTTCCGTCACTATTTATCCCATATGTCAATTAAACAAATAGTTTAAAAATTATGAAAATACTAAAAAAAATATAAGTACACACGAATTATCATATAGATGATCATATCAGTACTTTTAAAATTTTAATGTTTTAGTTCACAATTCTATTAAAAATTAACACTAGAATATTTTTGAATAATTGTGTCAAACTGACTTTTTTAAAAAAAGGATTAAATTTAAATAAAAATAAAGGTCAAAATAATAAAAATGCAAACATTAAGAACTAAATTCATCATTATATTTTTTTCTTTTTGGAATAATGATGTGAGGGTATTATTATTATTATTATTATTATTATTATTATTATTATTATTATTATTATTATTATTATTATTATTATTATTATTATTAATAATAAGGGGCTTAAATCCCTTGAACTTTTAAAAAAATTAATTAATTTTTTTTATACTTTTTCGTCTAATTAAGCTCTCAAATTAATAAATTGATTAATTAAGCCATTTGACCAATTTTGATCTCCAATTTTTTACGGTGGCATTTACAAATTTTTTAGCAAACTATATTTTAATTATTTTTATAGAATTTTTATAGAATTTTTTAAATAAAAGAATTTTTTTAGAAATGCCAAGTCACAACATTGTAATGCAGGGACGAACGCATGGTTTAATGTAAGGGGTGCGAACTATCAAGAAACTCTATTACAAAATGTAGGGGTGCAGAATAACAAGATTTTAAGAGTGCAGAATTAAATTATCAATAGAAAATACAAAGAAAATATATAAAATATAAGGGAACTTAAAATTTTTAGGGGGTGCGGCTGCCCCCCAGCACCCCTAGTGTCCGTCCCTGGTGTAATATGACATGTTACACCAATTAATAAAAAGAATTGTTAAATTCAACTGTCATCGTTAGTCAAAGCAAAAAATTCATAAAATTTTAAAATATAAAAATTTAAATAAGTGAAAAAGTTTCAAAGACTTAAACTGTTTTTTTCCAAAATTCCACATGCTTATAAATTACTATGCCTTTGAAGTCTTATTATTATCGTTTTCAAATGATAAAAAACTTACGTGGAAGAGATGGTTTTCGTTAAATAACCAACTGTATTAGCTGCACAAAAGACAACATAGCGTTTTATTAAGACAAATAGACAATAATTAAAGTTGTTTCCTCATTACAATACGCTAACGTAAGTTTGGGAGACATAGCTAACGTGATAACCCAATCTATCTTGATGTATACATGATACATCTCTACCGTAAAGAATTTTTTAAAAATGTTTAATATTTTGAAAACTTATTATTTAAAAAAATTAGTCACCCTATTATATATATATATATAAATGAATAGTTCAAACCATAAGGTCCATAACTGAGAATATTATTTTTAGAAGAAAATGATTTTTTACCTTTTTAATTGTATTAATTTAGGCTAAAATAACCCTAAACTTGTATAGTTTTTTAATACTTTTCAAACATTTTTTTGGATCAGATTGACCCAATTATGGAAAAAAAATATTTATATGTCTCACTGTTGTGAATAAAATAAAGAAGAACAAGAATAAGAACAAAAAGAACAAAGAGATGAGAGAAAGAGAGAGATTTGTATTATTCTCAAATATAGACTTGTATACAATGCCTTCAATGAATCATCTATTTATAGGCATAAGAAGTACATAATACATTAAACTCTAATTCATAGAGATAATATTCCTAATAATAAATAAATCAAACTCATTTGATAAAGTTCTAATCATGATAGACATCCACATAAATAAATATTCATAACACTCCCCCTTGGATGTCTATGAAGATAATGTGTCTCGTTAAAACCTTACTAAGATAAAAACCCAGTGGGAAAAAAAAATTCTTTAGTGAAGGAAAAAGAGTACACACATCTTTGATACGCATAACATATTGCCTCATTAAAAACCTTACCAGGAAAACCCATTGGAACAAAACTTCGGTTAAGGGAAAAAGAGTGCAACGCGCATTTACTCCCCCTCATGCAAACATCACAGAAGATCTTTGAATCTTCATAATTTAATCTTGAATATCATTTTTCTAAAGATCGTGAGGGATGAAACTTTGGAGTAATATGTTTCATGATGTATCCACTTTCAAACTGAGATATATATCTTGTGTTATCTTCACACAAGATAGCTTTTATCATATCTTGTAAAAGTAAATCCACATATCTTTTGGATATGTTGGGTCAATAGTCTTAGTCAAACACATTTTTTGGCTTGCCTCATGCATAACAATTATTTCTACGACATTTGAGGAGGCATCAACGAATGTTTGAAGATCTAAATGTAATGATCTTTGTATATTCATAGATATTTCTTGACCAACTAATATATAGTGCTTCAAGACCAAGAAAAGATATAATTATCTTTATTCACATCCAACAATCTTACAACTATTGGGATACTCATTAGATATGTTTTATTCATATTGAATCTTCTTTAAGATTCTTTCCGCTTATGTCTATTCATAGACAAAAGAAATATATAAAAATGATCGATCTCCAGGTCGAGATAAACTTGATGTCAAGATTCAAGTGCTTGTATTGAAAGTACTTCACGAGTTTCCAATTTGAAGCTCTTTAGAAGTTCTAAAATTATCAGAATGGATCTTGATCCAAACTCCTTTATAAAATACATAAGAAAATCTGATCATTCTTATAGTATTTTCTCAATTAGTATTCACTAAGGCGATTATACCAAATGCGCCAAAATATTCATGAGACATGTCTAAATAAATTTCCTCAGAAATTTCCAAATGCTTATAGCATTTTAGATCCTTCAAGAATAAATATGGATCCACAAATAATTAGACGCATGTAAAATTTTCAAAACTGCCAAAGTAATTGCATCCACCATGAAGTAATTAAAACTTTTCATAAATCATAGTTCAAGTCGTATTTACGACTACTTATTTGTGCCTCACTTGCATTACACCTTTAGGTGTTTGGACTGCTGGTCCAAATACTTCTATTTTAGAAGTTCAAAGCGTCTTTCAACATTGGCCAATTCAATATCTATACTTCTGGATAGATTTTATACAAGATCCTCGATTTCTTTCTTTACTTCTATAGAAGTATTTTATGTAAAATTGTTTGTAAAATCGTTGTCGACAACTTTCCAATTTTCTGGTTCCATTCTCGTAATGACATAACTCATCGAGATCACTTCAAGATTTCAATCTTTATTTCAGGTACCTGAAACTCTTATAGAGTTTTATTATTTGTTATGTCTTGGGTCTCTTCAGGAGCACCCGCCTCCAATATATGACCATCTCATATTACTTTTTATTTACGAGAATTTTGATCATTGGAACCATTTCAACTATCATGCTTCAGGCATGATTTACATTCTCTCGCTCTAACATGTAATTTAAACTTAGAGCATTTCAGCTGGTCTATGAGACTTAATTACTCTCATTGGGTCAGTAAATATGTCTGGCAGTTGTCATGTAATAACATGAATTATCTTATGAACTTCTAGTTCATATACGAGGATCTAGATAATGATAATTCATTTTCCTCTATCCAGTTGATTATTATCTCCCCTGATATTGAGAAAAATCATGTCATAAATGATTCTCCAATTAATGTTTAAGAATTTAAACATAAAAGAAGACTCGTACTCAATATATATTCTCAACCCTTTTTATTTACCCATTTTGTGCGTTGTGGTGGAGCAATTCATATCGCACATTCAAAAATCATAAAATGGGAAATGTATGGTTTCTGACCAAAAACCAATCATAACGGGGAGTTTATTATAACTCGTTGGCTTGATGCTTGCTATATGGAAACACCATATAAATAATAACTCTTTTGTTCTCATAGTTTAGCTATTAAATAGGAGGCATCAAATTGAAATTTTGCTAAACTATATTTTTCATAATCAATAGGCTTTGTAACAAGTGATATAGCCTAAAACATAAACCCACTAGCTTTTCAAGACGAATAGTCTAACTGCATAATCTGAATCTTTTTAAAATCAATCTCACAAACTTCTGGTTGTAAGTCGATAAAATAATGTAGATGCATCTACTAAAATCATATAAAACTTTCCACATTTGTGGATATATGGGCCCATATTTCGTTCAGATATGCAAGACATGCAGTCTTAAATTCAGTACAAGAACTTTAAGTTCTAATTCTTTTTGTAAGTGGGATCATCTATATTCTTTGAGAACAAACAACACAAGAACTTCATGTTCTTTTAGTAAGTGGAATTTAATCAATTCCTTTAAGCAACACAAGAACTTCACGTTCTTTAATAAGTGGAATTTAATCCATTCCTTTGAGAATAAGCACCACAAGAACTACAGGTTCTTTTAATACATGTGCATGTAAATCTCAATAATTTCTGCACCATTATTGATCAGGATGGTCTAACCGATCATGCCAACTATATATATGTGTATATATCTCTGAATTTGTAAACTTCTTGTTTACCATAACATGTAATTCAATCTTACTCGTACATGTCTAGTACGACCATCAAAATTGTTCCTTTAAATAGGAATATATTTAGCTCTTTCGGAGCTTTCAATTGAAATTATCTTTTGGTAGCAATATATAGCTCTTCTAGAGCTTTCAACTGACTTTTTGGCTACCAAAACTTATATCCATATTGGCTTATTTCAAATGCCAATTGATAACATATGTTATCTATAATTCCCAAAGGGATAGTTTGCGAAATCATATTGCTCTCTTTATGACTTTGACGAGTATAACGCACTGTGAATATGGAATAAAGTTCCATTTGACAATAACATATTTGCTCAACCAGAGCCTTTTGTGATATTAATACTTCCGGATATAGTACTCACATTATTCCCTTGCATTTTAATCGAGAAATGCATAATTGTGCACCTTTCAAAATGTGTTTTGTTTCATTTACTTCAGGTAATGAAAATATGTACTTTGTATCATTCCCTTCGAGGAATGAAAAATATAAAATATAGCACATCATATCAAGTCGATTATCTATTAGAGATAAACTTTCAAGTGCTCTTCCGAAGTATTGATATTTTAGTACTTTGAGAAATACTACTCATATTTCCTCTTGCATTTAAATGGGAAAAATATTTCTTATGCTTAAGTACAATATGAGTACTTGCATTATCTGCTAGGCATAAATAGCCACAATTCTAGGCATAAATAGCCACAATTCATTGTATATTTTATTCCGGAAGTAATCATATTCTTCAAATAATAAATTAACATAAAACGTAAATAAATAATATGTGAAATAAATAAACATAAAGCAAACTAACATAAATAAATAATAAATAAAACGAATTAACATAAAAAAATAAAAAAATCAATTATTCCTGTTAGAGATTATAAGCGAAATAAAATAAATGGTAAATTATCCCCTTTAAGGGTGATGAGAAAATTAACAATATCCAATTGAGTTGGACCAATAACGCCATAATTATTTTCGCCATAAATAAATTTTGTTTATATTTTATTTCATTTATCATTCATGATTATGGATAAAGTCCATAATACTTTGGCGTTTGACAAGTACAAAACCAATGGTTTATAACATCACATTGGTAAAATGATTTCACTTCCTTAGAATGATCTTTATCACTCTTGTCATCCTTATAACTTCACTACCAGCGGGTAGAAGTATTCTTAAAACGACTATATTTTTCATGTGTATATTCATAGCCTCGACCACGACCACAACTTTTAATGTGATCTTTTTTATTCCTTCCGTAATATAATCTCACATTCACTTCAGGGAATGGAGTAGAGCCAGTGGGCCTTTAAAACCTTTTTCACATATCCTTATCACAGAGAACAAAGATTTAATCCTCGTACGCAGCATTGTTAAACCTGTTCACAAGGTCCTTTAAAAACCTCCTTTGAGACCAGTAGCCTCGCAGAACGGGATGTCCAGCCAATTATACTTGGATTATATCGAAATTATGTCTCTAATTGAATAATGATTTACCATGTTTGCATTCACTTCAGGGAATGAAACAGATCCAATAATCGCATGGAATAAACATCATGCTTGCATTCACTTCAGGGAATGCCCATCATTGATAATTGCATGAAATAAACATCATGCTTGCATTCACTTCAGGGAATGCCCCATCATTGATAATCGCATGGAATAAACATCATGCTTTGCATTCACTTCAAGGAATGCCTCCCATAAAACTTTTTGGATCAAGAAGAATTTTCGTAACTTGAAATTGGGAGAAGTCTATGGTCAAGTTTTTCAACGAAGAAAAAATATTGCTTTCGAGCAAATATAGACTTTACAATAATCTTCTTGTAAATTCAAAATCATCATGATTTATCGCACTTTAAAATAATAATATAAAGAATAAAAATAAAACCAAAATTTACCGATATTGATTTTTCTCTCGTGGACAATGGAGACATAGCATATGACCGAGATAGCTTCTCATGGTCCCTTTGTATCACATCTATTTCCAAGCCATTTAAGCATATCATGTAAAACTCAAAACACGGTTAAAAATATTAACTTTTACCAAATAAAATGACATAAATAATAATATGAAAAATATCAAATATAATCATATAAGTAAAAGTATGAATAAGCATACCGCTAATTAACCCTTTTAGGAACAAGAGAAAACACACGTAATTTACACCAAACGCAACCTCTTCGTCTCTGTCGATTCGTCTTTTGGTTTGTGAGAAGCCACAAAGTTATCTCTTTCCAATGTTCAAATAAAATCAAACATACTTCCAAAATTTTCAAAGATTAAAACAAAGTTAAAATATAAAAAGAAAGACAATCGATAACTAAAAAAAATAAGGAGAAAAAAAACTTATCTTTGGTTTATTCTATAATCGAATTCTTCCCGGTAACTTCTTTTGAATTATAACGATGAAGACCTCAGTTGATTAGAGTCTCGTGCTGATAACGTGTTGTGAATAAAATAAAGAAGAACAAGAATAAGAACAAGAAGAACAAAGAGATGAGAGAAAGAGAGAGATTTGTATTATTCTCAAATATAGACTTGTATACAATGCCTTCAATGAATCATCTATTTATAGGCATAAGAAGTACATAATACATTAAACTCTAATTCATAGAGATAATATTCCTAATAATAAATAAATCAAACTCATTTGATAAAGTTCTAATCATGATAGACATCCACATAGATAAATATTCATAACACTCACAAAATTTTTGTTTGGCTTTTAAAAAGTTAAAAAAAAAAATTAAATTTTGACCATAATTATTTTAAATATTTTAATTAATTAAATTTAATAAAAATATATATTTAAAATACTTGATTGAAGATTTTTAAAATATATATTTTATAATATATCAATAATAAATTTAAAGTAATAATGACATGACACAAACGAATGGCAAACCCAACTTTTAGCTCCGACGATTTCGGCGTGCGGCCACCAGAGGGGATTGCGCATGTGGTTGTGCCAGCGACTTTGGAACGTCCAGGTTCACCTCTCGCGGACTGGTGCAGCGGGATCTAAAGAACAAAACTGTTTGAGAGGATGGCACAGATAGTAGGTTGGAGGGAGTGGCTGCGATGGATGTTGATGGGTCGACTGGCTCCGGTGAGGGCTTAGGGTTTAAGAAGGGTACTGCGCAGGGAGTTGCCGTGGAAAACGTGCATGATGAGGTTGAGGGTAAGCAAAATGTTGGGGAGTTAGGTGTGGATGCTTCGTATGCAAGCAAAGTGAGTGGTGCCTCTGAGGAGGGTCAAAAATTGAAGCCGAGTTGGGTTGAGGTGCGGGATGAGGATGTTCGAATTGATACTGTTGGGGTCTATCCCAAAATTCAGTTTAGTGATCGAGTTCATGATCAAGTGGACTTCAACATGAGAAATGTTTTGATAGTCTAATTGCTTGGGCGTATGATTGGCTTTAAGGCGCTTTGGACAAGGGTGCATGCGCTCTAGCACCCGATTAAGGAAATTCAACTAATTGATCTGGACAATAATTATTTTCTGGTAAAGTTTGCTAACGAAAGGGATTGCACTAAAGTTCTTACTCAAGGATCGTGGACTATATACGGTAGTTATCTGACGGTGCAACCATGGATCAGATCTTTTTCTACAGCGAAGAAGTATCCGTCTCATTTTATCATCCGGGTTCGTCTTCCTAGTCTGTCGTATTACTTTTATTCAAAAATGGTTGTCTCGTCGGATTACGGATGTTATCGAAAGGGTTGTTAAAATTGACTACAGTACTCATCTTGGTGAACATGGTAAATTTAATAAGTCGTTGCTTCCATGTATTGAGATTGATGGAAGGTTGTAACAATTAGAGTACGAGGGGCTGCAACAAATTTGCTTTGAGTGTGGTACATATGGTCATGTGAAGGAGAATTTTTCATCGAATTTGGGACAAGTAGGGGTTACGGCTGTGGAAGGGAATGTGTCGGTGGAGAATACGGCTAGCACCAAAAAAAAGGTTCATAGGCGGAGAAATTTGGAGGAGAACTTGCCGGGTTCGGATGAGGTAGCACTTGTAATCGTTGGTCTGAGTGAAGCGCATGTTTGTAGATAATGGAGAGTAGTGGAGATGGGTATAAGACCAGTCATTGGTAGAACTATGGCGTAAGGGGTTCGGAAAAATGCAGCCTATATGGCTTTGATTCCGGATAAGCAGAAAAAAAGAGCGTCAAAGGCGAATCAATCAATGGTGGTTGTTCCTATGGTTTAAGGGCAAGTTGCGAGACCAGTGGTGCATCAAGTTGGGGCTAGTACTAGATTGAGGAAGGAGTTGCATGCCGCAGTGCAAATTATGAAGAAAAGGATGAGTGGTAAGACTATGGCTGGAGTAAGAGTGGGAAAGGCGTCGACTAGTCATTTGAAGGCAAATAAGGAAAATGTGCTTAAAGAGCTGCAGGTAAGGACCTCAAGCGTGGCAAAATCTATTTCGTGGCCAGTGCTTGGGGAATTGATTAAGAATGTGGATAGTAGTTTACTTAATATCCAAGGGGATGAGACGAATTGTGTGGGGGATCCACTAGACCCGTGTTTGCAAGGCCAATTAGGGACTGCCTCGAGTGATGGTGATTGGGGGACTCTTGTGCTGCGAAAGATGTCGTGAAAATGGAGCCAGGTTTTGATGCTTTATGGTGCGCTGTTGTTACAAATATACCGTTTTCTTTTTAATTAGTTTAATGATTAAGATAATGTGTTGAAATTGTTAAGGCATTGCTAGCCTTCCTTTCAGGATAATTTTCAAGTACTTCGTACGTGAGTACATGCCGAATGTTGTAGCATTATTTGAGCCTCGGACTAGTGGTGGGAGTGCGGATCGGATTATTGCTCGGTTGGGTTTTCCAAACTCATTTCGGGTTGAAGCTCATAGCTTTAGTGATGGTGTTTGGATTCTATGGTCTGATGTTGTTCGTGTCAAAATTTTACATATTTCTAATCAGTTTGTGAATGGAATACGAACTCAGATGTTGAGATTCAGTTTACGGCAGTCTATGCTAGCCTTTCGAGTTCGTGTCAGAAACATCTTTGGAATGGGTTACAAGGTCTTAATCCAGATATGAACATTCCTTGGGTGATTGGAGGTGACTTCAATGTGCTTCTGTCCGCGGATGAGAGAGTTAGGGGTATTGGTTCCGTTTGTCGTGGGAGTCGTCAATTGTCTAACTTCATGTTTAATTGTTGGTTGGAGGATCTTGGGTTGGAGGGTTCGTCGTTCACGTGGAAGAGAGGTGATATACACCAACGATTGGATCGTTGTTTTGTTAATAATTGTTGGTTGCCGACGTTTGCAAACTCTTATGTTGAACATCTTAATCAATTAGTCTCGAACCATAGGCCTTTGCTCTTTCAGCTTATGCGACAACAACAGGGTAGTGCACTTCGACCGTTTCGGTATATTACAGCTTGACAAGAGTATCCGGAGTTCTAGGATTTCCTGAAGTCTATTTGGAATTGCGGGACTCTAATTAATCACAATATTGAGGCTTTAAGGTCGGGTGTTTGGGTTTGGAATGATGATGTTTTCGGTCATATTGGTAAGCCTAAGAGGAGAATTCAAGCTCGCCTTCGGGGAATTGATAGGGTGCTTATGTCTAGGCATTCTATTTTTTTTATCTAACTTGGCTTTGAAGTTGCATCGTGAACTGGATGAGGTGCTTCAACAGGAAGAAAGTTTTTGACGACAAAAGGCGTGTTCTGATTGGGTTATCAATGGGGACCATAATACTAATTCTTTCATGCTTCAGTTATGGCTCGACGGTGTGCCAATACGGTTACAGCGTTGAAAATTGATGATGGTTCATGGTGCACTGACAAAGATGAACTAGCATCTTTGGTGCACGAAATCTTTGCTTCGATGTTTACTAATTCGGGTATTGATGGACATGGTTTGGAGATACAAGATTTGTTTCCGTCGATTGCTACCCAAGAATCGCGTGGGCTTGATGCACCAGTTACCAATGAGGAAATTCGTAGTGCCATTTTTAGTATGGGTCCTTCTAAAGCACCTGGGACTGATGGTTTGCATGCCAGTTTTTATCAAAAGAACTGGAACGTTTTTGATGATTCAGTTTGTCAGTTTATACGCTAGATTTTCATATCGGTAAGATTCCAGATTTTTTAAATGAGACAATGCTTGTTCTTCTGCCGAAAGTATCGACTCCTAAAAAGATTTCTCAGTTTCGATCGATTAGCTTGTGTAATGTTCTTTACAAAGCGGTGACGAAAATCATTGTTGATAGGTTGAAACCGCTCCTTCCGCAGTGGGTATCTGATAATCAAACGAGTTTTGTTCTGGGCCGGTCAATTACAGATAATATGGTTATTGCTAAAGATTTCATTCACACCATGCGTAGGAAATCGGGGAAAAAAGGGTGGATGACTATGAAGATTGATCTAGAGAAAGTCTATGATTGCCTTGAGTGGAGCTTATAGATGATACTTTGCAGGATCTTAATATTCCTCATCACATTCGATTGTTGATTATGGAGTATATTACCACCGTATCGACTCGAGTTCTTTGGAATTGGTCTATGACGGAGCCTTTCAAGCCATCTCGGGGTATCCGACAAGGTGATTTGCTCTTGCCTTATATCTCTGTTTTGTGCATGGATCGTCTGGCACAGTTGATTCAAGTGATGGTTAACAATGGGCAGTGGCATCCGTTTTGCACATCTCTTGCTAGTCCGAAGATATCGCATCTGTTCTTTACGAATGACTTGGTTTTGTTTGTCGAGGCATCAGTGCAGCAAATGTGTTTGATTCGGCATGTTCTTGATAGTTTTTGCCAAGTCTCTGGTCATAAGGTTAGTCGTGAGAAGACGAATATATTTTCTCTCTAAAAATGTGCCGCCTAATGACCGTTCTTGTATCAGCAATGGTTTTGGTTTCACTAAGGTGTCTGATCTTGGACGTTATTTGGGAGTGCCTCTTATTCATCAATATGTGACAACGGCTTCGTATGATTACCTTGTTCAAATGATTCAACGGAAATTGAGTGGGTGGAAAGCGAACTAGCTTTCACTTGCTGGCCGAATTACTCTTGCTCGATCAGTGCTGGCTACAATACCCTCATATACGATGCAATCTGCTATGTTGCCGAAGCTGACATGTTTTACAATCGAACAATTGATTAGGAGATTTATCTGGGGTATTACTACTGCACGTGGTGGTGTTCATTTAGTTCCTTGGGAGGAGATTTGTAAACCTACTTCTTATGGCGGTCTTGGTTTGCGGAAGATGGTGCCCCAAAATGAGGCATTCCTTATGAAACTGGTGTTTCAATTGATCTATAAAAAGGATGTGCTATGGGTGCGATTCCTACGGGCAAAGTATATATGCCCTTATGAATTTACCGGCTCGCTATGTTGTCAAAAATGTGTCGCGTCTTTGGAAAGGTCTAAGTTCGGTTTGGGACGATGTTAAAGATAATGTGGTATGAGATATTGGTAACGGGTTGAGTACTCGATTCTGGCATGATATTTGGTTGCATGATATAAGTCGGTTATCATCTCATACGGTGGGGAATCAAACAACTTTCATTACGTAGGACTCGGTTTCAAGCTTGGTCGACCCTGTGACTGGGGAATGGCGATGGAGTGCGTTGGAACCGTTGCTGCCTATTCAGGTCTTGTTACGGATTGACGCGGTTAAATTCCCCTTACCTTCAATGGATTCAGATAGGATTGGTTGAGGCTTGAACAAGAACCATAAGTTCACAGTCTGGTCGGCATATGGTGTCCGTATAGCTGCGCTTAATGACGAACCAGAGTTGATTTGGAGGCTTGTTCACCGGGATAGAGGAGTACAAAAAAAAATTATGTGGCTTGTGCGTCATGGGAGGTTGATGACAAACGATGAGCGTGTTCGAAGGCACTTAGCTTTGGATAGTTCTCGTGGGTTGTGTCGCGCGCTAGTGGAGGATATGAGTCATGTACTTCGTACCTGCCCTGTCGCAATTCTCGTGTGGCAATGTTTGATTCAGCCGGCTCGGTGGGATGTGTAAACCCCTCGTCCCGGTTCGGACGCTTGACCGGTCCAAGTGGGCCACACGGGGAAAACCGATGTGAAACCCGTTAAGGTTCCTCCTCGGTTAACGACCTAGAAAATTTCTTTTTTATTTAATCTTTTCTAAAGGCTCATTCGTATCCTATGTGATCATAACAGCGGAAAGCCAAGCATCTATAAAACAATAACTCGAACAACCTATACAAAACAGTCCATTTTTATGTGATTAGGCAGGCCATTTCGAAACACCCTCAAGGTGTATCGAAACGCCTTGACCTGGTCAACGGTTCTAAGCCTACTTGAGGAGGCCGTATCGGAACGGAGGTCAACCGTTCCGAAACACCCTTCCTGGTCAATTTCTCTTGGTCAACGAGATTTGACCGTTTCGAAACCCCATAGACCCGTTTCGGAACACCTTTATCTCGTCATTTTCTCAGAATTCCAGTAGCAAAAGTGTACCGAAACGGCCCCTACACGTTTCGAAACGCTCGGCCAAAAACAAAGGGATCGTATCGAAACAGGGTAGCCTGTTTCGAAACGTCCTCTGTCTGCAGACTGGTTTTAGCTGATTTAAGGCACAAGGGTGCCCCTAAACCCCACTAAAACCTCCAACATCACACTAACAACAATCCTAAGGCAACCCAAACATATAAGCATGCTTGAACATCATTATAACAAGGCTAAACACTAAGGCACAACATCACAAAGCCATACATCCATACGTATCATTAAAGGTGTTAGGCTTCAACATGGCCAACACTTAGACAATTCTAGGTAGCAAAATACTAACATGGTTACAAGCATGGCATGCATCCCAAAAGCCAATTTAACAAGCACAAACGAGGAGTCTAACATGCTCCTAAACAACATCAACAACAACATAATTCAAAAACATCATAACACGATTACATATCCCATTGCTTGACCATTACATCATAATTAAAATGTTCATACTTGGTAGCTAAACAAGCACCACGAAGCACACTTGGAGGCCCCCTTCTTGCACTTAGCAACCCACGAACTAAGGATCTGCATTGTCGAACAAAGAGAGAGCGTAAGCAATAAAGCTTAGTGAGGGTAAGCTCTTTAAAAACAAACCTCGACAATGCAGGGTCCAAGCACGATCTCAACCAAGGTAAATGCATGATTACCAAAGGTCCTCAAGAGCCAAATGTTAAAGATGCATGAACAATATTCAATTATATGCCATGCTCATCAAGCTCTATTTCACAACATATGTAATCACATGTAAACATCCAAATAGAGATCACATTTCAAAACACATTGATACTCATATCAATCAATATTGGCACCTAGCTATGACCTGAATACGCGGATAAACCCGTTGGAACTCACATCCAACAACCACTTTACCTCACGGTGGGATTACACTCATCACCGGTCTCGCGGAGGGGATTCCACTCATCCTCACGCCCCGTCGATGGGATTCCACTCATCATCGACTAATATAAATACAATTTCCGGGCGAACCCGTACTCCTCCTTGGTGACTCAACGCCACCAAGGCCACGCACGAATTTAGACTCATGTGTGCACACTAACATCCTAATGATCGATCATTTGTACTCAAGAATACTAGTGCCAACATTTAACTCATTCCACATTATTCATTTCAATCAATTCCGTGCTTAGCACGTACTCACCATGATCACAATCATGAACCATTTCCATGCATGCCATAAGCATCACAAATCATGCCTCATCTCACATGTATAACACATTACACATAAGCAATCATATCACAAATATTACGAGGCATATTCATCAAATACAAGTTCAACCAATGGCTCTAGATTAAGTTTAGGATTAGGCTACCACCCTAATCCTAACTCTAGGTGGGTCTACCAAGCCCGACCTAGTCCACATCCTCAAACCAAACATTTAAAAACCACTTTAAACATTTAACCACTCACCTAAGCTTCCAAGCTCCAAGCCAAGCAAGCAACCACCTTCAAGCTTCCGGATTTCTTCCCGATGCTTCTCCGGCACAATTTCTCGCTTCTAAACAACATCAATACAATTCAAACAATCTCAAATCAGCCCAAGCATTAAAGTACTAACCCGAAATACAATTCAAACACGATTCACAATGTTTCAAGCCATGAACAAACCCCACATTAAGCAATCTCGTACAGCCCCAAAACCTCTTTCAAAACCCATGTTTCCAACACCTATTGCACCCACAAATGATCTCAAATCAACCTCTAACCATAGTACTACCATTGGACCATCAATTCCAACCTAAAACAACCCCCAAAACTCACCCAAAACCCCATTCAAACCCAATTTCGGGATTTTGTTTAAAACCAAGAAAAATTCACATATGTTGAACCATTTAGCTCTTATACTTCATAACTAACCATATTAAATCAAAACATTAAGCTTAACAACATAAAGTTTCCATTTTTAATCAAAATCTTCAAAACTTCATTTTCCGAAAATCTTAATGAAAATGAAAACTAAGTGTACTTTTGAAGAGAGGAGGTTGAGGAGAAGTCAAAAATGGTGTTACCTTTCGAAAATGAGTTGGAATGGAGAAACTATGTGATGGAATAGTGATTTGTAGAGAGAGAGCTCTTTGGTCGTTCAAAATGTGAAATGGGGGAGGAAGAAGACAATGTTTTATTTTAGTAAAAGGGTTTTAAAATGAAGTTCCATTATTTACGGTTTTGCCATTAATGAAATGGCAATTCCATTCTTTTCAAAATCTCTATGCAAGATGTAAAACAATTCAATTTAGTCCAACATTCAATTATTTGTTTTTGAAACCCGAAACTTAAAGGATTATTTTAATTATAAAACCGAGCCCAAATAATATTAAAATATTATTTTCACTCGACCCCTAAACCCGAGTGTTACAACTCTCCCCCACTTAAGGAATTTCGTCCCCGAAATTACCTGACGGAAACAAATACGGAAACTGCTCAACCATATCAGCTTTCCTCTCCCACGTGGCCTCTTCCACCCCTCTATGTCTCCACAACACCTTGACCAACTCTATAGTCTTACCACGCAACACCTTGCTATCAGAAGCAAGTATCTCAACGGGCTCTTCATTATAAGACAAATCCGGATTTAACTCTATCTCCTCAACGGGCATGACATGAGAAGGATCCGACATATATCTCCTAAGCATCGACACATGAAAGACATCATGGATCTTCTCTAACTCAGAAGGTAACCTCAAACGGTAAGCTACAAGCCCAACCCGCTCAACTATCTCATACGGACCAATGAACCTCGAACTCAACTTGCCCTTCCGGCCAAATCTCATTACCTTCTTCCACGGAGATACTTTCAGAAACACTTTCTCACCCACGGAGTACTCAATCTCTTTCCTCTTCAAATCCGCATAAGACTTCTGACGATCGGAAGCTGCTTTCAAACGATCACAAATCAACTTCACTTTGTCGGTAGTCCCCTTAAGCAAATCCGACATAGGTAACAATCTCTAACCTGTTTCAGCCCAAAAAATCGGAATCCTACATCGTCTGCCATACAAAGCCTCATAGGGAGCCATCTGAATACTAGACGGATAACTGTTGTTGTAAGCAAACTCAACTAAAGGTAGGTGCTTCTCCCAAGAACCCTAGAAGTCAATCACACAACAACGAAGCATATCCTCTAGAATCTGTATCACTCGCTCTGACTGCCCATCGGACTGCGGATGATAAGATGTACTGAAATGCAAACGGCTACCTAGAGCACTATGCAAGCAACCCCAGAACCTCAAAGTAAATCTAGGATCTCTATCTGAAACAATAGACTTCGGAACTCCATGAACGCTCACAATCTCACGGATGTACAAGTTTGCCAACTTGTCTAAGGAATCTGTAGTGTTCACTGTTAAGAAGTGAGCACACTTAGTGAACCTATCAACAATCACCCAAACAGAATTCTTCTTCGAAAGAGACAAAGGCAACCCCGACACAAAGTCCATGGTGATCCTCTCCCGTTTCCATTCTGGAATCTTCAAAGGCTGTAAAAAACCTGAAGGAACCTGATGTTCTGCCTTCACTCTGTGACAAACCATACAACGACTCACATACTCGGCTACATCTTTCTTCAAACCAACCCAGAAGTAATCATTCTTCAAATCACGATACATCTTGGTACTACCCGGATGCATAGAAAAGGGACTCGAATGTGCCTCACTCAGAATCTGACGTCTCAACTCAACATCTTATGGTACAACAATTCTATCTCTAAAGCACAACAAGCTCTCACCACTGAAACTATACTCGGTCGGTTTTCCTTCGGCTATGTCTTGAACATGAGGAACTAAAGTCACATCTTGCAACTGCTTCTCTCTAATCAACTGGATCAATAAAGGCTTCACTTACAACTCGGTGATCAACCCACCATCATCGGACACACTCAATCTAGCAAACATAGCTCTCAACTCAACAGCCACTTTTCTACTCAAAGCATCGGCTACTACATTTGCCTTACCCGGGTGGTACTCAATGGTCAAATCATAATCTTTTAACAATTCAAGCCATCTTCTTTGTCTCAAGTTCAACTCTTTCTGTGTCATCAAGTACCTCAAGCTCTTGTGATCGGTGTAAACTATACACTTCTCACCATATAAGTAATGACGCCAAATCTTCAATGCGAAAACAACCGCGGCTAACTCTATATCATGAGTAGGATAGTTCTTCTCATGAATCTTCAACTATCTAGAAGCATAAGCAATAACTCTTCTTTCTTGCATCAAAACACATCCTAAACCTACGTAGGAAGCATCACTATAAATCACAAATTCTTTACCTGAAACAGGTTGCACTAACACTGGAGCATTTGTCAAAGCTTCTTTCAATTTCTCAAAGGCATTCTGTCTTGCGTCTGACCATTCAAACTTAACTCCTTTTTGTAACAATTTAGTCAAAGGAGTAGCTACTCTAGAGAAACCATCAACAAATCTCCTATAGTAACCGACTAATCCTAGGAAACTCCTAATATCGGTCACAGACTTAGGTTGTTTCCACTCAACAATAGCCTCAATCTTCGATGGATCAACACGGATACCTTCGGCCGAAACAACATGGCCAAGAAATACAACCTCTCGAATCCAGAACTCACATTTACTAAGCTTCGCATACAACTGATTGCTCAACAATCTCTGTAAAACAAATCTCAAGTGCTCATCATGCTCTTCTTCGGTCTTCGAGTACACAAGTATGTCATCAATGAAAACAACTACAAACGGTCTAGATAGTCTCTAAAAATTCTGTTCATCATGTCCATGAATGCTGCAGGTGCATTCGTGAGCCCGAACGGCATCACAAGAAACTCATAGTGACCATATCTAGTCCTAAAAGCTGTCTTCGGAACATCACACTCTTTCACTTTCAACTGGTAGTACCCGAATCTCAAATCTATCTTCGAGAACACTGAAGCACCTCTCAACTGATCAAACAAATCATCTATGCGAGGCAACATATACTTGTTCTTCACAGTCAACTGATTCAACTGGCTATAGTCAATACACATGCACATACTACCATCTTTCTTTTTCACAAACACGGGAGCACCCCAAGGAGAACTACTAGGCCTAATGAAACCATGGTCTAATAATTCCTGCAACTAACTCTTCAATTCTTTCAACTCTTTCGAAGCCATACGATACGGAGCTATCGAAATTGGGTTAGACCCTGGAATAGTCTCAATCACAAACTCAACATCTCCATCAGGAGGTAAACCCGACAACTCTTCAGGAAACAAATCCGGAAAGTCACAAACTGTTCTAATATCTTTCGGTCTAGCTTCACTCATATTCGGATTCATAACATAAGCTAAGTAAGCCCCACATCCGGAGTCCATCAACCTATGAACCTCTAAAGCTGACACCACATTAGACAAGAACTTAATGTTCTCGCCTACTACTACTACCTCGTAGTCATCAGAAAGTTTCAAGGAAATTTTCTTCGTCTCAAAATCCACACTAGCTCAGTGCTCAACTAACCAGTCCATGCCCAAAATAATATCAAAGCCATAGAAAGGAAGTTCCATCATATCAACAGAGAACACATGACCCTGAATCTTTAGTGGACATCTCCTATACATACGTCTAACCACAACTGTCTCACCAAAAAAACTAGTCACATGCATACCTACATCTAAAATCTCAACAGGTATATCTAATTTCCGTGCATGCTCACTCAAAATGTAGGAATGTGTAGAACCCGAATCAACCAATGAAAACAAAGACATAGACTGTAACTCAAAATTACCTGCTATCACATCAGTGTCGTTCGCGGCCTCTCTCTGAGCATAAACTCTCGCTGGTCCTCCCGCCTCTGGCTGCACTGCCACAACATGAGCAAGGTTCCTCTGAGCATCTACCCTAGGCTGGAAGTAGCCACGACCGCGCCCACGGCCTCTCTGAAAATCATTCGCTCTCGCAGGAGCCTGCGCAATGTTCAGTGCCTGTGCCGCCTGATGCGGACAATCTCTCCTAAAGTGGTCCCTCGAACCACAGTTCCAACAAGCATGGAAGTTACCCCAACACTCACCAGTGTGTTGTCTCCCACAACGGGTGCACTCGGGCAAACACCCTCCTCCTCTATGGCCCTGATGGCCCCTACTATGATGGCCACCGCCACGTCTATGGTCAAACTGATGTCCGCCACCTCTATGCCTCTTGGCATCTCTACTATCAAAGTAATTATGCCTCTTACCGGAACTAGAACCACCAGATCGTTTGGCCGAACCCAAACTATGCTCTAAGTCCTTGGCCCTCGCGACCAATACATCAAAGTCTGAGTAGTCAGAAGCTAACGTGTACCTCTTGACCTCTTCGCTCAACCCATAGCGGAAACGGTTACAGCGTTCCACTTCAGTAGGAACCAACTCTGGAGCGTACTGACTCAAACGGACAAAACGGATCTCATAGTCAGTCACAGAAGCATCTCCCTGAGTAAGGGCCATAAACTCTCGCTTCTTCTCATCTAAATACCTCGGTCCCAAGTACCTCTTTCTGAAAGCAGACTCAAAGAAATCCCAATCAATCTCTACCTCTGGAACTCTAGTAGTAATGGTGACCCACCAGGTGTAGGCATCACCCTGAAGCAAGGAAATCACACAGCCCAATCTACGTGCGCCCACACAACCCATCTGAGCTAAGATATGAACTGTCTTCTCCAACCATAACTCAGACCTCTCTGGAGTAGATCCTCTGAACTCTTCGGCCCCCAAGCTACAGAGCCTCTCCAGAGGTAGACTAGCATCGTCACACCTAGGCTGAGCTGCAGCCTGAGCTCCCGCAACTGCGGCCTGAAATGCTCCTGCTATAGCTTGCACTAGCGGAGTCATATCAATTCCGGCCGGACCTTGGCCACCTTGAGGTCCCTCTTCTTCAGCTCCATCCTCGCCCCAACTCCAGGCGGAGGAGGTGGTGGTGGTGGAGGTGGTGGAGGAGCTCCAACTCCCGCGGCCACCGGCCCTTCTATATGAGCCTCCACTCCAATTACCGGCTCAACAGGAGCCGCAACACGTGGTTCCTGACGAACCACCCTCGGCCTACCCCTCGGCCTAGACATCGCTCACAAACGATAACTACAACTACAACAAACAAAATATACAAGATCGGGTTAGCAAGGCAAGGCTTCCAAGTGCTCAAGTATGTTTCCCTCACTTAAAAATTCTTTTCCGATGTAATAGTAGCAATGGGACTCCCAAACAACATGCTTTTAAACAAAAAATCAACATACTTGTCATACAAGCAATCATACTTACAAAGCAAGCAAACACCGTGCATATCAATATAAAACTTGAACTTACCTCACTTACCTGCCCAAGGTCTCGGTAACCTTAGGCTCTGAAACCAACAAGTGTAACCCTCTCGTCCCGGTCCAGACGCTTGACCGGTCCAAGTGGGCCACATGGGGAAAACCGAAGTGAAACCCGTTAAGGTTCCTCCTCGGTTAACGACCCATAAAATTTCTTTTTAATTTAATCTTTTCTAAAGGCTCATTCGTATCCTATGTGATCATAACAGCGGAAAGCCAAGCATCCATAAAAGAATAACTCGAACAACCTATACAAAACAGTCCATTTTTATGTGATTAGGCAGGCCGTTTCGAAACACCCTCAAGGTGTATCGAAACGCCTTGACCTGGTCAACGGTTCTAAGCCTACTTGAGGAGGTCGTATCGGAACGGAGGTCAACCGTTCCGAAACACCCTTCCTGGTCAATTTCTCGTGGTCAACGAGATTTGACCGTTTCGAAACCCCATAGACCCGTTTCGGAACACCTTCATCTCGTCATTTTCTTAGAATTCCAGTAGCAAAAGTGTACCGAAACGGCCCCTACACGTTTCGAAACGCTCGGCCAAAAACAAAGGGACCGTATCGAAACAGGGTAGCCCGTTTCGAAACGCCCTCTATCTGCAGACTGGTTTTAGCTGATTTAAGGCACAAGGGTGCCCTTAAACCCCACTAAAACCTCCAATATCACACTAACAACAATCCTAAGGCCACCCAAACATATAAGCATGCTTGAACATCATTATAACAAGGCTAAACACTAAGGCACAACATCACAAAGCCATACATCCATACGTATCATTAAAGGTGTTAGGCTTCAACATGGTCAACACTTAGACAATTCTAGGTAGCAAAATACTAACATGGTTACAAGCATGGCATGCATCCCAAAAGCCAATTTAACAAGCACAAACGAGGAGTCTAACATGCTCCTAAACAACATCAACAACAACATAATTCAAAAACATCATAACACGATTACATGTCCCATTGCTTGACCATTACATCATAATTAAAATGTTCATACTTGGTAGCTAAACAAGCACCCCGAAGCACACTTGGAGGCCCCCTTCTTGCACTTAGCAACCCACGAACTAAGGATCTGCATTGTCGAACAAAGAGAGAGCGTAAGCAATAAAGCTTAGTGAGGGTAAGCTCTTAAAAAAAAACATCGACAATGCAGGGTCCAAGCACGATCTCAACCAAGGTAAATGCATGATTACCAAAGGTCCTCAAGAGCCAAATGTTAAAGATGCATGAACAATATTCAATTATATGCCATGCTCATCAAGCTCTATTTCACAACATATGTAATCACATGTAAACATCCAAATAGAGATCACATTTCAAAACACATTGATACTCATATCAATCAATATTGGCACCTAGCTATGATCCGGATACGCGGATAAACTCGTTGGAACTCACATCCAACAACCACTTTACCTCACGGTGGGATTACACTCATCACCGGTCTCGCGGAGGGGATTCCACTCATCCTCACGCCCCGTCGATGGGATTCCACTCATCATCGACGAATATAAATACAATTTCCGGGCGAACCCGTACTCCTCCTTGGTGACTCAACGCCACCAAGGCCACGCGCGAATTTAGACTCATGTGTGCACACTAACATCCTAATGATCGATCATTTGTACTCAAGAATACTAGTGCCAACATTTAACTCATTCCATATTATTCATTTCAATCAATTCCGTGCTTAGCATGTACTCACCATGATCACAATCATGAACCATTTCCATGCATGCCATAAGCATCACAAATCATGCATCATCTCACATGTATAACACATTATACATAAGCAATCATATCACAAATATTACGAGGCATATTCATCGAATACAAGTTCAACCAATGGCTCTAGATTAAGTTTAGGATTAGGCTACCACCCTAATCCTAACTCTAGGTGGGTCTACCAAGCCCGACCTAGTCCACATCCTCAAACCAAACTTTTAAAAACCACTTTAAACATTTAACCACTCACCTAAGCTTCCAAGCTCCAAGCCAAGCAAGCAACCACCTTCAAGCTTCCGGATTTCTTCCCGATGCTTCTCCGGCACAAGTTCTCGCTTCTAAACAACCTCAATACAATTCAAACAACCTCAAATCAGCCCAAGCATCAAAGTACTAACCCGGAATACAATTCAAACATGATTCACAATGTTTCAAGTCATGAACAAACCTCACATTAAGCAATCTCGGACAGCCCCAAAACCTCTTCCAAAACCCATGTTTCCAACACCTATTTGCACCCAAAAATGTTCCCAAATCAACCCCTAACCATAGTACTACCATTGGACCATCAATTCCAACCTAAAACAACCCCCAAAACTCACCCAAAACCCCCCAAAAACCCCATTCAAACCCAATTTTGGGATTTTGTTTAAAACCAAGAAAAATTCACATATGTTGAACCATTTAGCTCCTATACTTCATAACTAACCATATTAAATCAAAACATTAAGCTTAACAACATAAAGTTTCCATTTTTAATCAAATCTTCAAAACTCCATTTTCTGAAAATCTTAATGAAAATGAAAACTAAGTGTACTTTTGAAGAGAGGAGGTTGAGGAGAAGTCAAAAATGGTGTTACCTTTCGAAAATGAGTTGGAATGGAGAAACTATGTGATGGAATAGTGATTTGTAGAGAGAGAGCTCTTTGGTCGTTCAAAATGTGAAATGGGGGATGAAGAAGACAATGTTTTATTTTAGTAAAAGGGTTTTAAAATGAAGTGCCATTATTTCCGGTTTTGCCATTAATGAAATGGCAATTCCCTTCTTTTCAAAATCTCTATGCAAGATGTAAAACAATTCAATTTAGTCCAACATTCAATTATTTGTTTTTGAAACCCGAAACTTAAAGGATTATTTTAATTATAAAACCGAGCCCAAATAATATTAAAATATTATTTTCACCCGACCCCTAAACCCAGGTGTTACAGGATGAATTCATGAGTATTGATGTGAAGCATTGGATCCGGTTGAATATTTCTCAGTCGAGATATTTTGCTCGCCAAGCCGAAGATTAGGACATACTTTTTGGTGCAATTATTTGGAACCTTTGGCTCCAAAGAAATGCTTTAGTTTTTAATAATCCAATTGTGGGTCAAGAGAGTGTGATGGATCGTAGTCGACACCTTGTGTTGCTTACAACTAATGCATTGTTGAAATCGACAAGGATAAGTCACGCGATTCCAAATAAAAGGGAGATTGTGACGCATTGGAGCCGACCAGAGAGTGATTGGGTGAAGGTGAATGTGGATGGTATGCGTAATCGGGTGAATGGCTTGGTCGAATGTGATAGGTTTTTGCGTGACTCTGAGGGGGTTTGGTTGTTTGGTTTTTGCAAGTTTCTTGGCATGTGTTTGAGTTTTGATGCTCAACTTTGGGGTGTTTACTTGGGTCTTGGCCATGCTTGGGGGCTTGGTATGCAGAGAATTATAGTTGAAACCGATAACTTGGATGCGGTCCGGTTATTAGAACAAGATGGTAATGTAGTCGGTGGTGATTGCGCGTTGGTGCCACATGTGCGCCACTTGCTCAAGCTTAATTGGGAGGTGCATTTTAGCCATTTGAGTTAAGCGGCGAATGTAGTTGCGGACCACCTGGCCAAGTTGGAACCGTGGACTGACTTGGAGGAACGTTGGTTTGCGACACCACCGGCAACGTTGCTGGTAATTGTGCAGACGAAAGATCTTGCCTCTGATGGTTACTCGCAGGGTGTGGTTCATTAACATGGAATTGTCACTTTTTGCTTGCTCTGTAGTTCATGTGGTAGTTACATAGGTTGTGGCTTTTTGAGTCTGTTTTATGTTTTATTTTCCTTGCATGATTTTTGTTATGAACAATATTAGTATTCGCCAGGTACTCTTTTCTTCCATTTAGGATTAGGAAAGTTTTTAACGAGGCTTCGGTGATACTCTTTTCTTCCCCTTTCATCTAATTTTTTAAATAATAGAGTCAAAAATTAGAATTGACAAAAAAATAATACTAACAAATTTAATAGGATAATGAAGCTGTGGTAATATAACATAGATAATTTCCTTCGCATATTTACTGAAATGAAGATCAATCAAAACAAACAAAAAATAACAAAATAATAATAATAATAATGTAGAAATTTAGTAGGACAACGGGGCTGTGTAATATAACAAAGAGAATTTCCTCCGCATATTTACTTAAATCAAGATCAATTGAACTTAATAGTATTCCAACAAAATCTTAGGGATGCTTTTTTTTTGCAGGAAACTTTGCGGTCCGAAACAAGTAGCCCTATTTATTTCTTTAATTAAAAGTAATTTTGTATTTAATATTAAAGATAATATAATACTTTTATTATATATGAATTTTATTTTTATTTAATATTACATTTAAATAAAATAATATTATCAAATTATAAAAAATAAAAATAAGTGGAGTTTTTAAATTAAATAAAAATATATATAAGGATTAAACTGAAAGAAAATAAAACTTAAGAAACTTATCATGACATTAACTCTTTTTCATCAAACTGAGACAGATGTGTCAGGTTGCGCTATCTAATTGCCAAAAAAATTTAATGATTAAGGTAAAACCTGCAAGGGCTTTTCTAAAAACAGACGGCTTAAAAACAGGCTAAATACAAACCAAGAAAAAAAGACCATTAGATGGAGCCGGTTTAATATAGGCCGTTGGATTGAAAAAAAAAACAGGACATAAGGTTACCCGGTGAACCGGTAACCATTTTAATGATGGTATAAGTTGAGTAAAAAACGACGAGCGGGAAAAGAAAAATAAAATTTTAGGGCATCGAACCCAAAAGGACGAAGCTGGTTTTTGCATCAACCAAAGAAGAAAATCTGAAGGAAATTTGTCGAGGAGGTTGGGTTTGAGCACAGTTTGTAGGTATGTTCTTGCTTCTTGCTTCTTGCTTCCTTTTTTCGGTTTTTTTTTCTATTTCAGCGAAACCACATTGCAAATGGTGAAGGTTTTTGTATAAATCGTTCGAATGTGGATTTCTTTGTACTTTATAATCAATATTGTAGAGGAGATTGGATTGGAAGGAATTTTGGGTGTTTTTGGTTAGTGTTTTGTTTAGGGTTTTTGGAAAAAAAAAGATAACAGTAGTTAGAAGAAGTGTTTAACAGTAGTTAAAAAAGATAACCAAAGAAGAAGTGTTGAATTCTTTCACTGTGTTCTTGAATAACAAAATAAATAAGGTTAAATAATTAAGTGATGGTTCAGTTAGGTTAGTTAGTGATAAATGTTAGAAATTGTAGTAAAAGGAGAAAGAAATATTGTCGAGGAGATTGGATTTGTAAGAATCAATTAGTTGAAATGCATGTATTGGTTATGAATGTTGGCTGAGATGGTTCTTGTATTTGGTTTAAAAACTGGTTTGCATATTCTCTACAGCTATAGTATTGAATGTGTTGGAAGGTATGATTGTTTCTTAAGATCAAATAGTTGATTTGAAGTAGTATGTCAAGTTCGGAAAGTAGTATGTAAAAAACTGGTTTCAATCTTTGATTATTTTAGGTACACGTTGCAGACAATGAAACATAAGAAGAAGTCTCATAAAGGGGATGCAAAGGCACCTAAGATGTGTACAACATATTTCCAATTATAGTAAGTTGAAGTTGAATGTATATAGAACTGTCAAATTTATTAAATATGAGTTGCATAAGCTAACAGAGAAATTATGTTTTACAGTAAAGCAGAATGTAAACGTTTGGAGGGGAGAAGATAATGAACAACAATGTAAGTGTGTTGTGTAATGGTTTGTTAAGTGTACATGATATTTGTATTGGACTAATTGTGAGAGTGATACAGGAAAGAAAAGCATTGGGTTTGAGGTGGAGGCAGATGAGTGAAGATAAAAAGAGCCTTATCAAAAAATGTTCGAGGAGCAGAAGCAGGCTCTAGCTGAATGGAAAGCCTCCAATGTGAAGGATATTGTAGTACATGAGGAAGAGAAAGAGAAAAAGGTAAGTGAATTTTTGAAATTATTTATGGAGAAAGAGATGAAATTGTTCTAACATTAGGTATATTTGTGTAAGAGTGAAGTAAATAATGTATTTATGAAATGTTGTAGGAGAAGTCTTCAAGATGTAGCCTCATTAAGCTGTCAGAGGTGTTTGAAAAGATGAGGAAGATGAATATTGAGGGTGTGGTACATGAGTTAGGGTTTGGTCCTTTACTGGAAATAAAACCGAGAGCAATTCATCGCGACCTATGTCGCACTTTAGTAGAGAATTTTGATGTCCAGAGGTCGATCATGGAATTTGATGGACATAAAATTCCAGTGTTGGTGGAAGATGCGGGGGTTGTTTTGGGTTTGAAGAATGAAGGAGTCGAAGTTGAAATTGGAACGAGAAATGTTAATGCAAAAGAAATGGCATCGAAGTACGGAATAAAGAGGGATGCCAAGGTGAATGAACTTGATGAGGACATACTTAGCGGTAAATTTGAGGGAGACGAGTTGAAAGCTCGCGTTCTTCTTTTCATTGTTGGTGTTTTTATAAGTCCAAATGCGAACAATATGCCTTCCTCGGAACATTTACGGTTGTTGTGCCCAGAGGGGTTGAAGGGAAATCTCAATTGGTGCAAATATGCATACAACAAGTTACTTGATGGAGTAGAGAACTGGAAAGTTCGTGGTGGTTTGGCATACATGATCGGATGCATCGCGATATTAGAGGTAATATATGTTTAAAAGTATGTTTTGTTTGAATGTAGCATTTGTTTCATGGGATTGAGTTTATTGAGGTAGATTATAATGTTTTGATGAATAATAAATGTAGGTGAGGTTATTTGATTTTTGGAGTGGAATCGCGAGCAGAATAGTTGCTGCCTCTGAAGGTCGCGGTCGCATACATGCATGGGGCAACAAGAAGGAAGTAAGGAAGATTGTAAATAGCCTGAAGGAAGAAAGCCATCCATAAAAACCCAAGGTAAGTGGGTTAAACCAACCTGGTATTATATAGGATGTTGTGGTTATATGAAATGATTTACTGATAATGTTTGTAGGTACTTGGGTATGATAATGAGAAAGTGGAAGGGGAAGAAGGGAAAGAAGGGGATCGAAAGAATGGAACAAATGATGTTGTTATGGATATGCTGCAGACTGTACTGTTAGAGTTGGGTGGAATAAAAGATAGTCTGCAAGCCCGTGTGGAGAAGGAAAAAGAAATCGAAGAGAGTATAAGGGAATTGAAGGAGGAATGCAAGAGTTTAAATGCGAACATGATAGAATTGTAGAAGTCGTTGAGGAAATCTGATGGAGAAATTGTTGTTCATGTTAAAGAAGGAGAAGAAGTGGTTGACAAAGGGCAAGTCAAAGTTTCTGATCCGAACAAAGGAGTTCATATTGAGGAGGACCCAATGATGGAGGACGATGTCGAGTGGTTGAATGAAGAATCCGTTGTTGTACCGAAAATAATGAAAAAGGTATAATAAGTTCATTTGATCAATCTTTCATGAAGTTAAGGATTGAGATTATTGTTGTTGATATTGTTTGTGTTAACTTGTAGGGCAAGACAACAGCAATAGCTACTTCAAAGGTTAGTGGCAAAGGAATAAGAGTAGGAATTCGAACTCGGAACATGAATAAAGTCAGCCATTGAATGAAGAATGTTGTGTGACAATGTTTGTTTTAAGTAGGATTTGTGTCCACAATAAATGATGTGTGTGTATGATTACATTTATTATAGACAAATATGGATGAAATTCTAATGTTATTCAAACTAATTGTTTAGTGGTTGAATAACTAATGAGGTTTTCTAATAAAACTTATATATTTGAACATGAAGTACTTATTTGTCTTATTAAGTAGATTATGTATTGAACAACAAATGTGCATTGCAGATACTGACACACGTCCAAGTACCGGAAGGAGTAGGCAAGTCAGCAAAAAACACTTGTGACTATATATGGAATACGCCATTGCCTGAATCGTAAGCAATCTGAATCTGAAAGTAATCCTCAATGATGTTGTTCTGTTCAATATAATATGTAAGTGTTTTTGTATGGGTGCAGTAAATCAATTGCAGATTTTGGGCACTCATATTTGTCTGTAAGCGATGCAGATACGATACGACCTAGATGGTGGGTGAATTCAATGGTTAGTAGGTTTCACAATTCCTTGTAAGTATTTTTTATATATTTGAAGAAATTTAGTATGAAAGTTGCTATATGTTTGTGGTTTAGGTTATAGATGTTGTTGGTTTTACCATTGTTGATGAAGATATAAGGAAGAAATCTAAAAGAAGGAGAGGGTACATCCCGTGTACATTGAGTGTAAGTTAAATATTAAAGAATCTTATGTCTATTATGAACAAGTGGATATGGTTTTGTAAGGATACATGGTTAATAATAAATGATCTATTGTAGTCTCAGCTTCTGCAAGGAGTAAATGTTGGTACAATCGCTGAGTATTGGCGTAAGGTTGGCAATCCGTATGGCTTGTTGACGGACTGTAAAGTGGTACGAAGAAGCATTAATAAATTAAACATCTCATGCACTTTCATGTCATCTGTATATTACAATGGAAATCGTTGCTTGTTTCAGCTCTTTATCCCCGTGAATGAGAACAACACTCATTGGTTTATGTGTGTCATCGATATTGATGCTGGTGTAGTGAAGCTACTGGACAGCTTGCCAAATATCCGAGCCAATGGTGCAAGAGTGTGTATGGCCGAGAACCTGGTAATAATCGAGAACTACGAACTTTTATTCTTCCATTGTTTAAGATGTTACAGAGTATGTAAAAACAGAAAAAATGTTTCTGCATGTAGACCAATAGTCTAAAAGAATGTTTAAAAGATAAGAAGTTTGTCCAAGTGTTTGGCTCACCATCAAGGCCGTTGACCGATCTGCGTGTGATGGTGGAAAAAGTCAAACATCAGGATAATGGGTACAGAGTTGTTATATTCTAGTACTTTGTGTTAATTTTGTTTAACAAATTGGGAAGGATTACTCGTGGTATTATGTTAACATGGATTTGTTTTCTAACAGAGATGATTGTGGTATGTTTTGCATCAGATGGATGCAACTTTGGAATGAGAAGCATATAGGGGAAGTGGTAAGGGTTTAGGTTAATCTTCATTCAACTTTCCTTACTTTGGTCATGTATACTATAATGCTCTTTAATAAAAGCTTAATTTGTTTGTACTTGTCTTAATAGAGCGTTGGAAAATGGGATCAGATGATTCTTTTGTACGAACTTATCAGTCATGATAAGAATAATTTGCGGAGGACTAACAATGTTGCTGTAGGTCAATGGTTTCACATGAAGGCAAACGAACCAAAGGTTCCAAAACATGGCACTTTTAAGCGTCCCAAATGGTAAGGCTTTAGGACTGAATGCTTTGTTTATTATGTATTTGAATGCATTAGGACGTGTTGTTCATTATTGTAATCTAATGCAATTTTGTTTGGTGAAGAACATGTTAGGGGATGGGGCAGTGGTGAGTGGATGGCAATGGATTTTGACTTTTTGTTTGTGGCGTGGCATTGCGTAAAGGAACCCACTTTTTTATGGGTCGTAACCATGTTTGGATGTATATGAACTGAAAATATTTTGTATATGACATGTGCTGCAAGCATAAATAGGTTAGGTAAGAGTGAAATTTACACATTTTGAATGTATATTATGCAATTTCAGGGCCACAATGTGGTAAAACGCTTGTACAGAAATTTTGCAATATATGATAAATTTCAGTGGATAAAAGTAGCATATGCACATGATTTCATATGTCTGCAGAGGATATCTTTGGTTAGGTTTTACTTACAGTGATTTGAATCACATTTGCATTATGGTTGGGACATGTCTACGTCAAGTTCCGTAGTACCCGTTGGAAGTTGAAGCTTCAGTCCCGGGCATGTGTTCTTATTGTGTCCCTCCATTTTGCAAAATGAACATTGATTCCTCCGTTTTGTGGACGCATTAGTGTTTATTTTCTGGTTTCGTTTTGCGTCCTTCTTTTGCGGGTCTCGAACGCTGTTTTGGCTTACCCTATGTGATGAGGAGTCATTGAATGTTACGGACTGGTCAAATTGAGCAGTTAGTCGTAGTAACTCATCTTTTGTGGTTTTGAAACTTTCGTCTGTTTGAGACGCAAGGTAGCACAACCGCGATGAAAGTGAGCGTAGCGATGCAAATCGAGACATTTGTCTTATTTCAGGACAGACTTCACTATGAAGATAAGATGGAGCAGATACCTTAGCATTTTTTGTCCACCGCGGTAGTATTAAGCAATTTGGGATGTCGGAGAAGTCTTCCAACTTAAGAACGTGCAGTTGATGGCGACATGGAAGGTCGATCGTCTCAAATTTCCGACAACTGCATGTAATGTTATTTGTTGTGACATCAAGCACAACTTCATAGATGGCATCCGGATCCTTATATTGTGTCAAACGATACGTTCGTGCACCTTCAGTCGTAAGTATCGGATGGAGAGCACGATACAGTGTCTCATATTTGAGTTCCTTCTGAACTTTTTCAAACGATGCACGGGTGAAGATGTCAGCTGCACTCCCTTCAAGGTCATGCAATTTGGTCATTGGGAAAGGCTTCGAGGAAGAATTTTTGTATTCTTCGTTCAACTCATTTATGCGCATGTCATTTATTCCCTTCTCAATGGCACGGACAACTTCAAGATATGTCTTCTTATGTTCGAGGATAATGTTGAAGGCGGAATTCATAGATTCGCAGTGTTGTGTGGAGCGAAGATTTGCGAAGAAATGTCCTGTGAGATATGCTTGTGCCCACATACCAACCGTGTGATCCTTCTCCACAACCCAGGGATACTGCTCCACGTTAAAATCTTTCATAACTGAGCTCCACTGGCGATCGAATTCCTCAATTGTCCACCAAGAGGACATGCACCGTGTAAAGGCGGATGTAAATTTGGGATCACCTACGTTTGCCTGGGCATTTCGAGAAAGATGCCAGGAACATATGCGATGATGTGCACATGGGAACACTGCCTTGATAGCCCTGTGCATGGCCCTATCACCATCCGTGACGACTAAGACAGGAGCTTTGTTAGACATTGCCTGCAAGAACTCAGTAAGTACCCACTCAAATGTGTCTGCAGTCTTGTCTGCTAAAATTGCCACACCGAAGATAATGGTTTGATGGTGGTGATTAACACCAACAATAGGCATTATAGGGCGGCCATACATGTTACCCTTGTACGTTGTGTCAAATGCAATGACATCACTGAAGCATACATAGTCGGACCTAGATGTTGAGTCGGACCAAAAAATATTATGCACCCCCCCTGATTGGTCAGTGTTGAACTGCATGTACAATCATGTATCTTGATCTTTCTTGAAGTCAAAGTAAGCAAGAAGAGAATTGACATCACCGTCACAATATTCATCCGCCCTTACTTTTTGAAGGGAGTTGTACAAGTCTTTCCGAATGAAACCAACATTGTGGAAACCACCCGACTGTTGCGTGAAATAATTCATTACCTCCGACATTCGCAGGCCAACACTTTTCAAAGCTTGTGCCTCAATTACATCATCGTGAGTAACTTCTCTACTCGACCGAAGATACGGTTGCATTATAGGTGGGCACAACGGGTGATTATGTTCACTGTGACATACTGCTATCTCCCACCTTGATTCCTCTCTGCACTTGACAATCATCTTTTCCTTGCAACCAATTCGTGTTATATCACGAGGCGCACGTTTCCGGTCGGAGTCATGAACTTTCCGTCTGCGATGTCCTCCCCTTGAACAACAAAACTCTTGCGTATGTACATTTCCCATACCATCAGTCCTAGTTGTTGCACGACTGACACTGAACCTGTTATTCTTCGCATATAGTCGATAATAGTTCCACGCCTCAACACAAGAGTTAAATACCATACCAACCAAATTCTCGAAAGCACCAACTTCATTTGTTGTGCACTCATCTGGTTCACCAATTTGAGCTTCCTCAACTCTTACACCAGCCATTTTTCCACACGGAAGATGGAAAAAATGGTCTACAACGATATGTTGTTTAATCCTTCCTTTATTACTTCTGACGTTGATGATGAAATAAGGAGAAGTAGTTGTGGAAAACCTTTAATATCAGCTGCCACTTTAAATTGCAATAACTTGACAGATGGGCTGGTAGGTAATACAATAAATGATATAGCGTCAAACGGTTTCGATACCTTTTTACGGAGGTTTCGATACCCCATTAAACATCCACTAGAAATTGGCGTATCTGGCAAACCGGCATCGAAACCAAACGTCAAGTATCGAAACTAAAATATAGAAGAATGCAATTGGGCGTCTCTGCCAAAACAGCATCGAAACCACAGGTGGGGATTCGAAACCTGTTTGAAATAGTAAATAGCGGGAAATATAGACTGTAAATGAAAACGTTCCCTCTCCTTCATCTCGGAAAACACAATTTTATAACCCTAACCCTAGAATTTTAAGGCTTTTTATTGTTTGTTCTTCGATTACCGGCCATATTCGAAACCTAAGACCGTTCGTTTCTTCTTCTTCGATTGTTTAGGGTTTTTTCAGATATTCCTACCAAAAACTTTTACATGGCTCCAAAAAACAAACCCAGTAAAGGTAAACGAGGTCGGATTGAAACATGTGGTTCTATCCGTTCAATTGAAGCGGACGCGCCACAACCTCCAAATATTTTGAGCCATTGTTTCCGTGATCCCGCGTGTCTTCAGCGATACCACGAAGTGTACGAGGCGAAGAAGATTAGGAAGGAGCGAACGATTGACTTGGATTTTTTGATGTCCCATGATTATCAATTCAACTTCTGGCCTTTATTTGTTGAATGGGGTTGGATCAGATATCTCGATATTAAACCCCGTGTTTATCAGAACCTGGTGAAGATCTTCTATGCAAATGCTACCCTTCAGCATGATGCCAGAACCCAACATTGTGTAGCTATCGAGTCATATCTAATGGGAGTTGAATTTACAATCACTCCGGCAATTATTGCACAACACCTTGGTGTGGAAGCTACTGGTGAAGAGCAAGAATTCGAGCGTGTCCACTTGAAGTTCGATGATGACAGCCCAACTCATCTTCATATCCATGAAAGGCTTCTGCATCTAATGACAACTTGGTTCTTCCGGCCATCAGGTGGACGATGCACTCGTATGCGTCATATTGATTATTGGTGGTTACACCAATTTCGGTCGGAAAATAAATCCGATATAGCTACAATCATCTTCAGATCTATTGCGGAAATCGTTAGCAACCCGTCTAGAGGCTCCCTTATTTATGGATGTGTGCTAAGTCACATATTTGAATGTTTAGGGATCGACACCTCTATGGACCCTGAAATTCCGCTACCGAGTAAAATTGATGAAACAACAACTAAGAAGACGGGGTGGACGTTCATGCAGGGTGAATGGGTCTATAAAAGAGATGAAGATGAAGCAAGAATTGCCAGACGAAATGACGATGTACTCGATGCTCCACCCCCGATAAAATTGACGCCATGTACGACACACTAAAGAACTTGGATGCATTTGTGCGCAGTAGTGTGGCAGAGGAAAATTCCCGATTTGAGAAACTAGAAGCTCGTGTTTATTCATTGGAACGCGAACGGATTCAGCATGTAGTTCAACCGACATCGCCTCGGGATGCAAATGATCCTGAAGATGGTTAGGCTAGTATGCATAGTATATGGATTTCTTGTATTACATGAATAAACATTTGTTCAATTTGTTAGACTGCTTCACGAACATTGACTGACATTTGTTACACAACTGTCTATTTACACCTCCATTGCATATCGTGTTGCATTATGTTTACTTTCATTGACAAGTTTAGGGTGTGTTCCTTTACGTAACATTGGATTGTTCTATACAGAGAATGTCACAGGTACACCTGCTGAGGAGCAGTTTGATGCATATTCTGCACCAGGAGGCCATTATCAGGCCTCTGGCCCAACAAAAAATGTCCCATGTACTTCTGCAAAAGAGAACGATGATGGATATGCTGCAGCTGCAGTTCATGATCAGGCATCTGCTCCGGCAGAAGGTCATGCTCATGCGCGTGCTTCTACGCCTCAAGTGACTCACACTTACAGGCGAAAGAAGCTTCATCGCCATGGCATAACGCCAAGTAATGAAATAGACTCTAAAATTCAGAGACCCATGCGTCCTCCTCAAATGTATGGCGAATGGTACAGGAACGTAGCACCTACCACGGCGAATAAGAAGCTTCTTATTCTTGATTACAATGGCATGCTAGCCAGTGTTAGTAAATACGGTATTAATTTTGTGACTCACTTTTAATACAACTGCTCATAAATTAGATTAGGAAATTTATGTTTTTCAATTGTAGTTGTGGAACTCAGACCTGGTGCTTTTGAGTTTCTGTATTATTGTTTTACTGCGTATGAGGTTGCTATTTGGTCTTCAAGGACAAGGTAATGCGGACATATGCCACCACCCTAAATCAATTCAATTACCCGATCCTTTAAGATAATTTGTGGATTTACTTTATTTGTGCCTGAACTGTTCATCATTGCAGAGAAAACCTACACTGGGCACTTTGGAGAATTAATGATCTTAAACCAAGAATTGCCTTCATTTGGGTAACTTCAAAGTTTATCTTCGTTAAAGCATCTAAATAGAATTTGACAAATCTGATGGACTTCATTTGAATATTGCAGGATCAAAGTCACTGCGAAAAACATCCCTCCTATCCAAATATATATACAAAAAATCTGAGGCGCGTCTGGGATAATATGCCTCAGTATAACGAAGGAAACACGCTGTTGGTTGACGACTCCGAAGCTAAAATGATTAATAATCCGGTCAGTGAAGAACGCAACTATTTTGCTCTTACTTTCTGCAATATAGTCAATGAATCTGTAGAAAATGAATTATGTTTTGGATTATGTTCATTTTTCAGGAGAACACCTACATTTTTCCTAAATCCTACAAGGGAGAAGATGAGACAACTCATAACGCATTAGGTACAACACCCTAAATAACACATATTCATTATAAAAATGAAGCAATGTCTTCAACTGCAACCTAATTATGTACTTGCACTTGATCATAGAAATAGGTGGTTCCATTCGGGTATATTTACAAAACTTGGCCGCAGCAGACAATGTACAGGAGTACGTGAAGCATCATCCGTATTTGGATTAAATGCAGCTGAAAGCGTGGATGGCAATTGAATTAACCAATTTTTCTCTTCTAATCTCCTCTGTATTATATGTGTGATCGTCTTTTGTATCTCTGTAAATACAACATACAATGTTATATATTCAGAAATCTTATTGGCAAAATTTTTGTACTTATTACATGATACATTTACAGTTTTGAACAAAAAACAACATCATGTACAAAGACTACGCATTTATGTACAACTCTCATTGTAAAAAAGGTCTATGTGTATAGAGTACCGAAACCCCTTAAGGAGGTTTCAAAACCAAAAGGCACCGAAACCCCATACGTCTGGGTTCGATGCCCCCTACGAAAACATAGCACCGAAACCCCTTTTCTGTGGATTCGATACCCCCTACACATCATGTACAACGAATACGCATTTCTGTAAAATTCTTACTAGTACTATGTGTATACAGTACCGAAACCCCTTAAGAGGGTTTCGAAACCAGTAAAAGGAATCTGCCTTTTCAGTGTTCTGTCTTTTCACTGTCATCACCTGTACCGTTGCGTGTTACCCAAAAATAATGCCGGTTTCGATACCCCCAGAACGAGTCAGCCCTTTTCAGTTGCTGTCATCACCTGCTTCAATGAACAGACATCTCATGAGGCATTTTAAACCCTAAACAATTACATGAAAGGGCTAATATTTTATGTATAATCGCATAACCTTATAGATGGCTTGTACGAATAAGGTACTAACTTTTTCTGCACTTCAAACAGGCATCGAAACCCCTTTGAGGTGGTTTCGATGCCCCTCAAAATGATGTACTTTGAATTTGGTTAAAAATTTATGTATGTACACATTTCCTAACAATTAAATGACCCAACTTGAACCTTCGTGAAACTGTGTAATAAAGTCATGTATATACCGATTTCTTTTGGAAACTTGTACCAATCTGTGTACATTATGCTACTAATAACTATATATAGTTCCAAAACCCCTTCAGATAGTATCGAACCTAATAATAGGAATCTTGCTTTTTCAGTGTTCTGTCTTTTCACTATAATCACATGAACCGTTTCATCTTCCTCATCGTGTTTACAGCTAGTTTCGAAACCAAGCAAAACGATTCAGCCTTTTCAGTTTTCTGTCTTCTCATTAATGAAGGGGTTCATGTTCATGTACCTCGTTCAATGAACAGACACACAGTGTGCCTTCTCAAGAAGTAGGTACCCCTCCATAGAACCAAATACTTTTTCGAAACCAAGCAAAACGATTCAGCCTTTTCACTTTTTCACTTTTCCTCCCAACTGAATTTCCCTATAAATTTACAACTCTTCTCTATACTCTTTACAACATCAAAAATTCGCTATACTCATCTCAACCCTTCTTTCTTTATATTCTCTTCAGAACCAAATACTTTAAACTTCCTTCCTTTAAAATGAGTTCAAGCAGATCTTCCAAAAACAATCCTCACCAATTCTCCAAGAGGAAACTAGAATTTGAGTCTGACTCAAATTCTAAGGATGATTTATATTTCGATTCTGATGACGAGGATCAACCGAGCCATGACACTCTCAGACGAAGCAAATGGTTCAGCAACTTTTTCCAGGCCATCGCTACAATGCTGAGCATCACTGACCCTTCTACAAAATGGGTTTGTCCAGCCTGCCAAGGAGGTCCTGGTGCCTCTCACAAGTTTACTGGCATTCACTCCCTACTGACACATGCCAGAACGAAAGGTGGAGCAAAGCTCAGGCTCCATCGCCAATTTGCTAAGCTCTTGGATGAGGAATTGCTTACAAGGGGCACTTCTTCTATTCCTCAGGGTCAAGCTTTTGGCCAATGGACTGCTTTGAGAGATGATCCGACTGCTGCTAATACTGCCTGCCCCCTGCCTGCAAACAACGAGGTTCATGATCACCAAATACTCTGGCCGCCCATGGTCATGATAATGAACACAAGGCTGGAAAAGGATGATGCTGGGAAGGTAGTTATTTAACAAATTTGAATTATGTTTTCAATATTATTACAATTGCTTCACTTCTAATCTCTTGCATTTTATGCTTCAGTGGATTGGTATGGGAAACCAAGAGCTTCGGAACTATTTCAGTTCCTATGATACTATTGCCAAGCCTCGCCATTCATACGGACCCGACGGCCATCGTGGGATGAGCCTTTTGATTTTTCAGAGCACGGCAAGAGGTTATCTCGACGCTCAGCATCTGCATAACCAGTTTGCTGCCCAAGGTTTTGATAGAAAAGCTTGGGAACAATGTCAAGGCATCTTCTATGGTCTAGGCACAGCGCGCCAACTTTATGGTTACATGCCTACCAAAGAGGACATAGACTACTTCAACCGCCACCACTCTCAAGGTTGTCTCTATCATCAGTTTCTTCTTTTCTACAAGATGCACTTCTTCTCATACTAATGCATACATGTTTTGTTCATTAGGCAACAATAGAGTCGGATATGAGATCCGATCTTATGCAGAGATGGTTGGTCAGCACCAACCAAAGGCTGGTTCCAGTGCCATGGGTGGCAGCGGGCATGCAGGTCGTTTCCCGGGGCATGAATGAGGACTGAGGAGGATTTATTATGTTTCTTTTTTTAATGTCTAATGTATTTGAAAAACGTTGTTTGGAATGCATTTTATTTCTTTCATAAATTTCTTCATCTTTAGTTTTGATATGATCGTTCTCTGCTAAACCAAACCAAGTGTTAATTTTCAACTCATAAGCTTAAAGACCTTCAAATATTTTCGCGCTCAACCAGCACTGAAACCATATATACGAGGTTTCGATGCTACACAAAAGACTAACTTTTGACCATTCTGCAAAACCAGAACCGAGCCCACCTTTACCTGGTTTCGATGCCATTATCATACATTCTACGAAAGTATGTTTTTGGGTATGAATATATGTATGTACTCATTTCCTTACAAACAAATTGGACATTTCGACGACCCAGGGAAATTTTGTGTAATAAAAAAAGTATACGTACAGAGTTCTACCCACCATTTTGTAATAAATAAGGTTTTCCTCAAACCAATTTGTACTATTTTGTGTACATTGGGTACTATTACGTGTATATTCACAACTCCTTACATAACTTTTACGAAAATATGATTTACGGGTAAGAAATTGTGTATGTACACATTTCCTACAAGTAATGACCCATTTTCAACCTTCGTAACAATGTAATATATAAGGTATATACCGTTTCATCTTACACATTTGTTCCAATTCCTGTACAATTCGTCCTATTAAGAGTATATACACAAATCTTAACAAAACTTGTAAAATATTATGCTTTTCGGGTAAGAATTTATGTATGTACACATTTCCCTACAAGTAAAAGTCCATTTTCAACCTTCGTGAAACCGTGTACAAGAAAATGTATATACCTTTTCCTCTTACAAATTTGTACTAATTTCTGTATATTTGCTAGTAATATATGTATATACACAGTTCCATACCACTATTGTACCAAAATATGCTTTTCGAGTAAGAAATTCTGTATGTACACATTTCCTTACAAGTAAAAGTCATTTTCCAACCTTCGTGAAATCGTGTAAAAGAAAAGGTATATACCTTTTCCTCTTACAAATTTGTAACAATTTTTGTATATTTGCTAGTAATATATGTATATACACAGTTTCATACAAATATTGTACCAAAGTATGCTTTCAGGTCAAAATTTGTGTATGTACACATTTCCGTACACGTACATAATCCATTCTAAAAATTCGTGCATGTGTTATAAAAGGGTATATACATTCTTCTATTACAAAAATGTAATAATTTGTGTACTGCATCATGTAACAATTTGTGTACCGCTTTTTAGAAGGTAAACAATGCATCTTTTTAATAAAACTGTATATACATTCTTCTATTACAATATTGTATCAATTTGTGTACCGCTTCATGTAACAATTTGTGTACCGCTTTTTACCCGGTAAATAGGTCAGCCGTTCTTTAGCCTGTATTTAAAGGTTGTTCCCTATAATCCCCCAACATGCAACGAAAATAAATGTAGAGGATAAAATATCCTAAAAAAACTTTAGGTAAAACATTAACTCTTTGCCATTTCATGGGATGAAGACATGTCGAATGGTGTATATTTGGAGTCGGGATACTTAATGTTTCCATATTTTTAAACATGTATGATGTGATAAAAATGTGTAAACATTATGTCCTTTGCTTGGTGTTTTAAGAGGAAAAAGGGGTTTGTATAAACAGATTTATCCAAATAAAAGAGTGTTTTTTCTCTCTCTTACCTGACTTTCCTCTCCCAATCCAAATGTTGGAATATAAATCCTGCAACTTGCAATCTAGAAGAAGCATCATTATCAGCAGCTTCAGACTTTAACGTCTTTTTAACCCAAAAAAGAAAAAGAGAGTCCTCATTCCTGATCCTATCCAACATCATATGAATTTTCCAACTAAATAACATTACAATCAAATGCAGATTTCCATATGAGCATCATCAATTTCTTGCATATCCTCCAAACTTGGATTCTTACATCATGTCCACTCAGTTTTAATTAAATTCTGGATAATGTATCATACAGTTGTAGACCAGGACTGAGCCTACACCCAACACCAACCCACTTCCTTTTAGTAGGCTGCCACACCCCCATGCCCAAGCACAAACGTCTTCAACCAATTTCTGCCTCTCAAAAGTTGATGAACTCGGTTTCATATTCTGTTGAAATGGTGACATCAATTCAGGCCTATTTTCCCTCTGCAACTATGGAACTTCACTGCTACTCCTTCCAAAATGCAGCTTCCATCCCTTGGGATCCATTTCCTTCTGTCAACCATGCATAACAAAGTTTGCTTCAATTGGTGTACAAATTTCAAGGTTACTTTAGAGGGTTCGTTTTAATATTCCCAAGTTCAGAAAATCTCTTTTAAGTACAGCATAATGAGGAGTCATTATGGAATATATCAACATAATCATATAGCTGAATGAGGCAGAACTGCAAGTGTCAAAACTAGAATATACTTGGAAAGCACAACATAACTTCCCCAAGCATCCTGAAAATATGCCAAAATCTAATGAAACAACAAGGGGACTGGATTGCAATTCCATGCTCATCTATCCTTCAAAAACATTATAAACTGGTGTTTAAAATAGCCTGCTTCTGGGCCTGCAATAATCAGGGAAGCTGGTGGTTTCACTGGACTTGACCTTTTATATTCACCGAGCAAACTACATGTCCTCTTATGTAAGTTCAAATTCTGGAAAATTATGCTTCTTCTAAATGTAAATAAACGCTTACCTGAAATGCTTTGTCCCTCCAGTGAAAGATGCACCCATGGGCTTCCATGTACCCAAGAATGGATTGAGAAAGTAAAGGTCTAAAGGATGCATGGAGTTTCACTTTAGTTAATGCTCGGCATGCCAACAGGGCTGCTGCCAGGCCATTTGGAGTCAAACCGGCCAAGTGTAAGATTGTCATATTTTGTAGGCGACTGAGGCTAGCTAGTGCTACAAGCCCAACATCCGTAACAGAACAATATGACAAGTTTATCTGCAATGCCAGGAAGTCAACAACACTATTAGTTTCGACATTACTCCATAATGTTCCAATCTACAAGGAATAAGAATTTGAAAATGTAGAATACCTGCTTCAGGTTTTGGGAAAATTGAGCAAGCGGAAGCATTCCGTTATCATTAATGTTGAAGCACTTCTTTACATCAAGCACTGTAAGTTGCTTACATCCCACAGCAATGGCTGATAGACCAACTGACGAGACACCAAGGCATCCACGAATCTCGAGTGCTTTTAACATTGAACATTTTGACAATGATATTAACGATTTATCTGTAATTTTATCGTTATAAGCTATATTGATCATCTCAAGTGCAGGACAACCACCAGCAATGGCTGCAATGCCTGCATCACTTACTGCCGTGGACCTGGATAACAGAAGGACAATAAGATCAGCAGAGAAAATAGATATCATGTTCTTTGCATAAGGGCACAGCAACATTCCACCATGCGGGGGTTAACATGACAGCACCTAAATTTTTTTAGATCCTCAGAATGACAATCGGGAAAATTTTGTAGTTTGAACTAGCAGGATCTTTGTCATTGTTAAAGTTGATGCTATTGGAGTGCTGAATGCCCGTAAAGGTGCTCGATTAAACAGCTATTCATGTGGTAGTCATTGCTAGCTCGCATGAAAAGTGTAAAAGTTAGAGGAAAGTTGCAAACCTGTACAAATCAAGCTCCTTAAGCTGTGAGCAACAACTTCCAACTTTTGCAAGTCCTTCATCTGAAATGTTAGAGCATATCCCTAACTTTAAAATGGATAGTTTTGAACATCTTGAGATTGATTTCAAACCTGCACGAGATAACATAAATCAGTCACAGAAAGTTTCATTCATACATAAAACAGATTATGGTCAAGGCAAAACCTTCGTCGTCAATTTCATTATCTGTGGCATCCAGCTCTTCCAAAAACGAGCAACGTTCCCCAATCAAAACAAAGGCTTCCTTTGGAACCAAGCTACAGGATTCCATCTTGAGAGAAATAAGGGAGGTGCATGAACTTGTTATGCTGTCTATAGAGGTATATGTTATTTTACGACAGCATGTGGTGTCTAGTTTCCTCAGATCTTTGTGTGACTGGACAAGGAAAGAGAGGCCGTCATCTGTCAGTCCTAAGCATTTACTGAAGCTCAGTTCCTTGATAGGGGCACGCAAACATGCCATGGCTTTGATCCCTGACCAAGTAATAATACAACCATCTAATTTAATTGATTGCAGCTTCGAATAAGTATGCAGGCATTTTGCTAGATCAGAAGTAACCTGGAATATCAACAGAGATACATAAGCAACGAGCCAAACGATTAATATTAAACTAATACAAAATCACATAAGGGATTTTTCAACTTACAGAAGAGCCGTATGCCAATATGATCTGCTGTAGCTGTTCAGTGCCATTTAGCAGAGATGACAAGCCCGTGTGAGTAACGTTTTGACAGTTTGACAAATTAAGCATCTGTAAAATATCCAATTTGGAAAAACTGTCATTTACATTATTCTAGTAAAAAGAATATTTCAAGTGCTGGCAGAACTCCCAAATGTTCTTTCCATAGTTATATCCGCTGGTAATAATCTTGGGCAGCTTCAACAGACTACCATTTCCAAAGTAACAAAAAAGGAAAATATACCTTTAGTGACTTGCAACTTTGCTCAAGTGTTGAAAGGCCATCATCATCAATGCCATGGCATCCCTCTAGAACCAGATCTTCAAGATGTTGGAGTTGAAGAACAGAATTGAGGCACTTCTCTGTGATCTGTGGTGAAAAGGCATACGAGTTCTCATTACAACTTCTCATCTTATTGTGCATTCTCTAACCAAGAATCAAGAAAAGAAAGAACACAGATATCATGCATTAAAACCAATAGAAGAGTGGATTCCAAGAGCCATAACATACATGAGAAATGATCAATTACATATAATGAGTCGTGTGCTACAGCAAAACATCGCTACCACTAACAAGAAAAATTACATCTAGGCTTGCTCAAGGAACTTATGTCGTTATCCTGTGTCAAATATCAATGTTCTCTCTTCCCTTTTTCTCCTTTAAATGGTGAAAACAATTTAGAATGAAACGGGAAGCTAAGAGAACTTGTAGGAACATTTTCGCCCAGTAAAGGTGTTTTGGCTTATCCAAAAAGGTGCATCTTTTCTACATGATGCAAATTGCAAATTCTACAGGTGATTGGTCAACAATCTCAACTAATGCCAATTATTAGGGAAACAAATTCAATTAAGCCTAGTAACATAACAAATTCCATAACTGGTCCATAGAAACTAACAGACTCCGTAGCTCATCGGATGTCGTAAAACCGACCAAAACCGGTTAGCATAAAGGAATTAGTCAACAAGATAATAACAAAAAATACTGTGAATAACAAAATTATTCACTATTCAACCCATCATTCATCTCTTAGTTGGAGGGGAAAAAAGAGTATAGTGACATCATATTGCAATGCCCTGTAAAGAAAGCAAAGCATGCCCCTTTTAATTGAATAAAGTACATAGCAGGGCCAGCTAAATGCACACATTTGACAGAGATGATTATGATTTTTCCACTTCCTGGGGAAAAAAACCACGCTTTCTTTCCTTTGCCACAGCTGAGTTAAAAAGAAATTGACCTTACCGGCAAATAAGACAGATCCAAACTCCGAATTTGTTGGCACTTGAGAGCAATCAACTCCACACCCAGATCACCAACGCGCAAGCACCACTTCAAGCAAAGGGATTTCAACTTTCTACACCCAACAGCAATACAGCCGATCCCCATATCGGTTATCAACTTGCACCTCGCTAAACTCAGCCTCTCCAAATTCTTTGCCTCCGCGATCGCCGAGGCCGCCAAGTCCGTCAACTGCGTGGCGTTGCTCAAATCAACCTCAACAAGACCCGAACAATTAACGAACAAGCTCGATAACCCGGCGTTGGTGAAAAACCTTGACCTGGAGAGGTTTATTGAGCGCAGGGTAGGTTTCCAGGTGGAGGATATGACGTTTAAAGTGGCATCATCGACTCGCGGACAGAGAGAGAGATCGAGGTGGGAAACAAAAGGGTAGCGATGAAATGTCCTGGGGAGGAGCTCGGCGCGTAGAGGCCTGAGAGTCCCGCGGTGGCCTGACTCTATGAAGTAAAACGACTTGCATGTGAGGGAGAAGGATTTTACGGCAGAAGGGTCGTCGTGAAGGTGGTCGAGGATTTTGCAGACAATCTCTTCTGTCAAGATATCGAAGGGGCTAGATGAAGAATGGGGTGAAAGTGGGTGGTTTCTTTTGCTCTGGAATTTCATGGAAGTTTCCGTGAGTGAGAAAAAAAATCGTCAAAGGAGAAGAACACGGAAAGAGGGTTATTTATTAAAGGATATGAAAATGGAAAAGGAGAGAGGGGGAGCTCCTGAGATTCTGAGGTACCCAACTGTTGGGGTTGTATCTGTATCTGGGAAGAAGAAGATCTGTAATGCAGAAATTCCTATACTACCCTTCAAGGTTTTTTTTTTCCCCCTTGCTAGGCTAATTGATGAATAAAATAAAACCAATAGTATATGATTAAAGGTGGTGTGCTTATTCAATTTGTTTTATTATAGGGTAAACTACACAGTTGACCACCGAACTATGGGGTTGGTGTCGATCTTACCACTATTTTTTTTTTCTCTTAAATACACCACACAACTATTTAAATGGTGCCATGTTTGCCACACGCCGTTAAAAAAAACGAAAAAATTGACGGAACTGTTAAAAAAAATTGGTATAATTACACATTTGGTCCTTTATATTTATACAATATATCAAAAAAATTAGTATAATTACACATTTGGTCCTCTATATTTATACAATATATCAATTTAGTCCTAAATTTAATCTAATAAAATAAATTAATTATTCAATAAGATGGTGACACGTGTCACCACCTTATTGAAAGTCTTTAATTATTTTTAAACTCAAGACCTCTGGGTAAAGAGGTTGTGTGCTTGCCACTGAACCAAGCACACTTTTGTGCTATAAGGTCATTAATATATGTATTTAATGATTGTTAATGCCCAGAAAATTAAAGAGAAGAAAATGCAATTGCAAGGATTCGAACCAAGGACCTTATGGTTGAAAGCATATGTGCTTGCCACTATACCAAGTGTATTTTTTGTGATATAAAGTACAACATTTAATATATGTCTTATATAGATTTTAATGCTTGAGAAAAGGAATGAAATGTGATTTTAAGAAATTCGAATGTAATATTTTTATGATCAATAAAAAAATCTAATCAAATTAAATAAATCTAATAACTAAATTAATATTAAAATTATTATTTTCACGATGTGCTTGCCCTCGAATTCGGTTAATATTATTTTCACGATTAAATTTTTAATAAATATTAAAATTATTAATTAAGTAAAATAAAACTCAATTCAACGATTATATACGTGGAATTATAAAAATAAATCTAAAATTGAAAAATATATTAAATTTAGTTTAAAATATAAAAATTTTAAAATAATATTAATTTAGTTATTAGATTTATTTAATTGGGTTAGATTTTTTATGGATCATAAAAATATTACATTCGAATTTCTTAAAACTACATTTCATTTCATTCGAATTTCTCAATTCAAGCATTAAAATCTATATAAGACATATATTAAATGTTGTACTTTGTATCACAAGAAATACACTTGGTGCAATGGCAAGCACATGTCCTTTCAACCATGAGGTCCTTGGTTTGAATCCTTTCAATTGCATTTTCTTCTCTTTAATTTTTTGGGCATTAACAATCATTAAATACATATATTAATGACCCTATAGCACGAAAGTGTGCTTGGTTCAGTGGCAAGCACACAGCCTCTCTACCCAGAGGTCTTGAGTTTGAATCCTGGTAGGGGCGAATTTTGTTCCTTTCAATTTTCCATCTCCAATTGGGTGACACGTGTCACCACCTGATTGGAGGTGGAAAATTAATTAAATAAAAATAATTAAAGACTTCCAATAAGGTGGTGACACGTGTCACCATCTTATTGAATAATTAATTTATTTTATTAGATTAAATTTAGGACTAAATTGATATATTGTATAAATACAGAGGACCAAATGTGTAATTATACTAATTTTTTTGATATATTGTATAAATATAAAGGACCAAATGTGTAATTATACCAATTTTTTTAACAGTTCCGTCAATATTTTCGTTTTTTTTAACGGCGTGTGGCAAACGTGGCACCATTTAAATAGTTGTGTGGTGTATTTGAGACGAAAAAAAAATAGTGGTAAGATCGACACCAACCCCATAGTTCGGTGGTCAACTGTGTAGTTTACCCTTTATTATATTCTGTGGTGCCCCGTGAATTCTATCTTTTCCCCCAATTGACACCTACTACCCGCCATAGATATATATCTATATTCCAGCAACAGGTTGTAGTTCAAATTTATAAATTTAAATTCGGATATTTGATGTTAATTTACAACCTTATCATTATAATGGTAGTTTTATTGATAGAATCTCTACATTATTAATTAAGATAAAAGGGTGTATTTATTTGTGATTTTAATTTATCAATGAAAAAATAGTTATTTCCTTTTTTATACAATCTTTTTTCTTTAATTTTCTTTACTCTCTTTTTTACTACCAGTAATAATATTAATTTTGTATTGGTTGTCAATCATTGATGATTTTTTTTATTTTTAGTTTTAATAAAAATCTCATTTATCTTGGAATTTTCAACTTGTTGCAAATTGTTGCATTTGTTTTGTCTGTTCTAATGATATGATTTTTTTTTACCTAATGGCGCAATTTTTTATTATCTTGAGGCAGGATTCTCATCTATCTCTTTTTGATAGTTTTATTTTCATGTAACTATCATCATGATGCACGCTCCTAATTAAGCAAGATCAACAATTCAATATATTTAAATCTCTTTTGTAAAAAATTATTTACGTAATCAAAACTATTAGGTCAGATATGTAAAATTACTTATGTCTATTTACCTCTCCTACATCACTACATAAGTGTTTAAGGGAACAATGATAGTTGTTGGGTTTCTAAAAAATTTAAAAGTAATGTTTAAGGGAATGTTTTGTTATCATGTTTTAGTTTCCAAATATTTTATATTTAAAATATATTTTATTCGTACACTCTCTTATCTTTAATGAAGGGAGAGAGAGGAAAGGGGTAATTTGGGGAAAGAGGGAAGTTGATAGTAATAGAGAGAGAGAGGGAGGGAGGAGTGAAGGCATGATGTATATGGGGAAGTAAACATGCGAGGAAGGACAGATTGAATTCAAAGTGCACATGTTGTGTTCTGGTACAGGTACGGCCTTGTTTCAAAAGTCTTTCCAAATAAACGTACGCAACTGTTGTACGTTTTCAGCTGTGGTGTGCAGCGTCGATGGACGCCACGTTTCAATCTGCGTACTACAAACGTACTCCCAAGTAAAACCCACTAGGCCATCATCTTTCATTTTCCATTATTTTTTATATAATTATGGAATTCAGTAGTTATCATTATCAACCAGAGCCGCCCGAATCCAATCCCCTTTACACCACTCTCCTATTCCTATTCCATTTGTGGTAAATATTTACTTATTCAGTTAATGCCTTCCCTGGGTGCCTCTCCCACACATATCCATCCACCTTTGATCCCACCACTATGTATGTATCATGTATGTATGTATGTATGTATGAATGTATGCATGGATGGTAATAAAACTAGAGATCATATCAACTATTCCACCAACATACTCATACTTGCAGGAATTCCCAAGTTGCAACAAAATCCAGTCTCTGATCATATAATCATCCAGCTTGGTCACTATTTTGGAACATAAAATATATGTGAGCACAAGGCCGGCATTAGTTTCTTCCACATATACGTGACCATGGTCATAGCCAAGGCCAGAAATTAAACATCATAGACTCAAGGATAGGTTACTTCTTGGCAAAAGTGATAGCCATGGGATATTGGGGGGCGATTTTGAAACCCTGGAGGTTCTGCATTGCTGTAGAAGACTGATCTTCGTCTTCATACTCTACGAATGCAATACCCGGCTTTGCTTCAATCATCCGGACTTCCCTGAACCCAGGGTACTGTTCGAAAAGCAGTTGCAGCATCATGCTCGTTGTTTCATGAGGTAAATTCTGTATGAACAGAATATTGTTTGGTGCAGCCTGATCTTGGGCACTCACGTTCCCATGATGGAAAGGAGCCTGCACATTCTCAGATGTGAGTTTTTCCAAATAACATGTCAGCCAACTCAATCCCTCTTAGTAAAGAAGAGAAGCCCAAAAAGCGTAAAGGCATATCTTATACTATACTATATAAGCACTGCAATCAAAATACATGAGCAGTAGGGAGAGACAGGAAGCAACAATCAAATCAGAAATGGTTCCGCAAATTACCTTTGGACCACCATTATTGTGAGAACCTGCGCCATTTGGCATTGCAGATTGTTGTGATTCCTCCGCACGTCGTTTCCTTTCAGCTGAAAATTTAATAATGTATCATTCGATGTCATCAAAATATAAAGTAGTTAAATAAACCAAAAGAAAAGTAGTTTAAATATTGGATGCAAATTAATTAGGAAGTCAGAGATGAAAATTTTTAAGTTATCAGCTCCCAAGAAAGCAACTCTAATCGTCTGCTTGTCATTTGTTTACAAACAGCAAATCCAAAAAGTTAAATATCCGGCACCAGTATATCACCATTAAACAAGAAACCAATGGTTCAATGAAGGCATTTACAATATCGTGAAAGGAAGTTTTATTCTTCTGCCCCATTGCAGGAGAAATTGGTGATCATACTGAAATGTGATTTTTTTAGAGAAAAAAAAAAGGTAAAGAAAACCTGAATATTCAAGTTCTAACCAAAGAAAGGTACCATACATTTAAAAACTATCTTCTGTTACTCCCTCTGCTTTCCTTATGATCAAAATGGTAGACTAGTGACGGATATATTTGGTCTAATTATGAATTTCATCCTTCTACTTTACTGAAAACTGAAAAGTTAACCCTTCTACTTTCATTTTAGAAATTCGATCCTGGTACTTCAAAAAAACTAAAGAAATTAGTCCAATTGGGTAACACTGCTAACCATTACTGTAAATCTCTATACTGGAAAACAGTGATTTGGCAATTTATATGCGAGGAATTAGCACACAAAAAAAACAGCAGTTTAACATTTATATGCAACAAATTAGCAAAAATCGACGGTCAAAGTTCACGATTTCACCGAAAACTGGCCAAACTTCTCAGCTTCGGTAAAGCAAGGGACTAACTTCTCAATTTTCTTAAAGTAGAGCGATGAAATTCATAATTAGAGTCATATATATGCATGATAGCAATAATAACACTCACATGATAACATACTGAAATACATGAGAAATCATTTTGTTCAAGTCAATAAGTACCATGCAATATGCATATGGAAATTTAAAGAACCAAAAGGTGAGGCAGTCACCTTTTTCTTCTTGCTTCTTCTTCTTTTCTCTTGGAACAAAGCTTCCATCATTTTTGGCAATGCAATCCGACTTTGTCTTTGCATATTGTATTCGCTGCACCAAATTAATCACGCGTACAATCAAATCCAAGAATGATTAGCAACTTAAACCACATATAAATCAAGCCAGGAAAACAATTTGATTGCAATCACAAGTGATGCCTAGAGAATGAAGGAAGTTTGGTTCAAGCAGCCATCTCCAGGAATTTATGAACATGAGGAGAAGAAAGAGCCATAATTTATAATAAAAAATAAAATGGCTCCTAAAATTCTCAGTAAATAATAGAATAACGCCAACATATTAAGGTTCACTTCGATTTTGATCGATGAAGCAATCGATGTCACAACATATTAAGTTACTCACCATAGGTTTATCATAAAATGGAAAATTTTGCATCTGACGGAAGGCGTTACTAGCAGCTGTCAACTCATCAAACACAACCCATGCTTGCCCACGAAGCTTGGGCGTCTTCAAGGCAACAACATCCAAAATCCTTCCGTATTGAGAAAATAAACAATAAAGGGACCTCTTTAATTCTGAAAAGAAGAAGAAGAAATTGTTAATGGGAAATCAATCTCATTTCAAAGTCCAAACCGTAGAGAATCAGCTGGATATTAGTACAATGTTAACTTCAATGTCCAAGTAAAAAAGGGCGCCGCTAGGGTTAAACCCGACAAAAAGGAGAAAATAACTTGTTTTCTTTCTAATACCCTAGAAAAAAAAATTGTGTTCCGTCTAAAAATATAACTACTTGGAGAAAGAATCAATTGAGAGTTACGTAGCTTCTGGTTAGTCTAATTTAAATTTTCCCTCGTTTTCTCAGCAACAAACAAAAAAACTTGAGAGAAAAGAGAGAGTAAGCAGATGGTGGTACCTTCTTTTTTGATCTTCTCGTTGAGATTTTTGATGTAAATGGACTGATTTGGAGGTATATCCGCTGTTAGCATTTTCGCTGGATTTGCAGAAATCTTTCTCAAACAAACAAACAAAAGTTTGAATTTTGTCACGAGGAAGAAGAAAAGGGTTAAGAGAGTGTCAAGCAATTGGGCTACCGCAGATTTTATTGGGCTTTCGATGTTTTCTTGGTTTGGTAACCAACTCAATTCTTAAGGCTCGTTTTCATTGTTTTTTTAATGTACGGTGAAAACTGTTTTTTATTTGAGAAATTATTGGATAAACTTTTTTTATTAGGTATGAAAATATAGAAAAACTTTTATAAAGGAAAGTTATTTTTACTGTTTGTGAAATTTAGGGTTTAAGGGGCAGTTTAGGGCTAAGAGTGTATGATAAGAGTGTTAATTGAGTTGAGCAGCTCGCAAACAGCTTAAATTTGACTTGAAATTTTTGTGACTCAATTAGAATGAGGTTCAACTTAGCTCAATAAATTCGAGAGCAGTTCATTGTTTTTTTATATATAATTTTTTATTATATTTTGGTGGCTACTTTTAAAAAAATTGTGTCCCACGAAATTTAAATGCTAATTAAAAAATTTAGAAAAATTTAGTAACTTGTTAGATAATTTAAAAAGTTAATTTGTACTAATAAAAAATTATTTTATAATAATTAACATTTTTTATTAAAAAAATTCTTTTATTATTATTTTATGTATACAAGTAGAGATGGATAAAACTCTTCGGATCTCATATAGAAAAACACAATTGAAAGTTAAAATACTGAAATCTCTAGGATAATTTTTCTCTTTCGTTGTTCATCAAAGATTGTTAAGAAAGTAAAAAGAGTCTCATACTCGATTATCAACTTCACATGTAATTCAGTCATGACAAATTCGTTTATTTATCTCCTCAGTCCTCGCGTTTTTTTTTCTGAATTGTATGTTTATATTAAGCTCTAATAGTATCACTAGATTTTAACTATATATTAAAAACAAGGTAAAACTTTGGCGAGCTTAACGAGCAACGAGTCGAGCAACAATCTTTTTTAACGAGCATGAGTCGAGCACTGCTCAACTCGTGACCGACTTACTTGATAAGCACCCCTAATGTATAATTTAGAATTTATGGTTATAATCTAAGATTTAGAATTTTAAGATTAGAGATTTATATTATAATTTGAAGGAAGGTTGTGTAGTTTTTTACCCATATTGTGTATCAAATTATGACTTATGAAAATAATATTATGTTTAAGAAAATAATTTGATACACATGTTGTATAAGCTTTAGTTTATACAAGTCTATTTATGGTGAGAGTTTATAATTTTAAGATTTTATAAATAGGAATTTAAAAGTTCAATTTTATGTTTTAAATAGGCATAGACGTATAATAATTTTTAACACAATTTGCTTGTGTATCAAAAAATATACACGGTTTTGATCAATATATACACACACGGTGTGTAAAGGTAATACACAAGCTTACATATTTACCCTTTAAAATTAAAATTTTTGAACTTAAACTTTAAAATTTAATCATAGACCCTAAATTCACCAACTAAATTCTTAAATCCCAAAACAAAAAGAGTTGTGCAATCTAGTATATCGAATAATTTTCCATAATTTCCCATAAAATTCTTAAAATTAATGTCCATGTCATACATTTAATGTACATTTGTTTCATAGGGTGCTGTGTAAACTGGTGTTAGATACATTATAAGGTATATAAATACTAACAATCAGGTGATTATGTTGGCATCTTTTGAGTTGTAATCATTTTGATTATGATTTAGTTACGGTAACAAAGATCTAATCTTTTCCTTTTTAAGAATAAAGGAGATGATTTTACCATCTTTGGTGGATGGTTTTGATGAGATTTACCAACTATACAAATAACCAGTTTAAAGAGGTGTATATGTAATAATCCCCCATGAAGGTCAGGGCAGGCCACTTAGAGCATAAACAACAACCAGCCAGCATGAGTGAAGGTTATGCAATTGCCAATTATAGGGCTGTTTTGGTTTATGCAATTATCTCTATATTTGTATAGTACCAAATGTTCCTGTAGTCTGGTAGCATAATCGATTGAAAACCTGTAGGATGTCGATTACATAATTGCGACGACACTACACTAACTGATCCCACATCAAAATCTTTGTGATTTCCTACACTATTTATGAAGTATAGCGAGTTGAAATGAGGAGGCGATAAAATCCTCGTATCATAAACTCGGGTCTTCTAAACTGTTTGTTAGGTGAAAATCAGCTAAATCCTTGATGACAGGAGTAAACAAACGAAACCTGTAAGTGAAATGCCAACTAAAGTTATTAGAAAAGCCGGATGATATTCATCTTTGCTCAGGAGAGCAAATGAATTAAGGCCCTATGCTGTCGCATTTTCACTTCTTCGGAAATGAAGGGTATCAGGGAAGCAAAAGTGGCAAGAAAAACCATAACTCAAAACTGATGTCAACGTTAGAACGGAGACTGGCATAAGGGGCATGAAGATTTGTGAGAAGTTGAGAACCACTTGTAGAGGCACGCTGCATGGAATTTGTGCTTGCAGGTCTTGCAAGCAAGACGAGGAAGGCTGTGGTTCACAGTGTGGATAACACTGTAACATATAGGAGACTGGCATAAGTTGAAAATCGCCCACGCGACACCCGTCGAGCGACCCAGAGTCAGAGGCAGTCGACGCAACGCGGTCCGAAACCACGACATGACACTGCAGGGGCCTCATTTTCTGGCGCAGCATTTCATACTTATAGTGGTCCATCGAGTTTCCAGCAGATGATGCCTCCACCCTAGTTCGGCTCCTCCTATACCTATCGTCCCCATACGCCGACGACTGACCTTCAGCTTATCGATTATCCACAGTTGCCATCTCAGTATGACTTTAGCATTATGGATAATACGCTGGTGGGTAGCTTGTTTTACTCCCCGGCTGGGCCCAGCACAGATCCGCGTATCGCACACGATGGTCAGGATGATGGGGACCAGGGACCACCACAAGATGGTCGGAGGTATCCAGATCGTGATCGTCGTCCACCCGATTGCGGAACGGGTGGACATAGGCATTTTTAGTCTTTTTTTACTTATTTGTACTTATGTTTTTAATATTTATATTCCACACATTTGATTTTTATAATGTCGTATTATAATTTTGTTTATCTATTATAATTAAACTTTAAAATGTTTATTTAATTTCAATTTTGAATAAATTTTATGGGATTACTAAACCGAAAATTGACTTTTGTTCAAATGCAACTTCATTCAAAAAAGGATGATAACATAGGGTTTTCGAATCCATTTTAAATCATTGTAGAATGGACGAAAATTAACCATGTTGGTATCATACGATAGAGAATTTCCAGTACTTCGACCCCGAACTCGATGATCGCTAAAAATATACGATTTAAACACTCGAAATTGGGCTCGAACAGGCCTACCCACACTTGTTTTCCCTTGTTCTTCAGCCCATAATTGCACAGAACGCGAGGTCTGTGCGATATATTCAGCCGCCCTTTCAAATTCTCGTGGACCTCGCGTTCTGCAGAACGCGAGGTACTGTAATATCGTTAACACAAACAACAAGGCCACATAGACTGAACTCGCGTTGTGCAAAACGCGATATCAGACTTCGCTTCCTACACAACGCGAGGTTCACCGACGTGGCAAGTTTGGGGGTCATTTTGCCAAATAATATTTTTTGGGAGTCATTTTCCTAAATAATTATTTAAAAGGGTTTATTGATTAAAAATGCCTTTTAAAAGTACATATACGACATCAGATATTTTTTTTTTTGATAATAAAGGGGAATATTTCTACGTGCCTCGTTAAAAACCCCCTAACCTAGATGGGGAAAAAAGAGTACACGTAGAAATATTTAATACATCATTTCAAGAACCAACACCAAGCCAATGCCACAAAGCATAATTATCGCTCAGCACCTAGTTGATCAACGCCAAAAATATCAGCCACCTCCAGTGGGGGTGACTCATACACTACCGTCGTGATGGACCCTGATGAGGAGCATTTGGCCAAGCCATCCGCAAGTCTATTACATCCCCTCGGCACATGAGTGAATGTGACTACCCATTCCTGTCGAAGCAGCTGTCGCAAATGCAGCAACACCGTAGGCGAGTTCACAGCCACCTTGCTCCCTTGCACATACTCGACCACCTCCTTACTATCAACCTCAACATCCAGCGTCCTCAAACCGATTCGCCAAGCTTGCCGCAATCCTTCAAGAACACCCCATATCTCCGCCTCCAACACTGAGCAACACCCAAGGAGTCGTGAGAAGCCAACAACCCATCCTCCATCAGACCCGCGTATTACACCACCACAATACGCCATTCCGGTTGCAGCGTGCCGACCTCCATCTGTATTCAGCTTGTACCTCCCGTTGCTAGGAGGGGTCCAACCGGAGATTTCGTGATGTAGCTGTGGTTGTGGTGTTGCTCTAAACTCATCAAACAACCGTTTACTGTGCTCCAACACCGACAGAGGGTTTGGTTCCTCTGGTGAGAAAACATGATGGTTTCTGTGCAACCAAATTGCCCACAAAGTAGCACCAAAACGAACCGGCCAATCACCACCATCAATCGCAAAGTGACAGCCACCCTCCAAGTTCCTGCTCATCCATGTTCGAAGATCAGTGGTGAAAAATTCAGTCCACTTTGCTCTGCGTATTAAACATCGCCATGTGCCCTGGGCAGTAGCGCATTCACGAAAGAAATGGTCCCAAGTTTCAAGAGCTTCGGCACAAATACCACATCTAACGTCAGTGGTTAGATTCCTTCTAGCACGTTCCATATTCGTGAGGATTTTCCCTTTCGCTAGTAGCCACAAAAACATCTTGATACGTTGGAGGCCCCGGTATCTTGCAATCAAGTTCCAAATTCTAGAATCATCAACCGATACAATAGCCGACTTCATAGTATATGCTGATTTTATAGAGAATTGCCGATCATCTCTCCATTTCCATCCCACATGATCACTAACAGACAATTCAATAGGAGGTGCAATGGCCGCAATCCGCAAGGTAATAGACACAGGTAAGAATCCCGCAAATTTATTCCAATCCCACGTCCCATCCTCCTTCACATACCCTTTAACCGCGGAAAACATCCGAGGCACATTTGCAGGATTTGTCGCATGGTTAATTAAGGGGCCAACATCACTAATCCACGGATCTCTCCAAAAATCAACGCTCACACCATTACCAAGATTCCACACAACACTATTTCGAATATCCTCCCATACCATACATAGGCCTTGCCATAGATTAGAACAATTCCTCCTATTTATAAAATCCGGAAAACTATCCCACCATTTATATTTTGCGCGGAGAACACGCATCCATAGCTGGTCCGTTTTAGTTAAAAGGCCAAATGCTACTTTCATGAGAAAAGCACTATATATTTTTGATCAAATTGCAGGCACTATATAAGATATTTTGTAAAAAAATACATATACTACATTAGACATTTAAAAATACACGGATCACACTATATATTTTTGTTAAAGTACAAATATCATATGTGATATAAATTATATTTTAAATAATAAAATAATCATTTTAATTTGTTTGTTTGGTTTTACAGTCGCAAAATTGATTTTGGATCATATTGATTTTAAATTAACGTGATTTATGTTTCGGAGTTTTTCTTAGAAATCGTAATTGTTTAAAAATATAGTGTAAAAATTACGACGAAACGTAAAAGTTACTTCTACCTTACTTTTTCCAAAATCACATTTAGATTTTTAGATCCAAACATGTTAGCACGATGACCAAAACATATTTCTTCATTCAATCGGAATTTTTAGACCCCGTAAAACCAAACATGCATTTGATTAAACGTGTTAGAAAATGCAACATACAACCTAACTCAATTGATGTGCATCTCTAATTACAAATCCTTTCGGTTATAAAAATGTCTGAAATATTTTTTTAAAATTTTCTAAGATAAATGGTATTTTGACCTTTAAATATTTTACGGAATCACTTTGATACCTTGTTATTACCTTAGATTATTTTTGATTCAGTTTGATTTATAAATTTTTCAATTTTGATGTATATTATTTTATCTTATTTTTTTATTGTAAAAGAGTTTATGTGATATTCTAAAAACGTGTCACATGACACATAATATATATTAAATTTAAAAAATTTCAAAAAAAAACCATAAGAAACTTTAAAAATCCAAAAATCACACTTTTTATTCAATAAATTTAGATTTTTCTTTTATTTTTAAAACTTTATTATACATTTTCTGTTTTCAAATTTAATATTTATTCTATGTTGCGTGCATTATATATAGAGTGCCACGTAATTTTTTAACGGAAAATGAGTTATATAACGTACATTACAGTTGGAATGTTCAAATCAAATTAAACTAAAAAATTCTGCATAAATCTAAATGAATGATATATAATTTTAGGATAAATATTCTATACACAAGCGGTGGAAACTGAAAGTTTTCACAAGCGCCTTAATTTTAAGGTATAAAGAGTTAGTTTATGGTATATGGTTTAAGGCTTTAGGTGTAGGGGGTTAGAATTTAGGGATATTTGTTTCAATTCAAGGTTTAGGGTTATAATTTAGGGTTTATAGGTTAAAACCTAAATCCTCACTATATTACCCTAAAAACTAAACCCTAACCTATAAACCCTAAATTATAACCTTAAACCTTAAATTGAGACAACTATCCATAAATTCTAAACCCCTACACCTAAACCCCTAAACCATATACCCTAAACTAACTTTCTATACCCTAAAACTAAGGCGCTTGTGAAAACTTTCAGTTTTCACCGCCTATGTATATGATATTAATCGATAATTTTAATGATCAAAATATCACTTAACCCATTTAAAAAAATATCACTTAACCCATTTTCCCCTAATCATAGATAGTGTTGGTACTCTCACATCTTAGTATTCTTTTTTTAATAACACATGTTAATATTCTAATGGAATGCAATTGATGAGAATGACATTATTGAAAAAATTACTTTTAAGACATTTGATATACATCAAAAGACATTATAGAAAATTTATAACTATTAAAATTTAATTAGGAGGGGAAAATCTAATTAATTATAAAAATGAGGGGCAAAGTTCAAACGAATTAAAAATTAAAGGTCTAAATAGGTAAAAATATCATTAATTTTTTTATATAGAAAAAAATTGGAGCCACAACCTCACCCTTATTGTAGCATTGAATTATGATATTTGCTTTGAGAACAAATATTGTTCTATGGTATAAAAAATAAGTTTATTCTCTCTAGTTTTTTTGTTGTTGATAGAATCAACTTCTATTATTTGAGGTGAAAATAATTTCTAAGCGAATGTTTCAAAAAGCCAAACATGAAAATCAGTCTATTAGTAATTAAATTCTCAAGAAAAGTGATCACTTTTTATCATTTACTAAACCCAGTACTCCAGTAGTGTTTACGTGGAAGGAGTAGAGCTATAAGCGAACATGAAGTTGAAGTAAATTCGGACCTATTCTAATCTAGCAGCAACATTTAATATTATAGTACGGAAATAACTTGCATTAAGATCATCCTAAAAAGTAAAAACCTTATCATATTCTAAATTTGGTTAACATTTAAACAATTGTCCGTTCTCTACTTTCCAATTCCTCTCAGAAAAAACTAATATTGACATGAATCAAATGCTCCAAAAAAGTTGGGAATTAGGAAGGCACGCAACAGGTTGACGTTTGAAAGGAAGGAAGATGACCTGATAGTGGTGCGGATTGAGGCTTTCTTTGGGTACCAAGGGAACTCACTCAAGGAGCAAGCGTCAACCGAAGGCCTACGACTAACCAAGGTGTGGAGTGGGATAGTCACCTCCACAGGTTATCAAAGTCAACTGCAATGCCGCATTCCTAATCCAATCTGAGATGGCTGGTATTACTGCTATCACTAGGAACAGCAACGGGAAAATTGGAATCGAAGCATTAGTGGCTATAGCTCTTGCTTTATGGCTAGGTCCCAATCTTATAGCTGCAAAAGGATGGTAGAAGCATTAATCAAAGGCATCAACAGAAAGGGATGCAAAACGTGGGTGATTGAGTCCATAGTTGGCGAGGTTCTTCTTTCTGTCTCAAACTGTAGTGACCGGAGCTTTTGTCGTGTCTTTAGGAAACAGAACAAACCAGACGAAGGGGTTGCCCGGGAAAGGGAAGGCTCTCATTCGTGGGTTCAGCAACCACCTTTTGAGTCGTTATCTCTGCTGTAACACTTCTGCCATGAATGAAAGACTTGCTTGAACAAAACAAAAATATTAAAGGGGCCTATCCATCTAAGTGAAACTGAAACAATGCCCTCCATAGAAACAGCTTTTGCATTACCTTCCTCCATCAAGTTTCTTTGTCATTGTCTTTGTTCTATCACACTACCCTCCTGCAATGAGTTGATGGTCAGTCGCCCACCATCACACACTTTCATCACAGCTGCCATCTCCCTCTTCATCCCGATTTTTGAGAAATAATCCTTAGTCAACTGCTGTCTGCGGGATCCCCAGAAACTCCAACACCATCACAAAAGAATATTAAAATGCCTAAAAGAGATATCTAACCATCCTCTCCCTCCAGTTTTGGGTTTTTCAATAGTTTCCCTTTGTTTGAGTTCTTTTCAAACTTCATACAGATATGGGAAATTTATCCAGAACTTGGAATTTCTTGGGACCACTAAACAAGAATATTACCACCAGTGCAACAACCAAAGAAGGATCTACCGAGCCAGGAAAAATGGTCAGTCGAAATTTACTCCTACTAACATAAATCTGCCGTAGTTTGTGCATAAGACTGGTCTGCATTGGTGAAAGCATAGAGTTAGAGTGCAAAAAATGTGCAGGGCTGGTACTACATAAAGTAAGAAAAAATAACCTATAGTGTATGAACCAGTAACATACCTAAAGTAGAGGAATATAATAAGGATTAAGGAGCCAAGTGCCAACAAAAGTATCCTTAATAACCATTAACAAAATGGAACAGAAGCCCAAGAAAACCCTTTCTGCCGCATTTAGACAAGGCTCACATATCGAAAGAGAACAGATCCCGGTTATTACCAAGGATCAAGGGTTAAGGGGGAAAAACAGATCCTATAATTGCTAACTTAAGCATTGGAGTGCATTCAAAGATGTCAACTCTCGTTGCTCTTCAGAAGACTATCAACAGGGTTACAGGATCCTATATCCCACATGTGAGACAAGTTTCTAGTCCCAATACAGGAGATGAAAAAGGAATTTGATGCTATAATCAGACTACTTAAATGCAGGGATTTAAATTGCGATTGCGGCCGCGTTTTCGGTTGCGGTGTTTTACATATGCTACTGCGGTCATTGCGGACCGCTATTTTCTGTGATAACAGTTTCGGACAGTGTCGTTACCGCTATATAGCGGCCATTTAGTGTGCTATTTCAAACTTGGACATAGGAAAAACATCAATGGCTGTAAATATGGTTATAAAGAGAAGCCATTTAGTGTGCTAAGGGCAAAAATCATAAAAGGGGCATGACAACAATATCCCAAGGTGTGTTTGGAGGAAAAAAGTGGAGTTAATATCAGTAGATACTAATTCGGTTCATTGAAACATTAGTTTGAAAATTCAAAGGAGAGTGGATTACACATTATACCTGAGCCACAATGGAATCACCTTTGTAGATTGTGCAAGATCTTTGGAAATGGCAGCCTATGACCTTGAATTCACAAATTAGCTCTCCTTGATTCTCAGCAACAAGAAACACCTCCAGTTCGGTTCTCCTTAACTTAGTCAATGTCCTCTGGACTTTGAATATCAGATCCTTCTCACCATCATCACCCTTAAAACCTTGCCAAGACCCATCCTTGAACCAGGAAACATATATAAACATTTACATTTAGGAAATAAGACGAAGTTCAACAACTAAAACCAGATTTAATCTTCCAACTTGAAAGGGCTTTCTAATTTCTAATCAAGCAAAGTAAGAAACAAATGAATAAAATAAAATCATTTTGATGAATTTGCATAGATCGAGAAACTAACATGATGAGAGTTGAGAGAGAACAGAGGATTTCCGGCGGAATCAAGGAGGACGGCCTTGTCGTACGACGACGAGTTGGAGCATTGACGGTTGACCCTGTAAACGATATTGCCAGAAGAATCAGCGAACCCTAGGACGCCACGTGGGAGACCAGGGTGCTTCTTGAGTACGAACAGATCAATCGGGATCGGCGTATTCGCCGGATATATCGGAGCTGAAGTAGTTGTCATTGGTAAAATTTTGTAGACTCGTACTTACGGAAAAAAAGGGAAAAAAATCTCTCAGACTCGGCTTCTGTTATTGAACGTGAAAAGGGCTGAGATTCCAAAGCATGCCAATTTCAATTCAAATTGCCAAAATAGAATATTAAAGCTAAGAAAACGTGTGGATTTGGACTCGACGCAAAAAAAAAAAAAAATCAAACTTGAAATTTTATAAATTTGCTTTGAAACAATTTTAAATAAAGTTGAATTATAAAATAAAAATTTAAAGAATGTAAAATTTTAATAATTAATAAATTAATTTTTAAGTTCGAGTCGAATCTTTTAATTCTGTTTGATATATATATATATATATAAAGTCGTTTAAACTAGAATCAATATGTATTATAATATTGTAAAGGGCAATTCTACCGTAAAAAACATGTATCACTATTTATATGTACCGCAATGTACCATAAAAGGTTTTAATTAGTTTTGATATCATTAGGACCAAAAGTGTTATTATTCCCTTTTTAAATAAAATCTTAAAAAATATTTTTTATATTATTTTTCAGATTTTCTTTTTATTTTTTTAATTCAAAAAATAATTAAACTTTTATTATTATAATAACTCTTACATTCACTTTAATTTAAGGGTAAAGTTCACAAATGATCATTACAGTTTGATCAATTATGCAATTTGGTAATTAAATTTGCAATTGCTTTAATATTACCATTAAACTTTTAGTTTTGTTTTAATTTGGTCATTGGCTCGTTAACAACCGTTAAAAGGGTGATGTGGTTGTTAAATTTTTTGTATAATAACACATTTAGTCCTCCGCATTTACACATCCAAACAATTTAGTCCTAATTCAAAAGAAATAATAAATTTAACCCTCATTATTTCAATTTAACCTTATTTTTAATTAGAAATAATTTAATATTTTATTTTGATCCCTCAATTATAACTAATGTTAAAATATTTGAACATTGTTCGATACGAAAGATGTCAAAGAAGATGCAGCTCCCATTTTCATTAGGCATGACTCTGTATCTTTCTTCTTCCATTTGATGAGGATGAACAAGATGCATCCAATGACTTATCAACCGAATCTGAGTTGTTTGTTATCGCCACAGACACAGGTAAATTTGGTCTGTGGTTAATATGGCTAGCTTTGTATACGAGGAAAACGAGCTCCATCAAGCTGCTAAACTCGATTGTTCAAAAAGTTCGGCGGCTTGTTCTTTTAAGCACTTAGAAATGGTAAATTCTAAAAAAAATAACCGCTTAAAAACAAGCTAAAAAATGTGTGTACTGAAATCCTTACAAAAATCGTAAGGAATTTTGTACAATGTTCTAAAATTATTACAAAATCGTAAGAAATTTGGTATGTACATAAATTCTCACTACTTTTGTAAGAATTTCGGTACATATACAAAATTCTTATAAAAATTGTGAAACTTAATGTATGTACAAAAATACCTACAACTTTTGTAAAAATTTCAGTATGTACATAAAAGTAGTAAGCAATTACGTATATACCGAATTTCTTACTATTTTTGTAACAATTTCGGTATATGTACATAAATTCTTACGATTTTTTGTAAAGATTTTTATACACATTTTTTTAATTTTTTTAGCCGGTTGTTTTCTAGAATTTCCCGACTTAAAAGGGGTAATTTATAATGCTCGATTACAGTGTTAAACGAGCCTAAATTTTTTAGGTACTTAGTGTTCACGAAAATCAAGTTTATGAGGTATGGAATCCTAAAATCTGTTTATAAAAATAAATTAAGTATATTTTTTAAAATTGATACTTGAATTTTTTATGAAAATAATTTAATTAATTTATATAGCGTCTATTAACATCTACTAATCCAATTTTAAATTTTAATTTAGTAATAAATTAATTCATTTTAATTTTTAAAGGATGAATTGGGTATGGTTGGGATTGAAAGGGACAAGATAACATTAGTTATAATTGAGGGATCAAAATAAAATATTAAATTGTCTCTAATTAAAAATAGGGTCAAATTGAATAATAAGGGTTAAATTTATTATATCTTTCGAATTAGGACTAAATTGTTTGAATGTGTAAATGTGAGGACTAAATGTGTTATTATACAAAATATTTTAACATCCATATCACCCTTTTAACAATTGTTAAGGGGTCAATGGCCAAATTGAAATAAAACTAAAAGTTTAATGGTAACATTAAACCAATTAAAAATTTGGTTACTAAATTAAATAATTGATCAAAGTTTAGTGATTATTTGTGAACTTTACCCTTTTTTGAATATGTGAAGTGTGAACAAGTGAATGTAGGAATTATTATTGTAATAAAAGATTTATTTATTTTTTGAATTAAAAAATAAAACATAATTAAAAAATAATATAAATTATTTTTTTAAGATTTTATTTTAAAAGGGGATAATAACACATTTGGTCTTTAAGTTTTCAAAACTAATTAAAACAGTTAATGTTACATTGCGGTACATATAAATAGTGATACATTGCGATATATGTCATTCACCGTAGAATTATTCATATTGTAAATTATTACAATTAAATTTATACAAAAACTCTAATAAAAAAAATTAATCGTAAAATAGGACTCGAAACTTTTTAACTTATCTCGACTCGATCGAACATTCACCCCTACCAATTACTACTAAAAAAAGCAAGCCTAGTTCAGCTTAGCATAACTTTTAGGGTAAATTAGTTGGGTACTCATTAAATTATAGACATGTTTCTATTTTGAACATCAAACTATGAATTTTATCAATAAAGTCACATCGTACCTTTGAAAGTTAACGAGAATACTAGTCTGACAGTTAAGAAAATTTGAATAATTTTATATTGGATCTTCATTATTTATGTATTCTATCAATTTAATCCTCAGTTAACGAGAATACTATTTGTGAACTTTACCCTTAAATTAAAGTGGATGTAGGAATTATTATAGTAATAAAAGATTTAATTATTTTTGGAATTAAAAAATAAAAGATAATCTAAAAAAATAATATAAAGTTATTTTTTAAGATTTTATTTTAAAAGTGATAATAACACAATAACACATTTGATCTTTAAGATTTTAAAACTAATTAAAACAGTTAATGGTGTATTGAGGTACATATAAATAGTGAGACATTACGATACATGTCATTTACCGTAGAATTATCTATATTGCAAATTATTACAATTAAATTTATACAGAAACTCGAAAACTCGACTCGAGCAGAAAAAAATTCAAATAAACTTTGAGTCGTAAAATAAAACTCAAAATTTTTTAACTCAACTTGACTCGAACTAACCTTCACTCCTACCGATTACTATTAAAAAAAGCAAGCCTAGTTCAGCTTGGCATAACTTTTAGGGTAAATTAGTTGGCTACTCATTAAATTATAGAGGTGTTTCTATTTTGAACATCAAACTATGAATTTTATCAATAAAGTCACATCGTACCTTTGAAAGTTAACGAGAATACTAATCTGACAGTTAAGAAAATTTAACTAATTTTATATTAAATCTTCATTATTTATGCATTCTATCAATTTAGTCATCAGTTAATAAATTTAATTCTCCAATTAATTGAAAATTCATAAACCAAAGTGGACGCTAAGAGAATCAAACCTGGGACAAATGAGTAAAAAAACAAGAGACCCAACCGTTGAGTCAAAATCCTTCATGCGGTTAATGGTCAATATATGCTTATTAAAAGCTTATGTTAGTGGTAAAAATTTTAAAAATAAAATAAAAATGGGATTGAAATATTCAAACCCGAGTTTACATGCATTACCACTAAGGGAAGTCTAATCAGATAATGACACATGTTACCATTTAATTGGATGAAAATTTATTTTAAAAAATAAATTAAAATTAAGAGTAGATTCTTCCAATCATATATTAACATGTGTCATCATCTGATTGGAGGATTGAATTTATTAAATTAAATTAAATTAAAATTATGAGAAAATTAGTATAATGGGTAAATAATGAGGATATAATGTATAATTATACAAATTTACTTAACTGTCAGATCGTTGTTTCTATTAACTTTTAACAGTCGGCGGCTTGATTAATATCATTTAAATAGTTAAGTGACATGATTGGTAAAATTCATAGTCAGATATTTAAAATAACATCTTTATAATTTAATGATTATCGATAAAAATTTTCCTAATTTTTATTTAAATTTAAGAGTTTTAATTCGAAATTAGATTTAAGGATTAAATTTATTAAATTAAATTAAAATTATGATAAATTGATAGGATGTGTAAACAACGACGATGATTAAATTTATTGAATTAAATTAAAACCATGATCAAATTGATAAGATGTGTAAACAACGATGATTGAATGTATAATTATACAAATTTGCTTAACTATCACAACTAGGAGTGTTCATAACTGCCCCAATGGGTACCCAGAGAGCCAATAAACTCATAATGCAAGTTAATAAAGTAGAAGAGATGATGAAAAATAGTAATACTATGATAGTGACTAGTGATATTAAACTTATTGTGCCTTTGTGTACCCATTTGGCCAATTATGAACACCCCTAAATTCACATCAATGTTTGTGTTAACTTTTAACGATCATCGACTTGATTGATATCAAAATAGTTTAAGTGACCTGATTGAAAAATATAATCATAGTTTGATAATCAAAATAAAACCATTCCTACAATTTAATGACTATTAAGATAGTTTGATTTAAACAATGACATGTTTCTTCCTTACAAAAAAAAAGATTTGATTTTATTTGTTAAAGAGAAATGATGAGTGTTAAGCATTTTGTCTGCAACTGCAAGCTACCCAGGCATTAAACAAAAAGTTGCGTATGAATTTGGCTTCAGCGAAACAATGATACTAGAAGTATGATACTATTAGCAATAATCATAACTGCATAATTCCTCTAAGGTGAGGTCTTTTGGATCCAATTATGAACAGAGTTTTAACATAAAACAAAATAATATGTGCTCTAACATGACCTCCAAACAAATAACTCTACTTGCCAACACAGTCCAGATTTCATCTGTAAGACCATCTCCAATCTTCACCGTCGGCATTGTAATCACTATTACCATGACCAACATAATCAGCATCATCACAAGAATCAACTTCATATAGAAGGTCTTCATCATCATAGCTTCCTAGGCTCCCAGCTTCTGAAGACTTGATACTGCTAGAAGATTTACTATCCGCATCTTCATCTTCATCTTCATCTTCATCATCATCATCACCATCCTCTCCCTCCTCTTCTTCCTCATCAGATATTTCATCAGGATAATCATTTCTTGGATTATTTTCATCTGAAAACACCAAAAAGAATAAACAAGTCATACATACAAACATCCCCCGGAATTTGGTGACAGAGACTAGACTCTAAAGATTACCATTTGAATCCTCACTATCATATTCTGACTCATACGGCACGTCATAGAAATCCTCATCATCCACCTGCACCCTGCAAAAAGACCATGCATCAGTTTCAATGTGTGCGGGTGCGTGTGTGTGTGAGAGAGAGAGATAGAGATGAAATAACAAACTATGTAATGTAATATACTCACAGTGGGAATGGATTTGAAGCCATAACATCCGGATCATCCTTCACAGTGTAGTAGTCATACACATATTGTTCTGCATGGTAAACAGAAATGGAAATAACACATCAGGTGGTCTCAAGACCATAAACCAAATATCAGCCATACTGATGTACTAAAGACTAAAGAGGACAGAATAATACTAAATTCTCTAATGAAAAAGCATTGCAGGGGAAACCAGTGAAACCTAATGCGTAAAAACCATATATGAATTTGAAAGATCAAATTTACCATTCACAACCTTTTCCAAACACATATTCTCGCATATCAGATTCAATTTCGGCAACAGCTTCAGGGATAAACTCTTCCAATAAAGGCAAATACTTTGACAGAAGCTTTTGATCCTCCAAGGATCTCTCTCTGCAGTAAAAATCAAGGCAACGTAATCTGTTTCACAATAATTCTTTAACATACAAGTTAAATATATATTTTAAGACAAACTTACTCATTTTGCATGCTATTAGACCCTTCCTCAACATCAACACGAACAACATCGTAGAAATGGCACATTTCATCAACTGCCTGTTTTTTACCTCTTCTGCTCCTCCATATTTGTTCAAAACGAGCATTTTTTGCAATTTCCTGAGACAACAGACTCCATAAACTACAGGAATATGGAAGTAAAAGCAAAAACAAAATCCTTTTTTCCCTATATCACAATAAAGCTGGATGTGTTGACTACAAACACAGGATCCAAATAAAGCAGTAAGCTGCTTAGCTCCAGATTAAAATTGTACTTGATGCAGACAAACTTCTGAAGATTGTTCAGATTCTCCAGATTTTGGATTAAAACAATAATATGAACAAGTTTCTATAAGGAAAAGAGTAAGTCTAAGCAAACTTGGGCAGTTTGGTACTTTAGCAACACCAGTTGTCAAATTTTTACTTTAGTCTCACAAAAATCATGCATTTCCGGTCATCTATACCAATGGAGCCGTGAGCTTTCTGAAAAGATAGCAAGAACTATAACACAGATGCTTCAGCAATTAAACCCTATTATGCCATAAATTTATCACTCGAGGTTATAGCATCAACCATAGTTTCTTAAGGCAAAGATTGTAAAACTACTCCATAATGTGAAAACATTCCAAACCCCTTGGCACATTCAATTAGAAAAATATGAAAACAAGACATAGCCAAACCCGCAACTTGTTCCACTTTAGTTTGTTACCTGGTGTGAAGCATTCCACATACACCACTAAACGTGCTCAATTGGTATTCTTCTATCAGTATAAAAATTATTTAAGATGACAGTAATTTCAACAAAAGATAACATGATAGCGAAAGCATAAACAAGTGGAGTTTACAACAAGGCATTATTCCATACTTTGACGCATTTCATAAATGTTGGTTTCAACAGTATATTGAATAGGAGACAGCAACAAATACTATCAGATACACAAAAACAATAATGATGACTATCTTTTCAAAACGAATTAGGATATCATTTCCAGACATTAAATTACCTCTTGTTTTTGGATGGATTTAGATAGCTGCTCTTGCCGCTGCATACATTAAAATCAAAATGGCGAAACATTAGGATACATAAGGGAGAGACAAGAATCACCAGCAGATTCAATGAGCAACCATGATTGTGTTGCTTGAAACAAAAAAGAATGGGAGATTACATAATCAGTTTTCTGAGGTCGCCTGCCTTCCTGACTCTTTGTTTTACCATCAGTAGCATCAGCACAATTCGGCTGTAAAAGAAACCCGCAGTTAGAGCTTTGTCGCAGAAGTACTAGACAAAATTAAAAGAAAAAAAGAAGAAAAAAAATTCAAGAAGCAGACTCTAACAAAAGCAAAGGATAAAGATAAACAGTACACATTAACAGCATTCGATCACTACTTACTATAAAAGATTGCACAATATCAACCGAAGCCCGAGAGCTAACAACTGTATCCACATGCTGCACAAATACTTTCTTACTCTTCAACTCCGCTAATACAGAACAACACAATCACGTCAGTTTTAGAAGATTTCTGAATTATGGAACATGCAAATTAACAACGATCCTTGAATTTAATTAAAAAAAGTTACAACAATAAATCCTAATTTCTTTTTTTTAAAATAAAAGAACGAGCACCTTTTTGGGACGATTCAGATATCGATAGATTCGGAAAATCAGAAAAGGGGCGCTTCAAAGGTCGTTCATTGATTTCCAGCCCTGTAAAAGACACCACAAGTGTTCCTTAAAGTTTCAAAATTGCATTTTAATTTATATTGGCAGCAAATGAAAATATAAAAACGGTAAAATAAAAGAGAGAATGAAAAGAGAGTAACATACAGAAAGCATCCAGACGAGACTGATAGACTTTGCGTTTAACCCTAACAATCACAGGCTTATCGGCCGTCGGTTGGGGCGGTGTTGAAGAGCTTTCGCCGTTACTCGCCATGAGATTTGATTGGTTGCGGTTAATTTTGCCTGCAAGGATGTTTGGGTTTTAGCTTAGTTTGAGAGAAAAGGGTCGGGGAGGAGGGTTTTAAGACTTTAATTTCACCATTGCAAAAAGTAAGCAATAGTTTTTTTTGGCATAAGGAATAAGTTTAATACTTGAGGTTGTTTGGTTCACGAAATGTAATATTATTTTGGGAGTGACACTACCGGAATGTTGTATTAATTTGTTTATTTGTTTGGCAGGGGCATAAGATTACATTGTTTGGTTGAAGGAATATAAGACAAAAAAAACATGTTTTACTAAATTGTCCTTGAAATATATATATTTTTTTAACCAATTGAAATTTTAAGATTAAAGTCAAAATATTTACATAAAAGTTCATAGAAAATAAAAATAATAATATGAAAACCTTTTTATAAAATTTGATCCTAAATAATAAATGTAATAAAACACATACCAATAATAAATTTTGAATTAAACACATATATAAAAAAATCGAAATAAAATAAAAAATCAATATATTTTTATTTTATATGCATCATATTATTTTATAATAAGTATTAAAACCCTAAACCACTAAAAAATAAAATAGATTTATATTTGTGTAATTATATTAAAAAAGGAAAGATTATTTTAAAATAACTATATTTTTAGGGGTATTCTTGTCCAAAGTGGGGAATTGTCTAATACCTAAAAAAAGAGAGGGAATGACATTCCCGAGAAAAGAGCCAAAAATAGCTATTGTTGGAAATATTTCATTACTCCTGGGAGGGAATGCTCTTGAACCAAACGTGTGTATGTGATTTCGAAAAAGATTATTCCCCCTGGTAATGATCTTTTACGCGAACCAAACGCCCTACATTTATAATGTCATCATTCTGACCCTTATTTCTTTTTCAAATAAATTTAACTCTTAATTTATGTCTTTTTATCAAATAACTCATTTTTGATACCTGTGCAATTTTATGGGTAAATGAGTGGTAAAATATAGAACATGAGGCTCATTGCCATCACCTCCGAGTTGCGCACCAGCCTGAGGCGTGTTACCTTCGCCACCTACTCCATTACTACCGGGAGCAGAAAGAACAAGAGGCACACCTTCGGGTGCCTGGTCACCCGCTCTAGGTCGCTCCCTCGGTCTCACCACAACAAGATAGAATCTAAAACAGCAAACACACAACACACAAGAAAACGTTAGGTTAGCAAAAGGGCAAGGACTTAGGTTCTCAAGCTCGTTAAACCAAGACCATTTTTTTTACAATAACACCTAACAATGGGGACATTGGACTAACCTTTAACCAACAACAGGGCCACTAAAACATGCTTTCAAACACTGTACTAGCAAGCAAACTTCAAGCAATACATGGTAAAACACTCATCGATACAAAGCAACAACATAACACATCAAACTTACCTCACTTACCTACCCGAGGTCTCGGAAACCTCAAGCTCTGATACCACCAAATGTAACCCCCTCGTCCCGGTCTGGACGACTGACCGGTTCGAGTAGGCTACACGGAGAAAATCGAAGTGAAACCCGTTAAGGCTCCCCTTCGGTTAGCAACCCTAGAAAATTTTCTTTAATTATCATGGCTAGATGGATCATTAAATCCTAAGTGTGAAACGACAGCGGATAAACAAAGACGAGACTAAGCAGACGAGACATGAATTAATTTTTACCATGTATTCAAGTTAGTCCATTTTCTCACACACACGCCCAAACCAAACATACACGACCGCAAACAAGGCTCACAAGAAATCACACAACAACCCGGGGCCAAGCCCAACACTTGAGGACCTCCAAAGATGCCAAAAGCCCAAATTACAGGCCTGTGTTTCGAAACAGGCTTGCCCGTTTCGAAACACGAGCCCCGATTTTAAAAGCCAAACTACCTGTACCGATATGGCCCACCTCGTTTCGGTACAAGGTCCTTTTTCGCCTCGACTTTTCGAAATACGTTCCAAAACATGCCCTCACAGTAGTCAAACCGTTTCGGTACACGTATCGGAATAGGGGTTCACAGTAGCCAAACCGTATCGGAACACGTTCCGATACGGGTGTCCCTGGAACCACACCCATTTCGAAACAACCCTACCCGTTCTGAAACGCCTGCAGTCTGTGTGTTTCTAAAATCAGTTCTAGGCATCTCCAAACGTCCTCCAACATGCCTCAAACATCAAGAATCAAAATATGATATGCATATACATACTCTAGAGGCATACATCATACTACCAACATGTCCGAACGCTTAACATACATAAAAGGCCATCCATAAAGAAATTCAAGCATTCACCAAAATACATTACACATCAAGTCTACATGCCTCTAAACCAACACACATATCATTCATGGAATATGGTCCTAAGTCTTCAAACACAAGGCATTTAAGCAACAAAATAAACATGGTTTGCAATCCACAACATAGAAGCATAAACATATTAAACGAGGTACACCACTCAACATGCTAAACATCAACTAAATCAAACTAAGGAGTTTGGCACCAACTCCATACAAGTCTACACCCTTATTGTCTAGGCATTATTACAAATACTTAAATCATACTTGAACTACTCGAGAACTCTAAAAAGCTCCTCCATTGCCCGTTTGCCTTCCGAACTTTAACGATCTGCAAGTTGAAAAAAGGAGAGCGTAAGCTTGACAGCTTAGTGAGCGAAGCTCTAAAAACTCATCAACAATGTAGTTTTCAAAACACATTTCTTAAAAGATAAGTAAACCATTTATATGCACGAAATGATGCACAACAACACAATTACAAGGTTTGCACAAGCACAACCCAAAATACGGTGGGACTACACATCACCGTGCATATGATATCACAACAATTAATCATACATCATCACTTAACCATCAAGGTAGGATTAGTAAACTTACACTTGGGTTTAGGTTAGCCCACAAGGCTCCACCCAAACCCCCAAGAACCCATTCTGAAAGCAAAACAAGTTTAAAACAGTTCCACTCACCGATGAAACTCAACCGGAAGCCGAAACACCAATCTCAAGTCTCCAAATTCCTCGGAGTCGTGCCTGAAGCCTCTCCGATGGTTTCCCTTGATTCTAGTCAATCAAAAACAATGTATTACTCACCCAAATCATCACCAAACACTATCACAACCACAAGCTACTACCACAAACCAAATTCTCACAATTTCAAACTAAAGCCAAAACCATAGACCCCATTTTCTTGTAACACCCCAATTTTGGGCTTAGAAGTTTTGGGTTTGGACCGGGCCGGTCGGAGTGCGGTTCGAATATAAAAGGGTGATTTTAGGAAAGCCTAGTTCGGGTTGCATTAAAAATATGGAAAAATATCTTAAAATCCTCTTTTATTATATATAAGAGAGTGGTGAAATCAATTTTACAAAATGAGGTTTGGAAGTGTGACATTTTGGGTTAGTGACTAAAATGTAATTTTTGAAAACTTGGTGACTGTTTTAGAAGGATTGAAACTTTGAATCTTTAAGGAGCTAATTTACCCAAGAAGAGTTTTCTCCAGATTTTTCTTAATAATTAAAGATTTAATTAATGGTTTTAATAAAAGGAAAAGGGGAATTAGATATTTTGAGTTCTTAACTAACTTTTCTCAAAATTTTCCCTCTTCATTTTCTCTCAACTTTTCTCTCAACCCAAACACTTTTCTCCAGCAAATTTCCCTCTGATTTTGACTTCTAATGATGAGATTTCAATCTTCATTTGATCTCTAATCATTTCTACATCAAAACCTTAGCATTTGCTAATTGAATTTTCAAGAATCTTGGTTCCAAACAAGGAGAAACTCACATTTAGAGGTATGAACGTCCTTCTCCTCTAAATACTCAGTTCTTTACTGAAATTCCCAAGTTCTCAATCCTTGATTTGAGTTTTATTAAAGGTTTTATGGTTGTGTTCTTGATCTTGGCTTTAAAATGCAAGATTTGGTTTAATTTTGATAAAATTCGTATGAAATGGTTGGGCACTGTTTTGAGTTGTCTTTTTAATGATTTTTGGATGTATAATTGGTGTGAAATTGAGGTTTAATCAATGCAATCCCGAATAGGTTGATTTTCCTAAGTTTTGGCTTGTGTTAATGATGGTTTTTAGGGTGATCTTGATGTTCTGCTATAGCTGGAGGTATAAGGACGTGATTAGATCCATTTTGGATGTTAATTGAGGTTTAAGAATGTTTGGAATTGATGGATCTTGGCTGGGTAGTGTTGTAGAGTTGTTTGGATGTGATTTCGATTGTGTTTGGTAGCCGAAATGTGAGTGTTGATGAGAGCAGCGAGTTTAGGTGTCTTGGTTGAAGATATTAATGCATGATGATGCATTAATCCTCTGCTTTGATGTGTTTAAAACAAGGGAGACATCTTCGGATCCTTGTGGTGTTGATCCGGAAGCTTGATTGGTGTTTCGGCAAGATTGCGAAACGGAATCGGTGAGTGAAGTTTGGTTTTCAGCTTTGAAACCGATGTTTTGAAGGTTTGGGAGCTTAGTAAAAGTCTAAACAACTTAGCTAAGCTCAAGAGTAAGTTTTCGGAAAAACTCTCTTGTTGATGAGCCATGAGATGGTTGAATGCAAAGTGATTTGTTTGCATGTTTTAATTCTATTTTTGAAAGCATATTTTAGCATGTTTATTGCTGGTTTTATAAGCCATGTGTTGAAGGATGCTCAAGGTAAGATATCCTTGGTTTTTCATTGATAAATGTGATTTCAATGCATAGTGATGCATGTGGATTTAATGGCTTTGTTAAATGCTTTAAAACAGTGAATTGATGATGTTAAATGATGTATATTGGCAAGTGATTGTGTTGGTTTTAAAGTACTTGAATCAGATATAGTTAGCCGGCTATAGGATTGGGTGCACCGTGAATAAAGTCGCCTTGGATGTCGAGGGGTTGTGATTGTACCATGCTCCATCCAAGTACACTAACGAGATGGTTAAGAACAACATGGTGGTTAAAAGTCCATGGGTGGTTCTTGTTTTAAGGTCACAATGGTGGTTAAAAGTCCATGTGTGGACCTTGTGTATTGTTAAGGTCATAATGGTGGTTAAAAGTCCATGTGTGGACCTTGTGTATGGTAAGATCACAATGGTGGTTTAAAGTCCATGTGGATCATGTGTTGTATGTCCCGTGATCTCGTTAGTGATGTTATACAACTACCAATGAGTGATGTGGAGGGGTTGTGATTGTACCATAGTCTCCATCACGGGTGTTGAGGGGTTGTGATTGTACCATTGCTCCACCTTGATATTGGTAGTGTGTATGAAGCGTAAGGGACAATGCTTGTAATCCGCGTATCCGATTGTCAATTGTGTTTTGAGTTGAGAAAGGTTATGGATTATCACTTGTAAGCCAATATGACATGTTAATGATTTGAAGCATGAAATGCTTGGTTTATATACTTAAGTGCATGGTCAAATGGTGCTTGAACTAAAGGTTTCGAAAAGGAGTTTTAATAATGCATTATTGTGATGTTTTAAAGGAGCATTCCTCACTAAGCTATGTGCTTACGCTCTCTCTTTCTTAAACCAATAATGCAGAGCATTGAAGTGCTTAAAGGGGCAGCAAGGTGGTCGAGAATCTAAGTGGAAGCTTAAGCTCATGTATGGTGACAATTTCCATAACTTGTTTAGCTTTTGGCATGTGGCAATGGGGAACCTATGTTGTTGTTTAGGGAGATGTTTTGGACTCCCCAAGTTGGTTTTATGCTTTCGGTGATGTTGAGACTTGTATTGGCCTTTTGTTATGTGGTTTTGAAGAATTGATGGTTTAATGGATTGCTATATAGGATGCATGCCTATAGAATTGGGTTTTTCTTAATTAGAAGTTATGTTGGAGTTTGGTCGATGCTAGTATGTTCATTAGGTGTTGAATGATTTGCTGGTATGATTTGGTTGTCTTTGAAGCATGATTGATGGGTCAATTGTGTATTTAACCAGCAAAATTTCTGCAATCTGGGCAGCACGTTTCGGAACAGGTGCTACCGTTTCGGAACATAGGGCCTGAAATGGCCTTGGCGTTTCGAAACAGGTAGAGCCGTTCCGAAACGGTTTTGCCACTGCCAAGCCCTGTACCGGAACTTGTTTCGGAACGGTCCTGCGTTTCGGAACGGATCATCCCTGTTCCGGAACACCCGACCGTTGGGCACTGAAATTGACGGTTATATGTTTTGAAATCCTTACGTTTTGGTCCTAAACTTTGTTTATGCAATTGCATGAGTTTGAGATGTCCGTTTGAGTTGAAATTTGGTAGAGAATCATGAAACACGACTAATTGCATAATGGTAACTCAAAAGTTGGTTAAGTCCTTATAATTTTCAGAATTTGCATTTTGGTCCCTAAATTTGTATGTTGTGCAATTGAGTCCCTAAATGTTATCCGATTGCTGTGGTTTTCGAGTATGTTTGTCTCAAGTGTTCACCTAGGGTTAATATGCATTTAGATAAGATTAAAAAGAAAAAAAGGGGTCGTTAATCAAGGTTGACTTTCGGGTTGACTTTGGTTTTCCCCGTGTAAACTTCTTAATTCGGGTCAACCGTCTAGCCCGGGTTAAGGGGGTTACAATAGACCCCATTTTCGTACTCCCTAATAACCTAGCAAAAAACTACTAATTTCAATACCCAAAACACCTCCAAACACCTTCAAAACACCCTTCTAGCATCACTATAACACCAGCCCAACTCCCTTTCACAAAACCACACCAAAAATACAAGTTTTGACACTTTAAAAACACCCATGAATACCCATTTCGGATTCTTAATAAAAACCAACCAAATTGAAATATAATATACTTTAGGGAAAGATTAGTTCAAACTTAACTCTACAAATCAAAAACAACCCAAGAAGCCATTAAAGTTTCATCCTTTTCCTCAAACTTGAAAACTTGAAGAACTAAAAAGATGGTGCTTTTGAAAATCTAAAATCATAGAAATGTTCGGAATAGAGAGAGAAAGTCAAAAACGTGTTTACCTCGTTGGAATCACTTGAAATGAGGGAGAGATTTGATGATATAGTAACTTGGGAGGTTTGAGGTTTTTGACGTGAAATAAAAATGGTGAAATGAAGAAGATGAGAAAAGCTTTCAAAAAATTTCTTTTACTCATCTTATTTTCCTTCTTTTAAGAATTTACAACTTTGCTATTAATGAAATTCAAATCTTTTTAAGATGAAACCAAAGTTTATTTTAATTAAACCGAGTCCAACGACTCGAACCCGACTCACACACTCAACTCCCGACCCAAAAATCTGGGTGTTACAATTTTTTGTTCTTTTATGTTTTATTTTTTCAATTTTAATAAAAATTTCTGCTCTTGTGGCACGTGTTTTATCCCTTTGTGACACGCTTTTCATTGGATTTTGTGATTCATTTCATTTGTCGTTTGACACGATTTCAACATATTGTAGCGATCGTTTGGTGCTCGTATAGAGATCCTCACAGTGCTAGTTTTATGATTTGATTCTTTCGGTGGCCATAGAAAAGATTGATCCCCACTCGTTTGATGGTTTGTTAGCCGATGTAATCAGAACTGTGTAGCGAAGCAATCTACCTGATAGTTTGGTTCGCTCACCACTCTTTTCTTCATCCCGTAAAGTGTCTCGTTTAGCTAGAGACAATGAGATTTATGAAGGTTTCTAGGCTTTGATGGTATGATAATCTCCATGGAATGGTTTGCTTTTCTTTGCAGATTTTTAGTGGACTAGTACTTTTTTTCTTTTTGATGCATAGTATTTGTAATATTTTTTATGTTGATTAATAAAATTCAGATGCTATTATTCAAAAAAAAAGTTGATGGCTCATATATTATATTATTAATAAAATAAATATAATTTAATTTAATTATGTTCAAAAAATGTATATTTAATTGTGATTTTTAGAGCAAACACATTTGGTCGGTTGGTTAAGTTGTTCATCTTTGTTCCTTTATATTTTTTAGGTCAACATCTTCTTAGATCTTGGGTTCTAGATCGATTAGGAGCATCTTCTTCTCATAGAAGCTAAAGTCATTCCTTTCCCCATTCTAAGTAAGGTTAAGGTTAAGATTTGTCAAAAAAAAATAATTTTTATATATAAAAAAGTAAGGGGACAAAAATCTTTTATCTTTTCGATGTTTCTCCCATAATAATTTGTCATGTGGCATAAATTTAACAGAATAATGCCTTTTTCTTTCATTCGGTTCATTATTGGTGTTTCAAATATGAGAGAATGGGGTTAATGGGTATACCAGAAGGTTGATTGTTGTAGGTAGAAACTTTTGAATTAAGGAAAGGCTTAAGTGGCAAATAAGTGCTTAAATTATACTTTTTTTGCTAGACAGATGTCTAAAATATTTTTTAGGCTAAACATGTGTCTAACATTTTCAACGTTATTTAAATAAATGCCCACCGTAACTATCCGTTAAAAAAATTCTTAGCCAACAATAACAAGACACGTGTTAGTATTAAACATTTTTTTTAAAAAATAAATTAAAAATTTTAAAATATCCTGAAATTTTTAAATAATCCCTAAATAGTCCCCAAATCTCTAACCCTTCAAATCCGGTCACTATCACCAGCGTTGGTCGTGTTTTCGCGAAGAACTGAAGCGCTTTCCCCTCTTCGAGCGACACACACCGTTCATCGTCCGTTATGCCGCCGTTCGTCGAGAATTATTTGAACGAACCATTCGACGATTTCGCACGACGTTGGTCGATTTTCGGTGACGAAGTGGTGGGGTAAATGGTCGTGATGGTCTGGCGACAGATGTAGTGGGCAGCGGCGTGACAATCGGCATCGAAATCAGCTCAAATCGAAATTTAGGTTTTTAGGTGTTAGAGATTTCAAATTTTGGGGCTATTTTGTGAAATAAAGAAAATATTTTGTTTTATTTATTTTTAAATATAATTTCGAAAATTTAAAAAACTAACCCATGCCTGTTAATGGTAAAAATTAACGGACATTGACAACGATCACTTATTTAGCCCGAAAAATACTTAGGGCACCTATCTAAAAAAAAGTATAATTTAGATACTTATTTGTCACTTAAGCCATCAAGGAAACGACAAATTTAATAAAAAAATGTCAAAGCATGCTTTTTAGTTTATGTTCTCAAACTGTTGTTCAAACTACCACAAGTAGAGACCGATTACCCCTCGACAACAGGGTTCACCTTAACTCAGCATCAAAGTCAAATCATATATATCAAACTTGAGATAATTAGCTATGGCGCCAACCAAGCTGGATTTCACAGTGCCAAGAGGACCATATGACAACAAAGTTGTTTTAGGGGCTGCTCCATTCTCAACCATGAAAACAGTGATCGTGCCACAATCCAAGATTTGAATACAAGAAATGAACGAGCACGTTTAAAATAAAAGAATCAAATGAACAAGTGTTGAGCACAATTGCACTTCCAAAGTAGGAATCTAAGTTCAATCTTTAAAGACCAGTTGTTGGGAGAGATAATTATGAAATTCGAACATTATAAATGCAATTAGGAACAAGAAAACAAACAGGGTGGGATACATTCCTGACAAATATTCATCCCATAAATCCCAACGGAAGCTCTTGACCAAAATTTAGCACTTTAACAAATATTATCTAAGCCTTGCACGTCGAAATATGGAAAAGAATATGCATTATCCTACCTTAGCAGAATGTCGGTGAACCTAGTGCTTTTTCGACCTTCTGTGATTTTCACTTCATGCATCACTTACCTGAATTAGTTATCTGACCAAGCCACAATTCTAACTTCAATACCCTAAACTTTCAGGATTTTCGATTCATCTGATCCGGCAGAGAATTATGTAATGACAGGCCATTTCCATCATCTCGAATACAAGCTAGCAAGTGTAAATCAAAATGGTCTATAGGCTATTTCTCCTTTCGATTGTTTCCAGCATAAATGACAGACACGTTGGTCAACTTAGAAACAGGAGCTTTTTCGGGGAAAACTCCATTACCAATTTGTGTGAGCACTACACTGTTTTATAGGTTCGCTTCTGATGCAGAAGTTGCTTGCCTAATCGGCAACTTTTCCTTCCACTCCTTCCAAGCATTCCTGACTTCATCCAACTCTGCATTGGGAATTCCCGTGTTAAAATCCAAATTTTCAACCCATTCTTTCCAGGGAGATTTGGAAGGGTCCAAGAATTTTGAAACTTGCGGCAACATTACAGATGCGTAGAACTTGTCGACTTCCTTGAGGATTTCTTCTGATTCAACCATTGTCAGCATTTCAGGTCTTGTTACACTACCAGGTACCTTCCATGATATGAATGTGTTCCCCCTCAAAATTAGAACTTCAGAGGGAGCAAGTGGAAGGACAAACCGTGAGAACTTGGCTAGTGATAAACTTAGAACATCTCTAGGGAGCAACTTGCGCTTCACAGCTACAGCAGTACCGACCATTTTGCGGATCTGCACAATATACAGTATTTAATTATAGACTTTGTCAAATAATTTGCAAAAAAGTGCATGCCACCCTAAGATTTTATTCTTTAAAATTATTCAGAACCATACTGCAGTAATAAAACGGGAAATACAATAGATCAACATACATATGCTATCTAGTTCAATGATTTAAAAAGGTTTACCTGATGCAACATAAAAGACTCCCCCCATATGGAAATTTCAACGTAATCAAATCCCATCGAATTCTCCAGCTTTCCACAAGAACAGCGAAAAATTCTTCTAAAGTGGGAAGCCGTTATTCTATCTAACTCGTCAGGTTCATATAACCATCTTGCTTTAACTACCTTGGGCTTTTGATCCTTCAAGCCATTGTCCTGACTGTCACCAGAGCCATCCAGAGGTTCATCAATACCACTGGACGTTTCCTCACTTTCATTCGACTCGGTAGTTGATGATTCTCTATGAGATTTAATTCTCGGTGGACGACCATTTCTGGCAGTTTTCCTAGGAGGAACTGGTCTTCTGTACTTGGCTCTTTGAGTATAATTATGGAAAGGGTGTTCACCCTAAAAAGTACCCAAAAGGTATAAATATTGATGGGAGAGTAATTTCTAGCATGAGTGGAATAATAAACATGACTGAGTATTAAATTATCCCAAAAAATTATATGCCAAAACACACCAGAAAATGAATCATAAGAGAACAATGAACTAAAATAAACATGTCTAATGTGAAGCAAAAAGTAAGCGAAACAAAAGCTTAAAGGTGGTTTTCAACTAATTCCAATCAGAATGCTCTCTCCTTTGAGAAAAACAATTAATAAACACAGCTTGATAAGTGGAGCAAATGGGAGTCAACGGTGGCAAGAAGCAGAAGGATAAAAGAAAGAAAACAACTGATACCTCAAAACAATTTAATACACTGTTGAAGTCTGATATATGATAATCAGTTTCAGCTTCTGTGAAGTGCCTCTTTATTCCAATGATTTCAGCTGGTAGAAGGTACGAATATTTCCGTAGATTGCATTCCCTTCTAGGATCAAAACTCCTAAAAGACGGCAATGATACAGAAAACAAGGGACAAAAATGAAATAATTATGTAAAAAACTGAAGCAGAACTCAAAATAAAATGACATGAAAATTAGGAACTTTATTCCATTAGAAACTATAAAAAGAAGCAAACAACAAACTGAAGCTCTCACCTCTGCGAAGGTAATATACCGAAGACTCTAATATTGTCAGGAAGATAAGAGTTAACAAATTCAGCCAGAGCAATGCCATTGGGGTCTCCCTTCCAAGCATAATCAGGTATCTCCATTTTCAAGGAGATCATTGTTGCCAAAGAGTGAACCTAAAATATCCATAGAAAATAATACAAGTTTCAGCACCAGCAACCTCAAATCAAGCACATACAAAATACTTGCGAGAATCTTACTCCTTTATCGGTTCGGCTGCTTCTGGCCCAGGCAATTTTATGCAGATCACCGTAGTTACTGTCACGGATTCCTCCAGCCTTGAAAATGGCAGTTTCCAGTTCATTTTCAACAGCTACATTACATCATTGCAATCTTTAGCATGTTCCAAACCTCATACTAGTTAAGTTCCAAACTAAAAATAAAAAGACCCTTTTCTAAGCTATCCAAAAAGAAGACATTACACTATTTCTTTAATTATAAAATAAACAGATTTATTTAATTCTAACCAAATGAGGTAAAGGAGGAAAAAGGGGGGGAAAGATGAAAAAGTAAGAAACAGCAGCTTACTAGTTAGCTGGTGTTCATCTCGCTGCAGCTGAAGGCCTGTAAAAGACAAGAAAAAGGAGAATACAGTGGCATTGATGAAGTTGAAAGCAAATTCAAAACTTGGGGAAAGGGAGAATAAGGACCTCTGTAGTCGGTACCGACGTAGCCGACCCTCATGACGACCTTCTTCTTGCGAAAAGGTTCCCATTTGGAGGCGGAGAGAGGGAGGGGCGGCTCCTTTTCTTCTACAGAGGACTGAGCAGTACTGCAAAGGATTCGAAAGGGTATTGATTTCAAAGAAGGGGGAGGCCTTGGCCTCGGCCTTGGAGTTTTCGTGACCCATGGAGCCAACGATACTCTCAGACAAGAGATGGTCATTGGCTTTGGCTTCCGGCTCCAACTTTTTCAGTTCGATTGCGGTTCCAGAGACACCGAAAGACACAACACGAATGGATATGGCGTTTGTTTGTTCTTGGGTGCAGTAAACGTATATTAAACGGTGCCGTTCAGTTCAACAAAACTTATAGGGTAAAGTTCACAAATGGTCACTAAACTTTGATCAATTATTCTATTTGGTAACCAAACTTTCAATTGGTTCAATGTTACTATTAAACTTTGGGTAATTATTTGATACATTGGCGGTGGAAACTAAAAGTTTCCACAAGTGCCTTAGTTTTAGGGTTTATGGACTTAGTTTAGGGTGTATGATTTAGGGTTTAGGTGTATGAGTTTTGAATTTAGGGATAGTGGTTGAAATTTATAGGTTGGGCCTATAATTTAGGGTTTATAGATTAAAAATATAATTCCTCACCACATTACCCTAAAAACTAAACCCTAACCTCTAAACTTTAAATTCTAACCCTAAACCCTAAATTCTAACCATTGTCCGTAAATTCTAAACCCCTAAACCCTACACCCTAAAACTAAGACGCTTGTGGAAACTTTTAGTTTCCACCGCCAGTGTATAGGATAATAATCCTTAAACTTTTAGTTTTGCTCCAATTTAGTGATGTGGTTGTTAAAATATTTTGTATAATAACATATTAAGTCTTTAATATCTGCACATTCAAATAATTTAATCCTAATTTGAAAGAAAATAATAAACTTAACCCTCGTTATTTACACATTATTACAATTTGGCACATTTTTAATTAAAAATAATTTAACTCTTAACTCTAAATCCTTAATCCTGAACCATAAACCCTTAATATCTTAAACCCTAAACCAACAAAAGAATACATTAAAAAAACATTAAATGTTAACAAGACTGCTACACATGGAGAATAATACATTAAATTGGTAACAAAGAAATGTTGTGTCATTGTATGTATTAAATGAGAATACTTGATTTTGCTATTTAGTTTGGATATCTCACTTAATTCATCCGGTTGTAATTTGTTTTCCATACCTCAAATTATTTTTTTGAATATGCTAGTATAATTCAAGGGTCAAATTATTCATTTTGACTTACACGCTTACAAATTGTAGTATGGCCAAACATTGTGCTTCTATGCAGCAAGTTGCATCACGGTTAAGACTTACTCGAGGCTCTGTTAGGCATTGTGTCTTGGATGGTGATGCTAATGGAGTTTTATTAATGGCTGACATTGTTCGATATGGTTTTCCCAAAAGAAACTGAGTTTCCCTCCATTAATTATCTGAGCCATGACGTTTGAAATTTTTATCTCACACCTGATTTTCTTATCGTAAAAAAATACGTCGGTCCATTTGAATTATATGCTCTTAGTTCATAGTTCCTGATTTGTGTGTGAGAAAGAGTCTCAAATCTTCCATCAATGATCTCTGGATGGAGTGAGTTTGATGCAAAAAAAAGTTTGATAACATAACAACATTGCTCAAATCTTTGTTTTATTACAGTACGGAGAAAATTAGAGCATTGCTAACCACTAATGAATTAAAGCTATCAAAAACCTTTCATTCCATTTTGGTTATTATATTTTAGTTAAAGGTTAAGGGTTAAATTATTTTTAATTAAAAAATGGTTAAATTGAAATAATGTGTAAATAATAAAGTTAAATTTATTATTATTTTTAAATTAAGACTAAATGTGTTATTATACAAAATATTTCAACAGCCACATCACCCATTTAACGGCTGTTAATGAATAAGTGGCCAAATTGGAGCAAAATTAAAAGTTTAATGATAACATTGAAGCAACTTTCAATTAGATTACTAAATTGAATAACTCATCATATTCCAGTGTCCATTTGTGAATTTTACCTAAATTTATATGATGAATGGTTAAATTCTTTAGAAGTAAGAGTGTTCAAACAACCGGTTCTGTTGTATCAAATTGAACTCCTAAAATTAATAATTATTGATCGAATCACAATTTTTCGAATTATTAATCAAACTGATTTAAGTCTGGTTAATTCTATCGATTTTGAATTAATTATAATTTTTTAGTAAGTTTTTAAGTTTTGATTGAAAATAATAATTTAAGTAGCAATAAATTGAAAATAACTTTTTTAGATACTTTTGTTTTTATATTTTTATTTTTCTTTATTTTAAGTTGAATTTAAACTTGAGATTATATTTTAAATATTATTGGTCATCGATAAGATTTAGATTTAGATTTAAAATTATATTATTTATATATTTATATTTCGATTAATTTGATCAATTAAGTGTTACAAAATAATTTATAATTAAATTAAAAAAATTAACTGTTAACCGACCAAACACTTAATTAACCGAACTAAATTTTAGTTCAGTAAGTTAATTAGATTTGGCCGAACGATAAACACCCATACGGTAAGACGGTAGATTTAATCCTTACTATAATTTTATCATTTCTAGGCCTTAAAACTTTTTAAAATATGCATTTTTAATCCTCAAGATCTGCTATCACGTTGCTGTGACATTTTTTATACATGTTTTTGGTTCGTGTAATGTTTTTCAAATTAAAGTGTCGTGGTTTGTATTTTTAGGCTTAATATAAAAAATATTTAAATTATACATTATTTTGCTTTAGTATCTAAGATTGATAAAATCACAATGATGAGACTAAATTTACTAAACATATATATAGTATAGGACCTTGTACGCAATTTGACAAGCATGAAATTTACAATTTTGTTGCATGTAAGGTTAAGGTATAAGGCGAAGAAGCAGTAGAGGGCTTGAAATTTTGTTGCGTTTTATGTCTTCAAGCTCTTATCTTTGTCTCCTCCTCCCTATCCATCTTCACTCTTCACTCTCGGCTGCTCCATTTCTCTTCCTCCGTTCCGTTGAACCCTACGCCGCCGTGGGAGCCCATGAATCCATCTCTTCTCCTTTCCCCTCCTTCTTCCTCTCATCCTCGCCCCCTTCTCTTATTCCCTTTCACCCCTAATCCCCTCCCCTCCACACGACGCCGTTTCAGGGCCTCTTTCCCCCGCAACTCCCTCTCTACCCATGATCAATCCCCTCCTTCCACCACCTCTTCCTCGTCGGAAACAGAAAAACCCAACATTTTCGGAGACCCCAAGGAGCTTACTGGCATCCAACCTTTGGTTCAGAATTTGTCTCCGCCCGTTAGACTAGCTACTTCCGCTGTCATCCTCGCCGGGGCTCTAGCCGCCGGATACGGCCTCGGCCTTCGCTTTGGTGGCAACCGGAATGCTGCCTTCGGTGGAGCAGCCATTCTCGGCGCCGCTGGTGGAGTCGCTGCCTATGCGGTGAACGCCGCTGTTCCGGAAGTTGCTGCTGTTACTTTGCATAATTATGTGGCTGCCTGTGATGGCCCCGAGGCCATCAAGAGAGAAGATATTGAAAATATTGCTAAAAAGTACGTCTTTTGAATCTTACCCAATTACTGTTGTGATTAAGGTGAAAAGATAATGTAAGTCTTTTTCAATGTTTAAAATAATTCAGATACGGAGTGAGCAAGCAGGATGAGGTATTTAACATGGAGCTTTGTGCTATCTACTCTCGGTATGTTTGATACTAATTAATCAATTCTCTTCTTATTTGAAAAAAAAGGGATTTCCTTGCAATGTTTGGTTCTGAATCTTTGATGGTTAAAGGTTTGTTTCATCTGTCCTGCCCCCTGGAGGTGAAAATCTCAGAGGCGATGAAGTCGAAACCATAATCAGCTTCAAAAATGCATTAGGGTTGATGACCCTGATGCAGCTTCTGTGCATATGGAGGTAATCTTGCGATGTTCATTCCACGTATACGTTTGTGTTCAATGGATATTTCAAAGTTGTTTATTTTATGTTGCTTGCTAGATTGGTAGGCAAATCTTTAGGTTTAGGTTGGAGACTGGAGATCGTGATGGTGATTTAGAGCAGCGGCGGGTCAGTCACTTGTCATTCTAAGCATCTGTAAACTATGAATTAGGAAACTAGGTGGATGTAATGGAGCTTGAACACTTTTAGTTTCTTTCCAGTGCAGGCATTTCAGAAGCTGATTTATGTTTCAACTCTAGTTTTTGGAGATGCGTCGTCTTTTCTTTTGCCTTGGAAGCGTGTTTTTAAGGTCACTGATTCTCAGGTACTTATCAATTATCACCATTATTTTCCAGGACTTCATTGCTCGTATTGTGTTATACACTCCCAATACTGTATTAATTATTTCTATTACTTTTTATGGCATCATGAATGGCACCCTGCCAGTTCAACTTTTGAAAATCCAATGACAAGTTCATGCTTCTCATAGAACTTGATAATAAGTCCATGTATACTATTTATGCCTCCAGGTTGAGATTGCTATCCGTGACAATGCCAAGCAATTGTATGCTTCCAAGTTAACTTCAGTTGGAAGAGGTAACACATAGATGTTCCTTCTGTGGTGTATTTTAGATTGATCATTTTAGAATCTGAGCCTCTGTGGTGGTTGTATGATTACCAAATAATACTGTTAATGTTAATATAATTTGAAATATTTATTTTCAGATGTTGATGATAAACTGCTCGTCTCCCTTAGAGAAGCACAACTGAAATACAAACTTTCTGATGAGGTACATTCTTCACAATTTTTGGCATTGGTGTTATTGGTATACAATTGTTCTTAATATAGTAGATCTCCTATTTGTAGCTTGCTAAGGACCTGTTGATCGAGCACAAAAGAAAGCTAGTTGAGGAAAATATTTCCGTGGCACTCAATGGACTGAAGTCTAGGGGAAGAACTGTGTACGATTATCAGATTCAATACCTAGACTTAATGCAGTTTATTTCTTTTCGACCAGAAAGTTTTCCTTAACGACGATGCTTAAATGTCTTCATATACTTCTGCATTGGCTTGTGATTATGAATGTTCTGTCCCTACTGTAAAATATTTAAAATTGTTGCTTTGGTACCAGTAGCTCAACTAATGAAATAAAGTTTTCAGTGGGGGAGTCAAGCAAGCTGTGGAAGAGCTTGACAAGATATTGTCATTCAATGATTTGCTTATCTCTTTGAGTAAACATCCAGATGCTGATCGTTTTGCCCGTGGGCTTGGTCCTGTCTCTCTAGTTGGTATGCTCCTTGGCCCTTTGATTAGATGCATGGCTATTTAGATCTTGTCATTTGTACTGCACTTATATATATTTAAGCATATAAGAAAACTGAGTCAACTGGGTGAAATTCTGTCTGCCTTTGTTTAAAATGGGTGAGCAAATCTGTTTTTTTACGAAGCTGTATTTATGATTAATGTTTATGATAACTAAGGTTTGAGCATCCCTAATCCAAAACCATTAACTACCATTATTTGTGACTGGCTCAGGTGGTGAGTATGATATTGACAGGAAGATGGATGACTTGAAGCTTCTATACAGAGCTTATGTAACAGATTCTTTATCTGGTGGTCGCATGGAAAATCATAAGGTAATTGAATTCCTTCTTTATATATTCTTGTTCAGTTTGCTCATGGTGGGTCTTAATAGCTTAGAGGTCAATGAACATCCAAATTACTTTATATAGCAGTTGTTACCTTTTCTGAAGCATTATGTCTATATTTTGTTTTAAACTAATCCTATGGGCAGAATCACCATCACTCCTGCAGAAAAAAATCTTACACTATACAGCCAGTGTAGTTTTGTTTTTTCTCCAACTTATTGATAGCAGAAGATAGAGTGCATGTAACCTTGCCTAAAGGAAATGATCCTTATTATGTCATGAAAAAGAATATCGAGCTGGTTTTTCTTGGATAGTGGTGTAAAGGAGGCTGGAACAGTAAACCTGCATAGTTATTTCATGTGTTATCTGTTAAGTAGTTGGTGGTTGTCCTGGTATTGTTCTTTCTATGTATGTTCAGGTGTAAATTCTATTACCTTTTCTTTTTACTATAGTTGTAGAACTGGTATGGTTATTATTAGTATTATTTTTAACTTTGAAACTTTCTGATTTTTTGGTAGTACAGAAAAGATGAAGGTTCTGGTGAAGTTTAAAATATCCAGGATATTACTCTGAGTGATTCGTTTCTCATTCTTATAATACATGAAAGCAAAGCACCATTAAGATCCACCTATTAATATATCCATTCTCCTGCTATTGATCTGGTTGCCTCCCTTTAATCTTCTTTATTCCCACCTCTTGGCAAAACCTAATAGCATCGAACTGGCTTCTCTTATTTCCCATATATAATTGTTAATTTTATGGGAACTCAGTCTGGTCTCCTTTTTTGTTGATTCAACTTATGAACTGTGAATGCATGGAAACTTTAAACTTATTAGTGCATAAACTGGCTGATAAGAGTCTTTCGTTGTTTTCTCAACAGTAAGAGGGGGAATTTGTTTCGTCAATTAAAACCAGTCCTTACTGCATTCCTTTTTCTATGTTCTTTGTCTTGGTTTACTAGGTTTTGGTGCATTATCTTTGTAATTCACTGCACATTGTCTTTTAGTTGCCTAATGACTGTTTCTTTTGTTGTCTGTGTTCAAACTTTAGCTTACTGCATTGAACCAACTGAGGAATATACTTGGTTTGGGTAATAAAGAAGCAGAAGCTATCATACTTGATGTCACTTCGAAAGTATATCAGAAACGACTTTCACAGGCTTTTCAGAGTGGTGAACTAGAGATGGCAGATAGCAAGGCTTCCTTCCTCCAAAATCTTTGTGAAGAATTGCACTTTGATCCAGAAAAGGCTAGTGAGATCCATGAAGGTATTAGAAGCGGGCTTGGGAAAAAGAAAAGCCTAATACTTTTTTTCTTCCCCATTAACGACTTGTTTTTCTGTTTTCAACCTTTGGATATTGTTTGGAGTTTCTGAAATGTCTATTTTGTTTCAAGAAATCTACCGGAAAAAGCTTCAACAATGTGTAGCTGATGGGGAGCTGGATGATAGTGATGTTGCGGCATTGCTGAAGGTGCGAGTCATGCTCTGCATTCCTCAGCAAATTGTTGATGCAGCTCACTCAGATATCTGTGGCAGTTTGTTTGAGAAGGTAAAATTGTGTCTCCTCGGCCTAGATATTCATTATTATAATACTAATTTCTCAGAATTTGGCCTGAACGGTTATTTCTTTGTCGCATGTTCTACCCTTGAAAATCGAATAAATACATGCTCTGACTTAGTATTGCACTAGCAAGTTGAACTGTATCTAGTCCTGGAGGTTGGATGAAAACCGGAACTATTGGTGGCATCAACACTTCTGTGATCATAATGAACCAGTAAAATGTTTAAGCCTTTTGATGACTGTCACTGTGTCACGTCGATAATGAAAACTGGGAAAATGAAAAATCTCACATGGATTATTGGACCTAAGCATGTGGTTAGTTGTTTCTTATTGCTGACCCTCATTTTCTTCTTTTAATTATAAATTATTGCTTCAGGCTGTGAAAGATGCCATTGCTTCTGGTGTTGATGGCTATGATGCTGATGTCAAGAACGCTGTGAGGAAAGCTGCACATGGTTTGCGATTAACAAGAGAAGCAGCTATGTCAATTGCCAGCAAGGCTGTAAGTACACACTATGATTATCTTGCGTCAATGGTTATTTTCATTTTGTTAAATTTAAGCTTTAGGCTTAACATCTTTCTCTCTGCTTGAAATCATGGTATATGTGCCCAGGTCCGTAAGATTTTCTTGAATTATGTGAAACTGTCTCGATCAGCTGATAATCGTACAGAGTCTGCAAAGGAACTTAAGAAGTTGATTGCCTTTAACACCTTGGTTGTCACGGAATTGGTGGCAGACATCAAAGGGGAATCATCTGATGCTCCACCAGAAGAACCTGTTAAAGAGGAAGTAAAACAAGATGATGAAGAGGATGAATGGGAATCCCTTCAATCTCTTAGGAAAATAAGACCCAACAAGGACCTTATGGAAAAGTTGGGCAAGCCTGGCCAAACAGAGATAACACTCAAAGACGACCTCTCGGAAAGAGACCGTATGGACCTCTACAAGACATACTTGCTATATTGTCTGACAGGAGAAGTCACCAGGATTCCTTTTGGTGCTCAAATAACCACAAAGAAGGATGATTCAGAGTATGTTCTACTAAACCAGCTTGGCGGGATCCTTGGGTTGACAAGTGAGGAGACGGTGGAAGTCCATCGGAGTTTGGCGGAGCAGGCTTTTAGGCAACAAGCTGAGGTGATTTTAGCTGATGGACAATTAACAAAGGCTCGGATTGAGCAGCTCAATGAGCTGCAGAAGAGTGTTGGCTTGCCTGGACAATATGCACAAAAAATAATAAAGAGCATAACAACTACCAAAATGGCAGCTGCCATTGAAACAGCTATTGGTCAAGGGAGACTCAACATCACACAGATAAGGGAACTCAAGGAATCAGGTGTTGATTTAGACAACATGATCTCAGAGAGCTTGCGAGAAAACCTCTTCAAGAAAACTGTAGATGAGATTTTCTCATCAGGCACCGGAGAGTTTGATGAGGAAGAAGTCTATGAGAAAATCCCAGCAGATCTCAAGGTTAATCCTCAGAAGGCAAAAGGGGTTGTTCATGATCTCGCACGAACTAGATTGTCCAATTCACTTATTCAAGCTGTGGCACTTCTACGGCAGAGAAACCGAGAGGGAGTGGTAAGGAACATTGAAACTTGGTTTCATGTACAATAGTTTTTGTTGTCAAAAAACTTGTATTACTGCCTAGATTCTAAGGTGCTTTGTTGCTTGTTTTATAGGTTTCCTCACTTAATGACTTGCTAGCTTGTGACAAGGCCGTGCCTTCGGGGCCGTTATCATGGGAGGTTCCAGAGGAAGTAGCTGATCTTTTTGGTGTATATGCAAAAAGTAATCCTGATCCTGAAAAGTTGTCCCGTTTGCAATATCTGCTTGACATAAGTGATTCAGTGGCGGCAGCTGCCCAAGAAATGGAAGATGGAACACTATCAGTCGGAGCAGAGGAAGAGAAGTTTGTGTTTTGAGTGTTTGCTTGAAATGTAGAGCCTTTTGTTTAGGAAGCTCATTTTTGAAGGCCTTTTATGTTATGAAGTTGAAAGGAGAAAGAAGAGTTGTAGGATTAGGATAAAGGCGTTTGATCTTTGATTGCTTCCTTTTTCTTGCTTTATCTATGTTTCCCTTGACACTTATTATTTTGTACCGAGTGGGGGAGAAAGGCATTTCCCAAAAAAGTCTCTTTATATATAATAATAATAAGCTCAATATGATGATTTTGTGACTTATGTCATTCTCGTCCATGTTGAAACCCACATCTTCTTAGTTATTACAGTATTAACAATATTAATCAACTTAAAACTTGGTCAGCAGTAGTTAATTTATTATATTTATGAATTCCTTAACATTGTCCATTTTGTTCACTCAAAAAAGGGTAATTATTTGCAAATCAAATAGTAACGAGATAATCAATTATTATCTGTATGTGTATGCCTACTGAAAAGAAAACGATCCACTGTCGGTGTCATCTACATATATGAAGCAAACATTGATTTTCCAACAAGGAGAAATTGGAGGCATGGTACATGAACACTACAGATTTTGTTTTTACAACTCACACACACCCTTGGCAGGAGCAAATCACTGCCTCACACGCACATACCACAATCGAATCGATCTTAGGCTAATCTTGGGAGTGAACATCCAAGGCCAATGGGCCAAGCACTGAGTTCAAGAAATGTCTAATAATATAGTTTTCTTTGTTATCAAATGAACAAGTGAAATTGCAGGGCTCTTGGTAAGAAAGCAGAGACTTGAATTGGTGCCTGCCTGCAGAGTTGGCAAATGACACATGGTAAAAGGAGAAGTACCAAGGGTGATCAATTTTCAAAATCTGTATACTATGTGCAATATCCTTCATTTTCTTCAACATAATAAACAAGCAATTCTTTAGCTATAAAGATAAACCAAGTGCTCAAAATATGTAATTCATTTTAAATATTTAGAGAGAGGTACGAGGTTCTTGATACTGTGTAGCAATAATTATTTCGCATAGAATTCATCCAAAGATAATGCAACTATTTAGGCAGCACAAACACCAATAATGGTTAAACAACAAGAAATGTTAGCTTATATATATATATATAACTAAATAAAGCCCAAGTAGAAGATGCAGCACTTTCCAAAATTATCCACATAAGCCATAAATTATGTAATTTTACATGTATGATTGAGGTCACCGTGACAGTATGTTACAGTACCAGTCTTTTTACTAAAACATCATGACTAAATTAACATACTCCAAAGAAAAGAAAGAGAAAAAAGCTCTTCCTGCTTGTGGAAGATGCTCCTGAGGTTCAAAAACATTCCCAATAGGATGTGAGCATCCAGAATCACATATAAATGACATTTTTTTACTGTTAAGCAATCACATAGACATATTAAGCAATGTTCATATGGTCAGAGCCTAGTTCCTTCTAACTTCCCAGCTCCGGGACCGGGGTGGACCGAGGGGGCGTTCGTCCCCTTGCAAATTTGAAATTCGTATATGATTTAGAAAATTTCTAATATTTTCTATTGAAAATCTATTTTCACCCCTAAAATTATATAAGTTCACCCCCTAACATAAAGTATAGAGTTCGTCCCTGTCCTAGCTCAAGTGTCATTGTCAAATGTACTCTAAAATAAAGCATGGCATTGAGTTCTACTGTTAGTAAATACCAGAATCCCATTCAATTCCCATGAACAAGCAGTAGCAGTAACGAGAGTATATTAGGATTTGATTGGCAGTAACTTAAAAAGAATAAATGCAAGGAGTTAATAAAATCACGTACTCGTATTCTTATGTCATCGTTGATGGATGTTGCGAATTGCAGCGTTGATACTCTTGCAATCAAAATCCATGCTCTTCATCCAGTTCTCGAAGTCTCCAATTTCCTAGACACCAGTCGTAATTAAGTTAAAAAAAAGTGAAGGACGAGTGAGATGAGATAAGAAAGGCGAAAAAAAAACCTTAACAGCAGTGTTAATGGCGTGAGAAGCGGCGAGCCATTGATCGGTCTGCTTCATGAAACGAGCAATGGTAGAAGCCAAAGCACGGATCTCCGCCTCGATTCGCTTCTCGTTTATAAACGCCTCTTGCACACCGCCATTCACGGCCTCCACCAACAAATCCGACACTCTCCCCGCCTTCCCAATCGCATCTTTCTTCGCTTTCTCTGTTCCAATCAAATTCCTTTTTTTATAAATTACTTGATTAACAACTTGGAACCACAAAACTGAAATTAACAGGGGGAGAGGAGGAAATAACCGGACCGGCCTGATCCCGGAGCTGGAGGGAGTTCTGATGGTGATGATGGTAGATTTGGATCAGAGAAGATTCGAGATCTCCTGAGCCGGGTTGGGATTTGTCCGTCTCGGATGGGGATAACACGCGCCCACGCGTCTGGGTAAGCTGCGTTGAGTTCATTTCTGGCTCGGTTTGCTTTTCTTGGATTTCTGGAGTTCGTGTTTGTGTTGCGTTTGATTGTACTTAAGTCAACTGCTTTAACAGTAATAGTATTTTATTCGGACTTCCACCCAAATGTCCGTACCTACTTCTTTGGGCCCGAATCCAAATCGTCTTTAAACCTGCCCATTTCCGTATTTACGTTTACACCTTTAAAAAAATTAAATTTAGGGTTTAAAATTAATGTTTAAGATTATATTTTAAGATTAGATTTAAGGAATTGTGGTATAATATTTTAGAGTTTAAAGTTTAAGGTATAGCCTTTTTAAAAAACAATGGTTTTAAGGATAGCTTTTAAGGTATGTATATATAGATTGTTGGATAAAGTATATAAATAGTCACTACATTATGTCAGAATGATGTTTTTGGCCACCGAACTTTCGGTTGTTATAAAAATGTCCATTAAACTTTTAATCCGATTTGCAATATTGTCATTATTTTTTTTTTCAAATTTTATAAAATAGTCATTCAAACTTATCAAATTATTATAAAATAGTACTTAAACTTATAAAAATTTATCACTAGTAGAGACCATTTTGTAACCGAATAAAAAGTTAAATAATCATTTTGTAATTTTCAAAAGTTCAATAATATACCAAGTCTTAACATGTCACGTCAGACCGTGCCGAGGCAGCAGACCTTAACAAATGAGTGGCCGTTTTGTTACTTTTTGATAATATTAGTGATTGTTTCCTTACTTTTCACACTTCGATGGTGAAAACAAAAACTTACTCAAACTTCAGTGATCATTTATGTAGTTTGCCCCATAAAATATTCATTAATTTGCATAAAAATACACACAACATTGTCCCTATTGGAACATGATCAAACATCAACATGCAAATTGATTTCCCCCCTAATTTTATTTTGTTGAAATATTTTTTCTTAATTTCTTTGGTTGGATTCATTCATAACGACGATATAAATAACTAATTAGGCCTCCTGCAATTCTTCCGGATTTCACCATTTGATCCGGTGAGCGGCGTAATATCTCCCATCTTTATCATCGCACTAACAAAATCCGAATAAAATGTCTTCACGTTGCCACTGTATGTTTTAACCAACGAATCCGTGGATCCGCCATTGAAGAGTATCTGGTCCGAGTGGAGCAAACCCTTTTTGTTCAACAGGTTCTTGAAGTACTTCAAATCAAAAGAATTCGGGGTTTCCACGTCCAAGGGTGCAAAGTTGTTGTCCCCTGATCCGCCGGCTCTCGGGCAGCTACGTTGTCTTGCCTTGGCAAATGAACCGTCGATGTTTGTTTCGTTGTATATCCGGTTTCTAAAGACCACACACCTCGCCTGCCCGATCGTGTGAGCCCCTGCGGAAACAATCTAAAGTAAATGCAGGTCCGAACAGATAAAAGAAATAGTGCAGGTAAGAATCGTATATTATACCAGATAGTGCAACCATGTCCTTTGCAGACAGGCCTCGTGCTCGGAATCTGTTGATGAGTTGGGTGAGGTTGGCCGTAGGAGGAGGGATGACACCACTGTTTGCAGCAGATAAGCTGGCGGTCTTCGAGTCCCTTCTTCCGAGCTTAACATCCCAGTCGGGACCTCCGAGCTTTACGACGGAGTCCCGAGCTGCGATGGCTAAGATATCAGCACAGGAGACTACACCGGGACAAACTTTCTCCACCTTGGCCTTAATGGCATCGACGACCTCGAATCCTCTCACGGAATTATTGTTCGGAGCCGCGGTTTTCTCCCCCGTGAAGGAAGAAGTGTCGTCTAGGAGTATCGACCCATCACAACCCTGTCACAATAATACATCAAACATATAGTAGTTAATTAGTTGTTGAGTCCAGGAATGGAATTTCGTTTATGCATGCATGGTTTGAAAGGCATTTTGACAAGTATTAACCATACCGAATATATATACACATATGGGTGGGGTAAACTTTTGACTTTATATATAAAAGAAGATTGATGCCTTTTAACGTGAAACTTCATTATTAAATTGAATGGTGTGCGCGTGTAGAAGGAAAAGGGTTTACATTGACAAAACAGTCGTGGAAGAACAAGCGGACGAGTGAGGCACCCATGCGGGGCTCTTTCGACACTGCTGATTTGACTACCGACTTAACCGTAGACAACACCTTCGGACACGATTTGGAGTAGAAATTTGTGGAGAGCTGAGCAGAAGTAGTACTTCCCAAGATCGAAATCACCAGAACAAACACGACACTAAATGGAGAAGCAGCAGCCATTTCTGTTTATGTTTGACAAATTATAAACTAGAACAAGATAGGAACTGAAGAGGTGTTTAGATTAAGGGATGGTGGTAGCATTAGCCAATAGGGGTAATATATATACACAAACATAGAGGCGTCTGGCACAGTGAGACCGGCAGGTGACCTAATCTTTAAGACCAAGCTATGCAAGACTTGGTATTTGGATGTCGAGAAATTAACGAGTTTGATTGATGAAGACCGACGATAATATAGGTATAAAAAGGATGGAAATCTCGTCCCTTTTCGGTGCACCTACTTATGCCCCACACTCAAAATTAGGTTTAGTGTTTAGTGTTTAAGGTTTTAGGTTATGGTTTATAGTTATAATTTAGGAAATTTAGGGCATGTTGTATTTTTTAAGGCGTAGGGTTTACGATTTAAAATTTAGAGTTAAGATTTAAAATTTAATTTTATAATATTTTTTTTAGTGTTGGGTATAAATAAAAACACCGAAAAGGGTAGACAATTTTTTATTGTAAAATTATAAGTTTACTGAGTATATTTCAAAGAATCTCACATCTCTCTTTTATATTATTTGTTTTGAGTTTAAATAGAGAGACTTGATATTGGGATTGTAAGAGAAAAATATAATGGTGGTTACGCGCACATGAGGTTTTGCTAAGAAGTTCAGTATAGTTAAAACCGATGAATTTTTTCATGTGCATGAACTAGAGGCCCGATCTATTTTTATTATTTTTGTTTTTATTATTATTTAAATTCATTTTGGACCATCCATTTTTTTGATTAATTTTAATCATTCATTTAAAAAAATATCTTTATTCTTAACCATCTATTTTATTTTTGATCGATTTGCCCTTGTCTAATTACTATTTTTAGATGCCCTTTTTAGGCATGCATGGTACTATAAATACCATGCACATATGTCTTCATAATTCATCTTAAAGTAGAATCATCTACTTACTTTCTTCTTCTTTCTCTCATTTTAAACACCTTTTAAAAGCTGAGTATTCATTGGTTCTTTGCTCTTTCTGTTGCCTGCTTTAGCAGAAGTGTTTATTGAATCCTGGAGGGTACGCTTCACCGCGAAATATCTTTAAGGATAGTGTTTAGTGCACGCCTCAAGCAAGTCTTATTTTCAACCCTTTTCGGTTTAACCAAACATTTTTCCTACAATCTTAAGGATACTTCTCCCATTTCCTATTTTAAACCGAAAACCTGTGACCTCTTAACAAAGATTTTCATTGGTGTTGCTGTTGTTGTTACGTTGTTCGTGCAATACTCTAGTGCGTCCCTTTACAGTCACGATGTTGTCTATACATCATAATTTGAACTCCACTGCTAAAATAGGTATGTATTGTCTATGAATTTTTTAGGGCGCTTTTAGATAATAATTTTATTTATCTATGCTATAATGTTGAATTATTATTCTTATGCCTAATATATATGCTTACAGAATTTTGTGAATTGAACTTTAAGCATGATTGAAGTTGGTTACAAATTTAAAATAATATTTAAAAAAACAAGAAGGAAAAGGAAAATTATTTTATGTGTGGCGGACTTCATAATTGATTGTTGGTATAATGTGAAAGTGCATGTCTAGGATTGGTCCTATCAAAGACTTGGTATTTAAGAGTGTATTTTACACCACCTCTCTTTCATAGGAACCTACCTGGTGCATTATTCATTGACTATGCCCACGATTTTTATCTTCAATTATGATGACACATTGAGCCACCATATAACTTAGTGCAGAAATTTAATGAGAATGATTATCTTGTTAAGCCAAACATTAATTTAGTTGAAATAGATGTCGTTGATTTTATTGAGCCAAATTTTAATTTGGTTGAAGCAGATGAGATAATTTTTGTGACCATTTCTCAAAGTTGATATATTTACGAATACAAAAGAGTGGATGACAGACAATGGTGCTACTAGGCACATATTTATGTCATACCCCCTTACGGAGGAAGGGAAGAAATTGTCTATCTTAAACACCGTTTGAAACTGCACAAATATTTGAAGAGGCAAGGTATTATTCAAAGTTAAAAAAATCTTAGCCTAAGTTTCCTTCAAGTGTGACGAATCGAGAATATATTATGTGAAAAAGGGTTTGTAACATGTTTATTCAAAATTATTAGGCATGCTATTTATATGTCTTGTATGATTAAATGTTATGATGATTTATGTGACATGTTAATGTGAAAATTTATATTGTTATGATTGATTTGACATGCTAATATTAATATAATTTGTAAAATGTGTATGTTGAATTTTCTATGTGAAAATGATTAGAACACCTTAAGTTTATAAAAGTTATATGTTCTTAAAATATTTTTAAGTGTAGGGTTATTTTGCCAAATTTATGCTTCTAGTTCGCAAGAAAAAAATAATTGTTTTTAAAGTGTTAGATTGCATGTTCACAATGTTGCATATATGCTTTGGAGAATAACATATTTGCTTGAAATAAAATTGTTAAACAAACAATGACTATAATTTATGTCAATTTTAGTAGTATATTTTCGAGTTATATCATATTTTATTTCAAGAATAAAAGAATGGGTAAGATAAATGAGATGTTTATTTTGCTTAATGACTATAATGAAAAAGAAATCATAATTTGTGATCTATCTCCTTTTATAAATTGATGTATCATTAAAATTGTACGCTTGTTTCCTCTAATTTATGAGCTAAACTTATTTAAAACCTGATTATGAACATAATGATTTGAGAAGATCTGAACGACCTAGAATTGTAAAATTCTTTGGAAGTATTATTTTTTATATTTATATTTGGCTGAAAATGATACAATTTTTCTGAATCGACTTCTTCTTACGATGCTTTTCTTTTGAAAATTGGTTAATATTGAATGTAACTCATTTTTACAACGTTTGTAAATTAATTTTTTACTTCATAAAACAGAACTTATCAATTGGAAACAAATTCTTTTTACAAAGAAATTTTAAGAATAATTATTTTATAAATATATATTGCAAAAGTTTTTACTTAAAACAATATAAATTTTTTGATATTTTTATTCTATTTACAAAAAAAATTATTGAAATCTTTTTTTTCTAGTTTCAATACAATTTTTTTTATCAGCCAAATGGACATTAAAGTCATATTTTTTTGTTACTCAAAAGTATATAGTGAACAACCCGAAGAATGCATCGTATCAGGTCGTGAAATTAAAATTTGTAAATTTCTCAAATCATTGTATGTCTTGAAACAAACTTCCAAAATTGTGGAATGAGAAATTTAATCAAGGGATAAGTGAAAATATGTGTGATTATTTGTTTGTGTTGGTAGCATGTTTATCTTAATAATATTTTTTGTTTATATCAAATCAAATAACGATGTTTGTGTGATTATTTATTTATGTATTGATTACATGTTTATCTTAGTAAATATTATGTGAGACTAAAAGATATCTTGCTTCAATGAAATACATAAATGAAGCAAATGCCATATTGAGTATTTAAATCATGAGGAAGCGTGGTAGCAAAATGCTATCACAAGAACATAACGTTGAATTTTTAAGATGTTTGGATATATTGATACCAAACCTGTGAATACTCATTATGATGCTAATATTCAAGTGAGAAAAATATACATGTGATCATGTTGCTCAATCCAAGTATGCACAAAATTATTAAATTTTGATGCACTTGATGAATTTTACTAAACCTGAGATGACATATGTTATTTCTCAATTGAGCTGATATACACAACTCAAATCATTATTGTTGAGTTGATGTAGTGAAGTTAATAAGATATCAAAAGGATATCGTGAGTTATGATATTCTAATTAGTGGAATACACGTTGTATTAAAAAGATACAATGATAATTGAATATAGTATTCACGTGAGACTAGAGCTACTAGTGGTTATGTATTCACCCTTAGAGTTAGAACACTATCTTGAAAACTAGCCAAATAGACATTTATAGAAAATTTACTATGAAGTTTTCATTTATTGCATTAGAGTTGACTAATAATGAAGTTAAGTGAATTCTTCCATTTCTTAGCATGTATAATAAAGCTAAGTGGTAGAAAAATTTCTTAGCTTGTGTAATGAAGTTAAGTGGTAGAATTTTTTTTCCCTGAACAATAAAGCTAATTGATAGAAAAATCACTTAGCATGTATTTGAAGTTGAGCGGTTAAAAACCCCTTTAGCATGTATTTCATTAGGCACGGAAATAATAGATTCAATGTCAATGCGTTATGATTGCCAAGTAGTAATAGACATTGCAAAGAATAAAAACTTTCAAAGGTTAAACTACACATATTTGCCTAATGACATGAGGTAATAAAGCAGCTACAAAAAGATGAAGTGATATCAATTGATTATGTGAAGTTAGAAATGATTTTGGCCAAATCATTCAGCTAAACCCCTGGAAAGAAAATTAATATGTGAAACATCGAGGGGAAAAGGGACATATGCCAATATAAGAAATCAATAGTGATGGTAACCCAACCTTTGTGATTGGCGATCCCATGAAGAAGGTTCATATGGGTAATAACAAGTCATTGATTGATCTTGTAGAGAAAGCACTACATTATTTTTTTGTCCCTTCCTATGGTGTAAATAGTGCTAAAAACTACAAGGATGATGAGGGTGAGTAAAACTCTTAATCAAGTTCATAGCCTTTATAGGTGGTGTATTGACCTGCAAATTACATTTGATGACTTGACCTTTATAAGTGTGAAGTGGGGCCGCTTCTATGAGATATATGATAAAGTCTCTAGAGCACTTATGAAAACCAGACACGCGCAAGGCCTATTAGCGCACAATCGCGATAAAGAGCAAGAATAGATATAATGTGATTAATGAGAATGTTAGCTTACAATAATGAGTTATTGGTCATAGAAACGTGTTTCACCAATTACTCTGTAAGTTATGTCGCATTTTTTTAAGTTTTGGTTCATAGTCCAGAAAGACACCAGAATGAATATGTTATGTCAGAATACTCAGCTAAACCTTTTTATTTATCATTCTTTGAAATATGTGTGGGATTGTTGTAAAATTATAAGTTTACTTAATATATTTCAAAGAATCCCACATCTCTCTTTTATATTATTTGTTTTGAGTTTAAATAGAGAGACTTGAATTGGGCTTGTAAGAGAAAAATATAACGGTGGTTACGCACACATGAGGTTTGGTTAAGAAGTTCAGTCCAGTTGAAACCGGCGAATTTTTTCATGTGCATGAACTAGAGGCCCGATCCATTTTTATTATTTTTGTTTTTATTATTATTTAAATTCATTTTAGATCATCCATTTTATGATTAATTTTAACCATTCATTTCAAAAAAGCATCTTTATTCTTAACCATCCATTTTATTTTTGACCGATTTGCTCTTGTCTAATTACTATTTTTAGATGCCTTTTTTAGGCATGCATGGTACTATAAATACCATGCACATACGCCTTCATAATTCATCTTAAAGTAGAATCATCTATTTACTTTCTTCTTCTTTCTCTCATTTTAAACACCTTTTAAAAGTTGAGTATTCATTGGTTCTTTGCTCTTACTGTTGCCTGCTTTAGCAGAAATGCTTGTTGAATCCTGGAGGGTACGCTTCACCGCGAAATATCCTTAAGGACAAAGTTTAGTGCACGCCTCAAGCAAGTCTTATTTTCAACCCTTTTCGATTTAACCAAACATTTTTCCTACATTTTTATCCTATAAAAAACATGTTAGTCATTAATTTCAGGAATTGATGGAGGAGAGCATCAAGTTTTCAAACACATTGGGGTCCATGGTTCCTAAAAGCCATGCAGGACTAGAATACATACCTAGCTACAGGCTACAGGAGTATTAGGTCGTGTAGGAATAGGACATTGAAAAAGTTTTCAACCTCAGCCAATCACTTTGTTATCCATTAACTAACGGGTTTTACTACTGATAATGAAAGCTTGAACTGTAATTTGCCGAATTTTGCCATTCTCACTATTTATTTTAGCATCAACATGTATTTTTGATATTGGTGATTGATTTCACTGTTCCCCGTTCCTATTATGCTTACCAAACTAAAACCTAATCAATCGAGTTGACAGCGTCTCACTTTCTCAATAATTTAGCTAGACTCATCACAGAATTTAAGGGGGAGCAATATCACACTTACTATCAATCATGAAAACAAAAACCAGAAAATTTTCAATAATTAAAGTATAATTTGGTTATAACACATTGATTTTTTACGTTATCCGGCTACAACAAAACATGTTTATATCAATCATGAAAACAAAAACCAGAAAATTTTCAATAATATTAGACATTGCGCGGCCTTGACATAAATAACACCACAAAATGTAAAATTCATGCGTTTTAAGGGAAATACCGAAGTATTTAAGTACCTGTAGTGGCTGCTTCCTATTTACTTTAATTGAGTGTTATTATGGGATAAAAATTGTCTGTCTCAAAATTATGTCATTTTTGGTGCTTCCACTTAAAAAAATGAGTTTAGAGTTTAAGGTTAAAGTTTATGGTTAGGGTTCAAAAAAATATGAGTACGATATATTTTTAGGGTGTAGGATTTAAGGTTTAAGATGTGAAATTTAAAGTTAGGATTTAAAATTTAACTTTTTAAATTTTTAGTGTGGGGCATATAAAGGGACATAATTAAGGGTAGAGTACTTTTATTCGTTATTATTAGTAAAGCATTTTACAGAAAATATCTTATACATTTTCTTTTGCTTGATTGGTATAAAATAATTTAGTTGGTGTAATCAATTTTTTTAAGTCAGTGTTAATGGCTTCTGATTTTTGAAAAATATACTATCTGTTGTGAATAAAATAATGAATAACAACGAACAAGTATAAAAGAACAAAGAGATGAGTGAAAGAGGGAGATTCATATTATTATCAAAAATTAAAATTGTGTATAATACCTTAATCTATTTATAGGCATAAGAAGTACATAATACAATGAAAATCACACTGATTAGGGTGCGACTATTGAATGAAAATCGCGTCCTGCAGGAAGCGACTTTTGAAAATCGCACCATACAGAGCGCGACTTCTTCATAACCCTAACGCAATAATTAAATTTTCAACCGATGCAATTTATTAACGCGGAAATCGCGGCCCACACAAGATAACTTCATCTTATCGCGACGAGTCATTTGAAATTCTCGTGGAAGTTGCGTTCTATAGAACGCGACTTTAATTTTTTTAAATTAAATACCGAATAATATAATGTACATCGGACAGAAGTAGGTACAACACAATTTACCCTGACGTGGGCCGAATGAGAAATATTTTTCCAAATATTATTTTTAAAAGATATTTTTTCAAATAAATTCTCAAAAGAAAATATCTAGCAAAAATACCCAATGTTCTCCTACCTTATTATATCTCTTTTTTTCCCTCCCATAGGTGACCTGTAGCTATCACAATAATTAGGTAAGATATGGTCTCACACATAATCAGGACGAAGTCAGAATTTGAGTTTAAAATTAAATAAAAATGTTTGAAAATAAGATAAATGTATAAATATTCTTTTTAAAAAAATTTATTTATAAAAACAAAAGTAAAACAATATATAGGGGGCGATTATCTCTCCATAGTTGTCCTTGCACACACTGACTTCAAATTTGAACTTGAGATTCATAAACACTATTATCTTTCTGGTGAAAATATTCAATGATCTAATCAGTTTGTTTGGTATAAAAAGATCTAATCAGTTTGAAAATTAGAACACGCTGTCCCTACTACCCCAGCTAAATTACAATCCTGACATTTCCCCATACATATATATTTGGCTTGAATTTAAATTTTATTTGTTACGTAAATGGTATGAATGAAATGTATGTACGGTGATTAAATTATTTGAAATTCAATATAATATGTATTTGAATCCATCAAAACCGAAACATATTAAAAATTAGGGAAAACTATATATTTAGTACCTTAATTATGCATGCATTACTGTTTTAGTACTCCAACTATTATTTTTGGTAAAATAGTACCTAATGTTACGTTTTTGTTTTGTTTTAGTTCTTTTGCCGTTTAAAATCAACATAAATGGTAACTTGACTTGGGTTAATAACAATTTTAGTCCAAAAACTTATACAATCTATCAATTTAGTCTAAAATTCTATCAATTTAATTATTATTTTAATTTTTAGATTAAAATTGTAAATTCCTTATTTTTCTTCTTCTTCTAGCCGAATACATTTTTTTGAGTTTTGGACTTTAAAAAATATGTTATGAATAATAAAAACTTTAGGAGTTGGAGATCAATGGGGGCTAATGCGGAGTACATTGGAGGACTCAAACTCCATGATTGGTATACCAGTGAGAATACGATGGGGTGGGAAAAGGATGAGACAAAATTCTATCAGAATTAAGATGATGTTCTAAATTGATGAATCTTGGGCTAAATTGACAATTTATATAAGCGTTTTGAACTAAAATTGTGATTATATCAAACCACGTCATCATCTTAGTTAGTTTTTAACGAATAGGTACCAAAACAGAACAAAAACATAACGTTAGGTACCACTTTGCTAAAAATAATAGTTGTGATACCAAAATAGTAACGCGTGCATAATTAGATACTAAATAGTATGTAGTTTTTTCTAAAAATTATACTCTAGAGATCTCATTACTCATTTTATATTATTTTTAGAATTTAAAATTTGAAATTAGCCTCAAACACTACGTTTATATAACCCTAAACTTTAAACTTATTTTTTTAGATATTAATATTTAATACATTGCCAGTGTAAAAAAAGTTTACATAAGTTTTTCAAGCAGGGGCGAAACTAGACATTTGTAAAGGAGGGGACCAAACTGAGACTAAAAGTTTTGAAGGGGGCTAAAATAAAATTTTATAAAAATTGAAGGATTAACACACTGATTTTACCTTTTTTTTCTTAAAGAAACTAATAAATTGGCGGGGGCCACATCCCCGTAGGCCCCCGTGATGTTCTGCCACTGTTTTCAAGCCTAAATCTAAAATTTAAATTTTTAACTTTAAAACCTTAAAAATCTAACCACAAACCCTAAACCCTAAAATTTAACCATAAATTTTAAATTTTAAACCTTACAACAAAATCCTCTAACCTCTAAACCCAAAACTATAAATAACCTCGCTTGTAAAAACTTTATTTTTCACCTTTATTGTATAAGATAATAATTTTTTTAATGTTAAAATATAAATAAAAGCACCGAATTTCTATTCTTTATTTACAACTAAAGAGGATTTTTACCCGAAGAAAGAAGCTAACAAAAGCTGCGAGCGAATGGTTTTAGTTATTGGAAATGGAAAGCCGCCTCATTAATTAATTAATTCATTAGCCACTGAATAATATATATAATATAATATTCCTTAGGTGGAGCTGGTAGGTTAGCTCAGGGTTGTTTTGGGGTATATTTACTACAATATTATATTTCAATTTTTTTTCTTCAGAAATAGGGATCCCATCAGATTATTTACATAATTAGGAATATTCAATGTTCAAAAGTTGAAGACCTTCAGCCCACCATCCGACTTTGAACAGTGTTTTTCAAGCTGGTTTACTGTTCAAAGTCGGGCTGCTTTCCTACCCTTTTTAAAGAGGCCACGATGACATGTGGCGGAAGCTGGGAGGGTTGGGCACTGTTCAAAGTCGGACTGCCCTCCCCCCGACTTCAAACAGTGCACCAAATAATGGTGCGGGTGGCAGGCGGGTGCAGGATTCACGGGTGGCAGCCTTTAAATTTTCTTTTTTTATTTATTTTATTTTTTATTGGTTGATTGGGAGGTGTAATTTATGTGGTTGAAAGTGAAATGAGGTGAAGATAAATAGGGGTTGTGTTGAATGTTGAAGGTTGAAGAAAGAAGGTTGAAGAAAGAAGAGAAATATTTTGAAGAAAATTTGTGAGTATTTATATTTTATTTGAGAAAATTATGTTAAATTTATATTTGTAATGTATGTATTTTTTTGTAGTTATATTTTTTTTATTTTTTCAGATTAGTTTTTTTTTAATTTTTTAGATGTTAGAATTTTGAAGTTGATGTTTGAAATATTGAAATTTTGTGTTAAATAGGTTGTTGAAGAGGAGAAGAAGATATTTTGTGAAGAGTTTGTGAAATAGAGATTTGAAGAAATATAGTAAGTATAATGCAATTTTAATTTGGTGGTTAAATTTTATAAATTTATGAAGAGATTAATTTGTTGTTTTTTTATAATTTTGGAGTTGATATTTGAAAATTTTAATTTTTGAATATCTCTGTTGTTGTTAATTTTATGTTAGAATTTATAACATTAATTTTATGTTAGAATTTATAAAAACAGTGGTTAATACTTTACGAAATGGTCACTAAATAGTGAAAAACGTATTAAATAAATTTGAAAAGTTCTAAAATTTTGTATGCTATTAGAAATATTGTTTTTAAGGTTTCTGTTAAAATTTGGTAATTTTTGGAAATCGTCTGGTAGATGAAATCGAATAAAAACTGTATTTAATATTTTACGAAATGGTCACTAAATAGTTAAAAACGTAGTAAATGAATTTGAAACGTTCTAAAATTTTGTATGCTATTATAAATATTATTTTTAAAGTTTCTGTTAAAATTTGGTAATTTTTGGAAATCGTTTGGTACATAAATTCGAATAAAAACTGTTTTTAATACTTTACGAAATGGTCACTAAATAGTGAAAAACGTAGTAAATGAATTCAGAACGTTCTAAAATTTTGTATTCTATTAGAAATATTATTTTTAAGGTTTCTGTTAAAATTTGGTAATTTTTGGAAATCGTTTGGTACATGAATTCGAATAAAAACTGTTTTTAATACTTTACGAAATGGTCACTAAACAGTTTTTTATTTATAATATCTAGTATTATTTTTAATTCCGTAAAATTCAACGAAATTCAAATTCTAAGCATTTATTTAGTTATTTAGTAGTAGTAGTGTAATAAATGTATTAAAATGAAAATTTTAATTGCGTAAAATTTTACAAAATTGAGTGTCGGGTTATAATATATTCATACTTATCATGTAGGATGGCTGAGCAAGCTCCTGTGTTGAGATTTCAGGATGAACACATTAGTAGTTTGCCGGTTCCTGAGATGGTACAATTTTGTTAATAATTTATTTATTAGAAATTCAATTCAATTATGTTAATAATATTTTGTTTGGTTAATTCCTTTATTTATTGATGTGTTAATTACAGGATTTTGAGGATACATTTAAACATCACCTGACCATGGCAAAAAATCCTCCGCACGGTCGAATCACTGAATGGTTGCAACAATCTGGATTTTATTATGCGACATTCCTTCGAGGGTACAAGTTGGTGCCCGGGTTGATTGCTGCTCTGATTGAGCGTTGGAGGCCGGAAACCCATACGTTCCATATGCTGTGTGGGGAATGCACGATCACACTTGAAGACGTGGTCATGCTTATTGGGGTGCCGGTAAACGGGGCACCATTGATCGGGGAACCATTGACCGGGGAACCTTCGATCGACCAGACTGAAGTTAGTCCTGAAGCACTTTGTGGTTACTTTCTCGGGAAGGTGCCGGACAAATCAAATTTGTCAGGAAGTCGCGTGAAACTGAGTTGGTTGCAAAAAGAATTCAATCTCAATGAATATAGTTCGATTGATGCTGTTTATAATGCCAGTCGAGCTTATATTCTGCAGCTCATTGGCGGTATATTGATGCCGGATAAATCCGGCAATCTTGTACATACACGGTATCTACGCTTTTTGAGGTACCCGTGGGAAGCTGCTCAATATAGTTGGGGATCAGCCATATTAGCGTTCTTGTATCGTGAGTTGTGCAAGGGCGCTAAAATAGATAATGGTCGTAAGGTTCGAGGTATTGGTGGATGTTTGTTGTTGCTGCAAGCATGGGCTTGGCAGCGACTTCCGTTCTGGACACCGATTACTCGAACACCGGTACAGTTCCCTCTTGTCGCCAGGTAATTATTTTGATTGTAAGTTTAATTTTTTGTTAATGTTAAATTATTTTTTTATTAGTTAAAACATTAATTGTGAATTGTATGCAGATGGTGCGATAAAAAAGCGCACACGGGATTGGCGAACAACAACTTGAAGGTGTTTAGAGCGGAAATTGATTTATATTGTCAGGAGCGGGTATTTGGTTAACTATATTTTTAACAATTTAGTAAGATAGATATAAATTAATAGTTTTTTTTACATTATAGTTAGGTCTGATAATAATAATCATTATTTTTGCAGTTTATTTGGATGGCGTACTACGATGATCGCATATTTGTACCAGATGAACTGTTGAAGGATTCTGACATGTGGTGTACGGTTACACCGTTGATCCACTTTTCGATTGTTGAGTTCCACTTTACCGACAGGGTGCTTAGGCAATTTGGCTTCCACCAGCCTATTCCGTTTCCACACACTCATCATGATTATTTGCACAATTATGATGGACGCGGCAGGGCAGATGTTCCGTGGGAAGTCATACACGCTGAGTACGTTACAATGTGGAACAACAGAAACTCAACGATACCATTTCACGCCGAAATCGAAGAGGAAGATTTCGATTTTCAGAGGTCAGAGTACCTAATTTATTTTTTTAATAATGGAAAGCCTTACCTAACTTCGGTCGAAGAACGGGAACAATGTAAAACATTTAAGAAAAAATATGGCGGTAAAGCTGAGTCTTCCAAGACAGCAGCAGCGGCCGCATCTCAAAATCCCGTTTGGTCTCGAAATTCCGAAGGTTGGCCAACAACTTGGGAACATCCAGCGCGCTCGCCAGTTCTTTGGGAAAAAGAACCGACCCAAACACATCATACAGGAGAAGTGGGCCAGAGCTCCTCCGATACTCACGAGTTTGCTGATGTTGATTTATACACACCCGAGTTTATTCCTCAACAGTTACCTCGTTACTCAAACTTTGAACGGAGCATGAATTTTCAGGAAATACAAGATTTCCTGAATTCACCAGAGTTTTTGCCTCGTTACTCCACGGGTTGCGTGGACACGTATAGAACACCGCCTCCTATGCCCTCGGTGAATGAGGAGGATGCTGGAGAGGTGGATGCTGAAGAGGTTCTTGAGGAAGAATTGAGGCCACAATGGAAAAGGACCAAAAAACATACATATTTTTCGACTATATCCGCTCATTGTCAAAAATTACGTAAGCGGATGCAGAAGAAAAAATGATGTTATCTTTATTTGTGTAATAACTTAGAGTACTGATTGAATTTGAATATTGAATTTTCACTATGTGTTTTGTTTATTTATTTATTATTATTCGTTCGTTGTTTGGTTAAAATATGATATAGATGATATATTTTCGGTAAAATAGTGAAAACGTAGTAAATGAATTTGAAACATTCTAAGATTTTGTATGCTATTAGAAATATTGTTTTTAAGGTTTCTGTTAAAATTTGGTAATTTTTGGAAATCGTTTGGTACATGAATTCGAATAAAAACAGTGTTTAATACTTTACAAAATGGTCACTAAATAGTGAAAAACGTAGTAAATGAATTTGAAACATTCTAAAATTTTGTATGCTATTAGAAATATTGTTTTTAAGGTTTCTGTTAAAATTTGGTAATTTTTGGAAATCGTTTGGTACATGAATTCGAATAAAAACAGTGTTTAATACTTTACAAAATGGTCACTAAATAGTGAAAAACGTAGTAAATGAATTTGAAACGTTCTAAAATTTTGTATGCTATTATAATTATTGTTTTTAATGTTTCTGTTAAAATTTGATAATTTTTGGCAATCGTTTGGTACATGAATTCGAATAATAACGGTTTTTAATACTTTACGAAATGGTCACTAAATAGTGAAAAGCGTAGGAAATCAATTCAGACAATATTTTAAATGCAAACATTATATTTCCTGAATTCAAGTACAATCCGCAAATAATCATTGAGGCATGGCCACATATCTTGGTTCATTGGGACATGTTGTTTTCGAATGGCCTTCACCCCTACATATGCTGCATCTTTTGCGTTGGCCTTTCTCTCTGTCAGGAAGATCCATACTCGTGTAGATCCGAGTCGATCTAGGTCGCCCAGTTGGCTTTCTACGTAGTGTCGGATCCGGTAACCATTTATCATGCTCCACTGGCGGCCAATACATAGAATTCGGAATAGGTGGGAACTCAATTTTGTAAATTTCTAATATCTCGCTGAGTCTGAAGCATGGGTCAACAAATGTGTACGGGTCAACGTTGACGAACAAACATGTTGCAACTGCATGAGCACATGGATATCGCCACGCTTGGAACTCGCCACAGTCACACCACTTACGTCTGAAATCTACTCGAAATACGTTCGAGTGGGGGGCTTCGTGTCGGGATCTGGAAGCAACAACATCGAAAGTCTGATAATGGCGGTCGAATGCGTGAACCACCAACTCCGTTGCCCTCGTCACATTTGCATCCATTTTTTCAACCATTTTCACCGGAAATAGTTGTCCACTATTTAAAGCTGCCTGCACCTTCTTCCCTTTGACGGCCCAAACCTTAGCCAAACGGTAGTATGTCTCGGTTACCAAGCTGGCTATTGGAAGATGACGCGACTCTTTGAGTACTCCATTAATGCACTCCACAAGGTTGGTAGTCATTTGCCCGTATCGTCTACCACCTTCATCATATGATTGGGCCCATCTCTCTCTCTCGATGCTGTTGGCCCAACTCCAAACACGCTCGCCATATTTCATTAACCCCGCCATCTTCCTTTCAAATTCTGGCCGTAGTAATTGAAACCCTGTGCCATAATTATTGTTTGACTTAGCATCGACATAAATCAAAACACATCACTGCATACACATATATAACTTAATTTGAAAGAATGATACTTACCCATGCTCATAATTTCACTGCGAAGGCACTGATTTTTGAATTTTTCAACGGCATTCTTTCCGATGTGACGAACACAATATGCAGGGTATGCATAGGGAGGTGTCCAATGACTTCCCTCTCGATTAATTGCTGCTTTGATACTCGTCCCTCAATCAGAGATAATACAAACCCCGTCTTGGCGGACCACATGCTCACGCAAATTTGTCAAAAAGAAATCACAAGCTTCAGCAGTTTTCCCTTCAACAATTGCGAATGCAATCGGAATGACATTGTTCTCACCATCTTGCATAACAACAACAAGTAGTATGTGAGCGTATTTCCCATAAAGCCACGTTCCATCCACTTGGATCATACGCTTACAATACGGAAACCCGTCAATGCATGGCTTGAAAGCCCAGAACAGTCGATGGAAAAATTTATACCCTTGTAGCAATTGCCGTTTTCGGTCGTACGCATCTTTTGTTTGATACCTGACTATGGTGCCTGGGATGAACTGTGTCATTGCCATCAACAACGCCGGTAACTCATTATACGATCTGTCATAATCACAGTACACTGAATTCAATGCTTTTTCCCTTGCACGCCACCCCTTCATGTATTGTATTTGATATTGAAATAATTGTGCAACGGTTGCTTGAATGGTTGAAACTGGAACCCTTGGATTTGCTTCGACCAACTTCATCATGTGATGACTTATTACGCTGGAGTCCAATTTCTTGTGGTCCTGGTCGATGGCTCTTCGTAAACATGTGTGACCGCCATTGTACTTTGTGACCTCCCAACGACCACTCTTCTTAAGCTTCGTTACACGAATCTTCCAGTTGCACCCTTCTTCGTACTTCACACACTTCGCAAGGAAAGTTTTTGTGTTGGATTCAGCAACCGCATAATCTACATGTTGTTTGATATTATACTCTTTAATTGCCAATATAGCTTCGTCATTCGCCTTAAATTCCAGCCCCTCAGCCAAGTCGCCATTCTGACTAAAACTTATTTGGGGCATATCTGGAAATTGTGGCGCCCTCATCGCATCAAAATCCACCGAGTGCATATGAGCAGGAGCTTCGTATAATGTAATGTCGCCCCCGGTCGGAACAAATTCTCCAACACCGAAGTCAGGGGCTTGACCATCGTTATTCGGGAACAAATCAGGATCCCCAATATCTTCATCTTCGCTGGAATCTTCTAATGATTCTCCCCACCGGCCACGTCCAAGTGCAATATTAGCATCAACATCAACAGTCGGTCCGTACGATGGATCATATGTTGACGGCCCACCTTCATGAAATCCACTAGATGTCCCAGTTGCCAACATTGCAACAAAACTACCTCCGGACATATCAATTTCGTTACCGACACCCATTTGACTAGATTCTCCGGTTGCATTTCTAGAGGGGCCGGGAATATCAAGAATCGTGGCAAACATCTCGACATTTCGAATTCCCATTGCTCATGCTCTGCGATCATAACTTCCACATCTTCATTATCTTCGAGATCAATCGCGGAATATATTACTGGATTCGAACATGTCATCCACCGGTACTGTAAACTATGAATCGGAGCTCCAATTTTTTTCGATATTTGCTCTTTCAAAACTCGAAGTGTGATTTCTTTGTTAATTCTCATCTTCGTAAGCCTCTCCGAATGAAATACGACACCAACATCAGATTTTACAATTTGTCCGTTGTAATGGACAGTCACAAAACAACTGCTGTTGCTCATTTTCTCTGCATATTCGAAAAAAATTTTTACAATTAATTTTCAAATAACATAAAAAATATACAGATAAAAAAATATTTCAAAACAACTTACATTTTTTTCTTCCAACCTTCTTCTTCTTCTTCTTCTTCTTCTTCTTCTTCTTCTTCTTCTTCTTCTTCTTCTTCTTCTTCTTCTTCTTCTTCTCTCTCTTTACTCAAATATAACTTAAACGGTTTTCTATCAAACTACATTCTTCAACACTAAATTAACCTATTTAAAATAAAATCCAACTTGCATATTTCTCTATAATACCCCTACACGAAATTTAATATTCACTAACAGATTTCCAATAAAAAAACTACACTACCCCTACATAATTTAAAATTATTTAACAATTAATTTTTTTACTAACCTACACCTGCACCTACACCACTATTATTTCACATCACTGAAACCTACACCTGCACCTATATCACATCACTGAAACCCTACACCTGTACCTACATCACTATTATTTCACATCACTGAAACCTACATCTGCACCTACACCTGCACCTATATCACATCACTGAAACCCTACACCTGCACCTACACCACTATTATTTCACATCACTGAAACCTACATCTGCACCTACACCTGCACCTATATCACATCACTGAAACCCTACACCTGCACCTACATCACTATTATTTCACATCACTGAAACCCTACATCTGCACCTACACCATTATTATTTCACATCACTGAAACCCTACACATGCACCTATATCAATTAAAAATATTTTAAATCATATTAAAAATATTAATTAAAATAATTATTCGAATATTTTTTTCAGTCTGAAAAGATTGATCACTGGATTAAAAATTAAGTTATATTTTAGTACATAATTAGTGTAAAATATTTTTTCAAATATAAATAAAAATTATGATCTCATATTTATAATATTTAATATTCAAATAATAATTACTTATTATTTTATATTCGATCCAAAATTAAAATAAAAAAATATCACCTCTTATTTATCCAATCAAACCCCAAATTCAGTCAAACCCCTAATTAAAGCTGCCTACCCGTGACCTGCCACCCGCCTGCCACCCCACCATATATTCGGTGCACTGTTTGAAGTCGGGGGGTGGGCAATCCGACTTTGAACAGTGCCCGACCCTCCCAGAGCTCGCCACGTGGCATCGTGGCTGCCTATCCGTGACCAGTGACCCGCCTGCCACCCCACCATATATTCGGTGCACTGTTTGAAGTCGGGGGGTGGGCAGTCCGACTTTGAACAGTGCCCGACCCTCCCACAGCTCGCCACGTGGCATTCAAGCCTCTTCAATATTGGTTGGAAAGTAATCCGACTTTGAACAGTACCAAAACTTGAAAAACACTGTTCAAAGTCGGATGGTGGGCTGTATGTGTTCAACTTTTGAACAGTAAAGTTCCCTACTTGTGTAAATAATGTCATGCGATCCCTATTTCTGAAAAAAAAATTGGAATATAATATTCCCGTAAATATTCCGTTGTTTTGGTGTTGACTTGAATTGGGTTTTGAATTAAAATATTTTATTAATGTTTGTGTTTGATTTTATTTTCCTTTAAAATTTTAAAATTACATGTGATCATATTTATTTGTTTATTGTTTAAAAATATGTTTACGAACATATAATAAAATATGTTATATATGAATAATAAATAAACAAACAAACAATAAATATAAACATTTTTTTTGTTTTAATATAACATGTGGTCCTAGTAGAAAAACGGATGATGTTTATCTGCAAGATGTGTGTACATTGTCGAATATATATAAATATATACTACCTACTAATCATCTTAAGACTATTCAAAAAAAATTATAAATAGTTTATTTGTGAACATAAATGTATTGAACACATCTTCGTTTAATTAAACAAATATTTTTTAATAATTTATTTAACTAACAAACATAAACAAATAATTCTCTAATAATTTGTCGAACACTTTATTCATTTACCGTACTATTTATCCTACATGGCTACTAATGCATCAAGGCTGCATAGATTTGCTTATATATGCATGAATTAGTCTCAAAACATACAATTATCCATAACTGGTGATTATTTAACACACGATCAATGAAAATAGAAAAAAAAGATTACATCAATATTAAAATATCGTTATGAATCTTTACAAAAATAATACATAATAAAGTATATCTCAAACTCGTTTACAAAATCTATTTATTCAACTGAGAGTATATATAGAATTATTATCCTAAGTCAAGTTCGAACATCATGTGTGTACGGTGTGCGTGTATTATTAAAGGACTAAAAAAATTGAACAAATATTACATTGTAATCACAACAATATATTAAAAAAATTTATTACCCTAATCCTTATTGCCACAAAGATGTATGTGTAATGTAGTACTCAACTCTTTTTTTTGCTACCTAACTTTTTAAAATGTGTAATTACGTAACGTGGGTTTAAGGTTTAAAATTTTGATTTTAGGGTTCAGTTTTTAAAGTGTAAGGCTTAGTGCCCTTAAAATAACACGTGGCATCATTTTGAATCTGTTTGTGAAAAGAAAAAATTCTACTGGTGGTGCATCAAATATATATATATATATTTATATTTTCAAAATTTGTGTACAATTAAATTAAAAATAGAGCGGATTTACATGCAACCGCCTGATCATGTTCAAGAATTAATTTTTTTTGAATATGCTGGTGCGATGCAAGGGTAGCATTTGTTCAACTTTTTAAGTCTTTTCAAAGACGGCACACACATCATGGCATTACTGGTGCTCGAACCCAGGTCCCAAAAGATGATAAACATCTACCTTTGCCACCAAGACATAAGGGGATGAGCAATTATTTTAAGATATATATCAATATATATTTAAATATTTATGTGTGACTTTAATAGATTTTAAATTAAATTTTACAAGCAACTTATAGCAATTAGGGGTGAGCGTTCGAGCGAGTCGAGTAAAAAAATTTCGAGTTATTCGAGTTGACGCGTCATATTTTACGACTTGAACTTAATTTGAAATTTTTTCGGTTCGAGTCGAGTTCGAGTCGAGTCGAGTTTTCGAGTGTCTATACAAATTTAATTGTAATTATGTACCATCTTATAGTACGATTTGATTCCAATTTAAACGACTTTCTCTATTCATATAAGATATGCATACATATATATATATATATATATATTTCTTCATATTATTTTTCACATGCATAAATAAGATTTGTAATATTATTTAATAAAAAAATATCATCTAAACTTATAAAATATATTTATAATATTATTTTTAAATAAGGAACTTTTAAGGATAAAGTACTGATGGAGGTATAAATGAGACAATGAATTGATGTAAAGAAAAAAATTACAAAAAATTCGGTTGAATGATCAAATTGAATAAAATATAAAGTTAAAGGGGTAAATTAAAAAAAAGAATAAATTTGTTAAAAATATGAATTGAAGTTATATAGATATTATATAGTGTTAGTGAATCATGTGGTTTAATTTTGGTAAAAAAATAGACTTAAAACGAAAGAGAAATTACAGAAATGAGAAACATTCAAAGTTGAGGGGCTAAATTACAAAAGTAGGAAATTTAATTTAAAAATATGAATTGAAGCTAAATAGGTATTCTAGTTTCTACATTGGTTTAGGAGCATGTGGTTCAATTTTGGTCAAAATTGACTTAAAACGAAGGAAATATTGAAGAAATGAGGAAATCATACAAAGTTAAGGGGCTGAATTGAAAAAAATATGAAATTTATTTTCAAAAATATAAATTGAAGATAAATACGTATTATACGCTAGTTTAGGAATACATGGTTCAAATTTGGTCAAAAATGGACTTAAAATGAAGGAGGAATTGAAGAAAAATGAAATCAGTGACTAAATTGCAAAACTGTAAAATTCGGTTTTTCGATTTTTCGAGTTGGGCAAATTCCAAACCGACTCGAAATCGAAATTTTTTTCGAGTTAATCGAGTTGACTCGAATAACTCGAACAACTCGAATAACTCGACTCGAATAACTCGAAATTAAAAAAAACTATCGATTTTTTCGAGTCGAGTCGAGTTTTGCTCACCCCTAATAGCAATTGCATAGAAAGTGAGTCTAAAAATAGGCCTAATACGTCCCATTCTAATTTGTTCAATTTAAGATGAGTATCATAAGGTTCGGACGTGTGATATAATTAACTAAAAGAATGAATATACGTTCAATGAGACACGTGGTGAGATCCGTATGTTTCGAAAATTTTAGCGGCTTAATATTAAATAAGTATCTAAATTATTTTGTTTTTCTCTTTTAGATGCTTAAACTATATTTTTTTACCAATTTTAAGGTTAATTGAGACATTTATTTTCATCAAAAAATGATAATTTAAACACTTAAAAAAAGTCTAAACATCTAAAAAAAATACGAGATAGATTGGACACTTATTCTGATATTAAGCCAATTTCATCCCCTGGTGAAACTGTTTCTTGATTGGACTTTACTTAGAAATTACAACAACAGACCCTTAATTATTCATTTGGTTACAACTTAATCCGATCACGTTGCATTAATCAATCCAAACCGGCGATTAATTAATACATTACAGATTGAACTTGCAGATAAGTAATTAAATATACCAAAACCTAATTCAAGTAATATCTTTTTGCATATGCCAGCACTTAATAAAACAATCTTGTTCCACCTCTTGCTGATATACTAACACTTTAAGCCATTCGCTAGCTGCTCACACAATAAAAAACTAGTATTGGTATTTTTTATTATTAATAGAGAGGTATTATATTCTCATACCGAGATTCGAACTCATAAAAGATGTGACAATATTAGTATTTTTCAATAGTCTTAAGATGATTACAAGGAATGTATAATATCTGTTCAGTGTTCATACATATTCTTAACTCTTTGACAACGCGCACACACCTTGCAAATAAAACGATTTGAATTCGGATGAACATGATGCACTCTTTTCCACTGGGACTACTTGTTGGGTTCAACTAGTATTAGTACTTATATATTTCGATTAATTAAGAAAATAATATGTTAATCCATATATAATTACATATTGTATCCCAATTTCTTAATTTTCATATTATATATTGATATGAGAACAAGACGATTATATTATATCCTTTTACCAAAAGGCCCATTTAATATTAGATACATCTAGGAATGCTCAAGGAATTGAATTTGGCTCTGATTTGTTAACGTACAAATCTAAATCTTAATATGAATAGTCAACTCCTCATAAATGCAACATCAGTATATTTAATTAGAGATTATTATTTTAGAATGGAAAAAATATTCTTAACCAGAATTGTATGTTTGTTACGTGTCGCTTAAAAATTGTTTAAATCATTTAGTTAACATTATCGGGTAGGTTCGAGGTGCGGCAGGTCTAGGGTGCGGTCAAAAGATGATAAGTTTCGAAATTTGTTTAAAAATTTAAAATTTAGGCTTTTTATAAAAATTTTAGGTTGAATTTTGGTTTTTTAACAAGGTAAGTATCGATGCTTAGTTCTCTTTTATAACTTTTTAAGTTTTTGGACAAATATTGATACTTACAAAATAAGTTTCGATACTCGTAAAAAAATACTAAAAAATTAACTTATAATGCTATTAAAAAAGCTAACATTTTAAGTATTTGAACAATTATCAAAATTTATCGTCTTTTAACCACACCGTAAACTTGTTGTACATTAGATTAGTCTTACTTTGTCGCTATTGATCTGTACTCAACTCTCGCAAATGATGGTAATGTTTGTCGCTTCTTGGTTTTCTACGACACATAAGAACAGACAACAATCTAGAGCTTGTTTCAAACCATACACCGATTTAATATAAAAAATCAACTTTGTTTGCGATAGATTGTGCGATTTAATGTGGTAATGACACGTTATAAGCATGATTAGTGATGTGATGGTAATAAAACTTCGTGTATTTAGATATTATTTTCGATTAGTAAATAAACTTTATTAAGGACAGATTTATGTTCTTATGTGTGATCTAATTGTGTTATATGCTCTAGACACTTCATGCCTTATTTTTTCTACTTAACTTGCATGTATTACTTATACTATGTTGTATTTGTCGAGTAGTTGTGTATTGTTAAGTTTGTAAGTTCAGCATTCGAAGTAATTTCCATGCTAAGTTATAGTTTTTTTAATGGTTTAGTGATTATAAGGTAAAATCTGTTTATACATAAACACGATTTGAACCCGTATTTCCTAAAATAAATAATATCTATTCTGAATATATTCTTAATCATTTGACAATATATACTCAATTACCCTGCTACAGCAGCTGCTAGTGCTCGAACTCGTAACTTCTAAAAGCAACAACCATTTCTTTAACCATTAAGACAATTTGGTTCGTGTCATACACTTATTTGTTTTAATAATCATCTACCTTTCATTTCGTATATTATATGTTATATAAATGAGTGGGTTTTCGTATTTTTCTTGGGTTCATCGATCAGGTTGAGCTCCACACGCCAAGGAAACCATAACCGCGTCTTAAGAATATATAATGTGAAACGTACGTTATTGACTGATAGTTAAAACGAATAGAATGCTCTACCCTAATTATGTATCGCACTAAAAAATAAGTTTATGATTTAGGGCTAATATTAAGGGTTAGAGATTAACTTTAAGGTCTAGAGAATTAAAGGTATGGTGTATTTTGCAGAATTTATGATTTGGAATTTAGAGTTAAAGTTAAAATTTAGAATTTAATTTTTAGTGTTGGGCACCGAAAAGAGAACAAAAATCCTCTATTCTTTTTGGGTGCTTCTTTCTATGCTCAACACTAAAAAAATAAATTATATGCTATGACCCTAAATTTTAATTCCTAAACCCTAAAAATATACTATATCTTAATACCCTAAACCCTAAAAATATACTATATCTTAATTCCCTAAACCTTAATCCTAAACCTAACTTTAAACATAAACCCTAAACCTAGCTTTTTAGTGTGATGCGTAAATAGAAACACTGAAAATGGGCAGAATATTTTTATTCCCAAAAGGGGCAAAAGATGTTTGTTCTAGTTAAAGGATCAAAAATCATCTGTCCATTAATTCTTGGTGCATCTTCTATGCCCAAATACTAAAACACTAAATTATACACTCTAACCTTAAATTTTAAATCCTAAACTATAAATCTTAAGAATTAAATCATATACAGTAAACACTAAACTTCAACTCTAATATTCTCTAAATTTTAATTTTTAGTATGAAGCATAATAATAACACGAAAAAGTTACACGATTTCTACTCCGTTAAAACTGTACTGTCATGTGCGTTCACGAACAAGAACTAGTAACATTTTAAGAAACAAACGGATTGTTGTTGCTCCATCACTTTACTTTATTTTATACTCTAACTCTGTACCAGCTGGAGAAATATGCATGTATATACAGACAGACAGGATGTCGTGTAAGAGTAATGCAGATATCTTCTCTAACCTTATTTCCCAAATGACTGAGTAGAAATTAATTATGAGACGTATCTAAACGATGCATGCAAATTTAAAAAAAACAAGTCATCATAAACTCAAATCTCGAGAAATAGGACACTGGAAAACATGTAGAAAGATAGAAACAGTGTGTTTAATGACAATATTCGGAATTAATTGCAAGTTTTCAACTTCACATGGGAGGATGAGGACCTGCAGGAGGCAGCATATGCTGTTTGTCTCCCTTGCACACGTTCCTATCCTTTTACAATTCAATACAAGCTTAGTCAAAATCCAAGCATATTACCTGCACCGTCTGTTTGTGGAAAACGCACCTCTTAGCTATACTCACTGTAACTGACGTGAACGCCTCCCGTGCGGTGCGCGGTTGAGTTTCTTCCCTAGGTGGATGGTGTTGACTTTGGTGGCAAATGGCAATCCCCCATGCTTTTCATTTCAATAATTAATGGGTTGACATTTTCACTACATTTTAATCTCGGGAAAGCAAGTAAACAACTTTCTATTCTATACCTAATAATCTGTTTTATTACTGAACCGATCATGGAAATAAGGGGAAAAAGGTTGGATTATAGCTTATAGAATTAGTCGAAATATGGAACGTTATCGCTTGAAATGGAGCTATATCCGGTTGCTGTGGTTGACGATGTGTACAGAGAATTAGATGTGGAAGATGAGGAAGATGATGAGACAACAATGGAAGGTGGAGGCCGTGGCGGAGCAGGAGGAGGGGTTGGCGGAAGAAGAGACGACGGAGCAGCAATTGACACCACCCCACCAGCAGAAATTAAAGCAGCGTGAGTGTGAGCAGAAGGGATGATGTTACTAGTAGTAGTAATTTCTCTAAACTTGTATTTCAGTATCTCAGCTCTTACTGCGTTCAACTCCGCCTGCAAAGTCTGCATTTGTTGCTGCAAAGTCACGATTGCACCCATGCACCCGTATACCGGATCTCTTAGCCTCAAGTTCGCCTCGTAAACCAGACTGTTTGCCGCATCGGCTCTTTGGCTCTCCGGCACCTCCTGCAAACCCAATAAATCTGCAGATATAAGAAACCTGAACTTGGTGGAGAAAAAGCCAACGGGTTTTATTTACCATTAACATCTTGGAGACATTGCTTGCACCAAAAACCTTGTGAACAGCGGCAAATTTGTGGGGCTCGTGTGGGGAGAAATAAGGAGAGAAAGGACACTCTTCGGCACACCTTCTTCTCAAGAGCTTACATGCGGCACAAGGCGTGATGGTATTCAAGCTCCCTGGTGGACCCAGCAGCTGTCTCCTCCCCATTTCAGAACATGCATCTGTCTTCATCTTCTTCCCTATCTCATCAAATCTCTCCCTAACAACAAACACATCAGTTTCTGAATCATCGGATTCTTCTATTACAAGAAACCATATCTTACTTTGATTAATCTGGGAAAGATTTTTTACCTGTCTCTGGACATTCAAGCACGCAGGATGAAAGGAGGGGAGTGGTTGGATTGTAAAAGGCGAGTAAAAGAAGCATGAAAACGGGGAAAAGGGTGCTTAAAAAGCAAGGTGATCTAGGGAGGGTTAATTATAGCCAAGGTCAATGCTTCTTTCTCTTGAGAGAAACAAACAAACGAGAGAGAAAAATAAATGCAAGATGGAATGTGATTTTATATTTTTCTCAAGTTGATGATGTTTATTATTTTATTTTATATTATGGTTGAAACTTGAAAGATTATGTTAAGACTTACTGCCATGGCAATAAATAATGAGATAAAGTATACAAATGCTCACTTAATGATTTAAAAAAAATTAAAATAGTCACCAAACATTTTAAAATTACATAATAAGTATTAAATTTTAATTTTTGTTACAAGATCATTACTGTACTATTAATCTTTGTTAAAAAATTACATAATTGTTAATTTTTTTGTATAATAGTATATTTAGTTCTTCATAATCATACATTCAATAAATTTAGTTATAATTTGAAAAAAAATAATAATTTTAACCCTCATTATTTGCACAGTCTTTCAATTTGGTCATATTTTTAATTAGAAATAAGTTAATAAAATTATTTAAATAATATAAAATTATTAGATAACGTTATTTAATTATATTATATTATTTTAATATATTTAATTATTTTACATAATATTAATATGTTAAATAATATAAAATGCCTTCTGCCTCACCGACCCCATCAACTAGGGGTGGACAAAACTCGACTCGACTCGAAAAAATCAAATTATTCGACTCGAGGCGAAAAAAAATTGACTCGTAATTTCATAAACTCAACTCGACTAGGGAAAATTTCAAATAAAGTTTGTGTTATGAAATGGAAATTTGAATAACTCGAAATTTTTATTAATTAGTTGATAATTTTCAAGTTCGAGTTGATTCTATCAATTATGTCTAATATGTTATGTATATCACATGTGAAAATATGAAGAAATATAAATGTATATTATATATGCATTGCATATAAAAAGCTGTTGAAATTGGAATCAATATGTGCAACGTCTAGCCCTAAATACACGCATATAGAAATATATACATGCACCGCTACGTATATGCAAAAAGAAATATATATATATACGAAGAATTATCTATGTACAATTAAATTTGTACAGAAACTCGAAACTTGACTCGACTCGAAAAAATTTCAAATAAAGTTTGAATTGTAAAATAAGACTTGCAAACTCGAATAACTCGAAATTTTTTAACTCGACTTGATCGAACGCCCAACCCTACCATCAACCCCCTTCTTCTTCAGTAGCTCAACTAGCACCCATTATCCATATCCTTGCACTGCTACCCTGTTTGACCCCCTCACATTTCTCCTTGTCCATCTACTTATCTTCGATCTAAGCCCTCTTTTGAACCACTCGCGACCTCGCCCAACCTAAGTTGCTCGATTTGTCCTTACTACTGCCGATCAGTGTTCTCCCTACTCAGCCTCTTCTGTCAAGACCCCAACCAACACCCTGACCATCTCATTGGCCTTGATATATGTTGGAACCCCAAATCACACCACACCAAAACCCCCAAACTTCAAATATAATAACTTCTCAAAACCCATGACCTTTATAAACCATTTTTGCGCTGTTGAATTAAAATTTGCCGAAAAAGTCACTAGATGAAGGTGGAGAACTCGCAACGGCAGTAGGATAAAAGGAAAAGTTGAAAGAGAGTTAAGAGAGAATTGATTGGAAAGAAAATTTGTTTCTTTCGAATTAAGACTAAATTAATTGAATGTGTAACTATATAGAACTAAATGTATTATTATACAAAAAACTTTAACATCTACTTCTCCTCTTTAATAGAGTTAACGACACAGTTACTATTTTGTAATAAAAATTAAAATTTAGTGTCTGTTATGTAATTTTTAGAAATTCGATGACTATTTTAATTTTTTAAAAATAGTTTAGTGATCATTTGTGTACTTTATCCTAAATAATAATACATAGATAAAAATATGAATTTGGTTGGAAGGGAGAGGGTTTGGTCAGGTGTGAAACCTAGAAGCTATTGCCATATTTAAGCGGCATTAATGTGAGGAATAGAAATACTTTTTTTAATTATACCATGTACAACAGTAAAAAATATTTTATTTTCACAAGTGTTTTAATTTTAAGAATTAAAAATTTAATTTAGGGTTCATATTTTAGAGGTTTAAGTTATATGCTTAAAATTTAAGGATTGTAGTTTGAATTTAGAGTTTAGGGTTAAAATTTAAGGGTTATAGGTAAAAACCTAAATTATTAATATATTACCCTAAACCCTAACATATAAACTCTAAAAACTAACATCTAAACCCTAAACCTTAACTTCTAATACAAACCCTAAATTCTAAACATCTGCACTATAAATCATAAATTGGATCTTTAACCCCTAAAATTAGGGCACTTATGGAAACAAAATATTGCCACCGCCAATGTATCATATATTTTTCCTTTTTTAGTGTTTTCGTGGTGCTTCATTTATGTTTTACACTAAAAAAATAGGTTTAGGGCAGTGGTGGATCTACATGTCCACCAAGGGGGCAATTGTACCCTCATTTTTGGGAGAATTCTTTTTTCAAAAAAATAATTTAGTGTGTAGAGAAGAAAAAAATGAAATTTTATGCAACCATTTGAGAAAATTTTTAACCCTTATTCTTGAATTTTTGGATTCACCACTGGTTTAAAATTTATAGTTAAAGTTTAAGGTTAGATGTTATGATTAAAACTGAGTGAATTAGGAGCATGATGTATTTTTTAAAGTTTAAGATTTAAAATTAAAAATTAAAAATTAATTTTTTATCGTGAAAAAAAAATATTTTTGTTTCAATCTGAGTCTGACCTAATTAAATGGCCATGCTATTTCACACAACACACTAGTTGGGATTTCTTTTTCTCCTTTTTGGCGCTTTCTTTGTTTATGGAATATCACGATCATTTTTATTAGTATTTTTTTTGTATTTATATATCTAATTGATAAGCTTTTTTCGCACATGTTTACTTGAAATCTCAATCAATTTTAATCATTTTATTTAAGACTAATATATATGATGTTTCTACAATAAGCTATGTACAGCTAAATAGAAAAATATAACTAAATTTTGATAAATTATTTAATTTAATAATTAAATTTTTAATTATTTTAATATTATCATAGACTTTTAATTTTACTTCAAATTAGTCACTGACCCGTTAAGAACCGTTAAAAGGATGATATGACAGTTAAAATATTTTGTATGATAATACATTTAGTCTCCACATTTACACAATTAAATAATGTTGTCAAAATTAAAAAAATAAATAAATTTAACCCTTACTATTCACATATTATTTCAATTTCACTATATTTTAATTAAAAATAATTTAACCTTAAACCCTAAAACCTAAACTCAAAATCTTAAACTATAATCCCATAAATCACAATTTAGTTTAAAGGCAATGGCTTATCCGTTTTATCGATCACTTTTCGAGGACATAATATTGACGAAAGTGTTTGTTGGGGGATTGGCTTGGGAGACGCCGACGGAGGAAATGCGTAGCTATTTTGAACAGTTTGGAGAGATTCTTGAAGCTATTATCATCACTGATAAAAACACTGGTAAATTTAAAGGATATGGTTTAGATATTATAGAAAACGTAAAAAGCTATGCCACTCTTTTTAATGGTTATTAACAGATAAATAACTAATTTGAAGTAAAACTAAAAGTTTAATGGTAACATTGAAGCAATTGAAAGTTTGGTTATCAAATTGAATAATTTACCAAAATTTAGTTACCATTTGTGTACTTTACCCAAAAAAAATATCCGAAAAAGTAATATAAAAATTGTTTTTTTACAATTTATTCTAGAAATGGATAATAACGCTTTCAGCCCCTATAATTTTAAAAGTAATTAAAATAGTTAATGATACATAGTGATACATAACGATACATGATGTTTATTGTAGAATAATCATATATGCAAATATGATTTTGTCACGTTAATAATATGAGTGCAAAAAAAATTATCGCACTACAACAAAACAGATTTCTAACGATATTTTTTGCCCTATAGCGACGTTTTAAGCGCCACTAAAAATCTTTCCAACGTTAGTAGAAGTACAACTATTAAAAATGATGACATATAGTAGCGTTTGAAAACCAAAACGCCGCTAAAAATGATGACATACAAAACAACCTATGACTCATTCTCTAGACCATTTCAGCACCCAAGCATTATTAGGTAGAGGGAAGAAAATATATAGAACCATCTCAAATGAGCTAGTCATAAGTGAAAGCATTATCATTCTCAAAAACAATCCTATCAGAATGATGATTTCTCAATAAATTTATTTATCTATCTGAATAAAGTCTTTCAAAAAAATTCAACCATTGTTTTTTTACTCAAGTTTGAACATAGTCTCTATACAAGATAAAATTTACAATTTCATTAAAACAAGCCTCTTAGTAACACTCCGCGACATGATTCAGATAGTTGCCCCAGGTTCCATGAATGAAAGCTAAATTCAATAAAAAAAACAACCTCATCTAATGCAACCTGCAGAGGAAGTCCGGAATTAATTGAAGTTAAATATCAACAGAAGAAATCAACCCATACAAGTGTTTCTTTCGTTGTATCAATGGTTAAAATATTGTATAACATTATTGTTACCACAACGTTACCTGAGTAGGAGCCTTCCCTTTCTTTAAGTCTTCTTGTCTACCTTCTTCTGTCACCGTTTTTTTATGTATTCGATTTGCTCACCCTCCTATTGTGCGGTACCGACAACCTCCTGAATCAGTTACCTTACTGTGTTTTTCGAAGCTCATTTCATTTGTTATCAAACTTGCAGGTAAATTCAGGGGCGGAGGGTAGTGACAGCCAGAGGGGCCTTGGTCCCCAAATTTTTGAAGATTTTACATTTTATCCCTCAAAATTTTGAAAATTTTTAATTTGGTCCCTTTAAATAATTTAAAATTCTTATTAAGTTTTTATTGCTTTAAATATTTTTAATTAAGTCCCCTATTAAATTTTTGAAAATTTCTCATTAAGTTCAAAAGTTTTGAAAATTTTAGTTTAGACTTCTAAAACTTCGGAAATTTTAAATTGACCCCTCAACTTTTTATACCAAGATCCGTCTCTGTAGGTAATAAGTAAAAGATATGTATCTAGTCGGAGGATCGCATTGTATACAAGTCATGAGGTTCATTGAAACATATGTATGTTTGTAGTCTCGACTCTTATGATGAGTAACATGTACTTTTGTGTCCTATTGGCCTTTAGATTAAGCTTAGAATCCTTGTTTGACAAAATTTTCCGAATGCTCGATGCTAAATTTGTAATCGTTAAACTTTACCCTAATTTGCACCTATGTATATATGTGTATGAGACCTAATGCTTGTCACCTATGGTCATTCTTGTGTGTTTATAATGATGCTTTGGTGTTCAATTAGATGTGCTAGGTTATTGTGATATTTGCTATGCTGGAGGTATAATTGTTGCTCAATGTTTGAAGGGCTGTGTTACTTTGAATTGGAGTAAGGGTTAGTCGAAATTTCACGTCCGAAACTGTTAATAATAGTTTGTTAGTTTGTTAGTATGCTGTTAGCTGTATGTTAGAGTTAGTTAGTAGCAACTACTCTGTAACTGAGTGTAAATACTTTTGTATATAAAGGCACTTGTATCTAACTTTATTATCAATGAAATACAGAGTTAAACTTTAATTTCTCCTTTTAACATGGTATCACGAGTTTAAAAGATCTGGGTTGTGTATTTTTCTTTTTTGGGCTTTCCAGTTTATTGGGTCTATTGGTTTCTCTCTGTGTATTTTGTTTTTTTCCCAAATTTCTTTGTCGAGGGTTTCTTTTCTCCCCGAATTTCTCTCATTTTTCTGATTGCTTTGCTTCTTGTTCGTCGGATTCCATGGATGCCGTTTCCGATATCAGTCATCCTCTGTTCCTTCACCCCTCCGACACACCTGGCGTTCTATTGGTCTCGCATCAGCTTGTTGGCGTCGACAATTACAACATCTGGAGCAGATCGATGCGCATTGCTCTTCTTGCCAAAAAAAACTTGTCTTCGTTGATGGTGATTGCAAGAAGGAGACCTATCAGGATGCGTTGCATTCCCAGTGGGAACGATGCAATGCCATTGTCCTCTCGTGGATTCTTAACTCCGTTAGTAAGGAGCTCTCTGCCGGTATTGTCTTTGCTTCAAGTGCGGCACTGGTGTGGAAAGATCTTAAGGAACGGTTTGACAAGACTGACGGTTCTAGGGTTTACTTCCTCCATTGTGAGATCACGATGCTTCATCAGGGTGAGATGTTTGTTTCTTCCTATTTTACGCGTCTCAAGTTATTGTGGGATGAGTATCATACTCTAATTCCATTTACTACCTGTGAATGTGAGTTGTCTCAACAAAATCTCAAGCATATGGTTCAACAGAAGCTATTTCAATTTCTTATAGGGCTCAATGAAACGTATTCTGCTGTTCGTAGTCAAATCTTATTGATGCAGCCGTTGCCTAATGTCAATCATGCTTATTCGATGGTGGCTCAGGAGGAGTCGCAACGAATGCAATTGTCAGGTGTAATGCTTATTTCTGAATCTGTTGTTATGCTATCTAATGCTGGGGGTTCTGATTGTCGGAGGTTCAGTGGAGTATGTGACTATGTAAACTTCGTGGGCATAAACGTGAGAGTTGTTATAGATTAATCGGTTTCCCTGCGGACTTTAAGTTTTCCAGAAAAAAGGGCTCTGTTGCTGCTAACAGTGCTCAGGTTTCTGAGTCATAGCCTACTGATGTTTCTTTGGCTGAGTCTAGTACCACTGATGTTTCTCTTCCATCTGTTGCTCCGAGTGCACCTCTCTTCACTTCTGAGCAATATCATCAGATCCTGTCTCTTCTGAACAAGCCGTCTGCTTCAGAGTCCTCTGTTCATTTGGCAGGTATTCTCTCTCACTGTTTATCAGTTTCTTGCAACTCTCATCGATGGATCTTGGATACGGGTGCCACAGATCATATGATATCTGATCCTTAGGGCTTAGTATCTCCTGTTTCATGCTCTTCTGATTCTCGCTTTGTCACTCTTCCTAATGGTAATATTGTTCCAGTTTCCTCTGTAGGTTCTTTTATTTTTTCCTCTGGTCATTCTATTTCCAATGTCCTTTTTGTACCCCAGTTTAAACACAATCTTCTTTCCATTTCCAAGTTAACCTTAGACCTTAATTGTTCAGTTACATTTTTTCATGCGTTTTGTGTTTTACAGGATCATACAAATGGAAGGATGATGAGGATTGGTAGGCAACATCATGGCTTGTATCTGTTAGATTCGTTTCTGGCTAATTCTGGTTTGCCTTTACCTTCTCAATTGCCTAATTTTTCTGTGGATGACAGTTCTTCTTTGGTTGATACTTGTATGTCCGCTTCTCTTGATAATAAAACTACTTTGTGGCATGCTCGTTTAGGGCATGTGTCTCCTTCGAAATTGCTTAGTGTTCCTTTTTTACAATCTTATGATCTTCATTCTTCTGATATTACTACTTGTGATATTTGTCCCTTAGCCAAACAATCTCGTTTGCCTTTTTCTAAAAGTCACTCTCATTCTTCTGTACCTTTTCACTTGTTGCATCTTGATCTTTGGGGTCCTTATAGGACCTCAACTCATTCTGGTCATCGTTTTTTCTAACTATTGTTGATGACTACTCTCGCATGACTTGGGCGTACTTGTTGAAGCATAAGTCTGAAACTGTTATGTATCTTAGGCAGTTTCTTCTTCTTGTTCAGAATCAGTTTTCTGTGCCTGTCAAGATTCTTAGGTCTGATAATGGTACTGAGTTTTTCAACTCTGAATGTTCTACTCTCTTTACTTCTCTTGGTCTTATACATCAGTCTTCTTGTGCTAGAACTCCTCAGCAAAATGGTGTAGCTGAGAGAAAACATGGGCATCTTCTTGATATGGCTCGGGCCTTAAAGTTTCATTCTAGGGTGCCTGTTAAATTTTGGGGAGAGTGTGTGAAAACTGCTTGCCATCTAATCAATAGAATACCTTCTTCAGTGCTCAATAATAAATGTCCTTTTGAACTCTTATATAATAAGCCACCAAATTTATCTCATCTTAGGGTGTTTGGTTGTCTATGCTATGCTACTCAAACTAATCATCATGATAAGTTTTCTCCAGAAGCTATCCCTTCTGTTCTTATGGGATATTCTTCTACCCAAAAGGGTTATATTCTCTTTAATCTTGATCAGCATGTTTTCTTTGTGAGCACGGATGTCAAATTTTTTGAGTCTGTTTTCCTTTTCATTCTTCTTCTTCTGAAATTTCTTGTTTGTTTCCTGCTCAACCTCTGTATTATGATGAGGATTTCTTAAATATTTCTCCTCATGTTTCTTCTGGTTCTGTGTTCCCTACTTGTGCAGAACCTTCCTCTATTTCTTCTCCCTCATCTACAGAATCTGTTCTTGTAGATACTTGTCCTTCGGAACCTGTTCATGTAGCTCATTGTCCTTCTGAATCTATTCATGTAGCTCATTGTCCTTCAGAATCTGTTTCTGTAGTTCCTGATGCTTTAGCAGGTGCACCATTGCCATCTAATCCACCTCAACCTAGGAGATCTAGTCGTATTTCTAGACCCCCAAACTGGTTACATAATTTTGCCACTTCATTCCCATCCTCATCTCCTTCCAGTGCTTCAGGTCAGTTTCCTCTTTCCAATTACCTTTCATATTCCCATTTGCCTCTTCATTCTCAATCTTTTTTGACCTCTTCTTCCTTAGTTGAACCCAAATTTTATTCTGAAGCTATAAAAAACCCAGTGTGGATCAAAGCTATGAATGAGGAGATTCTTGTTCTGGAGTCAAATAACACTTGGTCTGTTGTGCCTTTACCTCCTGGTAAATCTCTCATTTGCTGCAAATGGGTGTTTCGCATTAAATACAAGGCGTCTGGTGAAGTTGAACGCTATAAAGCTTGCCTTGTTACTAAGGGCTACAGTCAACGAGAGGGTGTTGATTATGGGGATACCTTTTCTCCTGTGGCCAAAATGGTGACTGTTCGAACTGTTTTAGCCTTAGCTTTTGTTCTTCAGTGGCCTCTCTATCAACTAGATGTCTTCAATGCTTTTCTTCAAGGGGATCTCCATGAAGAAGTTTACATGTCCTTACCTGAGGGTGTCTGCAGTCCAGGGGGGTCTCATGTTTGTAGACTGCAGAAGTCTTTGTATGGGCTCAAGCAAGCTCCAAGATAGTGGAATCTCAAGCTTACTGAAGTCTTAATCAGTGTTGGGTATCAGCAGAGTAAGCATGATTACTCTCTTTTCATAAAGAAGGAAGCAAATGATATTATTGTGCTTTTTATCTATGTGGATGATTTGATAATTACTGGGAGTAGTGAAGCTTTGATAACAGAATTAAAAGGGATTCTAAATCGAAACTTTAAGATGAAAGATTTAGGAACTTTGAAGTACTTCTTTGGTCTAGAGATTATGAGATCCAAAGATGGGATTGTGCTTAATCAAAGGAAGTATGCTTTGGAGTTGATAGAAGACAGTGGGTTAGGGGAGCCAAGCCCGTCTTTACTCCTCTTGAACAAAATAAAAAATTCACTTCTGTTGAGTATGATCAAAGTGTTAGCACAAAAATTGAAGATGAATCTTTAACAGACAAGTCTTTGTTTCAAAGGATGATAGAGAGGTTGATTTACTTAACTCATACAAGATCAGATATCTCATATGCTATACATTACTTGAGTCAGTATATGCAGCAGCCTAAGAAAAGTCATCTAGAAGCAGCACTTAGAATTGTTCGATATATCAAGGGCAGTCCTGGACAAGGCATACTGTTGAGTTCTTCAAGCTCTCTTGAATTAATTGCTTATTGTGACTCTGACTGGGCTGCTTGTCCTGAAACTAGAAGATCAGTCACTGGTTTCTGTGTAAAACTAGGAGAATCTCTAATCTCTTGGAAAGCAAAGAAGCAGACTACAGTGGCTAGATCCTCTGCAGAAGTAGAGTATAGAAGCATGGCACTTACTGCTTTAGAGATTGTGTGGCTAAATGGTCTTCTAAGGGATATGGGAATGTCACTAATACAACCTGCAAAATTGATGTGTGATAACAAGGTTGCTCTTCAAATAGCAGCAATTCCTGTGTTTCACGAGCGTACTAAACACATTGAGATTGACTGTCACTTTGTACGAGAGAAGATTCAAGAAGGATTGATTTGTGCCAGCCATATCAGAACTGAAGAACAACTTGCTAATGTGTTTACTAAAGCTTTGGGAATACAACAACATAAATACTTAATTTCCAAGTTAGGGGTTAAAAATATCTTTCAACCTCCAACTTCAGGGGGAGTATTAATAATAGTTTGTTAGTTTGTTAGTATGCTGTTAGCTGTATGTTAGAGTTAGTTAGTAGCAACTACTCTGTAACTGAGTGTAAATACTTTTGTATATAAAGGCACTTGTATCTAACTTTATTATCAATGAAATACATAGTTAAACTTTAATTTCTCCTTTTAACAGAAACAACAGCTAAGTAAGGTGTCATGTTTCACATTCGTTTGTGCAGCTAATTGCATTAAAATGGTGTATTTTTGTGCTCGAAACAGACTGTATTCGTACTGCCTTGTTTAGGGACTGTTATGCTCAGTTACAGTCCAATTAGGGGCTGTAAATTGATGCTAAAAGAGCAAAAAAAACCACCCTACTTCTGTTCTAAATAATTCTTCCCTGTTTGTGTTTCTATTTTTGAAGGGTAGTTTTGCTGTGAGACGGTTAATATACGGCGTGACCGGTTAAATATGTGACCGGTTAAACATAACAAAATAGGTAAAATTACCTATTTTGTTGATAAGAGTATAACATATCGAGTGAAATTACTTATTTTGTTAATAAGAGTATCAACATATCAAGTAAAATTACATATTTTGTTGATACTTTCGAAAGTATCCATACTTTTCTAAAAGTATCAATACTTTTTAAAAAGCAATGTAACTGGTTGCAATGTGGCTCGAAAGTATCGATACTTTTAAAAAAGTATCAACAAAAAGTATCGATACTTTAATATTACCTAATATGTTGATACTCTTATCAACAAAATAAGTAAAATTTTACCTATTTTGTTATACTATACTTTTTTAAAAAATTATGAATACTTTTTAAAAAAATATAAACTTTAAAAGGCCTCAGCAGCTTAAACTTTAATAACAAAATAGGTAAAACGCTACTGAATATGTTGATACTCTTATCAACAAAATAAGTAAAATTTTACCTATTTTGTTATACATTATTTTTTTAAAAAGTATAGATACTTCCGAAGGCCCCATCAGTTTAAACTTTAATAACAAAATAGGTAAAGCGCTACCGAATATGTTGATACTCTTATCAACAAAATAAGTAATTTTACCGATTTTGTTATCGTGAGATTTCCAAGGCCCCATCAGCTTAAACTTTAATACTACCTAATATGTTGATAATCTTATCAACAAAATAAGTAAAATTTTACATATTTTGTTATACCTACCGATAACTTAAGTTTGCCGGTTATCAATTTTTTTAATGTTTTCTACCGGATACATTATTTTAAATCAACATATCCGGTAGCGCTTTACCTATTTTGTTATTTATCTTACAATATTTATGGTAACACCGTATATTAGTCCGCCTTACATTAGAATCTCTTATTTTTGAATTATGCTAGAATTTAGTTGCTGGAAATGCCCTAAAACAGTAGCTAAAATCTGCCGTGTTTTATGCTGCTATGCTCAATTGTTTGTGTCATTTAGTAGCAAAATTAGTTAGAAAATAGCAAACATTATAGGCCCTGTTTCGGTACTCATATACTGGCACTGCATTGTTTGCTGGAATTTTAGTTGGTACGTGTTTCAAAATAGCAGCCTAGGGACTGTTTTAAATGATGTTATTGTGGAGGCTAAATAGTGATCAAAATCTGCAATCATATAGCTATATAATTCCGCCTCGTAGTGGATGTATTATCCGGTTATAACTTGATGATAGTAAAAGTGGTAAGTGAACAAAATAGATGCACGATAAGAGTATGAAAATAGGAATAGAAATTTTTTAAAATTTAGGGTTTAAGTTTAGGGTTTAGGGAATTAGGAGTAAGGTATATTTTTTAAAGTCTAAGGCTTAGGTTTAGGATTTAGAATTTAAGATTAAAAATTAATTTTAGAGTGATTTTAGTGTTGGGGCATAAAAAAGACATCAAAAAGAGGCAAAAGATAAGGCTGAGGAAGGTAAACGGGTTGGGCGGGTGCACATATCCCCTCTGCATGCTTATAGTCACATAAAATTGTCATATCCACCACCTACATGCTACTCAATACTCATGGCGATAAGGTTAACCGTGGTGTGGGACAAAGGTCCCTCAATATTTTTAAAAATTGACTTTTGAAGCTCTAATATTTTAAAAAAAAATAATTTGACCCTTCAAAAATTTTAAAATTCTCATCATGTTTTTGTTTCTTTAGATATTTTTAATTAAGTTCTCTTTTAAATTTTTTTATTAAGTTAAATATTTTTTTTAGTATAGACACTTAAATTTTTATTAAAATCATAGAAAATATCACAATTACAACGCAACCAAGAAGGAGAATAATGGAACCCTCCAAAATCTCTTACAACCCAAAAAAAAAAGAAAAGTGAATGCTCCATAGAGATAACTATACCATCAAAATTCAGAAGCTTTCCCGAACCTCCTTGTCTCTATCCAATCGAGACGCATAACAGGTGAAAAAAGAGTGGTGAGCAACCCAAATTATTAGGCAGAATGTTCCGCTACTCAAGACTGATTACATCGGCAAACAATCATCAACTGAGTGGAGATTTAACTTTCCATGACTACCGAAAAAATCATAATAAAAAATTAGCGCCGTTAAAACTTTTGTGTGAGCAACAAACGACCACTAATGTATGCTGAAATAATGCCACAAGGACAAATGAAACGAATCACAAAAAAACATGTCAAAATGACAGAGAAAAATGCGTGTCACGAGGACAGAAAAAATGCTTACCACAAAGGCAGAGAATCTTATTAAATTTTAGTTTATGGTTCCAAAACTTTCATACAAAAAAAAAATTAAGTAGGCTCCTTCAAATTCTCTTACCAAGATATGTCCTTACATAGCGTGTGTAATTTTTAAATTCACACTCGTCCATGCGGGTACATTTTCATATCTACTCCGCACTCACTATCCAGCTGGGTATCCATCACCCAACTCATATCCGCCCATACCCGTCAAATTTGTTTGTCATCAACCACTAACATCAAACATAACGGAAAAAAATCATTTTTCAAGTTAAATGATTAAAGGTTACAAACTTAAAAATTAACATAAATTTTAAAATAAACTAAGATTTTAGTACATACTTTTTTTTACAAACTATCGATGGATTTGAGTTTGAGATGGAAAAGCGACGTGCCATAACAATAATAAATAAATTATTGCATTATTACACATTAATGCATGTTACGTAACATTGTTATTATCATTTATGTTATCCAGATTATTATTTTTTATAAGGTATTTATTTGTGTTTGACACTCATGTTTTATACTTGAACATGGATATATGGTTTGAACTCAACAAATGTCCCAGTGAAAAAACGGATGATGTTTATCTTAGGAGACGTGTGTTCAAATCGCTTTGTCTACAAGTTGTATGTACATTATCAAATAGTTAAGAACATATATGAGCAGATATTACCTTATAATTACATTCAGACTATTCAAAAAGAATCAAGGATGATTTAGTTCGGGGCTACTGCCCCCATTTTTTATTGTTAAAGGTATATATGTACCTATTTCGACCTCTTAATTTTAGTTTATTTTTATTTTACCCTGTTTTCTATTGTTAGTTATACTTTGCCCCTTCTCACCAAATATTATGACTTCGTTCCTGCCAAAAATCCTTTGAATGTATTTCAAAATTTTAAAAAATTAGCCATACCTATATCCAATACATACTCGTATCTGAAACTAACATCCGAGACCAAGTAAAATAGATTTTCATCACGTGGTTAAAAAAATAAAACAGGGGGAAAAGTCAAAGTTGCTCGGCTCCTACGCAAAATTTTAATCTGCCGACATGATTAAAATACACTATAATTTGGTTTGGCGGCAGAAGAGAATCTTATACTTGTGAAGAACTTGTACCGCTAGGCTTACCATTTCTCCAAGGTCATAACCTCCCAACCAACAAAGAAATTTGAGCATAATTAAATTATAACAATTTTTTGTTATGAGCATGAGCCCCATACATGATTGTAAACCATTAGTGAAGTTCAAAGATGCAACCATGTGCCTTCACATGGTGGATTTAACATTTGAAACCCCCAATTAATGCTCAAGAGAACCACAGCACTTAGTTTTTGAATAAATTATTATTAAACTTTATTCTTAAATTTATTTTGGTCGTTTAAATTTTAAAGTATTTAATTTATTCGCTAAAGTTTAAACCTGAAACATTTTAAAATTATAGTGTCTAAAGTAAGTTTGAGAATAAAATTTAGTGGTGATTTATATAATTTACCCTTAGTTTTATAATATACCATGAAAATCGATATTGCTTCTGTATTTTCCCTTTCTCTCTTCTCATCTTTCACCTGCCTCAACACAAGGCACAATCAATGCGTTCATGGTGACTCATGGAAAATGTTTATATGTGTTAGCAATATGCAACTAGGCACTCTTATGACTCAATAAAGTTGTCATATTTACTGGTTACTTTGAAAAAAAATTAATAACATTTATAAAAATATTTTTAGTTTTTTAGTTTAAAAAAAAAAACAAAAGTTAGCCTTCTGAGGATAATTTGTTGTTTAAATTATTTTACATCACACATCTTATATAATTTTTTTCTTAAAATTTCTGAAAAACTAACATGTGACGAGAAAATTAAGACGGAAGAGTATCATATAAGTTAAAAATTCATGCTAAAAAAAGGTATATTTGATGATAATAGAATCCTATGCACAACAGCTGACGAAGAATCATAAGACGTAAAAGGCAATTGCAGGGGGAAAGAAGTAGAAGATTTAGATAACATTTAACTTTTTCCAACCGGTACTGGATCAGCAGCATTCATTTGAAATTGCTAACAAAAACACGACTTGATTCTGCAACACTCACTCACTGGGGGTTACACTTTAAATTTTAAAACCCCAAAGCTCCACAGAAATATATATGGGCGATGGCTTATTTATCTCTATGAAATGACTTGAGCATTGTCGAACAGAAGCCTCGAGACCTGGCCCTTGCTCCACCGCCAAAACAAGGAGTTGAAACAGAGTATTCGTATTCCTGCTCTTCCTTGTTAGCCCTAGAGAATAGTTTCGCTCTTGGCAGCTCCATTGATGCCCCTATGGGTGATGATGGCACCGAATACGATCTTGGCCACGGTGACGACGAGCGAGACGAAGAGGCAGACGACGAGGATGAGGAGGAGGCAGGAGAAAGTTGCACACCAGGTTTTCTCCTCAGACGCTTAGGCAATATGGTATCGAGAAGCTTGGGCTTCGAGTGGTCTTTAACGGTTCTCATCGGGGCGGCATAAAAGTAGGAAGGTGGGGGCGTTAGAGGCGGGAGACGGGGGATTTCGCCACACTTTACTTTAGGAGTGCCTGGTTCAGACTCCCAATTGAATGGAACACCCACGGTTGCTCCTTCGTCATAATCGTCAGATGAGAGGTTCACGACTCTTCTCCGACGTCTGGGGAAGAAATCATGGGGCTGCTTGTGGGAAACATACAAGCTGCCTGTATGCATTTTTAGTACCGGTGAATGGAGGAGGAACTGGTATAGTATTTTACAAGGTTAATGGTGCATCAAAGGGATTATTTTAAGACATTTTAAGTTGAAAACTTGTACATTTCAAATTTATATAATAAGGAAATGAGTCAGCTTATTACATCTCTCTTTATGCTATGGAATTTAAAGAAGATTAGAAAAATGAGGTGATGTGAGGCCAGAGATTATAAATGCCTATAAAAACCAATTAGGGTGATATAAATGAATTTAAAACTGCTCCACCACCCATGTCATTAGGGGTGAGTGTTTAATCGAGTCGAGTCAAGTAAAAAAATTGATTAAATTTAAAAATTATTACTCGGGTTGACTTTAATAACTTGATTAACTCAACTCAAGTTACTCAAAATTTGAATAAAAAAATTTTATTTTTTAGTCGAATTTTACTCACGTCTACATGTTATTATGTTGACTAAAACGTAAAATAAATAATATGGATCACTAGTCATGTGCAGGTTACAAGGCGTCCATATTCTACATTAATTGGCGCTCATAGATTAGATCGATGCATCATGTTCCCTTTAAATGGAATAGATTAGAAATAGAGGTAAGTATTTTGCACATGATTTCCCCCCTTTTATAGGCATTTTGGCCTTTTTATGTATGTTTATTTATATTCCATTATATAGCTATCTGCTCCCTCCGTTCTATTGGATAGAATAGGCAAAGGATTAGGGTGTAAAAAATTGATTCGACTTGAAAATTTGATAAAAATTATCTCAAGTTTAAATTGGTTGTGATTCGAAGTGGTGATGATCCGAACTCTATCTGAGCCTGACCTAATGTTGGCTTGAACCCAAGTTGAGCCGATTATTTTGGATCCGAACATGACTTGCATCCAACCTGAGAACGGCTTGAATTCGAATTGAATTCAATAACGTGATAACCAAACCCAACTTGCACCCGATATTGTATGAACTTGAACTCGAAATTAACCAAGTAAATATTTGATATAACTCAACTTAAAATGACCCGAGATTCGATTTTACCCGATCTGTTATCACCTCAACCCGAATTTAATATAAAACCGACTTGACACGACCTGAACTTCATCTATAACTGATATAACCCGACTTGAACTTGATCCGAAACCAACGTGAACTGATCTGAACTTGACATGATACCCGATATTGATCCGACCTGAATCCAAACCGAGTCCGAGTTGAGATCAACTTGGCGTTGAACTGGTCCTGAGTCAACCTAAGCCCAACTCGACTCGAGTCGAACTATTGACTTGATCCAATATGATCTGATCCGACCCAATTTGACCGAACCTTAAATCCATCCGAGTACCCAATTTTACATCGCACATAGGATGACCGACAAGTGTTTATACTACTAGACATGTATATATAATATAATTCTACATCCATTGAAAACAAAGAAGCAGAATGGCACAAGCACACAGCAATAGACTGAAAAGTAAAATGTGAATGTGTGGGCTTGTTCCATTAATCTTGTATTGAATGATAAGCATGTGCCATAACAAGGGAGAAAACTCAATCAGATGAGAAAAATTAAGGAGACAGGACTACGAATTAATGCATGGGGTGTTGGGTAGTTACTACAAAACAACATTACAACGTTATATGTTATCAACACCACACACACCAAATCAACAAAAACGACATTAGAACGCTTAGGCCGATTAAAATTTATTTTGGTTAAGTTTAACACAGATTGTGATGTGATTTGGAATAGAAACAATTTTAATTGCCAAAATTTAAACATTATATTAATTTGATCTTAATTTAAAATAAATTAATGAATTTAACTCTCAAAATATAAAAATCCTATCAGTTTGGTTATTCTGTAATTCAAACCCTAATCTTGTTGTCACCGTCACCTTTAGCCGTCTTTGATGCCTTCTCCGATCAACGTAACCAACCAGCAGCACTTCCACCTCAATTTTCATATTTTTCTTCATTTTTTATGTTACTTTCTTATTCTTGAAACACCAAAATTCGAGATTTGATTTCTTTTCAAACACAATTTCTTCCCAACTGCCTTACCAAGGGGCATGCGTTTCGACATTGGTTCCTACACATTTCAGTGTTATGGTTGCTTTAAGGTATTTGACTAATGGATCTTCCTAATCCAATGGACCCGGAAGAAGAAAAAATCCATAGAAACTTGGGCAGGTTCCTATGCCGTATTTAGGCATAATGATTAACAAAAACTCTGAATGTTTTGTTTTTTAGGGTTATTATCTTATAAACATGCGATAAAAATTAAAAGTTTTTACAAGCGTCTTAGTTTCATGATTTAAGATTTTAGTTTAGGGTGTAGAGTTTAGGGGTTTAGGTGTAAATGTTTAGAATTTAGGGATAATGGTATAGAATTATAATTCAGAGTTTATAAGTTAAAACCCTAAAACATAATCATATTACCCTAAAAACAAAACATTAACCTTTTAACCCTAAATTCTAAACTTAACCTCTAAATTCTAACCACCACCCCTAAATTCTAAACTCCTACCCCTAAACTCCTAAATCCCACACCCTAAACTAAAATCCTAAACCCCACTGCCAGTGTATAGGATATATATTTTTAATTAAAATCTTAATTTTTTATTTATAATTTAAATTAAAAAAAAATCTTTTAAAAAATCTTTATTTTAGATGGCCAATTAATGATAACATATTATTTGTTGACGTTGCATAACAATGTTTAGAGAGCCAAAACTTTGTAAAAGTCCACAATTTTTGTTATTTTTTTGGGTGTCTAGCTCCATCTAGGCTACCTTAGGGTTTCGTTTCTCTTAGCACAAGACTCAGACGACTGAGATGGATATTCCATGTGAAATTTCTAACATTGTATTATAAAAATCATTTGAATTTTGAACCAAAATATATTCGAAAAATCTATTAATTGACCTAGTAATTAAGAATGTTCATCTTGTCTTATCTTGTATAGATTCGAATCATGACACGAGAATATAATATTCCTCTATTTAATAAATAAAAAACATATGAAGTTGAATTAATTTCTAGCTTTTTATTGGTACCTCTAATGTCAGTGGAAATTGATTAAATTCCATAAAATATCAACCTTGTTCAAATAAATACATGAATTTTACGTAAAATAATTTAAAATATAAAAGTTTCAACAAAACCAAGCAAAAACACACCTCAGTTACTAAAATTTAAGATTAATTCGCTCTTCCTTTACTTTTTTCACCTAGTTTCTTAAAATCACCTCTCATATGCGTATATATGTTGATAGATAATTTTAACTATTTGACAATAGACATACACCTTATAGACAAAATAATTTAAATTTGTGTCTCTTAAGATAAATATCATCCATTTTGTTACTAAAACACTTGTTGGATTCTACTATTTATTTATTTATTTAAATTAAGAATACCTACACGTTATTATTTGAGGCTTATAAAATAAGCTTAGTAAGTACTGGAGTAATAATCATATATACTATTTACATTGGCCATTAACTGTGAGTGGACTTTGCTTAAACAATAATCTTAACAATGACAATCCATAATGAGCATCAACTTCAATTGTATTAACTAGTTAATGGATCAATATTTATTTTTAGGGTAAAATACTTAAATCATCATTCAACTTTGTTCTGTGACTTATTTTTGTCACTTAACTTTAAAAAAGTTTAATTTACTCACTCATTTTTCAACATTAAACTTTTTTCATCACTCCACCGTTAAATGCTTAACACCGTTATGACGTGAATTATTTTATTATTTTTATTATAAAAATACAATTTTTTTATTATTATTATTAAATGACAAATTAAAATCTCTTAAAATACCCAAATCCCAACCTCAATCCCCTCTCATCCTCATTGCATTATCAGTCCCCGTCAAAAACCCTCCTTTCTTTTCAACCATTCACAACTTTTAAATCTTAAAAAATGGAGAAGAGGATGCAATTCAGGTCCCTTTGTTTTTTCTCCTTTTTCTTCTTTCCACAGCTTGTATTTAGTATTGAATTCCTTAATCTAACAGACGTTGGAGATGAACATGAAGAAGAAGATGATAGATTCCTCTAACTATTTCTCCTTGTGTAACAATGGGGCCTTTGAAAAAAAAAACCCATTTTAGTAATGAGTGCCCAAATACCTAGCCTCCGTTACTACAAGGGAAGCCAAGCCTTGATCTTCTTCGATGAATCAATGCCTTCATGAACATCTAGATGAGTTTATTTTTTGTGCTTTAAAAAAAAACTATTTTGGTAAATGTTTGATTTTTTGGGTTCTTCAAATAGAAAGAGAGAGAATGGAAAATGAAGAAGATGAATTGGTGCAGAGACGGTGTGTGGGGGTAAGTCAAAACAACGTGGAATTGATGGGTGTTTTCACAGGTTGAGGATAGGGATTTAGGTATTTTAGAGATTTTTTATTTTTGTTTTTGTAACGACCTTTTTTCTAGAAATTTTTTTAAAGTGTCCCACTTTTTGAAATAGATTTGTTAGAAGCAGATTTTTTTTCAAAAAAAAAATTAGAGTTTTAAAAAACGGTGAAAATTTGGAGTCGCCATCGGCCACTAAGGTAGGCCGGACACCACAAAAACAAGAGATTCAATTTAAAAAGGGTTCGAGAGTTGGTTACGTGTGGGGAAGGGTTAGCACCCCATCACGCCCGAAAATCGGTACCAAAATACTTATTGCCTTTAATCGATAGAAATTATTTAAGATTTAAAGTGAGTTTAATTAGATGTTCATAATTGAATATTTGACTTAAATAGTGCGAGCTTTATCAAATCGTTGCACTAGAGTTAATTGAACATTTAATTAAAAAGGATGACGATACACCAGACCATAAACTAAACCGGCATCATATAAGTCTGATTGTCGTGTTAGTTTAGGGTTTTGATCTCGTACATCACCTTTATGCATGCTGCAAGCATTTAAGAATGATGACATGATATTTCCATTTTTAATTATCGCTTACCTAAAGACGGTGAAAATTAACCCAAATATTCGGTCGACATCCATTAATCTTAATCGAGATACCTAAAGTCACATGAATAATGACAGTTAAAAATGCATGTCACATATAAACATCACATTAAAACAACATGTATTACATATATTGAAGTACGCATTTTAAAACGGTATATTATGGGAAAAAAAAACTATACTATACGAGGAAGCTTATATTGTGTATATGCATTATATTATGTTAAGACCATACGTTATATATAAATCTTATATTATGTAAAAAACCATATATTATGTAATGTGTGGAATATATAATATATATCAAAACCGTATCAAAAACATATATTAAATATATAATGAAACCATACATATATATACATATACGGAACATGCACCATATAATATAATCATAACATAGTATATACATCGAGGCAAGCACATTGTACAAACATATAAAAAGCAAATAAAACAGAGACTGAAATTAAAGAAATGTAAATATAGAACAGAAATTAAAAATGCATGATTAAGGGGTTAACACTGGAATTTGGACTAAATCAAACCAAAAAACAAATTCAAAGAGCCAAAGCGTGATTTTACCAACAAGGATCTGATTTCAAATGAAAAGATGACCTGACTGAATACATTTTGAAACTTTCAGAGACAAGGGGAGTGATTATAAAACGCGAAAACCCTCTTTCCGCAATAAGCGGAACACAGAAAGATTTAAAGGGGATTAAACCATTTTTTAAAACATTTTACATTATAAAAGCTTCCTTTAATTTGTTTGACCCCCTTTTAGCTAACCCTAAAATTCAGCCCCCTCTCTCGTCGAACGATGCTTCATCGGTCGTCATTCTGGTCACCGTTAGTCGGCGTTGGGAACTAAAAAAACCTTTCGAACCCTCCATTCTTTGTAAACCTGAATCGAAATTTTTTCCCCCTTTCGCTTTGAGAAAACAGAAACCCAAGAAAACTCTCTTATTTCAGAATCGGAAAATCCCTTTCGTTTTCTTTCTTAAAAAAACCCGAAGCCCTTTTGTTTAAAAACCAAAACTTCGTTCGGTCACCACCTTGTCGTTTCACCATGCAAGACCTTGGGAGGCCGAGCGGCTTGTCAGCGGGGGTGGATGCGAACCGGCGCTCAAAGAGCCGAAACAACAAAGGTAAAAAAGACTAAACCCTAACCTTTTTCGTGTATATGCTATGCAAAAAAAAGACGAATACGAGGGATTACCTCCAAAAGCTTTTGTTCTCTGTTTCTATTGATTTCGATTTTTCCGAATGTTTACAATGGGATTTACTTTTGACTTTTATAGCCGATTTACAAGGAATTTTAGAAATACATGAAAATTGAAAATAAAATGAATTGCCATTTTTGCTTTGTCCCGATTCATGTGTGTGTCCTAAAATTGTTTATTTGTCTCCTCTGAGGCTCTAACATTGTTGGTTTTTTGTGTGCATGTGATGGTACGGTGGCTGGAGAATCGGTGTGGCTGCAACTCCGTTCGATCGATGTGGTGAGGATTTGACCGATCTGGAGAGCTAAGGAGTCCAGCGTGTGAGTCACACGCGCGCGTGAGCGCATGGGGAATTTGGAAGGTTCCCACTTCGATTTCGAGTCGTCCGATCGCGAACCAGATTCGATGGTTGGGATCATCCGGCGTTGTTTGCGATCGTGTAGTGTACTATAAATGATACGCAAATATGGTGCAAGTATACACGTCAAACGAGTAATAAAGTGATGAGTGAATATCATATCTACAGGGATTGTAGGTATTCACGGTTGCTGTAACAATAAAGATTGAACTTTTTGCAGATGATAGTGCTATAGTAAAATAGATGATGTAAAATAATGTTGAAGCAAAACAATGCAGAGAAAGATGAGGTAACAATATGATAAACCGATCCCCTTTCGTATGCGAAACTCACTACGGAATGACTGGCTGAGAATGATGGACAACCTAACTCAAGCTTCTTAACGATACTAAGGCTCTTAAGTTATCTTCTATGCTAGGCGAGATTTACTAAGAGTGTTTCTAAACTATCTCTAGCCAGGAAACTAGGAGTAAAAATGCTACATCCATACCTCTCGGCGTAAACTTAACACTCCCCTACCCTTCACGAACTATCCTTCTTAGCCCTTGAAACCTATCACTTATCTGTAAGGTAGGTTAGAGTCTGCCTCTCGACGGCCATTCCATTTCTTATGAGGGTTCTAAGGCTAGCTCTCTTGATTACTAACCCCAACAAACACTTAAAGAACGACCAACTCTCGAGGGATCTTACGACTCTAAAGAAATGAGAAATGCATAAGCAAAGCATAGAATATGATAAACACTGAAAAAAACCATAGCATGCATTAAAAAGTACTCAAAATAAAATCATCCATCAAACCCAAGACACCTAAAACAGTTTGTGGATGAGCAATATCATCCAATGTATCATTGCAATAACATCACCAAAGATAAAGATATGAAAATGAAATGCTATAGCGACAAAAAGAAAGGTGAACTCCCTCTCCGCTATGGACTGCCCGACTGTCTTAGACCCACCATTTCTCTCGAGGCCGGTGAGGCCACTTCTTGGAGCTTCAACGATGGAGGAAACCAAGCTTGAGAAGATGAAGGTGAAAACTTCTCTCTCCTTGTGATTTTCTCTCTCTCTTTCGTCTATCTTTCACAACACTTGCCTCTCTTTTCTCCAAGCTTCTCTCCCCTTTATATAGTGGAGGCTTCTAGGGTTTTGTGCCCTAAAGATGCCTTGATAATCCTAAGAATATACACCGACAAGGTCTGCCATGAGGGGACAAGTAGGACAGTCTGCAGGTGGGTACCGGCTGTTGCACATGTCAAATTGTCCTTTTCTGCATGTTCACGTGCTTCTGCAGTCCACTTCCATCATGCTATAGCAATTTCCGGCACCAGCTTTCTCTCTTGAATCCTTTCCTGCGCACCACCAAAACCAAAACCAACCTTAAGAGAAATACCCCTCAATATGGACCAATAACCAGCAAAGATAAAGATGCACCCACAAGAAGAAAATATAACTTAAATGCAGTCTAAATGCTATGGTATGAACTCAAGAATATGCAAATGCTATAGCAAAAAGGTATGAAAACAAAGATATTTATGCAGTTATCACACCCCCAAACTTAAGCTATTGCTTGTCTTCAAGCAATGAATAGAACAAAACAAAAGAATTACTATGGCAAAGATTTAACCTAGAGAATTGCTATGGCAATATTTCAGTCCTCAGAAATAACTTAGGCAATTAAATATATACAACCAGAACTGAGATCTTTAAGAACATTCCTTAGGATTAAGCTGTGTGCGTGGCTGCGTGGCTGCCTTCCTCTTATACTTAAGCTAGTGAGACAAATTTTCAAGGAAGCCCCCTAGTTATACCCTAACTATGTTCTCTAGTTCTTTTTCCAATTTTTAGTCTCCCAAAGATATAGGTTTTCTGCTACAAAGGGTGGCAGCTCATCACACCTACCGTCCTTAACTTTAGATGAGCAGGGAGCAAACCTCTCACCCCCGAGCTAGTAGGTAGTGTCATCCCGAGCTATAGCAAAGCTTTTTTTATATGCTATAGCAAAGCGGAGTGTCCTTCTACAGATATGTCGTAGCATTTATTCGTTTGTTTGAGCACAATGTCGTCTAGTTTTTCTTTTAAATTCTATAGATTTTACATATCAGAGTTTACTAGGGTTCTTCCTGAATTTTTTTTCTAACAAACTTACTTATAGAAAGAGAGCAGTTGTGTAACAAAAATTTTTTAACAACTAGATCCTAAAGTCAGTTCTACAAATCTCAACCAGTTGTGTTTTTTCTAACTTAGTTCAGGCCTTTAAGATTTCATCGTTAGACATCATAAATATATTCATAGACTGTCTCTAGACTAAACAGAATGCCATAGTAAAAATTTTGTTCTATCCTATAATGCATATGCTAAAGTAAAATATTAACTATGAACACTAACACCCTCAAACTTGAGAGATGCAGTGTCCGCAATGCATAAACTAATCTACACTATATGCCATGAAAAATGAAAAAAATTAGTTACCTCTTGGGTGCGGAGGCTATGTCGTGCTGCTGGTAGTGTCCATTGATGTTTCAGAGGAGTAGTGGTGGGGGTCTGCTACATCGTCTACACACTCTAAGGATACTGATTGAGCACTGGATGATGGGTCTGACACGTTCAGTAGTATGTTTGATGCGTGTTTTTGGTCTGGATGTTGTAGCATCCGCATATCGCGCTAGTGTCGGCGCAATTGTTTGTGTTGTAGTGGTCTCCTTCTGAGGGGTTTCTTCAGGATCACTTGGTATATGCTCTGGCTCAGAAATTGGATTTTCTGGTCGTGACGGTGTTGGGTTAGTTGCCTTCCTGGTACGTTTCCTTTTCTTGGTCGGGGTAGCCACTTGGTCGGTCTCTTCTATAATGGGTGGAATCACGGGAGTTTCTTTTTCTTGCTGAGCATTCGGAGTCGTATGCGTCTTCTTTCTCGGAGTCTTCTTCTTGGCAGCAGGTTGGACGGAGCTAGGGTCATTGGGAGACACTGTGCTCGTTGTAGCAGTGGTGGGGGCTTGCAGTAACTCCATGGGGAATAGTGGAAAAGACACGTTCTGCTCTGGTAGGAGTTTGTTGAAGCAGAATGCTATGGCACAATCGCGATGATGGGAATACTTGAAGTACGCCCACTGGTGTGCCTTCATCAGGTTGAGCTTAGTGCTCAATTCTTTTGTTGTTGCCACAAATGCTGCTACTCGTGCTGTAGCAAAACTTTTAGCTCCTCCTTTCACTATTTGCTGAGGCACATCTTCATTAAATCCTCGTAGTTCCGTAACGAGGGCTGGAGTTAAACATGTCTTTCCTGAAATAGTTACATCCACTAGATCGTCTATAAAGACGTATTTTCTTTTACACAAGGCAATTATCAGGTTAGGGAAAACAATAGGACTACGAGGCCGTTTTAGACAAGCATACACTTCATCCACTATGATTTTTCCTATGTCAATACGTCTACCATGCAATATTGAGTGGAGAAGAAAAAGTCTAGAGATGTAGATTGTGGTAGTGTGTAGTGTAGGCATAAGCTTATGTCTCACAAAATGGTTCCATACCTTGGCCTCAGGTTTAAGGCATCCTCTCTCGACTGACCTGTTATTTTCCAGCACCGTTCCCTTAAAACAAATATCCTCTAGCACCTCGCGTTGTGTCTGGGCGTCCATGGTTGTCACAAAAGATGTATGGTGGTCTACAGTGTGCTTTAGCCCATAAAACTTGTTAATTGTTGCACCAGTAAGCTTTATCTGCTCGCCTTGCATATGAACCGTAGACTGTGTTGGACTTGTGAGGTGTGCGTAGAACTCCTTTACTAGTGATGTACAAATCTCCTATCGGTGAGCAGCGAAGGTTTTCCACTCATGCTTGCCAATGACATCCATGACTGTCTGATCGAACTAGTCGTCTTCCTCTTTAGGGTATTTAAAGCCTAGTTCCGGAAGAACATTCATATCTTTGAGTTTTGTCCATCGCTCTTTTGATGCCTCATCGAAAAACTTAGAGATTTCTAGGACTAGCGGTTTCTTGGGGCGATCGGAAGTTTCAGGGGCATTCTTGTAACAAGCCATGGAGGGTTTTTGTTGAAATATAGAGGAGGAGTAAATATGTGAGGCGAAAGTGGTGATGGTTGTTTTGTGTTTTTGGGAGAAAATTGAAAAGATGGAGTGAATAAGAAAAAGTTGAGTGTTGAAGAAGATGAAGAAGGTGAAGGGACGGGTGATGATGGTGAAGAAAATATGGGAAGTTGAAAAAGGTGAGGGAAAAATTGACGAGTTAATGGAAGAGGAAGAGTGATGGGACATGTGCGGGCTTTAAGGGAAAGAGAAAAAAGGGAGTTAATGTGATAGTTGGCGGCCGGAGAGAGAATATGTGGGTTTTTGTGGCTAGGGTTTCACCTCATTAATTAGGTGAATATTCTCTCTCTTGCTTTTATTTTTTCTCTCTTTTTTAATTCACCCTTCTCACTTTTTCGGATAAAACCTCTCCTTATCTTTTTCTTTTCCCCTTTTCTTTCGTACTTTCAAAAGTGGATAAAAACAAACTCCATGTCCTTCTCCCTTTTGCTACCAACCATGTAGACGGCACGCTCTCCTGCTCTGTACTTGACATTGTACTATGAAAGAGAAAACCTTGTACGAGGGTCACATGAAAAGATATGAAAAATAAAAAAAATAACATAAAACTAGACTAAAAAGAAAAAACATTATTTATGAACATGCTATAACATAAAAGATAGGGTTTAGAGTGGCAAACTTTCAAGGATCGTGAAGATCTAGGTGTGACTTGTCTCTGAGGATAGGGGCTCCATTGTACATCTTCAGGCGTTGGCCATTGACCTTGAAGACTTCACCATCGTCCAACTTCTTGATATCAACCGCGTCATGAGGGTACACCTTGTGTATGATGAATGGTCCTGGACATCTTGATTTCATCTTTCCAGGAATAAGCTTTAGCCTAGAATTGTAGAGAAGCACTTGTTGACCTTCTGAGAAATGCCTTGGCAAAATGTGTTTGTCATGCCACTTCTTGGTTTTCTCCTTGTAGATGCGAGCATTCTCATATGCTTGGACTCTAAATTCCTTCAGCTCATTAAGCTCTAGCAACCTCCTTTCACCAGCAAGTTGGACATCCATGTTGAGTTTCTTGATTGCCTAATAAGCTTTGTGCTCAAGCTCCACGGGTAAATGACACTCCTTGCCAAAAAAAGCTTGAAGGGTGACATGCCTAAAGGTGTCTTGAAGGATGTCCTATATACCCAAAGTGCTTCATCCAACTTGGGGGACCAATCTTTTCTCTTAGGATTAACCACCTTTTCCAAGATTTGCTTGATTTCTCGGTTGGAAACTTCAACATGTTCGTTTTTCTGCGGATGATATTGTAACCCCCTCGTCCCGGTCTGGCCGGATGACCGGTCCGAGTGGGCCACACGGGGAAAACCGAAGCGAAACCCAAAGGGTTCCTCCTCGGTTAGCGACCCTAATTTTTTTTTTCATTTTAAAACTTGATATTTACGAACCCCAAACCACAAACAAACAACCAAAATTCAATCTATACTAAATGCACATTAAATCCTATGTCTTTATACCATTAAAAAGGTCAACAAGTCAAAACAGCACAATTTTAAGCAGCAGTTTCGAAACCTTATCCAAGGGTTTCGAAACTTTTGCTGACAGAAACCCCTGGAACCAAAATCTCCCCCAAAGTTTCGAAACCTTTCCCAAAGGTTTCGAAACTTTGGTGGACAGAATGCCCTGTAACCAAAATCTCACCAAAGGTTTCGAAACCTTGGGGAAGGTTTCGGAACCTTTGACCAAAGTTTCGAAACCTACCCCAAAGGTTTCGAAACTTTGGGTTGGCAGAATGTCCTGGGACCAAATCCTCTGCAAAGGTTTCGAAACCTTACCCATGGTTTCGAAACCTTAGTGCAGGGGATCACATTCTGCTCAATCTAAGAACATCCTAACCTTGCAAAACCCCAAAATCATACATGGACATGTATAGGAGTGTAAGAAGGACCAAAAGCATGCATCTACACTCACAAGACCCGCATATAGGACCTTTTTCAACAAGCATACAAGAGCCATAGGAAGCATTTAACATAAATCAAGCATTCGAAGCATGGCATTCCAACATAAGGGGTAAAATTCAGCATATGGAGTCAAACATGGAAGCTCAAGGGCCCAAAAGGCACAAAGAAAACATACGAGGTTTGCACCAAGACAAGGCAAACATTCATCAACATAGCAACACAACCATGCAAAAGCAAGACACTGAGGAGTCTAAACATGCTCCTAGCAACCATCAAAACCAACAAAACATTACACATCCCATTGCTTAAACTATTACATGTCTTAGCATTAAAACCATACTTGATGAACACAAGTCCAAACCACACTTGGAGGCCCTCCACTTGCCCGAGCAACCCACGAACTAAGGATCTGCAATGTCGAACAAAGAGAGCGTAAGCAATGATGCTTAGTGAGGGTGAGCTCTAAAAACAAACCTCAACATTGCAGGGTCCGAGCACGATCTAGCCAAGGCAATTAACATTTATCAAGAGTCCACAAGATATAGATGCATGAGCAATATATCACATATATGCCATAATCATGAGCTCAACACTACCATACATGTAATCACATTTAAACATCCAAACAGCTCATATATCCCAATACATTGAATCACACATCAAACCACATTGACACCTAGTTATGACTCAAATACACGGATAACCGTTGGAACTCACATCCAACACACAACCATTACCTGACGGTGGGATTACACTCATCACCGTTCTCGCGGAGGGGATTCCACTCATCCTCACGCCCCGTCGATGGGATTCCACTCATCACCGACTATATTTAAATACCATTTCCGGGCGTACCCGTACTCCTCCTTGGTGACTCAACGCCACCAAGGCCACGCGCGACTTTTGACTCATGTGTACACACTAACATCCTAATGATCGATCATTTGTATTTAAGTATACTAGTGCCAATATTTTGCTCATTCCACATTACTCATTTCAAACATTTCCGTGCTTAGCACGTACTCACCATGGACACAACCATGAACCATCACCATGCATGCTTTAAGCAATACAACCCATGCCTCAATTCACATGTATAAAACAATATACATAAGCATTCATATCACAAGACATACGAGGCATATACATTCATACATTTGAGTTCATCCAAAGGCTTAGATCAAGTTTAGGATTAGGCTACCACCCTAATCCTAACTCTAGGTGGGTCTACCAAGCCCAACCTAGTCCGTATACTCGAACCAACTAATTTAAAATCATTCAAAGAAATCAACCACTCACCTAAGCTTCCAAGCTCAAAGGCCAAGCAAGCACAACCTTCAATTTCCCGGATTCTCTTCTGATGTTCCACCGATGCCCAAACTTGATTCTAATCATTCCCAAACACAAACAAAACGTTCGAATCAATAACACATCATCGGAAACAACCCGGATTATCATTCGCAAGTATGCAACACCCCAACCAAGTCCAAAAACAGAATTTTCGAGTAGCCCACTTAACCCACTGAAATCTTCCATTTCAAGCACCCAAACAAGCCTCAATTTCACCCAAAATGATCCTCATATATCATCTAAACATCAGCCCTCAAGATTCCACCCAAAACAGCCCCAAAAGACACTTTACAACCTCCCTAAAACCCCCTTAAAGCCAAATTCCGAAAATTGTTTAAAATCGTTTGAAATTCACATATGTGACATCATTTGACTCCTATATACCATAACCAACCATAATGAATCAAAATATTAGGTTTAACTACACAAAGGCACCTCTTTTAATCAAATATTCAAAAACCTCAAATTCCTTAAATCTTCATGAAAACGAAAATAAAATGTACTTTTGAGAAGAGGGAGGTGAGGGGAGTTCAAAATTACCTTCACCTTTAAATTCGGAGTTGAAATGAAGAAGCTTTGGAAATGGAATAGTGAATGTGGAAGGGAGTTTGGTTTCCCGTTGGTGTGTTCTTGGAGAGGAAGATGAATAGTAGAGAAGTGGGTGTTTATTTGGCATGTGACTTATTTTAGGGCTCAAAGGACTACTTTGCCCTTAATGAAATGAACTAATCACAATGGCTTAAAATCCATGACTAATTGGGGGTTTAATTTTTTTTAAAGCATAGTCCATCAATTTCATTAATTTGAAAACCAAACCCGAACCATTAATTAAATCATTAAACCGAACTCAATTTATATTAAAATATTATTTTCACCTAACCCCTAAACCCGGATGTTACAGATATGTTGTAGCAATCTTGTGCCTCGTGATGATGTTCTTGTGAAAAAACTTCATGACCGTCTTGAAGTCATTCCTTGGGGTGGCAACAACCTCCACCCATTTTGAGACGTAGTCGACTCCATAATATTTTGCAATGGCATTTCATTCTGCCTAGAGATGTTCCCCGTTCTTTGGCATCTGTCACAAGTATTATGGAAATCGTGTGCATCCTTAAAAAGTGAGGACAATAGAATCTTGCTTGAAGAACTTTTGCAGCAGTTAAAGCACCACCAAAATGCCCTCCACACAGTGATGAATGACAATGGTACAGAATGCTATGGTATTCTTCCGCCGGAACACATCTCCTTATGATCTGATCAGGACATTGCTTGAACAGGTAGGGTTCATCCCAATAGTAGAATCTTGCATCATGTCTGAATTTCTTGAGTCCCTAGCTAGATAAATCAGGAGGCAAAATACCACTAACAAGATAATTAACAATATCAGCATACCACGAAATTGCTGTAGCAGCTAACAGTTTCTCATCAGGCAATTCCTCCTTAATTTTAGTTTCATTACCTTGTGTGATAGCATTTTCTAGCCTAGATAAATGGTCAGCTACCTGGTTCTCACATCCTTTCCTATCTCTAACTTCTAAGTCAAATTCCTGTAGCAAGAGTATCCATCTAATAAGTCTAGGTTTAGCATCATTTTTAGTCACTAAGTACTTAATGGCTGAATGATCAGTATGAACTATGACCTTAGTGCATATTAAGTATGACCTAAACTTATCAAAGGAAAATACTACAGCAAGCAATTCCTTTTTAGTAGTGGTGTAATTGATTTGTGCATCATTCAAATTGCGACTAGAATAATAAATAACATGAAAGAGTTTACCTCGGCGTTGTCCAAGTGTTGCACCGACGGCGTAGTCACTTGCATCACACATTATCTCAAATGGCTCATTCCAATCAGGTGGAATGACAACTGGTGTAGAGATAAGCTTCTCTTTCAGTTCTTGAAATGTGCTATAGCAATCTTTGTCAAACACAAATGGTTGATTTTGCTGTAGCAAATTGCATAGCGACTTTGAGATCTTTGAAAAATCCTTAACGAATCTCTGATAGAAGCCAACATGCCCTAGGAAGCTTCTTACTTCTTTGAGAGTAGTGGGGGGAGGTAGTTTTTCAATGACCTCGACCTTTGCTTTGTCAACTTCTATCTCTTGCTTCGAAATCTTGTGGCCTAAGACCGTTCCTTTCGTTACCATGAAATGGCATTTTTTTCTAATTGAGCACCAAGTCAGCTTCCTCACACCTCTTTAGAACCTTGGTGAGATTGCCCAAACATGTGTCGAAGTCATCGCCGGAGACCGAGAAGTCATCCATGAAAATTTCTAAAAATCCTCGACCATGTCTGAAAAGATAGCCAGTATACATCTTTGAAAAGTTGTTTGAGTATTGCAGAGACCAAAGAGCATTCTTCGGAAAGCATAAGTTCCATAAAGACATGTGAAAGTCATCTTCTCTTGGTCTTCGGGTGCTATAGCAATCTGATTGTACCTAGAATACCCATCGAGAAAGCAGTAGAATGTCTTGCCCGCTAGTCAATCCAATATTTGATCAATGTGGGAGGGGAAAATGGTCCTTCTTGGTCGCCTTGTTGAGCTTCCTATAGTCCATGCAAATCCTCCACCCCCTGACGATTCTAGTAGGCAATAGCTCATTCTCCTCGTTGCTTACCACGGTCACGCCTCTCTTCTTTGGTACACATTGCACCGGGCTGACCCATGAGCTATCGAATATCGGGTAAATTAGTCCAGCATCAAGCCACTTAATTATCTCTTTCATCACTACATTCTTCATGATTGGGTTTAATCTCCATTGGGTCTTAACTGAATTGTTGTGACAATCATCAAGTAAAATTTTGTGCATACATATAGCAGGGCTTATACCCTTCAAATCAGCCATAGTCCACCCTATCGCATTTTTATATTGTAACAACATATTTACTAAACCAGTTTCTTGCTTAGGTGTTAGACTAGATGAGATTATCACATGCAAAGTTTCATTACTCCCTAAGTAAACATATTTAAGATGTGATGGCAAAAGTTTTAGTTCTAAAGAAGGTGCATGCTCAAGGGAAGGTTTAGGAGGTACAAATTCTGAAAAATCAAGAGGTTTAAAGAGCGTACCTGGTCTAGCCTCGAGTCGACTAGACTGCTCCAGTTCCCTTGAGAGCTCTTCTTGGTCTAAATCATCATCTTTGCATAGTGCTTCAAACTCTTCCATTTACATCTCATTGCTACAGTAAAACTCATCAATCATATTCTGTGATGTAGCATCTACATATTGGCATACTCCCGGGTTGTCTGCATACTTGAGGGTGTCATGAATATTGATCGTGACCATCTGATCAACCACTCGCATCGTGAATTCACCCTTCTCACAATCGATCAAAGCTAGCCTAGTAGCTAAAAATGGCCTACCCAAGATAATGGGTGTGTTACTATCAACTTCATAGTCAAGGATTAAGAAGTCGACTAGAAAGATAAATTTGTCCACTTTTACCACAACATCTTCAACTCTTCCTTTTGGGCGAACATGAGAATGATCTACTAGCTGTAGCACAACCTTGGTGGGTTGTGCCTCTCGAATTCTTAGTTTCATAAAAATCGACTTAGGCATCAAGTTAACACTTGATCCTAAATCACAAAGTGCTCTTCCAACAAACTTGTCGCCAATAGAACATGGCATAGAAAAACTACTTGGGTCCTTCCTCTTATGTGGCAGCTTGCTCCACTTAGAATAGAATTCTTCTGTTATAACGATAGTTTCTTGCTTCCCGACCTTCCTTCTTTTCGTGACTATATCCTTGAGGAACTTGGCATATGTTGGCATCTGATCAATGGCCTCCAGAAATGAGACATTGATATGTAATTTGTCCAGGATATCTAAAAATTTCTGGAACTGAAGGTCTTCTTTCTGCTTCTTGAGTCGTTGAGGAAAAGGAGGTGGGGGTCTAACTTCATTTTTCTGGGCTGGTGGAGTTACATCTTTTGCTGTAGCAAAAGCAGACTCCTTCTCTAGTGTTTCTTTTGCTATGACTTCCTTACCCTTCTCTTCAACTAGAGGATCTTGTAAGTTATCTTCTTCTTGAGGCAAGTTGGGCTGAGATTCCTCCTTCTCACTTCCCCCAAACTTGTCTTCCTTGCTAATTTCCTTGCCACTCTTTATGTGAGTGCGCTACATTGTTCCTTGCTATGGTGCTTAGTGGCTTCAGTGTCACTAGGTAGACTTCCTTTTGGTCGCGCATGCAAGGTTTGAGCTATCTGACCAACTTGTGTTTCTAAGGCTCGGAGAGAGAAACTATGGCGTTGCAATAAGGCTCCTTGATTTTTAATGTTTGTTGCATGATTCTGTAGCAAAACTTTCGTGGTTCCCATGAAATCTTTTGTCATAGCCATAAATTCTTTGAATGTAGTCTCCGTCGAACTATTTGATGAAGATGTTGCTCCCTTGTGACCTTGCCATGGCATCATCTGGTTAGAAGATGGTGCTTCGATCAGATTTTGTTTTGGCGCTGGCTGTGCAGAATTATTGTGCCCTTGATTACCCCAACTGAAATTTGGATGTTGACGTCGTCCTAGGTTGTAGGTATTGGAGTATGGATTGTTGTTGCGGTTATAATTCCCCACATAGTTGGCTGACTCTTGATTGTCAGGGCATTCACTCAAAAGGTGATTGCCATCGCATCTGAGACATGAGGTTGTGGACTTCACTTCCTTTACTTTGTTGGGACGTTGGAGATTCTTTAGCATATTTGTTATAACAGCTAACTGGGTGGCTACCGAGTCCTCAGCTTCACTGTCTCGAGCTACTTGGGTTCTCTTCCCCGTTCCAAGCCTTGTGGTCGAAAACTAGTAATCATTGTTGGATACCCTATCAAGAATGTCAAATGCTTCCTCCAGTAATTTGTCTAACAAGGTCTCATTTGCTGAAGCATCTAGCATCATCCTTGTGGGAGCATTTACCCCATTATAAAACATAACCACTTGGGTCCAATCATGGAAACCATGATTTGTGCACTTCCTCAATAATCCCTTGAATCGATCCCAACACTCATACATGGATTCGTCATCATCTTGACGAAAAAAAGCTATATCATTTCTCAACTGAGTGATTCTATTTGGTGGATTATACCGTAGCAGAAAACTTTTGCATAGATCTGTCCAAGTCTCCATTGATCCAGCTGGCACTCCACTTAGCCATGCTCTAGCACGATCACGTAAAGAATATGGAAACAATTTAAGCTTTAGCACATCCTCGTGCACTCTTTGCTGTCTGAATGACTTCTAAGAAAGCACGGATATGTTGCCTTGCATCTTCATGAGGCATACCTCCAAACTGACCAATAGTGTTCAACATGTTGAACATAACAAGTTTAAGCTCGAACTGGGCTGCCTGAATTTTTGGAGCAACTATTTCGGGATAGAGATCATCCAAGATAAGAGTCAAAAGATCTCTAATTACTTGTGGTCGAGCTGCTTCTCCCTGGCCATTTGCCATAGCATCTTTGTTACCTTGAGGTGGTGGTATTTCTCCGTTCATGTTTCTATTCTCTTCTCTTCGAACATGTCTTCTAAGTCTCAAGAAATTCTCGATTTCAGAAATAGGTGATTGCAGGGGTCCTCTAGGTCGCCTTCTAGTCATACACTAGCAAGACACCTGAAAAGAAAAATGAAAAACCTAAAATATATTTGTACAAAAACAAAAAGAACAAGCGATAAAAACAAAAACCGTAAACAACCAATTGCCAATCCCCGACAACGGCACCAAAAACTTGTTTGCGATCGTGCAATGTACTATAAATGATACGCAAATATGGTGCAAGTGTACACGTCGAACGAGTAATAAAGTGATGAATGGGTATTGTCTCCACAGGGATTGGAGGTATTCACGGTTGCTGTAACAATAAAGATTGAACTTTTTGCAGATGGCAATTTTATAGTAAAAGAGATGATGTAAAATAATGTTGAAGCAAAACAGCACAGAGAAAGATGAGGTAACAATATGATAAACATATCCCATTTCGTATGCGAAACTCACTACGGAATGATTGGCTGAGAATGATGGACAACCTAACTCAAGCTTCTTAACGATACTAAGGCTCTTCAGCTATCTTCTATGCTAGGCGGGATTTACTAAGAGTGTTTCTAAACTATCTCTAGCCAGGAAAATGGGAGTCAGAAATGCTACAGCCATACCTCTCGGCGTAAACTCTTAACACTCCTCTACCCTTCACGAACTATCCTTCTTAGCCCTTGAAACCTATCACTTATATCTAAGGTAGGTTAGAGTCTGCCTCTCGACAGCCACTCCATTGCTTATGAGGGTTCTAAGGCTAGCTCTCTCGATTACTAACCCCAACAAACACTTAAAAAACGGCCAACTCTTGAAGGCTCTTACAACTTTAAGGAAATGAGAAATGCATAAGCAAAGCATAGAACATGATGAACACTGAAAAAGCCATAACATGCATTAAAAAGTACTCAAAATAAAATCATCCATCAAACCCAAGCCACCTAAAATAGTTCGTGGCTGGGCAATATCATCCAACATATCATTGTGATAACATCACCAAAGATAAAGATATGAAAATGAAATGCTATAACGACAGAAAGAAAGGTGAACTCCTTCTCCGCCATGGACTGCCCGACTATTTTAGGCCCACCACCTCTCTCGAGGCCGGTGAGGCCACTCCTTGGGGCTTCAACGATGGAGGATACCAAGCTGGAGAAGATGAAGGTGAAAACTTCTCTCTCCTTGTGATTTTCTCTCTCTCTTCTGCCTCTCTTTCACAACACTTGCCTCTCTTTTCTCCAAGCTTCTCTCTCCTTTATATAGTGGAGGCTTCCAGGGTTTTATGCCCTAAAGATGCCTTGATAATCCCAAGGAATATCCATCGACAAGGTCTGCCATGAGGGGACAAGGAGGACAGTCTGTAGGTGGGTACCGGCTGCTGCTCATGTCAGATCGTCCTTTTCTGCATGTTCACGTGCTTCTACAGCTCACGTGTATCTCACGTGCTGGCCAATATCCACTTCCATCATGCTATAGCAATTCCCTGCACTGGCTTTCTCTCTTGACTCCTTTCCTGCGCACCACCAAAACCAACCTTCCGAGCAGTACCCTTCAATATGGACCAATAACCAGCAAAGATAAAGATGCACCCAGAAGAAGAAAATGCAACCTAAATGCAGTCTAAATGCTATGGTATGAACTCAAGAACATGCAAATGCTATAGCAAAAAGGTATGAAAACAAAGATATTTATGCAGTTATCAGGCGCCAGGGTAAAAGAGGGGAATTAGGGCTTCTTTGATCTGGGACCATCTGGACCGTTCGATCAGCTGCCCTTGATCTGACGGTCCAGATGCGGCTGCGCACAAGTAAAAGATGAGATTAGGGTTTTGGTTAGGTTGGGTCATAAACGGGTTTTGTGTAAATATACCCTTTTTTAGTTTTTATTATTCTGTAAATGGACTGTTAAATTTTAAAAAATAAAACTTGGGCTTATTCTTATTTGAAACATATTTATATTATTATTATTTTTTATTTTCAGATTTGTTTCAAGATGATGATGATGATGATGATGATGATGATGATGATGATGATGATGATGATGATGATGATGATGATGATGATGATGATGATGATGATAATAATAATAATAATAAGAAGAAGGGTAGTAACGTAACACAGTTGTAAAATAATAATAATAATAATAATAATAATAATAATAATAATAATAATAATATAACATCACATGCACCAAACATAACACCAATATATACATACCATTACTACACGTACGTAATAACATAAGCAAACACGTAATATATACATACTTAACAAATAATATTAATACTAAATGCACAAACAATGACATATATATAGTATTAGTAATTTTTTAATTTTTCTCTCTTTTTCTTTTTTTTTCTTTTTTTTATTTTTTTTTATTTTTTAACACATATATAACCCAATATGCATATTTTAAGCCCAAAAATAAAACATAAGTTACCCCAGACAAAATTAGTGATTGCAATTTTGAATTATGTTTATAATTAAATATTAATAATTTTTTATTTTCATAATAAAATAATCCACGTCATAACGGTGTTAAGCATTTAACGGTAGAGTGATGAAAAAGTTTAATGTTGAAAGTTGAGTACGTAAATTAAACTTTTTTAAAGTTGAGTGACCAAAATAGGTCACAGAGCAAAGTTGGGTGATGATTTAGTTATTTTACCCCTATTTTTATTTAGGTAAATAAATGAATTTTTTAATGGTTGTAAATAATTGAATTTGAATACAAACTTTGAACGTAATTATATAAATGAGGGTAACCCAACGAGTAGCTATAATGGAAAGGATGATAATGTTCATCATAAAAAATTCAGATTTAAATATCTATGTATGTGTCGTCAAATGATTAAGAAAAAATATGAACAAATACTATCATGTAATTACACTAATATATTAAAAAAATTATATAAATGATGGTGTATTCATGCGTATCTTTAAATATCAGCAAGTCTCAAGCTCTAAGAAAACAGAAAAGCAACAACTTTCGAATTTTTTTATTATCTTAACAAAGCGGTACATTTTTAGTTTTATTTGTGAAATTAACCTAATTTTCACCCATCTTCATACCCATTGTTGACATTACTCTTCATAGTTGTTTGATCCGGTCGGCCATCTTAATGACGTAACTGGTACCAAAATGTTACTCTTTCATCTTCTTATTTTGGTTTTTCTTAAAATCCACAAAACTCAACTCTAAGCTTTAATATTATCTTGATCCGATTTGTAATTTTCATTGTCATCTCATCATAGATTGATATATTACTTTTTTCATCGTTATCGATTTCTCCGTTGTTTGAATTTAAAGGAAAAATACTATAATGTTAGTTAATTAAAGGGAGTTTGAAAATCAGAGTGTGAGAGGAAAGTTTCAGGAGCTTTTGCATGAATTTATCCCAAAAAAAACATTGAACGAGATAGACCCTTAGTAAAAAAGTGAAATCCAAAAATTGAGCGGTAAAGTAAAAAAAATTAAGTTAGGTGACCAAAATGAATTTGTGGTAAAAGTCAAGTGACTAAATGCAGAATTTATCCCGAAGTATTAGGTAAAAAACTAATGTTGCATTTGGTAGGGGTGTTATTTTTTCTTCGTTTTCAATAAACTACAGTAAAACCTCTATAAATTAATAATTTTGGGATCATGAAATTTTATTAATTTAGAGAGATTAATATATCGATAAATTAATAATTTATTAATTAAAGAAAATTTCTCAATTCATTAAATATTTTTAAAATAATTCTAAATTGAGACTCAACGCCGGAACTTGTGGGTGCAATTAGAAAAGTTAGAAATGAAATTGAATTAGATTTAAATTTAAAAAATTACCAAAGTAGTAATTGTAATATTTATGAATTATTAATTTATAGTTTTGATGGGACATTTATATTTATAAAGGAGATCTCCAAAAAATTATTATATTATTATCTTATCAAATTTGATGATTTTTTATATTGGCCCAAGTCGGGACCGAAAAATTTTATTATTTAATAAATTTATTAATTTAAAGAGTGTTAATTTATAAATGTTTTAATGTAATTTCAGTTTTAATTTTCAACCACCCACATAATTTAGCTTAAACAAATAGACCATTAAATTTTTACTCATATTTCTAATTTCAAGCTAAAATTATACACTAATTATGTTTTCACAAATTATTTATTTTTTGATTTGTTCTCCCAGTTTCTCAAAGCTTAGTCTTGACCAATTCAAACTCAGCTGCGTCGCACACCTAATTTTGACATTTTTTTGTATACAGAAGGCCTTAAACTCAAGACGTACTTAAGTGATATTAAACTGCTTACCACTTGAAACAAATCATGCAGGGACGAATACAGGGGTGCTGGGGGCAGCCGCAACCCCTAAAAATTTTAAATTCCCCTATATTTTATATATTTCTTTTGTATTTTCAATTGATAATCTAATTATGCACCCCTAAAATTTTATAATTTTACACTCCCTACACTTTTAATATAGATTCCTGATAGTTCGCACCCCCTTACATAAAATCATGCGTCCGTCCCTAAACTCATGTTAATAATTATTTTAATATTTATGTAATAATTAAACTTTATTATATGTAAACAAACTAGATATGAAGTACCAAAAAATTATAAAATGCTTCATACATAAAAACATTATCTGTTAATAAAATATAATTCATTAAAAATATATAAAACTAAGGTTAATCTTATATATTTCTATTATTTTCAACAATTTCTGAATACATCAAATTACTTTTTTACCTTAAAAATAAAATAGAAAAACTTAAAATTAGTGTGTTGTGTAACAGCAAAACGACGACGCATTACAAAAGAAAACAGAAAAACATCAGGTGGGTCCCTCGTCTTAGGGATTGAGCCTTGTCCGCTTCTCATTTTATTTTTCTCGTGTAACAGAAAATTCTGGATGTTTTTAATGGAATTACTCATTCAATTTTTACATTACTTCTGGATCTGATTTCAACAGAATCATTCTTAATTTATTTATTTTGATTATAAGAATCATTCTTAATATGATCCTGTTCACACCGTATCCTTAACTCCTCCGCTTCATTAAACTAGTGTTTTCCCCAGATACAAAAGTGTATTGTAATGTAAACCCTTATTAAACAAAGCTCTAATCTTTCATTTTTCAACATAATCACGTCTAGGATTGGGATCAGTGTTCTTCCTCCGAAACCCAGAAAGAAAGGTATTTTCTTTGTTACGAGGGATTTATTGCTGTATTTGATTTTGATGGTGGGTCTTGTTTGACTTCTTATTTACGTGCAATCTTCCTTTTTGGGGTTAAAATCTATCCCCCTCTGTTCTTTTTTAATGCGAAATGAATATGGAATTATCTAGCCGAGCTTGTATTTGGATTGAGCTTAATTTCATTTTTGGGCAATAGCTGGAAATGATGAACTGTATGTTGCCATCTTTCTGTTTTCCTTTCTTTTTGTTGATGGTTTTTATGTATTACAAGTTAAAAGATTTTGAGGGCGTATGAGTATTCTCTGTGCAGGTTTCGAATCGATTTTCGATCGAGGGTCCTTCAGACATCCTTTCAGGGTTCTCAAGTTCGTTTTCAAGGAGAGTAAAAAGCCCAGGAATGCTGGAAGATGCGCCTCATCCTTCAAAATTCCATCTTTGAAGTTGGTGAGCTTACCGGTTTTCGTGACCCGACCTTTTTCATCTTTGATGATATTGGATTTGGAGTGTCTTTTCTGGTTTTACATGAACTTTGCGGAGACGGTTGAGCTTGATATATTAGGATACTACCTGCTCTGTATATTGCATAAACTGTTCTTGAAAGGATTAGTTGATATTTCTATATATTAGGTTAGTTTGGAATGGAAAATAAACCGAGTGTGTTGACCCGAAGATATGAAATTGGGCGGTTACTTGGCCAAGGTACCTTTGCGAAGGTGTATTATGCGAGGAGTATACAAACCAGCCAGAGTGTGGCCATAAAAGTGATAGACAAGGAAAAGGTCACCAAGGTTGGGACGATTAACCAGATCAAGCGAGAGATTTCAGTGATGAGAATTGCTAGACACCCTAATATTGTGCAGCTTTATGAGGTAATGGCTACCAAAACTAAGATTTTCTTTGTTATGGAATACTGCAAAGGTGGAGAGCTATTTGACAAAATTGCTAATGGAAGACTAAAGGTTGATGTTGCAAGAAAGTATTTTATTCAGCTGATCAATGCAGTTGATTTCTGCCATAGTAGGGGTGTTTATCACCGCGATATAAAGCCTGAGAACCTGCTGTTGGATGAGAATGAGAATCTAAAGGTCACCGACTTTGGGTTAAGTGCGCTAGCGGAATCAAGGCGCCAAGATGGCCTGCTTCATACTACTTGTGGTACTCCTGCATATGTTGCTCCTGAAGTGATCAACAGAAAAGGTTATGATGGAGTAGCAGCTGATATTTGGTCTTGCGGAGTGGTGTTATATGTCTTACTGGCAGGTTATCTCCCATTTCATGATTCAAACTTGATGGAGATGTACAGGAAAATTGGCAGAGCAGAGTTCAGATTTCCTAGCTGGTTCCCTCTGGAAGTACGCAGGCTGGTGTCTAAGATGTTGGATCCAAACCCAACTTCTAGGATTTCAATGTCTAAGATTAGGGGTAGTGGTTGGTTTAAGAAAGGATTGAATGCCGAACTGAAAAAACCTGAAGCTTCTCAGGATAGTGGGAATAGCAATGACAATGCTGAGACTAGACAAGAACAAATTCAACTTCCAAACTTAAACGCTTTTGATATTATATCGCTTTCAGATGGGTTTGACTTGTCAGGATTGTTCGAAGGAATTTCTGAAAAGAGAGAAACGAGATTTTCATCTAAACAACCTGCCTCGGTCATCATCTCTAAGCTGGAAGAAGCTGCTAGACTTTTGAGACTAAAGGTGAAAAAGAAGGATGGGGGTGTGTGGAAAATAGAACGACTAAAGGAGGGTCGAAAAGGGATCCTGTCAATCGATGCGGAGATCTTTCAAGTGACTCCCACGTTTCACCTGGTGGAGATTAAGAAATCCAATGGAGACACTTTGGAATATCAGAAGATAGTAAAAGAGGATATGAGGCCTGCTCTCCAAGATATTGTATGGGTTTGGCAGGGTGATCAACAACAACAGCAAGGGCTGCAACACGAGGAACAACAGGAGCAGCCTCAACAACGGAATGATTCTAGCTCTGCCTCCAGCAGCAGCAGCTACGACAAACCTTGTTAAACTGCTAATTTCTCAAGATATCTTTGTGTTTGTACATTGCCATACTATGTTTTTGAACCTTTTGGTTTGCTCCTTCCTATGATAGTATAAAGCCTGTTTCAGTAAAGCTACTGTCCTCTGGCAAACATAACTGATAGCTGACTATCATTTGACATGGTCCTACTTGTACAAATACCCATCTCCCTCAATCTCTGTTTAGCACATATTAAAATTGCATTATTAGATGAATGGAATTGGGAATAATGCGGCATGCACAGTGTTCATATTCTTGTTTGAAGATAGAACCACTTCATTTATACAAAGAAAATGACTGACTTGCGTTGTTCATTTATTGGATGATTTGAGATTATTTAAGATGTGGGGTTCAATTAATATTGAATGGCCAAGCAGACCACAAATGAACTTTGCCTTTTTAGAGATGGTAGGGGCTTGATTAGTACTGTTTGTTAGGGTGTCTCACTCTCTGGGTTCATGGTTTTAAGGCAACCAAGTTATATGGTAACGCCATGTGATTGATGGCGTTGTCCACAACCACACCCCGTTGTTTCTCCACACTTGAATGATATTTATCACCATGGGTGGGACGGATTTTTGCCGCTCCGATCTCAACCTAATATACTTTTTATTTAACCATTTTTATCTAAGAGAAGGAGAAAGAAAATATGCCTTAATGGATCTAGAACCTACAACCTAAAGGAGAGGAAGATGCCTAGAGATGATAAACGGGCGGGACGGGTGCGGATACCTCTCCTTCGTCCCCATACCCACTTAAAATTTTCATATTCACTACTACCCATTATCTACGGCGGGTACAATTTTCAAATCCACACCCGCCCACGTGGGTACATTCTCAAATTCATTCCCATACCCACTACCCAACTTGACATCCACGGACCACCCCCAACCCGTATTCGTCTACAAGCTACCGCTAATATCGAATTATATAAAAATAATCATATACTTTCGTACAGAAGAGTACAACTTTACATGCTTTATCGATCGATCAAGTGTGTATATATATAATACATTTACACCGGTATAAATTTAACTACAGCTAACCAGGCCCGTTCTTGAGATTTTGGTGGCCGAGCGAACCTAAAAATTATGCTCTAATAATATGTATTGAAAATTTTGAATTTTGAGAGTAGACTCTTAATAAAAAAAGTATTACAAAAAAAAACTCTAAAAACAAGTAATGGAAAAAAAATTTAATAGCTTGTACCTATTAACAAATATGGGAAAATTTTGGCCCTAATAAGTATTGGAGAAAAATTAGACTCCTAATAAAAAATATTGACAAAAATTATATTTTAATAGTAGACCCTTAATAACAAGTATTAAAAAAAATTGGGCCTCTAATAATAAGTATTATATAAAAAAATAGACCCGTAATAAATATTGAAAAAAATGGCCCCTGGTAACAAACAAGTATTGGAAAAATAACCCCTAATAACAAATACTGAAAAACAAATTAAATTTTAATAATAGACATCTAATAACAAGTGTTCAAAAATTAGACGATAATAGTAAATATTAAAAAAATAAATTATTATTAAAATTAAATATTGATAATCATAAACTTTTGTCCCGGATAAGGGTGGGACTTAGGTCGTTGCCCTTATGGCCCACCCCCAGGAACTGCCCTGCAGCTAACTAACTAACGATCACTAACTTAACTAAAGTATATTTTTACCGGTATAAATTCTACTTAACTGCAATTAACTAATTAACTATAGCTAACTTAACTAATATATATTTACACTTGTATAAATTCTACTTAACCACACATATTATAAAAATTTGATTAATTTAAGTTCGATCGTAAATAATAATTCAAGCTTGATTATAAACCATCATTTTTTTCAAATTTAAAGATTAACATAAATTTTAAAACAAATCAATATTTTAGTACATAAAACACCATAACAAAAGATATAATCAAAGTCTATAAACATAAACAGTCTAAAATTCATATGGTGTGTAGTTAGTGGGTGGGCAGATGCGGGGCGGGTAAAGTCTAAAACCCATCATCTACCACGACGGGTAAGACTTTTTACATCCACACCCGCCTACTACTCACTAAACTTATACCTATCCCCACTCTAACTAGGGCAGGTGCAATGCAAAATCCACGAAGTTATACTCGTTTGTCATCCCTAAGAAGATGTCAAGTGAGAATTTTTAACTACTTGCTCTAATAATTGTTAACCAACTTAATATACTTTTGATTCTTCGATTTCGATTTGATCAGAAAGAATAAACTTCTATTTAACACTGATCTGGTCCATTATATTATAAATTCCAATTATACATGTATTAACAAATTAGTTGAATCAAAGCAAATCCCAAAAAATTACAGCAATATCCAATATTAAACTAAAAACTCAACTTTCTTTCATTTATTTATTGTGTTTCTTCCATCTCTCTCACTTCAGCCGTGAACTCCACCTAGTGATTTTTTTTACTTATTTTTCAAGATTATATGTTCAATCTATAGCTCGACTGACTGACTAATTCGCATCAAATATTATAGAGATTTGCTGTAAGACAACCCTCCAAACCCAATTTGTTAAATTTATAACGCCAAAATTCGAACCTTTGACGTTGCTTAAAAGATGTAACATCTCATATTATTAAACGATAAATAAATTTTTTAACTGCTAATAACCGCAAAACTAATCATTTAGGACAAAAAATTACCAACTCTCTTACTTACAAAAATATATATGAATAAATGGGCACAAAACAGAACCAAAATTGATATTTAGAAAATATATCTTTAAAAATAGAAAATAACAGCAAAGGTCTACTAAAAAGTTCTTTTGATCCTTCGCTAGAAGCCAAGCAATTGATTTCACTTAAAAAATGTGAACGAAATCAACCTCACCGAACACTTTAGAACTTTTATCAAACGAGGTTCCATAGTATTAATTGTCTATTTTAAACCCCACTACTCTGACCAATAGAATTTCTTCTCCCTGCAATTTCCATTCTTCCAGCTCATCTGTAATGTTTCTGTATTTTCAATAATGTTGATTATATTGGCACCTTCTGTCAATACTCAATACCAGTAACACTGAGAAAGATGTTCTAGCTAAGTTCAGATCGTTCTACGCTCGCCTTTTTTGTAGTAGTATGAACAATGGCCGTTGCATATAACCTGTAGCTTGAACCACAGCAATGAGCAAGCATAAGCATGAATCTACAGGAGCAAATTATATTTTTCCCAGCTACAACTACTTCATCTATGTAATTCCAAGGGAAACATCCATGAGCATGACACAATATAGTTCATACTCGAAGTTCCTGTGGCGTTCCATTTCATTGCATCATCTGTCATTATATGCAGATATAGTTCAGAAACAACAAGATGCTTATTCACAGTAAGCTTTCAAGCTTCCATCAAGCAGCATGCCATTGATTTGAATATATTTCCACAAACAATAAGTTGCCTAGAAAACTGAAATACATATTTCCAATAGCTTCCAATTATAAAACTTTTCAATCTTACTGCCCCCAATACAAGTATTACTGATCAAGATATACAGCTTATAAGCTTGAAGAAGTCATATGAACAGAAGAAAAAGAAACAAGTTTCAAAGCACACAAATAAAGCTCTTAACTTATACACACATATATATCCCCATAAATTGAGAAGGAATTTAATTATTTACTGTCAAACTAGGACCTAAATTGAATCTACAGGGGAGTAAGAAGTAAGAACCAGGAAATATGAACAACAGTAGTTCTTCAAAAACAAAGAACAATGGCAATGAAGAGGGAGAAGAATAACAACCCACCAAAAACTCGAGATCAAGAATACGTTTTTGCACAAGATTTGTTGAATCACGCAACTAAAGGTGTGGAATCAAGTGGAATGCTTTGAGTTGGAGGAAACCAAATGCCTCCACAAGTAACGACCGCTGGCCATGTCGACGCATGTCCAGAACCCTGATTCTATAACTTGCGAAACCTAGTTCAAAACAAATTGAAGGTTTTATTGTTAATTACAAGAGCGATAAGGAAACAGATATGAAGAAGAAGAAGTAGAAACCTTGGAGAAGGCAGAGTGGGAGTTGCGGTTGATATCGGCGGTGCGGGGATCATCGTCGTGGCTGGATTGGGGGTGGGATTTGACGTTTCTAATAAGGAGAAATCCGGCGAGAGTTGCGGACAGAAAAATCAGGATCAGTCTAAGCGGACACATGATAGTTTGGGCAAAAAAAATGTAGCGGGTGTTTTTTTTTTCTTTTGGACTAACCGACTGACTATATAATATTCTGTCGGTAAGATTTATGGGGTTCAAAAATACCTGATTTGATTAACTGAGTATTTATTCAGAATTTTATTATCCGAATTGAGTATTTGGTCCGCCATTTCTCGGGTCAAGCCCGAGTCACAAAATTAAGAATTTTTGAGTAACCGGTTACAACCGAGTACCCGAATATATTTAAAATATATATTTTATATTAAATTAATAAAAAAATTATTTTTTATATTTTATATTTAATAAATACATATTTTTTTATATTTTTATATTACACTAATAAAATATTTTTATATCTGGTACCCAAATACTTAAATTTTTAGGTACCCGCAACTTTTAGTACCCGACTAACGGGTACCCGTAAAGCTCATATCAGAACACAGGCCGCACTTTAAACTGCTCAACTATCTAAATACTCGATATTTTAGGTAGCCGAACACCCGAATTTAAACAGCCCTAATAAGATCCGGGATCCATAAACATTTATGTCTAAGTTCTATCTTTAACATGATATGAGCCCACCCATATGTGCGGTAAAAATCGAATGTTAAAAATGTCGGTAGAAGAGCTTTTACTATATTTAAAATTTCGTTTTACAACCCAACAATTGTCTTAATAGAAAAGCGGATGATGTTTATCCTAAAAAACACAGGTTCAAACCATTTTGTTTACAAGGTGTGTGCGCATTGTCAAAAGGTTAAAAATATGTATGAATAGATATTACCTTATAATTACCTTTAGACTATTAAAAAAAATTGGTTTTAATTTTTCTGCTCTAAAATGAAATATTTCACTTTTTATAGTACAACTAAAAAAATTTATTTGTAGTCCATACTCTATTTTTTAGGAAGAAAATGAAGTCTCATTAAAATCTTCCTCATTACTAAACACCAAGCTAAAATTTAGTATTTAACTAGCGAAAAAAAAAAGTACCCATAAACTATTATTCATCGTCAAATAAAATTACAACCCTATATTTTCTTACAAGTTACAAGCAATACCATGACTTGTCTAAGTAAAGCATCAAGAAGAGAACAAGCAATTATAAACACATCAATCAACTAATCTCAGCCTTGGAGTTGTCTAAGCTATCCGCTTCCACGTTACATGATCTTGGAATATGACCAACAAAAAAAACCATTATCGTAAATTAGTTCTGAAAATTTTCGAATTTGCACAGAGAAGCAAGGAGGAGGAGAAACAAAATTATTTATCCATTCCACCACAAAACAATCAATCAAGTATTATGAAATTATGATGATTTGCCAAAAAAAAAACACATCTTACTCCATGTATATTTTAAAGATTAATATTTTATGTTTTAAAATACTAAAATTATTATTAATTAGCTTAAATATTTTGGTTTAAATAGTATTTGGGTTTCTCTTAACTTTAAACTCAGAAAATTAATCTCTCATAAAATAATTTTAAAAATATTATATAATTTTTTTACAAATATTATATAAAAATTTTAAACACTTATAAAATCTGAATGCAAATAAATTATTATTCCAACTCTAAATTCTTTTGTCTAATTTTTCTTAATATGCTACATGTAGTTATTTCTTTTTGCAATAAATAATATACTATATTTTTTTATCCAATGTGACGTCTGAATTTGACACCATCTTTTTAACTTGCAAGGATAAACTTCAAAGCTTAAGCAGCGCCATGTTTTATTTTAATAATTGCATTTTCACTTTTTAATATTTCGAAATAAATCTCTGCTGAATAGCACGTTTTCCTCTGCTGAATAGCACGTTTTTCTTTGTTTTGAATCTGCTTACTAGCACGCTTCACCTTTCTTTCTTTTCTTTTTCCTCTGCTGTTGCTTCCATATGGCCGATGTGGAGAATGAAATGGCTGGTCTCGCTATTGGAGATGGCGAAGATGACATTCTGGATTGTGACCTTCAAACGCTGGTTTCATCTGTTGATTATGAATTCTGTTTGGTTGGTATTTTCCTCACTACGAGTGTGATCAATTTCCCCTCTATGCGATCCACTCTGGCCAATCTGTGGCGTCCCATTGGAGGTATTTCAGTGTCCGATTTGGGAGAGGGACGTTTTCTGTTTCGTCTCTACAACATGGTGGACTTGGATCGAATTGATTCTGGAGGTCCTTGGAACTTCAACTCACACCTTTTGATTCATCATCGTCTTCAACGGGGAGAAGACCCCATGTTAGTCCCATTAACCCATCTGTGCTATTGGGTTTTGGTTCATGAGATCCCTCACGGCTTCATGTCTGAACGCGTTGCGCGCTTGCTTGGGGATTTTATTGGTTCCTTCATCGAATATGATGTCAAGGCCATCTCTTTAGGATATAAAGGTATTATGCGGATTCGTGTTCGGATGGATATTCGGATCCCTTTCAAGCGACGGAAAAAACTACTTCTTGCTAACGGTAATCATCATTTTGCCCGTTTCGAATATGAAAGGCTTACTTTATTCTGTTTTATCTGTGGACGATTGGGACATGGCGAAAGCTTTTGCCCAGTCCAGATTGCAAAGGGTGATGCTAATATTACCCGTGACTGGGATCTGTCTTTGCGGGCTCCTCATCGCCGGGCAATTCCTCCGACCAGTGCTTGGCTCCGGGATCCGGTTGCTTTTATGTCGCCCGATTCAAAGAATATTATTGGCTCAATTACCGTGGATGAGAATTTAATTCCCTATAATTTCCGCACACCTTATCCCAATTTGTTTGGAGTTAAATCTGGGAAAGGATTTTTATCCGGATCTTCCAATCCGAGGCAGGTGCTGCAAATTAGGGATGCTAATCAACCCGTGTCCCATATTGATCGTGTGGATGGTATGGACGTCTTTATGGACCCTATTGGTGAGAAAAGCCCAATTGAGCCCACCGAGAGCATCAAACGTCCCAGAGTTCAACCCACTTCCCCAGGCGTTTCTCGCAACACTGATTCGAATGAGGATCCTCTTAATTTATCGGCAGGCCTTGGTAAACAGGCCGGCCGCTCTCCATGAAAATATTAAGCTAGAACGTTCGTGGCCTGGGGAAGCTACGAACGGTTCGACGTCTCAGGCATAAACTGAGAGATGTTCGTCCTCAAATTATTTTTCTTATGGAAACTAAGTTATCTTCTAAGCGGATGGAAAAAGCTCGAAGACGTTGTGGTTTTAATTATGGTATAGATGTACCGGCTGTTGGTACAAGGGGTGGCCTTAGTCTTGGTTGGACATAGGATGTACAGGTTACTTTGTGTAGTTTTTCTCAGAATCATATCGATGTTATTGTTGAAGATTCGGCCACTCATAATACTTGGCGTATGACTGGTTTTTACGGGGACCCAATTACAAGTCGAAGACATGAATCATGGAGTTTGTTACGATCTCTCAGTGCTAATCAAACTTTACCATGGATGACGATTGGAGATTTTAATGAGATCTTGCTTGCGAATGAGAAAAGAGGTGGTAGGGTGCGTTCGACTGGACAAATGGATTCTTTTCGTTCAGCTATCCAAGACTGTGATTTATCCGATATGGGCTTTACTGGAAGGTGGTACACTTGGGAAAAAGGCAGGATCCATTCCACTAATATTCGCGAAAGAATTGACCGTGGCTTCGCAACGCCTAGCTGGTGGAACCTCTTCCCTAATTTCTCTCTTCGGCATCTATCTCATACGATATCGGATCATTGTCCGTTGCTGGTTGATACATTGGGACATGCAACGCCTCCTCCGGTTCAGTCTCTTCACAATTTTCGGTTTAATGCCAACTGGGTTCTAGAAGAAGATTTTGGGAAACTAGGTGAAGAGTCTTGGAACTCCTCCACTGTTGATGTGCCGTCAAAATTGAAACATTTGGCAGCAAGTATTAAACAGTGGTGCCGCTCTTTGAAGGGTAAACGTAATAGGAAGAATCTTTCCTTACAAACCCGTCTTGAGGAATTAACCACGGAGGATCCGGATGATGAGACACTAGCTGAATTGTTGGATATCAAAATTGCTCTAAACCTTGAAGCTGATAAGGAAGAACTGTTTTGGGAGCAACGCGCGAGAGCCAACTGGCTTAAATGTGGGGACAGAAACACAAGATTTTTCCATACGTGGGCTTCGTATCGGAAAAAGAAGAATAGAATTTCCAAACTTAAACGTGAAGATGGTAGTTGGGAGGATCAAGAGGATGCTATGGCCAATATAGCTACTTCACACTTTCAGCAATTGTTTACTACTGAACAAGTTTATGATCCTAGTGTCATTTTAAACAGTATTCAACCCACGATAACCAGGGAAGACAATCTTATGCTTCACAAGCCTTTCACAAGGGATGAGTTTCATAAGGCCATTAAGCAAATGGCCCCTTTAAAAGCGTCGGGCCCAGACGGCTTTCCAGCATTGTTCTTTCAGAGTTTTTGGCACATTATTGGGGATGATATTACTGAATTTTGTATCTCCCTTATTAATGGTTCGACGGATTTTGAGACAGTCAATTTGACGAGTATCGTTTTGATCCCTAAGATTGACTCCCCATCGTCCATGGACCATTTTCGTCCTATTAGTCTTTTCCAAGTGTTATACAAGATAGTGGCTAAGGCTTTGGCTAACAGGTTACGCTCCTTGTTGGATAAGTGCATCGATGATACGCAGAGCGCATTTGTACCTGGCAGATCCATTACTGACAATGTGCTAATAGCTTATTAGCTGATTCATGCGATGAAAACGAAAAAGAGAGGTCTCAAAGGTTCTTTTGCCCTGAAACTTGACATGGCAAAGGCCTATGACAGAATGAATTGGAATTTTTTGGAAAATATGATGTTACGAATGGGTTTCGATTCAAATTGGGTTTCTTTAATTATACGGTGCATCTCTACTGTTACTTATTCGGTGAACTTCAATGGATCAAACTCTGCCCATTTCAATCCATCACGTGGCATACGTCAAGGGGATCCACTCAGCCTCTATCTCTTTCTTTTCTGTGCTGAAGGGCTGTCTTCAATTCTCCATGCAGCAAAAGCAGATAATGTCATCTCTGGGGCGAAAGCTGGCCGGTCAGGTATTTCGATCTCCCATCTTTTTTTCGCTGATGATAGTATTCTTTTTGGGGGTAGTACTATGGAGGAAGCATCTAGCATCAAATCCCTTGTTTCTAGCTATGAAAGTGTATCGGGCCAATTAGTTAATTTCAGCAAGTCTGCTATCTATTTCAGTGGTAATGTGCCGTATACTCTAGCTTTATCTATTAGTCGTCTCTTTAATGTGCGTATTTCAACCAATCCTGAGAAATATTTGGGACTCCCAAATATGGTTGGACGTAATAAAAAGATTGCTTTCGCTAGTTTGGCAGATAAAATGAATAAGAAGGTCGATGGGTGGAGTGTCTGCTTCTTATCAATGGGGGGAAGGAGGTTTTTATTAAATCCGTTCTTCAGTCCATCCCCATCTATGCTATGCAGCGCTTCCTATTCCCTAAGACTTTATGCACGAATCTGGAGCTCATTATGAATAAATTTTGGTGGCGCAACAACAATTCTCGGAAAGGCATTCATTGGAGTGCATGGAGTAATATTTGTCTACCAAAGAATCTAGGTGGGCTAGGCTTTCGTGATTTGGCCAAATTCAACATAGCGTTACTTGCTAAACAAGGTTGGAACTTAATCACTAATCATTCTAGTCTCCTAGCATGTGTTTACAAAGCGAGATATTTTCCAAATGGAGATTTCCTAACAGCAAGTCTAGGCTCTTATCCCTCTTATGCGTGAAAAAGTATCTGGTGTTCTAGGGGCCTTCTTGAACAGGGGATGGGTTGAAATGTAGGGGATGACAGGTCTATTAATGTTTGGCAAGACACTTGGATAGCGGGATCTGGTTCTGGTAGAGTAAATAATCAGATGCATTCACAAACTGTTCACTCTGTAGCGGATCTAATTAACCATACAGATCATACATGGAAATCGGATTTAATCTATACCATGTTTGATCAGCATACTGCTAATAAAATACTCTCTATGCCTCTTCCATCTTACAGCAGGCAGGATACTAAGTTATGGATGGGGGATAAATCAGGGTTATATTCTGTGCGTAGTGGATATAGATGGCTCACAAATGTTGCCCAAGGCCTAAGTGGTAATCCTAATGATTATGTGGAGGACTGGTATTCTAATTTATGGCGTGTCTTATGGTCTTTACAGCTCCCTTCAAAAATCAGAATTTTCTTTTGGCGTTTCGCCAATAACTTATTACCTACTTGCCAGAATCTACTGATTAGAAGATTGCAAATTAATGCTTCTTGCTTTCTTTGTTCTTCAGGGAAAAAAACAGTATCACACTTAGGGTGTGATTGTAGCTTCATTCAACAGGTTCTAAATGAGTGTAGCATTTCAACCACTTCATTCATGGATGGGCAGAGTTTTATTTAATGGCTTGCTACTTGTTTTGGTGTATTGCCTAATGACAAGAAACGGCTATTTATGGTGGCTCTATGGGCATCCTGGTTTGCTAGAAACAAAATCATGCATGAGGGTTCCTATCAAACTATACAGGAAGTTGCTATTTTTGTCAAATCATATGTTGATGAGTATGATGCTACAAATTTCTCAGTACCTAAACAGCACAGACCCAGAAGCTGCGTCTGGAATCCCCCTGAGGAGGATATGATCAAAGTAAACTTTGACTCTAGCTATTCGACTACCTCTGCTTCATCAGTATCAGGAATTATATTCAGAAATTCTACTGGTTTAGTCATGGCCGCGAGTACTTACCCACATTCCAATGTCTGCAATCCGGAACACGCAGAAGCTCTTGCATGCGAGAGAGCGCTCATCCTAGCACACGATCTGGGTTTCCGATGCTTGACGGTCGAGGGAGACTCTTTGCTGGTAATCTCAAGAATAAACGCATTTGTGCATGACCAATCTTTCCTCAGTAATTTCTATGGAAATATCAGACGAAAAAGGAGTTTATTTGATTACCTCTTGTTTGCCCATGTTAACCGTGAGCGGAACCAATCAACCCATCATCTGGCACAAATCAGGCAGTCGTCTTCGGAACCACGCGTCTGGATGGAAGAGGTTCCACCGGAAGTTGAGCCGACCGTCGTCTTCGGCAGACAGGGGATTTCTTCTCCAAATTAATAGATGGGCTTCGTTTCCCATCACACCTTGTTTCTTCGGAGCAATTTTTATTCCATCTCCGATGGCCTCAAGGTTTCCCCTCTTTGCTGATTGAGTTTGTCTTTTGAGCTTCGATTGTTTCGAAGAAGAAGAAGGGGTTTTGTCTGGTTGAGTGCTGTCTTTATTTTTTTCGCATTACTTGTCTTTTATCCGTTCTTTTACCGCCGATTTATTTTCTCGTTTTTACCCTTGTACTTTCACAATAGCTTTATTTTCAAATAAAATGCTCAACCATTCTACTTCAAAAAAATTGCATTTTCAGAGTGACATTTTTTTTGTCACGGCACCAGCATCAATCTACATTTTGACACGGAATTAAAACTTACTTTATCTCCACAAAATTGGTCTCATCTATGACTTGCATAAAGTTAGATAGCAATTTTAAAAAAAAAATTGATACACAAAGTTTGTTAAATTTATAATTTAAAGTTTAATTTAAGATTTTAAGATATACGCCGTAGGATTTAAAATTTATAATTTCTAATTAAATTTTAGAATTTAAAGTTTAAAGATTTAAGAGTTAGGAATTAGATTTTAGATTTTAAAGAAGGATTGTATAATACTTTTTTGGGTAAAGTATACAGACGGTCACTGAACTTTGATAAAAAACAAAATGGTAACCAAACTTTCAAATATCACGAAGTAGCAATTAAACTTTAGATTTTGAAACAAAATGGTAACTGTGGCGTTAAATCTCGTTAACCCCTAACGAAAATCTGACTGGGTATGCCACATCCTCACCCAGTTTTCCACGTCATATATACAAAATAATAAAACTATATTCCACGTCATAATTAAAAATTAAATATAAATTATTTTTAATCACGTTTAAAAAATAAAATAAAAAACCTCAAATAACCATTGTTAGTGTTAATCCCGTTTTTTCAAAACTCAAAGCATCTGATATCTTTTGAATTCTTCAACTGTTTTCTAGAAATAAAACCCATTCCCACAAATCAAATCTTTCATTTTTATTCCTTCTACAATTAAAATCGGTACTCTGTAAATGCAAAGGATTGTCAATAGTGAAACCTAATCGTCAGAGTAAGCAAAAGGCTATGGATTACGGTAATATTTTGTAAAACCCTAATCTAAGTAATTTTTAGGGATTTAGTATTTTCTGAGTTTAGAATCTTTTGTCCTATACATTTGAATTGTTATTATTCTAAAATTTTGTTGTTGTTTTTCTTTTATTTCGTTATTCTCACTTTTTGTCCTTATTCTCCTTTTTTGTTTAGAAACTATCGATAAAATTTGTTGTGGACGACTATTGTTAAGTGGTAGTGGTAAGTAGTTGTGGACCACCATTGTCGAAGTAATCAAAATTCTCTCTCATACGCCTATGCTATGCATAGAAACTGTTAGAATATTGCTTAGTTTTGAACATTATATTTGCATTTGTTGAAAAGGTATGTGAAATAACTTAGTTTTCTACCAATTTCAGTTCCTCACGATTTCATTTTTCTTTGTTCGAATGTGGTCTTCTGTAAGTAAGAAATTAACAAAAATAAACTTGATAGGAATAAGAACATTTGGTTTGAGTTGTGGGATAAACAAGTTATATGATACTGCTATATTTTGTTTGAGTTTGATAATAAATTTTTTGTTTGAGTTGTGGGATAAACAAGAATATTTGGTTTGAATTTTCTACCAAAGAAACATGTTTACCAATATAATAACATTTTGATAAACAAAAATGCTTGTAGGTTAATTTCAATAAAGAAACATGTGTGAAATACCATTTGAAATTGTTTGCCAATGTAATGACAGTTACCCACAATAGCTTTAGCAGTTGTACGCATGGTTACTTGATTTCTCCTTGTAACCAGCTACTATCATAAGCCTAATTCATAGCAGCTCACATGTTTTTCATTTGAATTTTGGGTGATTTTTTCATGTTGAAGTGGTCATTTCTGAGTTGCTCAATTTTGAAACTTCTCTAGTTAGTTTTGTATTCAATGTCTTAGTATAGAGAGATGTGGTCCATAAGTTACATGTAGACATAATTTTATACCAAGTTACTTTTAGACATAAGTCAACATTTTTTAATGTTCAAGATGAGCTGCACATGATCTAAGTATTATTTTTCTAATATGAATAAGCATGTTAGTTTTTAATTTTTATATAGTTTTATAGGTGCTTTGGACTGCTAACTGTTTGTCTACTTAGTTTAGGTACTATTTTTTTGAATATTATTTTTTAATATAAATGAGCATAAATATCTTATTGATAGCATTTATTATTTTTGTAGGTCCTAATTCAGACTCATTTAGTGTTGTAGTTTATTATGGTGGTAAGTTTGTCAGGAATAGAAATTTAAAGTTTACTGAGAAACAAAGCAAGCGTTATGATATGGTCAGTAAAGATAAATGATCAATTTTTGTCATATGTGCTATAATTGATGACATTGGATTAAAATGTTGTTTAGAAATTTACTGAAAATTTGAAGTTGGGGCATTGGATGTGAATAATGTCCAGTTATTGAAGACTGATTCAGATGTAGTTGGCATGTTGGAGTCTATCTCAAATAATGATCATCTACATATTTATCTAGCAGAAAAGGTTGATAAGGAAGTAGATGAAAGTGTTGGTTAAGAACTTTATGAAGCAGAAGACCTTGCTGATGAAGAAGAGGTGGGAGAATCAGAAACTGAGACAAATGATGCAACAATGAAAAAAACTAAGACAAATGATGCAACATCAAATGTTGATGAAGTACTAAATGATGCTGAAAATATAGTGGAAGAAGATGTAGTGGAAGAAGATGTAGTGAAAGAAGAAGTAGTGGAATAAGATGTATTTTCTAAACCAAGATGTGAAATAGATTCGGTTGAAGTTGAAGATGTAGTGGAAGAAGATGCAGATTTTAATGAAGCTGGAGGAGAAAATGAAATGAGTGAAGAGGAAGAAGATGCTAACTCAGAATTTTTTGATAGTGAAACTGATGTTGGTTAAGATGAAGTTGTTCAAGAGGATGTCTCCAACAGAGTGGTAAAGAACTTAGAGGGTTTGTATGGTGATTGGGGAACACATCTAAATAAAAAAATAAGAATGAAACTGATGGTGAAGGTTCAGACTTCTTTCATAGTGTACACGGGTCTGACAGTGATGATCCCACATGGTCAGAGTTTAACACAAAATGTGATATGGAGAACCCTAAGTTTAAGGTGGGTTTATTGTTTCCTAACAAAGGCATATTGAAAAAGGCTGTAAAGTAATATGGGAGAAAAAATAGGTATTTTTTGATTTTTGACATAAATGAAAAAAGAAGACTTCGAGCAATTTGCAAAGATGCTACATGTCCTTGGAGTATATGGGCTTCAAAAATAGATGCTGACAGTGATACCTTTCAGATTAAGACATTCAATGATGTGCATACATGTGTCAAAGTAATGAAGAATCCAAATATCACTTCTAAGTTCATTGCAAATACTTACTTGCACAAATGTCAAGCTGATAGAAACTATGGTCCTAGCTCATTGAAGGCCGATGTTGAAAAAGATTTTGTGGCCCTTTTGAATGGAACCAAATGTATTAGGGCTAGGAAACTTGCCCTAGAAATGATAGATGGAAGTTACCATGACCAGTTTAAAAAGTTGTATGATTACCTAAGAGAGCATAGGGAGACTGATCCTGGAACAACCACCATTTGTCATTTAGATGATAGGTTATTTGAGAGGGTCTATATATGTCCTGAAGCATGTAAAAATGGTTATAAGGCTGGATGCAGGCCTATAATCAGTATTGATGGGTGTTTTCTGAAAGGTCCTTATATTGGTTGGTTACTTGCTGCTGTTGGGATAGATGTTAATGATGGTATTTATCTAATAGCATATGCTGTTGTGGAAAGTGAGAATTTTTCAGCATGATATTAGTTTTTTAATTTGTTGAAATATGACCTGGAGATTACAAATTCTAACCAAATCAATTTTATGTCAGACAAACAAAAGGTATATTCTCTTATATTCTCTTACTTCTTTTTATTGAATATTAATATACTGAAATTCATACTAAACTATTGTTAGTATTTGTCTTGTAGGGACTCAAAGAAGCATTGAAAGAATTGTTTTCAGGTTCTGAACAACGAAACTGTGTCAGACACATGTACACAAACTTCAAAACAAAAGAAACCAATAGAAGAAAGGCATTGAAAGATGCATTTTGGAAAGCAGAAAGATCTACATGTGTCTATCAATTCAATGCAACCATGAATGAAATAAAGGCAATATCAAAAGATGCTCACGAATGGTTTAATGATAAACCCCCCTCCATGTGGTCCAAATCATACTTTTCCACAAGGAATAAGTGTGACATGCTGCTAAACAACCTGTCAGAGTGTTCAACAAGGTAATTTATTTTACATAAATGAAATGATCTTGCTGAAAATTACATAATGGTAGCTGAACTATCTGAAAGTAACAAAATGGTTACAGAACTTTTTATTTATTTTACAGATTATACTGGAGGCAACAGAAAAGCCAATACTTACAATGCTGAAAATTATTAGGACCAAGATGATGAGAAAATAGTCCAAAGAAGATAAGAAGCTGAAAAATACAATAAAATTTTGTGTCCTAAGTTTCAAAGGAAGCTTGATATTCAAATTCAAAACTCAGTTAGGTTAGTATTGATATAAGTTTAATATTTCAATTCTAACTTTTTTATTTATATTCATTATGTTCAAAGCTACTAACGCTGAAATTATTTGTTCATTGTGTTCATAGATATTGGTCAATATATGCTGGTAACTTTCAATATCAAGTTGAATGTGGCCAAGGAGAACAACATGTAGTGAACATCCAAAATCATACATGCACATGTAGAAGATGGGATCTCACCGAAATCCCCTGCAATCATGTTGTTTCAGTTATGCAAAACGACAATATGAATGTAATTTCATTTGTCGATTCGTGCTACAAGAAAGACACTCAACTCTCAATTTATGGGCACTACATTAACCCTATTAGAGGTGTTAATCAGTGGACCAAAGTGGGAGGCATAGAACCTATATTTCCACCAGTTTTAAGAAGACCAACTGGAAGACCAAACAAAAAAAAAATAATTAGAAAGAGATAAAGTTTCTACTACTGAAAAAGTAGGCAAAAAAAATGTGCAAATGACTTGCTCCAAATGTGGTAAAACTAGCCACAATATAAGAACTTGTAAAGGAGAAATTGGTAAGAACAAATATCTCAAAAAATCTGCAAGTTTTGTTTAAACTAATTATTTAAGTTTATACTTGTACTTGATGTTTAGTCCAAACTAATTACTTTGTTCTATTTCTGTTCACAAAGGGTTCATCAAGGCAACATTAAGGTTCAAGGCAGCCTTCACGGCAGCACCAAGGTTCAAGGCAACCTTCAAAACAGCACCAAGGTCCAGGGCACCACCACCAAGGTCCAAGACAACCTTCTAGGCAAAAGTTGTCAACAAGAAGAGGGCAAAACCAAACCCCTTCAGTTATCACAGTAAGGTGGATGAAGTCTACACAAGAAAATTATATCTCCAACCCACTAACACAAGTCTCTAATGCACATGATTGAAGTATTTGTTTGACTTATTTTATCTACATTTTGTGACTTATTTTGTGACTTTGTGGTATATTGTTTTGCTTTTGTTTTTCGTTAGATTGTGCCTATTTTGTGACTTATCTTCTATGTACTGAAAGTAATCTACATTAGTATCTTATTTTCTGGTATATTTGTACTTATTTTGTGCTTATTTAATCTAGAAAAATAAAAGAGATAATGATATACTACGAGTAATCACTCAAGTAAATAACGCTTAGAAAGCAGTATCTCAAATTCCCAACTTTCAATTACATAAATTACACCACAATCAACAAAAACCCATAATGCTAAACAATACTTCTAAAATACCTCTACTGACAAATCCAAAATAACACCATTAAACTGGTGAAACAAATCCATAAAATTCTTTCCTTCTTTCTCCCCTTTTCCAAAGCATTCAACTTTTTCAGCAGCCCGTTGAAAATCACTCTTGCTCGAGGCGTCATGGGAGGATCGTACCACAGCATAAATCGACACAATTTATGCCTACGTGAGCCATAATTTTTGCAACCGAAGAATCTTCTTCCAAGATTTTTAAATGTCCACAATGTTTTCATCTCAGCTAGCAAGTCACAGTGACAATATGATCTTCAAATAAAATTATCCATTGTTCACCCTCCCCCCTTGTTGTTTTCTTCTCCTACCTTATGTAGCTACCCGAAAAAATGAAAAGAGTTTAGAATGAAATGTTGTCGATAGCTTAGGGTTTCATCCTTTAAAAGGGGATCAAAAATAATTTATATTTAATTTTTAATTATGATGTGAAATATAGTTTTATTATTTTTTATATATGACGTGAAAAACTAGATGGGGATGTGATTTCCGTTAAGGGTTAACGAGGTTTAACGCCCCAGTTACTATTTTGTTTCAAAATCTAAAGTTTAATTGGTACTTCGTGATTTTTGAAAATTTGGTTACCATTTTATTTTTTTTATCAAGACCGTCTATGTACTTACAGAGTCTGTGTATCAAATTTTAGTTTTACCAAAGCTTCATTTTTTTTGACACATTAGTCAAACAACTTTATTGATAAATAAAATAAAATCAGAACATAAACATAATAAAGGTTTTAGAACATCCAAAAGAACAACAAAAAAATCATAAATCTAAAAAAAAAAGATAAGTACTGCACCAGTCAGATCAAACACTTTATTTTTGCTTTTTCTTTTGGGAAATACCAAGCTTACACTCAAAACATCTGGTACCTTCTTTATGGCAAGTATCTTAGTCCTAAAGCTTTGTTTTTAAGGGTTTTTTTAAATGCTACAGAAAGTGTGGGAGCTCCCTATCAATACCTCTCCATAATAATATCAATTCCTGTTTAACAATGACAGGAGCAGGTCCACTAATGTATTCTGCCAACTCTAAACTAGTTACATCTGCAAACTTTATTACTATTAAAGCAGCAGCAAAAAAATAAAACTCAAAACAATGAGTTGAGGTTAAAATTTAAGACATAGCACAAAACAGGTGAAAAGGTAAATCTATCATGTTGGAAGCCATTCCTGATGCACAGATTGGTAACTGATTCCTGTAAATCACAGTTTACAGGTTTGGGGGAAATTTTCATCAGTTCACATCTAAAGAATCCAAAATGTTTTTAATTTCATCAACAGTTAAAGAACTAGATGAGACACATTATGGACAAGATGTAAAATAACCACCTGGCCAGAATTAGAGCTTGGCAAACCTAGCGATCTTAGATAAGACGGTTCTTAAACTTCGGATACCAGCTCCAGATTTTGAGCTCACCATCATCTGAAAATAAAACCAATATCCATTTTACACAGGCCTCCTACTCAATAATTCTTAGAACATCAAATAAGTAAACAGGTTTGTTTCTTCATACCACAGGTTGAACGAGAGATCTCTTTGCGTTGAGGCTCTGCAAAGCCACATGGATTTTAGAAACTGGTCAGTCTCAGATGCAAGATGCTAATTTCAATGAAATCGTAAAACATCAATGCATAAAATTACCTCTTCGATTTGCATTGCACGACGTGCCACATCAATTGGGAACACCGTATCTGTCTTGGTTAAGACAATCTGGTATTTCGTTTGAGATCTGTATATTATTAAATGAAAAATCAACAAAATAAATAAGTACATGCAATACAACTAGTGTGTTTATGTTCCCTCTATGCATAAACATCAACAGACATGCAAGATTGTTGCCTAGTCATACCATATCGTCTACGCCGTAGTAGTACTAGTAGAACCAGACCGGCAAATAATGATCATTACCTCACCTACCCTCCTTTTCCTCTTAACCAAATAATGAATCTTGAATGTCAAATCTTCAAGGTTTAGTGTCCCCCCATGATGTATTGTTCTAAAAATGTTGTCTTAACTCTTAGGCATTTGCACTCTTATCCAGGGAGAGGAGGCAACACCCAGACTACCAAACAGGATGCAACTATAATACCAAATTAAGTTTCCTATTCCTTACATGCCTTTTTATGCAAATAAAATAAAATTACAGGCTTAAAAGTCACCAACTTGGTATGGAGAAAATATATACCTTTCCATTAAATCAATGAGTTCATTATCTCTAGGCTTCATACCCCACTTTGTATCAATGAGAAGGCACACTCGTTTTAGACCAATTCTTGTTGAAACATACTCCTTCACCTGCAAGTTTTAACAGTTAACAAGTATCTTAATTGGTTTTGACTAGAAATTAACAAGGAAAAACCTTAAAGCCTAGACTCAGATTTCTTTAACTAAGTCGGTTCTCGAATTTTAAACTCAGAGAACATTCCAAACCAATAATTTCAGCCTCCCATTGTCAATTATCAGTGCACACAAAACCTGCCTAACACTTGAATGGTTCAGTGAAAGCAAATGTCTACCTTGTCCAACAACTGACAAAATAATTATGCTCACTAGCAATCTGATAACGAGGGACTGTCACAGATTAATTATGATGTTCAGCACCAATAAGGTGTTAAAAAATGCAAAGGTTAAATAAAATATAAAAAACGGGTGCAGGAAAAGGCTAGATGCCTGGATCCAAACATCATGTGCTCACCAGGTCTTCCCATGCCTCCTTAACCTCTTCCTTTGCATAGGCAAAACCATAGCCAGGCAAATCAACCATGCAGAACTTTGATCCCAACTTGAAGAAATTAATACTCTGCAACAAATCAGCTTTTGAAACCTCTGCAAGAAAGATATGTTACAAGGAAATTGAAAACTTAGTTTTAAGAAAATTGGGAGCACTTGAGTATGGCCTGGTTTGTCTGATGTCCGTACAACACCCCATTGTCTGGTAAGCGCATTGAGTAGAGATGACTTCCCAACATTTGACCTCCCTAACAAGGACAATAAAGATGTAATTCTTAACACGACTATATGTACAGACTACAACAAGTTGTAGTATGCGTCATCAAAACAAAAAATTGACCAGATAGTAAGCAAAGTGTCAAACCAGCTTAATGTGCTAATCAGATAATCCCATCTCTTATAGAACTCATTAAAATCGGACTATGAAAGAAAGTACACATACAGAGAAATAAAGTCAGTCCAGAAGTTTCATCATAAGTCCCTACAGAATCTTGGAAAGAGTACAGATACAGAGAGCATGGCTGCTATAGTTGCTGGTGCACAACTTTCCCATTTGATACTTACAATAGCATAGAGGAGAATTATACTCTTTCAATTGGTATATGAGACATTGGCATGTTATACTGAGAAAACGAACACTTTTGAAGCCATCAACATGGAAAGTGTACGGTAACCAGAAAAATGGAAACCTAAAATAAAACCAACAATATGGAAGGAAAGAATGAAAAAAATCAGGTATCTACCTGCAAATGCAATCTCTGGAATATCAGGTGCGGGAAATGATGATGAAACCTTTGCGGCGGCAAAAAAATCCAACTTGTTCCTAAATAACTGCAAAAAACAATGGCCTATAGATGAACACAGCAGCAAAAGGAGTAACTTTTAGCTAATTATCACATTAATAAGAAAGCGCACATTTTCCTCGATGCGTTCCCTTTCAGGATTGGTAGAGAAAGGGATATTGTCTAATGGGGCAGAAAGCTCAGTATTATAGCCTGCTCTCTGGATCTCAATAGTCCGTCTACGCCCTAACAACTGCAAATGGTATTCAAAAGTCATAATGTAGGATCGATAAAACGATGTGAATGTAAAGTCCAAACATCTCAAGGCACTAGGCATACAAATTACATTATCTTCCACAAAGGAAAGGATGGAGGGACTCGGCTGTATTCCGCGGAACTGCGCATTCATTGACATGGGAGCATTTTCCTCCAAATCCTTTTTCTTATCCTTTTTACATTCTGTAGAGGAATAAAGAAACAGCAACAATAAAAGAAGTTCAAACAAAAACAAATCCACTTCAAACAAGTATAATAATATCAACACCAGACAAATTGGGAGAAGTGTAAGGAAATACTGACCATCAATTGCAGTGCCGTCATCTAGCCGCTTGTTTGATGTATCATAAGGATCTAAGCGAATTCTCTTCTTTTTCTTTGGCTTCTCATCTACAACCTCAGAATCAAGTTTTAAGCTTTTCTTAGCCCGAACTATTTTACGGGGCGAAGGCAAATGATCCAAGCGCTTAGTTGAGTTGGCTCTGGCATTAGCATTGACATGCTTCTTTGATGAATCATTTTCAGCTACTTCTTTCGCACTTCTGCTGACATTCTTAGGGTTACGAGAAGTAGCTTTACCTGTATTAGTAACATTCTCTAATGGAGGAGAAGCTTTGCCATTGCCTTTTCTCCCTTTGTTTAAGTCACTACTGACCATCTTCAAGTGTTTTCCAGATGAAGCTTTCCTCTGGGTTGCCTCTAAATTCTTATCAATCTTAAACGACATTAGCTGATCAGAATCAACTCGCTTTCTTCTCCCATCGTCTGTACCCTTAAATTTTCTACCATTAGAGTTGCTCTTCCGACCAGTGGCACCGCCCTTTTCGAAACTAGGTTTAGTGCCTTCCCTGTTAATGTAGTTCTTAGGTTTCCCCATGGCAATCTTTGGTTTTTTGTTGAGCTTAAGATTGAAGCCTGCCTTTTCAGACATTCTCAACTTCCCAGTTCACCGGAACAGAAAACACAGTTCTAGGAAGGAACAAAACAGAAAACTATATGGTAGCTTTGAACAAATTTTCTTCAGTTTTAAACCTCCATGAACGGCTAGGCTAGTCTTTACTGCTTTCTGTGTTATTTTGGGTTTTGTTGTCTCGTTCTGCCCTAACTTGAAGTTGGAAGATTTGAGAGTAACTGGGCCAGGCATTGTTGCTGAGTAAAATGAATTGACCCACAGATTTTGCAGCTTTCACTTTGGGCCGTTCAGGGTGTATGGATAATGCATCAATCAGTTCGATGACCGAAACAAAAAAATAATATTATTAATGATGATTTTATCAAAAAAAATAATAATTTGGTGAATTTTTTTAGTAATTACTAATGTAATTCACTCTTAATTCAATTATATTTTTATCATTACAGTTTGGGATAGACATGATGTTATTATACAATAGCTCAAACCCTTGTAGGTGAAACATCCGAATTCAGGAGTGGTTTTGACGTGTAATAGGAACGACCCCAGACAGAAAACATAAAAAGTATTTTAGATTAGTAATAGAAAACATAAGAAATTAAAATAATGTTATATTTATAAATTTTAAATTTTAATAAATTCATCTTATATTCAAAAATCACTCTACTACGTACATAACAAATCAACAAGCATTTATTAAAATTGACAACTCTATTTTAATAAATTATACATGACCTTTTAAATTTTTGAGTAACTTGTTATTTTGTGCTTCCATTCCTTAACAAAGTAAAACTAAGAGAAGTTTATATATATATATATATATATATATATATGATAAAATCTATTTATACAATGTAAAATATTTTAAATTTTGTATGTTTTATGTGCACCTAATTAGGGGAGAAGCTATATTTAATCGCACTTTTTAACTTTATATTTAGCAGCAATTAGAATAAAATAGAGAATTCATACATACTTTTATGCCACATACTAAAAACTTAAATTTAAAGTTTAGTGTTCAGATTTAAAATTAAAATTTAGAATTAAAGTTTAAAAAATTTAAAACAGAATACGAAAAAGAGGTATAAGATTTTTGTACATTAATGATAATAATTTATTACTCTGTCCACTTTCTTATGTACACACAAAGGGTACAAACAAATGAACAACAGAATAGAATAGAATAGAATAGTAAACCGTACTAGGCAACCTTATGTTGGGGGTGGGAATTTTGTTCATCCCCCCACAACATTCGATTATCTTTAGTATTACTCCACAAAAATTCTGCTAACATACAGCAACTGCTGCATACTGCATCTGCATCTGCATGTAGTAGTAGTAGTAGTCCTTCCTTTTCCCCCATTGTGCTGATGGCATCGACCAAAAGGCTACATTGTCTGTATTCTTCCCTTTTATTCATCTCATAACAACAATAAAAACCACAACAAAAGCAACCATATTGAAAAATTAACAACACATCTCTATGTTTCCACCAGGGCAGGCCTCATCTTGTTGTTCCAGAATTCCTTGTACCATTTCGTATCACTGCCCGTTCTCTTCGCTTCCACCACCACCAGCTCTTCCGTTAACCGGTAGACTTCGATGGCTACGCCGAAATTCCCCTCTTTTCCCTCCAATTCAAGACCCCATTCTTTCCCCTTCTTCACCCTCAACCTCTCGCCCTTGCCTACTTCCTTCACTTTCTCCACCAATTTCTCCGGTGCCTCTCGTAACACGAAACGTTCACCGCAATCATGTGATTCGTCTAACAGCGCCGATAGGTCCAATCCCGACGAGAAGGATATCAAATCGAATGCGTTCAATTCCAAGCTTTTGACCTGAGCTTCATCCTTGACTTGCTCCTCGTGGAATTTGGATTCATTGTAGCCCTTACTGAACCATGGATCCATAAGGATCTCGTCAATCGTGATCCTCGTGTCGGGGTTCGTATCCAGAAGCCGAGACAGGAACCGTTTTGTATCGCCGGACATCCATTTTGGGCATTTGAACTCGCCTTTGTAGATCTTCTTGTACATAACCATGAGATTGGGATCGTTAAAAGGCAGGTAACCGGCGTGCAGCACGAAGAGAATGACGCCGCATGACCAGACGTCCACCTTAGCCCCATCGTACCCCTTCTTTGACAAGATCTCCGGCGCCACGTAAGCAGGGGTTCCACACAAGGTGTGCAGCATGCCGTCGGCTCGGATCTGATCGGTAACGGCGCTGAGACCGAAATCTGAGACCTTCAGGTTCCCGTATTCGTCGAGGAGGAGGTTCTCCGGTTTTAGATCACGGTGGAATATCCCGCGAGCGTGACAGTACCCGACGGCGGAGATGAGCTGTTGGAAATACTTGCGGCTGAGATCCTCGCTGAACCTCCCTTTAGCAACCTTGGCGAACAATTCCCCACCTTTGACGAACTCCATCACGACGTAAATCTTGGTTTTGGTGGCCAAGACCTCGTGAAGCTTGACGATGTAAGGGTGGTTCAAGCGACTCATGATGGAGATCTCGCGTTTGACGTTGGACGCCATGTTGGGGCTGGGCAGCCTTTTCTTGTTGATGACCTTAACGGCCACGCTGACCCCGGTGCGGACGTTCCTGGCATGGTAAACCTTGGCGAAGGCGCCGCAACCCAGGAGCCTGCCTATCTCGTATTTGCCGAACAGGGCATTCTTTGGGACATGTTCGGTCTCTGGCATCGGTGGTGGAGCCAGAGATCGAACCCCAAACGGCGGATTTCTACAAAAGAAAATTAAAATTAAGAAATTGGAGATTTTATTTGGCAGAGTTGGAGTGGTATAAAAAATCAAATTTCAAACGGAGAAGATGAATATATACGAATTTAACAACGAGAGCGTGTTTCTGAATTCTGGGTGGAAGTTTCGGGGGAGGCGGAACACTCTCTAAACTTAACACGGCTTCTTTTCCTTATTTGAATAAATAATAAATTATGTTAAACGTGGCAGATGATTATTGGGGGGAAAGCGGACAGCCTGTTGAATGTTAGAATATCACCGTCCAAGTTGTCTCAACCGTTTGCGAATCTATCGTTTTTTGTTTTCTATTTTACTATTTATTTACTACTATTCCTTTTCTATAAACATTTTTCTATTTATAATTAATTTTATTTTAATGCTTTTCAAGGTTAATTTAAGGGAAAAATGTGAATTTAACAAAATATTAAGAATTGATGTTGTTCACAGATATTTACAGAAAAAAATGCCATCAATTATATCTGTCATCAACAAGATAATTAAAAAAAAATATTGTTCGTGATGCTATTATATCATCAAAACACTGGTTTTAGATCCTTATTTTTAGATTATAAATTGTCCGTAAAATTCAATCGAATATAAAAATATATTTTAGATACTAAAATTATATAAGAATATAACAATTATGAATTCATGATAAATTTAAAATAATTATAAATAAAATAATTATATACTTAGCACAAATATTACAAAATACATTATTTCATATTAAAAAAGGTTAGGTGATTATATACATATCTGTAAAGATCGGTCAATCTATGCCTAACAATCATAAGGACATTAATGAACCAAAAAAGAATTAATATATAATTATGCAGATATGATCATTAGTTTTAAAGTCAATTAGACTTGAATAATTGGTGGCAAAAAGTGTAATTTCACCTCATCTTTTGGGCCAAGACCAATACAGTGCAAGTCCAATTCCATGAGCCCAACAAGCCTAAACAATCCCCCAATCAGATTACCAAATGCTGAGTTAACACTCGAATGTCGACCCGAAACTCGGATCATTAAATTAAATTATATACATTATTTATGATTAATCCAAGAATCTAATCAAAACTCACGCCTCGCAAACTAATTAAACCATTCACAAATAGGTCTATATCGCAAAATTTCAGGTTAGTTCTATTGTAGGAATCTTAAGATTAAGATAAACTGAAGAGAAAACTACATAAATTATTATAATAATATATATTATATTATTTCTCTTAAGTTTTACATTATTTTAAGACCCATAACGTAGAATTTTCCATTTTTTTAAGTGAGCAACTCCTCTGAACAATTTTTAATTAACACATACTATATAAATGCTACAATTATTTACATATATATGTACTTAAAATAACAAAAAGAAAAGAATAAAAACATTTTTTTCATCGCGGCAAAACCAGCAAAAGTCTCTCCATCGTCACATGCACTAGCACTACTCATATATTTATATGACCAAACAAAATTATACGAGCATCACGGCATGTACAACTTATTGCCACATTTACACCTCCATGCTTCCGGATAATACTCGGCGGTGACCGGTGTTCCGGGTGGCACCGACACGTGAACAGGCTTGCATGGTGTGCAGTCCCCGCATTTTGAGATGCACCGCGGCGGGGACGATCCCGGGCCACTCAACAATCTCCTGGCCATGCTTAAAGGTGGTACTTGGACGTCAACGCCTACACCCACTTCAGTCTTCTGCCCAATTTCCTGTGGAAAATGAATCCTAATTGATAATTTACTACAAGAAAACCAAAATCTATGGCCCCTACAAACACCATGCGCGGTCTGAGCCTGAGCAGACTGCAGAGACAAACAATCGATGTTCACGGGAAGACAAGAATACAAATTTATAACCTATTCCTAGACAGTACGTGGTCTGGGTTAAGGCGCTGAGTTCTGCTACCTCAAGTTACCGATACTCGTTAAAATTAAGAAGAAGAGAAGCGTAAATTCTACAGTACTGCCGCAGGGTTCACAAGTGTTGATTTCCTTTTGTTCTTTTTCGGATGGAGATGGAGCCCTACTGCCCTAGTCATAGAGAACTGTGATTAATTCTGTAAAAAAATCCCATTTTTCTTATATGAAATTCCAACCTCTAACAATGGTGTCTAGATATCGATTGTCCTTGAACGATTATAATTTATAATATAAGATCGGAGAAACATATGTTAAGAGTAAGTAATAGAACTGCAACTGACTGACCTGAGAACAAATAGTATCCGCAGGTTGAGCAAAGAGTAGAAAGCTGATATCTGCGGCCAAAAACGGAGTGTTATGATGCATAGGACATATATTTAGATGAGGAGAAAGAGCAAACCTTGTTGACATGTGGTTGCGGTGCTAACCAATAAGCAAACGGGGAAAAGGAAGAGGGGGAATAAACAGTAAAGCAGGTGAGATTTGTGGGTGAGATTTGGTTTTCTCTCCATGAAAGACAGACTTTGTTTTGAGAGTTTGAAGATTGGGTTGTTGTTTGGCGTGTTCAACATATTCCATGCAGGTGTATGGTGTTGAGGAATGAGGATGGATTCAGAGAATAAAAAGGAGAGGGGAGTTGGGTGTTGAGGAATGAAGATTGTGAATCTATGGGGATGGTGGTGGCTTCGTAATCCTAAGCTTTTCCATGTTTGGGTGTTGGATTCTCTTGCAGGCTTTCTTCACTGTGTTTCATGATTCCCAAACGCAGAATTACATTCATACACAACACCTACCTTCTGCTCCATTCATCCAACCCAAGCCCCATTCTCTCTCTCTCTCTCTCTCTGTCCCATCCGTTGCTTTCGTGTTTTTCTTTTATTTTTCACATTACTACCTCATAAAACCCAACACGATTATACATTTATACTCTCCTAAACTAGTTAGGACTCATTAGCTACTCATTAATTTTGGTTAAAGGGTCACTTTTGCTTCTGTACTATACCCGATTTATTAATTTTTTTTCTTATGGTATTTTCGCATTAATTTAATTTTTGAAGTAGACTCAATTATCATTGTTTGTCCCTTGACTGGCAAAAGCTAACTTTGATCGTTAAGGTGGTGACGTGACAATTTACGATGATGTGACATAGGGTAAAATTGTTTTTTTTTTCAAGCAAGTTCGAGGACAAAATTGATTTTTAGTTGAGTACGATGGTAAAAATGATTTTTAGGTAAAATACGAAAGAAATATTAAAATACTAAAATGATGTAAAAATAATAAAACATTTCTATAAAGTATCTAAAAATAATAATAATAATAAATGTTTTTTATTAATATATGACTAAAAATAAGTAAAAATTATAAAATTAAAATATCATAATTTAATAAATTATAAATTATTCAACAATTAAATTTTGAAATATTTATAAAATATTAAAAAAATATAAAAACCTTCATCAAAAAAATTTGAACGATTTTGGTTTTCTTTCCCTTCAAAAAATGTTAGGAAGAAAGAATCCTAAAATAGAGTTAATGTGATTCCCTCAACCGAACAAAAATCTTTTACCTTTTTGGTGCTCATGTCTCTTAGTACTAAAAAATTAAACTCTACACTCTAAGTTTAATTTTTAAATAAAAAACCTTAAACCCTAATGTTTAAAACCTTTGCTTGATAAAATTTATACACACACTTTTATGATTCATACTCACTTTATATTGATAAAATTTATAATTAGGGTTTAGGATTTTAGGGTTACAATTTAGAGTTTGGATTTTTTAGGGTTTAAAATTTAAAAAATAGCATTAGTGGGTACAATTTATTTTTAAGTTTTAATTTTTGAATAATTTATAATTTAATAGTTTCTGATATTTTAATTTTATAATTTTTATTTTTTTAGATTTTTGTTATTTTTAGCTATATATTAATAAAAACATTTTTAAATGTTTTAATATTTTTACATCATTTTAGCATTTTTAATATTTTTTTAAATTTATATTTTTATCTAAAAATCAATTTTGCCCTTGTACTCAACCAAAAATCAATTTTGCCCTCGAACTTGCTTGAAAAAAATCAAAATTTCCCCTGTCACGTCATCATAAACTGGCACGTCACCACCTTAACGATCAACGTTGGCTTCTTTCAGTCAAGGGGCAAACGGTGATAAATTGGGTTTACTTCAGGGGCCAAATTGATGCGAAAATACCATAGGGGAAAATTGATAAACCGGGTCTACTACAGTGGCAAAAGTGACCCTTTAAGCTTAATTTTTGTTGTTGTTTATTCATCGATATTTGATTAATTCAGATCAAATTTAACAGAAGTTTAATGTAAAGGTCCGATTTTTTTCATCCACAACACCATAATTTAACCCCTAACCATATTTAAAATGAATACAAATCCTCTTTCCCTTTCCGGTACTCTTATGTATTTGTTAGGGTTTATGGTTTAGAATTTAGAATTTAAGGTTAGAGATTAAAATTTAATTTTTTAGTGTTAGGGCGTACAAAGGCGCACCGAAAAAGAACAATTTTTTTGTCCATTTAAAAGACCTAGCATCTTATCTCACTAGATAACTAATTAATTTCTAAGGACACAAAATCTAATTAATTAATCAGACTATATCTAAGTAAGAAATTGATTAATAGATGTTCTCTTTATATATTAAATCATATACTCCAATCACCAGTTGCTCTAACCACCAATGGCAATGGAGTCTTTATCAGCTGTTTTAGAATATTTTGGTACTTGGAGTGCAAAACTCTTAATATTTCTTAATAGTCATTTATAATTTATCAATTTTAGAGTTTGTGATATTTTTTTATCTTTTTAAACTTTTAATAGTGTTTTTTAGTGATTAAAATTTTGTTTTTATTATTTTTATATTTATTTTTGAATATTTTAATGTTTTCAATTATTTTTTTAAAATAAATAAACTATTGAACTTAATAAAAATTCAAATTAATCCCTCAAACTTTTAAAAATATAAATTTAGCTCATATACCATGTCCTTGTTCATAATGGACTTGTTAGAGCGGATGTCTTTTTAAAATGGTAGAATCAAAATATAGTATCGAATAGGTAGGTGTAATTATTGAGTTTTATGGCGACGAAAATCGGATAATTTACTACTATGAAAAATATCGTGAATTGTTACATTAGTGCCGTAATTATTAACGTCAAATTTTGTTAGTCAAAAACTTAAATTGGTTTTTTTCCTAATTAAAAGACCGCATTGTGCGTAAAATATGTTCAGAGACCCATTAATTTTTTTTCAAAAGTTTGAGGACCTTTATATATATATATATATGATTGTAAGTTTGTAACCGAAGAGCCTTGTGGGCACAAAGAGAATAGGATATTGCAGTCAAAGTGAATGATGAAGCTTGTGTGTCCATTTTATTTATGAGGTGTGGATTCCAAAGCAAGTATGGACAAATAATTCAAGAAATAATAGTGTACTAATTTACAATGTATTTTAATAAATGAAATGGATTTTGTTTCTGAAACACACAAATCAATTGAATAAAAATCATCTCTTGCTTTTTAGTATTTTTTTATGCTTAACACTAAAAAATATCAAATCTTAAACATTAACCTTAAAATTTAAAATTTAAACCATAAACTCTAAATTCTAAAAAATACACCATAACTCTAATTCTTTAAATTCTAACCCTAAACTGTAACCTTAAACCTTAACTATAAACTTTAAACTTAATTTTTTAATGTGGGCATAAAAAGAAATATCGAAAAGAAGCACTATTCCGAATCAATTATCTTGGACCAAATTAAAGGGGAAACTAAGATTATACCACATATTTTGGGAGGTAGAACAAACCCTCCCAACTAATACATAGCTTTGTCCCTAAGTAACAGGGCCAATACACAAATTGTGTCCGTTAATACCTTGAATTTGAGTCAAATTAGCGTTCAAAGAATAGGGAATTGGTCCATGCATGGTTGGGCTGAGTGGTGATGCAGATTCGGGAGTTTTTAAAGAAAGAGTTGCTGAAAGAGTACGTGGGGACGAAGAGAAGCATGTGTAATTTGTAAATATGGAGAAAGGGAAAAGTGTGTGGAAGAGTTAATAATAATAGATGAGCGTGGTTTTGTTGTTATATGAAAGAGGCGTTGCAATTGCAGAGGGCTGAGGTGTTGGGCAGTGATGGGGAGATGTGAAGGTGATGTGCGGAGGCAAGCATCCATCCTGTCAGTCAAACATGTTTTCAATTATTTAAGCTGAATAAGGCTGACACCTCCCATTTTCTGATTGCGACACATGCCCACCAACCTCTAATCTCAGGATCTACATGTACATATACGTGTGGGGTTTTTTTCTTCCTAATTTCGCAAGCTTTTATTTTAATTTTGGTAGGCGAGTCTTTTAGCGAATTTTTTTGTATATATACATAAAATTATACAAAATATACTTAAATGATATTAAGCTACTTACTACTTGATCTAACTAATTAAATATAAGATTAACTATTGGGATGATCACTTTTGTTTTCCCACAGTACATAGTTAATCACTAATTTTAAAAAAAAGACCAGTAAAGTCACTTACGTTTTCGATCTGTAAAATTTTGCTCACTAAGACATGTATTGTCATTAAATTTAAACGGGAGGCTGATCTGGCACAATAAAAAATAATAAATTACTTAGATAGTCCCTAAACTATTACTTTACTTCTATTTTGACCACCAAAATAAAAACAATTTGTATAATTTCACATTTAATCCTTCATATTTATAATTTTTTTTTATTTCTTTTCCCTTCCGTCATCTTCTATATTCTTCGCAATCAAATCGAAACCCGAACAAATTAAATAATCCATTCGATTTTTGTTAATTTTCAGGGAAAATGTCTGCAGGGCTAGGAAAAGGCAGCAAAACCCACCACATTGTGAGGCTCCGCCAAATGCTGCAGCGGTGGAGGAACAAGGCCCGTATTTTTGTCGGCCGCATCCCGGCCGATGTGCCGGCAGGACACATGGCGGTCTTCAAGAAGCTCCTTAGCCAAGTCGAGGACGAGTACATCTTCAGTAACCAAGGCCCACTGTCGATTCCTTGCGACGAGTCTGTTTTAGAAGAAGTGATCTGGTTTATCTTTCGTTCAGATTCGGATCACTCCGGTCGGTTCGTAAACATCGAGGACTTCAAAGGTTACTGCCATTTGTGGACCGAATCTCAACCTTTGCTTCATGGGTTCGCTGAGAAAACAATCTAGTAGCTAGTTCTGAAAAACCAGAAAGGAAAAAAGCTTTGATTCTTTTCCGGGTTTATTTTACTCAGTTCTGAGTTCGCTCGAGTAAACAACTAATCCCACATTTGTTGAAACAAGCCAGTTGGCCGAGTTGAGTTGGGAAGGTGGTTTACTAATTCATAGTGGGGTATTTACTTAGTTTTTTTTTTTTTAAATTGTTTGCAATTGGCTTAAATTGGGGGCAAACTGAAATGAGTCAATTATATGATAGCTCCGGAGAATACATGGAGATGGCTGGAGAAGGTGGGTGAGTTATCCACCAAGTCGCCCTGGGTTCGAATCAGAATGGAGGCAAAGCAAAAAGGTCGAGGCTTTGAGATTATTGAACTCGTGAAGAAGAAGAGAAATAATTTGTGAAATGAAATTTGGGATTCAGTTTGATTGCAAGAGTCTTTGAAAAGAAAAAAAATAAACACTTTAACGGAGATTAATATAGTAGAAAATTAAGGATTTGGTTATATAAAGAAAAATATGAAAGATGGTGGAGAAGAGAAGAAATAAAAAATTGTAAATATGGTAAGATTAAATGTGAAATTATACAAATTGTTTTTGTTTCGGTGGTCAAAATAAAAGTGAAGTAATAGTTTAGGAACTATTTAGGTAATTTATATTTTTTTATTGTGCCAGATCAGACTCCCGTTTAAGTTTAACGACAACAGATGTCAAAGTGACAAAAAATTTACAGATCGAAAACGTAAGTGACCTTACTGGTCGTTTTTTAAAATCAATGACCAATTCTATACTAAGGAAAACATAAATGATCATCCTAGTAATTAACACTTAATTATATGTGTGGGCTTTAAGACTTAACTTAGATCCATTCACGAGAGGGTGAATCTTCAAACTAACTCCATTTAGTTCTAAATTTATTAAAATACCACCTAAAAGTCTATATTTCTCAATTAGTATTATTATAATGAACTCTTCGTATATGCGCAACAAGTTTAAATAAAATATTATATTTTTAAACTCGTCATGCATGCTAAGAGAGTTCCACTTAAATTTTTTACAAAATTAAAAAACAAACTATTAGAAACCCACATCACAACTTCAATGTATTGAAGAACAAAAAAAAAAAATAATTATCAGGAGCCAACTTTAATATTTTGCTCCATGAATTGTAAAAATGAAATGTTGGCATCATGTTTTATAGGCCAAGAGTGAGTGTAAGCCTTTGTTTCTTATCAACGTGTGATTCTTGTAACTAAAGAATTTTTTACTATATATTAGCTTCAAGAATCTCACATTGATAAGAAACAAACTACACTCTAGCTTGACTTATATAAGCTGATATCAACATCTTTCTTTTGTAATTCATGGAGCTAAATATCAAAGTTGGTTCTTAATAGTTAATTTTTTTTTTATATTTTTGATCTTCATAATATTAAAGATGCAAAGTAAGTTCCTAATAGTTTATTTTTTTTTGTTTTTGTCCTTTTATAAAAATGATTGATTATAAAAAAATAAGCGGAACACGTCATGCATGTACGACAAGTTTCAATTAGGATTTGCTAATCATCCTTAACTAATTAATTAGGTTAAAATACGAAGAAAAAATTAAAAATATAATTTTTATTTTTTTCGCCTTGCATGTTGCACCCTCATCTTCAATTGATCCAACCATTGTAATTAGACCAAGTTTAGTCGAGTTAAAAGAATTAAGTTAACAAGTTCTGTTTTATAAGTTAAATTTTATTTAAAATATTTTGAGTCGAGTCGAGATGTTCGAGTTTCTATTCAAATTTAATTGTAAATATTTATAATATTATTATACTAATTGATTCCAATTTAAACGACTTTTTATAATCATATATGATATACATATATATTTATTTATATTTTTCATATCTAATATACATACATCATACAAAGTTACAGGACTCAACTCGAACTTGAAAATCAATCCACTAATTACAAAAAATTCATGTTATTCAAATCTCATTTTATAAATCAAAATTTATTTGAAACTTTTCATGTTGAGTTTATAAAATTACGATTTTAATTAAATCAAGTCAAATTTTTCGTGTCAGGCCGGAAAAAAATTTATTTTTCAAATCTAATCAAGTTTTGCTCACTCTTGCGCAGCCTTCATCTCGATTTCGATTCTATATGTTTTCGATCAGTTTATTTTTTATATACTAAAAATTAAACAAACCAAATAAATTGAATAATCCACAATAATCGAATCAAATTTCTTCTTAACTAAGTCACAATAAACAAGTTGATAATTATTAGTGCTTTTAAAGATCTTTTTATAAAAAAAACAAAAGAAAAATGTCATGATAAAATTAAGGCTTACGATATACTTTTACTACTGGATTCGTATAAAATAATTAATTTTGTTTCTCGGCGAAAACATACTTATCTTCAAACTCGCAAATTGCACCAATTTAATCATTTGACTAACGTTAATCGTTAATGTGCTGACGTGGTTGTTAACGATGCTGATGTGGCAACCCGCGTGTAAATATTGATATGACAAAATAATAACATTTGACTTTTTATGGAGTTTTATGGATGAAACCTTTTTATATAATATTTAAATAAAATAACGAAGTATTTAAGAAATTTAAATTTTATAGTATTAAAAATATAAAAATATACTATTACAAATATTTTAAATAATAATAATAATCATAAAATAATATTAAAATTTTCAAAAAATTAAAAAGGTATAAGGTTGTAAAAAGTCCTTAAATTTTTGGGGAAAAATCAATTAATCCCTAAACGTTTTTTACTCACAATTAATCTCTTGAACAAAAAATTGAATCAATTAAGCCCTTGAAACACAAAATTAAAGCAATTAAGCCCTTTGACCAATTTTGACCATTAAATTTTGACAATTTTTTAGATATTACTTGCACATAATACAATACAGTTCTATCAGGTTGCATTTATAGTTTTTTAAATATATATATATATATATATATATATATATATATATATATAATTTATAAGTTTCTTTAAGAATTAGAAATTTTAAAGAATTTATAAAATATATTTTTTTTGAAAATGTCAAGTCGAGACGTTGTGACACAACGCAATGTACCAACAAATCCAAAAAAGCTATCAAGATTTAATGGTCAAAATTGGTCAAATGACTTAATTGATTCAATTTCTTGGTTAAATACCTTAATTGAATGCAAAAAGAAGTTCACGAGCTTAATTTATTTTTTTCAAAAGATCAAGGCTTCTTATACTCTTAAGCCAATTAAAATTTATAAAGTTGAAAATATCATAATCTATAAAGTGATAAATTATTTTAAAATATATTAAAAATTACTCAACATTATCAAGAATTAAAAACTGAAAAAGAGATATTTAAAAATTTAAAATTATTTATATTGTTCTGTTTTAGATTTTTTAGAGTAACAATGAAGTTGACAAATTAACTAAGGAAAGTATTTGTCGAGCGTGCCCAACTGTTTAAGTGTGTATCTGACTATTTTATCTATTGTGTGCTTATAGTCATTTGGTCATATCTGCGTTGTGATTTGTCATAATAATTGTATTTGATAAATACATTCCTTAGCTAGTTTTTCAACTTCACCATTGCAATATTAGAGAATATCAATCCCTGCCAAATCTAAAATATTTAATAATTTTAATAATGTAAATTTTCTGTATAATTTTAATAATTTCAAAATTTTCTATAATGTAAATTTTATGTATAATTTTAACACTTTATAAATATTTTTAACTTTTAACTTTTAAATGTTTTATAATTTATCTTTTTAAAGTTTTTGATATTTTTTAAATTTCAATTTCTTTTATCAAAAAAGTATTATTTTATTGGAAAAAAGAATCGTACAACTAAAATATTATTACGTGTCTCATTAAAAATCTCCCTAAATATAAATGGAGAAAAAGAGTGCACATGATAATATGATAGAGAACAAAATACCAAGCCAAAATCCGATCGAACAAAACACCAAGCCAAAATTTCACTCAATTAAAAAAATGTAATAGTAATTTTATTTTAAATATTTTAATTTCTTACTTTTTTAAATACAACATAAAAATAAATTAAGTCCCTAAAAAACCAAATTTTCCCTTGAACTCCGTTGAACTCGAATTCTTCAACTGAATTAGCCAAGAGGAGGTGAATTGACCCTTGAATGAAAATAGTGGAACCAATAGAAAATTAAATTTTGCACAAGAGTGTTCAACTTTTTAACTAAAGTCTACATCCACTACCTTAGCTCCCCACTAAGGATTTTTATAAATCCACTAAATTTGTCTTTCTTTTGAGGCAAAGAGATAACCTTACAACAATAAGACTTATACCCCCAAAGTCTTGTTAATCTCTCTCTCAAAGAAAAATTTAAAGATAAGTAAACAAATAAAAACTTCTTTAGGCGAAGTGTTTTCACTCTTAAGCACTCACCCAAAATCTTAAAACATTTGAGTAAATATAACAATTAGGCTCACCAGTATTTTTTACAAGAAAATTGAAAATTTAAGTACAAAACTTAATTTCTCTATACATGAATGTTGACAATAAGTTTCATGTTGTTCCATGGATGCTTGAAAAAGTCTTTTAAACTCTTTAATGAGTGTGTGGCCTTTACTTGCTGTTGGGGTTAGTTTAGAGCCATTGGAGATTTAATTTCGAACATTAAATGCTCTTCTGGTGTAGTGAGTATCGGTACGCGAGCCTCTGTATCGGCACCTACCTTAAGAAGAAAGAGACGTTACTCACATCAAGCAAGGCATACCAGTACATGATACCTGAGTATCGATACAACCCTTGTGTATCGGTAAGGGATAACCAGTACCTGTACGAAATTGGCTCACTAAAAAATAGGGAAAACATAGCATATCGGTACACTTACAACCATACCAGTACGAGCTGTTGAGATTCGGTATTGGGAATGTCGTACTTGTACTCACAGCTTGTTTTTGACACTTGGACTATTTTGAAAGCATTTGTTCAAGTCAAAACACTTAAAAACATTTCATATATATTTTCAAGTTATTTGAATTTTGAATTATTTTTAGAATTTTATTTAAGTCCTAATATATTTTTCATTTAAAGTTATATCAAAATAAATATCTCAACAAACTCTCTAAAAAATCAAACATTGTCCCTCTACCACATCATCATTCACACCTAGATTATCATGTCAGCACATTAATGGTCAATGTTAGTCAAAGGGTTAAATTGATGCAATTCGCGAGTTCTAAGGCCTAATTGAGTGTGTTTTTTATGGATGTACTAAATTAATTATTTGGTACGAACTAGGGGCAAAATACCCCTTAAACTTAAAATTAAGCATTTGTATGCAAATAATAAAAAGGTAAGGACACAAAAGTGCTATGATTTACAGAAAGAGGTAAGGGCAATCAAATGGTGATCTCGCAGTTTGTACATAATTGATTGTTTACTGTATCACTATATTTTATACATTTTCTTGTAATCTATCTTTAACTATATTTTTTACAATGTCAAAAAGTGCAGTCTGTATCGCACTTTGACCCTCACTGGTAATAAATTTAGTAAAATAAGACCACACTTCTGACCTTGGAGAGATAGCTTTTCGTTTAGCAGTAGCCTTGTATTGTTGCTTTGGCTTGATGCTCCAACAGTATTAAATGATTTTCAAAATTAGTCAAAAAGGGTGAAACGCTGCCCTCAACAAATACTTCTGTATTGGACATCTACCAAAAATATAAACAAAAAATACATAATTAATGGGATATGACCAACAAATTGCCGCTATTTTTTAATCCTTTGACGTCTACAATTTAATACATGCTCTTTTTACATTAACATACATAAAATAAAAGTTGTTTTTTAATCTTGTTGCTATTTTTTATGATAATTGTACACAATTTTAGATACCGAAATTTAAATACTAATTTAAATGCCTAAATTAGTAAGCTTAGCAATTAACATCTTACTTTTAATCCTAAAAAATACATATTTTTGTCAATGTTTCTCTTTTACCTTACTGGGAATGAATAACACAATATCTATTTAATATTTATATTCTCTCAACTTGAGTACTTCTCTAATCATATCTTAACCAACTCTCAGCACAATCAGACTCCATCACTCCAAAAAGCATGTAAAAACACAATGTAATTGACACATCAATTGAATTAATCTTAAGAGTTAATGTAGAATTAATGTTTTGATATAATAATTGAAAAATAGTTTTGGACTAAATTGAAAAGATTTCAAAAGTGCCTTTAAGTCCAAACAACTTGAAAATAAGTTTGTGGATGTTTTAAATGGTTTTGGCAAGGTTTAAAATGTTTTTAAGTAATCAAACCAGGGTTTTCAAGGTAACCGTTTCGAAACATGGGGACTTGTATCGAAACATTTTGAAACTGTCAAAACTTGTACCGAAACAGGGCTTGCCCGTTTCGGTACAGAGAGGGTTTCGTTTTGAAACTCTCCTTTGGTGTTTCGATATGCTCAACAGTCAAAACCTCCCTAACGACTACTTTCCCAATGGCTTTTTAAATTGTAGCTCAACTGTCACACATTCCGAAACAGGGTTGCTACCATTTCGATACGGATCAAGAGTGTTTCGAAATGGCCAGAGACGTTTCAAAATGGCTTGCTGCATCAGACTTCAACGACTAGTTCTAAAGAAGGGCGCTCCGAAACGGTTTCGATTGTTTCGAAATAGACGTCTGTAGAACATCATTTATGGTGGGAAGTAAAGTCTTCAACGGCTACAAAACAACCACAACGATCCTCAACGGCTACAAACTCAATTAGAATTATAAAAGGGACCTCCAAGCATCAAGAGAAGACCAATGCTTCAATTTTCAACAACTATATGATGTAAAAATTGTCTTAGAGCTTATTTGTACATTTTCTTGTATAGACAACACTTTTGAGCTTAAATGTCAAATTTGCTCAAATGTATATGTTTTGGGTGAGAGCTTAAGATCACAAACAAATACCTATTAGAGAGATTTCAAGTTTGCTTATAATTTCTCTTGTAAGAGAGTGTTTGATTAAGCTAGGGGTAGTTAGCTTAATCGTTGTAACAGTTTCCTCCTAAGCCGAGAAAAGGGGACGAAATTCAAGAGTGAATTTGTTGAAATCCTTAGTGGGAAGCTAAGGTAGTGGATGTAGGTGCTTGTTAGAAGGCTGAACCACTATAAATCCTTGTGTCTTTTGTCTATATTACACTTCCCACAAATTCACCCAAATATTCAACTTCTCCACACTTGGCGAGCTAGAACAGTTAAAGGAAATCGTGCACATAAAAACCCAACAATTGGTATCAGAGCTTGGATCAATTGAAGATGATTAACATCCTATTTAGATGATCCGGCAAGCTCGATCAACATTTCAAACAACCGGTTCAATGGCACAATCTATCGACAAGCCACCCTTTTTTGACGGGACAAATTATGCTCATTGGAAGACAATGATGATGTTCTTTTTCAAATCCAAAGACTACAAGCTTTGGGATATCATTGAAGATGACTCGTTCGTACCAAAAGAAAGCAAGCCGGAGTAGAGTGCCGACGATCGTAAGAAGATGGAGCTAAATTGCAAGGCTTTGCACTTAATCTTTTGTGCACTTAGCCTCAACATATACGAGAAGATGTCCTCTTGCGAGAGTGCCAATGAAGTCTGGGACAAGCTCGAAGTTACATACGAGGGGAGAAACGAATTAAAGGAGACCAAGATCGGCCTTCTCAACCTAGAGTATGAAAACTTCAAAATGGATCCGGAAGAGGACATTGCAAAGATGTTCCATCGATTCTCCACCATCACCAATGGACTCAAGGGTTATGGAGAAGTCATTCCAGAAGAAAAGCTTGTCCGAAAGCTTATCTATTCTCTTCCCGAGTCATGGGACTCAAAAAGAACCGCCATCATCGAAGCCAAGAATCTCAAGACCTTGAAGCTTGATGAACTCATGGGGTCACTTCTCACTCACCAAATTATGAAGAATGATAAAAAAGGGGAGAAAAAAAAGGGATAGATAAGAAAGATGGGGAAGAAGAATATCGTGGAGCTAGACATCCATGCAAATGTCATGGCTCTCAAAACCTCCAAGTGCAACCATGTTGATACAAGCGATGAGGAGGATGAAGAAGAAGAGATAATTCATCTCTTCACGAAGTGTACCCATTTCATAAAGAAAGCAATGAAAGAATTCGAATATGAGTCTATGAAGAAGAAGAAGAGGGCAAGGACTTCAAGCCATAAGAAGAAGGCATATGTGGCTACATGAAGCGATGAAGACTCCCCCGACGATGAACAAGTCAACATTTGCCTTATGGCCATCGAATAAGATTCAAGGGTAACTTCTAATTTATCTACTTTATGTTCATATTCTTTTGATGAATTACAAAATGCCTACAATGATTTAGTTTTAGAATTTAAAAATCAGATTTTGAAAAACAAGAAAATTGTTTCAAATTTAAAAATTCAAAATGATTTGATTTCTAAAACCAAAATTGAACTTGAAGTAAAACTCAATGAGTTTGAACAAAAATATGTTGATTTACAAAATTTGCTTCAAAAAGTTCAAGAAGAAAAAAATTTGATTTCCAAAGAGCTTGAAAAGAAAAATAATTTTGGAAAAACAATTTTTTATGTAAGACAATCTAGTGCCCCTAGATTTTTGAATGGAAAATGTTTTAGAAGTGTTTGGGTTCCAAAAGAACTAATCACTTCAACTAAAAGGGATGAAATTGAAAAATGGATTCCTAAAGGGACTAAATTATGTGCTACTAATGCCTATGGATCCAAAACAATTTGGATACCAAAAATTACTTGATTGTCTTATGTTAGGTGTGATGGAGATTGAACAACAAGTCAAATATTGAGGGGGAGCTCCATGCACACAAGAAAGATCACTTGAAGAAGGAAGGCTTCACATCCTCCCTTGAGTTCAAGTGTGGTAAAATCTAGTTGTTTTAGTTGTTTAATTTGATTTAATTTTTTAATTTAAACTAGATTATCATATATGTTGGACTAACATGCTTTGATGATGCTTTCAGTAAGGGGGAGCCATTTTAAAACCAAAATTCTTTTTGTGTCAATTTTTTAACCTTCCAAGTTACTTTGAACTTAAAGTTATCTAAATTCTTTTTGATATAACAAAAAGAGGGAGAGTTTGGTTTGAAAAATTGCATTTTCAAATAAATAAGGAGAGCTTTATTTACTTGTCAATTCTGAAATATCTTATTCAAATTTTTAAAACTTGAAGGGGGAGAATTCCAAACAATTTTTCAAGTTGGTTTTATTATATCAAAAAGGGGGAGATTGTAAAACTAATGTTTTGATATATGTTGAGTGTATAAAAGTTCTATTATTTACACCCTTTTTAACCCATATTTCTGCTGCATTCAAGCATCATTGCATTGCATTTAGGTTAGTTTACAGCAAAACATCACAAATATATTAAAGGCACGGATTCTACTAAAAGATGGCTTATTTTGTAGGTTGCTGTCATAGTCGACGGAGAAGGCAGGCGCAGGGCAGAGAAGCAGAAGAGCTGAACTGAACAAGCAGACAAAGAGGACGATGCTGCCATGGATCTGCCGTGACAGCATGGTGACAACAGTTTTGCGGAGAGGGAAAACAAAGTGGACCTCGATAGATAGAGAAAATTATGCTCGTCTGTCGTGTGAAAACCATATATTTTTCCAAGCCCCGGATCAAAAGATATATCAAGCCAAAGTTCAAGGAGAAGAAATCCCAAGAAACAAGGAGGCAGCTGAAAAGTATGATACTTGGAGATTAAGTCTTTATTAGAATCTTACTTTTAATTAAAATTGTAATCCTTGTTACCTTAGAATACTTGAGCCCAAAGCTTATATAAGGGCATAGATTTTAACCTAGGAACCATCCAATACCCCATAACCGATAACCAAACCCCTCCGCCGTTTACCCGCCGTCGACATGTTCTAAATTCCCCCTAGGGCCACGGGTTGATTTGTAAAGTAGTTGCAAGGGTTGTTTTGTTTTAGGATTTTTCCAAGTTCAATAAAATAGACTTCAAGTTCTCTTATTTTGGTTATTAACATCTTGCAAGAGCATCGGGAGAGCATTGTGAGGTTATCTATTTACTTAGCATCGGGAGAGTTAAGTATACGAAAGAAATAAGAGCGAGTTCTCTAGTTTATAGTTGAACTATCTTGTGCCTAGGGATAGGGCAAGGTTAAGTGGCTAAAGAATAATTCATACACATCGGTGTTCATCCTTCGATTCACGCCGGGAGGTATCATCAAAGACGTGATCATCGACAGACTTGGACCTAGGGATAGGCCAAGGCAGATATGGGATTCTTGCCAAACTTGAAGTATGGAGTTGGTGTGTTTGCTGCCGCGACAGCCAACGAACAGCCGCCGCGACAGGTGCTGCCGCGACGGGCACAACGACAGAACTGGAGTTCCTAAGCATTGCAATACTTGCACTACTAAGCAATTCAATACCAGCCCATTCTCTCTATCTTGATATCTCAATTCTTTTATTTACGTTTTCTTCAATATTTTCGTGACAACTTTCTAAACTATTTTCTTTACTTCGTGCAGTAAATTTAGGTGAAGCTATTGGCCCAATCTCTGTGGAGACGATATCCGATACTTCGTATCACTTTACTACTTGCGTCGTGTACACTTGCACTACAATTGCGATAGACTCTTTTACACGCAACAAGTTTTTGGCGCCGTTGCCGGGGATTGGCAACATAACTCTACATTTCTTTTATTGCACTTTTCGTTTTTATTTTTATTTTTATTTTGTTTTTATTTTTATTTTTTTGTTTTTCTTTGGTGCATTCAACTCTTGCTTTTCACAAGGTTTTCTTGTTTAGGCGCAGATCTAAAAGGGGTGAAGATCCCGAGTATCCATTAGATCCGGAAATTGAATGTTCCTTCAACCTCAAGAAACAACTTCGTCACCTTTTAGCCAGAAACGAGTACCTTGAAGAACAGCTTGAGAGGATGGCCCACGTTGGAAACGACCCGCCTGTCGGCGATCCGCCCGCATCAGCCGGACGACGGTCGTGTCGTGACTACATGCTGAATGATTATGTAGAGTTGGAGACCACACTGCCAGATATTGAAGTTGACAACTTCGAGCTTAAACCTGTCATGTTTAGTATGATCAACAATGCCGGGCAGTTTAGTGGTGCTGTGACAGAAGATGCTAGAGAGCATCTCAAAACGTTCCAGGAGATCTGTGGTTCGTTTAGACTGCCAGGAGTTAATTCAGAGATACTGAGGCTTCAGTTATTTCCCCATTCATTGAGGGACAGAGCTAAAACTTGGTGGAATAAACTTACGCCGGGTTCAATTAGAACTTGGGCAGATTTATCTCGTGAATTCTTATCTCGTTTTAATCCTTCGCATTTAGCTGAGCGATTACGTAATGAAATTGCTACTTTTCAACAGGAAGATGACGAGCCGATGCACGAGGCCTGGGACAGATTTACTACTCTTCTTCGAAACTGCCCTATGCATGGATTCCCTGTCTGGAATCAGGTAACTAAGTTCTATAATGATGCCAACCTACAAACTCGTATTCGAATTGATTCTGCAGCAAACAGATTATTATTGGATAAAGATCCAGACGAGGCATTGCAAGTTTTGAAAAATCTGGCCAAGAATGAGGAGCAGTTTCCGACCGCAAGAAGAGGGGGTAAACGGGTACTTGCTGTCAAGGATTATGAAGCCGACAGCACAATGAAATCACAGGTAGCATTCCTTACTAAAGCAATGAAAAGGTTATTGAATGATGATGGATTACAAGGATTTGCTGTTGAGGAAGTATGTGATATCTGTGAGGGAAATCATAGTCGGGATGAGTGCCCAATACAAGTAGAAGAGGGAAAATACGTTGGAAATTACAAGCCGAATTACAATTCCAACAATTATAATCCCAATTGGAGGAAGGATCCCAAATTTTCCTGGAATAATCCTAATAATGCCCTGAATCCGCAAGCACATAATCAGAATCAGAGAGGACCTAAATTGCTGACGCGATAGCAACTGCCGCCGCAGCAGCAACAACAGCCACCACCTGCCACGAGCAGTATGTTGGAACAAACTCTGGCCACCTTTATGTCTCAGACCGGTACGTATATGGAGAATATGAATCAGTTTGTCAAGAAGAAAGAAACCTTTATGGATAAAACCGAGATGAGGATGACAAATCATGAAGCTACCTTGAAATCTCTAGAGACACAAATGGGTCAGGTTTCCCAACATATAAAGCCGAGGCAGACTGGAGGATTCCCTAGTAATACTGAAAATGCTAGACCGCCCACACATGAGCAATGTAAGGCAATTACTACTAGGAGTGGGAAGAAACTACCAGGGCCGGTGTAACACCCGGGTTTAGGGGTCGGGTGAAAATAATATTTTAATTTTATTTCGGGTTCGGTTTTGCAAATTAAATAATAAAATATTTTATGGGCCTCGGGATTTCAAATGTTTAAGGCTATGTTGGGCCTATCTCTTAAGTCCAAATCAATGGGCTTTAAGAGATGTGGGTTTGACATTTCATTAATGGCATTTTGGTCAATTGCAAAATGTATGAGAAATAAGATGACAAAAGGGGGTTTTATTTGAAAGAAAAAAATGTTCATCTTCTTCATACCACCATTGTTGAAAACCTAAAACCCCTCCTACCCCCCAAAACACTATTTCATCAAATCCCTTCATCAATTCAAAGGCTTTCTTTGAGGTAATTATAATTTTGAATTCTCCTCATGATTTCCAACATTTTTATAGCTTTAGTTTTCATTGAAATCATCTTTTTGAGTTTTTGAACTTTTCAAGTTTGAATAAAAGCATGGAACTTTAATAGCTTTTTGGGTTGTTTTGATTAATAGAGTTGAGTTTTGATCTAACCTTGCCCAATGGAACATTATATCTCATTTTGGTTGGGTTTTACAAAGATTTCCGAAATGGGTTTTAGGGGTGTATTTAAAGTGTCAAAAATTTGTGTGTTTGGAATGGTTTTGTGAGAAATTGTTGGGTTGATGTTATAGTAACATTGGGTGGGTGTTTTTAGATGTTTTGGGATGATTTTTGAGAGGTTATAATGTTAGTTTGATGGGATTCCCGTAGTTACTGCTGTAGGTGGTTTTTAGGAGTGAAAATTAAGAGTTTTTGAAGTATTTGTGTGGGGAAATGAAGGGCTGATGGTTGTACAACATTATGAGGGTGTTTTGGACATGTTTTGGAGTGTTTTAAGTGTTAAAATTGGGAGGTAATGGCTGGGTTTTGCTGGAGTACGAAAATGGAATTATTTGGGAGGATTTCGGCTTTGAATTGTTGAGAAAACGTTAGAGAATTAAGAACTGATGTGTAACAGTAAATTTGTGGTTGATTAAGAGGTTAATACATTGCTTTTGATTGATTAGAGACATCGGATTTGGCATTGGGAGGTTCGGGCACGATTCCGGAAGTTGTAGAGACTTGAGTTGGCTTTGCTTGGAATGCTTAAGGAAGTAAGGTGAGTGGTTAATGTTTTAAATTGATTTCAAAGGTTGGTTCAAGTATGTGGATGTGAAAATATTTTCAAGTAATGTTTTGGTTCAAAGATGGTTTTGAAAGATTTTAGATTGGGCTTGGAAAGTCAAATTAAACTCAAGAGTAAGTTGTTGTGGATTGCCTCTTTGATTTCCCCTTTTTCCATTTGTTTTCATTAATTGTGGTGATGTTTTGTTAAGCATAAAATTTAAATAATTTGGGAAGGAGTATGATTGCTTAATGTTATATCGTTGATCATGTATGATTGTATTAATGATGTTGTTGACATGCCTTGTAAGGTGTGAGTAAGTTGGTGCAAGTTGTGCACGAGAATGGTGAGTAAGACCATTTGTAATCGGTAAGATTCCAAGTAGTAAGTGATGCTAATTGTGGATTTTGTTACATCTTGTTTTGGTTGTGCATGATATAGTGAGTACATGTCGTATGGTAGTAATTGTGCATCGTGTTGCATGGTTGGTGTCGAACCTCACGTGATGGTTGTCGTTGCTCCGGTGATGTGTAGTCCCACCGGTAGCAAGTGGTATAAGACTCCGGTGATGTGTAGTCCCACCGGTAGTGACTAGTAGAAGAGTACTTTGATGTGTAGTCCCATTGGAAAACTACTAGTCGAAACGGTGATGTGTAGTCCCACCGTGTGTGTTTGGTTATGCTTGTGCATACCATGTGTTGTTCATGTGTATCTCACTATATCATTCTCTTTTATGGTTTGCCTTAACCTAAGATCATACCTTTATGCATACTATGAGGTGTAATGCTATGATAAATGCCTATGTTGTTGACCCTTGGTTGAACTCGTATGTTAGTAGAAGGATTAGGTAGTTGGATGATTTGTATGCGTTGACTTTTACTTTTAAAGAAAGCTTTGAACCCTGCATTGTCGTAGTTATGTTTTAGAGCTCCGCTCACTAAGCTTTATGCTTACGCTCTCCTTTTTCCGATAATGCAGATCTTTAGCTTGGAGTTAGCAAGGAGCAAGATAAGGGCGTCCAAGCGTGTGGTGGTTTGCTCAAGTATGATTTAATTAAATAATGTAATAGTCTAGCAATGGGAAATGCTACGTGTCTTAGGAGCTTGTATCTAGACTCCTATGTGTTGGCTTATTGTTGTTAATACCTAATGTTGATGTTTGAATTAATTATGGATTGTATGCATGTAATACCTTGATGATTGTTGGTGTGTATGATGGCATGCTTTAGGGTGTTTAGGTTGCCTTATGTATGTTTGCAAACCTCTTGTGTTTGACTTATGCTTTTAAGACCATTTGAGCCTTCATGTATGCTTATTATTGCCTATTTTGCTCCTTGATTTGAATGTTATGTACGAAAGCTTAAATCCATGTTTGAATGACACCCATAGCTTAACTATGTGTGCCTGCATGTTGGTATACGCTTAGGTGAGTCGAGAAATGCATGTAGAGTCGAGTTGGGGTCGTTTTAGTTGAGATTGAGGTGTTGCAGTGCATGGGGTATCGATACCCCTGGTTAGGGTATCGATACTCTCTTGCCCAAATGCCCCAGATTTTGCCTGGGGTATTGATACCCTTAGGGTATCGATACCCTCCAAAGTCTCTGTAATTTGGAGTTGGGAGTTTGAGTGGAGCGTATCGATACTGGGTCCCGAGTATCGATACGGGTCTAATATGTTGACCAAGGAAGGTTGACCGAGGAAGAGGGTATCGATACCCCTGGTAAGGGTATCGATACGGTCTTCACGCGTTGACTTCTTGGGTTGACTTAGAAAGGGGGTATCGATACCCCTGATTAGGGTATCGATACTGCCTGCCTTATGAGCTTAAAATTTACTGTTTTTGCATGGCTGTGTTTCGAATGAGTTTTTCCTTTGAACGTTTTCCGCTGTTGTGAATCACATAGGAATTAATATTCATCTAGGCAATATAAAAAGAAAAAAAAATAGGGTTGCTAACCGAGGGGGAATCCTTTGGGTTTCGCTTCGGTTTTCCCCGTGTAGCTCACTCGGACCGGTCATCCGGCCAGACCGGGACGAGGGGGTTACATTTATTGGTATCAGAGCCAGGTTTCCGAGACCTCGGGTAGGTAAGTGAGGTAAGTTGATGTGTTATGTTGTTGCTATGTCTCGGTGAATGTTTTGCCATGTATGCTTAATGTTTGCTTGTTAGTACGGTGTTTGAGAGCATGTGTTAGCATGATGCTTGTGTTGAAGCGTAGTGTCGAGTTCCCATTGCTACTATTACTTATTTGAAAAGATCTTTGTAAAGGAATATACTTGAGCACCTTGGACCCTTGCTCTTGCTAACCCTAAATATTCTTGTTTGTGTGTTTTGTTTATTATTATATTGTTGTCTTTGGTAAGTTAGAGGCCGAGGCGTGGGCCTAGAGCCGGTAATCGTGAATATGAGGTTTTAGAAGATGTGAACGGTGTTAGAACTCATCGCTTTAGTTCAGGGTAGTATGACCGTACCAGAGTTGGGAGTGCAGTTAGTTGTTTGGGGCAACGTGTATATGAGTTGGTTTCTGTTGAGGGAGAACAATGTGACCAATCTTGATATGAGATAGTAATAGAAGTGAAGACTTAAGAGTTGGCTTCGGGAGGATGTCGATGTTGTAGCAAGTAATTCCTCGATACAGTCATTGGGCTTGTTTCTCTAATTAATTCTGGATCTACGTGTCTGCGTATTTGGAGTGAGCATGTGAAGTTGTTGAAATCCACCTTGTGAAGTACTAGAGGTAGGTGTTAGTGTTACTAGCTCCTTCGGGGGATACAGTCGTGGTCAGAAAAATGTACAAGGGATGTCCGTTGATGGTTCAGTGGCACGTGTTTTCAGTGATGCGATGAAATTGCCTTTTACGGTTTTGATGTGAAGCTGTGCATGGATTGGCTTGTAGAACATAGAGTTAGGGTAGACTTTGAGACAATAGGAGTTTTCTTAAAGCTTGTGAATGACTATAATCTTGAGATGGTAGGTGAGAATGTGGATTTTGCATCGAATGTTGAACCAACCTTAGAGGTCAAGGACTGATTGATTTTGGTTGACAGGCTTGCCGGGCCAATGTGATGGATTTGATTTTGAAGGAGGATTAGACCACAAAATGTTAGAATAGGTTGTGTTTTCCCCTAAAAGTGTTTGGAAGAATTTCCCGGTTTGTCTCTTGTTAGAGAAGAAGAGCTTGTTTTTGAGATCGTCTTCGAGTTTGCTTGTGTTTTGGTTGCTCTGTACCTTATGATTCTCGACCGACTTGAGAATGTTAAGGAATCAACTACGAGTTTGTTAGACCTTATATTGATTAGGCCTAGTACATCATCTTAGAGTGTGATAGTGTAATTTGTGAAGAGAAGAGAGGACAATACAAGAAGGTGATTAGATTTCAGACAGTTGAAACAATCGACAGTGAGTAGTTGGTATTTGTTTCTAAGCATCAGTGGTATGTTGATTAGTTGAGGGGTGCTTCAGTCTTTTTAAGATTAATTTGAGATCCGATTACTACCAGTTGGAAGTGAGAGAAGTTGAAGTATTGAAGACAGCTTTCGGGGCAGATGTGAATCACTTTGGGTTTTGAGTTATGCCGCTTTGTTTGACTATATGCTAGCTACCTTTATGGAGATGTTGAGCAGAATATTTTCCTGAATTTCTTGATTAGTTGTAGTAGCTCTTCTGGATGTCACGTGAGTATATTCAAGTACCGAGGAAGATCATGACAAGCCTTGAAGTTAGGGTTTTAGATCCTTTTAGAGAATCAGTTGTATGCCAAGTTGGGAAAGCGTAAACCCCAAGTTAATGGATATGTGGTTCAGCCGAGTGTGTTAGCGAAAATCCCAAGTAGGCAAAGGAAGATGTGAGTTGGAAGAAATCGAAGACTGTAAGAGGTATATATAGCTCCTAGGTCTAGCATTGTTACTATTGGAGGTCTGTAGATGATCTTTTGAAGATAGCTGCTCATTGACAGATTGTTACAGAAGAATGTTCAGTTTGTGTGGTTAGATGCGAGACATTGAGCCCTTGAGAAACCGAAAGAAACTTTGAAGAGAGCTTCGACCTTGATCCAGCCTATGCTAGAGAAAGATACTTGTGAACTGTAATGATGTGTTACAAGTAGGGTTAGGTTGTGTGCTTATGCAAGACGGAAGAATGCGTCTTGTTCATCGAGTTAGTTGAAAGGCCGTGAGAAGAGTTACCCGATATGAGACATAGAGTTAATTACAGTTGTATTTGCTTCGAAGACTTAGAGACAAAGCTTGTATAGTAAGAAATGCACAGTGTATATGTACAGATCATCAGAGCTTGAATCGCTAGACAACTTAGGAATGGTTAAAACTTGAATAGCATAAAGTGTAGAACTGCTTGAAGACCATAATCTCAGGATTGAGTACCATCCGAAGAGAGTTAATGTAGTAACCGATGTTCCGAGTTATATTTGTTGTTAGAATAGTAGTGAGTTGCGAGTTGTAATTGTCGGTTTCAATTTGTTAAGTGATAGTGCTTTTGTGGCCAAGTTTCGGGTTGAGCCCACTTTGAGTCAGAATGCTTGAAGAGAAACAGTTGCAAGACAGGCTCTTGGCACCTCACGTGCAAGGCATATCAGAAAGAAAACCTTCAGAGTACAGTTCATGGGTATTGCATCAGAACAGTATGAAGACGTATTGTGGGTTGAAGGTGAGTACTTCTGGATTGAGTTGATGAATGATGTGGTTCAGTATGTGAGTAAGTGTATAGTTTGCCAGCGTGTTGAGATCGAGCATCAGTTTATTCTAGCTTGTTACATCCATGGAAGATTCTTAATGAAAGTGGGAAATAGACTTGAGGAACTTTTTGTCCGGTTCGTCTTTGATTTCTTACGAAAGGGTTTAGTCGAGTAAGCAATGATAGTTACATCGAGTGTGCTCATTTTATACATGTTCAAGCTACTTGTACCGTGAGTAAGATGGTGGAGTTGTGCCTTAGCAAGATTTTGAGTTGTACAGTGTCTTGAGATCGATAGTGGCCGATAGAGATTCGAGATTTCTGCTATATTTTTGAAGACATCTGCATAGTTTTTGGTTGTATCTTGAGGTCAAATGGTCAGTTAGAGAAGATTATGGGTCAAGAATTTAAACAGTGTTGTATGAGATTGTGAATCGGGCTAGTTCAGTTGTTTATTTGTTGCAGTTACCACCGGAGTTAGGGAGGGGATCCGTGATGTGTTTTTTTTGTATCTATGATTCGTAAGTGTGAGTCAGATCTGTGCCGTGCTATGTTTACCGAAGAGATTGAGTTGAGTTTGAAATTGCGTGCAACGAAGAATCAATTGAGATCTTAGCATCAGATATCCATTGTTGTGTGGTAAGTCCACCGAGATTGGTTAGTGTGTTGTGGTGTGAAAGAAGGTGGGTTTATGTCCGATAAATTTCGGGGACGAAATTTCCTTAAGTGGGGGAGATTTGTAACACCCGGGTTTAGGGGTCGGGTGAAAATAATATTTTAATTTTATTTCGGGTTCGGTTTTGCAAATTAAATAATAAAATATTTTATGGGCCTCGGGATTTCAAATGTTTAAGGCTATGTTGGGCCTATCTCTTAAGTCCAAATCAATGGGCTTTAAGAGATGTGGGTTTGACATTTCATTAATGGCATTTTGGTCAATTGCAAAATGTATGAGAAATAAGATGACAAAAGAGGGTTTTATTTGAAAGAAAAAAATGTTCATCTTCTTCATACCACCATTGTTGAAAACCTAAAACCCCTCCTACCCCCAAAAACACTATTTCATCAAATCCCTTCATCAATTCAAAGGCTTTCTTTGAGGTAATTATAATTTTGAATTCTCCTCATGATTTCCAACATTTTCATAGCTTTAGTTTTCATTGAAATCATCTTTTTGAGTTTTTGAACTTTTCAAGTTTGAATAAAAGCATGGAACTTTAATAGCTTTTTGGGTTGTTTTGATTAATAGAGTTGAGTTTTGATCTAACCTTGCCCAATGGAACATTATATCTCATTTTGGTTAGGTTTTACAAAGATTTCCGAAATGGGTTTTAGGGGTGTATTTAAAGTGTCAAAAATTTGTGTGTTTGGAATGGTTTTGTGAGAAATTGTTGGGTTGATGTTATAGTAACATTGGGTGGGTGTTTTTAGATGTTTTGGGATGATTTTTGAGAGGTTATAATGTTAGTTTGATGGGATTCCCGTAGTTACTGCTGTAGGTGGTTTTTAGGAGTGAAAATTAAGAGTTTTTGAAGTGTTTGTGTGGGGAAATGAAGGGCTGATGGTTGTACAACATTATGAGGGTGTTTTGGACATGTTTTGGAGTGTTTTAAGTGTTAAAATTGGGAGGTAATGGCTGGGTTTTGCTGGAGTACGAAAATGGAATTATTTGGGAGGATTTCGGCTTTGAATTGTTGAGAAAACGTTAGAGAATTGAGAACTGATGTGTAACAGTAAATTTGTGGTTGATTAAGAGGTTAATACATTGCTTTTGATTGATTAGAGACATCGGATTTGGCATTGGGAGGTTCGGGCACGATTCCGGAAGTTGTGGAGACTTGAGTTGGCTTTGCTTGGAATGCTTAAGGAAGTAAGGTGAGTGGTTAATGTTTTAAATTGATTTCAAAGGTTGGTTCAAGTATGTGGATGTGAAAATATTTTCAAGTAATGTTTTGGTTCAAAGATGGTTTTGAAAGATTTTAGATTGGGCTTGGAAAGTCAAATTAAACTCAAGAGTAAGTTGTTGTGGATTGCCTCTTTGATTTCCCCTTTTTCCATTTGTTTTCATTAATTGTGTTGATGTTTTGTTAAGCATAAAATTTAAATAATTTGGGAAGGAGTATGATTGCTTAATGTTATATCGTTGATCATGTATGATTGTATTAATGATGTTGTTGACATGCCTTGTAAGGTGTGAGTAAGTTGGTGCAAGTTGTGCACGAGAATGGTGAGTAAGACCATTTGTAATCGGTAAGATTCCAAGTAGTAAGTGATGCTAATTGTGGATTTTGTTACATCTTGTTTTGGTTGTGCATGATATAGTGAGTACATGTCGTATGGTAGTAATTGTGCATCGTGTTGCATGGTTGGTGTCGAACCTCACGTGATGGTTGTCGTTGCTCCGGTGATGTGTAGTCCCACCGGTAGCAAGTGGTATAAGACTCCGGTGATGTGTAGTCCCACCGGTAGTGACTAGTAGAAGAGTACTTTGATGTGTAGTCCCATTGGAAAACTACTAGTCGAAACGGTGATGTGTAGTCCCACCGTGTGTGTTTGGTTATGCTTGTGCATACCATGTGTTGTTCATGTGTATCTCACTATATCATTCTCTTTTATGGTTTGCCTTAACCTAAGATCATACCTTTATGCATACTATGAGGTGTAATGCTATGATAAATGCCTATGTTGTTGACCCTTGGTTGAACTCGTATGTTAGTAGAAGGATTAGGTAGTTGGATGATTTGTATGCGTTGACTTTTACTTTTAAAGAAAGCTTTGAACCCTGCATTGTCGTAGTTATGTTTTAGAGCTCCGCTCACTAAGCTTTATGCTTACGCTCTCCTTTTTCCGATAATGCAGATCTTTAGCTTGGAGTTAGCAAGGAGCAAGATAAGGGCGTCCAAGCGTGTGGTGGTTTGCTCAAGTATGATTTAATTAAATAATGTAATAGTCTAGCAATGGGAAATGCTACGTGTCTTAGGAGCTTGTATCTAGACTCCTATGTGTTGGCTTATTGTTGTTAATACCTAATGTTGATGTTTGAATTAATTATGGATTGTATGCATGTAATACCTTGATGATTGTTGGTGTGTATGATGGCATGCTTTAGGGTGTTTAGGTTGCCTTATGTATGTTTGCAAACCTCTTGTGTTTGACTTATGCTTTTAAGACCATTTGAGCCTTCATGTATGCTTATTATTGCCTATTTTGCTCCTTGATTTGAATGTTATGTACGAAAGCTTAAATCCATGTTTGAATGACACCCATAGCTTAACTATGTGTGCCTGCATGTTGGTATACGCTTAGGTGAGTCGAGAAATGCATGTAGAGTCGAGTTGGGGTCGTTTTAGTTGAGATTGAGGTGTTGCAGTGCATGGGGTATCGATACCCCTGGTTAGGGTATCGATACTCTCTTGCCCAAATGCCCCAGATTTTTCCTGGGGTATTGATACCCTTAGGGTATCGATACCCTCCAAAGTCTCTGTAATTTGGAGTTGGGAGTTTGAGTGGAGCGTATCGATACTGGGTCCCGAGTATCGATACGGGTCTAATATGTTGACCAAGGAAGGTTGACCGAGGAAGAGGGTATCGATACCCCTGGTAAGGGTATCGATACGGTCTTCACGCGTTGACTTCTTGGGTTGACTTAGAAAGGGGGTATCGATACCCCTGATTAGGGTATCGATACTGCCTGCCTTATGAGCTTAAAATTTACTGTTTTTGCATGGCTGTGTTTCGAATGAGTTTTTCCTTTGAACGTTTTCCGCTGTTGTGAATCACATAGGAATTAATATTCATCTAGGCAATATAAAAAGAAAAAAAATAGGGTTGCTAACCGAGGGGGAATCCTTTGGGTTTCGCTTCGGTTTTCCCCGTGTAGCTCACTCGGACCGGTCATCCGGCCAGACCGGGACGAGGGGGTTACAACCGGAAAAAGAAGCTAAAACAGTAAAAGAACCTGCCTTGGACAAACCTGTCGAGGAAGCTACCCCGACAGGTGATAAACAGACTGCTGCCGATGAGCCTGTCACGACAGCAGAAGCGACAGAGGAGAAAAACGATGATTACCGTCCTCAGATTCGCATGCAGTGGGAAGGACATATTGCTGATTACCGTCCCCCGCCACCTTTCCCTCAACGGATACAGCAAGCTAAGCAAGAATCTCAACTTAAAAAGATTTATGATATTTTTAAGCAGGTTCATATTAATATTCCGTTGTTAGATGCCGTTAGGGAGATGCCTAGTTATGCTAAATTTCTCAAGGATGTTATGTCGAAGAAATCTAAACTTGGGGAGTTTGAAACGGTAAAGATGACAGAAGGTTGCATGAGTATTCTTCATCGGCAGCCACCCCAGAAGAAGAAGGATCCGGGGAGTTTCATCATACCTTGCGTAATCGGAAATAAATTCGTGGGTAAGGCACTTTGTGATCTTGGTGCTAGTGTTAATTTAATGCCATCTGTTTTTCAAAAATTAGGTATTGGAAAAGCGCGGCCCACGACAGTAACTCTGCAGCTGGCAGACCGCTCTTACGTTCATCCAGGGGGAAAGATTGAAGATATTTTGGTAAGAGTGGATAAATTTATTTTTCCTGCTGACTTTCTTGTGTTAGATTGTGAAGCAGATGAAAACGCACCAGTCATCCTTGGGCGACCCTTCTTAGCCACAGGAAGATCACTGATTGATGTGGAGAAAGGAGAATTCACCATGCGCGTGAACGATCAAGAAATTAAGTTGAATGTTCTCCAAGCGATGAAACATGCTGATGTGGACGAGGAATGCAAGGCTATCACTGATGTTACCCTTGATCAACCCTGCATCAGATCGGGCTGTCACAATATTAAATTTGGTCACTGCCGCGACAGCCACTTGCAGGTCTGTCACGACAGCAACTCCTCTGACTCCGATACATCTGATACTGAAGATCAGGAGGAGGTAAACTGGATAGGCAATCGTCCAGGTAAGTTATTCGAACCTTTAAATTATACTTCGGATAACCATTTAATCCAAAAGCCATCTACTGTTGAACCACCTGCCTTAGAATTGAAGCCCCTGCCAGGGCAGCTTAAATATGCTTTTCTTGGTTCAAATAATACGTTGCCCGTAATCATCTCTTCTAAGCTGCCGCAGGAACATGAACGGCAGCTAATCGGCATGCTAAGGCAGCACAAAAAGGCGATTGGATGGACGATTGCTGACATACAAGGCATTAGTCCGGCGTTATGCATGCACAAAATCCTTCTAGAGGAAGATCATAAGCCGACTATTGATGCCCAAAGGCGGTTAAACCATGCGATGAAGGAGGTGGTGCGTAAAGAGATAATCAAATGGTTAGATGCTGGTATTATTTACGCCATCTCCGACAGCAAATGGGTGAGCCCGGTGCAATGCGTTCCTAAGAAAGGAGGAATGACCGTGATAACTAACGAGAACAATGAGTTAATCCCAACCAGGACTGTGACCGGTTGGAGGGTTTGTATGGACTATCGGAAGCTTAACAAAGCTACCCGAAAGGACCACTTTTCTTTACCCTTTATTGATCAAATGCTTGATAGATTAGCGGGTAAACCTTACTATTGTTTTCTTGATGGTTACTCAGGTTATAACCAAATTGCTATTGCACCGAAAGATCAAGAAAAGACGACTTTCACATGCCCCTACGGAACATACGCTTTTAGGAGAATGTCGTTTGGACTATGTAATGCACCCGCCACCTTCCAAAGGTGCATGATGGCCATATTCTCCGATATGGTAGAGGATTTCCTTGAAATTTTTATGGATGATTTTTCCGTCTTTGGAGACGATTTTGATAGCTGCCTTGGCAACTTACAAAAGGTACTTGAAAGATGTGAAAAAGCCAATCTTGTTTTGAACTGGGAAAAATGCCACTTTATGGTGGACGAAGGGATAGTCCTCGGCTATAAGATTAGCTGCCGTGGGATAAAATTCGACAGGGCCAAGATAGAAGTCATAGAGAAGCTGCCGCCGCCAACCACAGTCAAGGGAATTAGGAGTTTTTTAGGGCATGCTGGTTTTTATCGAAGATTTATTGCAAATTTCTCAAAAATCACCAAGCCCCTATGCCATCTCTTAGAGCAGAACCGCCCCTTTGACTTTAATGATGAATGTACTGAAGCATTCAAGGTTCTAAAGGAAAAACTAGTAACAACCCCCATAGTACAGCCACCAGACTGGACACAGCCATTTGAGATTATGTGTGATGCTAGTGACTATGCTGTCGGGGCAGCACTTGGGTAGTGCAGAGATAAGCTGTTTCATGTTATATACTATGCTAGCAAGACATTGAATGACGCCCAAGTGAACTACACCACCACAGAAAAGGAGCTGTTAGCTGTGGTGTTCTCCATCGACAAGTTCCGTTCTTACATACTTGGAACGAAGGTAATAGTGCACACAGACCATTCTGCCCTGAAATATCTGTTTGCAAAGAAGGATGCAAAGCCTAGATTGATACGGTGGATCTTGCTATTACAAGAATTCGACCTTGAGATCAAGGACAAAAAGGGGACAGAAAATCAGGTGGCAGACCATTTGTCAAGGTTGGAGAAGGGACAGAGTCTGCCAATAGATGAGACAAACATACTGGAGACCTTCCCAGATGAGCAGCTCTTTGCTGCCGCAATCGCTGCTGCGACTGCCATGGCGGCAGGTAAGTCTTCTGAACTCCCCTGGTATGCTGATTTCGTTAATTTTATAGTTAGCGGAATACTTCCCTCTGATCTTAATTATCAAGCCAGGAAGATGTTCCAAAATGATGTTAAGTATTATTATTGGGACGAACCTCTTCTTTTCAAACTATGTGCAGATCAGGTCATAAGGAGGTGTGTACCACAAGAAGAGCAAGAAGACATTCTCCATCACTGTCATGCTTCACAATATGGAGGTCACATAGGAGGCAACAAAACTGCTGCCAAGGTGCTGCAGTCAGGGTTCTACTGGCCGACACTATATAAAGATGCACAGGACTTTTACAAGAACTGTGACAGGTGCCAGCGGACAGGTAACATCTCGAGGAGAAACGAGATGCCACTGCAAAACATTCTAGAAGTCGAGATCTTCGACGTTTGGGGGATCGATTTTATGGGACCCTTTCCATCTTCATGTGGAAATTTATACATCCTTCTAGCAGTGGACTATATCTCTAAGTTGGTTGAAGCCATCGCCACCCAAAAGAATGATGCCAAAACAGTCCAAAAGTTTTTGCACAAAAACATTTTTTCTAGATTTGGCATCCCTAGGGCGATTATCAGTGATGAAGGGAGACATTTTGACAATAGGGTTATTGCTGCCGCCTTGAAGAAATATGGTGTCAAGCATCGGATCGCGACAGCATACCACCCACAGACCAATGGACAAGCTGAGATATCCAATAGGGAAGTAAAGAACATTCTTGAGAAGATGGTTAAACCAACTAGGAAAGATTGGTCTTTACTTTTAAATGACGCATTATGGGCATATAGGACAACTTTTAAGACTCCATTGGGCATGTCTCCATACCGACTGATTTATGGGAAAACCTGTCATCTGCCTGTCGCGATAGAGCATAAAGCATATTGGGCAATCAAGGCAGTAAATATGGACCTGGACAAGGCAGGCCAGAAAAGGTTATTAGATCTGAACGAGATTGAAGAATTACGGACAATGGTCTACGACAATGCAAGAATTTACAAGGAGAAAACTAAGAAGTGGCATGACAGGAAGTTGCTGCCACGACAGTTCTGCCCAGGGCAGCTTGTGTTGTTGTTTAATTCTAGACTAAAACTCTTCCCAGGGAAGCTTAAATCTAGATGGTCTGGCCCGTTCCAAGTGGTACAAGTTTTTCCCCATGGTGCCATCACAATCCGATCATTAAAAGACAGGCACCAATTCAAAGTCAATGGACAACGCCTCAAGCATTATCAGGGGACTGAAGCCCCAGGATTACATGAAGTGGTTACCTTAGGAGATGCCCCACAAGGCATCCCTAATTTAACCTAATTTTTCTTTTTATTTATTTATTTTTATTATTTACTATTTATTAGGAAATTAGGTTTATTTTATTCAAATAATGTTTTTATAATTTCTGTTTGTAGGAAATAAAGGAGTCAAGAAGAAAAGGAGAAGTGACCCAAGCCCACCATCCATCCATCAGCCCAACAGAGCCCATTTATTGAAGCCTGTCGTCCCAACTGCCGCCGCAGACACGGACAAGACAGGCTGTCAACAGACTGTCACAGCAGACGCAGAAGCGTGTGGCAGAAGCGTAACAGACGCATAAATGCGTGTCAGACGCGTCAGGCACGCCAAATCTCATCAGTCGCCCCGTTATTCACGCCTGCCGTTATGGCATTAAATAGGCAGCAACTCGACCGCTATAAAACCCCGTTTTCATTTTCATTTTCCTCACTCCTGCTTATTCTTACTTGTTTTCTCCTCTCGTTTTATTTGTTTTCTTTACTTTCACAATCCTTGCAACTAAAATGTCTTCTAGACGTACCCGTCGCAGCGCTGCCTCAACCTCTTCAGCAGCAGCACCTACACCGCAGTCGTTCGCAACCAAAGAATTATGGGAGGAAAGAGGATTCATCTACGTCCGCAAGGCACCAAACCTGGGGCTCCGACCATTCATCGCGAGGGCAATAAGGGCTCAACTATGGGAGCAGTTCGCACAACAACCAGCAGAACTAAATGACACGTTGGTGAGGGAGTTCTATGCTGCCATCGACAGCAGAACGGCGACATCAGTCACTGTCCGAGGGGTAGAGGTACCGTTCACAGCCGATAGTATCAACCATATGTATGGCCTCTATTTTGGTCCCAACGACGATGCCCACCAGCAATTTTTAGACACCCTCGACTCTTCCGCCTACGGTGCTGTCATGGCAGAGGTGACAGAGGAAGGAACGGAGTGGAATACGATCAAAAAGAACCCCAACTCTGTAAAAAGGAGGCAGCTGCTTCCAGAAGCCAAGCTATGGAACGCTTTCATCAAGAAGCATATCCTGCCGTCCTCCCATCACACGACGGTGGACCAGCAGCGGCTCACCCTCATTCACTCGATCATGAACGACCGACCTATCAACGTGGGCCGCTATATGAGGGAAAGCGTCTTGGATTGCACACATCGATCAACCGCCCGCCTCTGCCTACCGTTCATGATCACATCTCTCTGCCGCTGCGCTGCCGTCCCAGAGGCATCCACCGATAAATTGGTCCAAGGACGAGGCTGGACAGATAACAACATTACCAGCCTCATGAAGCTGATAGTCGCAACACCCCTCTCCTCCTTCAACCCGGCTGCCTCCCCAGCAGAATCATCAGAGGAACCTGCTCCTGAACCTGCCCATGAACCTGCCACAGCAGCCGCCCAGACAGAACAATCTGCTCAAATTCTTGCTGCCATACAGCGGGTGAAAGACAGACAGATGGGGCTGATGATATTCATCCGGGATTTCGCCAACTCAACGGTAAATTTCATTACCAACACTTTACATTATCCCGATGTTGTTTTCCCCACATTCCCTGCCCACTATTTCCATATCCCCTTCCCTGTCCACACACCTACACCACCTGCCTCCCCACATGCACACTCTACTGCTTCCACCCCATCACCGCCACCGACGGCAGCGGGTAGTCCTCCAGCCAAAACCTCCGCCCGAGGAACGAAGTGACCGGCTTCAGATGACAGCGAGGCAGACCCTCCTATTAGGAGGAATTTGGAGAAGGAGTTCACGCCTGTCAAGAGGCAGAAACACGTGGCAGACAGGAAGCTAATGCCCAAGGCCAGCACCACCACCAGCAGCACTTGGGATAGCGGCAGCAGCTCAGATATCCAGGCTGTGGAGCAACCTGCCCAACCTGCCCCACTACCCAGACGCCGCCACCAAATCCGTGTCAGCAGCAGCAGTGAAGACAACGATTAAAATTTAAGTCTTTTATTTTCTTTTTATTGCTGCCTGCTTATTTATATTTTGTGATGTATCTGCCTTCATTTTATCTGTCATTTGCATTGAGGGCAATGCAACCCTCGAGTTTGGGGGTGGCAACCCTCCATTTTAATGGAGTCTTAGTACATCTTTAATTAATTGTTGTGTCTTTTATTTATTTAAGTTCTCTTAAAAAAATCAGAAAAGATTAAACTGTTGGCTTAAAACTATGAAGTAAACTTACCTGTCATGACAGCTCTGTCGTGGCAGCATCTTTAGGATAGTTTAAGGAGAAGTTTAGAGCCTTTCTATAGTTCTGAAAAACTTAAACACCTTTGTGACTGTTATACTGCTTAAATTTATTTTAGCCAAACTAGAATAGGAAGCTTAGCACTTGAATAGCCCCTAGAGGTGCCTAACACTGGCTCTAGGAAAGAAGTTTAGCAAAAGAAACTCAAAAACCTAGAGGTGCCCGAAACCGGCTCTAGGAAGCTAACTAGAGGTGCCTAAAACTGGCTCTAGTAAAACTTAGCTTGAAAATAGAAGAAAAGAAGCATGAAAATGTGCCTTCAAAAAGATAAACTTTGGCATAAAAATTTGAGTTAAGAGTTGAATATTCTAGTGAAACTAAGAGAGTCTTAGCATATAGCTGTTCACAAGCATGCACACACTGCACGAGGACTATAGGGAGATTCCGGACAGATCCTAATCTTTCCGACAGGTTGCTGCCGCCACAGAGAATGAGTGACGGGTAAGGGACAGTTCACTATTTGAAAGCCAACACAAAAATATTCATTTTCTTTTAGGTCTTAATTGCTTGAGGGCAAGCAAAAACTTGAGTTTGGGGGTGTGTTGAGTGTATAAAAGTTCTATTATTTACACCCTTTTTAACCCATATTTCTGCTGCATTCAAGCATCATTGCATTGCATTTAGGTTAGTTTACAGCAAAACATCACAAATATATTAAAGGCACGAATTCTACTAAAAGATAGCTTATTTTGTAGGTTGCTGTCATAGTCGACGGAGAAGGCAGACGCAGGGTAGAGAAACAGAAGAGCTGAACTGAACAAGCAGACAAAGAGGACGATGCTGCCATGGATCTGCCGTGACAACATGGTGACAACAGTTTTGCGGAGAGGAAAAACAAAGTGGACCTCGATAGATAGAGAAAATTATGCTCGTCTGTCGTGTGAAAACCATATATTTTTCCAAACCCCGGATCAAAAGATATGTCAAGCCAAAGTTCAAGGAGAAGAAATCCCAAGAAACAAAGAGGCGACTGAAAAGTAGGATACTTGGAGATTAAGTCTTTATTAGAATCTTACTTTTAATTAAAGTTGTAATCCTTGTTACCTTAGAATACTTGAGCCCAAAGCTTATATAAGGGCATAGATTTTAACCTAGGAACCATCCAATACCCCATAACCGATAACCAAACCCCTCCGCCGTTTACCCGCCGTCGACATGTTCTAAATTCCCCCTAGGGCCACGGGTTGATTTGTAAAGTAGTTGCAAGGGTTGTTTTGTTTTAGGATTTTTCCAAGTTCAATAAAATAGACTTCAAGTTCTCTTATTTTGGTTATTAACATCTTGCAAGAGCATCGGGAGAGCATTGTGAGGTTATCTATTTACTTAGCATCGAGAGAGTTAAGTATACGAAAGAAATAAGAGCGAGTTCTCTAGTTTATAGTTGAACTATCTTTTGCCTAGGGATAGGGCAAGGTTAAGTGGCTAAAGAAGAATTCATACACATCGGTGTTCATCCTTCGATTCACGCCGGGAGGTGTCATCAAAGACGTGATCATCGACAGACTTGGACCTAGGGATAGGCCAAGGCAGATCTGGGATTCTTGCCAAACTTGAAGTATGGAGTTGGTGTGTTTGCTGCCGCGACAGCCAACGGACAGCCGCCGCGACAGGTGCTGCCACGACGGGCACGACGACAGAACTAGAGTTCCTAAGCATTGCAATACCTGCACTACTGAGCAATTCAATACCAGCCCATTCTCTCTATCTTGATATCTCAATTCTTTTATTTACGTTTTCTTCAATATTTTCGTGACAACTTTCTAAACTATTTTCTTTACTTCGTGCAGTAAATTTAGGTGAAGCTATTGGCCCAATCCCTGTGGAGACGATATCCGATACTTCGTATCACTTTACTACTTGCGTCGTGTACACTTGCACTACAATTGCGATAGACTCTTTTACACGCAACAATATAATAATTGAAAATTAGTTTTGGACTAAATTGAAAAGATTTCAAAAGTGTCTTTAAGTCCAAACAACTTGAAAATAAGTTTGTGGATGTTTTAAATAGTTTTGGCAAGGTTTAAAATGTTTTAAAGTAATCAAACCAAACTTTTCAAGGTAACCGTTTCGAAACATGGGACTTGTATTGAAACATTTTTAAACTGCCAAAACTTGTACTGAAACAGGGCTTGCCCGTTTCGATACGGAGAGGGTTTCGTTTCGAAACACCCTCTTGGTTTTTCGATACGCCCAACGGTCAAAACCTCTCTAACGGCTACTTTCCCAACGACTTTTTAAATTGCAGCTCAATTGTCACACATTTCGAAACGGGGTTGCTACCGTTTCGATATAGATCAAGAGTGTTTCGAAACAGCCAATGACATTTCGAAACGGCTTGCTGCATCAGACTTCAACGACTAGTTCTAAAGAAGGACATTTCGAAACGGGTTTGATTGTTTCGAAACAGACATTTGCAGAACATCATTTATGGTGGGAAGTAAAGTCTCAAACGGCTCCAAAACAACCACTACGATCCTCAACGGCTACAAACTCAGTTAGGAGTATAAAAGAGACCTCCAAGCATCAATAGAAGACCAATGCTTCAATTGTCAACAACTATATGATGTCAAAATTGTCTCAGAGCTTATTTGTACATTTTCTTGTATAGACAACACTTGTGAGCTTAATTGTCAAATTTGTTCAAGTGTATAGGTTTTGGGTGAGAGCTTAAGATTGCAAACAAATACCTATTTGAGTGATTTCAAGTTTGCTTAGAATTTCTCTTGTAAGAGAGTGCTTGATTAAGCTAAGGGTATTTAGCTTAATCGTTGTAACGGTTTCCTCCCAAGCTAAGAAAAGGAGACGAAATTCAAGGGTGAATTTGTTGAAATCCTTAGTGGGAAGCTAAGGTAAGGGATGTAGGTGCTTGTTAGAAGGCCGAACCACTATAAATCCTTGTGTCTTTTATCTATATTTCACTTCCCACAAATTCACCCAAATATCCAACTTCTCCATATTTGGCGAGCTAAAACGGTTGAAGGAAATCGAGCACATAAAAACCCAACAGTTAATATAGTTAATTAATATATCAACAACTTCACTACAAAAGTTTCAAGAAACTATTTTTGTAACAGACTAGTGTGTATTTGAATGTGTATTACAATTCTAGTAGAATTAGAATTATTAGAAATTTTGTGGGATAATTATCACTTTCCTTACAAAGAGTCCTCATAAATCTTATACCATAAAGATAAAAAAGTTGAACTAACTGACATATCAAGTAAAATAATAGTTACTAGAAATTTACTAAAACATAAATGTATATATATCAAATCATCAAAATAATAAGGAACAAATTTAAAATAAAAAACAAATTAATAGTTGAAACTTAGTCAGAGAGTGAAGATATAAACAACACAGCAAATTTTTTTAGTTAAGATGTTAAAAATTAAAGATTTCTTTTACAAAATTAGTCACAATTTGCAAACCTTAAACGAGTGTAAAAAATTAACCTTTTCTACAGAACAAGTGAAGATGTTCCACAATTTGGTGAAGAACAGACCTTAAAGTTGTGAGAACTGAGAAAATCTGACAAAAGATTCTCCAACTGATGACAAATTCGACACCATAAGCAGTAGGATTGGAGTATTGAAAGATTTTTGAGAATAGAGAGTGACCGTCGTTTAAGGTTTTTTTTTCTTTTGTTAGAGAATTTTTTTTATTTTCAAAGAGTTTTAAATTTTTAATATTTTATTTTTTAAGAGAATAATAACTAATAATCATTTAAGTTAATTGAGTTTGAGTTAAAAAAATAGTTTCTTAATGGGTCTTAGAGTTGGGGCAGACTGCGTTGGGCTAAGGCTAAGTGGTATATAAGTAATATATATATAAGAAATTTTACAATGAATAACATGCATTGATATACACCACTAGTTTTTATTATTTTATTTTTAAATAAAGCTTTTAAATAAATATGTGAGACTCATCAATTCTATTTTTATTTTTTATTTTTGTTATTATTTATTTATTTAATTTATGTTAATATAAAATTATCGCATAAAGATAATTTTAACCACTAACGTTTACAATTTCTATCATTTTGGTCATTATTTTTAAAGATAAATTTGGCCCCCTAACTTATATCATTTTGTCAAACTACTCATTTTTAACTAACATCTCGATTAAACCGTTAATAATTTAAACGGTGATGAAATGCCAATATTCTTACTTAAAAAATATATTTCTCAACTATTTAAAAAAACTAACAAAAAATAAGCATAAACAAACAACTAAATCATCACGGAAAACCCAACACCTAAACACAAAGCTAATAAATGAATTCCTAAACCTAATTCAAATTTCTTAAACCCCAATTTAAGTTTTCATATCAATTCAAAACCTATAGTTTTTATTTTATTTTATGTCATTTTTTAGTGTTTCTGTAATTTTTAAAATTTTATAAAAATTTCATTTGATATTATTTTTAAAATTTATTTTTAAATACTAAATACCTAAATCAAAACCTCAAACCATCTGTATTAATTTAAACATTAAAATTTCAAAACCCAGTTGATTAATATAAAAAATGTTCTTTGATTAAATAATAAGTGATTTCTACAAGTTTTAATAATTGTGTCAATTTTCTCTGTAATATTTTATCTATTAGTTCAAAGTCTTCCAAATTTTAAAGAACAAGATTTGATTCAAAGTGAATTCAAATTTGAGGGTAAAATCTTATTTGTTTGTATGGTATGTACTGTTAGATTTTAGAATGATTTTACATTGAAAATTGTATACTGATTTCAAGAATCTTAGCTAGGATTTTAAATCCAACACAATTTATGATTAACATCATTCTTTTCCAAGTTTTTATTTTTGTTTTAATTTTAATTATCTTTAATAGTTTAAATTAGGATTAAGAGCTCGTGAAGCCCCTGAACTTTTGAAAAAATCAATTAAGCACTTAAAGATTTTTCGCACTCAATGTCACCCTCAAACCCCAAAAATTAACCAACCCGACCCTTTAACTGACGAAATTCGTTGTTGACCGTGACAATGCTGACATGACGGACCATATTAAAAGAAAGTGATGACATGAAAGAGGGATTAATTGATTTTTTTAAAGTTTGAGGGTCTAAATGTTTTTTTATAAAGTTTGAAGGCTTATTTAATTTTTAGTAAAAATAAAAAATAAAAAATGTTAAAATATTCTAAAATAAATATTAAAATTACTAAAATAAAAATAATAAAAAACAAAAAAAACATATGACCATTGTAATAACAAAATAAGATTAAAATTATGTTCTAACATAATAAGTTGTGTAAAATATTAAGTACATTCCAATACATATGATGCAAACTCACATCACAATATAGTTACATAACTTTTATTTGATTAAACCAGCTTTCATGGAATTCAAGTTAGAAAATAAGAAAAATTAAGAAACACTCTTGCGGTATACAAGGATTATATGGTGCTTGACTTTACTAAAGAGTTTTTTTTCCCATCTGATCAAACAATAAACTTCATCTTGTTTAATGCATCCAAGCAGCAATATCATAAAAAAATATAAGCTTTTTTATAGTGAGATCACTTCCATGGTCAAAGAAGAATTATTTTTTTATATTAAAATAATGTAATTTTATATCTCTAAAAGTTTATTGATAATGTGAATTATTTTTTTATATTTTTACTATTATAATATTTTTTTATATATTTTTAATATTTTAATTTAATTCAAATAATTTCTTAATTTTATTTTTTTTAAAGATTAAATAAGCCCTCGAATTTTCTAACAAAATCAATTAAGCCTCTCTAAACATATCATCATTCACATGTGGACTGTCATGTTAGCACCGTGAACCGCCACTTCAGCATCGTAAACTGTCACATCAGCATTGTAACGGTCAATGACGAAAACAGTTAGTTAAAGGGTCGGATTGATTAATTTTTTGGGTTTGAGGGTAACATTGGGTGCAAAAAAACATTAAGAGCTTAATTGATTTTTTTTTAAAGTTTAGGGGGTTCTCGAGCCCTTAAGCCTTTAAATTTAAATAAACTTTTATTATACATGTAAGTATGTAACAAGTTAGATTACATGTCATTTAAAATGTATTATCACATGTATATGTCATATTATCCCCGTTAAATTTTAACGGTCTAATCATCATGATAATCAAAGAATTAGTAATTTGACAAAAATATATAGGTTGAGCGCCAAATTTATCCTAAAAAAGAATGAGGGCCAAAATGTTAATAATTATAACAAAGTTAAAAAGTTGAGGTTTAAATTATAACAAAGTTCAAAATTTTAAAAAAAAATAAATAAGAGAAAAAAGTTAAAATAAAAAAAATAAGAGAAAAAATAGTGGTGATGAAGATGGTTGCTAAATTTTAACAAAGTTTAAAAGTTGAGGGTTACAATTTTGTTATGTCAATTTGAAAAGGACAATTTTAACATTATTTTTAAATTAAAATTAAATTTTGTGGTGGGTTCCATAAATTTATGTAAGAAAATTTATTTAAAATTAAAAAAATAAATAAGAGAAAAAATAGTGGTGTATATCAATATATATCATTAGTAGTGTATATCAATGTATGACATTCATTGTAAACTCATTCATATATATAATATATTAAATATTTAATAAATTCAGTTAATTCGATTAATTAACTGATTTCGAACCGAATTAATCAATAACCGAAATTTAGAAAAATCATTAACCATTAACCGACCAAACATAAAATTAACTGGTCGATTAACCGAAAAAATTTCGGTTTGATTCCGTTAATTCGGTTTTAACCGAAGTTTAAACACCCCTAAGCAGCAATGTCCCTGAGTTTGAGGATCCTAGTCATTACCCAGCTATGGTGGGTTTAATTACTTTATATTTGAATATTTAATTTTATATTTAAATAAATATTTACATGTAATTTATTATTTGAAAAATTATAAAATATCATTCGAATTATAAAAAATAACAAATTAATTCGTTACCGTTAAAAAACAATAAAATAAAAAATTAATTAACGACATGTGTAACAACAATTAGCTACCGAGAAAACCAAATTAATTAAAACTTGAATTTATCTTTAGAATATAGGAAAATTTGTGATAGCAATTTTAGAAATTAAATCTTTTACATCCCTATTTACGATATCAAATCCATGTTTTTTTTCCACAACTTAAATACCAATGGCGCTAAGACTATAAAAATGAGGAAAATAGAATGTTAAATTATGATTTTGATCATCTTACCATGTTTAAATTTGATATAATTTGATTTGTTACTAATAATATGAATATTAATGATGTTGTTAATATAAAAATGTTGAACTGTATCTGTGATAAGGTGTTGGCCGTTTCGGAGGTAAATATTATTTTTATGATATCTCATGACAAAAATATAACTCTCGTTATATATAGTCAATGATCAAAGAAAAATACTTTGATACACAAGTTTGTGTGAACTAAAAATTTATATAAACCTTTTAATTTTAGGGTTTAGGGGTTTAGTGTGTATGCATAGAATTTAAGGTTTATGATTAGAATTTGAAGTTTAAGGTCTAAGGTTTAGGTTTTAGGTTGTTAGGATTTGAGATTTAAGTTTTAAATTTTATAGAAGTATTATGTAATTTTTTTTACACAGCTTGTGTATCAAAATATAACTCGTGATCTAATTCTTTATTAGTTAATCTATGATCAAATCCCCTGAATATGTGTTAACAATTTGAATTAATTAATATTGTTGTAAAATTGGATACAATTTTGTGTTAATTAAAAATAAAAATATTAATATTAAATTTAAACTTAACAGAAAATCTGACATCATAACTTCGTATGATTTGATGAAAAATAAAAAGAATAAAATTAATATTTATATATAATGTTTCTGACCCAGTTGGTCTCATAAATTAATCAAACGCTAATCTAATTGGAAAATCTTTAAAATTATCAGCAAATGACTACCTTGTTATTTTAAACTTAATAGTCGGGGGTCCAACAAAAAATATCTTGTAGTCGGAATATTATTCGCGTATTTTATTCAAATTTTAATTTATCTAATTGTTGAGATCACATAATCACTTAATTAATAGTATATATTTTGTTGAGTGGATCGAATGATCGAAATGAACCAAGATGAGGTGAATTGGATTTTTAAAGGTTTAGGTGGTGGAAATTACAAATTAAAAAGATAGACAAGGAATTTTAGAGTGGTTCAAGTTTCAAATGAACTCTACATCCACTACCTTAGCTTCACTAAGGATTTGCAACAATTCCACTAATTGATCTTCCCCTTTTCTAGGCTAAGGAGGTAACTCTTACAATTTTCGGTTAAATTTTCTACCCAAAATTTAACCCAATCTTCACACAAATAAGACAAAGAATTTGTTGGCTAAGAAAGTATCTCTCAATACAAATTGTAGCCCAATTACAAGCACTCAACCCAATTGAAATGATAAGAATGAAAAATACAATTGGGGTTTCTAGACAATATTGAGATTTAGGCACAAATGCTTGGATTTGATGTTTGGATGTTTGCTTTTTGGATCAATAGTTGTTGCTGGAGCTTTTAGAGGTCCCCTTTATACCTTCTCATTGATTTCTAGCCGTTGTGGTTGTTGCATTCATCAATAGAGCCGTTGGGGGTGTTATCTCACCTCCATAAATGTAGTCTGCAACCAATCGTTTCGAAACGCCCGATCCTGTTTCGAAACAGACCAAAATAGAAAGAGCTGTTGGGGTGCATTAAAGAGCCCGTATCGAAACGGTCTGACATGTTTCGATACGCTAGAGCCGTTTCGAAACTTGTTTCGAAACACTTTTGCCACTGTCAAGGGTCGTATCGAAACGACTTGAAATCGTTTCGATACGCCTTAACGGTTTCTTAAAAAATCAGTTAAAAACTTGAAACGGTCATATTTTTCAAATCAAATGAAGAACCGTTTCGAAACACTGAATGTCGTTTCGATACGGGTTCTCTATGTTCTAAAGCCGTTTCGATACTTGTTTCGAAACACGGGTTGGCAGTGTTGAAATCGTTTCGATACCCGTTTCGAAACATGTGTTGACAGTTTCAAACTGTTTAGAAACGCCTTAGGCCATTTCGAAACATGGACTCAAAAATCACTGTTTTGGCTTTAAGAACACTTAGAAAATATTTGGAAAAATTAGTTTTTAACTTAGGCATATTCTTTAAATCATATAGGGATGTTTGAGGACTTAATAATTCGTTTTCACATTTTCAATTTAGTCCTTAGGTTCTTTAGTTATATCAAAATTAAAATATCGGTTTCACAATCTCCCCATTTTTGATATAACAAAACAAAAGTTAGAATTTTTAAGAGTTTTGAAAATTTTGAATACATTCTAACTCCCCCTTAATTTAAGATTGGTTTTTAAAGTTTTAAAAAGATTTAACTTTGAAATTCAATGTTTAAAACTTAAAAACAATTTAAACATTTAAAACGATTTTTTGGCTCTTAGATTTCTTCTCCCCTTTTTGTTAGATCAAAAATAATAAACAATGCTCATAGAAAAGAGATAGGGTTATTAACAATAAGCATTAAGCAATAAGCAATAAGCAACAATAATATTAATTCATAAAATTAAAATATCCAAAACATGAATCTTCAACAATAAGTTCAAAGCATAATCCCAAATAAAACTAAAAGCATAGGTTCATAAAACATAATGGAAATAAAGATGCAAACTTAATCCTAAAATGCATAGCTAATATGATATGTCATGAATATCCTAGGCCTCGTCGTCACCATCATCATCCGAGGTCTCATCATCACTCTTGACTTGAGATTGACGAAACTTCATCCATTGGCCAAAAAAGGTAGAGAAGGACATATCCATGGCCGAGTGTTGATTCTCAAGGGATTGGAGTCGATCCTCTACATCTTGCAAACGAGTATTGATAGCACCAAAGCCCGAAGCCATGTTAGTGTCCATGGCATTGAACCGCTCGGTAAGGAAAGCCGTGAGAGCTTCATTGTTTGTGACTTGAGCTTGTGGTTGAGGTTTAACAGGAGGAGGAGGAGGATGTGCTTCCCTATCAACACGTTCCCAATTTCCATCGTTTACATAGCAAAAACCGGACTTACGGAGAGAGGACTCACTAATTTTTGACTTGCAAGGTTCCGGAGAGTCGTAGGTGCAATCAAGATTAAGCTTGCTAAAGATGTGACTTAAAATCGTTCCATAAGTGAAGGATTTTAGTGTATCGGTGTCACGAAGCTTAACATTGTTAACCATTTCGGAAAATATAATCTTAACTAGATTAGGGCGCTCACCACGACGGAAACACTCAAGCCAAAAATAGTCTACTTGACGGATGTGAGAATATTTACTTCCAGAGGGGCGAAGGAACCATGAGACCATCAAATGGAGGAAACGATCATGCACATCCAAAGTAAGCACCTGACCGGTGTGAGAACCAAAGTGACTCTCATTCTCAATTCCTACATCCTTAAGAGAAAACGTAGACTCCAAGAGAGAGACATTAACGACAATCTTTTTCCCCAAAATAAAAGACTCAATCCCAACAACTTCGGAGTTTTCTTCATCATTGATAAGTTGAGCATTGGAGTAAAAGAGAAGTACCATGTGTTTGTAGCAAATGTCCGGGATGCTCAACAAGACAAGAAAATCCCATTCTCTTAAACGCTCGAGGTAACGGAAAAGAAAGCACTCAGAGTCAAGGAAGTTGAGATCAATAACCTGCTCATGACGAACTTCATACTCCTTGACATACTTGAAGCGATCCCTCATCTCTTGAGTACGAAGAGATTTTTGAAAGAGCAAGGTGAGATTTGGATGAATACTCGAGTCACTAACTTGACTGGTCTTACGCTTTTTGCTAACATTGTCCGTAGCCATCCTAAAAACATTAAGCAAGCAAAAAAAATTAAGTGTGTGCATGAGATTTCATAATTCAATCCAATGATAAATCCCACTTATGTTTAAAAAAATTTTAAAATCAAATAAACAAAGCAAAACAAAACAAAAAAAAATTAAGAGAAAAACAGTAAATAAAAATACGAGAGAGAAATTATATATTCGAATCAAAAAAATTGAAGATTTTGAATTTTTTTTACAAGATTTGAGAAACCCAAGTATTAAAACATATAAACTATACAAAAATAAAATTTTCTAACCTAAGATTCGAATACAAATTGAAGGAAAAAGAAAAAGATAAAAAATACCTTAAATTGGGATTTTGGATGAATGAATGAAAATCCTTGCACAATATTGTTGAAGCTTGCTTAGACTTGTGTTTAAGAGAAAAACCCCTCAAGATTTGGTGAAAAAACAAAGAGGTTTAGAGGGTTTTTATAGGAAAAATTCGAGTATAGGGTTTTTAGGGTTTGGGAGAGTTTTAGTTTGTGTTAAACTTTATCATTAAAGGCCTCTTTAAAGCAGTCCGCGAATCCGTTTCGGAACGGTCTTGACCATTTTGAAACGCGGGCATGAAGGTTTGACCGTCTTTTCGACTTCAGCTAACCGTTTCGATACGTGTTTGACCGTATCGAAGCCTCATTGACTCGTATCGAAACTTGTTTTGATACACCCTTTGGCAGTAGCCAAAACGTTTCAAAACCCTGTTAAGGCGTTTCGAAACGCCCTTCTTTCAGATATGAATTTAAAGCATCCGTATTGAAACAGGTTGACCCGTTTCGATACACCTGGGCATGGAAGTGCAGATGAGGCTCTAAAAGTGCAGAAAAATGAATTTTTCTAAGGCCTTACTTGCATGAATGACATGAATGAGCAGGAAAAACATATGCAAACATAAACATACTCCCCCTAGCTATAGACATGGATGAAATTAGGAGTAAAAACACATAAACATGACATTTCACAAGATCAAGCAATTTTAAGCACAAAAGAGGTCCTAAAAGGTCAAGATAGGCTAGCTAGACCTAACTCTCTCCTAAGGGACCAAAAACGCTCTTTGTCTGAAGGTTTTGTAAATATGTCCGCTAATTGATTTAAGGTGTCTACATACTCTATAACCTCATCTTCTTTAAGGACATGATCTCTAATGAAATGATGCCTTATTTCTATGTGTTTGGTTCTAGAGTGTTGGATGAGATTTTTTGTTAAACATATAGCACTAGTGTTGTCACATTTTAGGGGTATGGTTTCAACTTTAATACCATAATCTAAGATTTGTTGCTTCATCCAAAGGACTTGAGCACAATAACTCCCTAAGGATATGTACTCGGCTTCGGTGGTAGATAAGGCTACACTATTTTGTTTCTTAGAGAACCAAGATATGAGCATACTACCTAGGAATTGACAAGTTCCCGAAGTACTTTTCCTATCGATTTTGCAACCCCCATAATCCGCATCCGAATAAGCATGAAGGTTGAAGGTGGAGTCTCTAGGGTACCAAAGACCTAAACAAGGAGTATCTCTAAGGTACCTAAATATTCTCTTAACGGCTATAAGGTGAGACTCTCTAGGACTAGCTTGAAACCTAGCACACAAGCAAACACTAAACAAGATATCCGGTCTACTTGCGGTAAGGTAAAGAAATGATCCAATCATAGTACGGTAAAGCTTAGAGTCAACACACTTACCTCCTTCATCTTTGTCAAGCTTTGTATATGAGCTCATAGGTGTGGCTTGAGGCTTTGCATTCTCCAAGCCAAACTTCTTGAGCATATCCTTTATGTATTTGCTTGATTGATGAAGGTGACATCCTTCTTTTGCTTGATTTGGAGTCCCAAAAAGAATGAGTGCTCCCCCATCATGCTCATCTCGAATTCACCTTGCATTAGCTTAGCAAACTCTTTGCAATGACATTCGTTAGTAGAACCAAAAATAATATCATCAACATAAATTTGAACTACTAAGATGTCATTTTTATACATTTTTATAAAAAGTGTAGTGTCCACCTTACCTTTTTCAAAACCCTTTTCAATTAAAAAGTTTGAAAGTCTTTCATACCAAGCTCTAGGAGCTTGTTTTAAACCATAAAGAGCTTTAGTGAGTTTGAAAACATGATTTGGAAATTTTGAGTCTTCAAAACCCGGTGGTTGTTCCACATACACTTCTTCATTTATAAAATCATTTAAAAATGCGCTTTTAACATCCATTTGAAAAAGCTTGAAATTATGATAACATGCATATGCAAGCAACATCCTAATGGCTTCCATTCTAGCTACGGGTGCATAGGTTTCATCAAAATCTATTCTTGAGTGTAACCTTGTGCTACTAGTCTAGCTTTATTTCTCACAATGTTACCACTCTCATCTAGCTTGTTCCTAAAGACCCATTTAGTTCCTATGGTAGATTGATTACTAGGCCTATCAACTAATGTCCAAACGTTACTTCTCTCAAATTGATTTAACTCTTCTTGCATAGCCATAATCCAAAAATCATCTTTCAATGCTTCTTTTATATTCTTAGGCTCTATGCATAAGATAAATGCAACATGATTCATTAATCTAAGAGAAGATCGAGTGGTTACCCCCTTGGATGGATCACCCAAGATTTCACCATCTTTGACATAGTTGAACTCCCTTGGGTAGCTCACTTCTTTTTCCTCAAGAGCCAAGTCCTTCAAGGCTTCAAGAGGTGGATCTTGTGTGTCCTCTTCTTTTGTTGGAATCTCATCCTCCTTTGAAGTTTGTCCTCCATCAAAGACATTTATGATTCCTACATCATCATCATCACAAGAATCCTTCCTTGGAAGGAGGTTATCATCGAATACAATATGTATATATTCTTCTACTACTAAAGTTCTCTTGTTAAATACTCGATAGGCTTTAGAGGTTAAAGAGTATCCTATGAAAACAGCTTCATCACTTTTTGCATCAAATTTACCTAAGTTGTCTTTTCCATTATTTAAAACAAAACACTTGCAACCAAAAGGGTGAAAATAACTAATGTTAGGCTTTTTGGATTTTAAAATCTCATAAGGTGTTTTCTTTAAAATTAGCCTAATCATTACTCGATTAACAATATATCAAGCGGTGTTTGTGGCTTCCGCCAAAAAATATATAGGTAAATTATTTTCACAAAGCATGGTTCTAGCTATTTCTTGCAAAGTTCTATTTTTCCTCTCAACTACCCCATTTTGTTGAGGAGTTCGAGGAGCCGAAAAATTGTGGCTAATACCATTTTCATTCAAAAAATCTTCAAACCCTAAATTTTGAAACTCGGTTCCATGATCACTTCTAATATGTGAAATTCTAAGTTCAATATCATTTTGGGTTAGTTTTGAAAATGTGATGAATTTTTCTAAAGCCTCATATTTAGTACTTAAAAATAGAACCCAAGTAAATCTAGAAAAAACATCAACAAGTACAAATGCATAAGATTTACCACCCAAGCTCATAGTCCTAATTGGCCCCAATAAATCCATATGGATAAGTTGTAAACATCTACTTGTAGAAACATCATTAATGGATTTAAAGGAAGACTTATGTTGTTTACCCTTAGAGCATGCATCACAAAATTTATCGTTTGAGAATTTAATCTTGGGTAAACCTCTAACTAGATCAAGGGAAACTAGTTTTTCTAAAACACTAATGCTAGCATGTCCTAGTTTCCTATGCCACAACCATGCATCATTTTCATTTTGTGCTACTAAGCATGCATGGGATGTATGTATGTCAACTAGATGCACCATGTATATGTTCCCTATGCGATGACCTATGAGCATAATATTATTAGATTTAATGTCAACAATTTTGCATCCATTTTTATCAAATAAAACATTAAATCCTTTATCACACAATTGACTTATGCTCAATAAGTTATGTTTAAGACCATCGACATACAAGACATTTTCAATGAGAATAGTAGAGTGATTACCTATGGAGCCAATACCTTTTATGTGGGCCTTGGAGTTATCACCAAATGTCACCACTCCTCCACTTTTTGGCTTTAGATCCATGAATCTACTCTTGTCTCCGGTCATGTGCCTCGAGCATCCACTATCAAGGTACCATGAGTTTTGACTTTGTGCTTTGGCCTTGTAGCAATGCTCCCCCTACAAACAAAGATATTAGACTTTGGTTTTTGGTACCCAAATCATTTTGGGTCCATGAGTGTTAGCTCCCAAAACCTTGGTTCCCTTAGGAATCCAAGATGACATAGCAATAATGTTATTAGATTTTACAAGTTCCTTAGGAACCCATACACTTCTAATTCTTTTAGTTCTACTATGTCTAGGAAAGCTACCTTGTTTGTAGTAGTTAGTCTTTTTCTTAGGTTGGTTTGATTTTTTTTATAGGAAGGTTGGTTTGATTTTGAAGATTCACTTATTTCATGCTTGACACTACCAACATTTTTAAAAGACTCTTTGAGCTTATTTAGCTCATCTAACACCTTTTGTTGTTCACTATTACATTGAGATAAAAGATTATTAAGGTCAACATTTTCATCTTGAAAAAAATTCAGTTCAACTTTCAACCCTAATATCTTTTTCTCAAATTTTAAATTAGCTTGAGAGAGGAAATCATTTTTATCATTTAGTTCCAAAATAATTTTCTTATTCCTAATGACCGACTCCTTATATTTCTCAACTAATTCATCATTGACCTCTTGTAACTCATCATTTGCATCATTTAATTCATCATATGTAAAATCTAAAGAAGATGAGTTAGAGGTTACCATGGAGGAATCTTCCTCAAGTGCCATGAGGCAAAGGTTGACCACTTCTTGTTCGTCATCTTCGGATGACTCCTCATCACTCCAAGTAGCAAGCTTGGCTTTGAGCTTCTTCTTCTTCTCAAAGCCCTTCTTATTGAGTTGAGGGCACTTTGAACGTATGTGGCCGGGTTTATTGCACTCGAAGCAAATGATTTGATCCATTACTTCTTCTTTGTTCTTACCTTTGAAGTCCATCTTCCTTTGAATTTTTCTTCCCCGGTTGGACCTCATAAAGCGTGAGAATCGTTTGGCTATCATAGCCAATTCTTCTAGCTCATCCTCCTCACTAGAAGAGCTCTCCTCAAGTAATGAAGCTTTGAGAGCTATTCCCATCTTCTTCTTTTTTTCTACCTCTAGCTTTTCTACTCTCTTCTCTTCTTTCTTCTTCTCTTCTTCCCTTCTTTGCTTCATAATCTCATGAGTAAGAAGAGAACCCACTAGCTCATCAAGCTTTAAAGTCTTCAAATTTTTAGCTTCTATGATGGTGATTCTCTTCCCATCCCAAGATTCGGGAAGTGAATAGAGTAGCTTTCGGACAAGCTTGTCTTCCGGTATTGTCTCTCCAAATCCTTTGAGCCCATTGACTATGGTGGAGAAACGATCAAACATCTTGGACACCGTCTCATCGGGCTCCATCTTGAAATTTTCATAACTAAGATTGAGAATTCCAATCTTAGTTTCCTTGACATCATTGGTACCCTCATAGGTAGTCTCAAGAGTGTCCCAAACTTCTTTGGCACTCTCAATGGATGATACTTTGGAATAGATGTCCGGACCGAATGAACAAAAGAGCATGTGGAGAGCTTTGTCATTTATTTGGATCTTTCTCCTTTCTTCTTCGCTCATCTCCACCTTTTTCTTCAAAACCATATTGCCTTCACGATCTTGCTTCAATGGAATGTAGGGGTCATCTTCAATTACATCCCAAACCAAGTAGTCATTGGACTTGATGAAGAGACGCATTCTATTCTTCCAAAACGGATAGTTGTCACCATTGAAGAAGGGAGGTTTTGTAGTGGATTGAGACTCATACATGCCCCAACCGGAGGTAGAAGCCATCTCTTGATTTTTGGATGATTACACTCTTCCTAGGAACTCCTCTTGTGGTTGTTAATCCTCAAAGAGGTAGGCTCTGATACCAATTGTTGAGTAGATCGAATGATCGAAATGAACCAAGAGGGGAGGTGAATTGGATTTTTAAAGGTTTAGGTGGTGGAAATTGCAAATTAAAAAGATAGACAAGGAATTTTAGAGTGGTTCAAGTTCCAAATGAACTCTACATCCACTACCTTAGCTTCACTAAGGATTTGCAACAATTCCACTAATTGCTCTTCCCCTTTTCTAGCTAAGGAGGTAACCCTTATAATTTTCGGTTAAATTTTCTACCCAAAATTTAACCCAATCCTCACACAAATAAGACAAAGAATTTGTTGGCTAAGAAAGTATCTCTCAATACAAATTGTAGCCCAATTACAAGCACTCAACCCAATTGAAATGATAAGAATGAAAAATACAATTGGGGTTTCTAGACAATATTGAGATTTAGGCACAAATGCTTGGATTTGATGCTTGGATGTTTGCTTTTGGATCAATAGTTGTTGCTGGAGCTTTTAGAGGTCCCTTTTATATCTTCTCATTGATTTCTAGCCGTTGTGGTTGTTGCATTCATCAATAGAGCCGTTGTGGGTGTTATCTCACCTCCATAAATGCAGTTTGCAACCAACCGTTTCGAAACGCCCGACCCTGTTTCGAAACAGACCAAAATAGAAAGAGTCGTTGGGGTGCATTAAAGAGCCCGTATCGAAACGGTCTGACCTGTTTCGATACGCTAGAGCCGTTTCGAAACTTGTTTCGAAACACTTTTGCCACTGTCAAGGGTCATATCGAAATGACTTGAAATCGTTTCGATACGCCTTAACGGTTTCTTAAAAAATCAGTTAAAAACTTGCAACGGTCATATTTTTCAAATCAAATGAAGAACCGTTTCGAAACACTGAATGTCGTTTCGATACGGGTTCTCTATGTTCTAAATCCGTTTCGATACTTGTTTCGAAACACGGGTTGACAGTGTTGAAATCATTTCGATACCCGTTTCGAAACATGTGTTGACCGTTTCAAAACAGGGACTCGAAAATCATTGTTTTGGGTTTAAGAACACTTAGAAAATATTTGGAAAACTTAGTTTTTAACTTAGGCATATTCTTTAAATCATATAGGGATGTTTGAGGACTTAAAAATTCGTTTTTGCATTTTCAATTTAGTCCTTAGGTTCTTTAGTTATATCAAAATTAAAATATCGGTTTCACATATTTTATATTAGTAATATATATCAATCTGCAATATTCCTCGTAAAATAATTATTACATTTTTACTTACAAGGTTGGTCCAAGTGATAAGCATCTTGATATCGCTTAAAGAGGTCTCGAGTTTAAATCTTTATATGTGCAAAAAAAATCTCCACTAAAAAACTGACCCACCAAAATCAGATGTGCGATGCGGGCCAATTCGAATTAATCAGGACAAGTTACGAGGAGCCGAGACTCAAGAGGACACAAAAAATAATTATTACTACATTTTTGTCAACGCTTTTTTCATACGGTGAATCAACAAAATTAAAAACATGCGAGATCAACTAGTGTGACAATTTTTTTTGAAAGTTAAGGTGATTACAAGTAGTATATGTTCTGAATATACTCTCTATCATTTGAGAATACATGCTCAATCACCATGCTGTAGCTGTTGGTGCTCGAACCCGTAATCTCTAAGAACAACAACCGTTCTCTTAACTACTAGGCAAGTTAGTTCGTACAGTGTGGCAGTTAGTTAGTTAAGCTATATACTTTATTTTTTGATTTTGATTCTGATTCGCATGTGGATGCTTATGTGGAATTCAGATACTCCATACGATAATTATCACGTGCTAATTAATATTATTAAAGAAACATAGTTAATCACGTACATTTAGCTTCAGTTTATATTTCTATTAAAAAATCAGTTTATATTTCCGCATCTACATCGAGCCACATTCGATCATCTCATTATTTAATTATATAACATTCAATTAAATATTAATCTACCCAAAAAAACAAAATACTAGCGTAAAAAATAAGAGTTGAAGTGCTAAGCGGCAATTTCTAATGGTCTGGGGCGAAGTCAGGATTGAATATTGGTAGGGATCAAAATGTTAAATTTAAAAATTGTAAAGATTTATTATATATTTAAACTTAAAATTAATGAGACAATGCCTAATTTGTCTAATATTTAAATTTATAAGGACATGAATTGTTATTGGACCAAAAAATTTGACGGTACATGCTTATTCTTCTTTAGTTCAACCTAGAGGTATAAATGAACAGAGTACTCGACGAATTGTTAGTGAACCGTTCGTATAACGTTCGTTTATTAAACTAAATAAACGAGTATGAACAAATTTTTATGTTTGTTTAATAAACGAACGAACACAAACAACTGTGTATTCCGTTCGTTTATGTTGTTGATCAAGCTCGCTTAAAAGTCATTTACTTGGTTTTATTTTTACATTTTAAATATTAGTGAATGTATGGACTAAATGGAACACGTGGTAAACTTTTGAGTTCAAACTGTGAAGCCTAATGAGCTTAAAGACTAGTGGTGTAATTCTACTATTTGGCGAAGATATAAATTAACATGTTAGCGGTCATATAAATGAACATGTTCGCGAATATTACACAAATATGTTCACGAACGTTAAACGAACATATTCGTGAAAGTTAAACAAACGAACACAAACATCATCAAAAATAAATAAACGAACACAAACATGATATTAAAATTTTAAACGAACCAAACATGAACACCTTAAAATATAAATAAACGAATACAAACAAAACCTCATTCATTCAAGCTCGATTCATTTACACTTCTAGTGTAACCCATACTTGATTATATATTTAATGAACTCTTATATTTTTTATTTGAATACTTATTTTTTATAGGGGCCAAATTGTTATTAAACTAAAACTATCAAATAATAAAATTTTATAACAGGGGTCGGGCCCCAAGGGAGCTCTGCCCCTACTAGCAGTTTGGATTTTAGGATAGGGTACACTATTCAAACGACCACTTAACTGTGGGGTTAGTGTTATTATGACCGCCATATTTTTAATTGTATCAATATGATCATTTAACTATTTGAATGGTATCAATCAAGTCACCCACCGTTAAAATCTAACAGAGAGAGTGGCGTGACAGTTAACAAAATTGGGTATAATTACACATTTGGTCCCATTATATATACATTCTATCAATTTAATCCTAATTTTATTTTAATCAAATAAATTAATTATTTAATTAGGTGATAACACATGTCACTTGATTGGAGAAGGAAAATAAAAGCAAGCTACTTAGCTTTGGTGAGAATCAAACCAAGGACAATATGATATAAGCGACATCAACTTACCATTGGGCCAAGTTCAATTATGTGATGTAAAACACAAACTTTAATATATATGTTAATTTGTTGTTAATGTCAAGAAAAAATAAATAAAAATAAATTAAGAAAACTCAAACATAACACACTTGGGATGCATAAAATCTAAACTGTAACCCCTTCGTCCTGGTCCGGACGCTTGACCGATCCGAGTGGGCTACACGGGGATAACCGAGATAAAACCCGTTAAGGCTCCACTTCGGTTACCGACCCTAGGAAAATTTTTTCACTTATTATCTTATCTAGATGCGTTAATTAAACCTAATCGGAAGCCCAACAACAAACAGGGCCTAAGCTCAACCTTTGAAACTCTTTAGAGACGTCAAAAAGCCCAATTACAGGCCTGTGTTTCAAAACAGTCAAAGCCCGTTTCGAAACACGAGCTCCAATTTTAAAAGTCAGACACCCGTTTCGAAACGCATCCACCCCGTTTCAGAATATGGTCTCATTTACCCTAGCCGTTTCGATACCCGTTTTGGAACAAGGTCTCATTTTGCCTAGCTGTTTCGATACCCGTTTCGAAACAGGCAATTCCAGTAGCCAAAGTGTTTCGAAATTGGTTTCGAGATAGGGGCTCACAGTAGCCAAAACGTATCCAAATGATCCCAAACGTCCGTAGCGACTCCAAGAAGCATACTTAAAATACATACACACTCTAGAGGCATACGCCCTATAGCAACCATGCTTAAGATACACAAGATATAAGATAGGGCATCCATTCAAAGATCATACATGGCATTTAAGATGATATGCTTACACAAGGACATATACTTAGATATTTAAGATAGGCAAATCCAACATGGTTTACAAGCAAATCATACCTCCAAAAGCCAAATCAACATAACATCTAAAAGGACTCTAGCATTCTCCTAAACAACCATCATCAACATACTTCAAAAGGCTCAAACAACATATACGTGTCCCATTGCTTGACCATTACATCATACAACTAAAATGTTCATACTTGATAGCTAAGATAGCACCACAAAGCACACTTGGAGGGCTCTTCTTACACTAGCAACCCAGGAACTACGGATCTGTATTGTCGAAAAAAGGAGAGCGTAAGCGTAAAGCTTAGTGAGGGTAAGCTCTTTAAAAACAAACCTCGACAATGCAGGGTCCAAGCACGAGCACAACAAGGTAAATGCATGCCTTTACCTTCGATCCACAAGAGCCAAAATGTCAATGATGCATGAACATAAATTCATAATATGTCATGCTCAACAAGCTCAATCCACATCATATGTAAACACATATATTAATCCAAATAGGAATCACATTTCATATCACATTGATACACCATCAACTCATATTGGCACCTAGCTATGACTCGAATACGCGGATAAACACGTTGGAACTCACATCCAACACAACCATTACCTTACGGTGGGATTACACTCATCACCGTTCTCGCGGAGGGGATTCCACTCATCCTCACGCTGCGTCGAAGGGATTACACTCATCCTCGACTAACATATATATAAGAAGAATTTCGGGCGAACCCGTACTCCATCTTGATGACTACCATCATCAAGACCACACGCGCATTTAACTCTCGTGTGCACACTAACATCCTAATGATCGATCATTTGTACCCAAGCATACTAGTGCCAATACTAAACACAATCCACAATATCATTTCACATCTAATTCCGTGCTTAGCACGTATTCACCATGATTAGCATCATGCCCATACCTCAGGCATATAACTATGCATCACAACCATGCCTCAACATACATGTATAACACATTTATACATAACCATCATAAACACAAATCGTCATGAGGTATAAACAACAATTAAAGAGTGCAACCAAAGTCTCTAATTAAAGCTTGGGATTAGGCTACCACTCCAATCCCAACTCTAGGTGGGTCTACCAAGCCCAACCTAGTCCACATGCTTGAACCAAAAACTCAAAACCATTTTAAAAACATTAAACCACTCACCTTCACTTCCAAGCTCAACTATCAAGCAACCAACACCTTCAAGCTTTCAGATTCACTTCTGATGTCTCACCGATTTCAAACCTTGATTCTAACCAAATCCAAACACAAACAAAACACCAACAATCAATTACTAGTCGTCGGAACAACTCGGATTAACATTTCCAAGCAACTTAACACTCAAATTCATGCTCAAAACATAATTCTCGAGCAGCCCTCAAGACCCACTGAAATCTTCCATTTCAATCAACCAAACGATCATCAAACACACCCAAAATGACCCTCATATACCATACTAACATCAGCCCTCAAATTCCAACATAAAACAATCCCAAAAACTCCCTTAAAACCCTTCTAAAAACTCACCAAAACCCAAATCCGAGAAACTTAACAAAACACTTTAAAAATCATATATGTTAGACTTCAAGGTTCATAAACAACTCATATATCATTAACAAATCAAAACCTTAAGTTAAAAGCAATAAATGTAGCATTTTTAATTCAAAACTCCCAAAATCACAAATTCCAAAAACATGGATGAAAATGAAAACTATTTGTACTTTCAAGGAGAGAAAGATGAGAGCAAGTTGGAAATGTAATTACCTTTCAAAATCGACCAAAAATGAAGGTGCTAGGTAATGGAATAGTGAAATAGAGGTGAGAGCTTCTTATGTCGTTGAAAATGAAGTGGGAAGTGAAGAAGATGAAGACAAGGCTTATTTTAACATAAAAGGAGTTTTAAATGGAAGTCCATTAAATTACAGATTTGCCATTAATGAGATGGCAATCTCTATTACTTAAAATCCATGTAATTTGATTTTCATTTCAATTTAGTCCAATCATAAAATGCTTGTTTTGAAAAACACAAAGTCCAAATAATATATAATATTATTTTAATCATAAAACCGAGACTCAAAATATTATTTAAATATCAATTTCACCCGACCCCTAAACCCGAGTGTTACAACTCTCCCCCACTTAAGGAATTTCGTCCCCGAAATTACCTGATGGAAACAAGTACGAAAACTGCTCAAGCATATCACCTTTCCTCTCCCACGTGGCCTCTTCCACACCTCTATGCCTCCACAACACCTTGACCAACTCTATGGTCTTGCTACGCAACACCTTGCTATCGGAAGCAAGTATCTCAACTGGCTCCTCATTATAAGACAAATTCGGATTCAACTCTATCTCCTCAACAGGCATAACATGAGAAGGATCTGATCTATATCTCCTAAGCATCGACACATGAAAGACATCATGGATCTTTTCTAACTCAGAAGGAAATCGCAAACGGTAAGCTACAGGCCTAATCCGATCAACTATTTCATACAGACCAATGAATCTCAGACTCAACTTTCCTTTCTGGCCAAATCTCATCACCTTCTTCCACGGGGATATTTCCAGAAACACTTTCTCACCCACGGAGAACTCAATCTCTTTTCTCTTCAAATCTGCGTAAGATTTCTGACGATCGGAAGCTGCTTTCAAACGGTCACAAATCAACTTCACTTTGTCAGTAGTCCCTTTAAGCAAATTCGGCATAGGTAACAATCTATGACCCGTTTCAGCCCAACAAATTGGAGTCCTACATCGTCTACCATACAAAGCCTCATAGGGAGCCATCTGTATACTAGCCTAATAACTGTTGTTGTAAGCAAACTCAACTAAAGGCAAGTGCTTCTCCCAAGAGCCCTGGAAGTCAATCACGCAACAACGAAGCATATCCTCTAAAATCTGTATCACTCGCTCTGATTGTCTATCAGACTGCGGATGTTAAGAAATACTGAAATGCAAACGACTACCTAAGGCACTATGCAAACAACCCCAATACCTCGATGTGAATCTCAGATCTCTATCTAAAACAATAGACTTCGGAACTCCATGAAGTATCACAATCTCACGGATGTACAAGTTCACCAAGTTGTCTAAAGAATTTGTAGTGTTCACTGGTAAGAAGTGAGCACACTTAGTGAATCTATCCACTATCACCCAAACAGAATTCTTCTTCGAAGGAGATAACGGTAACCCCGACACAAAGTCCATGGTGATTCTCTCCCATTTCCATTTCGAAATCTTCAAAGGCTGTATAACAAACCTGAAGGAACCCGATGTTCTACCTTCACTCTCTGACAAACCATGCAACGGCTCACATACTCGGCTACATCCTTTTTCAAACCAACCCAGAAGTAATCATTCTTCAAGTCACGATACATCTTGGTACTACCCGAATGCATAGAAAAAGGAATCAAATGTGCTTCACTCAGAATCAGACGTCTCAACTCAACATCTTCTGGTACTACAACTCTGTCTCTAAAACATAACACGTTCTCACCACTGAAACTATACTCAGTCGGTCTACCTTCGGCTATGTCCTGAACATGAGGGACTAAAGACACATCTTGCAACTGTTTTTCTCTAATCAACTGAATCAAGGAAGGCTTTACTTGCAACTCTGTGATCAAACCACCATTATCGGATACACTCAATCTAGCAAACATGACTCTCAACTCAACTGTAACTTTTCTACTCAAAGCATCGGCTACTACATTTGCCTTACCCGGATGATACTCTATGGTCAAATCATAATCTTTCAACAACTCAAGCCATCTTCTCTGTCTCAAGTTCAACTCTCTTTGTGTCATCAAATACTTCAAGCTCTTATGATCAGTGTAAACTATACACTTCTCACCATACAAGTAGTGACGCCAAATCTTCAATGCAAACACAAATGTGGCTAACTCTATATCATGAGTAGGATAGTTCTTCTCATGTACCTTCAACTGTCTCAAAGAATAGGCAACAACTCTTCTTTCTTGCATCAAAACACAACCTAAACCTATGTAGGAAGCATCACTATATATCACAAACTCTTTACCTGAAACTGGTTGCACTAACACTGGAGCATTTGTCAAAGCTTCTTTCAATTTCTCAAAGGCCTTCTATCTTGCATCTGACCACTCAAACTTAACTCCTTTTTGCAACAATTTAGTCAAGGGAGCAGCTACCCTAGAGAAACCATCAACAAATCTCCTATAGTAACCGGCTAATCCGAGGAAACTCCTAATCTCAGTCACAAACTTAGGTTGTTTCCGCTCCACAATAGCCTCAATCTTCGACGGATCAACACGGATACCTTCGACCAAAACAACATGGCCAAGAAATACAACATCTCAAATCCAGAACTCACATTGACTAAGCTTCACATACAACTGATTGCTCATCAATCTCTGTAAAACAAATCTCAAGTGCTCATCATGCTCTTCTTCTATCTTCGAGTACACAAGAATATCATCTATGAAAACAACTACAAAGCGGTCTAGATAGTCTCTAAAAATTTTGTTCATCATATCCATGAATGCTGCAAGTGCATTCGTGAGCCCAAACGGCATCACAAGGAACTCATAGCGACCATATCTAGTCCTAAAAGCTGTCTTCGGAACATCACACTCCTTTACCTTCAACTGATAGTACCCTGGTCTGAAATCTATCTTCGAGAACACTGAAGCACCTCTCAACTGATCAAACAAATCATCTATGCGAGGCAACAGATACTTGTTTTTCACGGTCAACTGATTCAACTGTCTGTAGTCAATACTCATACGCATACTGTCATCTTTCTTCTTTACAAACAACACAAGAGCACCCCAAGGAGAACTACTAGGCCTAATGAAACCACAGTCTAATAACTCTTGCAGCTGACTCTTCAATTCTTTCAACTCTTTCGGAGCCATACGGTACGGAGCTATAGAAACTGGAGTAGACACTGAAACAGTCTCAATCACAAACTCTACATCACTGTCGGGAGGCAAACCTGGCAAATCTTAAGGAAACACATCCGGAAAATCACAAATTGTTCTAATATCTTTCGGTCTAGCCTCACTCATATTCGGATTCATAACATAAGCTAAGTAAGCCCCACAACCGGAATTCATCAACCTATGAGCCTCTAAAGCTGACACAACATTAGACAAGAACTTAATGTTCTCGCCTACTACTACTACCTCGTAATCATCAGAAAGTTTCAAAGAAATCCTCTTCGTCTCCAAATCAACACTAGCTCGGTGCTCAACTAACCAGTCCATACCCAAAATAATATCAACACCATAAAAAGGAAGCTCCATCATATCAACAGAAAACACATGACCCTGAATCTTCAACGAACATCTTCTATACATGCTATCACATGCATACCTACATCTAAGATCTCAACATGTATATCTAACTTCCGTGCATGCTCACTCAAAATGTAGGAATGCATAAAACCTGAATCAACCAAAGAAAGCAAAGAGATAGACGGTAACTCAAAATTACATGCTATCACATCAGTGTCGTTCCCGGCCTCTCTCTGAGGCATAGACCCTCGCTTGTCCTCCTACCTCTGGTTGTACTGCCACAACATGAGCAAGGTTCTTCTGAGCATCTACCCTAGGTGCATCAGCCCTAGGCTGGAAGTAGCCACGACCGCGCCCACAGCCTCTCTGAAAGTCAGTCGCTCTCGCAGGAGCCTGAGCTATGTCCGGTGCTTGTGCCGCCTGATGCGGACTGTAACACCCGAGTTTAGGGGTCGGGTGAAAATATTTTAATATTATTTTGGGTTCGGTTTTGCAATTTAAATAATAAAATATTTTTATGGGCCTCGGGATTTCAAAATGTTTAAAACTATGTTGGGCTTATCTTCTAAGTCCAATTCCATAGATTTTAGGAGATTGGAATTTTAGCCATTCATTAATGGCATTATGGTAAATAAGTGGTCTTCCAAATTATAAACCCATTTTTAATTCAAATAAGCTTATTCATCATCTTCTTCCCCCCTTCTTTCCCAAAACTCACGACATGAGAGCTCTCTCTCTAAGGGTTCCTATTCCATCATCTCCTTTGCTCTTTGTTGTTGATTTTTGAAAGGTAAATACGTTTTTGACTTGTCCTCCTTTCCCTCTACAAGATAGTACCATTAGTTTTAATTATTGTTCATTATTTTGAAATTTAAAGTTTTGAGATTTTGAGTTAAAAATGCTATCTTTGTTAGCTTTAACTAAAACTTTTGATATATTAATGTTATGTGAGTTGTTTACTACCTATAAGGTCCAACATATCCGATTTTTGCCAAGTTTTATGGTGAATCCCGAAATGGGTATTTAGGGGTATATTTAAAGTGTCAAAATTTGTGTTTTTGGAATGGTTTTGTGAAGAATTGTTGGGCTAATGTTATAACAACTTTGGGTAGGTGTTTTTAGATGTTTTATGATGATTTTTGAGAGGTTATAGTGTTGGTTTGATGGGATTCCCGTAGCTACTGCTGTAGGTGATTTTTAGGAGTGGAAATTAAGAGTTTTTGAAGTGTTTGTGTGGGTAAATGAAGGGCTGATGGTTGTACAGCATTATGATGATGTTTTGGACATGTTTTGGAGTGTTTTAAGTGTTTAAATTGGGAGGTAATGGCTGGGTTTTGCTGGAGTACGAAAATGAGATTATTTGGGAGGATTCGGCTTTGAATTGTTGAGAAAATGTTAGAGAATTGAGAGCTGATGTATAACAGTAAATTTGTGGTTGGTTAAAAGGTTAATACATTGCTTTTGATTGGTTAGAAACAGCGTATTTGGCCTTGGTAGGTTTGGGCCCGATTCCGGAAGTTGTGGAGGCTTGGGTCGGCTTTGCTTGGTTTGCTTAAGGAAATATGGTGAGTGGTTAAATATTTTAAAATGGTTTTGAGTATTTGATTCAAGCATGTGAACCTAGGATGGACTTGGTAAACCCATCTAGAGTTGGGATTAGAGTGGTAGCCTAATCCCAAGCTTTGATTAGAGACTTTGGTTGCACTCTTTAATGGTTGTTTATGCCTCGTGCTAAATTGTGATGGTGTTGGTTATGTATATGTTTTATACATGTATGTTGAGGCATGTTTGATGCATTTTTATATGCATGTTGATGATAAACATGATGGGGATATACATGTGTATGAAATATGATGTGATATTTGTATTAATGATATACATGTGGTGTTGACATGTGAAATGATATTATGAGGTGATTGTATGATCCGAGGATCATGGTGAGTACATGCTAGGCATGGAAATGTGGTTTGTACATGATGGTAAGTCATGGTGAGTACGTGCTAAGAACGGAAGTTGTTATGAAATGATATTGTGAAAGATTAATGAAATGTGTAGTATTGGCACTAGTATGCTTGGGTACAAATGATCGATCATTAGGATGTTTAGTGTGCACACGTGAGTCAAAATGCGCGTGTGGTCTTGATGATGGTAGTCATCAAGATAGAGTACGGGTTCGCCTGGAAATCATCTTATATATATATATATATATATATATATGTCGGTGATGAGTGGAATCCCATCGACGGGCGTGAGGATGAGTGGAATCCCCTCCACGTGAAATGAAGCGTGAGGATGAGTGGAATCCCCTCCGCGTGAACGGTGATGAGTGTAATCCCACCATCAGGTAATGGTTGTGTTGTTGGATGTGAGTTCCAACGGTTATCCGCGTATTCGAGTCATAGCTAGGTGCCAATACGGATTGTGAATTAGGTTGCTCATATGTTGGTTATATGTGTTACCATATGATGTGATTATGGACTCGTTGAGCATGGCATGATTTTGATAATATGCAAATGCATCATCTATATTTATGGCTCATGTGGATCAAAGGTAAGATCATGCATTCTACCTTGGTTGTATGCTCGTGCTTGGACCCTGCATTGTCGAAGGTTTGTTTTATGAGCTTACCCTCACTAAGCTTTTATGCTTACGCTCCTTTTTGTTCAACAATACATATCAGTAGCTTGTGGGTGGCAAAGGCAAGGAAAGGTCTTCAAGTGTCGCTTCTGGTAGCTCAAGTATGAACTTTAAATTGTAAGATAGTAATAGTATAGCAATGGGATAGGTGTCGTTGTTTGAGCCTTTGGAGTATGTTATGTTGGTTTTTAGGAGCATGCTAGACTCCTTTCATATGTTGTATTGATTTGGCTTTTGGGTTGTATGTCTTGCTTGTAAACCATGTTGGATTTGCTTATCTTATTTTGTCTAAGTGTTAGTCTTGTTGAAGTTTGTTGCGAATGTGTAAATGCCTTGAATGAAAGTTTCAATCTATGTCTTGTGTGTTTGAGCATGTTTAATATAGGACCCATGCCTCTAGTTTCATGTATGTTGGTGTTAAGTGCCTCTTAGGGTCGTTTAGGGCCTTTAGATTTGTTGAGAAATGCCTAAGTCTGGTTTTTGAGGGTTGCAGACAGCCCGCGTTTTGAAACAAGCTGGGCCGTTTCGAAACGGGTAGGCTTCAGGGACCTCCTATCGGAACGCCTTTCAATACGGTTTGGCCACTAAGAGCCCCTGTTCCGATACGGGTTTCGGAACGTTTTGGCTACTGGAAATCTGAGAAATTGTCGAGATAAAAGCGTTTTGAAACGGGTCTAAAGGTTTCGAAACGGTCAAAATCTCGTTGACCACGAGAAGTTGACCGTTGAGGGTGTTTCGGAACGGTTGACCTCCGTTTCGATACGGCCTCCTCGTATGGCTTGGGGCAGTTGACATGGTCAAGGGCGTTTCGATACGCCTCAATGGTGTTTCGAAACGGCCTGTCTAACGAAGTAAAATTGGGCTGTTTAAATGTTGTTTTGGGTTCTGATGTTTGTATTCTGCTTCTTATTCCGCTGTTATGATCACATAGTATTTGGATGAGCTTTTAGAAAAGATTAAATTAAAAGAAAAAAAATTAGGGTTGCTAACCGAGGGGGAACCTTAACGGGTTTTGCTTCGGTTTTCCCCGTGTGGCCTACTCAGACCAGTCATCCGGCCAGACCGGGACGAGGGGTTACATTTGTTGGTATCAGAGCCTGAGGTTACCGAGACCTTGGCAGGTAAGTGAGGTAAGTTGTGTTTTTATGTTGAAATGCACGGTGGTTGCTTGCTTGTCAAGTATGCACGATGTATGTTTGCTTGTTTACCAAGTATGCCCTGATGTATGCCTGTGTGAGCATGTATGCTTGTTGTTTTATTTGAATCATGATGTTTAGAGTCCCATTGCTACTATTACATCGGAGAAAGAGAATTTTTTTAGTGAGGGAATCATATTTGAGCCACTTGGACCCTTTCCTTTGCTAACCCAGTTGTATGTTAATGTGTTGTTGTTGTGGTTGTTGATTTATTGTTTTTAATAAGTTTGAGGTCAGCGTGTGGACCGTGAATCGGTAAGTAGAAGTTGTGGTTTCTGAAAATATGGATGATGTTGAGGAAGTTCTTTGTTGTAGTTAGGGGAGTATAGTTGTACCGGAGCTGAGGTACCCTTGGTTTGTTTGAGTCAGGATGTATGTGGGTTGATTCTCGTTGGCGAGGGACGATGTGATCGTTTCTGGTATTAGTTGGTAAAAAGAAGTGAAGACCTTTGAGTGAGGTTCAGAGTGGATCGATGTTATAGTAGATAAGCCCTTGGTACAGTTATGAGTTTGTCCCCTTCTGGTTGATTCTGAGTTTGTGCTTCCGTATGCTGATAGCAAGCATGCAAAGTTTGAATATGCTCGGTGAAGTGTTAGAGGTAGGTACGAGTACCTTAGTTCTGTTGGCGAGATCAGGGTAAGGGTCACGTGTGAGTAATCCCAAATTCAGAAATGTTAGTTAGTGATCGTTGGGGTTCGGCCTATAGTTTTAATACAAGACAGTCGGTCAGTATCCGTGGGTGGAAATCGATTAGTATGATTGGGCCAGTGTGCGTCTAAGTTGTCTTCCAACAAGAAGGAGAGATGAAGTCACTTCCGATATAGTTGAACCGAGAAGGAAGTCTTGAGCCTTAACTTCAGATTGTTGGGTAGTGGGATGTTTCGAGTTGTCAGGACCGATGGTATAGAACAAGTTCAAGCATGATTGTTTGTGTGTGATCAAAACTGAATGTTGAAGTTTCGAGATACTCTAAGAACAGTTTTGAAGAGTTAGGTTACGTGTGAAGGACCAGCCTAAAAACAAGAGAACTGAAGACTATCAATTGTGTACATGTGAAGTTGCAATTTCTACAGATACATCCTTTGTGTGAGCCTGTAAGAAATTAGATATCCTTGTTGAAATCTCAGACGTGGGGACGCACGTGACTAGTCCTTTGTGGTGAGATAGTGGTGGTCAGAAAAATGTACAGAAGATGTTTGTTGATGGTTCAGGGTTACGTGATTCTAATAGATGTGAAGTAATTGTTTTTTACGGTTTCGATGTACCTTTTGACATGGTTTGGCTTGTAGAACACATAGCTAGGGTATACTTTGAGATGAAGAGAGAGTTGCCTTGAAGTTGCAGATTTCTGTGAGACCGTAGTGGTAGGTGTGGATGTGATCTCCTTATCGAATGTTGATCCAGCTTTAGAGGTCAAAGATTGACAGAGTTTAGTTGACAGGCTTGCCTAGCAAATGTAATTGATTTGATTTTTTGAATGAAGATTAGACCGCAGAATGTTAGAATAGTTTATGTTTTTCCTAGAAGTGTTTGCAAGAATTACTCGGTTTGTCTCTTGACAGGGAAGAAGAGTTTGTTGTTGATACCGTCTCTGAGTTTGCTCTACTTTTGATTGCTCTGTATCTTATGATTCCCGAAAGAATTGAGAGTGTTGAAGAATCAACTTCAAGATTTGTTAGACATTAGATTCATTAGGCCTAGTACATCATCTTAGAGTATGACAGTACAATTTATGAAGAAAAGAGAAGACAATACAAAAATGTGATTAGATTTCAGACAGTTGAAACAATTGACAGTGAATAGTTAGTATCCGTTTCCCGGCATCAGTGATTTTTTTTATCAGTTAGGGTGTTCTCCAGTCATTTCGAAGATTAACTTGAGATCCGTTTACTACCAATTGAGAGTGAGAGAGGGTGGTGTACCGAAGACAGCTTTTGGGGCAAGATGTGATCGCTTTGAGTTCTGAGCTATGCCGTTTCATTTAACTAGTGTGTTAGTCACTTTTATAGAGATGTTGAACAGAATATTTCCTGAGTTCCTTGATCAGTTTGTAGTAATTCTCATAGATGATACATGAGTATATTCACGTACCGAAGAAGACCATGACAAGCTTTGAAGTTAGTGTTGTAGATCCTATTAGAGAATTAGTTGTATGCCAAGTTGAGCAAACATGAACTCCAAGTTAATGAAGATGTTCTCCTAGGACATGTAGTTCAGCCGAGTGTATTAGAGTAAATCCCAAGTAGGCAGAAGAAGATGTGAGTTGGAAGAAATTGAAGACGGTGACAGGTATCTATAGTTCCTAGGTCTAGCATTGTTACTTTAAGAGAATTGTAAATAGTCGTTTGAAGATAGCTGCTCCTTTGACAGATTGCTACAGAAGAATGTTCAGTTGTGTGGTTAGATGCGAGACAATGAACCCTCGAGAAACCGAAAGAAACTTTGAAGAGAACTTCGACCTTGGTCCAGCCTATATCAGAAAAAAAAAATTGTGAACCATAGTGATGCGTTACATGTAGGGTTAGGTTGTGTGCTTATGCAAGACAGAAGACTGTGGCCTATTCATCGAGATAGTTTAAAGACCTTGAAGAGAATTATCCGACACGAGACATAGAGTTAATTTCAATTGTATTTGCTTCGAAGACTTAGAGATAAAGCATGTATAGTAAGAAATGCATAGTATAGGTACACTTATCATCAGAACTTGAAAAAAAATTAGACGACTTAGGAAGGGTTGAAACTTGAACAGCATGAGTTGCTAGAACTGCTTGAAGACCGTAATCCCAAGATTGAGTACCATCCGAAGAGAGTCAACGTAGTAACCGATGTTCCGAGTTATATTTGTTGTTAGATTAGTAGCAGAGTTGCGAGCTGTGTTTGCCAGATTCAGTTTACCGAATGATAGTAGTTTTGTGGTCGAGTTTCGGGTTGAGCCTACATTGAGTCAGAATACTTAAAGAGAAATAGTTGCAAGATAAGTTCTTGGCACCTCATGTGCAAGACATAGCAGAAAGAAGACCTTCATAATACATTATTAGAGATGATAGAGTTTTGCATTCCAAAGATAGAATAGTTGTACCGATTGACATAGTGTTTGAGACGTATTGTTTTGGCCGAAGCACACGGCAGTTCATTGTATTGCATCTGAGTAGTATGAAGACGTATTGTGGGTTGAAGATGAGTACTTATGGATTGAGTTGATGGATGATGTGGTTCAGCATGAAAGTAAGCGTATAGTTTGCTAGTGTGTCAAGACCGAGCATCAATTTTCTTCTAGTTTATTACATCCGTGAAGGGTTCTTAATGAATGTGGGTAATAGAGACTCGAGATCCTAACTAGATTTTTTAAAACGCCTGCATAGTGTTTGGTTACATGTTGACGTCAGATGGTTAGTCAGAAAAAGTGATGGGTCAAGTTTTTAAACAGTGTTGTATGAGATTGTGAATCAGGCTAGTTCTGTTGTTTATTTGTTGCAGTTACCACCAGAGTTAGAAAGAAGTTTGTGATGTGTTCTGTGTACCTATGATTCGGGAATGTGAGTCGGATCTGTTCCGTGTTATGTTTGTTGAAGAGATTGAGTTGAGTTTGAAATTTGCGTGCGACGAAGAAGCAGTTGAGATCTTAGTGTCAGATAGCTAATGTTGTGTGGTAAGTTTTTCGAGTTGGTTAGTGTGTTGTGGTGAGAAGGAAAGTGGGTAAGAGCAGATCTCGTGGAAATTCCTGTCCGATAAATTTCGGGGATGAAATTTCCTTAAGTGGGGAAGAGTTGTAACACCTGGATTTAGGGGTCGGGTGAAAATAATATTTTAATATTATTTTGGGTTCGATTTTGCAATTTAAATAATAAAATATTTTTATGGGCCTCAGGATTTCAAAATGTTTAAAACTATGTTGGGTCTATCTTCTAAGTCCAATTCCATGGATTATAGGAGATTGGAATTTTAGCCATACATTAATGGCATTATGGTAAGTAAGTGGTCTTCCAAATTATAAACTCATTTTTAATTCAAAATAAGCTTATTCATCATCTTCTTCCCCCCTTTCTTTCCCAAAACTCACGACATGAGAGCTCTCTCTCTCTCAGGGTTCCTATTCCATCATCTCCCTTGCTCTTTGTTGGTGATTTTTGAAAGGTAAATACGTTTTTGACTTGTCCTCCTTTCCATCTACAAGATAGTACCATTAGTTTTAATTATTGTTCATTATTTTGAAATTTAAAGTTTTGAGATTTTGAGTTAAAAATGCTATCTTTGTTAGCTTTAACTAAAGCTTTTGATTTATTAATGTTATGTGAGTTGTTTACTACCTATAAGGTCCAACATATCCGATTTTTGCCAAGTTTTATGGCGAATCCTGAAATGGGTTTTTAGGGGTATATTTAAAGTGTCAAAATTTGTGTTTTTGGAATGGTTTTGTGAAGAATTGTTGGGCTGATGTTATAGCAACTTTGGGTAGGTGTTTTTAGATGTTTTATGATGATTTTTGAGAGGTTATAGTGTTGGTTTGATGGGATTCCCGTAGCTACTGCTGTAGGTGATTTTTAGGAGTGGAAATTAAGAGTTTTTGAAGTGTTTGTGTGGGGAAATGAAGAGCTGATGGTTGTACAGCATTATGATGATGTTTTGGACATGTTTTGGAGTGTTTTAAGTGTTTAAATTGGGAGGTAATGGTTGGGTTTTGCTGGAGTACGAAAATGAGATTATTTGGGAGGATTCGGCTTTGAATTGTTGAGAAAATGTTAGAGAATTGAGAGCTGATGTGTAACAGTAAATTTGTGGTTGATTAAAAGGTTAATACATTGCTTTTGATTGGTTAGAAACAGCGGATTTGGCCTTGGGAGGTTCGGGCACGATTCCGGAAGTTGTGGAGGCTTGGGTCGACTTTGCTTGGTTTGCTTAAGGAAATATGGTGAGTGGTTAAATATTTTAAAATGGTTTTGAGTATTTGGTTCAAGCATGTGAACCTAGGATGGACTTGGTAAACCCATCTAGAGTTGGGATTAGAGTGGTAGCCTAATCCCAAGCTTTGATTAGAGACTTTGGTTGCACTCTTTAATGGTTGTTTATGCCTCGTGCTAAATTGTGATGGTGTTGGTTATGTATATGTTTTATACATGTATGTTGAGGCATGTTTGATGCATTGTTATATGCATGTTGATGATAAACATGATGGGGATATACATGTGTATGAAATATGATGTGATATTTGTATTAATGATATACATGTGGTGTTGACATGTGAAATGATATTATAAGGTGATTGTATGATCCGAGGATCATGGTGAGTACATGCTAGGCATGGAAATGTGGTTTGTGCATGACGGTAAGTCATGGTGAGTACGTGCTAAGCACGGAAGTTGTTATGAAATGATATTGTGAAAGATTAATGAAATGTGTAGTATTGGCACTAGTATGCTTGGGTACAAATGATCGATCATTAGGATGTTTAGTGTGCACACGTGAGTCAAAATGCGCGTGTGGTCTTGATGATGGTAGTCATCAAGATAGAGTACGGGTTCGCCTGGAAATCATCTTATATATATATATATATATATATATATGTCGGTGATGAGTGGAATCCCATCGACGGGCGTGAGGATGAGTGGAATCCCCTCCACGTGAAATGAGGCGTGAGGATGAGTGGAATCCCCTCCGCGTGAACGGTGATGAGTGTAATCCCACCATCAGGTAATGGTTGTGTTGTTGGATGTGAGTTCCAACGGTTATCCGCGTATTCGAGTCATAGCTAGGTGCCAATACGGATTGTGAATTAGGTTGCTCATATGTTGGTTATATGTGTTACCATATGATGTGATTATGGACTCGTTGAGCATGGCATGATTTTGATAATATGCCCATGCATCATCTATATTTATGGCTCATGTGGATCAAAGGTAAGATCATGCATTCTACCTTGGTTGTATGCTCGTGCTTGGACCCTGCATTGTCGAAGGTTTGTTTTATGAGCTTACTCTCACTAAGCTTTTATGCTTACGCTCCTTTTTGTTCAACAATACATATCAGTAGCTTGTGGGTGGCAAAGGCAAGGAAAGGTCTTCAAGTGTCGCTTCTGGTAGCTCAAGTATGAACTTTAAATTGTAAGATAGTAATAGTAAAGCAATGGGATAGGTGTCGTTGTTTGAGCCTTTTAAGTATGTTATGTAGGTTTTTAGGAGCATGATAGACTCCTTTCATATGTTGTATTGATTTGGCTTTTGGGTTGTATGCCTTGCTTGTAAGCCAAGTTGGATTTGCTTATCTTATTTTGTCTAAGTGTTATTCTTGTTGAAGTTTGTTGCTAATGTGTAAATGCCTTGAATGCAAGTTTCAATCTATGTCTTGTGTGTTTGAGCATGTTTAATATAGGACCCATGCCTCTAGTTTCATGTATGTTGGTGTTAAGTGCCTCTTAGGGTCGTTTAGGGCCTTTAGATTTGTTGAGAAATGCCTAAGTCTGGTTTTTGAGGGTTGCAGACAGCCCGCGTTTCGAAACAAGCTGGGCCGTTTCGGAACGGGTAGGCTTCAGGGACCTCGTATCGGAACGTGTTTTGATACGGTTTGGCCACTAAGAGCCCCTGTTCCGATACGGGTTTCGGAACGTTTTGGCTGCTGGAAATCTTAGAAATTGTCGAGATGAAAGCGTTTCAAAACGGGTCTAAAGGTTTCGAAACGGTCAAAATCTCGTTGACCATGAGAAGTTGACCGTTGAGGGTGTTTCGGAATGGTTGACCTCCGTTTCGATACGGCCTCCTCGTATGGCTTGGGGCAGTTGACCTGGTCAAGGGCGTTTCGATACGCCTCAATGGTGTTTCGAAACGGCCTTTCTAACGAAGTAAAATTGGGCTATTTAAATGTTGTTTTGGGTTCTGATGTTTGTATTCCGCTTATTATTCCGCTGTTATGATCACATAGTATTTGGATGAGCCTTTAGAAAAGATTAAATTAAAAGAAAAAAAATTAGGGTTGCTAACCGAGGGGGAACCTTAACGGGTTTCGCTTCGGTTTTCCCCGTGTAGCCTACTCGGACCAGTCATTCGGCCAGACCGGGACGAGGGGGTTACACGGACACTCCCTCCTAAAGTGGTCCCTCGAACCACAGTTCCAACAAGCATGGAAGTTACCCCCAACACTCACCAGAATGTTGTCTCCCACAACGTGTACACTCGGGCAAACGCCCTCCACCTCTATGGCCCTGGTGGCCACCGCCACGTCTATGATCAAATTGATGCCCACCGCCTCTATGCCTCTTGGCATCCCCATGGTCAAAGTTTTTGTGTCTCTTACCAGAACTAGATCCTTCAGAACGCTTGGTCAGCCCCAAGCTATGCTCGATGTCCTTGGCACTAGCAACCAAGACATCAAAATCAGAATAATATGAAGCTAAGGTGTACCTCTTAACTTCCTCGTGAAGCTCATATCTGAAACGGTTACATCGGTCCCTCTCAATAGGAACTAACTCTAGAGCATATTGACTCAAACGAACAAAAGAGATCTCGTAGTCAGTCACAATAGCATCTCCCTGAACAAGAGCCATAAACTCTCGTTTCTTCTCATCTATATACCTCAACCCCAAGTACCTTTTCTGGAAAGCAGACTCAAAGAAATCCCATCCAATCTCAGCCTCTGGAACTCCGGTAGTAATGGTGACCCACCAGGTGTAGGCATCACCCCGAAGCAAAGAAATCACACAGCCCAATCTGCGAGCACCCACACAACCCATCTGAGCTAAGATACGAACGATCTTCTCTAACCACAACTCATACCTCTCCGGTGTAGATCCTCTGAACTCTTCAGCCCCTAGGCTATGGAGCCTTTCCAACGGTAAACTAGCATCATCACCCCTAGGCTGGCTGCAGCCTGAGCTCCGGCAACTGCAGCCTGAAATGCTCCCGCTATGGCTTGCACAAGCGGAGCCATATCTATTCCGGCCAGACCTTGGCCACCCTAGCCACCCTGAGGTCCCTCTCCTTCAGCTCCATCCTCGCCTCAACTCCAGGCTGAGGAGGTGGTGGTGGTGGAGGAGCTCCAACTCCAGCAGCAGGCTCTACTACATGAGCCTCAACTCTAGCCACCGGCTCATTAACAGGAGCCGCAACACGTGGTTCCTGACGAACCACTCTCGGCCTCGACATCGTGCTCACAAACAACAACTACAACAACAACAAAGCACAAAAAGAAAGGGTTAGCAAGGCAAGGGCTCCTAGTGGCTCAAGTATGTTCCCTCACTTTAAAAATCCCTTTTTCGATGTAATATTAGCAATGGGACTCTAAACAAAATGCTTCAATCAAAACAACAAGCATACTTGATAAACAAGTAAACATGCTTACATGGCAAGCAAACATCGTGCATTTTCAACATAAAAACACAACTTAACTCACTTACCTGCCTAAGGTCTCGGAAACCTTAGGCTCTGATACCAACAAGTGTAACCCCCTCGTCCCGATCCGAACGCTTGACCGATCCGAGTGGGCTACACGGGGATAACCGAGATGAAACCCGCTAAGGCTTCACTTCGGTTACCGATCCTAGGAAAACTTTTTCATTTATTATCTTATCTAGATGTGTTGATTAAACCTAAGCGGAAGCCCAACAACAAACAAGGCTTAAGCTCAACCTTTGAAACTCTTTAGAGACGTCAAAAAGCCCAATTACAGGCCTGTGTTTCGAAACAGTCAAAGCCCGTTTCGAAACACAAGCTCCAGTTTTAAAAGTCAGACACCCGTTTCAAAACGCATCCACCCCGTTTCGGAACAGGGTCTCATTTTGCCTAGCCGTTTCGATACCCGTTTCGAAATAGGCAATTCCAGTAGCCAAAGTGTTTCGAAACTGGTTTCGAAACATGGGCTCACAGTAGCCAAAACGTATCGAAACAAGTTCCGATACGGGGGCCCTGGAACCACACCCGTTTCAAAACAGGGCAACCCGTTTCGAAACACCTGCACTCTGTGAATTCCAAAAATCAGTTTTAAACGTCTCCAAATGATCCCAAACGTCCGTAGCGACTCCAAGAAGAATACTTAACATACATACACACTCTAGAGGCATAAGCTCTATAGCAACCATGCTCAAGATACACAAGATAAAAGATAGGGCATCCATTCAAAGGTTATACATGGCATTTAAGATGATATTCTTACACAATGACATATACTTAGATATTTAAGATAGGCAAATCCAACATGGTTTACAAGCAAATCATACCTCCAAAAGCCAAATCAACATAACATATAAAAGGAGTCTAGCATGCTCCTAAACAACCATCATCAACATACTTCAAAAGGCTCAAACAACATATACATGTCCCATTGCTTGACCATTACATCATACAACTAAAATGTCCATACTTGATAACTAAAATAGCACCACAAAGCACACTTGGAGGCCCCTTCTTGCACTAGCAACCCACGAACTACAGATCTGCATTGTCGAACAAAACAGAGCGTAAGCGTAAAGCTTAGTGAGGGTAAGCTCTTTAAAAATAAACCTCGACACTGTAGGGTCCAAGCACGAGCACAACAAGGTAAATGCACGTCCTTACCTTCGATCCACAAAAGCCAAAAATGTCAATGATGCATGAACATAAATTCACAATATGTCATGCTCAACAAGCTCAATCCACATCATATATAAACACATATATTAATCCAAATAGGAATCACATTGATACACTCATCAACTCATATTGGCACCTAGCTATGACTCGAATACGCGGATAAACACGTTGGAACTCACATCCAACACAACCATTACCTTACGGTGGGATTACACTCATCACCATTCTCTCGGAGGGGATTCCACTCATCCTCACGCCCCGTCGATGGTATTACACTCATCATCGACTAACATATATATAAGAAGAATTTTCGGGCGAACCCGTACTCCATCTTGACGACTACCATCATCAAGACCACGCGCGCATTTGACTCTCGTGTTCACACTAACATCTTAATGATCGATCATTTGTACCCAAGCATACTAGTGTCAATACTAAACACAATCCACAATATCGTTTCACATCCAATTCCGTGCTTAGCACGTATTCACCATGATTAGCATCATGCCCATACCTTAGGCATATAACAATGCATCACAACCATGCCTCAACATACATGTATAACACATTTATACATAACCATCATAAACACAAATCATCATGAGGCATAAACAACAATTAAAGAGTGCAACCAAAGTCTCTAATTAAAGCTTAGGATTAGGCTACCACTCCAATCCCAACTCTAGGTGGGTCTACCAAGCCCAACCTAGTCCACATGCTTGAACCAAAAACTCAAAACCATTTTAAAAACATTAAACCACTCAGCTTCACTTCCAAGCTCAACTATCAAGCAACCAACACCTTCAAGCTTCCGGATTCACTTCCAATGTCTCACCGATGTCAAACCTTGATTGTAACCAAATCCAAAGACAAACAAAACACCAACAATCAATTATTAGTCGTCGGAACAACCCGGATTAACATTTCCAAGCAATTTAACACCCAAATTCATGCTCAAAACAGAATTCTCGAGCAGCCCTCAAGACCCACTGAAATCTTCCATTTCAATCAACCAAACGATCATCAAACACATCCAAAATGACCCTCATATACCATACTAACATCAGCCCTCAAATTTCAACATAAAACAACCCCAAAAACTCCCTTAAAACCCTTCTAAAAACCCACCAAAACCCAAATCCGGGAAACTTAACAAAACACTTTAAAAATCATATATGTTGGACTTCAAGATTCATAAACAACTCATATATCATTAACAAATCAAAACCTTAAGTTAAAAGCAATAAGGGTAGCATTTTTAATTCAAAACTCCCAAAATCACAAATTCCCAAAACATGGATGAAAATGAAAACTAATTGTACTTTCAAGGAGAGGAAGGTGAGAGCAAGTTGGAAATGTAATTACCTTTCAAAACGACCAAAAATGAAGGTGCTAGGTAATGGAATAATGAAATAGAGGTGAGAGCTTCTTGTGTCGTTGAAAATGAAGTGGGAAGTGAAGAAGATGAAGACAATGCTCATTTTAACATAAAAGGGGTTTTAAATGGAAGTCCATTAAATTACAGATTTGTCATTAATGAGATGGCAGCAATCTCTATTACTTAAAATCCATGTAATTTGAGTTTCATTTTAATTTAGTCCAATCATAAAATGCTTGTTTTGAAAAACACAAAGTCCAAATAATATATAATATTATTTTAATCATAAAACCGAGACTCAAAATATTATTTAAATATCAATTTCACCCGGCCCCTAAACTCGGGTGTTACATAAACTACTTAAATAAATCTAATAATTAAATTAAAGTTGACAACATTTTATATTTTTTAGAATAAAAATGGTTGAATTATAATGATTGAATTGATTGAATTATAATTTCACATATATAATGATTGAATTGATTTTTATAAGAATGGTTTTAAGATTTTTTAAACATCTAAACCACTTAAATAATTATTTTCTATATTTATTTTTATAATTCCACATATATAATGGTTGAATTGATTTTTAACTTAATTAATAATTTCAATATTTATTAAAAATTCTATCTAAATTATTTTTAAATATGAAATTATATTAAAAATCAAAATTTTAAAATTATATCAGTTTATTTGAATTATATTCGTGAGTTTAGATTCGTTAAATGATTTTTTAATATATTTCTACATATATAATAATTTAAAATTAAAAGTAATAACAAAAAATAAAATTATTAATTAAGTTAGAAAAATAATTCAATGACTTATATACGTGAAATTATAAAAAAAATAATTGTGGAAAAAATAACATATTGAAATAAAATTAGGACCAAATTGATAGAATGCGTAAATAGTCAGGACCATACACAATTATATACATTTTTGTTAACTGTCACATCACCATTTTCCGTTAGTTTTTAACGGTAAATAGCTTGATTGATACCATTTAAATAGTTAAGTAGTCATAATGACACAATTGAAAGTATGATGGTTATATTAACACCAACCCATCATTAAGTGGTCATTTGAGTAGTTTACCTTTTAGGGGCGTTTGGTTCGCGGAAAAGATCATTACCAAGGGGAATAATCCTTCCCGAGATCACATTCCTATGTTTGGTTTAAGAGAATTCTCATCACGATGTAATATAAGATTCCCAACAGTAGCGTTTTTTTCCTTAAACGATGGAAATGTAATTCCCTTAAAGTTCTTAGGTATTTAAAAATACACACACACACACACACACACACACACACACACACACACACACACACACACACACACACACACACACACACACACACACACACACACACACACACACACACACACACACACACACACACACACACACACACACACACACACACACACACACACACACACACACACACACACACACACACACACACACACACACACACACACACACACACACACACACACACACACACACACACACACACACACACACACACACACACACACACACACACACACACACACACACACACACACACACACACACACACACACACACACACACACACACACACACACACACACACACACACACACACACACACACACACACACACACACACACACACACACACACACACACACACACACACACACACACACACACACACACACACACACACACACACACACACACACACACACACACACACACACACACACACACACACACACACACACACACACACACACACACACACACACACACACACACACACACACACACACACACACACACACACACACACACACACACACACACACACACACACACACACACACACACACACACACACACACACACACACACACACACACACACACACACACACACACACACACACACACACACACAAAAAAAAAAAAAAAAAAAAAAAAAAAAAAAATCATATCTCCTTCTATAATATTAGAATTGTAAAGGATCAAAGTTTTGGTAATATGTACTTATGTCTTTATACTTGATCTTAAAAATATAATAGTAGAAGTTTAACAAATTAGAAATTTGATAAAAGAACTCGTTACAACTTATATTAGTGTAAATGTGTTAGTTAGTTGTAGTTAAGAAGAACTTATACTAGTCTAATGTGTTAGTTAGTTGTAGTTAAGAAGAATTCGTACCGATGTAAATGTGTTAGTTAGTTGTAGCTAAGAAGAACTTATATGGGTGTAAATGTGTTAGTTAGTTGTAGCTAAGAAGAACTTATACCGGTGTAAATGTATTATATATATGCACTCGATCAATAACACCAAATTATTCCTCTAAACTCGAAGAAACGAAACAAAAATGTTAAATTATATTAATAAAATGTTAAATAAGTATATTACATTTCTATATAAATAAATATAATACTTATGAAAATTATTTGCCACTTAATAATTCAAATTTTTTAATAAGTGGTTTCGAGACTATAACATCATTTTTTATATTATATTATATTATATTATTATGTAAATATAATACTTTTGAAAATTATTTCAAGAAAAGGTTTAATATGTTAATTGTATAATAATAAGTTTTTTGTTGTTGCAAAATTTAGATAACGTAACGTAAATTTTTCTATAAATACAAATATTTTAAATTTAATATTAAAATTTTAACTTGTCAGAAAGAATATATATTACAAGAATAATTTAGTAAAATTTACTTTTATGTAATTTTATGTTCCCCACTCAAACAGTGTTATCTCACATTTTTGCCAAATAAACTAAACTATGTATTATAACATTTCTAGTAATGTGATAAGTAATGTTACATTTTAGTAATCATGTTCCTAGAGGTAATCATCTTTTCTGTGAACCAAATGCACCATAAGAGTAATGCTTTGAGTAATAATTCTGGTTAATTGCTAAATTTAGATTATTTATTTATTTTGATTAATTGATAAATTCATATTAAAGCATCCTAATAATTTTTATAAATTCATATTAAGGCATCCTATAATTAAATTTATAATATTTTTATACGATAAAAATTTTAAATTTAAATTACATGAAAATGATTATTTATATTCATATTTTATAAAATTACATTTTTATCGAAGTGAAATTATTTTTTTTTCATTTTATTTGAGAATATAATCAAATAATTATTTTATCCAAAAGGATTAATATAATTAAAATTAATTTTATTAGAAAAAAAAGTTTTTTTAAATAGTTTAAAGATGATTATAAGGTAGTATATGTTCATACATACTTTTAATCTTTTGACAATGCATATACACTTTGCAGACAAAGCGATTGAACTCAGGTCTTTTAGGATGTTCATCATCTGTTTTTTCACTGAGACTACTTGTTGAATTAAAAAATGTTAGAGATTGAAGAATAAAAAGTTGAAAGAGGCGTGTTGCAAAAGGAAAGAAAATGCAAAAGAACTATCAAGTAAGATGGCAAACAATGACATTTTGAAGATAAATACTAAACCCAAGACAACTCATGTACTAAGTTAATTTTGAGGTGGTGATAAAGTTGAAGTTAAATATGAGTAATTATTGAAATAAAAATATTATATTATTAAATATTATTAATAAATATATTTTTAACAATTATTTTTTAAATAATAAAATAATATATTAATATTAAGTGTTCATTAAGTTAGTAATAATATTTTTAAAGTATTATAAGAATTAATAAATAATACTAAAAATAAAAATAATTAATAATATTTTTAAAGTTGAGTGACCATAATCTCGGTAAATTAGGGGTGGACAAAAGTCGATTCTACTGAGAACAATTTGAATTATACAACTCGACTCAAAAAGAAAATATTCAATTTGTCTCGACTTATAATCTCATAAGCTAGAATCGACTTGAAATTTTTTTCAAATAAAGTTTGAGTTATAAAATAGAAATTTGAATTACTAATTTTTTTTAGTAATAAGTGGATTAGCTTTCAAGTTTGAGTTTAGTCTCTCAATTTTATGTGATATATATATATATATGAAAAAAGTACAAAGAAATATATATCTATTGTATATGATTATAGAAAACTATTTAACTTAGAACTAGTTAATATCATAACATTATAAATGTTTACAATTAAACTTGAACAAAAACTCGAGTCAACTCGAAATTTATAAACTCAACTCAAAAATTTTTAAATAAAGTTTGAGTTATAAAATACGATCATTAAACTTGACTAACTCAATTTTTTTTTTTGATTCGCCTAGACTCCACTAAATGTCCACCCTTAGTGTAAACGCATACCAGACTTTCATGTTTTTAGTTAGACTTAATCCAAAACGATTGATTGCGACTCTAATCGATGCTTTTAAAGGTCCAATATTTTTTGAGCCGGACGAAAACGATGTTGTCAATATTATTTGTAAAATCTATAAAAATAAAAATTTATTACGAAATGATTTAATATTTGTTTGTTAATAATAAGTTAGCACTGGTTTTAATATACGAAAAAACTATCAAAATTGTCACTCAACTTTTAAGGCGCTAACATTTTGATCACCCAACTTTTAGACACTAATAGTTTAGTCATTCAAATAATTTTTTGTTGATATTTTAGCCACTAAACCGTTAAATACCTTAACAAATATTGGCGTGACATTTGACCAAAGAAAATTTATTATTAGTCTTTAACCTCTCGTCAGCAACCACTTTTTATCGAATTGTTTCACTACTACTTAGAACTTTTGCGAAGAATCATCAGGATTCTTGATAAAACCATTGTAAATGCAACTAAATCCACCCTCTTCGAGCATGACAAAACGAATAGAGGAGAAGAGGGTCAGAACCGCCGACAGAAAAATTTCCTAATGAAAAACGGTGATGTAGGGGGCATGAAAGGAGCATGCAAACAAACACCGAGGCACAACAAACCGCATCAACTGACGAGAGGAGAGGAGGGCCTCGACGGAAGAAGCCGCCAAACAACCAACCACCATTCATCATCTCCAATTGATGCGAAGAGAGACATCAGAAAGCATAGATCTACATAAAAGGGCAGAGCAAGCAAGTAAAATAACAACAAAAGAAGAATAAACTTCCTCAAGGACTCCGGGAAAGTTCAAACTCACTACACAAAAAGCTCGAACCCACAACACAAAAAGACCCTCTAACAGGGAACAAAAGACGTAGGAGGGTCAAAACAAGAACTCCAAACAAGCAAGCCTAACGCCTGCACGGAACGTTCTTAGAACTGAAAGAAGAAAAAGTGTTGGAACAAAACGGAATAAGACATGGGAGAAGAGAAGGAAGAATGTGAAGAACGACATTTCAACAGCAAGAAAGAGGTAGCTTTACTACAAGCGGGGCAAGCTCCTTGTCTTGGGGAAAATTTACAATGAAACAAAATATTTAGTTCAAATAACACCACTAGTGGCTAGCCCTCTACTATTGTAAAACAAATGGTGATCACACAAACTTAAAGCTCCAACAAATTCTATAGCTAGGCGTATCGTGGAAGAACAAGTTCAAATATCCAATAGACATCCAGGAAACAAACATGTATCTAGATAAGTAAGCACTCAGAGTATGTACGCCTTCTCTTCATTGCTTCAAAAATATAGAATAACTGTAAACACATATATAACTTAATTCATGAATTGTGCATTCCTTTCCACCCTTCAAACCAGCACGCATCCATTCATTCTATAGAACAACTTGTCGTCTCAAAAATAAACTCACCGACCCCCGAACCCATTAATGTTGCTCCGCTCAACACATAAAATGCCACCCTTACCAGCAACATCTTCATCACTGGAACAGTTTTACAGTTACTAATATCTTTCACCAATGAATATAGCAACACTTCCAACACTTTAAGCTTGTAGGTCCTTGTCCGACTTCCATACAGGAGGAGATTTTGGAACACCATCACTCAACCTCCCACTTCCATTATCCACGCTGATCAGAACATCGCTCTCACTTTCTTTAACCTGTTTTTTTTTTTAATCAAAAAGTTGAATAGATCAGCAGATATTACAAGATTTCAAGCAAAACGAGAATGATGTAGATAACAATTTCATAGGTCCCCAGGCTAGGTCATTAAAAACACACATCTGCACGCAAAGAACTACCTGTGGCACTTGTGCTGATACTTCACTAGCCTTCTGCTGCTGGCTCTCAAGAATGGAACAATATGAATAAAGGACCATTCCAACGACAGCAATCAAGATCCCCAAAATGTTGCGCCAGCTAAATGGATCACGAAGTAGAATATAACCAAAAGCCAAAACAAGGCACGTTTTCAGGTGTCCTAGAACTTGATAAGTGACCGGGGATGTCTTTCCAATCACCATAAATGTACTAAAGTTGACAGAGACAGATATCATGCATGATAGAACAATGAAGAACTGCAAAAAAGATTGCACGTGTAAACAATTAGAATCAAAAGAATCTAGGAAAAGTATAGTACTACTCTCTCTCTCTCTCTCTCTTTTATTTGGGTGTTGAGGCATGGAATTTGTAAGCAATGATTCTTTACCAGCACTTGAGGGGTATACTTGAAAGCAAAAACATTCTTGTTAGTCAAAAGCCCATCCAAGAATGGGCCAACGATGAACAGAGTTATCGCCTGGTAAGGGCAAGACTGGTAGAGAAGTTGGGTTGAAGATACTTTGAACTTCTTCTGAATCGTATTAGTCATCTATAGGAATGAGTTAAGGAATTAAACAATTAATACAAGATGAAGCTATTCATGGAGACCAAAAATTTAACAATTCATTTACTATTCCTAAACATGGAAATAAATGACAGATAAAAAATGAAAAGAAAAAGCAAATATCATTCCAGCTAAGGATACAATTTGGGCTATGCATGTAGTAACAATAGCCAGCAAAGAAAGGATAGAACCCAAGAAATTGAGCTGTAGATCAGTCACAGTTGCAATTCCAACACCCAGAAGAAGAATGCCCAATGAAAGTTGGATACTCCTACTGCAATAGCATGTAAATGTATAAAAATACAGAATAACCAATAAATTTCTAATTCAAACTAACAGTGGGTATAAGCTGAACCTAAAACCACCCTAGCAAATTACAGCACAAGTAAAGATTTCTCCAACTAAGTTCAGAAATAGAAGAAATTTTGAGATGTAGCAGATACAATCAAAGCTAAAAACCCTGTTTGTCAACATGTAAGCACCAGAAAATGCCCCCCAAACCAATAAAGACAATCTATATCCCTCCAAAAGTAAACTGTTCTATTTCTATGGTTTATAATCTCCAAAAATCTCTATTGGAAGAGACCAAAATTATAAGAATGTGAAACAACATCAGAAGGTCAAGGTCTCGCATCTCCTGATGTTAAGAGCTGGAATCACGGTTTTATCCTACCTTTTAGCATTTAGCATGGAACAATCATAATCAAAGCTATCAATCCTTGTTAGTCAACAAGTCAGCACCAGAAAATGGCCCTAAGCCAATAAATGAATGTCCAACTCTAGCCCTCTAAAAGAAAACTATTCTACTCCTAAGGTTTATCCCCCAAAACCACAATTACAAGACGCCAATAATATAAGAATGTGAAAGAACATCAGTCATACAAAGAAACAAACATGCTCAGCCTCATAACTGACCTGAAAATCTTCCTGAAGAAAAGGGTCTCCAACAGAACGGTGCAGGGGATAATTGCAAGTTTTGTCATCTAAAATATAAAACAAAAGGACCCATTCAGCAAATGATGATCCTAATATGCATGTAAAAATAGGAAGAAGTGCTGAACTTTGAACTTGATATGCCGATGCATAACACTAACAGATTCCATACGCCTAGATGCTGTGAGCACAAAGTATCATTCTGTAAAAATTATGTTGGGATGCAAAACTTGAGCATAACTTACATATGAATCAAGAGGACAACGACCTGAAATTAAAACTTTACCTGGTAGAAACCAACAGAGTTGAAACCCAAACTAAGATTCAAAAGCCCAATGGATATTCCATTTAATATACCGAAACCCATGACAGCTCTCGCATCAAAAGGTTTATGCTCAAACAATTTCATCCATAAGGCCACATGAAGAGAACAAAATGTGACCAGGAGATGCCAGCTTGTCAAAGTTGTGGCTGCAGAACCCAAACCCAAAATTAGCAAAAAGAAGGGTAATAAAAGGTTAGAAATTATTCTGATGATGCTTTTCAAATCAACCGCATGTAATTACAATATACCATTTGCTTACATTCCAATGGTCTATAATTGTTGATGTGTGGTAGGGTTTATGAGATAAGTGGTATCATGAACTACGACAAAGACAGAACTCAGAAGTTGAGAAAAGTTTCTCCAGTTATGACAAAAAAGGAAAGATGACACTCAACACTAAAAATGATGCAGAAATAACAGGAACTTGAGGCGGCATACAAAGATCAGACAACCTGAAGATAAAATCTAAAAGAAAAATAGTTATGAGATGACAGCAATGCTAGACAAAACCTTGCAAACTTTAGTTGCTGAACTAATCCATTGTTTTGCGGCATATAATATCAAAGCATAAGAACATCATACATTATTTTATACGCCCAATATGAAAAAGAGTAGCTAGGAATGGATTGGAAAACTAGGCTTTCTTTCTTAATCAACTGTGAGTTGTTTGATCACTTAGTGAGGAACTTGAATGATGCTTCGAAAGTGTAATACTTCAATCATTTTCATTTTTCATGTTCATAAGCATACTCACACTCGTTCAGATTCATATTATATTCAAATCAGTCACTTAGCATCATCGCCTAAGGGATTGATATTTCCAGAGCATAATTATAGTGATGGCATAGCATAACTAATTATACAAGAAAAAAAAACATAAAGATGAAAAAAGTAAAAATAAGTAAAAGAATGAAGTGGAAACTGACCAAAGGTGAAAGCGAGAGTAGTGATAAGAGCCTTGTTGCAAATGACAATGGAGACAGAGGACACCACCGATAAAGTCAAAGCACCTATCGTCCCCAGCTGAAATCTCTGGTTCTCGCTCATACTTTTTTTCGTTTTTGAGGCTACGTATTCCGAACTCTGATCCGGATCTACGTAAATCTACGACGATTGGGCTGAACGGTGAACGAACGAAGAACCCTAGCCCGGAGCTAGATCTGCAGGTTTAAAGGGAGGGTGAGGACAGAAGGCCTGGCTCGGCGGAGAGGGTGGAGCAAGAGCTGAGCCTGAGCGGGGGGGAGGAGGAGGAGTCCGATAAAAGGGGAAATCTGAGAAATGGAGACAGTTGGGTCTGAGTTTGCTTAGCATATAAATTCGTCGGTGTTAATCTTGAATTAATAACACATACATCAAAGGAAATGACAAGTCATAGTAGCCTTTGATCAAAAAAAAAAAAAGACAAGTCATAGTAGCAGTAATAGGTAAATGTGTAATTGAAAATGAAAATTACAGACGAGATTGGAGGGCCCAGGCCCACTATCTAGCGGGATGTATTGGCACTTAAAGTATACATATGTATTAAGGTGTCTCTTAAAATATTTTTCGGGACATTTTGTCCCATGATATTTATTTTCGTTAGTTGTGTTATCTTAGAAAATTTTTGATATAAAGTTTACACAAATTTTTTAATTTTAAAGATTATGAGTTTAGTTTTTAGTTTAATTTTTTAAGAGTTAGTGTTTAGGAATTTAATATTTGAGTTTGATAGCGTAAATATGCAGGTTTGTGTAAAATAAATTTTCAAGACCATGTGTATAAAAAATAATTCTCTTTATATCAATCATTAATTTTTTACCAATTAGACCGCGTCACAGAGCACATCTTACCGTTAGGGGTGTTCATTCCCGAGTATCCAATCTTCTAGTATTGAATTTTTCGACCCGGCCCCGGCTCGTAATTAGCGAGTATCCGCTAATCGGGTACTCGTGAAACCCGGGTACATAATCCAAACACAGAAATTAGTGACTTAAAGTTGGTTTTAAGATAGAAATATTTTGATATATATATATATATTAAAGTTTATCCAAAAAGAAATTGAAAATATTAATCTTATTTTCTCTTTCGAATCTTGCGTTAACAAATCAATAAAAATATATTCGAAAATTTTAAAACTTAAAGTACATAATACAAACATATAAATAATTTAGAGATTTGAATTTAGTTTTAGGTAAAATTATTAAGAACCTAAAATGAAAATATAATTTAAAATTAAAAAATAATATATTAAAAGTATCAGGTCAGGTACCTTGGTTACCAAAAAAATTTGGCTAGACCTGGCCCAACTACTCGTAAAAAATCTTGAGTCGGATAACTTCTTTTAAGACTTGCTCGATTTTTTTTAGGTTCGAGTCGGTGAACCGAACTTTAACACCTCTACTTATCGTCTCACTTTAATGAAAAAAGGTGAATGACATAATAAGTTTTTCAAGTTTTATTTGTGTTTGGTTCAAACCGTGAAAATTATATTTAATCCAAAATTAACCTTATTTATTTATATTTTTTAAAAATTTAATCTAATATTATAATAATTATTAAAAATATTATTTTATTTAAATGTCATGTACTCGTCGTATGTTTGAAATTTAATCCTCCTATTTTTATTTTTAGAAATTTAGTACCTCTACTTTCATATTTAAAAATTCAAGTTTAATTATTATCATCATTCAAATTCCTCTATTAAATTAGCTTATGTGACACTTCAAAATAAAAAATATTAATTTTAACACTTTAAAATCTTTAAATAAAAGATAAATATCAAATTAAATGTGCAACATAACGTATGCTTTTTTTTAGCAAACGTCATATATGACTTTGATTTAGTGCAACTATAAACATGAAACTTTAATTCTACCTACAACAAATTTTAATTATAATCCAATTAAACACATTTTTAAAATCAAATACATTCATTTACTTTCATATTCGATACATAAAATATTTACTTGCACACTATGCAAATGTAAAATCTTAATGGATTGTGGAAACTAAAATAAATCAGAGCATGTGAGGACGGCCTGGTGATTAAAGCACGCTCACTTGCTCTACTCCTTTCTCTATAAGTTTCGGGTTCAAAACTCCTCAAGAGCATAGTCTTTACTTAGATTTCCCCCCTCCCCTCTAGGTAGAACCGTCTTAGCAAAATAGGATTTTCTAAAAAAGAAACTAAAACAAATCAAAATTTCATGTATACAATTATGCTGAACCAAAGTTCATATATTACATTATAGGCGGAGCCACATGCATAGGTGGGATGTCTGTTGACACCTCAAAATTTTTGAAAAATTATATTTTTTCTATATAATTTGTATATTGAAATTAAAACTATAATATATAATTAACACTATAAATAAATTGACACCCATTTATAAATAATGAACCCCTCTTAAATATGTTCAAAAAAATAACAATCCTTAAATAAATTCATGGCTACGCCCCTTATCACATAACACATCAGACCAAAATTCTTGTATAGTTTTAATAATCCGTCTCTTTAAATAAATATCACCCCGTACAATATCATACTCTAATCCAAAATTACTGAGAACATATATAATCCAATCAATATTCAAATAGGTTTAGATGCTATTATATAATAAACCTCTAATCCCACCAACTTGTTTTGTCAGGAATCGTTGTTGATTTCACAGCTATCCTTCCATCTTTTCATCGTCCAACACGGTATGTTTATGTAGTAGACCTTCCGATCAGTAATTGTATACTGTTTTAGCCTCTTCTTTGTTTTTGGTTTCACCCAAACAGCAATTAGTTTACGGTTAACACAGGCTCGGGTAGTACTCGGATGACATCTTAAAAGCGGCAAGGTCTTTAATGTGCTGTTGCTGCTGCAAACAGTCTGTTTTATTTTCACCCTCTCCCAGGTCGGTGTTGCATCCCCATACACGAACCGCCAGTTTTCGACATTTAGGAGAAGATTCTCGCAAATAAGTTTTATACCACTTCACAATGTCCATCTTCTGGATGCTTTTGAGTTCCTCTGCTTCCCTCTTTGACATGTCAAACATGTACCTGACAGTTACCCCCATACACACAAGTTAACAATACAGCATGGAGGAGAGGAGGATGGCACAATGCTACTATTATAAATATACATATATATCTTGCACCAGCCAAATCCTAAAGAATTTTCTCAACTCGATACATCTACAGAACCAAAAAGCAATAGTCGTGGCGAGGAGAATAGCCCAGCTTAACATCTGATATTTACCGACATGAGTGGCATTTCTCAGCACAAGGTTGTTATATAGTACTTGTAAAGCCATAAACAGGATTGTCCAACAAAAATAGTATATGGATAGTACCTATTATCAACAATCTGATTCCATAAGCGATTGGTCTCATACAAGAGGGAGGGATCTCTTTCCAGGAGCTTTGCTGTTAGTCCACTCCTGTAACTCTCAAACGATTCATCGTCAAGCCCTTCCTGCAATGCATTAGCAATTAAAAACAGACACATGTCTTCATTAGATAATAACAAAAGGGATACGGTTAAGCATGCAAAGAAAAGAGCTGTGCATTCTTGGTAGGTTATAATAGAAAACTAGCTAAGCAAACCAGCATATTAGATAGCAGCTCAACACTCACCAACAACTCTTCCAAGCCATTTATGAAGTTGTCTGTTCTCTCCTGCAAGTAAACCGGGCTATACTTGGAAGATTGAATGCAGAAGCAAAAGCCATAAACACGGTAGGTCACTCGTGGGCTACATTCAACCACATAACCAAGTTGTTCCTTTGTCCTATATTCCAAATTGAATAAACAATTAGAGAAATCATTCTAATTTTTCAGTTTAGCATCAACCAAAACATAAAAAGGGAAAAAAGAGAACATCGGATGCTATCACATTCATTTACACATGCATACATCCCTACAAACACATGATCCACCAACGCTTGCAAATATAGATAACTAGAGCAGCCTAGATAAGTAAAGATCTCAAACAAGGCAAGAGTGCAGCCTTAACATAATCAAGATGACCTTTCTTTCCTGCCAGGATAAAAATTAAGTGAACGATTATTTCAATCAAATAGTTTCCCAAAAGAAAAGGGGGAAAATTTCCCATCTTTTGGGTGCTTATGTGCTCAAATGCCCAAGACAGGCTAGCAGTAGCAAAAATTGATTAGAACAATTTCAGACCTTCAGCCATAGAAAAATTTACCTTAGCTGGTTAAAAAGTGGTTCTTCCACAATTTCATCAAAAAGATCTATCAAAGCCTTCAATTTTACTGCTTCCTCCCCTACTTCTGGCTCAATTTGGAAATAAAGCTTCAATGCAAGGCCAGATGATGTGATCAATATAAAGCATTAATAAGAGAAAAAAATATAAACTTATATTTCATAGAGAATCTGATCATCATCATGTACCTCGAGCACTGAGTTCGTTTCAGACTTATTCTTTACACTGACATCTCTCACAAAGTTGGCAGCAGAGGGAAAACATGTCACTTGCTCTCTATGCCTCATTGTGACTGGCATCGGTTGTACAGAAAAGTTGCTTTTGAAGATATTTGAAATGTTAAGTACTTCTTTTTCTAACAAATTGCCATGGAAAAGGCCCTCGATATATATCTGTCCAACATATGCAGTTAGAATTTAGAGAAACTATCAGGCAATGAACCCAACAATTAAATTAATCATTTCACGTTCCTATAAACAGCATCATGAAATATCAAGAAGTGCCAAAACAATCAGCTTTTGGAATCTGTCATTCTAATTTCATAATAATGCATCATAATTTCATATACCTATTATAAAAAGAATAATATCTAAATTACATTTCAAGCTTCAAATGGGAAATTAACACTTTCGAAGGACAACCACTTCCCCATTTCACGGGTGATCTAAACCTAAGCCACAAAATGCATACTGAATACGGAAGTTAACAATACTTTATCCAATCTTGAGATCATTAACTACAAGAAGGTTTTGAGGACAATAATGAAAAAACCTACCAGGTTCAACCAAATCGAAAGCAAAATTAAACTGATGGAAAACAATCACATGAAGAATTCGTCCAACCCCAAACATCATGTGTCGGTGTTACCTGCGAGCGAAGCTCAGGAATAAAGGCCATCAAATCAGACAGAGAAATGCCATTTAGAAAACTAAGCTTTTCATCAACATCATAGAAAGTCTTGCATAAAATCTGCAGCCTCAAGTAGGACGAGTGACTCAATGGCTTCATGTTGGAGTTTCTTAAAGTTCTCTCCATATTCTCCTTAATTACCTGTCAAATGCAGTGTCAAATTATCAAACTCAGTCAAAAACCTCTTGAAAGCCATAAGAACAAATTCAATCTTGGTCTCTGTGTTGATTGTCAGGAGGTAAGCAAGTAGTAGAATTAATCAATAAACTTTTTCATCTAGATTGTAAGAAAATAGATTAGTTTCTAGTAGATCTTTAAAGTGCCAATCTTCATAAAAACAGCAGCTTCCCTCGATTTGCACTAGCTCTTTTCCCAAAGGTGACTCCCATGTTAAATGTGCATCAAACACATTGCAATTTGAGATGTGTGTACCTTAAAACGGTCATTGGTAGGCAAAAAAGAGTTTGCGATTGCCAAAACTTTTCCCAAGAGAACAGGAAGTTTATCATTGAATCCATAAAGCTTCAGCTCTAACTTGTCACTGTACATTGCCACTGAAGTTTCTAGCTTGGCAATACTGGCCTGGAAACAAAATTCTGATCACATTTAGATTTCAAAAACAAATGCGAGAACAAACCAACATATGGCTAGAAACAAAATGAAAACGAATGACGACTATGTTTCAGAAACTAGAATCATACAGGGAGGAAAGAAATGTTTAAGGAGATATTATTTGTCAGCAACTCAACAGACATGTAGTTTTATGCACATCACTTATTAAATTGTTTCTAAAAGACCGCTTAAAACATAAATGTAAAGGGCTCAGCTTTACTATCACCTGAAATTCAAAAATCCTAAAACACATCTATTTTTTTGTTATCACAAATTCTTTTGAACAACAAAAATATAATCAAATTTCCTGTTTTAAGAAATCAAATGGACTGATGCATAACCCATGCTCCAAGGCCAGCAAAATCTTCATTAAATAAATGAATAAAAAATAATGATTCAGTAGCTTAAGAACAAGTTAACTTTCTAAGATTCCATGCAACAAATTTCAATATAAAGATAATTAATTACAAACAGAAAAGTTCAAGAATACAAATGATCAGAAACGAACCTGATATATAATCTCATTTAGCTCATCCTTAAGGAGGTGAATATAAAGTTCAGTCAACAAACAACTCTTCAAATTAAGGTACGCTCCTTTCAGATTAATCCGAAAATATGTATTTGCCCGAGGAAGTTTGAAAGTACAATCAAGCTTGTACCAGAATTTCATCAGTGGTTCATCAAAAATGCATATAGGCAATGTTTCATTTGCAGGATCAATTTGTGTAGTATCAGCTCGAACAGAGAAATCACATGGAATAAACTCATTTTTCACAGGAAGATGCAATGAAGCATCGATTTCTGGGGGGCTTTCCCATAATTCCATCAAAGATGAGGAAATTTCTTCCTCAGAATAAGGTGATCCAAACCAAGGCTCATATTGGACATCTGCAAAAAAGAGAGTATATGCACTCAGTTGCTTTCCCATAAATACCAGTATATTATATGATTATAAGAAATTAAGCACATTTTAGTTATGCAGAGTCAAGATAACATAAGAAACACGCTAATAGAGGAAATTTACAATGTAAAAGGGGAAATCCAACCAACTGGTAGTTGAAAATCAAAGAAAGGTGTATAGCATCAAATTAGATCATCGTTAATCTGAGACTCTTAGAACATAGAAACACGGTCCAACATTTTACAATAATAATATAACGGCTAAATAGAACAGAACAGAACAGAACATGGTACCATGTAGCTTGAAGGATTTTGATACTACATCAATTCTCATGTTTCTGGGAGTCAAGAAACCTAGAAGCTTTCTTATCAGCTCCTCATCCCATAACTCAAATACATAGTCTCCGTAGATGACATGTTCTGGTGGATAAACAAGCAAATTTTCTGCAACAAAGAAACAAGGAAAAGTTAATGGAATGCAGGATCAAATACCAGAATTTAGAAATAAATATAGCTTTCTTATTATATTTATCAAAAACAACATTAAGAATTCTCCCATAATTCAGACAATGATCAAACGATATAATTTTTTTACTGCCAACATTTGCTGCTTTAACAATGATATGAATTTACTAGAAGCTCATCATCAGTCTAAGCTCTCAAAATTCTCTAGAGGTAACCCAATCCAATCCCACAACCCATGCAGCTGCATATAGACACTGATTATCAGCAAGACAGAAACCATGTGAGTTTGTTTAACATACACGAGCCACATCAAAATCCCAACAAACTTCAAGGCATATCAACACCATATCAACTATTTTCCACTTCCAATTTCAATTTCAAAAATGGAAATGGCAGTGATATAAACAATTTAGTTGCATAACAATTTTTCAACAGATGCAAGTTGAAATGAAAATCAAGAAAGAACCTGCAAGTTCTGCAGCATAATCATCCTGAGGTTCTTCCTCAGCAAAACGGAAGTCCATGTTTCCCATATCCTGCAGTTCCTTAAAAATCCATTCTTGGGGGGAAAGTTGACGCAATAATTTAAGATATTGATAAACATAACCAATGATGTCAAATATCTGCAAGGAAAAAGTGAAGCACGGTTAACAATTGTGGCTAAAAAGCATTAGTGGCGCAACCTCCGATAATGTAAGCACATACAATATAGAAACACAAATACAGCAACAATCACAGTAGCAGTAACTGACTAGGTACAATTTATTATAAAATTGACCTAGAAGTTACAGCATCATAATGGGGGGATAAAGTAAACCAATATCCTGCTAGGAATTTGAGATAATTTTTCCATGTGCATTTTCTTAGGAGATGAAACAATATATGCTACCTTTTCCAAACCACAATCTGTAAGATGGATGGACATGCTAAAGATATAAGCTACAGAAGATCGCTGCATTCCATCGTCTGAAACACCGGCAGATAGAGAGGTTATCCATCCCTTAGCTTTGAGAAAGTAATGCAGGCTTCCTCTGCCCTCTGGAAAAAGGGGAAAGAAGAAGATATGAGCTTTAGTACACATGGTCAACCATATACAACTTCATCATGGTTTAAGCAGAACAAAAATGTCTCAATGAATAAACAAGAAACTAAGATCTAAGCATTGTTTATCTTTTATATGGCTCTAAACAAGAAGGGGATAGTACTAGCAATCATATAAGTTTCAGGATATTAAAATCTGATCTCAGCATCATCATCGTAATAATAGTTAAGCATATCAAATAAACTTAAGGGTTTAAGGATTGGAAATTGAAGCAAATGAAAAACACTATCTACATTCCACAGATAAAACAAGAATCACTTATTACTTATTAGGCATCAGAACTGTGGACCGTTCACATTTTCTTCATGTATGCATATGCATCCTTTTCTTTGTTATTATTATTTCCGTGAGCAATCTCCTACTTAATCATTAAGATAATGCAGAATGACATACCATGACCAAGAAGATGAGCCAAATAATCTTCCGGTTTCTTCAGATACTCTTGCAAAAGGCAAGGCAGTGCCCACCTTAAATCAAGGATATGGACATCCTTAACTGCCTCCAACCTATAAAGTTTACCAGCTCTCCAGACAGGACCTTCCACCTTAAACTCTGGCTTCCCTTGAGAACCTTGTTTGATGCCCGAAAACAATTCAACAACCCATTGCTGAAGTACATCCAAAGACTCTACACCATCAAAAAGTATTGTCACAATATGCTATTAAAGAATGTAAACAAATATTTTAGATATTAATGCCACCATAATTTTCCTTCAACAGCGACATGTATGTATAATAACTACTAAAATTCCTTCGAAAATTAGAATTAATGCTTATATATGTTTAAGCATTTTATGGACAGATTATAAAGTTCAAAAATCAGCTGTCTAAATAAGTTAAAATGGATAAGAAAAATAAAACAAATTTTTGGACAGAAATGGGGGAAAAGAGGCAGTGAAAATAAATGTCATCATAGTTCAAAGCACCTTTTTTCGCAGAGACTAGAGAGAGAGAGAGAGAGACTAAACAATGGCCACGAATCTAGAGAACCACAAAAAAGTAACTTACCACCACCAATTACCACTAACTTCATCAGTCCGCCATGGTAATAATCTTTGTACAGTTCTAGTATTTGTTTGCGTAGATCAATCCCTCTCTCGGCAGCATCAACCAGGCTCTTCTTGTTTCCTTCCATTTAAGAAAAAGAAAATTCCCATTTTCATACCAGTAGACATAAGCAAATCATTCAAAGACAAAGAGTGAACAAAAATGACAAGAATCTCACCCCAAGAGAATCTATTAAGAGGGTGACCGTGTTCAGATGTATGGCACTGAAGTTGCTGAAGGCGACAACTATCATTCTGCAAAACCTGGTTAAATTCTACAATCCCATTTTGGTTGAAATTAGAGTTCCATTCAGAAGTCATGAATATACCGTCAGTACATGTAACAACAAGTGTAAACTAGAAACAGAATGATTTCCTATATTTGGAAGAAAAAAAAAGGACACAAGAGGACAATAATAGATTGAGATTAATGGTGCACACCAGAATCCACAGCAAGCACCTCTCGTTCCATTGCTTCAAGTTTTACAAGGGGTGAAATAAAAAATTGAGAGAATCTGATAAAGACAAAAGACCAACATAAGGCTCAAATTCTGATGACTTGGGGAATCAGTACATGAAATAAAGACCAAATTATTAATCCATCTAAATTCTATAACAAAGCTCTAATAGAGCAATGGAAAGGAAGTGGAAAAAGTAATTCAATAGTTAAAGCCCTGCCCTCTATAGTTTGGTCATTTACCTTCTCAAAGCACCATTGAGAAATTCTTTTTCAACTTCAAAATGGTAGCAGGTATGCTCAGCTTCTGTATAAGCATTTGATGAGCCTCCGTGTTTGGATAAGTAACTATCATACTAGCAAAGAAAAGTGTCAATGGTGGTAGGCCAAATAATTATAACATGACCAAATAATAAACACAGTGTCTAGATGTAGGCCAAGAAAAGAACACATTGTTTAAATTAACAATAGAAGAAGCTAGCAAATAAAAATATTTTCTTGTGGATATCAAGAATAGTTAGTAGGAAAGAATATGGATGAAATACAGACCTCGTTTTCATCGGGAAACTCAGTACTCCCCATGAATAGCATATGTTCTACGAAGAAATAAAGAAACCTCACGAATATTAGGCAGAGCAGAAATAAGTGCAATTGAGAAAAATGGGAAGTGAATAGAACTGAAAGTAACGGAACCTAGAAAATGCGCGAGACCCTGCGCCTCGGGAGGGTCAGAAAAGCTGCCAAATCCTACACACATTGCTGCCGCTGCCTGCGACCAAATTCACAATCGATTAATCAATATAATGTCTGGACTTCAATCAATATAAGAAAGGGAAAAGAACCTTTTTAGACTGAGCGGCTTTCTCTTCAGCCTGTTTCTCATCGTCGGAGTCAGCTTCATCTTCGTCTTCGTCCTCGTCTTCTTCTTCTTCTTCTTCGTCATCCTCATCCTCGTCTTCATCTTCGTCTTCGTCTTCGTCTTCAGTTCCACCTTCAATCTCGGTCTTATCTAGTGAATGAGAAGGTTGAGGAAGTCCGTCGGGGTAAATCTGGGGATCGTGAACCAGCAAAGCGACGAGACCATTGTCGAGTTCGATTACCCTGTAGAGTCGGCGGTCGCTTGCAGACTTAATTACCACGCCGTCCGATGAGTACTTCAGTAGGCTCCCGTCTGCAACCATCGTCATTTTTGCACTTGGATAGGAAGTGTTACAATTATAAAAGCAAAACTAGGATTCTATGTACGAGTTATAATCTTCTACAAGTAAATATGCTTCACTTCAACAGTTCCCCTGTCGCCCTTTAGGTCTTCCTTTGTGGGCACTTCATAAACCCAAAAGAGCATAGAAGCAAAACAAAGCAAAGAATCGAATCCCTTGGACTTGGGCTTTTAGTTGGAGGGGAGCCCAAATATGCAAGTCCAGCCTTCACTTCTCAAGTCAACTTCAATATATTTACTACACTTTCAATGAAAAAAAATTACATATGCTTATTTTTCAAGTCAAAATATAAAATTTAAATTTTGAACCTTAAAACACTAACTTAAATTCTAAATTTTAAACTTTGTCATCTAAACCTCTGACATTTAAATCATAAATTAAAATCATAAACTCCTAAATAATCTCACTTGTGAACTTTATTTTCTATGTAATCACACAAATCGAACTAGAAAGAAAAGAAGGAGATGAGAAAACATATTGAGCAAGACAAGAGGAGATTTTAGATTTCTGAGAGAGAGATACAGTTTTCCAGAAAACAACTCGATAAAGTCAACCAGCTAATCAAACCAAACTTGCAGAGAATCATGTCCATCATGAACATAGAAGCACATCGAGATTGATTGTCATTTGGTGCGCGAAAAAATTCAAAAGGGGCTCATTACGTTATTACCTGTGTCCAGCCAGAATCAACTTGTAGATTGTTTGACTAAACCACTTTTCATTTCAGTGTTTTTAGAGTCAATTTCCAAGTTGAGCATAAAGAAACATATATGCTCCAACTTGAGGGGTAATAGAGTTAGTTATAGTTGGTTTTAAAGAAAAGAAGTTAGGGTCTGTTTGTTTCACTGTAATTGGTTTTCCTGAAAACGTTTTCATAACTTTCCGTTGTTTGGTTCATAGAAAATGAAAAAGTCAAAGGAAAACCAATTACAGTCAATGGAAAACAGACATTGTTTCAGTGTAAAATGATTTACCCATTGATTTTCGGTAAGTCACTTTCCTTTCTCTCATTCTCTCTACAAATACTAACCTAAACCATGAACCTTAAAACATAAACCCTAAATACTAACATAAAAACTAAACCATAAACTTAAAACCCTAAACATTAAATCATAAACCATAAACCCTAAACATTAAATAATGAATGTTAAACCCTAAACATTAAAAACCATGAACACAAACCCCTAAACCTTAAATGTTAACATAAACATTGAACATTAAACACTAACACTAACCCTAAACCCTAAATATTAACATAAACACTAAACACTAACAACAAACCCTAAACATTAAACACTAATATAAACCTTAAACCCTAAATGAAAGCTTAAACGCTAAGCAATAAATGTGTAGAACTAATGTTTTGATATAATAATTGAAAAATGTTTTGGACTAATTTGAAAAGAATTTAAAACTTGGTTTTAAGTCCAAATGTAACGCCCGTGTTTTAGGGTTAGGAGTTAGTCGGGTTTGTGGTCCGAGTCGGTAAAAATTAAATTAAATCAATTCAACCTTAATTAGGATCTAATTGGATTTTAACAAAAAGGGGAGGGACCAATGTGGTAATTTGACCAAAAAGATTTTAAAAGTAAGACCATTTTTAAGAAAAGTTGTCATCTTCCCTCTCCCCACGTTAGAAACCCCACCTCTCTTCTTCAAACTCTCCCAAACTCAAAATCACTATTCCATTGAGTTTCTTCTTCATTCCAAGGTCTTTTTCAAAGGTAAAGATATATTCTCACTCTCCTCTTCATCCTTTATCTATCCATGGCTTTAGATTTTAAAACTATGAACTTTTGAAATGTTAGGGTTTGGTTAAAGTTTGAATTTTTATGGGGATTTTCGTTTTGTTTTGGGATATGGAGTTGGGTTTTTGATTATTCACATTAAAATGTACATTATATGTCAAAATGGTTGGGTTTTGTTGAAAACCCGAAGTGGGTTCTTAAAGCAAAATTTGAGATGTCAAAAACTTAATTTTTGGTGGGTTTTAGGTTGAAATTAAAGGGCTGATGGTTTGTACATGTTAGGAGGATGTTTTGGGACCTTTTGGGGGTCATTTGGATGTTTGAAAATGGAAATTTCAGCTATGGTTTGAGGGAGCACGAAAATTGATATATTTGGGGGATTAATTTGGTTGGAAAATTGGTTGAAGTTAGTTTGAGCTCAAGGGTTGAGTGTTGATTGAATGTTAGCATTGATTGGGAATAATGGTTGTGTTTTTGATTGGCTAGAAGCAAGAGGAGACGTTGGAGAAGCATTGGAATCAAATCTGGGCTTGTAGAAGGCTTGTTTGGTTGCTAAGGAAGGGCGGTGAGTGGTTTTAAACACATTTTAAAGTTTGGTTCGAGTGTGTGGGGTGTGTGAGTTGAAATGTGCTTGGTAGGCCATTTCTATGTGAATTGAAGTTGTTAATTTAGCTATTGTTTTCCATTAAATGCTATTGTGTTTGCCTATCTATGCTCTTGTGATACGTGGTTAATTTGTACATGTATACCATGATATGTATATGTGATGAGCATGAGATGTGGTTGATGGATATGTGATGTGGTAAATGAAAATTGGAACTAATTAACTTACCGGGTGTAAATGATCGATCACTAGAATTAGTGTGCACACAAATTGAGTCAAAACGTACGTGGCCTTGATGGCGTTAAGTCATCAAGGAGGAGTACGGTGATGTAATATTCCACCGGAAGCTATTATATATTCTACAGGATGATGAGGGGAATCATATACGTAGGGCATGTGGTGATGAGTGGAATCCCGCCCATGCAAGGTCGGGTGATGAGTGTAATCCCACCGAGGTAAAGTGATTGTTGAGATTTAAATCCGCACATACGGGTAACTAATAGTGGCCAATTAAACTTGTTCATATGATTGTGATATATGATGCTATTACATGATGTTGATATTGATGTTCGAGCTTAGTATGATGTGAGATGCCATACATGACTCTTGAAAGACTAGCTAGGTCTACTTGTGAAATTACCTATGCATGTTAGTTATGAGATTTAGGGAATACATGCTTGAACCCTGCATTGTTGATGTTTTCGGTTTTAGAACATCCTCACTAAGCTTATAGCTTACGCTCTCATTTTCAACAATGCAGATCATTAGCGTGGTGTTAGCTCGGAGCAAGGCAAGAAGGGCTTTCCAAGTTTGTTGCTCAAGTACGGTTATTAATTATGTAGTAGTTAGGCAATGTGGCAAAAGGGTGTGTTTGTATGAGCTTGTATGACTCACTTGTGATTTGGATGTTTGTGGTTTGCCTTGGTTTGTAAGCATGATATACCTTGCCTAATACTCTTTTGATGTATGTCTTTTAGATGTTTAAGGTTGTTTGATGGCATGTAAAATAATATGTGATGATTGGTATCCTTTATCCGTTTAAAGGTCTTCAAGCATGCTTTTCATGATATGTATTTGATGTGATTTTGCCATGTATGAATGATCGTTTGAATCTATGTCTTGTGGTTGGTCGAGCATGCTAAACCTAGGATGCATGCATCTAGAACTCGTTTGATGGTGTTGTATGCCTTTAGGGGTCCTATGGGACCTTTAGACTTGTGGACATTCGCCTAAATCTGGTTTTCGAGGGTTGCAGACAGCCCGCGTTTCGAAACGGGAAGGGTCGTTTCGGAACGGGTAGGCTTCAGGGACCCCGTATCGGAACGCGTTCCGATACGGTTTGGCCTCTGGAAGCCCCCGTTCCGATACGCGTTTCGGAACGTTTTGGCTACTGGAATTCTGAGAAATTGACAAGATGAAGGCGTTTCGAAACGGGCCTGAAGGTTTCGAAACGGTCAAAATCTCGTTGACCACGAGAAGTTGACTGTTGAGTGTGTAAAAGTTCTATTATTTACCCCCTATTTAACCCATATTTCTGCTGAATTCAAGCATTATTTATTGCATTTAGGTCAGTTTACAGCAAAACATCACAAATATATTAAAAGGCACAGTTTCTACTAAAAATGGCTGTTTTTGCAGGTTGCTGCTATAGCAGACGAAAGGGGCAGGCGCTGGGCAGTGAAGCAGAAGAACTGGAACTGGACAAGCAATCAAGGAGGACGATGTTGCCATGGTTGTCGCCGTGACAGCGGAGGACGACAGCAGTTTTGAGGAGAAGAAGCAAAGTGGACTTCGACAGATAGAGAAAATTCAGCCCGTCTGTCGTGTGAAATCACCATATTTTTCCAAGCCCCAGATCGAAAGGAATGTCAAGCCCAAAGTTCAAGGAGAGAAAATCCCAAGCAAGAAAGATGACGGCTGGAAAGTAGATTCATTGAAGATTTAGACTTTATTAGAATTATACTTTCATTTAAAGTTGTATTCTTGCTATTTTAGAAAACTTGGACCCAAAGCCTATATAAGGGCATATATTTCGACCTAAGAGGGCATAACCGATTACCTAGCTTCCTTCCCAAAACTCTAGCCGTTTTCCTTCCCCCAACATGTTCTAAATTCTCCCTAGGGCCACGGGTTGATTTGTAAAGTAGTTGCAAGGGTTGCTTTTTTTTAGGAATTTTCAGTTCAATAAAATAAACTTCAAGTTCTCTTATTTTGGTTATTAATATCTTACAAGAGCATCGGGAGAGCATTGTGAGGTTATCAATTTACTTAGCATCGGGAGAGTTAAGTATACGAAAGAAATAAGAGCAAGTTCTCTAGTTTATAGTTGAACTATCTCGGACCTAGGGATAGGACGAGGTTAAGTGGCTAAAGAAGAATTCATCAACATCGGTGTTCATCCTTCGATTCACGCCGGGAGGTATCATCAAAGACGTGATCATCGACAGACTTGGACCTAGGGATAGGCCAAGGCACATCTGGGATTCTTGCCAAACTTGAAGTACTGAGTTGAGTGTTCGTTGCCGCGACAAGCAACGGACTGCTGCCGCGACAGGTGCTGACGCGACGAGGACGACGACAGAACTGGATTTCCTAGATTTAGCAATACCTGCACTACTGAGCAATTCAATACCAGCCCATTCTCTCTATCTTGATTTTTCTACTCTTTTGTTTAAGTTCTCTTTATTATTTCGTGACAACTTCTCAATTATTTTCTTTACTTTCGTGCAGTGAATTAAGGTGAAGCTATTAGCCCAATCCCTATGGAGACGATATCCGATACTTCGTATCACTTTACTACTTGCGTCGTGTATACTTGCACTACCATTGCGATAGACTCTTTTACACGCAACATTGACCGTTGAGGGCGTTTCGGAACGATTGACCACCATTTCGATACGGCCCCTTATAAGGGCATTGGGGTAGTTGACCTGGTCAAGGCGTTTCGATACGCCTCAAGGGTGTTTCGAAACGGTCTGTTTAAAAGATAAAAAATTGGGCTGTTTAAATGTTGTTTTGGGTTCGAATGTTTGTCTCATGTAATTCTTTCCGCTGTTTGAACACTTAGGATTCAATACTTTTCTAGACAAGATTAAAATGAAAGAAAAAAAATAGGGTTGCTAATCGAGGGGGAACCTTAACGGGTTTCGCTTCAGTTTTCCCCGTGTCGCCTACTCGGACCGGTCATCCGGCCTGACCGGGACGAGGGGGTTACATTTGTTGGTATCAGAGCCTGAGGTTACCGAGACCTCGGGCAGGTAAGTGAGGTAAGCTTGATGTGCTAAGTAATTGTATTGCTCGATGTATGCTTACCATGAAATTCTTGATGTTTGACTGTTCGTATGATGTTTTGAAGCATGAATTATTGAGTCTGGTGTAGAGTGTGTGCCCATTGCTACTATTACTTAATTTAAAAAGATTTTTGGTAAAGGGAGTACTTGAGCACTATTGGACCCTTGCTTTGGCTAACGTAATCCCTATTTGTTTGTTGTTGTAGTTATTACCTTGCTAGCTATAGCATGAGACCACGTGGGAGGCCTAGGATGGTTCGATCGGAACCACGGGCAGCGGCTCCAGGAGTTGAGCCAGTAGTTAGGGTTGAGGCTCAAGTGGGAGAGCATGTGGTTGGAGTTGGAGCTCCTCCACCACCTCCACCACCACCTCCTCCTCCACCTGGAGTAGAAGGCGAGGCCGGGGCTGAAGGAGAGGGACCTCAAGGAGGCCAAGGTGGCCAAGGTGGTCAAGGACCGGCCGGAATAGACTTAGCTCATTTGGTTCAGGCGATAGCCGGGGCGTTTCAGGCTGCAGTGGCTGGGGGTCAGGCAACACACCATCAGGGTGAGGGCACTGGTTTGCCATTAGAGAGACTTCGGGGTCTAGGGGCCGAAGAGTTCAGAGGGTCTACTCCAGAGAGATCGGAGTTGTAGTTTGAGAAGACTTCTGTATCCTTGCTCAGATGGGGTGTACTGGTGAGCGCAAGTTGGGATGTGTTGAGTCCTTGCTTCAGGGTGATGCCTACACTTGGTGGGTCACCATTACTACGGGTATGGATGAGGCCGAGATTACTTGGGAGTTCTTTGAGTCAGCATTCCGTAAGAAGTATATGGGTCCGCGATACCTCGATGAGAGGAAGAGGGATTTTATGGCTTTGCTTCAGGGGAGTATGTCTGTGACAGACTATGAGATTCGATTTGTCATACTGAGTCAGTATGCACCTGAGCTTGTTCCTACTAAGGTGGAGTGTTGTAACCGTTTTCGCTACGGGCTGAGTGAAGAGATCAAGACGTATACTCTAGCTTCAGACTACACTGATTTTTATGTCTTGGTCGCGAGGGCCAAGGACTTAGAGCACAGTTTGAGCTTGACCAGGCGGTCTAGTGGATCTAGTTCGGGTAAGAGGTCCAGTAACTTTGATAGAGGTGATGCCAAGAGGCATCGGGACAACAGGCATCACTATGATCATAGGCGTGGTGGCGGTAACCACGGTAGGGGCCAACAGGGCCAGAGAGCTGGTGGGAAGTTGCCCACATGTGCTACTTGCGGGAGGAACCACACCGGTGAGTGTTGGGGAAATTTCCACTCGTGTTTGAGTTGTGGGGATAGGGATCATATTAGGCGTGACTGTCCACATCTGGTGGGACAGGCACCAGCTCAGGATCCTGCTAGAGCCAATGACTTTCAAAGAGGCCGCGGGCGCGGTAGAGGTAACTTCCAGCCGAGGAACGATGGTCAGAGGAACATAGCACATGTAGTTGCAGTTCAGCCGGAGGGCGGAGGTCAGGTCAGAGTTTACGCTCAGCGTGGGGATCAACATGACACCGATGTGATCGCAGGTAACTTCTCGATACAGTCATTGGGTTTGCTTTCTTTGATTGACTCTGGGTCTACACATTCCTACATATTGAGTGAGCATGCACAATCTTTGAATTTGCCTTCTGAAATGTTAGAGGTAGGAGTTAGTGTTACTAGTTCCTTTGGGGACACGGTAGTAGTTAGAAAGATGTACCGAAGGTGTCTGTTGATGGTTCAGGGACATGTGTTTCCAGTAGACATGATGGAGCTACCTTTCTATGGTTTTGATGTGATTCTAGGTATGGACTGGCTCACGGAGCATAGAGCTAGGATAGATTTTGAAACTAAGAGGATTTCTTTGAGGCTCACAGATGACTATAAGATTGTAGTGGTGGGTGAGAACGTGAAGTTCTTGTCCAATGTGGTCTCAGTTTTAGAAGCTAAGAGGTTAGTTGAGTTGGGGTGTGAAGCATACTTGGCGTATGTGATGAACCCTAACATGAGTGAGGTTAGACCTCAGGACATCCGGACAGTATGTGACTTTCCTAGTGTGTTCCCGGAAGAATTGCCAGGGTTGCCACCGGACAGAAATGTAGAGTTCACCATTGAGACTTATTCAGATTCAGCTCCTGTTTCGATTGCTCCGTATCGCATGGCACCGAAAGAACTGAAAGAGTTGAAGACTCAGTTGCAAGAATTGACAGATAGAGGTTTTAATCGGCCTAGTTCTTCACCTTGGGGTGCACCAGTTTTGTTTGTGAAGAAGAAAGATGGAAGTATGAGAATGTGTATAGATTACAGACAGTTGAATCAGTTGACAGTGAAGAATAAATATTCGTTGCCTAGAATTGATGACTTGTTTGACCAGTTGAGAGGAGCATCAGTCTTTTCGAAGATTGAATTGAGATCGGGTTACTACCAGCTAAAGGTAAGAGAGGTTGATGTACCGAAGATAGCCTTTAGGACTAGATATGAGCATTATGAGTTCTTAGTCATGCCTTTTGGGTTGACTAATGCACCGGCTGCTTTCATGGACATGATGAACAAGATTTTTCATCAGTATCTAGATCAGTTTGTAGTTGTGTTTATAGATGACATCTTGGTGTATTCGCGAACTGAAGAAGACCATGACCGACACTTGAGACTAGTTTTGAAGACTTTGCTAGATCATCAGTTGTATGTGAAGCTAAGCAAGTGTGAATTCTGGATCCGAGAGGTAGTCTTCTTAGGACATGTAGTGTCAGCCGATGGGATTAGATTTGATCCGAAGAAGATTGAGGCCATTGTTGAATGGAAGCAACCGAAGTTTGTGACAGAGGTACGTAGCTTCCTAGGCTTAGCCGGATACTATAGGAGATTCATAGAAGGTTTCTCTAAGTTAGCTGCTCCTTTGACACAGTTGCTACAGAAGAGTGTCCAGTTTGAGTGGACAGATGCAAGACAGAGAGCCTTTGAGAAATTGAAAGAAGCTTTGACCCAAGCACCGATCTTGATTCAGCCTGAGTCTGGGAAAGACTATGTAGTTTACAGTGATGCTTCTTATGTAGGGCTAGGATGTGTCCTTATGCAAGACAAGAGAGTAATGGCTTATGCCTCAAGGCAGTTGAAGACCCACGAGCGCAACTATCCGACCCATGACATAGAGTTAGCTGCAGTTGTGTTTGCTCTGAAGATTTGGAGGCATTATTTATACGGTGAGAAATGCACAGTGTACACCGGTCACAAGAGTTTGAAATACATTATGACTCAGCGAGATCTGAACCTCAGACAGCGTAGGTGGTTAAAGTTGCTAAAAGACTATGATCTTACCATTGAGTACCATCCGGGTAAGGCCAATGTAGTGGCCGATGCATTGAGTAGAAAGATAGTCGTGGATTTGAGAGCCATGTTTGCTAGATTGAGTTTGTCCGGAGATGGTGGCTTGGTAGCCGAGCTTCAGGTTAGACCTACTCTAGGTCAGTTGATTAGAGAGAAACAGCTCCTAGATAGATCTTTGGCACCTCACATGCAAGATATAGCCGAAGGTAGATCTTCAGACTACAGTTTCAGTACCGATGGGGTTTTGTGTTTCAAAGATAGGATAGTAGTGCCAGAGGACAGTGACTTGAGACGTACGATCTTTACTGAAGCCCACAATAGTCCGTTTGCTATGCATCCTGGAAGTACGAAGATGTACCGTGATTTGAAGAATGAGTACTTTTGGGTTGGCTTGAAGAGAGATGTAGCCGACTTTGTGAGTAAGTGCTTAGTGTGTCAGAGAGTGAAGGCGGAACATCAGGTTCCCTCAGGTTTGTTACAGCCGTTGAGGATTCCGGAATGGAAGTGGGAAAACATCATCATGGATTTTGTTTCGGGTTTGCCTTTGACTCCTACAAAGAAGAACTCAGTTTGGGTGATAGTAGATCTTTTTACGAAGTGTGCTCACTTCTTGGCAGTCAATACTACTTATACTTTTGATAGATTGGCCGATTTGTACATTGGTGAGATTGTTAGACTGCATGGTGTGCCGAAGTCCATTGTGTCAGATAGAGATTCGCGGTTTACTTCTCGATTTTGGGAGAGTCTGCATACAACTTTGGGTACCCGTTTGAACTTCAGCACGTCTTATCATCCACAGTCAGATGGTCAGTCAGTGAGAGTTATTCAGATCTTAGAGGATATGTTGCGTTGTTGCATCATTGACTTTCAGTGTACGTGGGAGAAACAATTGCCTCTAGTTGAGTTTGCTTACAATAATAGCTTTCAGTCGAGCATTAAGATGGCTCCGTATGAGGCCTTGTATGGCCGGAAGTGTAGAACTCCAGTTTGTTGGGCCGAAGTGGGACAGAAATTGTTACCTATGCCAGATTTGCTCAAGGGGACAACTGACAAGGTAAAATTGATTTGTGATCATTTGAAAGCTGCTTCGGATAGGCAGAAGTCCTATGCCGATTTGAAGAGGAAGGAAGTTGAGTTCTCAGTGGGTGAGAAGGTATTCTTGAAAGTGTCTCCGTGGAAAAAAGTGATGAGATTTGGCCGAAAAGGGAAGTTGAGTCCGAGGTACATAGGACCGTATGAGATTGTGAAGAGGGTTGGTCCGGTTGCATATCAGTTGCGTTTGCCATCTAAACTAGAGAAGATACACGATGTGTTTCATGTTTCGATGCTCCGTAAGTACAGGTCCGATCCATCACATGTTATGCCCGTAGAGGAGATTGAATTGAATCCGGATTTGACTTATGAGGAAGAGCCAGTTGAGATATTAGCTTCTGACAATAAGGTGTTGTGGGGTAGATCGATTGAGTTAGTAAAGGTGCGGTGGCAACGTCGAGGTGTGGACGAGGCCACTTGGGAGAGAAGGAGGATATGGAAAAGCAGTTTCCGTATCTCTTTCAGTCAGGTAATTTCGAGGACGAAATTCCTTAAGTGGGAGAGAGTTGTAACGCTCGTGTTTTTGGGTTAGGAGTTAGTCGGGTTTGTGGTCCGAGTCGGTAAAAATTAAATTAAATCAATTCAACCTTAATTAGGATCTAATTGGATTTTAACAAAAAGGGGAGGGACCAATGTGGTAATTTGACCAAAAAGATTTTAAAAGCAATACCACTTTTAAGAAAAGTTGTCATCTTCCCTCTCCCCATGTTAGAAACCCCACCTCTCTTCTTCAAACTCTCCCAAACTCAAAATCACTATTCCATTGAGTTTCTTCTTCATTCCAATGTCTTTTTCAAAGGTAAAGATATATTCTCACTCTCCTCTTCATCCTTTATCTATCCATGGCATTAGATTTTAAAACTATGAAGTTTTGAAATGTTAGGGTTTGGTTAAAGTTTGAATTTTTATGGGGATTTTCGTTTTGTTTTGGGATATGGAGTTGGGTTTTTGATTATTCACATTAAAATGTACATTATATGCCAAAATGGTTGGGTTTTGTTGAAAACCCGAAGTGGGTTCTTAAAGCAAAATTTGAGATGTAAAAAACTTGATTTTTGGTGGGTTTTAGGTTGAAATTAAAGGGCTGATGGTTTGTACATGTTAGAAGGATGTTTTGGGACCTTTTGGGGGTTATTTGGATGTTTGAAAATGGAAATTTCAGCTAGGGTTTGAGGGAGCACGAAAATTGATATATTTGGGGGATTAATTTGGTTGGAAAATTGGTTGAAGTTAGTTTGAGCTCAAGGGTTGAGTGTTGATTGAATGTTAGCATTGATTGGGAATAATGGTTGTGTTTTTTATTGGCTAGAAGCAAGAGGAGACGTTGGAGAAGCATTGGAATCAAATACGGGCTTGTAGAAGGCTTGTTTGGTTGCTAAGGAAGGACGATGGGTGGTTTTAAACACGTTTTAAAGTTTGGTTCGAGTGTGTGGGGTGTGTGAGTTGAAATGTGCTTGGTAGGCCATTTCTATGTGAATTGAAGTTGTTAATTTAGCTATTGTTTTCCATTAAATGCTATTGTGTTTGCCTATCTATGCTCTTGTGATACGTGGTTAATTTGTACATGTATACCATGATATGTATATGTGATGAGCATGAGTTGTGGTTGATGGATATGTGATGTGGTAAATGAAAATTGGCACTAATTAACTTACCGGGTGTAAATGATCGATCACTAGGATTAGTGTGCACACAAATTGAGTCAAAACGTACATGGCCTTGATGTCGTTAAGTCATCAAGGAGGAGTACGATGATGTAATATTCCACCGGAAGCTATTATATATTCTACGGGATGATGAGTGGAATCCCATCCGTAGGGCACGTGGTGATGAGTGGAATCCCGCCCATGCAAGGTCCGGTGATGAGTGTAATCCCACCGAGGTAAAGTGATTGTTGAGATTTAAATCCGCACATACGAGTAACTAATAGTGGCCAATTAAACTTGTTCATATGATTGTGATATACAATGCTATTACATGATGTTGATATTGATGTTCGAGCTTAGTATGATGTGAGATGCCATACATTACTCTTGAAAGACTAGCTAGGTCTACTTGTGAAATTACCTATGCATGTTAGTTATGAGATTTAGGGAATACATGCTTGAACCCTGCATTGTTGATGTTTTCGGTTTTAGAGCATCCTCACTAAGCTTATAGCTTACGCTCTCATTTTCAACAATGCAGATCATTAGCGTGGTGTTAGCTCGGAGCAAGGCAAGAAGGGCTTTCCAAGTTTGTTGCTCAAGTACGGTTATTAATTATGTAGTAGTTAGGCAATGTGGCAAAAGGGTGTGTTTGTATGAGCTTGTATGACTCACTTGTGATTTGGATGTTTGTGGTTTGCCTTGGTTTGTAAGCATGATATACCTTGCCTAATACTCTTTTGATGTATGTCTTTTAGATGTTTAAGGTTGTTTGATGGCATGTAAAATAATATGTGATGATTGGTATCCTTTGTCCGTTTAAAGGTCTTCAAGCATGCTTTTCATGATATGTATTTGATGTGATTTTGCCATGTATGAATGATCGTTTGAATCTATGTCTTGTGGTTGGTCGAGCATGCTAAACCTAGGATGCATGCATCTAGAACTCGTTTGATGGTGTTGTGTACCTTTAGGGTCCTATGGGACCTTTAGACTTGTGGACATTCGCCTAAATCTAGTTTTTGAGGGTTGCAGACAGCCCGCGTTTCGAAACGGGAAGGGTCGTTTCGGAACGGTTAGGCTTCAGGGACCCCGTATCGGAACGCGTTCCGATACGGTTTGGCCTCTAGAAGCCCCCGTTCCGATACGCGTTTCGGAACTTTTTGGCTACTGGAATTCTGAGAAATTGACGAGATGAAGGCGTTTCGAAACGGGCCTGAAGGTTTTGAAACGGTCAAAATCTCGTTGACCACGAGAAGTTGACCATTGAGGGCATTTCGGAACGGTTGACCACCGTTTCGATACGGCCCCTTATAAGGGCACTGGGTAGTTGACCTGGTCAAGGCGTTTCGATACGCCTCAAGGGTGTTTCGAAACGGCCTGTTTAAAAGATAAAAAATTGGGTTGTTTAAATGTTGTTTTGGGTTCTAATGTTTGTCTCATGTAATTCTTTCTGCTGTTTGAACACTTAGGATTCAATACTCCTCTAGACAAGATTAAAATGAAAGAAAAAATAGGGTTGCTAATCGAGGAGGAACCTTAACGGGTTTCACTTTGGTTTTCCCCGTGTGGCCTACTCCGACCGGTCATCCGGCCAGACCGAGACGAGGGGGTTACACCAAACAACTTGAAATTATGTTTGAGGTATTTTAAAAGGTTTTTGGTAATGTTTTTACTAATTTTAAAGAGCCAAACTTGACTTTTCAAGCTACCCGTATCGATACGGTTGCACCCGTACCGATACCTTTTTGCTAGAGGTGGCAAACGGGTCAATCGGTTCGGGTTCGGTTCGGGTCATTTTGGTTTCGGTTATTTCGGGTCTGATATCATTCGGTTCAGATTCGGTTCGGTTCGGGTTCGGTTCGGTTCGGTTCCAGTTCGGTTCTATTGTTCGGTTGATTTTCGGGTCGGTTGATTTTCGGTTCAGTTGATTTTCGGTTCTGTTCGGTTCGGATCGGTTCGGGTCAATTTCTGGTTGATGGGAGATCGGTCGGTTTTAATCAAGTTTTTAGGTTGGTCAGTTTTTTTACACCCTTTATATGGCTTTATAAAGCCAATATATTTAACTTTTTGGTGAGTTGTGCGATTGTTCATATCTCATCTTTTTTTATTTCTATTAATATCTTTTATTTATTTCGGGTTGTCTTCGGTTCGGGTCCATTCGGTTCGGTTTCATTCGGTTCGGTTCCATTCGGTTCGGGTCTATCGGTTCGGGTCCATTTCGGTTCAACTAAAATCAGTTCATTTTCGGTTCGGTTTCAGTTCGGTTTCGGTTTCGGGTCAAATTTCGGGTAAGCATGTTCGGTTCGGTTTCGGGTTCGGTTCGGGTAAATCCATTCGGTTTTCGGGTCTCGGGTCAAGTTTGCCAGGTCTACTTTTTGCCCCAGTTTGGTCACTGCCAAAACCTGTATCGAAACAGGTTTGGCCGTTTCGATACGGTTCGGGATCGTTTCGATACGCCTGGTAAGCGTACCGATCCCCTTTCAACCACCACAACGGCTACTTTCCCAATGGTCATTTAAAAGTGAACCCGTACCGATACGCCCTCAAGCGTATCGATACGCCCAGGCTGGCAAGAGCCTAACGGCTAGTTTCTGATGAAGGCCGTACCAGTACGGGTCCAAGCGTATTGATACAGAAGGCTGCAGAACAACATTAATGAAGGGAAATAAAGTCCTCAACAGCTTCAAATCATCCCCAACGACTAGTAATGGCTATAAACTCATTTGGGAGTATAAAAGGAACCTCCAAGCATCAAGTAAAGGCTAATGCTCATATTGTAAAACAACAAATGATCAAATATTGTCTTAGTGCTTAAATTGTCAATTCTTGTATAGACAAACACTAGTGAGCCAAAATTGTCAAATTTGCTCAAGTGTTTTAGGTTTTGGGTGAGTGCTAAATTGTGCAAACAAATACCTATTAGAGGGATTTAAGTTTGCTTATTGTTTCTCTTTGTAAGAGAGGGTTTCAATCAAGGCTTTGGGTAGAAAGCTTGATTGTGTATAAGGGTTACCTCCTAAGCCTAGAAAAGGGGACGAATCAATAGTGGGTTGATTGAGAAATCCTTAGTGGGGAGCTAAGGTAGTGGATGTAGACCTTGGTTAGAAGGTTGAACCACTATAATTCATTGTGTCTATTTACATTCTAGCTTCCACAACCCTTCCACACAAAAATCCACCTCTCCACCACTTGGTGAGCCTTATCGGTTGAACGAATCGAGCCCCTAAAATCTCAACAATTGGTATCAGAGCTTGGCTCAATCGAAGGGGATTCACATCCTATTGAGAAGATCCGGCAAGCTCGATCACTATTTCATCAACCGGCTCAAATGGCACAATCAATCGACAAACCGCCTTTCTTCGACGAAACCCACTATGCCCATTGGAAGACAAAGATGGAGTTATTCATCAAATCTAGACATTACAAGCTATGGGACATAGTTGAAGATGGTCCGTTCGTGCCTCAACGAAGCAAAGCGGAATGGAGTGTCGACGATCGTAAGAAGATGGAGCTTAATTGCAAAGCCTTGCACATCTTGTTTTGTGCTTTTGGCCCAACCATCTATGAGAATATGTCTTCTTATGAGAGTGCCAAGGAGGTATGAGACAAGCTTGAAGTCACATACGAGGGAACCGATGAAGTCAAGGAGACTAAGATTGGGCTCCTAACCTTAGAGTATGAGAACTTCAAAATAGATCCGGAAGAGAACTTCGAGAAGATGTTTGATAGGTTCTCCACTATCACCAATGGTCTTAAAGGATATGGAGAAGCCATCCCGGAGGAAAAGCTTGTTCGAAAGCTCATCTACTCACTTCCCGAGTCATGGGACTCAAAGAGGACCGCCATCATCGAAGCCAAGAATTTGAAGACATTGAAGCTTGATGAACTCATGGGGTCACTCCTTACTCATCAAATCATGAAGAAGAATAAAGAAGATGAGAAGAAGAGGGAAGAAATTAGAGCTATGGGAGAGAAGAAAATCAAAGGGCTTGGCATCAATGCAAGTGTCATGGCTCTCAAATCCTCCATTTGTCATCATGTCTACTCAAGTGAAGAGGAGGATGAAGATGAAGAGATAGTTCATCTCTTCAAGAAGTGTGCCCCGTTCATGAAGAAAGCCTTGAGAGAGCTTGAACGAGAACCCAAGAGAAAGGAGAGGGCAAGCACTTCAAGCCATAAGAAGAAGGCACATGTGGCTACTTGGAGTGATGATGACTCCACCGACGATGAACAAGCCAACCTTTGCCTTATGGCCATCGAAGAAGATTCAATGGTAACTTCTAATTCATCTACTTCATGTTCTTATTCTTTTGATGAATTACAAGATGCCTATGATGATTTGGTTTTAAAGTTTAAAAATCACATTTTGAAAAACAATAAATTGATTTCAAAGTTGAATATTCAAAATGATTTGATTTCTAAAACCAAACTTGAACTTGAAGCAAAACTCGAAGAGTTTGAATTAAAATGTTTTGATTTACAAAATTTGCTTCAAAAAGTTCAAGAAGAAAAAGATTTGACTTCCAAAGAACTTGAAAAGAAAAATAATTTTGGAAAATCAAATTTTTATGTAAGACAATCTAGTGCCCCTAGATTTGTAAAAGGAAAATGTTTTAGAAGTGTTTGGGTCCCAAAAGGACTAACCACTTCAATTAAAAAGGATAACATTGAAAAATGGATTCCTAAGGGGACTAAAATTTGTGCTACTAATGTTCATGGATCCAAAGCAATTTGGATACCAAAAATTACTTGATTGTCTTTTGCAAGGTGTGATGGAGATGTTCAACAAGTCAAACATTAAGGGGGAGCTCCATACACACAAGGAAGAACACTTGAAGAAGGAAGGCTTCACATCCTCCCTTGGGTTCAAGTGTTGGTAAAAATTCTAGTTGTTTTTTATTTCATTTGTTTTAATTTCTATTTAATTCAACTAGATGATCATAAATGTTGGACTAACATTTTATTGATGCTTTGAGTAAGGGGGAGCCATTTTAAAACCAAATTCTTATTTTTGTCAATTTTTACCTCTATTGTTATTTTAAACTTAATGTTTTAAATTCTTTTTGATATAACAAAAAGGGGGAGAAATGGTTTGAAAAATTGAATTTTCAAATGAATAAGGGGGAGCTTTACTTGATTTCATATCTTCAATCTCTTATTCACTTTAAAATGACCGATCCCCTTTCAACCACCACAACGGCTACTTTCCCAACGGTCATTTAAAAGTGAACCCGTACCGATACGCCCAAGCTGGCAAGAGCCCAACGGCTAGTTTCTGATGAAGGCCGTATCGGTACGGGTCCAAGCGTATCGATACAGAAGGCTGCAGAACATCATTAATGAAGGGAAATAAAGTCCTCAACGGCTCCAAATCATCCCCCAACGACTAGTAACGGCTATAAACTCATTTGGGAGTATAAAAGGAACCTCCAAGCATCAAGTAAAGGCTAATGCTCATATTGTAAAACAACAAATGATCAAATATTGTCTTAGTGCCTAAATTGTCAATTCTTGTATAGACAAACACTAGTGAGCCAAAATGGTCAAATTTGCTCAAGTGTTTTAGGTTTTGGGTGAGTGCTAAATTGTGCAAACAAATACCTATTAGAGGGATTTAAGTTTGCTTATTGTTTCTTTTTGTAAGAGAGGGTTTCAATCAAGGCTTTGGGTAGAAAGCTTGATTGTGTATAAGGGTTACCTCCTAAGCCTAGAAAAGGGGACGAATCAATAGTGGATTGATTGAGAAATCCTTAGTGGGGAGCTAAGGTAGTGGATGTAGACCTTGGTTAGAAGGTTGAACCACTATAATTCATTGTGTCTATTTACATTCTAGCTTCCACAACTCTTCCACCCAAAAATCCACCTCTCAACCACTTGGTGAGCCTTATCGGATGAACGAATCGAGCCCCTAAAATCTCAACAAAATGTTAAACCCTAAACATTAAATACCTTAACCCTAAACACAAACCCATAAACCTTAAATATTAACATAAACACTAAACACTAACACAAACCTTAAACCTGAAATATTAACATAAACACTAAACACTAACAACAAACCCTAAACATTAAACGCTAACATAAACCTTAAACCCTATATGAGAAATTAAACCCTAAACCCTAAACTCTAACTTAAACCATAAACAATAAATGATAAACCCTAAACCTTAAACCTTATACGATAATCCCTAAACATTAATGTAACCCTGAACTATAAACACTAATCCATAAACACAAAACCCTAAATACTATATCATAAACATAAACTCTAAAACAAAGCCCTAAACCCTAAATGTTAAACCATAAACACTAAATGCTAACATAAACACTAACATAAACCTTAAACCCTAAACTATAAACACTAATATAAATCCTAACCCTAAACCTTAAACACTAATATAAACCCTAAACTATAAACACTAATATAAATCCTAACCCTTAAATACTAATCTCTAAATGCTACCATAAACACTAAATACTAATCTAAACCATAAACCATAAAACCATAAATGTTTCCTAAACCCTAAACACTAACCTAAACATTAAACCATGTTTTGGTTGGAACTTGTTTTTACCATTATCGATGCTTGTTTGTGAATTGTTCATGAAATTTTTAAGAAACTCTACCAAACAGTGTAAAATGAATTGTACAACATCATCCAAACACCGAAAAATGGTTTCTGCAATTAGTTTTTCAACAATTGTAGTTCATTTTCCAGAATTCCGAAAACAGTTTTCAGTGAAACAAACAGACCCTTAGTTCTTTTCTCTTTTCTTGATTTTTTATTTGTATAAATACTATTTCATTATTAGAAAAAAAATAAGAAAAGTTTTACCATTCTTTTACTCTTAATTACCTTTACTGTTCAGCGGTTCACTTCCTCTCCCCTTATCAATTTCCCCAAATCTCTATCGGGATTTCAAATCCCTAATAAGACGGAAATAAATAGAACAATGGTTAAGCTTAAGCAAGCAGAGGCAGAGCAGAAGGAGAGATGAGCGAGACAAGTGAAAAGCTTCACTTTGTTATGGTGCATGGGTTCGGCCACGGAGCCTGGTGCTGGTACAAAATCAAGAGTCTACTGGAAGAATCGGACTACAAGGCCAGCTGTATTGACCTTAAAGGTTCGGGTATGGATGCATCCGATCCCACCACCATTTTCACTTTCCAAGACTATAACAAACCCTTGATTCATCTCCTCTCCAACTTAACTGAGAATGAAAAGGTAAACTTTATGTCCTTTTTAGTGCCTCTATTTATGTCTTGGTACTAAAAATTTAGGTTTAGGATTAAAAGGTTAGGGTTTAAGCTTATAGTTTATTACTCTGGGTTTAGGAATTTGTAGGGTTTAAGGTTTAAAACTTAAAATTTAGGATTAATGTTAAAATTTAATTTTTTTAATTTTAGGTATAGAAAGGAAAACCGAAAATGATAGAAGATTTTGTTAGTAAATTTCACCACCACTACTACACTTACAGGATATGCTTGTGAATTAATTAGTTTGGACAATGGCAGGTGATCCTGGTCGGACACAGTGCTGGAGGTAATAGCTTAACCTATGCCATATAGGGATGTAAAAACAGGTAATCGGATGAGTTTCAGGTCGGGTACTGTCAGGTCGGGTAAAATCGGGTACAGGTCATTTCAGGTCATTTTTTTATTTTGACTCGACTCGGGTCGGGTGCGGGTCCATTTCAGGTCGGGTCCATTTCAGGTCGGGTTCATTTCAGGTCAGGCCAAAACGGGTCGGGTCCGAAGCAGATAATTGACAGGTTAATTCGGGTTCGGATACACTTTAGGTCGGGTCCATTTCAGGTCGGGTCCATTTCAGGTCGGGTCCGTTTCAGGTCAGGTCCATTTCAGGTCGGGTCCATTTCAGGTCGGGTTCATTTCAGGTCGGTTGCATTTCAGGTCGGGTGCATTTCAGGTCGGCTAATTTTAGGTCGGATAATTCAGGTCGGGGTATTTTTAGGATTGAAATTCGTATTGAGTTTGAGTTCGGTACAACCATATAAGTAGTCGATAGACTTTAGGTTGGCCTTCGTCAATCGTCATTGATTTGGAGTTAATTATTTAAAGTAATATCAAATTAAAATTATAAAACATTGGAGTAATTAAAAAATAATGAAAATGCGTCAATTTGGACTGAAAAGGGGTCAATTTGGATTAAAAATAAAGTTTCACGGATTATAATGAACAAAAATGTCAAATTAAAATTATAAAACATTAGACAAATTTAAAAGAAAATAATGAAAAGGGGTCAATTTGGAATAAAAATAAAATTTTGGGACTGTAATGAACAAAAATATCAAATTAAAAGTATAAAAATTAGTGTAATTAAAAAACCAATAAGTAGATCTCAATTTAGAACAAAAATAAAGTTTTAGGGTCTAGAGTGAACAAATTTTCAAATTAAAATTATAAAACATGATGAATTAAAATATATATATATAGGGGTCAATATGGAATTAAAATAAAGTTAATGGACTAGAATGAAAAAAATATCAAATTAAAATAATAAAACATTGGACAAATTAAAAAATAAATGTGAGTCAATTTAGAATAATAAATGTGGACAAATTAAAATAAAGTTAGGAGAAGAAAATACTAAAGCACACATGTATACATACATACTAAAACACATATATATGCATGTATTTAAGTTTTAGTATACATATATATATATATTGTTATAATTATATATATACACTGGAACATACATATTTGTATGTATATATGTATACCCATAAACAATACCCATAAACATCAACACTTAAATCTTATAATCACTAATAATTAGAGTACAAGCCTAATCCCCTAATTCTTAAACTAATCTCATAACCCCAAATAATTAAGTTGACGCATTTATCCCTAAACCTCAAACATGAATATCTAAATCTTACAGATACTATTCACTAATAATTAGAGTACAAGCCTAATCAAATAATCCCTAAACTAATCTCATAGCCCCAAACAATCAACTTGACACACTTACCCTTAAACCCTAAACATAAACTCATAAATCTAACAAACAAAATAAATTGAAACATAAAAAGGACAAATCTAAAAATAAATTAAAACTAAATTATTAATTAGAGCCCAAATCACAAATGAATAAAATTGTTAAACCTAATTACTTACCAAATCTTTATACGAGGACCAAATCAAATTTAAAGCAAACCAAAAAACTTAATAATTAATTAATTTATAAAGCATGACCTAATTAAATAAAATTTAAAGAAACTAAACCAAAAGTTAAGACTAAAAAAATAAAATAAAACCTAAAAAACCTAAACACTAACCATCTAATTAAGGAAGGACCTAAAAATAATTAACCCCTAAATAAAAAAAATTCCACATCCACTCAATTTATTTGATACGGCGGCAAAATCCCCCCCCCCATTTTGTTTGATGGCGGCAAAATTCCCCCCAATTGCCAAAATCCCCCATTTTATTTAATATGGTCCTAAAATTCCCCCCATAATTTTCTATCAATCAAAAAAACTTTCCCCATTAATTCAAAAAAACTTCCCCCTAAACTAAAAAATATTTTTATTATTATTTTAATAGTTATAATTAAATTTTTTAATAAAATATTTTTTAAATTTAATGATCACAATTAATAAATTGACTTAAATTTTAAATAATTTGTTTTAAATTCATCCATCACAATTTATTAATTTAATAAAACTTTTAAATTTTGAATATTTTTATTAAAATAAATTTAAGTATGTTAATTCTTATTAAACTTCACAAATAATTTATATTGAACGAGTTAGTATTAAATTAATTTAATAAATTAATACTTTCCATTTATCAACACTTTAAATTTATCAAATCATAGACTTCTTCAACTATATATTAGGTAAATATCAAGTCAGATCAATATCATTCAGGTTAAAAATAGGTCGGGTTCAAAGGAGGTCGGGTCAATTAACAGGTCGAGTTCAAAACAGGTCGGGTCCAAAACAGGTCGGGTTCAAAACATGTCGGGTAATATCGGATCTCGGGTCAATTCAGTTGGGTAAAATCGGTTATCTGCCAGGTCGGCTTCGGGTTCGGGTTCGTTTCAGTCGGGCGCAGGTCGGGTTTCAGGTCTACAGTAACAGATCCAATTCGGGTTCGGGTCGTTTTCAGTCGGACGCAGGTCGGGTTCGGTCACTACATTAACATGTCGAATTCAGGTTCGGTCAACAACAGTCGGTTACAGATCGGGTTCAAATCATTAAATTTTCAGGTCAAATCAGATTCTGACTCGAGCAAGTTTCAGTCGGATTTTCAAGTCGGGTCAACTTTTTACATCACTAATGCCATACATAAGTTTGCTAAAAAAATTCGTATGGCAATTTACGTCGCTGCTACTATGCTCAAGCATGGGTTCGTCACCCCCCAAAATTATGAAGATGTACTTACATTTCATCTCTTATTCTTGTATAAGAAATAAATTAATAGTAAAAACCTAACATCTTATATATATATATATGGATCAAATTGGAGCATGCAGGGAGATCCAGATTTATCCGTGTATGGCGATGTATGTAAGAAAATATATGGTCTGGGAGCTGAGCAGCCCGCTACCAGCATGATAATAAAGGAGTATCAACGCAAAATTCTTTATCATTTAAGCTCTAAAGAGGTGAGCACTGAGCTCTGGCTTAAGTTGAAATAATTGGTGGTAATAATGACTTGAAATATGATCATCTTCAGGACTCCACTTTGGCGGCGATGCTTGTGCGACCGGGACCTTTGAGGCCATTTGCAGGTCTTGGGTTTACAGAGGGAGCCGGGGCTGACAGCGTGCCGAGAGTCTATATCAAGACATTGCAGGACCGAGTGTTGAAGCCAGAACAACAGGAGGCGATGCTGAAAAGGTGGCCGCCCTCTCTAGTGTTTGCTTTGGAAAGTTATCACAGCCCATTTTTCTCCACGCCAACTCATCTCTTTGCCTTTCTAATCAAAGCGGCGGCTTCCCTCAACGCTCCAACTTAACATTGATCACAAGGTTCGAATCCCTACTAATTTTTACTTGGAGACAAAAACACCTCCAATACCATTATGATTGCAAAATTTTCCACTTAGAATCTTCAGAAATAACCAAGATAGACAAAAATTAAACAGAAAATGAGAGCATTTGGACTTGGAGGCGGCAAATGTGACCATCGGTTTGGGTCATTTCAGGTATGACTATTCGGTTTAAGTTCGGTTTGGATCAGTTTTAGTTTGGGTCTATGGTGATTTTAGTCCGGGTGTCGGGTCAGTTGACTTTCGGTTCTGTTATTTTCGGATCGAGTCATATCGGGTTAATAGGAGATCAGTCGGATTTTCAGGCCGAGTTAGGTTTTTCCACCATGTATATGATTTTATATAGCCTGTATATTTGAATTTTTGGTGTGTTGTGCAACCGTTCACATCCCACATTTCTTTATTTATTTTAATACATTTTATTCATTTCGGGTTGCTTTTAGTTCGGGTCCATTCGGTTCGGTTGAAAATCGTTTCGGATTCATTTTTAGTTCAACTAAAATTTAGGTCAATTTCAATTTAATTTATTTCGTGTTTTAGATCAAATTCGAGTATCGTATTTGAGTCTCATGTCAAATTTGCCGGATGTAATCCGACTGGTGATTAAGAAATCATAAACCGTTCAAATCTTCGATAATAAAAAGAATTTTGGAGGAAGCGTTTATCGTGATGACAAGGAGAGGAAGTTGCATTAAGGTGTTGTCGTGTTGAGTTTAGAAAAAACAAATCTGTTACTTATTTATCTTTTGAAATAAAATTTATTTAGCATTTCTTTTCCAAATCAGCATTTCACTTTGATTTGAATGAGTATAAGTGCCTCTAGAGCCTGTGTAAATCTCGACTACGTCGAGGATTTTTTTAACTGAAAATAAGTAATCCTCGGCAGTTTGAAGGACTATGAGCAATTTGATCCTTGGGAAAACTTGTCTATGAAGGAATTCAGTAATCTGTTCACGACGTTATTTATTTATTTTTTTCCTGTGAGTATTATTTAAATTTTTTTAAAAAAGGAGAATTGTATGATTGATAACAAAAATTCATATAATAAGAAACATTAATACATGTCTCATTAAAAAAAATTCTTTAAATTTAAATAGAGAAAAAAATATAACATATCAATGTTATAAAAAATAACAGTAAAGTACAAAACCAAGAAGATCAAGGCAACAAACATCAAACAACTCGAATAATACACCACACTACAACAAAAATACCATGAAAATCATTCAGGCGAGAAAATACGAAAATCTTCCAAACACGAAATCTCCATTTTAGTCAAGCTGTCGGCAAAGGAATTGTACTCTCTTGGCACGTGCTGAATACACCATCAACACCTTCACATAAGCTTAGAAGAGAATAAGGGGTTTGAATACGACAGAACAACACCGAGGCTTCATTACCCAGTCAAGCGGTTGACTGCTATCACACTCAATAATAAGTTTAAATGACTTAGCCCAAGGAGTTATTATGCATGAGACAACACTGAGATTACTTGGTTATCATGTATAAGAAGTTATCTGAGTATAGGGGTGTTCGAATTTCGATTTTAATCGAATTAATTGATCGAATTAAATTTTTTTGTCAATCGATCAGTTAATGTTATGTATGATCTGTTAACAGTTAAGATTTATTCTTTTAAACTTCGATTATTGATTAATCTAGTTCAAAATTAATTAATTAATTGAATTAACCTAAATTGTTATATAATAACTATTATATATATATATGTACTAAAATTCTAAAAAGTTATAAAATGGTCATTAAATTAATTATTATACATAAAAGTTATTTTTTTAATGGTCTAAAAGTGATTATAAGGTACTATTTGTTCATACGTATTCTTAATTCTTTGACAATGTACACACATCTTGCAAAAAAAGCAATTGAATCCAGATATTCTGGGATGAACATCATCCGTTTTTCTACTGAAACCACTCGTTAGATTCACATAAGAAAGTATATGATTGTATGAATTGGAGAGATAACACCCTTGTCACATCCAAAATAATAGGGCGAGTAGTTTCGGGTAGATGAATCGATTCAAAAAACTTAGGCTTAATACTTAAATAGGTGCCCAAACTATGCTTGTAGATCATTTTTTGTGCCTAAAGTATTTTTAGCTCTAAATAGGTGCTTAAAGTTTCAATTTTGGTCATTTTAGGTGCTTAACCGTTAACTACCGTTATTTTTATTAAAAAATAGTTTTTTGTTTTTTTTATTTATTTTTTAACTTAATTTTTAAAAAAAAACCCTAAAATTCCCAAAACTCACAAAATGGCCCCAAATTCGAAATCCCTAACTTTCTCGGCCGAACCCGCCGCCAATGGTTTCGCCGCCGCCCTCATATCCGCCGCCGGACAACCAAGATCGTTTCTCCAACCACCCATCGCCAGTAAACGGCGGTAAGTGTGTCGATCGGCTTCATAATGTCGAAAGAAGCCAAAATCGCGAAAGGAAGTCATCGGCACACCTACCGTCGGTTATCGACGATGGGTAGTTGGGGAAAATGGTCATAGTGGTCCGGCGACGGTAGTGGTGGCCTCCGGTGAAGTAGTAAACGACAACAACGATGGTAATTAATTTGGGGATTTTGGGGTTTAGATTAGGGATTTGAGATTATTTTGTAAAAATTTAAAACTGTTAATTCTTTTAGAAAATTAAATTTTATTTAAAAATTAATTAAGAGAAATTAAAAATTAAAAACATACCACTTGTCACAATTTAATTGGCTAACGGTTTTTTATTAACGGCTAAACACTTAAAATGACCAAAATTAAACCTTTAGGCACCTATTTAGAGCTAAAAATAGTTTAGGCACCAAAAGTGATCACAAACATAGTTTGAGCACCTATTTGGGTATTAAGCCAAAAACTTAATACGGATAATTTTTGGAATTTACAAAAATTCGCTATGTAGATTATGATTTTATTAAAATGATTCTCTAAAGCGAACTTTAAACTTTAAGAACTTTACAAAAAGGTTTTTAAATAGAGAAAAAGGACCTAATTGAAATGGGTGAAAACTTCATGCTCTTAAAGGGAAAAAAAAACTAATCATCCTAGGAGAAGAAATACCAAATGACAGACAGCCTAGTCTTTTGGGGGTTCTCCATCATTCCCAATTTTTACAAAAGTTCTCTTGTTCTTCTCGTTCAAATCCTCTCAAACCCTAGCCACACTTTTGAAGAAGGCAAGTCGAATCGGTGAGTGTTCTAAGATCGCTGCACCATATGCAGTGCACGATTCCAAGTGTTAAACGGAAGCTTAGGGCAGTGTAAAACACTGTTCTAAGTTCCACGAGTAAGTATTTCTTAACTATTTATTTAATTCGATGAAATGATGCCATGAGTAAGTATGATTTGTAATTAATTGTGTTGTTGATACATGACATGATAAATTATTGATAAAGCACTTGAATTTGAATATTATATGGTTGATGTTGTTAAGCATGCTGCAAGTACTGTGATTACATGAAAAAATGAGAAATTTTGAAACACTCAATTTGATGTAAGTTGAAGAAATGCATTCATAAAATAAAATCAGTGTATGTGCTTAAAAACAATAATTAAAAACAAGCAAAATCTTGATATATGTGTGTGTGTATGTATGTATTGGCTTTGTAGTTTGTACTCTTATTAAACCGTTAGATATAGTTGGCATGTCATAGGATTCATAGTACTCTATTGTTTATTGTACTTTCAGGTTTAGAGACCTTGAGACATGTATTACACGTTAGCTTATGGAGAGATAAGAGAACATACTTTGTTCCCTAGGACATGGCTCGCTAGCTACATGTTGCAATAAGGGAATGGGGCAATAAGCTCCGTTCAATGGGACATGTATGACTCGTTAGTTAATTAAGGCCTAAGGGGTTATTTGGAGAATTCGTGTAGCATATTTATTTCACAAGCACACAAGACTTACTAAGATACTTTTAATTATAGATTCTTATATCATAAATGGTTGTGCATGATGTTAAAAGAGTATGATTTATACATGATTATGAAAAATGATCATGAAAAGAAACATGAAAGCTTGAGTTATTCTAAAGCATGACATCAAATATGATTTATGAGAAAATGATGATCGGTATATAATGCACGGGGATAATCTCTTATTATGCTTTTGTTTAACTTTGGATATTGAGCCTATGTTTGGAGTGTTCTTTGAACATTCACTGAGCCTATGTTAGGATTTTGAACTGTTTTATGTTATTTTGAAATATTCTAGCATGTTGGTACTGATCATGATTGATTTAAATTATGGACTAAAGTTAGTCAAGCATGTTGATTTATGAATGACTTACTGATATGTGTTACATATGTTATGCATGATTTAATTGTATATAAGTTGCCTTTTTACGAGTAAATAAGTCCTATGATGCTATAAATATGATTTTCCATGTTAAATTAATGTTTTTTTATGTTCTACAATTATATAATATGTTGGTTGTATATTCTATGCATGTTAGATACTTAGTTTTAAAAGGCGCAAGGTGAAGGCACACGCCTTTTGTAGGCGAGGCGCACTATCAAAATATTCGACTTCTATAAAAAATTTACTTCAAATATTTTTCTATTTCAGGATCAACTTCTATAAAAATTAAAATTATAGGTTTGTTTAATAGGCAATTTTGCATTAGAAGTCATTTGCTTCTGAATTTCGGGATAACTAATTATAGATTTGCTTCACTTCAAGCATGAAGTACAAACAATGCACAATAAGATCAGTACTAACGTAGCGCATGCCACTGCTCTGTCCTCTAATCCCGCCAGACCAAAATCAAGGGATTAACTAATACCCATACACCTATAAATGTTGGGTACCTACCAATATCAAAGAAAAAAACAATGTCTACCAATAAAATATTGGCTACCAATATTCGGGACTAGACCAAAACAGAGTTTGAAACAGAGGGGAAGATATGAAAAATAAAAAGAGTGAAGAAGGAAGAGATTGAAAACGAAAATAGAGGAGAAGAGATGATAAATTAAAAAAAAAACAGAGAGGTGAATGAAAACAAAAAAAGTAAAATAGAGGAGAAGAGATGGTAAATCACGTTGATTTTTTATTCTTTAAAGAGTTTTTATTAAGGGGTTTTTAACTCTGTGATTTTTTTGAATTAGACAAAAGTTAGCAGTTTCAAAATCGGGCATTGAGTTTCAGTACTCAATGTCCATAATCAAAAATTTGGTTTATTTTAAGTGTATTTATGCATGATTAAACTTATATGACATATAGAGACATGCCAAAATATTAGAATGGGATCATTTGTTTTTGTTAAATCTAATTCATTTGTTATGATTTTTTTAATAAAAAACTCATCAGAAAAGGGGAAAACTTTATTGTGTTCGGTTTTAGTGAATATATATGTTTTCTTTAATCATTTATGGTTTGGTTTGGTTTTGTTGTGATTTTTAAAAACCAAACTGAAATTGAGTTGCTATATTGTTCAATGTTCATATTCCATCTCTTTTGCTGTTGCACGTGCAGTGATACATAGGTGCCTAACATAATGTCATGGTCAAGAATTCCAAGCAGAACTTCTCTCTTGAATTGCTTGAAGAATGGACAAATCTTGTTGCATGAATCAAGGTAATCACCATGTTACCAATATACGACTTTGGGCCTTACAAGTCTTTTTCTTGCACCACTTGGTACTTTTACTTGAAGAAATAAGACACAAGTTTTTCCACAGTGTGTACCATTTGGGTAAAAATTGTGTGTTGATCCAGGTTTCTTCCTGATTCTTTATATCCGAGTTGCAAGTTCTTTAAAGCTTCTTTTGGGTGTGGCAACTATAGTCTGATGCCAAGACGTGAATTTAGCACAAGGCCTCTAACAAAGTCTTTTGATTTCCGTCCTTGTGGGTCTCGATGTTTACCAAGAATACATGCCTTTAGCAGTCAGCGCCACTATGCTTCTCATGCATCCCATGCTTCCACTGAGAAAAACTCCAAAAAGACTCTTTTTTATCTTACAGCATTAGTTTTTGCAATGGTGGGAAGTAGTTACGCTGCTGTCCCATTATACCGCAGATTCTGCCAGGCTACTGGGTATGGTGGTACAGTCCAACGCCGTGAGGTGAAGCTGAGTTTTTTATATTCTTATTCCTATATTTTTACCATTTCATATTTTGTTTCCTTTTTCCTTCTGTCGGTTTTCAACCATAAAATATATTTCTTTTCTTTATAGAGCGTTGAAGAAAAGATTGCTCGGCACGAAAAAGATGGGACAGTGGCAACAAGGTGCGCTTTATAGGCTTTGGATGTAATTTTATGATCATAATGTCCTTCCTGTTAATTTTATTGCAATTCTGTTTCAGTGCTTAGCTCTTGTAGTTGTATAAATTTTGTTGTTAAACCTAGTTCTGGGCTTTGTTTCTACTTGCAACATTCTCAATTATACTCTTTGATTAGTTGTTATCATGATTATCTTTTTTTTAAATGAGATTCTTGCAAGAACGCCATAGAAATGAGTTTCTATGAGATCATTAAGTATTTATTTTAACTACTAGAGCATGAAGTCTTTCCCTCAATAAAAGACAGGTTACTATATTTATTATTTGATGATAGAAAAATATTTAAATGTGTTTCGTTGAGTACGTTGGAGACACAACTTAAATCAATAACGGCCTTAATGTTGTTTCTGAAAGAAAAAAAATTCAAGAGGGGAATCGGATGTTTTGTGAGATAAAAGGTTTCACAAGACTGACTGCGAGGTGTTAGTCCCCTATGATTGTGCACTTGCTTTATATACCCATGTGGCTTCTATACGATTGGTTAACAAATTGGAGTGAGGTGGTGTTGAGGATTATTCATTATTTCACATCAGCGGTCAGCCTGTTTGTTGTATTCAGTTCAATTCAATATAGGCATTTGTAAGAGGTGCTATTATGAAGCAGTTAGACTTTGGTATAGAATCTTTCTTGTTCATCTATCTATTTGTTTGAGAATTTTGCCCTTATCCTTGCAGGGAGATAGTAGTCCAGTTCAATGCTGATGTGGCAGATGGAATGCCCTGGAAATTTGTTCCTACACAAAGAGAGGTTCTTAACATTTTTTATGTTGATTTTGGGCATTGTTAAATGCTTTCTTTTTTCAATTATTTCCTTATTTTTATTTTTCTGCTAGGTGAGAGTCAAGCCTGGAGAAAGTGCCCTTGCTTTTTATACTGCTGAAAATCGAAGTTCGAAACCCATAACTGGCGTCTCTACATATAATGTCACCCCTATGAAGGTATTGATGTGTGTATGCTCTAATGAAAACTGGGCCAATGATTTATTTATTATTTCTAAATTTAAGTTATTGGCATTTGTTTATATATCTTTGTTGATTTCTCATGCATTACTTGGTTGTAAGCCTCTAGGGTTTTTAACTATTTCTTGCTAGCTTTGGTTTCACTTTGTGTTATTTGGGCTTGACTGTGTACTTGCTTTTTCAGTCTTCCTTTGATATTATTGTTCAAATAATTCACTCTTTGTTACTTCCTTTTTACTATTTTCTGGTTTGGATTGAAAAAATTGTCTGCTGAGCTCTGCTATTCATTTATCCTCATTTTCACGGTAGATCCTGTGACGTAAGTATAATCTCTTCTTCTGTTCTCTTTCCCTCTGTCCCTGTCCAAATTTATTTTCTAAATATTAGTGGAATCTGCGTTTAATCTATGCATAACCTCCTATCAAGTATGTTGAATGTTTCCAGTATCTTTCTTTTATGGTAATAATTTTGCTTTTGGGGATTCTAGGTGTCACAATAGGAGAATGTGCAACAGTGTTTTTTATCCTGGTCAAGAACTGGTCTGTTCTACAATCATGATCGAAGTTTGTGATTAAATTCTTCTGTTGCATGGAGTCAAATGTTATGGTAATTGCTGAAATAGGGGGGGGGGGGGGGGGGGGGGGAATCGACATCTTTTAATTATTCTTGCAAGAAAAAAGAAATATTGTGCTTCCTACTTAGGCCTAAAATCTCCATTAGGTAGTCAAAATTCTATTGTTGAGAGATAGCCTCTGAGGCAGGTTAAAGTTCAACTCAGAGCCATGCAATCGTTTTCATATGCTTTTGGTAACAGTTGGTTTCCTTTATTATCCTCTATTTATTTCTATTTGGTTGTTTTTACATGGTTTGGTTATACTATTTTGTAAATTGCCCGACTAAAGAAACAGTACAACGAGCTTATTTAGGAAAGAGGAGGAAATCTTTGTGGTGAAAAATTGATTATGTTGAACTTACTGGTAACATTTATCCTTAAGGTGAGCCTTCGAATTTTGACTTGGTTTCTTGCACTTCTTTTTCCCCTTTCCAGGCTGCAGTTTATTTCAATAAAATACAGTGCTTTTGCTTCGAGGAGCAGCGTCTTCTTCCCGGAGAGCAGATTGACATGCCTGTACGTCTTTTTTTAAGAAAGAAGGTTTACTGTCGTGTAGGCAAAACTCAATTGTGATCTTTATTAACTGTGCTTATTTTGTTGCAGGTTTTCTTCTACATAGATCCCGAGTTTGAAACAGATGCCCGAATGGATGGTATAAACAACCTGATCTTATCCTATACTTTCTTCAAGGTTTCTGAAGAATAAAAGGGGAATATTTTAAATTCATTGGTGAACATAGAATATCATTCACATAGGAATAGAACTGTTGGGGTTCAAGGAATCAAACTCAAAGTTAGGATCCCATTTTTCATTTGTGACGAGAAATAGGACCGGTTTTATTTGTTCTCCTGTATACAGGGAGAAAAGAGGATAAGCAACATTATTTGGTCCACCTAGGATGTAAAAACAGGTAATCGGACGGGTTTCAGGTCGGGTACTGTCAGGTCGGGTAAAATCGGATACAGGTCATTTCAGGTCATTTTTTTGTTTTGACTCGACTCGGGTCGGGTGCGGGTTCATTTCAGGTCGGGTCTATTTCAGGTCGGGTCCATTTCAGGTCGGGTCCATTTCAGGTCGGGTCTATTTCAGGTCGGGTCAAAACGGGTCGGGTCCGAAGCAGGTAATTGACAGGTTAATTCGGGTTCGGATACACTTCAGGTCGGGTCCATTTCAGGTCGGGTCCATTTCAGGTCGGGTCCGTTTCAGGTCGGGTCCATTTCAGGTTGGGTCCATTTCAGGTCGGGTGCATTTCAGGTCGGGTGCATTTCAGGTTGGGTAGTTTCAGGTCGGGTAATTCAGGTCAGGATATTTTCGGAACTGGAATTCGTATTGAGTTTGAGTTCAGTACAACCATATATGTAGTTGATAGACTTTAGGTTGGCCTCCGTCAATCATCATTGATTTTGAGTTAATTATTTAAAGTCATATCAAATTAAAATTATAAAACATTGGAGTAATTTAAAAAAATAATGAAAATGGGTCAAATTGGACTGAAAAGAGGTCAATTTGGATTAAAAATAAACTTTCACAGATTATAATGAACAAAAATATCAAATTAAAATTATAAAACATTAGGCAAATTTAAAAGAAAACAAGGAAAATGGGTCAATTTGGAATAAAAATAAAGTTTTGGGGACTATAATGAACAAAAATGTCAAATTAAAAGTATAAAAATTAGAGTAATTAAAAAAACAATAAGTAGAGGTCAATTTAGAATAAAAATAAAGTTTTAGGGTCTAGAATGAACAAAATTTCAAATTAAAATTATAAAACATGATGAATTAAAATATATACAAGGGTCAATACGGAATTAAAATAAAGTTAAAGGACTAGGATAAAGAAAATATTAAATTAAAATAATAAAACATTAGACAAATTAAAAAAAATGTTGGTCAGTTTTGAATAAAAATAAAGTTTTAGGTCTAGAATGATGAAAATATCAAATTAAAATTATAAAATATTGGACGGATTAAAAAAATAATGAATATGAGTTTAGGGTTCATACATTTATAGGTACATTTACATACATGCATTAGGGTTTAAGGTTTAGGGTAAAATTCATTAAGGGTTTAGGACTCATACATTGATAGCTACATATATACATACATACATTAGGGTTTAAGGTTTAAGGTTTAGACTTTAGGATGTAGTGAAAACTCATTAAGGGTTTAGGGTTCATACATTGATAGATACAAACATATTTACATACATTAGGGTTTAAGGTTTAGAGTTTATGTTTTAAGGGTTTATGTTGTGGATTTAAGGGTTTAGGGTTTAGAATTTTATGAAAACTTCATTAAGTGTTTATGATTTAAGGTTTAGGTTTAGTGTTTAGTGTTTAAGGTTTAGGGAGAAATTCATTAAGGGTTTAGGGCTCATACATTGATAGCTACATATATACATACTTATATATATATTAGGGTTTATGGTTTAATGTTTATGGTTTATGGTTTACGATTAATTGTCTAGAGTTTAAGGTGTAGTGAAAACTCATCAAGGGTTTAGGGTTTATGTATTGATAGATATAAATATACTTATATACTTTAAGATTTAGGGTTTAGAGTTTATGATTTAGGGGTTTATGTTGTGGATTTAAGGGTTTAGGGTTTATGGAAAACTTCATTAAGGGTTTAGGCGTTAGATATTGATAGGTATATACATACATACTTACATACATTAGGGATTAGGATTTAGGGTTTAGTGTTTAGAGTTTAAGGTAAAACTCATCAAGGGTTTAGAGTTCATACATTGATAGATATATACATACTTATATACATTATAGTTTAGAGTTTAGGGTTTAGGGTATATGATTTGATGAATTTAAAGTGTTGATAAATGTAAAATATTAACTATTAATTTTTTAAATCAATTTAAAGTGTTAAATAATATTTCTGTTAAATATACATATATAATCAATTTAATATATATGTAGAAAAAATTGTATTTAAATATTCATTTCACGCTTCTAAGTTTTAAATTTTATTAAATAATTCAATATTCTTAGTACTAACTCATTTAATATAAATTATTTGTGATGTTAATTACTTAAATTTTATTAAATTAATAACTTGTGATGGATGAATTAAAAATAAATTATTTAAAATTTAAATCATTTTATTAATTATGATCATTAAATTAAAATTTTATTTAATTAAAAATTTTAATTAGGGGAGAAGTTAAAAATTAAAAATACTTTAGTTTTTAATTTAAGTGGGAAAGTTAAAAAATAAAAATACTTTAATTTTTCCTTTGGGGAAAGTTTGTAGCCAAATTGGGGGGGGTGAATTTCGGTAAAACAATTGGCGGGGGCGGGGGAATTGATGGGGGGGGGGGAATTTCGGTAAAATAATTGGCGGGGGCGGGGGAATTGATTGGGGGGGGGAGGCGCCAAATTGAATGAATATTGACGGGGGTTTTGAATTGAATTTGTTATTTAAGGGTTAATTACCCTTTAGGCCCTTCCTTAATTAGATGTTTAGAGTTTAGATTATTTAAGTTTTAGGTTTTTTTTAGTGCTAATTTTTGGTATAGTTTCTTTAGATTTAATTAAACATGGTTGAACTAAAAGAAGGATGAGCATGTCACAACTCACATGTGTCCTCAATTTTTTGGTCTAATAACAATTTAGGTCTATATAAGTATAATTATTAGATAAACTATGTATTGTCCCTAAATTTTGAGTTTGAATACTTATTAAGTCCTTGTAATTTTGAAATTCAATATTTTAATTCCACCAAATGTTCAATATTGATTTCACCTTTGTATTGAAATAAAGTATTTTATGTGAGATAAACTATGTCTTTGCTATAAGATCTGAGAGCTAATATTATTACAAACAAACTTCTTGTATTTTATCAGTTCAGGTCAACAACAGGTCGGGTCACTTAACAGGTCGGGTTTAAAACAGGTCGGGTTCAAAACAGGTCGGGTCCATTTCAGGTCGGGTCCATTTCAGGTCGGGTCCGTTTCAGGTCGGGTCCATTTCAGGTCGGGTTCATTTCAGGTCGGGTAAAATCGGATATCGGGTCAATTCAGTCGGGTAAATTCGGTTATCTGCCAGGTCGGCTTCGGGTTCGGGTTCTTTTCAGTCGGACGCAGGTCGGGTTTCAGGTCCACAGTAACAGGTCCAATTCGGGTTCGGGTCGTTTTCAATCGGACGCAGATCGGGTTCGGTTACTACAGTAACATGTCAAATTCAGGTTCGGGTCAACAACAGTCGGTTACAGATCGGGTTCGGGTCATCAAATCTTCGGGTCAAATCAGGTTCTGACTCGAGCAGGTTTCAGTCGGGTTTTCAAGTCGTGTCAGCTTTTTACATCCCTAGGTCCACCAGCCTGAACCCTTTCCAATGCTGAAGGTTTGATTATTGGTTTAATATTTGAATAAGGGTTTCGACTCTCTATTATACGGAGTGGTTAGCCTGCTGTGAACTTATAATGTCTTAATGAATAAAAGCAGCATTTTTGTTTCCACTCTCTTTTACCAAGAGCAATAAAGCTTTTGTATAAAATAGATTGAAGGAAGACTTGAGTGGGGAAGTATGATGATGAGGTGGAATGAAAATGGGTTAGTAACTTACTAGGGATTAAATTGATAGAATATTAAAATGATGAGGGCTAATTTTTTAGAATTAAGATCAAATTAAAATAATGAGTAAAAGTTTATTGCTAATTTTTTTATTATGTTAATTTTATTAGCTGTCTCATATTTTACTGTTAAATTTATAACGGAGCATGGCCAATTAAATACTTTTTTTTGACTCTAGTAATCATTTTATAACTTTTTATAATTGAGATATTGATCCATAATAAAAAGATTGCGTACATATTTTACCCTAAAATAAAATGACATAACATAAGAGCATATTATGGTTTTAGAATTTCCGAAAAGTTCTAATTTAGGAATGGCAGATTTTGGTTATCCATAATCGGATTAAATTTGATCCAATAAAATTAAGGGTTTTATTTTGATGCACAAGCTATATAATTTTTTTTTTACACAATCCTTTTATAAAATTTAAAATCTAAATCACAAACCCTAGCAACCTAAAACCTAAACCCTAAGCCCTAAACCCTAAACTCTAAATTTTAACCATAAACCTTAAATTATATACCCTACATACTAAACCCCTAAACCCTAACATAAAACCCTAAACCCTAAACCCTAAAATTAAAGGGCTTGTGTAAACTAATATTTACACAGCTTGTGCATCAAAGTATTTTCCTAAAATTAAATGTATTATATAAAAATATAATATATATAATCATAAATATACCGAGTTAGGTCGGATAATTTATCTCTAAACCTGAACTCGACTCATTCTTTTTTTAAAACTCGTATCATTTCGAATCCAAATTTTTTCTTAAAATAACCTGCTCCTCGATGAGACCGGATAATTTTACCATCTTATATGTCTAATCCATCGTACATTTTTTGATCGAATAATCCACCGTACAATACTCGTACGTCCTCGTATTTATCCATAAATAAAGAAATAAATAAAAAGCGACCGACTTTTTCTTGTCGTATCCCTTTCGCCATATCTTTTTTACACGTCACTTCCCCTCTCCTCCACACAAACTAATGGGGGAAAAAAGAACTCTCTTTTACCATAGAACACAGCCGCCACGAATCTCCGATGAACAACCCGACCCGATCCACCCCCGCCATGGAATTCAGCAGACCTTCCCGCTTCCGCCACCCTAAATCCCAATCAACTGACATATTCCTCGGCATCTATCCCCACGCGCCTCCATCTGACCACCCTTCTTCCTCTTCCGCCGTCGGGGAAGAGCTCAATGAAGATGACATCTTCTTCTCCGACAATAACCCCGATGGTTCCAACTCCTCCGGCGGCCTCCATAATTCTCTCCAGCAAACAACCTCTCTGTCCTCCGAAAACTTTGGAATCCTAGCCGCCATACGGGACTCGGCCCGCCCGAGCTCCCACTTCTTTCAAAAACCCTCAATTTCGTCGTCAGCATCGTCTTCCTCCTCCGCTATTTCAGCAACTTCCTCCGCTTCTCGTTTAATCCCTTCGATTCCGAAACCGCCACAAGAACGAGTCCCGATCATCGCGTCCCCTTCTTCTTCTTCTTTAGGAATTTATCATCAATCGGCGCCGGTTAACGTGCCTATTCTGGCAAAAACGATGAGGAGAAACAGAGAGTTGGACGATGATTTGGAGTTGGATGTGGAGGAAGAAGGGGAAATGTTGCCGCCGCATGAGATTGTAGCGAGGAGCTTAGCAGCGCAGTCCCCTATGTTGGCTTGCTCGGTGCTGGAAGGCGTGGGAAGAACCCTAAAAGGAAGGGATCTTAGAAAAGTAAGGAATGCTGTTTGGAGACAAACTGGATTTCTTGATTAATTGTTGAAGGTATTCTGATTTTCTGTTTTTAGTGTTGTGATTATTGACTGTTGGATGTGGAATGTGGAAAGCTATTAATGAAATCAAAATCTATTGCTTTATGCATCATTTATGTAATCATTAAGTATAGAAAACAGCATGAGCATTTAGAATGCTTGAATGCAGTGAGGTATTTCTGAAGAATGCTTGAATTTCGGCTTGTATTGTTCATATGTTGCTAGTGTGCATAGTTCTGCATTGTCTTGGTTGGCTTTGTTGTTTAAGTGCTTATTCGGATCGAGTTCAATAGTTAAATGATGGTCTATTTGGTGTCAATGCGAATAAGAAGGCAGGGTCTTATTACTGTCTAATAAGGCAAAACTATATAGTTGGTGGATAAGCTGTTCAAGTCATCAATTATATACTGTAAAAGCCTTGCTGAAACTGATACATATGTCTCTGAGACCACATCTGAATTGAACTCCTTAGGTCGTAATCTCGGCGCCGACACTTGAGAAAGAATCGGTGATCTACCGAAGCTTTTGGATTTTAGAGGACTGGATCATATTTTAGATATACGCTGATGTAGGTACAGGTGTGTTCGAGACCTGTTATAGATGTGTTGATTGTTAGGCACTAATTGAATTCCTATAGTCCTAACTATGGTAGCAAAGTAGATCTATGGGAACTTCTGAAACTTAGAGGATGTGAATCTATTATTTCTAAAGCTTTTTCAAAGTTTGAAAGAGTTCTCATTCTTGCACTTCCCGTACAAAGCAAGCTGCTTTCCTTTGCTTCAATCACTATACTTTTAGGGAAATTATCCTCAGTCTGTTGTGAATTCAAGATTCTTTTGAAGAAAATTAGTCGCAAATATCATATATAATATCTAGTACCAACAACCGGCTTGAATAACAATTTTATAAAATATTAAAAAACATCAAAATAATCACTAAGTTGGAACAATCACACTAAAAGCCTCGAATGTACATTGTTTCAACTTCGTTGTCATCAATTATTTCATCAAATGAATAAAAATCGTTTTGTATGCCAGTCTGCAAGATTTTAAAGAAAGAGATTATTTGTCAAAAAATTATTTTTTTACAATGCTTTGAGTCTGAATAACAAGATGATGGCAGCAGTTTACGAACAATTTCATAATAAACACTACATGCCTATCTCAAAAGATATGGGCCATGTGATATTTTTTTAAAATAGGCTTTTAAAATATTTTATAATAAGATAAAATTATAAAATGCGGTATTAATTAAAAATTTAACATTCAAAACACTAATTAAAAAGTTGGAAATTTTTTTAACTTTTAGAAGATGAATATCACTACTTAGTAATTGAATATAAAGTAATTAAAAAATATTGAAATTAGAATGGACATAAATAAGAAAATTTTACCCTTTAAAACACCATAAATTTGGTGATTTTTTTAAGAAAATTAATTACAATTAAAATTTTGAAATAATAAAAGAGAAAATTATATTTTTTAAGAAAATAATTTTTTAAGGATAGGAGATTTTTTTAAAGTGTGAAATTTTAAAATTTGGACCCTGTAATGTGTCACATACTACATTTATGAATTATGCTATCCTTGTGAATGGACGAACCTGAAACTACAATATGGTATCATATCACCCAAAGATAAATGGAGCCGTATATGTACGTATTCATTCTTTTCATATCAATATCATGAAATCATAATTCGTGTATATGCATACGATGGATAATTGTAGAATGTGTTTTTCATTCAACATTTATCATTTACAGTCATATACTCAGACGATCTAATATAAAAATAAATTATATAGAAATCAATCATAATTCAAACATGATTATCATAGTCATAAACCAAACAAATAGTACTAGTCGAGAGACACGCTTTTAACAAAACTATATTTTTTTCTACTCAACAGTCCAACGCTAAATGTACAACTTTTTTATAAATAAAAAATATATCCCGTTAAATTCAAATTCTTTAACCCAAACTCCTTCAAGTGTTTCCAGCTCTTTGTACTTATTTACTTTTCCGTTCACAAATTCTCTATAACGTAGAGAGGGAACTTGTGTACAACAACGTATAATGTATCCTACTCCTACATGAGTGGTTTAAAGATTTATAAGACCTTGTGTAATTTAATAAAATGAGACCTTTAGTTTATAATATATATATATATATATATATATATATATATATATATTTCAAATAAAATTTTTTAATAAAAAATGTTGAATTATTCTCTTAAGCAACATAAAAATAACTTATACAAACATCTCAAAGTTTAACATTTCTACTTAAAAATTATTGTTATTCTTGCATATTTTGAAGCAAAATCATCTACAATACTTTTGATATCAACTTCTTTCAAAAAATCAGTCTCGATTGCCATCAAAACAAGTCTATTTAGTCTTTCTTGTGACATAGTTGTCAATAAATATGAGTTCACAAATTTCATTTAAAAAGCTTCTTTTTACGGAAGCAACAATAATAGTATTAGTCAATAAAACTCTATATACAATTGTCGCATTTGAGAAACAATTAAAACGTTTTAAAATTTTAATAAATTCATTGCTCATATTTTTTTCTTGAGTAAAAGCTCTCTTAGTAATTTCAACTCAACAAATAATTCATTTCCATCAACATCAGTTAACACATCTCTCTTAAAATTATTTTTAAAATTATTGCAATAAGATTTGAGATTAACGTTATACAATAAATGTAATCTATCATAATGAAACAAGAAGCCATCAATTATGTATCATATTTGAAAAAATTTCACTGTCAATCAAAAAATATGTAATTACAAACCAAAAATTGAAAGTTTATTTTTAAGCAAAATTGCACGCATACACACAAGCATTTAAAAATGAGAAAGTAAGGAACCATCTTATTAATCTTTTAATTACCACCATATATACTGACATACATCTTATCCATCTTATTAATTTTTTAAAATATTTAATTTTTTAAATCGAGATTTGCTGGTAATTTTTTTAAAAATAATTTATTTCGGGGCTCTTTTTTTTTCGGGGGCCATATGCGGTCGCATATCTCGCACATGCCCAAAACCACTCCTAATCTTACATAAAGCTTTGTTTGATACTAAAAAATTATACCTATATTATTTTATAATCACACCAGCATATTAAAAAAAATATTTCAAACATATATATATATATATATATATATATATATATATATATATATATATATATATATATATACAATTTAAGTTTGAGTTAGTTCAACTTCGAATAGTAGCTATATAAATGCGAGGATGGAAAAATTATATTATGGGTAATTCTCACCACGTCATCCATGAGACCAACCAATGGAAACCACCCACCTCACCATGATTTTTTCATGTCATTTTTTCAATCAATGAATCTTCACTAAAGTTTTTCCATATCATTTTAAAAACTGTTTTTTGAGAAGTTATTCTATTATTAAATTAATGATATGGAAAAAATGATGAAGTGTGTGATTTTTAGTGGTTAGTCCCATGAATGACGTGGTGGGAATCACCCAAGATATAATTTCTCGCGAGGATGGGTGCCATACCACGTGTCCAACATAAGTTAATGAGGTAAGCATATAACAGAGAAAATTTTTAAAATATATGAAAATTAGAAAATTTAAGACAATATATGAAAATAAAAATTTCCAGATGATTGAGCATGCGAGGCGACTTGGTGATCAGAGATGTTCACCTGCTTCACTTCTTTCCCTATAAATTTTGAGTTTAAGAACTCTCAAAAGCGTTGTCTTTACTTAAATTTTTCCCCTCCCCTCTATAATAGAATTTAAAAAAAAAATCCAAAGGATATGACGACCTCTAACACCCTTCATTTCATCCCTTCACACAATACAAAGTTCTTAATCTCATTTCATTGTCCAAATTTAACATTACAACAAATCAGGAAGATTAAAAAATGATATATGAAAACAAAGGAAAACCACCCCTGATTAAATTAAACAGAAAAATTCATCACTGTTTCTGAAATATTACACAACACCAACACCATTGATAACCTTGAGAATCCATGCAAGCATGCATGGTTGGATGAGGAAATCTTGATTTGCCCATTCTTGAAAACCACAATGCCGCAGCATCACGGGGTCTGCACATTCGAATCTTTTGACTTGTTCTCCTCGGAAGACGGCCGGTTCTCCGAGTCTGATTGCCGGACTTCTTCGATCATTCTTACAACTTCATCCATGTTTGGTCGCATGTCTGGTACCTTTGCCACACACGCCATCGCTATTTGTAACATCTGCACCATTTCTTCTTCGATGTTTTGGAACCTCATTAACTCAACATCAAACACCTCGGCTGTCCATTCCTCCCTCACCACAGATTGTACCCACCTTGGAAGATCAACCATGTCATCCCTTCTAGGTGATTGTAGTGGTGCTTTCCCAGTCAGCATCTCTAGGAGCAAGACACCAAAGCTGTAGACATCTGATTTATGTGAATGCTTACGGGTTTCCATCACCTCAGGAGCACGATACCCGACTGTCCGGGATGGAGTTGCAGTGACATTCATAAGTGGGGTCAAACCCAAATCAGAGATGCATCCCTCGTGATCTCGACCGAGGAGAACATTCGAGGACTTGATATTTCCATGAGTGAACTTTGGACCACCCATAGAATGGATGTGGAAAATTCCTCTGGCAACTCCAAGGGAGATTTTTACTCTGGTTTCCCAGTCTAATGAGCTTCTTCCACCTCCCCTGTCTCCTGTTATCGAAATGCTTGAATTAATTACATGCATCTTTTCAACAGGCTTAATTACATTAGAAATTGTTTAAAACTCACAAGGAAGAAAAGAAAATACGTACCATGCAAAAGTGTTGATAAGCTACCGCCTAGTATGTAGTCATAAACTAAGAGCTTCTCATCCTTGGAGTAATAATAAGCACGGAGTGGAACAACATTCGGGTGCTGCCCGACCCTTCCTATAATCTCCATCTGCTGCTCGAAATCCTTCTTCCCCACAACTACTTCCTTCAACCTTTTGACTACCACCGTTGTCGATTCCTCCAAAACAGCCTTGTATGCTGTGCCATAGCTACCCTTTCCCAAAACTTCAGCTGAAGCCCTTAATAAATCCTCAAGGTCGAAATTATAAGAACATCCTTCAAAGAAAACTAGCTTGTTCTTCTCAGGTTCTTGCACCCCGCTCCCGAACTCTTCTTTCGGCTTCTCACTCCTGCCACCGCCAGATGCCTTCCCTTTTAATATACCAGTTCCACCATTATCTTTTTTCTTCAGACAGCAGCATAAGATGATTAAGGCTAAAAGAAATAGCACTACGGACCCTCCAACTGCAATGGCGATGATAACTCCCAAGCTCAGCTTCCTTTTGGAGCTATGTTTTTTAGGAAGCATTGGTGGGGGTGGAGAATGAGAAGGAGATGGTGACGGAGAGCAGGCTTGTAGAGGAGGACCACACAATAGTGAGTTTCCTACAAAGGAGGAATTAGGAAATCTTTGGAGAGATGATGGGATCGAACCGCTAAGCTGGTTATAGCTTAAATTCAAAAGCTTGAGCCTAGTGAGGTTAAGATTAGGTATGGATCCAGAGATATTGTTGTTCTGAAAGTTCAATCGAGTGAGCAATGTTAAGTTTTGTATTGTTTGTGGAATGTTGCCTGTAAAAGAATTGAATGAAAGGTCCAATACATTGAGTTGGAGGGAAAAGGAAGCAGGAAGATCACCAGTGAAGTTATTATGTTGAAGGTAGAGGTATTGGAGTGATGGAAGAGTTGTGATATCCGAAGGAAGATTACCATTAAAGCGATTAGATCTAAGGCTGAGAGTCCTGAGGGAACTTAATTTACCAAGAGTGTTTGACGGGATACGGCCTATAAATCCAACCCCAGGGAGCCTGAGGGTGGACACACTAGAATTATCATGTGAGCAAGTGACGCCAATCCAGGACGTGCATATTGGGTTGGTTGAGCTCCAGTTAAGATTTCTACGGTGAGGGACAGCAGCAAGAAATTCAAGGAGGGCTTGCTTATCGGAGTTGAGATCAGCGATTACTAGAGGCATAAAAATAGTTATGACGACGAGGGAAGAAAACAATGAACTCATGCAGAACTCCATTGGTTGTTGTTTGGCACAAGGAATATGACAATGATTATGGTTATGTAAATGCAATATCGGTAGTCCCAACTGATTTCCTGTTCCAAAGAAAAGACCAGAGAACACATATGATGAAGAACTCAAATCAGTGTTTATGGAAAAGAATGCTATGCTACACCGACTACACCATTCGGTTGCAAGAATGAAAGTACAAAACACAACACAAGCTCAGAAACAAAGAGCTAAGATTATATCAGATGACCTATTAATTATCTGGCAGAAACCAACACAAAGGAATGGGAACTAGTAAACAAATAATATAATCATTGAAAAGGCAAAACACATCCAAGAAGAAAGTAAATAAATATTGCCTGGTCACAAGAAACAACCAACTTATCCCACAAGAAAATTGACATTTTCTTGATGTCTTTTAACAGTACAAGTCATACCATTTCATTTTGCTAATAATATTTGCTGCTTTTTTTTTCAAGTAAGAAGGTATCTTCCAATGCATAAACCTGAGAGATAAGACTAGGACAAGGTCCCCCTAAAAGGAGAAGAAATACATTTGGATTAAAAATGTCTGTTATACTATTAGCTTAAACTTACTAAAGGGCCTTGAAGGAAAGTGAAAAATTAAAATTCAGAGCTAAGTGAAAAGGGGTTCTATAAACAGCAAGGGCCAACATAAGTGCATTTCCATTAACGAGCTGCAAGAGAAGAATATACTTGGGAGAAAGAAAAGGTAGACCCTTCCAGCACTAGAAATAAAAGAGGTTTTTTTACAGATAATTTGTGATAACTAGAGACTGCAATTTCATAAGAGTTCAAAGCTTTTCTATTTAAAGTAACAGTCTTTTCTTTTCTTTTTTCTTTTAAGAAAAGGGAATATTCAAAATTTTAGAGAGGTTGAGGTGGAAGAGGGTAGAGTAGTTAAACCACCAAAGCTGCATTGTGCAAGAAAAGAGAAAATGAAAGGTACATTTCCTCAGAAACACCCCCTCCCCCCAAAAAAGTTATTTTTAACGAAAAATGAAAACTTAGAGAGTATATAAGAAACCCACAAATTGTTGAATTACCAGTTACTAAATAAATTTGAGCTGATGTTAAAAAAACACTAGAACATTCGAGGGACTGCACAGATCTACAAGCTTGATAACGAGGAAAAAAAACAAATATGAAAAGAAAAAAACTAAAAAGAAATGTGAATTACAGAAGAAGAGAGAGAAGAATAAAACCTGGGGAAACAGCATCCAAATCCAAATGAGGACATAGGATTTCAGGGTTGAAAGGAAATAGCCCCAGCAGTCAGCAGCATTTGTATTTGAAAAAAAAAGAACCAAAAACAAGATTTCAACTTCAGATCCGAAATTTGGTGAAACTAAAATGAGCAACAAGCCGCAAACTCCAACTCAAGAGTGAAACTGGCTGAGACTCAAGCAGCAGCTGCATCAGTTACAAATGAAGTGGGTGCTCATTGAAACAGGAGACTGCATTTATGAGTTGAAAAAAAGAAAGAAGGGAGTCATGGTTGGTTTGTGTTGGCTGAACTTGGTGGTCTCTAAAAATACAATATTTGTACAAATAGAATACTTATACAAGTAGTTTTGGATCTGAAGGAAAAGAATAAACTGGAAGTTCAAAGTAAACCAGACCAGACCAAACTAAACCTTGTGTCAGTTTTAATGTTTAGTTTGGTAATTGGTATTGAAAGAGAGAGAAGTGATGCTAAGCTGAGGTTAGGCTACTTTACTCTCTTGAGCTGAAAATGCTTTTGTAAGTAAAGGTCAAGTTTTTCCTTGTTCCTACACAACCCACTCCTTATATTGCTCTACTATTACCATTTACCACTCTACCACTACACTCACTCCTTTCTCAACCACTCATTCACTCTTTCCAAGTCCAACCCACACTCTGGCCCTGAATGGAAATTCACTCCTAACTCTACCTGCCTCCCGGGTTTTTTTTTAATATTTTAGTGCGATTATATGATAACATTTATTTTTTATTCTTAATTTTTTGAAAACGTGCACGGTTCCAACGTGCATACTATATGTTGCTCAAATCCGGATCACATAAGAGGAACAACTTCACCCTTTACCACTGATTTTACAATGGGTTCTGCCTCACCATTTTTATGCAATGTGGATGAAACATTAACCAATGTGGCCTCTCTCATTTTTTACCAAACAACATTAATCAATGTAACATACATCTTAAGTTGTGAGCGTTCATGTCTCCACAAGTAACTGACATAGATCATTGTAATGAAGTAGACTGTAGTAACATAAGATATAAATAGTCATTGGTTCGAGTCGGAGTGATATTCATGTAAAGTCCTCTCGATAATAATGATTTCATAATTCGAATTTAACTCAAATATATGGTAACAAATGGAGACAGTTATAGTTATAAATGAAAAATAAATCTATATTAGTATCTCATCTCATGGGTAGAGAAACATGTGAAGAGATAAAACTATACTCATTTTTTTGGTAATTTATACTATAAAACTACACTATACCTAGCTGTACCAGTATTATGTATCTTTCACAATGCTAAACCATAAAAAAAAAAAGTGAATCCAGCCCAGACATATATATGATGCCAACTGCTTCAATGAATGCTACTGACATACATATATATCTTATTAATTATTAAAACACGTCTATATATGCAACATTCTTTTGTTAATACTATATTCTACACCTGATTGTTTTATCGACTCTACCAGCATGTATTTCCTGATATAATATAAGATTAAGGAATTATTAAATTACGAAAGCAACATGTCAATAATAGCTGTGCTCTGCTGAATGCTTATCACACTGGCTAGACTAGAAGGTGAATATGGTAAAAGATCATATGGATGCATGTGATGTGGTGGGGTTTTTTATTTAAGAGTAAATTGCGTAAATCATCATTGAACTTTACTCTCAAACTTATTTTGGTCATTAAAGTTTTAAAACGTTCAATTTATTCACTGAGGTTTAGACATTTAACGTTCTTGGTCACTCATCCGTTCAATTTTTGAAGACGTTCGGCGAACGAAGGAATTTCTCCAATATTCAAATGGTGGAAAACTTCACCGTTACGAGAGAAGCAAAATACTTAGAAATAGACTCCATCTGACAGCGGAGCAGGGAGATCGACGAGAGAGAAACATTAATGTTTTTGGTCAATTCATGAACTTCAGAGCATTTTCTGAGAAAATGGAGGTTGAGTTTAGACTCGTGGGCCGAGACAAAATGACTAGTAAAATTTGGAACTGATCGACCATCATCTATGATTGTTTGAGGTTTAAGAGTGACAAAAGCGCCCAACGCCTAAATTTTAGTGACAAAAAGTTCAATGGCTAAATTTCAGTGAGTCAATTGAACGTTTTAAAATTTCAACGACTAAAATATGTTTAAGAGTAAAGTTCAATGATGATTTATGTAATTTACCTTTTATTTAACTTGTGTTATTATTATAGGTGCTTATCGAGCGAGTAGATCACAAGTTGAGTAGTGCTCGATAAAAAATATTGTTGCTCGTCTCGTTGCTTGTTAAGCTCGCCAAAATTTTTACCTTGTTTTTTTAAAATATAAGTAAAATCTAATGATACTATTAGAGCTTAATATAAACATAGAAATTCAAGAAAAAAAATGCGAGGTCTGAGGAGATAAATAAACAACATGCCATGATCAAGTTGGAGATGAAGTTGATATTTGAGTGTAAAACTCTTTATTTTCTCAACAATCTTCAATGAACAACAAAAGAGAGAATGCTTTAAGAATTTCATAGTTTTAACTTTTAATCTTATTTTTTTTAGGAAGTGAAAACTGAAGACTTTCTCCTTATTATTCTTTTACACATAAAGTAATAATAAAAGAAAAATGAATTTTTTTTAATAAAAAAAGAAAGACTCATTATTATAATTGAATTTCTTATTAATATAAATTAACTTTTTTAATTCTCGGAAATACAAAACGTTTTGGAAATTTAATTATAAAAAGACTTTATAAAAAAAGTAACGAGTTGCTCACAAACTTATTGAGTCGAGTTGAGCCTTGTTCGATTTGACTCGTTAAGATCTCAAGTCGAATTTAATTTTAAATCGAGTCAATTCAAATTAAACATTAACCGAGACGAGCTCGAATTGTTTGCGAGCTGCTCAAATCATTAAGCATCTATAGTTATTATTATATTATGGAATAAAAAGATGTAAAGTTATAGTGACTTTTGTTTAAGGGAATTGCCTCTGGATGACACGTTATATTTATATTTTAAATTCAATTCAACTGTCGTTGGTCCCTCCATCTCAACCACTACTAATTTAATTCATTCAGATTCTTCTTCGGTTCTAACCATGCAAAGTGGACAAATATGTACGTTTAGACTTAATTTCATGCCTTAATAGAGTATAAGATCCTCCTCCCATAACAACAAAACAAAAGACAAGATGTTATGAATATTTAAGTTTTATATATTAATCCATATATTGAATTATTATTTGGTATATGTTTTTAGAGACAATATATATTTTACAAGTGATTTAAGATGATAACAAATAAACAAAAATTAACTTTTAAATAAATTTAAGGATATTTGTTATAATATTGTTTGTGAAATTATTTTTCATTAATGGTATATTGAATAATAATATGTGTGATTATTATCGGGTACATTAATAATTATTTTTTTCAACAAGCAAAGTTTAAGATTATGGAGAAATTATATTATGGGTCATTCATGCCACGTCATTCATGCGACCAACCAATAAAAATCGATTTATAGTAAATATGAGTGAAGATTCACTTGGTAAAAATATGACATGAAAAAAATAATAAGATAAGTGATTTTTATTGATTAGTCCTATAGATAACGTGACCTATGATACAATTTCTCAATATTGTGACAAATGTTTCATTTTTTACTCTTAACTTTTAAATTTACTTTGACTAGACTTGCCATGATTCCACCATAAGAATAAATGGTTTATTATATCTACTATGTGGGTAAAAAATATTTTATGTAAAAAATATTAAAAAAATGAGTAATTTGGCTGAATATTTTCTTTTAAGAATTTATTGAGGAAAATATCTCTTTCTAGATAACATTTAAAAACAATACCCTCATTCTAGACGAGGGTATTTTTCCCAAAAAAAATATTAAGCTAAATTAACCTATAAAAATTGATAAATAGTCACAAATTGGGGATAATTTGGTTGAATGTTCCCTTTTGAAAATTTATTGGGAAAAATATCTCCTTTAAATAATATTTAAAAATATATCCCCATTCAGACCATATAGGGCGAAGACGTTGCATTTTGCAAAACGCAAAGTTGAAAGTTGCATTTTACAAAACACGACGTTAAAATTTGCGTTTTACAAAACGCGACTTCAGTGTTGATTGGATAGGTAAGAGAAAAAAATTAATTTGTCAAATTTTTAATTTGCGTTTTGTAAAACACAACTTTTAACAAAACGCGACGACTTCGCCTTACGTGACCTAAATAGAAGTTTTTTTTCAAGTGTTATCTAGAGGGAGTATTTTTCTCAATAAATTCTCAAAAAGGAATATTCAGTCAAATCACCCAAAAATTGAGTGATAAACGTTTTGTATATAAATCTATTAATTTTGTGTTTGGTTTTCTAATAATAAATTTTAATTGTCAACAACCTCTAGAGTAAATAGTTAAAAAATAATTTCTAAGTTAACTTCTCCTCTTTAGTAGGAGCAAATTTTCTCTTCTCTTTACTTCTAATTAAAAATTACTTAAATAAAAAGTTATATAAAAATATAAAAAATCTGAACTTTTATATTAATTATTTAAAAAAATGATTTTATCAATTAAATTGATATTCAACTAAATATTATGTTTATTTTTTGTTTGATTATGCAACGCATGAATCCGTCACTAAAGATGAAGGGCCAAATCATTGTGAACAACCCTCAGATTTGTTACAGACAGTAACAGACTACCTTAAATATTGAAAGAAATAAAAGATACCCTTGTTCATTGTTCTTTTAAATGTTTTTTCCCTCATTTTTATTCTATGATTAATTCACACATATGAAGGTCGAGGATATTGACCTTTCAAATTTTCAAAAAATTAATCTTTGCATTCTTTGAAAATTTTAAAAATATCATTAGAGAATCTTAAATATACGAAACCTTTTAATTTTTTTATAACAAATTTATCATTAATATATATGTATATTATTTATATGGGGATAATTATTTGATACACGGTGGAAACTTTTAGTTTATACAAATGCTTTAATTTTAAGATTTATAGACACAGTTTAAGGTGTAAGGTTTAGGTATTTAGACCTAGTAGTTTAGAATTTAGAGACCGTGAATAAAATTTAATTTTTAAAATTAGAATTTAGAATTTATAGATCTAAATTAATCAGGATAAAACCCTCGAAAACTGGGAGAGCAACTAAAAAAAGACTCACCATCACAAAATTTATTGTTAAAAGTTTGTATTAGCATATATCTATATAGATATATTATAACATTTTTAAAAATTTCTTTAACATTCATTAAAGTTGAGTATCAAAATCTATCACTGATTGAATTATTATTTTTTAATTCAACTGTGTTAGAGGAATTAAAATACTAATTTGTCGTTATAGTGATTTAAATTGAGTCATGAGAAGTAATCTCTTTTTATTAAATTTAAATGTTTTCAACGTCAGTGCACAATATAATTATTAATCTATAAAATATAGACAATTAATCATTTTAAAAAATTATAAATTCAAGTGAGGATAAATAGTGAATGGATATATACAATGATGAGATTGCAAAAAGTGAAGAAAAAGTTTATTGAAATTGATTTGAATTTTTTTATTTGCAGAATAAACTTTTTTTCTGCAATCAAGTCTAGTTACTTTTTAACTATTATTTGATTATATACATATTTTTTTTTGTAAATTAAAAAGTTAAATTGGAGAAGTGAAGAAAAAACTTGACAATGATTAAAGCAGGAAGTGGATTTGGAATGTGAGATGCAACCTCAAATGTTAGACTTTTTAATAATATTTTAAGTTATTCTTTCATAATTTTTGACAAGTTTCAAAATTTTGTCTTTTATAACATTTTAGGGGTGGTTTTAAAAATAAAATCAAGTTTTAAAAATTATTTTTATAAGTTCTAAAATTTGTAAAAAAAATTATGAAAAACAATTTAAAATGTTATAAAAAAAATTAATATTTTAAATTTAAACAAAATTTGAAATTTATCATTTTTAATTGTACCTAAACTTGCCGCGGCCTAAACTCACCTAAAATTTGGGCGGTCAATGGAATTGAACCTTCTAAATGATGAGTCCACTTATTAGGTAATTTAAGGGTGACGGTTTTCTCTGCCACCGTAAAAGTAGTTAGCATTAAATAGGCAGCAACATTTTGCGAGTTAACATGAGAATAAATTATTTTTAAAGTTAATTGTAACACACGTTTTAAAATTATAATCTTTATTTTAAATTAGTTTCTAAACTTTTAAACATTTCAATTTCATCCTCAAATTATAATTTTTATTTTAGATTGGACCCTAAACTGTTAAGCATTCCAGTTTTATCCTCAAACTATGACTCTCGTTTTAAATTGACCCTCAAACTTTTTTATACGCTATCATTTTATCCTCAAAATATCAGTATACATTAATCATACTTTATGTTAATAAAACCGTTATAAAAATTGTTAATTGTCGTGAAACACCGATGTGTATTATGTAATAATAAGATGTGGTATAAACGGTAATTTGAGGTTGAAATTAGAGCGTTCAAAAATGTTTGATGACCAATTTAGAATGAGAGCCATAGTTTGAGGATGAAAATGGAACGCTCAAAAGTTTGGAGACCAATTTAGAATGAAGGTCATAATTTGAGGATAAAATTGAAATATTTAAAAATTTGGGGATCAATTTAAAATGAGTGTTATAATTTGGGGACATGTAGTGTAATTAACACTATTAAAAGTATTATTTGATTTTTTTATCATTTTTTTATAAAAACCACTAAATTTTTATTAAATCTATAGAAAAATCAGAATTACAATGCAAAGAAGAAGAATATTTGGATTTAACAACCCAAAAACAAAGAAAAATGAAAACTTCTATGGAGATAAGCATATCAACAAATTTAGCAGTCTTCTGAATTTCCTTGTCTCTGTCCAAACGAGACGCATAAAGAAGGAAGGAGTGGTGCGCGATCCAAGCTATCAAGCAAAAAGTACCGCTACTCAGGACTGATTTTATCGGCAAACAACCATCAACGGAGTGGGGATATAACTTTCCAAGTGACCACCGACAAAACATAAATCAGAGACTAGCGTCGATTTGAATCTCTGTGCGAACAACAATCGCGCTAGGGTATGCTGAAACATGCCACAAAGACAGATGAATCAAACCACAAAACAAAAACAAAGACATTGTAACGCCCCGGGTTTAGGGCTCGAGGGATAACCGAGTTTGGTTAAATCGGTTCAGGTTATATTAGTTGGGAGAAAACATTTTTTATTGAACACTAAATTTTTTTAAAGAATAAAGGCAAAAAGGAAAATTTGAAATTTAAAAATTTAGGGAAAAAGGGTTTTCAAAAATATGATCATCTTCTTCTTCCTCATTTCACGTCGTTTTCTCAAAACACTATTGTTACTATTCCAATGGAGCAAGCTCCTCACCCACACAAGTTTTCAAGGTAATTTATCCCTTGTTTTGATTTTTCCTTCCTTAAACTTATTATTGAAAGAATTTTCCTTAAAACTCATTCTTTAAATTTGTCCCAAAATGTTTTGAGTTAAAAAAGAGAAAAATGAAGGGATTTTTCATTTGGGTAGTTTGATGCCATGTTTCAGGGTGTTTTAATCTTGTTTTGGTGTTCCCAAAATGTTAAAGATAGTGGCTAAATGTAGGGAAACTCAAAATTAGTAAAAATGAGGGGGTTTTGGAGTTGAAAATGTGGGCTTTTGGGTTGTTCTTGTGAGAAACCTTGGGCTGCTGCTTTGTAGACCTTGAGTAAGTGTTTTGGATGTTGAAGGATGTAGTTTTGATGATAAATTTGTTGGGTTTTGGCTGCTAGTTGATTTGGGACGTGTAGAACTAATGTTTTGATATAATAATTGAAAAATGTTTTGAACTAATTTGAAAAGAATTTAAAACTTGTGTTAAGTCCAAACAACTTGAAATTATGTTTGAAATATTTTAAAAGGTTTTTGGAAAAGATTTTTCATGTTTTAAACAGCCAAACTTGTATTTTCATGTAACCAGTATCGATACGGTTGGACCCGTACCGATACCATTTTGCCTCAGTTTGGCCACTGTCAAAACCCATATCGATACGAGGGTTTAGTGTATCGATACGGATCGGGGTCGTTTCGATACGCCAGATAAGCGTACCGATCCCATTTCAACTACCCCAACGGCTATTTCCCAACGACTATTCAAATATGGACCCGTACCGATACGCCCTCAAGCGTATCGATACGCCTATGCTGGCAAGAGCCCAACGGCTAGTTCCTATGAATGTCGTATCGATACTATTCCATGTGTATCGATACTGGTAGCTACAGAACAGCATTTATGAAGGGAAATAAAGTCCTCAACGGCTCCAATTCATCCCCAACGGTCCTAAACGGCTATAAACTCAATTGGGAGTATAAAAGGGACCTCCAAGCATCAAGAGAAAAAAAATGCTCATATTGTCAAACATCAAATGATCAAGAAATTGTCTTAGTGCTTAATTTGTCATTTCTTGTATAGACAAACACTAGTGAGCCAAAATTGTCAAATTTGCTCAAGTGTTTTAGGTTTTGGGTGAGTGCTTCATTGTGCAAACAAATACCTATTAGAGGGTTTAAGTTTGCTTTTATTTATTTCTTTGTAAAAGAGGGTTTTGATCAAGGCTTTGGGTAGAAGCTTGATCGGTTGTAAGGGTTTCCTCCTAATCCTAGAAAAGGGGACGAATCAATTAGTGGATTGATTGAGAAATCCTTAGTGGGAAGATAAGGTAGTGGATGTAGATGCTTGTTAGAAGGCCGAACCACTATAAATCATTGTGTCTTTTTACATTCTAGCTTCCACAACCCTTCCACCCAAAAATCCACCTCTCCACCACTTGGTGAGCAATATTGGTTGATCGAATCGAGCTCCACACAACTCAACAATTGGTATCAGAGCTTGGCTCAATCGAAGAGGATTAACATCCTATTGAGAAGATCCGGCAAGCTCGATCACTTCTTCATCAACCGGCTCAAATGGCACAATCAATCGACAAACCGCCTTTCTTTGACGGAACCCACTACGCCCATTGGAAGACAAAGATAAAGTTCTTCATCAAATCAAAAGATTACAAGCTATGGGATGTAGTTGAAGATGGTCCGTTCGTACCTCAAAGAAGTAAAGCGGAGTGGAGTGCCGACGATCGCAAGAAGATGGAGCTAAATTGCAAAGCCTTGCACATTTTATTTTGTGCATTTGGTCCATCCATCTATGAGAAGATGTCTTCTTGTGAGAGTGCCAAGGAGGTATGGGACAAGCTTGAAGTCACATACGAGGGGACAAATGAAGTCAAGGAGACCAAGATTGGGCTCCTAACCTTGGAGTATGAGAACTTCAAAATGGATCCGGAAGAGAACATCGAGAAGATGTTTGATAGGTTCTCCACCATCACCAATGGTCTTAAAGGTTTTGGAGAAGCCATCCCGGAAGAAAAGCTTGTTCGAAAGCTCATCTACTCACTTCCCGAGTCTTGGGACTCAAAGAGGACCGCCATCATCGAAGCCAAAAATTTGAAGACTTTGAAGCTTGATGAACTCATGGGGTCACTCCTTACTCATCAAATCATGAAGAAGAACAAGGAGGATGAGAAGAATAGGGAAGAAATTAGAGCTATGGGAGAGAAGAAAATTAAAGGGCTTGGCATCAATGCAAGTGCCATGGCTCTCAAATCCTCCACTTGCCATCATGTCTACACAAGTGAAGAGGAGGATGAAGATGAAGAGATAGTTCATCTCTTCAAGAAGTGTGCCCCGTTCATGAAGAAAGCCTTGAGAGAGCTTGAACAAGAACCTAAAAGAAAGGAGAGGGCAAGCACTTCTAGCCATAAGAAGAAGGCATATGTGGCTACTTGGAGTGATGAAGACTTCACCGACGATGAACAAGCCAACCTTTGCCTTATGGCCATCGAAGAAGATTCAAGGGTAACCTCTAATTCATCTACTTCATGTTCTTATTCCTTTGATGAATTACAAGATGCCTATGATGATTTGGTTTTAGATTTTAGAAGCCACATTTTGATAAACAATAAATTGATTTCAAAGTTAAAAATTCAAAATGATTTGCTTTCTAAAACCAAACTTGAACTTGAAGCAAAACTTGAAGAGTTTGAATTAAAATGTCTTGATTTACAAAAATTGCTTCAAAAAGTTCAAGGAGAAAAAGATTTGATTTCCAATGAGCTTGAAAAGAAAAACAATTTTGGAAAATCAAATTTTTATGTGAGACAATCTAGTGCCCCTAGATTTATTAAAGGAAAATGTTTTAGAAGTGTTTGGGTCCCAAAAGGACTAACCACTTCAATTAAAAAGGATGACATTGAAAAATGGATTCCTAAGGGGACTAAAATTTGTGCTACTAATGTTCATGGATCCAAAGCAATTTGGATACCAAAAATTACTTGATTGTCTATTGCTAGGTGTGATGGAGATGTTCAACAAGTCAAACATTGAGGGGGAGCTCCATGCACACAAGGAAGAACACTTGGAGAAGGAAGGCTTCACATCCTCCCTTTGGTTCAAGTGTTGGTAAAAATTCTAGTTGTTTTTGTTTTCATTTGTCTATTTTAGTTTAAATTCAACTAGATGATCATATATGTTGGACTAACATTTTTGATGATGCTTTGAGTAAGAGGGAGCCATTTTAAAACCAAAATTTGTATTTTTGTAAAATTTTACCTCTATTGTTATTTTGAACTTAATGTTTAAATTCTTTTTGATATAACAAAAAGGGGGAGAAATGGTTTGAAAAATTGAATTTTCAAATGAATAAGGGGGAGCTTTATCTGATTTACATTCTTAATTCTCTTATCTGATCTTAATTCTCTTATTCACATTTTCAAAGTTAAAGGGGGAGAATCCCAAACAAATTTTCAAGTTAGTTTTATTATATCAAAAAGGGGGAGATTGTAGAACTAATGTTTTGATATAATAATTGAAAAATGTTTTGGACTAATTTGAAAAGAATTTAAAACTTGTGTTAAGTCCAAACAACTTGAAATTATGTTTGAAATATTTTAAAAGGTTTTTGGCAAAGATTTTTCATGTTTTAAACAGCCAAACTTGTATTTTCACGTAACCAGTATCGATACGGTTGGACCCGTACCGATACCATTTTGCCTCAGTTTGGCCACTGTCAAAACCCGTATCGATACGAGGGTTTAGTGTATCGATACGGATCGGGGTCGTTTCGATACGCCAGGTAAGCGTACCGATCCCATTTCAACTACCCCAACGGCTATTTCCCAACGGCTATTCAAATATGGACCCGTACCGATACGCCCTCAAGCGTATCGATACGCCTATGCTGGTAAGAGCCCAACGGCTAGTTCCTATGAATGTCGTATCGATACTGTTCCACATGTATCGATACTGGTAGCTGCAGAACAGCATTTATGAAGGGAAATAAAGTCCTCAACGGCTCCAATTCATCCCCAACGGTCCTAAACGGCTATAAACTCAATTGAGAGTATAAAAGGGACCTCCAAGCATCAAGAGAAAAAAAATGCTCATATTGTCAAACATCAAATGATCAAGAAATTGTCTTAGTGCTTAATTTGTCATTTCTTGTATAGATAAACACTAGTGAGCCAAAATTGTCAAATTTGCTCAAGTGTTTTAGGTTTTGGGTGAGTGCTTCATTGTGCAAACAAATACCTATTAGAGGGTTTAAGTTTGCTTTTATTTATCTCTTTGTAAAAGAGGGTTTTGATCAAGGCTTTGGGTAGAAGCTTGATCGGTTGTAAGGGTTTCCTCCTAATCCTAGAAAAGGGGACGAATCAATTAGTGGATTGATTGAGAAATCCTTAGTGGGAAGCTAAGGTAGTGGATGTAGGTGCTTGTTAGAAGGCCGAACCACTATAAATCATTGTGTCTTTTTACATTCTAGCTTCCACAACCCTTCCACCCAAAAATCCACCTCTCCACCACTTGGTGAGCAATATTGGTTGATCGAATCGAGCTCAACGCAACTCAACATGACATTTTGATGGTGTTTTCGGGTGTGAATCGATTTGTTTTTGATGATGAATGATGAGTTTTTATGTTGCTGCAAGTTTTGGGGTTTGTTTTGGGCCTAATGCATCATTTTTGAATTGGCTAGAAACAAAGGAATCAAGTTCGGGTTCTTTGGACGCGAGATCGGGTAGTTCGGAGGCTTGAATCGGTGTTTCGGCTATCGTTTGAGTTCTATCAGTGAGTGAATTTTTTTTTGAGAGTTTAGGTTGAGCTTTAAAGGTCAACCTAAGCTCGAGAGTAAGTATTTAAAGTATACGTTTTAATTTTTTTAAAAATTCTTTACCTTAATCTTGTTTTGCATGGTTGAAATGAGATGAGATGAATGTGTGTAATTGATTTATGAGTGTGATATTCTATGATGGCTTTTATGATGTTTCAGTATTGGCAAATATGAGGGTCTTACCGAGTATAATTGGTCCACCATAGGATTAGAGTGCACTTGTAAAATTCGTGTATGACCCTAGTGATGTAAGATGCCATTAGGGAGAAGTACGGTGATGTAAGATGCTACCGAAAGCTTTTTTGTTAGACTTCGGTGATGTAAGATGCCATCGCGAGTCTTATTGTTCTTATAGATTAGGTGATGTAAGATGCTATCGAGTCCAATTTTTGTATCCGAGTAATGTAACCATAATTGCCATAATACTCTTGTGTTGAAAGGTTGAATGTTATCTTGGTAAATGTTGAGAATTATGCCATGTTGTTATATGTTGTTGCATTGCTTGATGTAAGATGTCAAGCATATGTTAAATTGTTGATAATCGTGTTGATGGATTACCATGCTTGTGGTTTTGTTTTCAAATCTTAGATGGTTTTGCTAAAAATGCACTGTTGTTGTGGTTTTGAGCACCACTCATTAAGCTTTTATACTTACGTGCTCCTTTACAACAATGCAGATCGTTAATGATCCGGGAAGCAAAGGAAGGCGAAAGAAAAGCTTCGGTGATCGTAGCTTAAGCTCAAGTATGAATTTTAAGTTGTAATAATAATTTAACAATGGGAATACTTGTTTATTGGTTAGGGAGATGGTTGTAAACTCTCATGTGTTTGACCATGTTTGCTACATGTTTTAAATGTCGGATCTATGCTATGTTGAGGCTTGTTATAGCTTTTAGTTATATGCCTTGTGTTTTGGCTTGTTGATGTTTTTGAGTTAAAGTGTCCTTATGAGCTTATAAGTTTGAGATTCATGTTTGTGTGTATGCATGTTTGAAGCCTGTTTTGAGGGTGTTTTGCCTCTAGATTGTTTTGCCTAATATGTTGCCATGTGGTTTGTGATCTTTCGGGGTAAGTTTGGGAATGCCAAAATGCATTTTTGTGCCAATATGTGCCCAAGCGTTTCGAAACAGCTAGTGTGATTTTGAAATGGTCAGGTTTTGGGGGCACCCGTATCGAAACGGGGTGATGTCGTTTCGGTACGTTTCGCCTCTAGAGACTCCCGTTTCGAAATCATGAGTTGTCGTTTCAGTACGTTTTGCCACTAGAAGCTCCCGTTTCGAAACCAGGAGGAGACGTTATGGAACAACCTAGTTTTGCTTTTTGCTGAGAGCCTGCGTTTCGAAACGGGCAACCCTTGTTTCGAAACACAGGCAGTTAAAATGGTTAAAATGCATCTTTAAAGGTTTTCAAATGTTACGTCTTAGTCCCTAATGCTTGTACGCTTCCTAAGTGAGTTTAAATGTCTTGCTTGTTTTGGTCTTGCTTTGTGTGCTTGAAATATGACTAACAAACTATTTGGTAAGGTTTAAATTACCTTATTGCCCCTGTTTGGTGTGGTTTTGCAAAATGGTCCTTCGTGACTGTTTGGCTCTAATTGGACATCTGATTGATGTCCGATTGAGACGTTGTTCTTCCGTTGTAACCCTTAACACCATAGGACCGTAAAATTGCATTTAGACAAGATAAATTTTAATCTAGGGTTGTTAATCGGAGGGAAATTCTCGAATTTTTCTCCGGTTATCCCCGTGTGACTCTCCCGATTCGGTCTTGCGACTAGACCGGGTCGAGGGGTTACAGACATGTCACAAGGACAAAGGAAAAAACGTGTCACAAGGACAAAAAAATAAATTATTATTAAAAACAAGAAAACTAATAGATCCGGTGGTCGACAACCAATACTAAAATTGATTGCTGACCACCGATCAAAGGGATTGATCAAAGTAGAGAACGGCTAGAGTTAAAGGAATTTTGGTAGTGGAGAGCATCTAGGGTTTGGAAAAATCCACAAAGTCATTCATTCCATTTTTTAATCATTCTATTCAAGTATATGATAACATCTCTGTATAATTTTACATATGAATAAATTCACATACACTTACAAACTAAGTTGTTTGAACTTAGATAGTAAAATACGCTATCATTTACTACTAGGTGTAATACCACTCCTTATATTCTATTATTTGATTATTTTTTCATATAATAGTATATGTTCAAAGTTAGTATAATTGTTTTGCTTTTAATACAATTTAGTTGTTCTTAGGGTAAAAAATAATGGCAAGAACACTAGAACAAAATGATGATGTAGAAATGTTAGATCATATTTTACTGGAAAAGATGAGATGTATGTTAAGTAATTCTTTTTTGCCTTTACCCCTGTGGATGCTTGCTTTAAAACTGCAACATCTTTATTAAACAAGGTTCCTGATAAAGTAGTTCCAAAGACACATTTTTGAACTATGGATGAGAAGAAAACCTAGTTCAAGGCACATGCAAGTTTGGTATTATCTTACGGAAATAAAATTTTCTTATCCACGTGAAAAGCAATTAAAATTTAGAATGATTAATGGTTTTTACCCACAAAATTTTATTATCCTAACCACGGTACAAGAAGTATCAATAAAGATATGGTAGTATAAAAATTTATTAATTGGTCATGTTTATCTTGTCTCATCCTATATGAATTTGTATATCGATATTTATCTTAAGAATGTAATTATTTTTACGTAATAAAAAAACATAGCAATGTAAACAAGTTTGTGCATTAGTGATATCTAAAATATTGTTAGTGAAAATTACATTTGTTTGTATTTGATGACGTAAAATCATTGTGTCACTAAAGGTTAACAATGATAACCTACTTATCCCTTATTATTGGCGTTTGATGACAGCCACTACAAAATTAACCACCGATAAGGATAGGCTATGTAGATGAATAAAATACAACGTTACTGATATTAGAAAATCAATAGCACTTGGGGGCCTTTCCAGATTTCGTCTCCTATTCATAATCCTAACGAGTTTTAGGCACGTTTACAAGAAACGGGTAGAAAATTTCAAACTAAATCCAGAATTTTGGGTACTAGTAGAAACCTAATATCCTTTTCATATCTAGTAAAGAAAAACCATCTCCCACATTTCTCATCAAATTTTAGGTAGAAAATATCACCATTGTCGACCTTCAGATAGCAGGCGTTACCACCGACTTCTCTCGTATGACACCAAATCACCATCGGCAGTTTAAGTGGTAAAAGAAATTTCAGCACCACATCGATCAGGGGCTTAACTACGGAAACACAACAGAGCCATCGAGCCGATAATGTCCAACAATGAGGAACACTATTTTTATTCTTTGCCAAAATTTCATCAAGGGACCAAAAGATTACAAAACTAGCATATAGCTAGTAAAGCAAGGAACCCATGTTCAATGCAAGGGCACACCAAAAATAACACCTGAAGGGTGCCATTGATAATACAAACAATAACACCATATCGTATGGTATTTTACTATTGGTATCTAAGTTCAGATGCTTCAGTTTGATGCATCGTAACTGTACAATAAATCAGACACAACAGTTTTACCCCAACATTGAAAGAGAAGAGAACATACATAACTTCACCTCCATCTTGCTAGGACGGGCACGAACGAGTAGCAATGGTGCTACTTTTGAAATACAAAATTTGTATGATTATTTAAGTGTTGTTGTGATCCGGTTTCCTTATACGCGACTATATTTTAAGTTTCAGGCCTCAACTTCCACTGGCTTGTCTAAGGCATCGATGGAACTATTTTGCTGTGTCCACAGCTGTGCATATCTTCCTGCTTTCGCCAAGAGAATGTCATGTGAGCCCTGTTCAATAACCTTGCCACTCTCCAGAACTATTATCTGAAAAAAAAAGTAAAAAAAAATTACTTGGAACGCTGGTTGAAAGTGAGAATATTCGAGGAACCAAGTCAGATCAAGTACTTGCAGTGTTCTACACAACCCAAGTATCTCAACTGTGTCCGAGTAACACAAGGCTTCATAATTTCAGTGAAAACCAATGTGTTTGTTTCTCTGATGATGAAAGCAAATTATTTTGAAATAAGCAAAAAGCAAAGCACCCAGAACTAGATGATTTTCGGGCTGAATAGGTAGTAAAAGATAATAAGGAGCAAGGACAGTTTTTACAGATGCTGCCAAATTTTAAATTTGTGCGTAATCTGAAATTGCTGAAACTATTTATATGGTTTGCTACAGTTTACCTACTACTATATACCTTTTGTGTGTAAATTTTTGAACTACTACTCAACATAGTTGCCACAGAATCTTGTCCACTGGGCACGAATAGCGAAAGCACAAGGAGGAAAATAACCCTGGTTTAGAGGCTAATGGTATATCCTCAATCACCTTGTAAGAATTTCTCAAATGTTTTAGCCCAAGGAGAGAAGGCAAATAACCTTATTTTTAGTAATATACCTATTCAGAATAATTTATTTTAGCAAGTATTTTATAGCAATTAAAAGTTCTTAATTTTAGTTTCTTATTTTACAAGAATAAATTTCCATGTAACCTCTGTTTAAGAAAACGATTGGAAGTAATAAAAGACAAATGTAGACAAGCTCTTCCTCTAGAAAAACTACAAATACCTTTATGGGCAAGACATATGGGACGTGGGCCACAAGAAGTCAAAGGTTTCGATGACGGAAAGGAAGACAAATAACCTTGTTTTAGAAGTATTCCTAATTAGAATAACTTATTTCAGCAAGTATTTTATTGCAATTAAAAGTCTTTAATTTTAGTTTCTTTTACAATAATTTCTATGTAATCTCTTCCTAACGTGTGTGAGGCTAAGAATTTCCTACTACAAGTTCCGTATATTATTCATCACATGTTCTTCTCGAGGAAGGAATTGCAACAAGGGAAAAACTTCATCAATCGAAGAAAATTTTCCCGAGGATCACCTATGACGTGATCCACAACTCATAAACTTAACACGTAGATACCAATTTCAAAACAACACATGCATGGCACAGAATTTTCATAGACATCCATACCTGATCGCACTGCATTGCTGTTGTAAGCCTGTGAGCAATGAAGATCGAAGTCCTATTATTCGCTATTGACTTCAATGCATTCAATATCTCTGCTTCAGTCGTACTGTCAAGAGCACTAGTAGCTTCATCACACAACCTGTGAATAGAAATGAACAGAAAATCATGCTCTGTATACAACAAACAAAATATGCTTTCCTTGGGGGGGACTATAAATTTCAACTGAGCATGGAAGGACATCATCTTATTTACCTTCGTTGGCCCAAATCAATTCACATAAATAATAAACTCAAAATAAGGAAATCAAACACAATAAACCAGTAATACACCAAATACAACAATAAAGAGTGGTTAAGATATGCAAACACAACATGTTACATCAAGAAGGAATGCTTACAAAATGGCTGGAGCTTTCAGGAATGCACGAGCAAGAGCTACGCGTTGTTTCTCACCACCACTTAACTGGCAACAAAAGTCACCTAATTAGTTAGAATATCTAGAGAATACCAAAAGGCAATTTATAGAAATGACCTTTTTCCCATTAGAGTTCATTGGACTGGATTTTATCATCAGCATTGATTTATTGAATAGTGCATTTGATAGTTCAAATAAAAATCATAACATCGAAGAAGCCTTAATCAGGCATAAGACCATTCTTATGATTCAAACAATCATGAATAGAGCCTCTTACCTTAAGCCCTCGTTCCCCAACAACAGTCGAATATTTTTCAGGGAAGTTCATGATAGTGTCGTGAATAGCAGCCCGTTTAGCAGCATCATAAACCTATATGGAAACAAGAGCGAGACTGTAACATTATAAATAAAAAATAAACCAAACAATCAATGCAGTGAAATATGACACTAACCTCTTCTTTTGTCGCTGACAGACGACCATAATGTATATTGTGAAATATTGTATCATTGAACAGTACCTGCCCATAGAGCACAACTGGTGTTCCTCATTGGTTTATGCATAGATAAGCAAGTAAAATATACAGAATTGCCTGGTGAACTAACTGTATCTTGTGGCACAACACCAATAGACTGTCGAAGACTATCCAATGTTGCATCTCTTATGTCTTGCCCATCAATCCTGATCTGTACAGAGAACTGGCCAGTGAGTCAAATGGTAAAAAGGGATGATAAATTTCTGGTCTTGAATGAAATGGCATCAGCATGCAAAAAATATAGCTTTCCCAATGAGTAACAATACGGAGTTTATATATGATTCAAAATTGTATACTTCATTATGAAGATTGTTAAGATAAGACCATCAACTTGAGAATTAAAGATAACCAAAACCAGAAGCATGCATTGGTGAATTATAGTATAACTGAAAAAAGCACTTGTTATTACACTTCCTGAATGAGCATCAAAGAACCTGAAGAGCAATCGAAGAATGGTTGACTTGCCTGAAAGTAAATTTAAAATTGATTAAATCAAATGGTTAAATATAATACAAAATAAGAGCTTCGACAACAAAAACACAATTAGCTAAAAGTCTTTAAACATGGTTGATGGAATAACCAACTGATAATCAAAATTAACGGCAAGTAGGAAAAAGAAAAAAACTTTTGCTTGAAATTATGAACCACCATGGCACCATCTCAGCAAGGCATTTCCAACTTAACATTTGAAGCTCCACACGCTTTCCATACACCCGAAGCAGAAATAGTTTTCTCTAAGTCATGCATGTAATGCTCTAGTCTTGGGAGTTTGAGCATTCAACAGGTGAGACAATCATAACATTAGAACAGACATGGATTTAAGGGAAAAGAAAAAGGTTGAAAATTGGTCCATAGTGTTAAATCCTAGATGGATATCAAACTTAGAATCAATCGACAATAGGTTATGTTACCAAGTTACCCAATCTAATATATGTGAGATTTCTTTTATCATCACTCTAATACTCATCCACAGGACCACAATGGACCTATCAGGTGGCATGAATTAAAGAAAAAAGGTGTTACTTCTCTAATACCATGTTAAAGGTAGAGAATTGAAGAAAAAGTTAAGTCTACCAATATGGTAGTCTCCTATGTATTTATATTGAAATTTGAAACATTAAGTACAAAGGACTTAATATACCCTTAACCTACATACTTCACACACCAAATGCAAATACCAAGTATGAGTTTCCATATGAAGCCTTACCACTTCCACTAGTTCCTACAATAGCCACACTTTTCCCAGCTGGTACAATAAAAGATATCCCATCCAGAATCTTTCTTTCTGCCAGGTAACTATTACAATAAAAAAAGATGGTTAAACAAATTTAGTAGACACTAATCCGTGCACAATGTTAAACTAAACTGATAAATGAAGAAAAAAATAACACTGAGAAACTAAGCACATATGGTTAGTCAAACCTCAATAACTTTTCTTAACAATTGAAGTTCATGAATTTTGTTTAGATTACAACCATTATGTATAAATATATGATTGATTAAATTAACAAGTAATGATGAACTAAAGTGATTTGGTTCATTTAATCCAAATGAATTTAAGATACTACATTACTTTCCAACATGTTAAGAAATCGGATGGGGTCACACATGATAGAACGTGACCAGTGCAAGATTAACTTGAATAATTAAAGTTGAGAACTTGACGGTTATATAAATTAAAGTCTAAGAAGAATAGTTAATGGTGAAAGTCATACATAAAAAAAGGCCAGGTTAACCTCCCCTATAAAAGGAAGGCTATGGCACCCCTATTTAATATATTGACTCATCATTTTATTTAGGCTTTAGTTGACATGAAAGACAAAAAGACATGAGAATGAGAGGTTTGCTAATCTAGCAATTAAGCTACAAAATTGGAAAGTGGTTATGAATCTTAACCATTTAATTAACAAATTTTCTGTTTTCATTCCTTTCAACCCTTCACACCAAGCAAAACCTTAATGTTTGCCAATTCTTGAGAGAAAACTAGAGGGCAATTTGAATAACACTACTACCATAGTATTTTGACAAGCTTCCTCTCATCATTGTAGAAGGTTTTTTCTTTCTTGTTGGTATGGATGGACTTGGTCACTAGAAGCTGAATACTTCATGAACAACACAATTTGTTGCAATCTTCTAGAACAAGAGTTGTATAATCGTACAACTTATCAACGTGATCCAATCATTAGGAAATTTTTAAATTTTTAAATATGCTGTTTTTTAATCTCTGACTATATTTATAACCATCTCCCAATACAGTACATAGTTTATTTTTCAATTCTACCCCATAAATTGTTAACAATAATTTTATCCATATATAGCAAAATAGTAAAACAACATAATGACTGGTCTTCTCCTTTCTCTTTTTATGTTAGAAATATCTAGACAAGAAATCTAGTATCTCTCCATTTCCCTTATTTTCCTTTCATAGCCCCTTTCTCATTCAAGGATAGTGTCACGAACTTATTCTCTCCAAACTATCCGTGCGGCGTTAGCACTACCGACTTAATGCTAACAAGCCTTGATTCCCACACACAACGCAATAGCTAGAAAGGAACACAAGAGAAGGCAAGAGAACTTACACGAAAGGAACTTGTATTAGCTTGAGAAATGAAGTTTACAAAAGAGCTTTACAAGAATGCTTTGATAGCTCAACTCTTGAGTGAGTGGGAATCAAGGCTTGTTAGCATTTAGTCGGGAGTGCTAACGCCGCACGGATAGTTTAGAGAGAATAAGTCCGTGACAATTGATATCAGAGCGTGTTCGATACGTCGGGACATAGCTAAAACCGGCAAGAACCAAGTGATAAGCTCATCTGACACGGAGGTCATGCATGAGCAACGAGGGCGAGGAGATGGTCGATCCTAAAGTGACAAGGCAAAGGGCCAATTCCAAGGATGTGATCTCTAGCTTGGAGTCACGCTTGACTAATGTTGAGGAAAGCATTGGGGGCATGGGTGCTCAAGTGGACGACCTTCAAAATCGAGTAGAAGGCCTTGAGGCGAAGTATGCCGAGATCCACAAGGCCATAAGGGCAATGATAGTGAAGCTAGAGGAGACACTGCACGCGGAGATGGGGCAAATCCGCAATCTTCTCTTGGGAGAGCTCTCGAAGGTTTGTGATTCTTGCCAACAAGAGCTTCACAACATGCGTGCCAAGCTTAAGGAATTACAAAGCGACCTTGCATTGTGCAAGCGCGCCATGGTCGTGGGGTCTAGCACTATGAATGAAGCTACGAGGGTCAAGGAGCCCAAACCCAAAACCTTTGCGGGGTCAAGCGATGCGAAAGAAGTGGATAACTTCTTATATGGCTTAGAGCAATATCTTGGAGTCGTTAGCCTTGTGGATGAGGCTTCCAAGATTCAAACGACAGCTCTTTACCTTACCGACACCACCATGCACTCTTGGACATTGAGAAAGGTACGCGCACATCTCTACCTTCAATGATTTTAAGAATGAGCTCAAACGGCAATTCTATCCGAGAATGCCGAAGACGAAGCAAGAGCACGCTTGCGTCGACTTAAACAAACAGACAGCATCCGCGACTATGTCAAGAAATTCACTAGTTTGGTGCTAGAGATCCCCGATCTCTCTGACAAGGACTCACTCTTTAACTTTGTCGATGGACTCCAACAATGGGCAAAGAGTGAGGTAAGGCGTCAAGGGGTACAAAACATAGCCGATGTCATTGTCGTGGTCGAGAGTCTCATCGACTACTCTAGCCACAAGAAGACCACCACCAAGCCGAAGGATGATAAAGACGATCATGCTGAAAGTGGGGGAGAGGAGTCATCGCGTCGCGTGGGAAAGTCTTGTTAGCATTGTGTCGGGAGTACTAACGCCGCACAGATTATCGGGAGAAAGATAAGTCCATGACAATAGGATAATATCTGAATCACTAGAATAATCTAGCTCTACTAAATACACAACTAGAGGCAGCTTGCCCAATTATATGCCTATACACTTAAATAAAAATGGTTACCTTTAGAACATAACTAACTATAAGGATAACAGCTAATCACCTGAAATGCACATTGTCAAACTGTATGCTTCCCCCGTCCAGCTTCAGAGGCTTTGCATCTTTCTTGTCACTGATATCCGCCTTCTCCTGCAACAAATTATTAAGTTGAATAACTTAGGTTAGGAAAGCAACATGATATGATCCCTATGTCATGTTGAATAATTTCTGAACTACTAAACTGAATTCATCAATGCTTTTGATATGGATCATGATCACTAGATGCGATTAGGGTTTGTAAAATAACCCGAACCCCTCAGATTTGGATCTAACCTGGTCTTATAAGAGGTCCTTTAAAACAATCCAGTTGAAAGGCAGGGCAGTTATTTTGTTAAAACTTTTGGGGTCAGGTCAAAACATTTTAGATAAAATCTGTCCCACCCCTGGATATTTACTAAAATACCTATTTTTCAATTTTATATCTATTTTTCTGAATTGCCAAGTTAGAAATTCTTAATTTTTATAAGATTTTATAACATGTAATTGGTTTGATTTGTAAAAGTTAATGTAATAAAAGCATTAAGTAAAATGTTGAAGCGGGGCAATTAGAGTCGGGAATATTTTCTTCTTGAGGCCAAGGTGGGGTTAAAAGATTAAATAAAATTAGGTTTGGGGCAGGTTCAGATATATACTTACACATAAAAATAAGCTTGGGTCACTTTGGCCCACTTTGTGCCATATCTGGGCACGATATCTAAAATAGAAAACCAGAGGAAACAATTTTTACTATTTGTCTAGTTTTTAACTATTTTTGGAAAATGGTTTCATAAACTATAACATAGCTCAACTCAGGAATAGCACCTCAAAGAACGAAAGAAAGAGTCAAACATCAAAGGCATATAAAGATACTCTTAATCAACAGATACTTTATCATGAAATACCTCAAGTAACTGAAACATGGATTTCATGTCAACAAGACTTTGTATGGTCTCACGATAAACGCTTCCAAGGAAATTGAGAGGGAGAGAGAGCTGGAAAAGTAGCCCATTCACCATAACCTGTATTTTCAAATTTGCAAATAGTGGACATCAGATTATTCAACAACTAATTTCTTTTGAAAAATTCAAAAGAAAATAAACTTTTGGGACAAGTACAAGCCAACACAACAAGAAAATGTTATACCAAATCACCAACTGTCATTTGGCCATTCATGATTCCATGTGAACATAAAACCATAGCTGTGGATAGAGCTGTGCTAAATATCACATTTTGGCCAAAATTCAGAAAAGCAAGACTCCGTTGTGTTTTCAAGGCAGCATCTTCATACCCTAGAAAGAGGTAAAGAAGAAGCAGGAGTAATAGAAGTAATATCAGAAAAAGTGTGAAGAATCAAAAGCATAAATAGTAGACAACTTTGCTTTCATGTTATCTAACCCTATTTGTAAAGTCACCAAAAGATCCTCTGGTAAATGAATAGAAATCTTGCAGAACTTGAAGAACATTACAACATTTAATTTCACATAAAAGCTTAGATAATGCCGAAAGCAACCATCCTCAGGATAACAATTTCCATGTACTAGCAGTAAGAAGCAAGAATATGACAGGTAACACATGCAAAGTTCAGGGATGTTCTTACTTTAGAAGGCATCGCATTTGGAACTTGGAAGCAAGTCAAAAGAAATATGGAGCACATTTGCAATGCATGTATGTGAACAAATTTAAGCAATTGGAAGTGTTGACTTTCCAATGTTTCACATCACCTCTAGTTAACAAAGTTCTTTACTGATTACTAGAATTCAACTGTGAACAAAGTACAAACTGGTAAGTTCAACTGTTGACTTCCAAGGTTACTAGTATGTAGAAGCTCAATAGATTGGTTATGTGATAACATATATTCATTTTAATTAAGTCTTACTAAATACGAAGAGGTAAATTCAGCATAACACTTTAGATAACGATGCTAGCATTTACAGGTAAATGACTGATTCAAATAGGATTGAGTTGCTCCAGAATTCCATTCTTTATATCAGCTTTTACAATGAAGTGGGTTGATGGTTCTATATTATTTCCATATTGAGAGGAACTTACTTGCACTTAAAAGTCTACAATCTGCCTAAAATACTTACTCTTTAAGAACTCGTCATACTTTTCAGCTTCGTAAGCTTCATTGTTGAAATATTTAACAGTCTGAAAAATAAGAGCAAAGAAAAACAATAAATCAGGTATTAAAGTGGGGCCATATAAGAGGGGGGCGGGGAATTATCCAACATGGAAAGATAAAAGGTTCATAGATTAGAATATAGCCTCACCTCATAATTGATAAGCGAATCAATAGCCTTTGTACTTGCATCATTATCAGCTTTATTCATAGCCTTCCTAAACTTGGTTCTCCACTGAAAATAACAAGAGAAGCTTAAGCAAGTAAAATGTTTTCACTCATAAGCTAAATTAAAGATCCTGAAGAAGTATTGGCAAGAATGACAGTACCTGAGTCACAGTCAAAGTAAATGCAATATATGCAGCAACGGACAGAGAAGTTATCCAAGCAAAAGGTGCTCCAAATTTGTATGCTAGTATACCTGATACCATAGATATCTGGAAGGATAGATATTAACTCAGTTGTATTTGTAAAGAAATTGCATAAGATCTAATGGACTAACATTTAATCCTAAAACTCTGAAAAAGATATTGGATACTGGTTGTCATAGTGAATGGAAGCAAAAGTTCAGGCATTCAGAGTGGATGGGAGCATATGAAAGCAGAAATTAACATCACTAAATGGTAAATAGTATATAACTTATCAGAAGTTGAACCAAAATCAAACCTCTAAAATGGTGGGCACAACATTGAACACCATAGATGAAAGAATAAAATTGATTGCACGGCTCCCACGATCAATTATTCTATTAAGAGCACCAGTTTCTCGACTGAAAATAAGGTGAACAAAAAGAATCAGAACCAGGAGTGCAAAATTAACTGCCTAGGTAAAGCACATTGTAGGAGAGACAACTATAATGGACGTGAGCATATATATACAAGCTGGTAGAGGGCCGAAAGGAAAAAGAAGTAAAGGTTAAAAGTCATTGTAGTGCGTATGAGATTAAAGGCAATACCTAAGATGGTAGCGAAGATCAAGATCATGCAAATGTGAAAAGACCTATAAAAATAAAAACAATATTAGCAAAGTCTAATTGAGTGAAGCATACAAAAGATGTGATATTTTAAAGGGTAAGACATATAATTATTTGAAATTCCACATACCTTCCTGGAAACAGAGCGGATTGTTCGCAATGCTACATTTGAAAAGACAGCAGTACGCAGTTCTGCCCACAAAAGAGGGATCATAGTTAGAGATTGAAACAAGGAAAAAAAGCAATGAAATAAAACCCGGTCATGACCTCTTGTGATCAAAGGGAGACTGAAACCTTAACTCATTAGAGGACACAAATCTCTTTAAGGTTTTAGATAGAAATTATGCTTAGGATTTATTATCGCATACATCCTTTAAATAAGGACAAATCTTATTACATAAATAGGAAACCTATTCTAGAAAGGAAATGGATCAACTGAGATAAAATCACAATAAAAAACCTAAGGAAGGAAATAAAATAGCAGTGTAAGCCTTAATTAGAGAATCAACATTAATGACCTTCTCTATGTAGGATTCAGACCATAACATTATTCCCCTCCTAGAAAAAGCGCTTGTACTCAGCTCAAAGTTGGGATAAACTTGGCCAAAGATACCTTTCTAGAGTGATTTACATTTTCTAGTGCTTATACATCCATTGATTATCATTATAGTCAAATCAAAGGTAATTTTATTAGATAAACCAACCACTACCACACAATTACTCCTTACCATTACTAACCATCAGAACCGATAGGGGTTATGGACCTACAAAAGTTATTCTCATTGTCAACTCCACTGAATAAACATCTTCAAACTTCTCACGAACATTAATGTTTTTAAAAAATAATGTGAAGCATTCTCTATCAACAGCTCCCATAAACCAAGCACATCTGTAGTAATAAAAAGCTACACATTCTTAACAATAAAAGAACTAACAATTGAGTCTCTATCATCTCCAATGTCCCTTTCACTAGCTAATCGTCAAGATTCGACCCATTAAACTTTTTAGATTTGAAGGTCGTTTGTATCTTGCTCAAAGAAAAGGATGTGCTAGTAGATATGAGTTTAGAAGAGGCTAATAAATAAGACACTGGAGTGAAGTTGGTTGTGGTTTTGCCCAATTGATTTAAGAGGGTTTGATGCATAGGATAGGAGAGATCCATAGAGGCTAGGTTTAGTTTTGTTCAATTAAAGGGTCTCCCTCCGTATTTACCAGAGTTACTAACTTGGTTACCAACAATCAATTTCTCCTCCCTTTGCACATTTAATCAAACATTTGGGTTTTGGTTTCAACAATAATTTCATCATGTTGCAATGAATAATCTAACATCTATTTTATCTTTGTTCGCATATACTCGAACTCCTTGCATACTTCTACTCACACGACTACTACTCTACCATTGTCGAGGATCATTGGCCATGATATCAAATTGTTATGACCTATTGTGATAGATAGTTCAACCCATCTAAGGGAGACGGAAACCTTAGGACTCGTTAGAGAGAAACTCGGATCCCTTTACGGTTTGATAGAAATTCAGCTTAAGTCCCTTTTAAATAAGGACCATTCTTATTACATAAATATAAAACTTATTGTAGAAAATAAATAAATCAACTCAAACAAAACCACAATCAAGAAACCTAAGGAAAGAAATAAAATGGCGTTTGAAGCCTTAATTAAAGAATATAAATTAATGGTCTTTCTCTATTTAGGGTTCGGCCCTAACAAGCCCTCAACACTTCAATCAAAAACAATGAAAATGACTCCACAGAAGTATCCTTTACATAAATAATGAACAAACTTATCACTTAAAATGATATATTTTTGTAAGAGTCGGGTCATTCAGTAAAATAACTTTTACATGTAATAGTTGTTTTTACAATGTAACAACTTTTACAATACACGATTTGAGTTTTTAGTCTTCGATTTTTGAAGACAATGTGAGATTTACTTAACCACTGATACTAAGAACTACGAATAATCCTCTATAGTTTGGAATGTGTTAATAATTTTTTAAGTAGCTTTTTCTCCTAAACAAATAATATGCATACAAGATGGTGTCTCTTTATTTGAACCATCAATAAGCAGATGTATCTTAGAGTTTTAATGTTGTTGCCACTTGCCATTGCCAATTAAACCACCAACTCCTAGCATTCGAATTTAGGATATTCACTTTTAGATCTATTTCGAGCATGTGCTTATCTTTTCCATAATAAACATTTGGAAGATAAACCTCAATTTTTTCTTGTTGAAATGACCCCATTTCATATAGTTATACCGTAGAGTTTCTATAATGTCCCCCATTACTTTTGATGGCATCTGAATAACAAGAAACACCATTATTAAACTACTACAAGTTATATATTAATCAATTATATAAGAAGAGAAAAGCAGATACCGTTGAAAGCAGAAGCTCCGACACGGGCAATGCCATAACCAATCAATACGGCAGCAGGGGTAACAAAAACAGCAGCAAGAGTAGAGTTGGCAATAGCAGTGGCGTTGGGGGTGGTCAACCAGTCAACAGCAAGCTTGAAAAGGAAGGGAACCTGGACATTCAAAATCTTAGCCCCAACAAGGAATCCCAAGGCAGTCATCACCCTTAAACGGAATTCCAGATTACCCTTCAACCACAAATAGCCCGCAAGAGTGCGCAGAATATGCATGTCCGCTGCTTGCTTTTTCTCAGTAACAGCTGATGTTTTGTTTTGGGGTTTTGGGTCATCATTACTCGAGGCTGAAGATGAGAATGATAAGCGCCCATTGAATATTGAATCCTGTCTCCCGAAATTTGAAGAGCAAAAGTGTTACTAACAAAAAAAATTAAAAAAAAAAAGGAAAAATTATGTGGGAAAAGAAGATTAGATCGGCTCAAAATTGACAAACCGGCTGCTGCCGGGGCGAGAAGGAAGAATTGGAAAGCGAGGCGTTGACATCAGCATATTTGGTGATGAGATTCCATGAGTATGCTCCTCTAGGGTTGATGGTGTTGCGAGTGGGATTTTTCCCAAAAAAATTGCTGCCGCCGCCGCCTGCTGTTCGGATTGGAGCATGATTAAAATGCGAAACGCCGGAAAAGAAGAGGGGGTTGTGGTCAAGTGCATCATGGCGCAACGTTAGTAGACCTCGTGCTCTCAAGCATCTCGATGCACTCAACGTTTTCCAGCTCCTCATTCGATTAATCGGGAATACTGAAAGTGCAATATCATAACACTAATGAATCAAATATTGGTTGTTAAATTTCCCCACTGTTGAAGATGCTCAACTATCTTTATTCTCAGAGTAATTCTTTTTTTTCCACCTTATTTATATATCAAAATGAAAACGAACGGTAGAGTATGGAGGAAATTTTTGATACACAAATTTTGTGAAATTAGTATTTATATCTTTAGTTTAAAATTTAAGAATAGAAGTTTGGAAAATATTTTGATATAAGTGTTTATGTAAATTAAAGTTTACATAAATTTTCTTAATTTTAGAGTTTAAGTTTATTGTGTAGTTAAAGTTTATAGTTAGAGTCTAGAGTTTAAGGTTTAAGGCATTAGGGTTAGGGATTTAGGTTTTAGATTTTATAGAAGTGTGTAAATTTTTTTATACAGTAATTGTTTGGTAAATAGTGCGTACTAGGGGTGGGCAAGACCGGGTACCCGGTCAATTTGTCCAAAATTGATCCCGGTCCCGGTAACTACCAGTTCCTGAAAATTAGAACCAGTCCCGGTCAGACTGGGTCCAAGATTTCAAGAATCGGTCCTGGTACTAGTGGGAACCGGTACCAATACCGGGTACTCGGTCAATTAGTTTATTATCAATAAAATTTGAGCAGTAGTGGGAAAAAATTCAACTATCAATAATAATATTAAATAATAAAGTCAAAATATTGTAGGCTTGAAGGTTGAAGCCTTAAAACGAGTCATACTCATAATATTCATATATAAAGAGAGAGAATAAACTAAAGAACTCTATCTATTGCAAGCAAGACCACTAGAAAGTTCGATAAAGAGAAATAAAGGAGTGCATTCAATTGTTTCCAACCTCTTTAACGTCATTCGATACCCCACCAGTACCAGGTACCTGTTACTGGTCCCGATCCCATTGGGTACCCACCGGGTACCGAGTCCAAAAAATCAAGATCCAGTCCCGGTCGCAATCGGGACCTAAATTTTGGATCCAGTCTCGGTCCCAACGAAACCAATTTCGGGTAAAAATTCACCGGGTCTGGGACCGGGTAATCGGGTTTTTTGTCTATCTCTACTGCATACAGTTAAAGTTAGAGGTTTGACCAGTCAAATATGTTAATTTAGATGTTTTGTGAATAGCGAATTGGGATGAAATCTTTAATTTTGAAAAATTAGTTAATAGGATGTTTTTGAAATTAAAAGTTTTGACATAAATCATAAAAGACACTTTTACTCTTAACAATTATAAAAAATTCTTCAAATAACTTAAATTTAAAATTTTCTATTTTAATTCTTCACCCTTATATATTTACATTATGACATTTGTAAACTATTATTTTTTCTTTTTTTCTTTTAATTCTCGTATATTTATATTTGTATTTAAATTTAATAATTAATTAAATTTATTAAAAATAATTATATAAATAATAAATTAATATAAAACCCTTCAAATATGCTTAGTAATGTTATATTAAAAAATTTCATAATATGATATTCATTGATTGGCTTAGTGGTGATGCTCATATTGTCTCACCTTGTATGGGTTCAAATCTTGATATGAGAATAGTATCTCTGTGAAATTTCATAACATTAGAGAATTTTATTAAAAAATTTTGACAATATAAATCAAAAGTAATTTCTTTGGGTTACAAAGGAAACATACATAATAGGATGCAAGATGATACACAAAAAGCCTTTTAACCCCAAAACCAAAATTCTAATTCTAAACCTAAATTCTATCAATAGTACATAAATTCAAAAGGCTTAAACGTCATATAGGTGCCCAAACTATACCCTTTTTCCAGTTAGGTGCCTAACGTTTGTTTCGGGCCACTTAGGTGCCTAACGTTTCATTCCGTAACTCGTTTTAGGTTTTAACTGTGACAGACGTTAAAATTTTCCGTTAAGGAACACGTTGCATGTTTTTAGATTTTCTGATATTAAAAATAATAAAAAAATAAAATAAATTAATAAAATCCCTTAAACCCATGTTCTCCCCCATCAAACCATCCCTCCCCCTTCCCCTGTTCTTTTTCCCTCTCCTCTTCACCGTTGAACCACATTTCCTTTTGTCACATTCCTGCCCCAGGATACTCTCTCTCTCTCTCTATTGATATGCTCAGGATACTTTTAGAGGTAGAGTATGTGAATGTCCCTTGGTTGATGATGTACAATTCAAAGAAGATGGCTATACTCTCTGTGAAGGCGAGGATTGACATTCATTGTTGATAATTCCATATTGTGACAAACTGGATTTGTTGTTCGTACTTCTGTCTCGGTTCCCTTCATGAATGCAACTCTTAATATCCAATTATCTCATCTATTTTTTTAATTATAGACTGGCCTTTGATTCTTCAGCTCCAAATTTCTATTATCTTGAGCAAGACTTGCTCCACCAGGAAAAGAACCAAAGCAATGGAGAAACAACAGAAATCCCGTCATTTGGTGCTTGTTATGCTACCCCTTCAGGGCCACATAACACCCATGCTCCAGCTAGCTACTATCTTACACTCGAAAGGCTTCTCAATCACTATACTTCACCCTGAATTTAACTCTCCTAACCCTTCAGACCACCCGGAATTCACCTTCGTATCGATACCAGATAAGCTCACAAAATCTCAACTCTCTGATAACGATGTTGCCGATTTCATGCAGAGTCTTAACAAGAACTGTGCAGCACCATTACAACAATGTCTTAACGAGGTGTTGGCCTCATACGGTCATATTGCCGCCATCATCTATGATACGCTCATGTTTTGTGCTCAACTGCTCAAGCAATTGCTGACCATCTTAGGCTACCTGGGATGACTCTACGTACCAGTTCTGCTACAACATTGTTATTTTATACCGTCTTTCCTGAACTTGATGAGAAAGGTATACTTCTTTATATTTGGTTGCAACAAGTTCTACACATGGTGACAGATTTACATTTGCATTACAGATTTCATTTTCAAGATTGAATCACCAGAGCTTGAAGCTCTTCAGCTTGCAGATGTTGATGAATGCAAAGAGAAGAAAGCCTGTCAGTGCCCTGAATGTAGCTGCAAAAATACCTGGGGCAGGAATGTGACAAAAGGAAATGTGGTTTAACGGTGAAGAGGAGAGGGAAGAAGAACAGAGGAAGGGTCCCAATTCCAATACGATCCCCACGCCTCATTAGCCCATACGGCTCCTGAAAGAATTCCTATGGTTAAAAAGATAAATCCGAGATGGTTTGATGGGGAAAAAGATGGGTTTAAGGGATTTTTTTAATTTATTTTATTTTTTATTATTTTTAATATCAGAAAATCTAAAAACATGCCACGTGTCCCTTAACGGAAAATTTTAACGTCCGTCACGGCTGAAACTCAAATTGGGTTACGGAATGAAACGTGTTTCAAATTGGGTTACGGAATGAAACGTTAGGCACCTAAGTGGCCCGAAACAAACGTTAGGCACCTAATTGAAAAAAAGGTATAGCTTAGGCACCTATCTGACGTTTAAGCCAATTCAAAATTACTCCAACTCTTAAATAAAACTTTTAAACCCTAAAACTAAAACACTTGTATAAACAAAATTTTCACAAGAGCTTGTGCATGAAATAATTATCATTTTTAATTGTGCATGAAAATTGCTCATTTAATGCAAATAAACAAGTTCATTTAATTTAAATGAATGCAAAACGAACACATTTTTAAATAAATGATTACAATACAATTTCGAAAGTCTTAACGAGCTTAAACAAGCTTAAAGTTAGAGAAACGGTTCATTTAAGCTCGGTTACTTTGGTAATGCTGACTCTCTAAAACAATCTTACTAGGAAACCTATACATTCAAGTGCTTACACCATGTTCCTAACTCAAATAAACAAGAAAGTAAATAAAATGTTACAGTTTTCTCTTTCCACGTCTTCCGGTGTCTAAATCAAGCAGCCTTGATGATGACTGAACTGGCATTGGTGTTGATAACCCAACAGATTCTGGGATGTCAAGATTCACTCTCATAGATTCGCCTGCCATTGTACGCTTCATATCAATCTCCTGATATTGCTGAACCTGAAGTTTTACTTTGTCAATCTGCTCAGAACAATACTAAAACGGTAAGCAGCGGCAAATTAAAACCTTTTACCAATTAAACAAACAGTTATATGAGTCGAACAAGTAGCAATTACAAGTTCAATATGATAGATGGATGAACGTGCATCAGCAAGTTTCGACTGCAAATCATCAATCTTCTTTCTTCTGTACTCGTCATTTTCCATTTCATTTCCCCTCTCACCTAATTGTTGGAAGAGACCTGCAAGAAATAATATTCACAAGTTAAAGTGCTTTGAGAATTCGGGCAAACCATAAGTAAAACCTGCAAACCAAGGTATAAATACAATACCTGTCAAAACAGACAGAACCCATATCTGAGTTGGGATGTCACCAAGCTTCTTCGCCAAAGTGAGCGAGGATCTTAGGATCTCTCTGGCTTGTCCAGTGTCATGCAGAGCAAGTGCCAAATTCCCAAGAATGGTCAAATACTGGGAAACAAGTTGAAGGTTTCCCATTTGAACATGAGCAAGCTGCAAACCCTTGGCCAGCCGATTTCTGCATGAAAGTTGTAATATTAAAGAAAGCGATTGAAAAAAACCCTAAACCATAAAATAATGTACAAAGTTGTTTAGCATCACATTTTGAGACACTCACATAGATGCTATAGCTATTACAGAACACGGATTTTGGAAATGCTTTGGAAAAGGAAATTGGGTTGGGTTGTTTCAAATGCCACATACATGATGGACCAAATTACCTAAACCAAACAGTTGAGTATCTCTAAGTTAAAATGAGACTAATCAAATTAGAAGCTCACCGTGCTTCCTGTAGATCTTGCTGCTTCATCAATAGAAGGCCATAAGCAAAAAGGATGCTTGCTTCCTCTCGAATTCCAACAAAGGAATCCTTCAGTCTGTAAACTGGTCCAATTAAATCTAGCGCCTACATGCAACATAAACATCAGTAACACCACAAGATAAGCTAAATTACAATTTTCAGCAACAATGAATTTCGTAACCAGCAACCTGTGAAGAGGATTCAGCATCACCAACGCAAAAGTATGAAATGGCTGCATAAGCTTGGCACATGATTTGCATTGATTTGCTCTCAGTTTTCTGAACATGTGAAACAAAATGGACACTTTAAATTTCACAAATATTCATCTGGAATCATGACAGAAGTAACGTAAATTGGATAAAATCAGCTATAACAGAATGTGCTTGCTTATAACCACCCACCTCTATTTCAAAAGCAACAATTAAAATATGGAACTTGTAACAGGTGCCAAGTTGAACAGCATACCTTTGCAGCTTCCACATAATGATAAGCTGCTTCATTATAACAACCAACAGAATGGGAATATTGCCCCCTAAGCATCTCAAAGATGCTCTCACAAGCCTGTAAAATTGTTGGAAAGCGAATGAACCAGTTCTTCATTTCCACCAATGCCTGTAAGATTAAAATGCCATCTTAGTAATTCAAATTCAAGAATTACTGATATAGGTTCCTGGCATGGAGAACATTCAGGAGCATTCTGCCAATCTAAAAGTTTATAATTTTACAGCACAGAGCACTTCCGTGTCTAATGGAAAATGACATGTTATAATACAAATAGAGAGTGGACTAAAATAAGTATTCAAGGCATATACCACATCATTTGAAGGAAGTCACAGTCATGCTCGCTAAAGGCAAACTAATTAACATACCGTATATATGTATTGAAAATGTAAAATAAACAGACACACACACATACATGCATGCATAGAGCTATAGACTTTGTGATAACTTATCAATTTGTTCATTATGGTGCTGCCTGAATGAGGTAGGGAAGGAAGTATACCACATCCCTAGCTGACTCAAACAAAAAAAACCAGCAAGGTTTTAGGGCTGAAGTATTTAGAGAGAAGAAGGACAGTTCATTAACAATAATTGGAAGCATAAAATCTACCTCTTGAGCTTGAAGAAATTCAGATCGTGTAAGCTCCACAGCAACTTTATTCTCAAGGAACTGCATCAATAGCATTAAATATACACCAGCCATCCAGATTGCTGAGTGTTTCAAATCCACTTCTACTCGAGCAAAATCAAGAAAGTTAACAATAAGAAATGGAAAATCACTTCAGGACGACAAATGCAAGGTGTAAAAATAAGAAAAGCAAACTAACCCCTCACGTCATCAGTTATCCCAAGCTTGACCAATTCCTCTGCAAGAAATAGCAGTGCTTAGATTCTAAGCATCCATCAATCATATAGTCTAAGGGGCTACACAAAAACTCCACTTTTCTCTCATCCTCAATCATGGAAAGATGGTAAAAGAAGATAAATTCCAAGAACAAAGCAACAGCGTCCTAGAGAACAAACCTTTGATGATATGCATTCCAGACTGAATTCTTTTATCACACTCTTTGAAATTTCCTTTTGGACGGCCAAATATGATGACCATAAGATCAACAAGGGCAAAGACGGCACTTTTTGGCAGCCATTCCCCATTAATGGGAGGTGGTGCAAGGAAAAGCTTATCTTTCAACGCCCGTTTGACATTTCCAAAATACGTGGGTTCGAGGGAATCATTTCCAGTTGAAGTCTGTTGGTGCATGTTCTTGGAATCTTGCTTCATAGCAGCATCCAACTTGTCCACATGTTTGACAGCATTCTTGTAATCAGAGACACGAAGTCGGTAGAAGATATGCAAAAGCTCATTGTAGAAGAGTAAACCCAAGCAATCGGCTCTCTTCGACGGGAAAGAGGAATCAGTACCATATAGTATATACAAATCACAGATTAACAAAGAGACAAAAATGAAAAAGAAGACATGGTAGAGCTTAACTGACCCTATCTGAAGGCATAGTCTCCCAGACCTGATCGCACCGCTGAAGAGCTTGCTCAACCTCGTTCGCAGTTTGATCATCCCATTGCATAAGGAGGCGGACATGCAGAATGGAAGCCACAAAGAACATCTGAAGCTCCGGATAGAAAATTTGAGTAGCGATTACATAACCCGATTCTAAAGTGGAGATTGAGTTCTGGTAGTCTCCTTCAATAATCAGAGCGTTTGCTAGCTGAGAATTGAAGTTACAACACCACAACTTCGCCGACACGCTACAAGTTCAAGGAGTGCTCAAATCAACACTAGTAATCTATTCTATCAGATCAAGTACTGGTAAACGAAAATTATCTTTAAAGAAGAAAACCTAAGAGCAAACATACTCCGGAGCCGCCGCAGAAGTAAGGTGTAGAGCCTTGTACAAGATCTGCTTCTGAGGAGGGATGGCCCCGACGAGATGGTAGCACTGGCTGAGCAGTGAGTAGGTCCGGCACTTCAAGTCGAAGCAAGAAGGTATGGAATTGAGGAGCAGCTGGGAGCGTTCGAGGTGGGACTTGGCATGGTTAACGTTGTGCGAGTGGCGCAGCAGAAGAGTAGCTAACCGGAGTCGAGTCTTCACCTCGACGATGGGGAGGAAGGAGGAGTGAGACTGGCAGATTGCCTCTAAGCACTTCACCGTCTTCCCTATCTCTCCTTTCTTCTCATGGTAATCTGCTAGTCCCCACAGCCCTTCAGCTACTGCTTCCATTCCCCAATTTTCACCGTCTTTAAACCAAGATTAACCCAGTTCTTCTTCAAGACAAATCAGCAGAAAGAGGAATTATAAACGAATGGATCGTGATAAAAATCATGCTGCATCTCCCAATCCCAAATCCGATTTCTTCGCTCCTGTTTCAAATCTAAGTCAACAACGCAGCTACCAAGTCTATTGGGCTCTTACTAACTTTTTCAAATAAAAACGGACAGGCCGATTGTTGGATTTTAAATAAATGGACCATGGATTTAGGGAGGGATGATGTTGAGAATGAAAACTTTTTATGCAACACAGTTTTCGATGGAGTCAAATTAAAATTTGTTGATTTAGTCGAGTTAATAAGTTTTATTTTATAACTCAAATTTTATTTAAAAGTTTGTCGAGTCGAGTTTATAAAATTCGAGTCAAATTGAGTTATTCGAGTTTTTATTTAAAATTTATTGTAAATATTTATATATTTTTTGTACTAATTGGTTTTAATTTAAACAAATTTCTATAATCATATACTATATACATATATATTTTTTTATTTTTCATATGTGATATAGATATACTAGACATAGTTAAGGGGCTCAATTCGAGCTTGAAACCTATCAACTAATTAATAAATATTTCAAGTTATGCGAGTCTCATTTTATAACTCAAACTTTCTTTAAAACTTTTTCTAACTAGAGTTTATAAAATTAGAATTCGAGTCAAGTTGAATTCTTTCACGCTAAATCAAATCGAAAAACTCAACTTTTTCGAGTCGAATTTTATTCACCATACTTTCTGAGAGCAGACATCAAGAAATGACAGTTTAGCTTATACACGAAAGCAGCCATGTTGTGATGTTAACATGAGAACGTGCATATTAATTATTGGGTGTTGTTTTCCGCTTAACATGTTAACAACAGTTTCTATGATCCGGGGGACGGTCACCCCTATAAAATTTTAAAATTTGTATATAATTTAAAAAAATTAGAAACTTTCTAATATGTTTTTCTATTGAAAATTCATTTCCACCCACGTTTGTCTCTGCTCTTCATTACAGGTGCAGTGTTTGCAATGCTCCGCCATGCTGACGCGGATGCTATACGAGGAACATCAGGAATTTTGGGGACCTCATTTTAAGAGTTTCAGCATGGATAGGATACTCTGGAGCAATTCTCTAAAGCAAAAAAGGGAGAATCAAATGAAGAGAATTCTACATGCTTAGCATGTTACATGCATCCGAAATTAAAATGTTCAAATTCTCTACCAAGTCAAATTCAAAACAGACAACCACATTAATCTTTCATCTGTTGTACAAACTAATTCCAACTGAACAAAAATCGATACCCGAAAATGCTATGTTCAAACTTTAACTCCTGTAGGCAAGAAGGGCTCCCACCATCCAAATTCATATTTTGGATAGGGTGCCACCCAGTTTTCTGGCTTCTCAAACTCCAGCTCCGTAGGATTTGAGGCTAAAGCTTCTTCGAGACTGTCAGCTTCATAGCTATCAGATAAAACTCTGTCCAACCTCAATTTCATAAACCTGCAGAGCAATTTTATTATGATAAATAGATTCAACTTTAAAAAATGGCATATGTAACAAAAAGCTAGTAGGGACTTGTACGGTCTTCGCTTGCCCTCTATACCAATATCTTAATACCATGCTAACAGTGGCGGATTCAAAAATATTTTTGAGGGTGAGCACATTTATATTATACGTGGATCCAGAAATCACAGGGTGGGCACGATCAATAAAATAAATAACTAACATAAGGAAACTTAGATTTCAGGGTGCATACAATCAGTAAAATGAATAACTAACGGAAAGAATTTCATTCATATTCAAGGGTGGGCACTTGCACACCCTTCACTACACACGGATCCGCCACTGCATGCTAATTAGAACTACGGCCAAGTCATGCTGATAAAAGGTTCAGATATCGTTTGGGATGTAATTCCATCTTTGTTACATCAATAACCACGATGCACTTTTTCCTGCAGGGTCAAAACTAAAGCTATCACCACCAATGTGGGGTATGGGCTTCTCTTCCCTTTTTCCTTTTAATACGATCTGGCATTCAAGAGTATGATTTATGCATCACCAGACAATGTTACAAAGGATTCAACTGTACACGAATTTAGGGTATCTCTGCACCTGCACGATTCTAGGTTTAATGTATCTTAGAAGAAGTCCTAAGTCCTAACCAAGTTGGCAGGTAATGAAGCCGATCGTATGATTGTTGTGTAATACTAGTCTTTCAATATTCAGGTTTTATGCAGTACTCATATACGAAGCAGATGATGAAAAATGAAGCTAAAACCAAACCATTTTTTTTGGGTTCGAGTCTTACGTAATCCAAGGGCCATTAGTTGAAACCAGAGCAACAGCGGGCCTGCGCAACCTCTTTGTAATGTTGGGAAATTTTTCCAAGAACTTGGGCTCGATTACAAGCCAGAAGTCCTGTTCCATATCCTTTTCTCCATAGTACCGACGCCTCTCATCCAAGAGCTCCTTGAAGTGTTCCTCTTCATCCAGCATGAACTTTGCATTCGCAACAACAAAATAGTATTTTTGGGCTTGTTGCTGGAATAGAAGAAGAAATTCAGAATCAAAAAGTAATTCATACCACCAGAAAAGCCTCTTTAACAACAACATTCTGAACAGAAAACCAGCATGGCCTGATTATTATTTTATTTTTACAGCACTATGGAACTTTTAATAAATAGAGCATGATTCTCAAGATCTTTATCAACATAATGAAAAGAAAAAGCAAACCTGAGATCACCAAATTCAAACAAGACTCATTTTGCTTGATTGGCAATCATTAAACTGAAGCATCATTTTAACACTAAACAGATTTTGATATTTTCCTGCTATTGGTTTTACTTAATCATGAAAGATTACGGGCTTTCGAAACCTATGGGGTTAAATGATACCCGTAGACAATTCAAAGGGGGAATATCTAAATCGTGAACCATATCGTTGCTTCTCATTGCTGCTTGTTAAAACTAGACTAGAGTGTAGATTTCCGTCAGGGTTGGGATTCTCAAGTCTCAACAATAAAGAGGAATAACTTTCTTCAATCAAATCATCAAACATATTCCTCAAACAGGAAAAGAAAATCAAACATGCAAACAAAACAAAATCTATTGGCTCCACATTAACAGTGTTGAGCTACATATTTGCCACAATAATGGAGAAAGCAATGAGAAGGAATGCACGGGTGCATGGAATTAGAGTCGGCAATGGACAGAAACATAGCAGTATATAATGACTCAAAATACCCAATTGCTGCAACTATTTGATAGACGAAGGAGAAGAAGCAATAGACACAAGAGTACCACCTTCTCGGGACTGAGCTGGTCGGAGTCAACTGCAGCAACGGCTGTTCTGAAGGACGGTGTGGTCCTGGAAGTTGAAGTGAAGGAGCTCTTAATCAACAACTGGGCGCGGTTGTTGTTGCTGCTGCTGGGAAACGCTAAGGCTTTGGCTACGCCATCGTTGCCGCATTGGGCGGTGAATGGTGGTGGAGCACCGCCCGGACCAAGTGTTAAACTTGCAGCACTGAGTGCACCTAACATTTCCTTCTCTCCGATGTGTCTATCGGACCAGTGTAGCCGCTGCAATCGGATTGTTCTTTAGAAAGAAAAAAGGTTGTTACTTTGCGGAGGGCAGAAACAAGATTTTGGATTTGGCTTTACCAATTAGTAGCAGTCTCCCAAGACAACCTTATCTTGTTATCTTGCAACTGGTACAACTCCCACGTAGGCTGCAATAATTGGGGGGGAAAAAATTCTTTTTTACAATGTAATGTTATCCGTTCTCCTTTTCGGAATAAATAATAAAAATATTGATAAATTTTAGTTTACTCATATTTGTTAAATTTCGAGTTATGAGTTTAGCTTAAGTTTATTGACTTTGATTTAGGTTGTAGGGTTTAAGTTTATGATTTATAATTTAATATTTAGGGTGTTATAGTTTTGGATTTTTGATTTTAAGGAAGAGTTGTGCAAAAAAATATTTACGGTGTATTAAAATATTACCCAATAATAATTAGTATTAAAATTATATTTATATTTAACACACAAGCAGTGAAAACAAAAAATTTCAACAATCACCTTAGTTTTAAGATTTAGGGTTCGAAGTTAAGGTTTAGAGTAAGGATGGCAAAATTACCCGCCTCGACTCGTTCAGGTTTTTAGTCTTGAATTTCGGGATTAGGGCGGGGTAAGTTCGAGTATATGCTAGAAATTTTCTACCTTGGTATATATTTAAATAAATATATTTTTATTATATTTATAAAAATACCTCTATATATAAACACTTTAATAGTCGTTAAGCTAATTTTTTTGTTTTAAAAATGTAAATTTCATGTGAGTAATTTAAAATTGATTTTTATTTTATTTTTATATAGGTTTAAAGTCCTTATAAACTATATTTTGTGGGTGTGATGGTGGATTCCCCTGATCTACTTTTTATCGTCGGCAAAGATTAATTTTTTTTTTAATTTTTTGGGTTGGGTTGGCGGGTCAGGGTTGAGTGTAAGAATCGGTACATTGGGGCGGGGTGGGGGCGGGCTTAGGGGTTTATAGATCGAGCAACCAAAAACTTGCCCGTTGACACCCCTAATTTAAAGGTTAAGGGTTTAGATTTAGAGGTTTAGAAGTTAAGTGTTTTGATTAAAATTTAGGGTTTAGAGTTTTATGCTAATATGGATAGGAATTTAGGTTTTAACACATACATCCTCAATTCTAACTCCAAATCTTAACTTCTAATCACAAAACATCAATTCTATGCCATTGAACCTAAACTTCTAACTCCTCTTATCCTTAAAATTTAACCATAAATCTTAAAAATATATTGCTTGTGAATTTTTTTTGTTTCCACCGCATGTGTATGGAATAATTACCATTAAAAATATGTTATAGTTTTAGATTTCTTGGATTGTTTATACCGTCAATTTTATTATTTTAACTTGATTTGATTTTAGGTTTATTTAAATCTATTAGGGTGGACATTCAATCGAGTCGAGTCAAAAAATTTAAGTTAGTTGAGTTAAAAAGTCTTATTTTATAACTCTTACTAAATTTAATTGTAAATATTTATAATGTTATGAAACTAGTTAGTTCCAATTTAAATGGTTTTCTATAACCATATACAATACACATATATATTGCTTCATATGTGATATATATATATATGTCATACATAATTGAGAGACTCGACTCGAACTTAAAAATTGATCCACTAATTATTAAATTTTTTGAGTTATTCGAATTTCCATTTATAACTCAAACTTTATTTGAAATTTTTCGAGTCGGGTTTATAAAGTTACAAGTCGAATCTAGATGAGTCATGTAACACCCCGATCCCGATCCAAAGTACTACATTCAGGTCACCCAAAACTGACCCATCAAAAATTTCATTTTAAAAACCATAAGTTTAGTCAGTTTCAAAACATCAAATCATCAATAAGTCCATATAATTAAATAAGCATTTAGATAAGTTTACAAAACAGGAGCTCAAAGTTTAAAATATCATATAACAAAAATAATATTAAAAATAGAGTTACAGACTCAACTGTGGTAAGTTTCTGTGAATACATTAGCTTGGACTAAAATAACAACTATTGTATTCTGAAGCGAACACGGTGCTGGAAAATATTCGTCGATGAGCTCCTCCAAAGGGTGACCTGTCAACCTATGCACGAAAAAAGAACAACTTCGCACGCTAAGCTAATAAAGCTCAGTGGTACATTTCTACTCTACCACAATTCGTGATTATCATAAAATAAACATGCAAGATAAATATAGCTTAGAGAGTATAGATAAGACTTTCTATCTATGAGTTATCGTCTAGCCTACACTAGCTAGAGTTCTTAGATCACCTATCTCAAGGCATCACAAGTCAACAAGAAGTCTTACAGGATCCACAAGCCTCGCCATACTCGAGGTCACTTAGCCCATCGAATTAATACATATTGTACCTTGATCACTCAGACATCGGGTGCATAATGCATCAATTAACATCCACACAACATACATAAATACATATATAAATCACCTACATAATGGCCAACGAAAGCCTACTTTACCCGTGTTCACACAACCGTCGGGTTACCCGTGATCACATAGCCTTCAGGTTAAATTGACCATATCCGGATCACCATAGCCTCGGATACGTCCTGGACATACTTGGATCACATTAGCAATAAGTAGTCCTTATATGAGGTCACTCAGTCAATCAGGTTACTCGAGCTCACTCAGCCCATCGAGTTTATTACCTTATCCGGATCACCATAGCCACAAATAAGTTCCTAACCGCACCCAGATCACTCATCCTATATGTACGTCAGATGTACTTGATCACTCGGTCCGATGTACACACCCCTTGTATAAGTACCATAGTATTGGCACTAGGACATCCAGATTCCTTTACCACAATCATAAGATAATACATGCTCTCTGAGCATTCATACACCTCACCAAGAGGTAAGTGGAACCAAGTCAAGCCATCAACAAATTTCCGAAGGCATGACACTAACCACCACGGTTATATCAAGTCATCATTTACTAAGTTATTACGCATTATTCTCATCTATGAAGGTTAAACCTCGATTTCTCAATTTTACATTTCATTATACTACCTTAGAAGCCTAATGGACCATAGTCCTTGAGTTATCAACCCCACGAACTCAACTTCATATTTTCTAGGCAAATTGCCCAGGTAGTACCAGTACACGCCCTCACGTATCAATATAGTAAAACGGGTATTGATACTTGCCCTTCGCGTATCGATACACGGCTTCACGAGGGAGAAAGGGAAAACAAACCCCCAATACTGGTACTTGAGCTTCGAGTATCGGTACGCCTCTAGTACTGATACACCCTCGAGCATACCGATACACATTTTGTTCATTGGTAATTCAATGGAATAAAGGGTACCGATACGACTCTAGCCCATACCGATACTTCTTTTAAATTTTGCATGTGTTCATCATTTAGAACATTAGGTATCGGTACATGCTCCATGTGTACCGATATTGAATCCCAGAAATGTCTTCCAAGGCTCGAGAAATCATTCCCCAAACCCCCAAAATGTAACCTTTAACCTCTTAACATAATCCCATATTTTATGGGAGATGATTAGCATGGTTTACTACCATTTTTACGCATTATTAACAACTAATCTAGATTTCACCATTAATAAGGCTTTAAGATACCAACACCCCAAACTAGCAATCTCAACCATAAAATTAAGCAAGGCAATTAATTTATGATCTTCAAGAAGAGTAAGAGTAAGAGATGCACTAACCTTAAGCAACAAATCTCAGATTTAAGCTCTCCAACAAAGACTCTTCAACTTCTCTCTCAACTCATGTTTGGAAGAACTCCAAGACACCTCCTTTAAAACCTCATAACAAGGAAACTAATCAAAACTTAAGCCAAAAGCTAGGAGAAGGTTTGTCTACAGATTAACAACATTAAAAACATGAAAAAGCCCCAAAAGCTCAAACCCCTTTCAAAAACCCACATATGGAGAACTCACCTTTTTAGAAAAGAGGACCACTTTCATGAAGCTCTTGGTATGATGATTAACATACTTGAATTTTAAATCTTGGGTGGAAGGAATGATGAAGAAAGCTTAGATTTTTAAGCTTTGGTGACCTTGGTTTCTATGAAGGAGATGCTAGGAAAAAAGGAAGAAGAAAAGATGATACAAATGGGTGATATGATAAACCCACTTTTGTCCCCTCACCAAAACGCGTGAAGACAAGGATAAATTAAGAAAGATCAGCCTTAAAATTAAAAAAAGGTATATTCACCTCATAAAGACCCCCAACTTCACCCTTTTACAAAAGGTCACCACCCAAGCCTATGTAGCTTAAAACTCACCCAACAAGGCCCATACTCGACCCAATGGGTCCACTTACATCAAACTATCACGAGGGTCCATAACCTGAGTCAACGCTTAAAGATTGACTAAAAAATTTGGGTCGTTACAACTCTCCCCTCTTAAAAGAAATTTTTTCCTCGAAATTTAAACGAAAGGAGGAGATCCAACCATCTTAGATCCAACCATTTCCTAATTCAAATAAGTTCACATTGATTCTGAAAATTCTCCACCAAAATTCCTTAGCCAAAGCTCACAACACTGGACTACTCAACACCATTGTCATGAATTGTCAATGATTCATTTCCAATAATAAGCCACACACACATTAATCTCTAAAGCAAATCAACATATAATAACCCCAAACGATATTGTCTAAACATCGAATCAAGAAAATCACTTTGGATAAGCTTCATGTCGGTTAACAATTCTTTTAATTATCATCCATGGTTCAAAACTCTTGAACTCAAACCTTATATGTGTTCATAACGCGACACCTCCTCGAAGGCTTACAACTAGGAACATTTATTTGTCTATCATCAAAACCCTGATCAAACTTTTCAAAAACATTCAAAACTATGACAACAAAACTCTACCATCATTCTATCTTAAATTGACAACCTTTCTTTCTAACTTGGCTAGTCAAGACGAGACTTAGCACTTCACTTAACTAGAATCTCGCCACAACTCAAACATAAGCTAACTCATGATCATGCAATTTCACTACTCAAGCCACTTGTTTCTAACCAAAAAAATGTTGCCGCTTACGAACTCTTACTAGAGATCAACACTTACCCAACTATCCTCGAAGGTCCGGTCATGCTCTTCCAACCGAACCATTTACTTTCAACTAACAATTTTACTAAAACTCTAACAAGCCTTCATAAATTTCAAATGATTCCTTCAACAAGATCATTTGCAACACAAGAATCTCGGTTCCATGTAACCCTAGCCGATAACCTTACATTTCCCGTTGCGCTACTATGATAACCCTTACATTGTTTACCATACATGTAGATAATTCATCTCAAAAACTAAGTAGAGAAACCACTCGAATCATTAAACTCAAGATTAGAATGATGCACTTGTGAGTCCAAACTACTTCACAACTTGACCTTAAGGTTCAAACGTCACCTTAACCACAATCTTTACCAGGACTTCTCTTTAACCTTTACTTACGATACTCAATTTCTGAACTATCATATAGAGACCTTAAAACTCCTCAACCATTTATAAGATCATCAACCCCCAAGAACCATGTAATGGTACTTTACCGTTACATATCGACTCACAATGTCAAACGCTACCACTCTTCACTATACCAACACAAGAACATTCTAGACTCTTTTGGGAGTGTGTATCGGACAAGTTATGCCAAGAATATTTTACGTGTAAGTATACACAGTCTACAAGTAATACAACTTGGTAAGCTGAGTTATCGATCCCACAAAGATTATCTTGAATTCGATTGTTTGATTGTTACTTGCTTTGGAAGAAAAGATATTTGCTTAAAAGAATTGGTTTTGTTACTAAGGAAATTAGAGGAAAATAAAATGAAGTAAAATGTTGGCTAGGAAGGTGTTTCAAAATGAATGATCACTGTTGGTAGGGAATGCCTGGTTTCAACATGGTTCATGCCAGCCCTTGTTGGTGAAACTGTCTTGGCATTATTTTTCGAGAAGATTCAACATTGACAAAGCCTCTCTCAATGGTCATTCCCCTAAATTGGCCAAGTAAAACCCCTATATCTCTATAGTGTATGTTTTTTCTTAAACCAACTTGATTAAAACCAATTTATACTCTAAGGGGGTAGATTTCACTTCTGAAGTAAGTTCATCTACTTGAACGACTTCTCTCAAAGCTTCTCTCCCAAGTATTCAACAACTTAATCGTTTCCAGCTCAATTTTGTTAAGATATTGGGAGAAAATAGGCCAACTTTGACAGCTCTCACTTGGCAAAGTACTTAGGAAAAATTAAAGTTTGCTGAATAGAATTTTTTTACCAAAAATAGATTTATTATAATAAACTAAGGTATAAAGCTAATATTTAATCCAAACATCCCTCACCAACTATGAAATTAGTTCATGGTGAGGGGGTTAACCAACACGTCCATAATTGTTTTAAAAAAACAACACCATTAAAAAAACTAAAGATAAACAACTTGTTCCAAGGGAAAAGGCAGAGGGGTCTCTCGATGCAGCCCTCCACGCCAGGCTCTCGACCAAGAGGTTGAACCACCCTTCCTCGGTACAGCCGGTTGTCACTCACCGGTCACTCCAACGTCATACTTTGATTACTCTAGGTCTTCACCCGATCACTCTTGATTCCTCCCTTCGTCTCCTTCAATGCTTGATCGGTTGGTCTTTATATAGGCATGCGTGGGAAAGGATGAGATAAGCCTTTGCATTTGAATTTGAAATGATCAAGGGATAAGAGATAAAGCTCTATCCGATCATTTTGACATCTTATCAGTCCAGTGTGATAGCTTATCAGGCTAGGGCTAACGTCATCATGCCGATGTTGCCTTGACATCCAAGCTTGGCACAACATTGCCAACATCACTCGGCACCACCTTATCCGCTATTTTATCGGAAGTTAATCCAATTTTTTCGGGTGTTCATTATCTCTTTGCATGACATCAAATGCATCTCTCTGCCAAAAAATGCTTGGCATCGTCTGGTCCTTCTGTGCCAACATCACTTGGCATTCTTAACTCTGTTGTTTTCCTGTGTCCATTCTGCCAAATCTTTTTCCAAACCTATAAATTAACCACAAAACAACCCTTCACTCAGGCATAGGAAACCTACTAACTCCTTGATGAAAATGCATGGTCCTAACAAATTAATGCAACTAAATGTACACGAAAACAAGCAAAAGCATATCAATATAGGCATGAAAAACAATACTTTTTAGGAGGTAACACCCCCAAACTAGCTCATTGCTTATCCTCAAGTAATGCACAAGAAAGAAAAACAAAATGGTGAAAATAATACCTCGACAAAAGTTTGGTTGGAATGCCATCAAATGCTGACTAGCAGAGTTAGATGCTAATGTTGTCCTCAGAAATCACAATGCACAATGCCAAGTAGAAAATAATTCAAGTGCCACAATATAACTCTAGTTTAAGTGCATGATTTGTGCGCAAAGTATGGGCAATATGCATCTAATTATTCTTTCACTCCTTTAGCTAAATTCTACTTCCTAAACTCATATTCATAATTCCTTTTTCATTTTTTCTTCTTTGCCGATGGAGCAAACCACAAAGCTCTAAGTGCTTATTATCCCTAGGTAGAGGAGAGTTTATTTTTTGCGTTGGCAGAACATTGTTGCCTTATTTTCTTTTACCCTGGCATTCTTTTTTCTCTTTTTTTAAATATGAGCATGGTTTCAAATAGTCTAAGTTTGCTAGGGAACTAGATACATACCATGTGCTAAGTGTAAATCAATTTCCTAAAATAGAGATCAATTGGCAAGCAAAATTGGCATACAATCTACTGACATGGCAAACTAAAGATTAAAAATTTATCATTGGACATTCAATTATTATCAAAATAAACTTGCCTAATCAATTTTTAACAAACTTCAAATTTCGGCCGAGACAAAATTTTCTTTTTCACTTCTTTTTTATGGTTCGGTATGCAACTACTCTACATGAACTACATGGCAAACAAAAAAAATTAAATGTGAAATGCATGGAATGGAATAATGTGAGAAAATGCACACCCTCAAACCTAAGATGTGCATTGTTCTCAATGTATGAAACAACACATATATACTAGAAAAATAGAAAAATAAAAATGCATGAACATGAAGATGCAAAAATGAAATGCAAAGGAGTTAGGTAGAAGAAGACTCCCTTTCGGAGACCTCTTCCCCCATTTGGCATGAGCTTCTTCTTCTTTTCTGGCACGAGTCTTTCTCATGGTTAGGCTCCCATGTTCAGGGGTCATTCTTTTCTTCCCTTTCTGTTGGGTTTTATGGTGCTCGATTCCTTCAACCGTTCTTGCTTGCCAAGTGTGAAGAAGTGAGATATTTGGGTGTTTTTTGGGAATGAAAAGATAGACAATTTACACAAGGATTTATAGTTGTTCAACCTTCTAACCAAGGTCTACATCCACTACCTTAGCTTCCCACTAAGGATTTCCAAATAAATTCACTAAGAATTTCGTCCCTTTTTCTCGGATTAGGAGGAAACCGTTACAACGACCAAGCTTTCTACCCAAAGCTTGATCAAACACTCTCTTACACAAGAAAGACTTAGCAAACTAGAAATCCCTCTAGAAGGTATATGTTTGCACTATAAAGGTCTCACCCAAAACCTAAACACTTGAGTAAATTTAACAATATTTAGCTTACTAGTGTTGTCTAAGCAAGGAATGTACAATTAAAGCTCTAGACACAATTTGTCATCATAATGTTGTAACAATTGAAGCATTAACCATTACTAGATGCTTGAAGGTCCCTTTTATACTCCTCTTTGAGTTTGTAGCCGTTACTAGCCGTTGGGGATGAATTAGAGCCGTTGGAGACTTTATTTCCCATCTTTAATGCTGTTCTGCAGCCTTCCGTATCGATACACGTGGACTCGTATCAGTACGTCCTTCATCAGAAACTAGCCGTTGAGCTCTTGCCAACCTGGGCGTATTGATATGCTTGAGGGCGTATCGGTACGGTTTGACATTTAAAAGACCGTTGGGAAAGTAGCCTTTGGGGTTGTTAAAATAGGGATCAGTATGCTTACCAGGCGTATCAAAATGATCCCTTACCGTATTGAAACGTCAAAGCCTGTTTCGATATTGGTTTTGGCAGTGACCAAACTTGGGCAGAAAGGTATCCATACGGGTAAGACCGTATCGGTACGGGCAACTTGAAAATACAAGTTTGGCTGTTTTAAATCATGAAAAACTTTTCCAAACACCTTTTAAAATACCTCAAACATATATTCAAGTTGTTTGGACTTAAATACAAGTTTTAAATTCTTTTCAAATTAATCCAAAACAATTTTCAATTATTATATCAAAACATTATTTCTACACTTTCTAACCCTGCTTTGAGGCGATAGTGGAGGCTCCAATATTCTCATTCTTCTTGGTAGACTCGACAGGCGGAGCAACTGGCATAAGCTTTGGTTTCTTGGTAGGAATATCCTCCGACTTAGAGGAAGAATCGGTGCTGGCAGATTCAACATGTACCGAGGACATAGGAACTGTAGCATTGGACTCGAAACTGGCAGAACTGACTAGACTTGCTTAACTTGTTGGATAGGGTGACTTAACTAGACTTGCATGACTAGCTGGCTTGACTGTACTTGCTGGCATGGAATCACTGATAGAGCGCTCAGTAGGGAAAGGTGGAAACAAGGGGATATCATCTGGAGAAAGTTAAACAAGGACCTTCCGAATGATGACATCCAACTCCTTGGAATAGTGCCTCGGTTTTGCATTTAGCTCCTCGGCTGCCTCCAACTTCTGGAGAATAATCTCCTAACGAGTGTAAACTTGAGACAGCACTGCCAACGAGCTTGTTGGCATGGTTTCTGCAAACTGCTGGGCTCGACCCTTGGCTTCTACTTTGGCGTGGCAGTCTTGACTTTTCTCTTCCCCTTCTCCTTTGGCTCTCCAGCCGTGAGGTTCTTCCAAATAGGGATAGTGATAGTGGTTCTTTTGATGACTTGGCCGCGATCCTCATCCACCCTTGGCACTTCATGGCGTAAACAATTGTTTGAAATTAAGAAAAGGAAAAACATGCTTCCCTTACCTTTGGAAGCGCATTTGTAGGTTTCTTCGATAATGATCCTGCCAACATTTATTTTGTGCCCTTTGACAATAGAGTGCAAAAGGATCAACCGGTCCTTCGAGACTGTTTCATTGTGAGATATGGAATGAGATTGTGTTTGATAAAGTGGTTCCAACCCCACATCTGAGGCTTCAATGCTAGACACTTGACAGTCTGGTGGCCGGTGGATGAGACAGTCCAAGTTGTGTCAGGTTCTCACAAATTTGCCAGTATCTTCTTGCGCTTTGCAACTTTCATGGTCTCGACATACTCGAAATATTCATCTCCTTTACTAGGTAAATTTTTTTTAGTTAATATAACCCTCATCAAATCGGACACACTTACCAGGATCATAAAAATTAAGAGTCTTTGGTCATAAGGTTCACGTAAAACTCTTGAACAATGGTGGCATAAACCTCTTCCTTCAGCTGGCAGAAAACACTCTACTTGAGCATATCAACAGCGGCCATGAACTCCGTCGGGAATCCAATAGTGGTATCCGATTGAAAGTCAAAGTGCTTTTCATAGAGGAACGATCTTGAAAAGAAGTTCATCTTAAACTTTTTGTGGATTTCCTCATTTAAGAATCGTTTGAAAGGAGTAGACGATGAAGCCATGAAGATGAAAAAGTGATAGTCGAATTGGAAGAGAAGAAAAAGAAAAGATAAAAGGTTCTTGAACCTTGCTTGAAGAAAGATGAAAAGTGAGAAAAATCTTGATGAAATTGGCTTAAAGGTATGTGAGAGAAAAAGATAGAGTCTTTAATAAGGTTTTAATAAGTGTAGCCGAAAAAGAGGGTTAGATAATGATGGGATTTAGAGAGTTTTAATTGGGAAGGGTTTAAGTTTGAATGAGAAGTGATAAATGATAAAGATATGAAGAATATTTGAAGTGATAGGTTGATCATGATAAAATTAATTATCATTAATAGGGGCAACAAAAGATAATTCTCCCAAAAAACTTTCTCTTCTTAATCAAGCCAGGGTTTCTCTTTCTTCTTTTACACAAAAACATGTGCATGTCATTGGCATGGGATATAGCATAGTCTCTGGCAAGCATGATGTCTCTCAATTTGTCTGGAAATATTCCTGGTATCAATTTCTATCAAAATTCTTGCACACACTCAATAAAAAATCGTGTAACACAGTAAGGGAATAAAAATTGAAAAACGAAAATCTGATTCCTAAAAGAAAACAAAAACAACTAATCTTAATATGTACAAAGAGTTTCAAATCTGCGGTAGTTTCATTCGAACTCTACCTAGAAGATAGCCTCCTTGGTATGGTTTTGCTTACTCTCCAAGTAGTGCTTTAGACGTTGGTGTTCATATTAAAGATTTCTCATGTTCGTAGGTTCTTAATGTCCATGACCCCATGAACATATTACTTCACAACTTCGTAAGGACCCGTCCACCTTGATTTGATCTTACCTGGAAAAACTTTATGTCATAAGTTAAACAATAAAACAAGCTGACCTATTTTGAACTGTCTTGGCATGATCCGACTATCATGCCAACGATTTGCCTTCTCTTGTATATCCTAGCATTCTCATAAGCTTGCATCTTGAATTCCTCTAACTCATTGAGGTCGAGCAACCTCTTTTCTCCATTAACTCTCCATACCATGTCATGTTTCTGGATGTCCCAATAGGCTTTATGTTCAAGTTCCACTGGCAGATGGCACGGTTTGCCAAAGACAAGTTGAAATGGGGAAGTACCCAAAAGAGTTTTAAATGCAGTTCTGTAAGCCCACAAGGACTCGTCTATCCTCGAAGACTAGTCTTTCCTCGTTGGATTTACAATCTTCTCTAGAATGTTCTTAATCTCCAAATTTGATATCTCGGCTTGCATGTTCGTCTGTGGATGATAAGCTGTAGCAATTCACTACTAAATTCCATACCCGTACAAAGATTTAGAGATTAAATTACATTTAAAATGAGTACCCTCATCATGAATGATCACTCTAGAGGCACCAAATCGAGTAAAAATGTGCTTGTGCAAAAACTTGGCAACAACCTTGACATCATTTGTTGGTAGGGCAACATCCTCTACCCACTTTGATACATAGTCGATTGCCACAAGAATATACACATTACCAAGCAATGGGGGAAAAGGACCTATAAAGTCAATCCCCCATACATCAAATAAGTCCACAAGCATAATGTTCTAGAGTGGCAGTTGGTGTCTGCCAGAGATGTTCCATATCCGTTGGCATCAATCACATGCCTTGGCATACTCGTGGGCATCCTTGTACATCATGGGCCAAAAGAATCCTAACTGTAACACCTTGGTAGTAGTCTTCATCCCAGCAAAGTGACCTCTATACGGCGCGACATGACATAGATACAATATGTTTTGCTACTCGTCATCTAGCACGCACCAACAAATCACTTGATCAACACACTGCTTGAACAATATCAACTCATCCCAATAGTATTGCCTTACCTCTCGTAGAAATCTTTTTTTGACATTGTTTGCCAAGTCTTGTGGTAGAATATTACTTACCAGGTAATTGACTATGTCAACATACCATGGTATGCCATTAACTGCAAGCAAACACTTGCCGATAAACTTATCTCTAATAGTAGTGGTCTTACTATCCTCAATGTGATGCTCCAATCGAGAGTGGTGGTCAGCTACTAAGTTTTCATTGCCTTTCTTGTCACTGATTTGTAATACCCCAAATCTTAGCCTAGTAGAAAACATGATTTAATTAGAAAGAATAATGTAAACATTGAACCAATGTGAATGGCTAAGTGAATTAAGGACTAAAACGTTAGGAATAAAATATTAATAGATTAATTATCAAAGATTAAAATGTTAATAAATAAAATATGAAATAATGCATGTACAATAATCAAAAGAAAGAGGCCTAACCAAGTGTCACCTCTACCAAATAGGTGAGTGGGACACTCGGCTAAGCCAAAGCCAAGACAACCTAAGGTTGTCGTCTCCCTTCTCCATTAGCTGAACCTAGTAAGGAAAAGAGAGAAGAAATTAGTGAGAGAAAGCTTGATAAAGGGAGAAATTGAAGAAACCATCTCACCCTTGTTGGGGTTAAAAGCTTACTAGGATTATATTGTTCATGCATGTTAAAAGGATTCATGTAAGTGCTTCTTGTACCCAAATGTTTGTGAAAAATTGCTTGAATTGAATATTTGTATAAGCTTGAAATCTTGAATTGGATGGTTGAATCTTGTATTTGAATTTAGATTGGGATTGTATTGAAGATTTGATGAAATTATATTGAAATTGGAATGAAATCTTGTAATCGAATAGTGTAAATGTACTTAGATTCACTCTAGTGATGTTAATCTTGAAATCGATTAAATAAATTGTCATAAGAGCATAATTAGAAAAATTCATGTATGATAAACTTGTTTGGAATTGGATTTACTAGTGAATTGAGGTGTTCTATTGGTGAAAATAATGTTAGAATTGGTAAATTGGTAGTTAAGAATGAAACTAGTCACATAGTAAGCTTAATCGGCTAACATGGACTGTTTTTGAATAAACAGAAAGTTTGAGACTAATATGTATAGAATTAAGGGCTGGAAAAGTTAACTAGGGGAGAGCCTAAAAGAATGCTTGATAATTGAATTGCTTGATCAATAAGGAATTTAATTTCTTTAAAGTGTTAATTGGCAGATTAGTGAAACGTGGACTATTATGGAAGAATGATTAAATTATGAACTAAAATGGACTATTTAGAGACTAAACTTGACTTCTATAAATAGGGGAAAACAAGGGAAACTAAGGGCTGTTTCGAACATGTAAGGGTCATAGGCTAATTATATCACTAAAGTGGACCTAAATGTAAACTTGCAGTTTTGATATTGGAAATTTGACATGTCTTTATCTTAAAAATTGTATTGATATACAAGAGCTAAAAACATGAGGCTTAAATGGTTGTAAAGGTAATTAAGTTATCTTTCTAATGGTGCAAACGGATTTGAATTCTAATGTATAGATTAAAAGATATAGGTAAATTAGTAAGAGGTATGCAAACTGCCAGAAGCAGAAAAATAGTGTAGTAATTGTAGAGTAAATATGTGCTTGAATATATGGCAAGTCTTGATGAATTGATTCTAACAATATTTCCATGATTTTGTATAGGCTTGTTAGACCAAGAAGTACATGATCTTGGTGAAGGCACTAGAGTTGGACATCCAAAAGATAAGCTAAAGGGGATAACTCTTCAAGATTAAGCTTGCTTGGAGTCTTGTGAGTGTAGAGTTGAGCATGTCTAATTTGTGTTTAAATGTTTGTCATGTAAAATGACTTTAGTTATATTTGATAACAACTAAGGGAAGAATAGTTTAAGTAATACATGATATGAATTTTGTCTTGATATGTGACTATGTGAATTGATTGTGTAAATGAATGAATCTTTTCCTAAGCTTAATTGTTGCTATTCGAATGCCCTTGAGATATATGAGATATTGTCTCGATTACATGTTACCATGAGTTTCTTAAATGGTATGCTTATTGCCTTGAAATGCCTAATAGGACTTACTTGATGATACATGCTTAAAAGCTTACTAAAATCTTGTGATAAAGAACCAAGGTTCACTAAGCCTAAGGGCTATCTTGATCTTGTTAAGTGTCTATAAGAATGACACCTTGAATAAACTTGAAACTTGTCTTGATCCTTGACTTGATTGATTACATGAATCTTGATCAATTGTACATTAAACTAAATGATGCCTTGGTAGCTAGTGAGTTATAGGTAGGATGGCATGCCATGGAGACTAGAGCGCATTGTGTATGGGGGGACTAAGGTCATGGGCTAATGCCCTTATTGGCGACAGTGGGAGGGATGTGTGATATGGTCACTGGTGACAGTAGGAGGGATATGACCAATTACTTGATTTGGTGACAGTTTGGTTGGTGACTCGATTACCTAGACTTGACTAAATACCAAGGCCTAAACCTGAATTGAAACTTGAATAGAATTACATGATACATGATACATAGCATGAAACTTGGCTTGGTTGTCTAGAATGCTTGATTTACATGCTATTGTGATGCTACTTGGTTTGAAAGAATGATATTGATGTATGACATGTTTTGCTTGGCCCGAAATTAAGATATGTTATGTATATTTGATCTTGAAATGCTATGCATAATTGGTTGCTAATTACATGACATGTTACTAGTCTTTTGCCTAGAACCATTCGAATGCCATAAGGGAATCTTGACTAGATCTATTCGAACCTAGATAAATCTTCTCTTGAATAAAACACACTTGTAAATGAAATGAACTTACCTAGATAAGGTTGCTACCTCACTAAGTACTTAATTTTACTTATCACTCATGTTTCCATTCTTCCCAATCTACAAGTTAAGTGGATTGAAAGATATCCTAGAGTTGAGGCAAGGCAAGATAAGCTCAAGCTCATGTATGGTTCATGTTACTTTTGTAAGCTCCTAGTGGTGGCCATAGACATGTATATTGTCTAGTTATCATGCATTTTGGATACTTGAAAGGCTTGTATATATTTGGAATGATGTGGTGATCTAAAGACATGATATAATGGCTTGGAACTTGTGGCCTAGTTGATCTAGGTGTTATGTTATGATATATGATTATGGTTGACCAAATGTAGTGTGAACTTATGTCTTGAAAGCCTAGAAGATTGTTAAATAGTTTGATTCATGTCTTGAATGCTTGTCATGAGATGATTAATGGTTGTTTACTTGCTAGATCTTGTCTTGAAATGCCATGTTACCATTGAAAATGATATGCTAGGTTTGTATAGGCAAAATGAATAGTTTGAGATCATGTATGACATGTTTCTTGTTGCTATTGACTAGATTGATCTAGATGTATTATAGATTCAAGTATTAAGGCTATGTTCATGTTTAAATTCTTGTTCTTCAAGTATGCCCTATTCGAATTAAACTAGGAAACTTGATTGGTCTTTGTAGTTGTTTGAACCCTTCGAATGGAATGAAACATGCTTATCTTTTCTATGTATAATTGATCTTAGGTATTGACTCACATGATTAGAATATTATTCAAGGTATGATAATATGCTTGCTAGTAAATGAGATGTCATGGTTCGAATGCTATGCTTTGGTTGATCTTGTTGTGCTCACATGGTTCGAACGCTATACTGGTGTGATTAAAATGTTTACACTTCTTGAATTTAGATTATGATATTAGGTTGAATAGTAGTAACCTATAAAGGCTTGTGCACTTGTGTTCTAGATTGAATGCTAATGATTCATGTTGTTTGCTTGTTTAATTAAAAGCATAACTCACCTATTAAGGGTGAGTTATGAAAAGTTTTAACTGGTTCATGTTTTCCTTGTTTTAGGTAACACTTATTAGTCGGTTTATAACTGAACTAGGTGAGGGGTGTTACATGATCTCTAAGTCAAATTCTTGAAGTAGGAGCATTCATCAGATCAGTCTAGGCTTGGCGTCTTTCTTTTCCAAGAAATACTTCAATGTAGAGTGATCTATATAAATCATAACCTTGTTACCAATTAGATAAGATCTAAATTTATAAAAAAACAAACACAACCGCAATAAACTCTTTCTTGGTTGTAGAGTAATTTATTTGCACGTCATTCAAGGTTCCGCTGGCATAGTAGATGGCATAGAAAACCTTGCCATGTGGTTGTCCCAAAACTACTCCAACGACATAATCGCTGGCATTACACATGAGCTTGAAGGGCTTATTCTAATATGGTGCTATGACTATAAGGACATTGATTAATCTCTTTTAAGTTCCTGAAATGCTCTCAAACAAGAATTGTCAAAAGGAAAGGTGGCATTATGTTCCAACAATGAGCATAAAGGTTTAACAATTTTTGAAAAATCTTTAATAAATTGTCAATAAAAATCGTTATGACCTAGAAAACTCCTTATACCTTCAACACTCGTTGGAGGTGGCAATTGCTTGATTACTTATACTTTAGCTTGATCAACTTCTACTCCTCTTTTGGTTACCTTGTGACAGGGAACAATGCTCTCCTTCTCCATGAAGTGGAATTTCTCCCAGTTTAACACTAGGTTTGTCTAAGTGCATCTCTTCAAGACTTGCGCCAAGCTATGGATGCATTCCTCAAATGTTGTACCAAACACTAAGAAATCATCCATGAATACTTACATGTTATGTTCAATCATATCAGAAAAAATGGCCATCATGCAATGTTGGAATGTTTCTAGCGCATTACATAGACCGAATGACATCATTTTGAAGGCAAATGTCCCATATGAACACGTGAACGTGGTTTTCTCTTGATCATCAGGGGCGATGACAATTTGATTATAACCCGAATAACCATCCAAAAAATAGTAAAAAGCTTTACCTGTCAGTCAGTTTAACATCTGGTCAATGAAAGGCAATGGGAAGTGGTCCTTCCTTTTAGCCTTGTTTAACCTTCTGTAATCTATGCACACTATCCATCCGGCGATGGTTCTAGACGGAATCAATTCAGCTTCACTATTTTGCACCACATTCACGCTGCCTTTCTTTGGCACACACTGCACCAGGCTTACCCAAGAGCTATCGGAAATGGGATAAATAATTCCGGCATCAAGACATTTTATTATCTCTTTCTTAAAAACCTTCTTCATGCTCGAGTTTAGCCGTCTCTGACCTCTAATAGTCCTCCTATTAGATTCCTCTAGAATGATCTTGTGTATGCAAATGGTTGGGCTAATACCTTGGATATCTGCCGAGGTCCAACCCAACGTTTGCTTATAATCCCTTAATATTGCCAACAATCTTGTGTTTTGATCATTAGTGAGAAAAGTTGCAATAAATACTGGCAGAGTTGAGTGCTCACCCAAATAAGCATACTTCAAGTATTCTGGCAGTGGCTTAAGCTCCAACTCTGGTGGTTCCTCAATTGATGGTTTCAGTTTCTTTATCTCTCTGCTGGTCAACTGGAGTGGCTCAAAATAACTCACATCTTCACCCTCCAAGGCTGATTCCTCAGGTTTCTCAAACAGTTCAACTATGTCGTCAAGCATGCCATCATCAAATTCTGCATCCTGGCACAACCGTGCCACATCCAAAGTATAAATGGCCTCTATCATCTCCTCGGTTTGACATTCATCTCGTTCATCTACACATTTCAAAGCTTGAAACACGTTAAAAGTAACATGTTGGTCATTCATTTGCATGGTTAGTATCCTTTTATGAACATCAATAAGAACCCTACCCGTGGCAAGGAATGACCTACCAAAATAATTGGCACATTAGTGTCAGCCTCATAATCCAAAATGATAAAATCAACTGAAAATATAAATTTGTCTACCTTTACCAACACATCCTCAATCTTACCCTTGGGATGTGCATAAGATCAGTCTGCCAACTGAAATGTCACTGTGGTAGGTCTTACTTCTATGCCAAGCTTCCTAAAAACAGACATTGGCATCAAATTGATACTAGCTCCTAAATCACACAATGCCTTACCCATGAATTTATTGCCAATTGTACAAGGGATAATAAAACTTCCTAGATCTTTCATCTGTGGTGGCAATCGATTTAGGATCATGGCACTACATCCTTCAGTGAGAGCAACAATTTCAAACTTTCCCAACTTCCTCTTTTTGGACAAGATGTCCCTTATGAATTTTACATAGTTGGGCATTTGCTCAAGGGCCTCTACCAATGGAATGTTAATTTGCAATTGTTTAAGCACTTTCAAGAAGTGCTTAAATTTCTGGTCATGCTTGTGCTTTTGAAGTCTTACTGAAAATGGTGGTGGTGGATACACATATGTTGGCACTATTGGCTTTGCCAAGGCAGTGATGGCATCCACTTTGGCATTAATATGCTTTTTGGCCTCAATCTACTTGTCATCATTGCTGACATCGTTGTTGGCACTAGAACTGGCATCATGTTGAACACTGGTACTGACATGAGCGTTAGCATCACTGTGGGCATAACCACTAGCATCATCTTCTTTAGCTTTCTCCTTCTCTGATTCTCTGGGCTTGTCTGCTGGCACAAACTTAGCATCTTGGCTATTAATTGGCTGCTTGGCAGCCATCTCAGCTTCACACTTCTTACCACTCTGAAGATTTATTGCCTTGCATTGCTCATTTCCTTTGTGCCGATAATCTTCAGTTTCGCTTGGCAAAGCACCTTGGGGTCTATGGCTAAGTGCATTAGAAATTTGCCCGAGCTGAACTTCCAAGTTCCTCATCAATGCTGCCAAACTTCTAATTGTAGCATCATTCCTTTCCATATACTCCGTGAGAGTGCCTCCCTGGTTAAGCCTTTTTCCTTGTTGAAAACTGTTTTGGTCTTTCTGTGGCATGGTATTTTGATAGAATGTTGGCATGACACTATTATTCTGCCTTTGAGCGTTTTGGCGTGAGGCATTGTATTGATTGCCTCCTTGATTTCCCCAAGACAAGTTAGGGTGCTGTCTCTAACCTGCGTTGTAAACATTGGAATTATCATTATAGAAATGATTAAAATTGCCAACAAAAATTACCGACTCGGGGTTGATTGGGCATTCATCCACATGGTGGTTTTCTCCAAAAATAGTGCAAAACGGATCTAGTGTTTTGACTTCTCGGGCCTCATTATTCTTTTGCAACGTTCTCACTATGCTAGTGAGGTTGGAAATTTCGGCATGAATGGACGTAAGTTCATCAATCTTTAATTTCCCACTAGTTTTGGTTCCGGTCCCAAGTCTAGCAACATGATTTTCAAAGTCATTGATCGCTATCCTCTCAAGGATATCAACAACTTTTGTGTACCTCTTGTCTAGCAACGAGCCAGTTGTTGAAGCATCGACAACAGTCCTTGTTTGTGCATTCAATAGGTTGTAGAAGGTTTGTATTTGGGTCCAATTTGGGAATCCATGCATTGAACACCTTCTCAACAGATCCTTAAATCTTTCTCGTGCTTCGTAGAGAGTTTCATCCTCATTCTTCTCGAATGTAATTATCTCACCACGCAGCTTGGCAGTGAGTGTTGGTGGCTGAAATTGTGTCAAGAACTTCTGGCATAGATCTGCCCAGGAAGTAACTGAACTTGGTGGCAAAGAATTAAGTCACACCTTGGCTCTGTCTCTTAAAGAAAAAGTAAATAACCTTAACTTCACGGTATCTCCAGATACTCTAGTTTGCTGAAATAATTGACATATCTCCACGAATTGCTTGAGATGTTGCCTCGGGTCTCCAGTAAATGCTCCATAAAATTGGCCTACATTCAAAAGAGTTTGGATCATTACGAGTTTAAGTTCAAAATTTGGCTCATTGGCATCAGTGCCAACAAGTCCTAGCATTAAATTTGCAATGTCAGGTGCTGAATGTTCTTGGATTGGCCTCTCTTCATCTTCATGAAAAATTGCATCATTTTGGAGGTGGTGATGCAATGTTATTGGGTGGATCATTGTTCACCACACCATTCCTTTGATTAGCTTGATTCATCTATCGACATCGCCTTTTTAACATTCTAATGGTCCTCTCAATTTCCGGATCGTACGACCACTCGTCCACCACATGGTGGTTTCTGGTCATACACCGATAAAAATAAAATAAAAATAAAAAAAACAAGTAAAATTTTTAAAAACAATCAAATTCGTTGCAATCCCCGACAACGGCGCCAAAAACTTGTACTCTTTTGGGGGTGTGTAAAATGAATGCTGGCAAAAGGTATAAATGGTATGTATTGGGCAAATTATGCAAGAATCTTTTGCGTGCAAGTATACACGGTCTGTAAGTAATACAACTTGGTAAGATGAGTTATCGATCCCACCGAGATTGTCTTAAATTCGATTGTTTGATTGTTACTTGCTTTGGAAGAAAATATGTCTCCTTAAAATAATTGGTTTTGTTACTAAGGAAATTAGAGAAAAAATAAAATGAAGTAAAATGTTGGCAAGGAATGTGTTTTTAAATGAATGATGTTTGTTTGCAGCGAATGCCTGGTTTCAACATGGCTCATGCCAGCCCTTGTCTTGGCATTATTTGTTGAGCAGATTCAACATTGGCAAAGCCTCTCTCGATGGTCATTGCCCTAAATTGGCCAAGTAAAAATCCCTATATTTCTATAGTGTATGTTTTTCTTAAACCAACTTGATTAAAACTAATCTATACTCCGAGGGGGTAGATTTCACTTCCGAAGTAAGTTCATATACTTGAACGACTTCTCTCGAAGCTTCTCTCCCAAGTATTTAACAACTTAATCATTGCCAACCCAAGTCTGTTAAGATATTGGGAGGCAATAGGCTAACTCTGATAGCTCTCACTTGGAAAAGTACTTAGGAAAAATTAAAGTCCGTCGAATAGAAAAACTTTGTCGAAAATAGATTTATTATAATGGAACTAAGGCATAAATCCAATATTTAATCCAAACACCCCCACCAACTATGAAATTAGTTCATGATGAGGGGGTTAACCAACACAACCATAATCGTTTTCAAAAACATCACCATTAAAAAAACTAAAGATAAACAACTTGTGCCAAGGGAAAAGGCAGAGGGGTCTCTCGATGCAGCCCTCCACGCCAGGCTCTCGACCAAGAGGTTGAACCACCCTTCCTCAGTGCAACCGACCGTCACTTTCCAGTCACTCCAACGCCGTACTCTGGTCATTCTAGGTATTCAGATCACTCTCGATTGCTCTCTTTGTCTCCTCCAATGCTTGATCGGTTGGTCTTTATATAGGCGTGTGTGAGAAAGGATGAGATAAGCCTTTGCATTTGAATTTGAAATGATCAAGGGATTAGAGATATAGCTCTATCCGATCATTTTGACATATTATCAGCTCGGTGTGATAGCTTGTCAGGCTAGGGCTGACATCACAATACCAATGCTGCCTTGGCATCCTAGCTTGGTACAATGTTTCCAACATCACTTGACACCACCTTATCTGCTATTTTTTCGGAAGTTGATCCAATTGCAATCTTTTAAGAGCTTGATCCTTTCCTATTTTTTCAGGGGTTCATCATCTTTTGGCATGGCATCAAATGCATCTCTCTGCCAACAAATTCTTGGCATTGTTTGACAAACCTGCAAATTAACTATAAAAACAACCATTCACTCTGACATAGGCAACCTACTAACTCCTTGATGAAAATGCATGATCCTAACAAATTAATGCAACTAAATGTACCCGAAAACAAGCAAAAGCATATCAATATAGGCATGAAAAAAAATACTTTTGAAGAGGTAACACACATCCCAAGGTGAACCACTTGGCGACAACACTCGTAAACACTCACTTTACAAATCAGTTCCCACTCAAGAATTTTGGTTGGTGCCATACTACAAGGTGATGGACACTAACACCAAACTCAATGTTACCTCTATCGTGGGTTCTAATCCACGATCAAGAGGTAGACCTGCTCATTCCTAGAATGGCAGCTCAACATCCCTTAAACATTCACAACTTTAAAGCCTCAGACTCTCAACCCTTGTATTCGCAATATGGCTATGAAAGTATTGAAACCCACAAGACTTTCTTTGAACAAACATCACAAGAACACAACCTTCACGCTAGAGAGGCAATGGTTAATCGCGTCCATCACTAACAACCTGGTTCATCTCGAACCTCGAGACTCTTACTCAAAAACAAAGGAATACATCAAACTCACATGGTCAACCCACTCCAAGGGTGACATCTACAAACTAGGGAGAGAGTAAATCTAAAAAGTCTACGAGGATTGTTACTCTCAATCCCCACTTACCACCCACAATAAGAATATTACCAACAAAAACTTACAAAACTGACGAACTAATCAATTCAACATTGACCTCTAGATCTTACCACAACACTTATCCAACAAAAATCAAAACCATTATGAACGAGATATCAAATTTCTATCAATATAACAACTGAAAACCAAAACGGAACATAGGTACCTGACATATCACCGGTGGCAAAGCTGTCCTCTTTGGCCTGAACGACAGTCTATCTAGTAACAACTCGATCGTCAACTATGACGGTGGATCTCACAGGACCTCCACCCTGATACCCAAATTACGCCCTAGCGTCACCTCTCGCAACACCCTGACCACGTCGGGAAGAAGTCAACCTCTGAGACTGAACATGCGTACCGTCATCCATAACTAGACAATCCTTCTCCACATGAGCTAGTGCCCGACACCTATAGCAAACCCTCCAAAGTAAGAAGCACAGCCCTAGGTGATGTCGACCATAATGCTCACAAGCCGGTGGAAGTGACACTCCGGTTGAACCATCAATACCCCCTCTGGAGCAAAAATCAATGAACCCCGACAAACCTTCAGTCTAGATCTCCGATCCTCCCTCGACAGCTGATCTGAAGCAACTCTTTTCGTATCCCCAAAATAGGGAACCTCTTAGACGAAGCATGGGAAGAACATATGATGTCCTGGGTCTCCACAACATGGCCTCTAGAGTCCTCAATCTGACTCGGTGTCGGACCATGAAGTCGTTCAAGTGCCTTCACACTATTGGAAAACTCAGAGAATGTCCCAAGTGGACCCGTTATCACGTACAACTAAAGGTCAACCTTCAACCCATGTCTGAACCTCTTGCACCTCAACTCCTTGGTGGCAACCAATTTTGGAGCATAACGGCTCAACCGTAGGAAATCTTGCTCATACTCAAACACTGTCATGTCCCCCTAAACCAGATGCAGGAACTAATCTCTCATCTCATCCATGTGAACCTCACTGATGTACTTCTTCCTAAACTCATCCAAGAAGATACCCAAGTCGGAAGTGCAAGTTGTAGCCCCAACTCAACAGTCTCCCACCACTCATGTGCATTGCCCTTAAGAAGGGATACAATGTAATCGAGGTTATCCTCCGGACTCCCTCTCATCTATCTCAGAATCCTATGAGTGTCTCTTAACCACTAGTCCAACTTGATTGGGTCATCCTCACCCACACTTTCGAAGTATTTTGGCCCAAAACAGTGAAGCCTTTCAATAGGGGTCTTGCGAGGTGTCTCAGAATGCCTCGAGATAATTTATACCACTTGTAAGAGAGTAGAGGTAAGATCATGGAGGTGGCTCGCTCCTCCGCTTCTGGTACCTCCCGGAAGGCTCATGTCCCCAACATCTAGGACAGACTACTTGCTAAAGTCTTCCGCTTGAGAGACATGGCTTTCCCCACGACTCTTCTGGTCACGTTTGGCACCACTCGTCATCGAATTTTTCTAAAACACTAGGAAACAAGGCAACATCATCAGTATTTCTTGTCTTAAAAGAGTACAACTTAACTTTAGAGGCTTGTATTCACTAGACAACTTACCACGACCTCTATACCACCCATGAGTTTTCCTAAAACTGGCTAAACCTAAGCTTTGATACCACTGTTGTAACACCCCGATCCCAATCTAAATCTAAAGTACTACATTCGGGTCACCCAAAATCGACCCATCAAAAATTTCATTTAAAAACCATAAGTTTAGCCACTTCCAAAATATCAAATCATCAATAAGTCCATATAATTAAATAAGCATTTAGATAAGTTTACAAAATAGAAGCTCCAAGTTTAAAACACTATATAACAAAAATAATATTTAAAATAGAGTTACAGACTCAACTGTGGTAAGTTCCTATGAATACATTAGCTCGAACTAAAATAACAAGTACTGTACTTTGAAGCAAACATGATGATGTGAAATCCTCATCGATGAGCTCCTCCAAAGGATGACCTGTCAACCTACACACAGAAAAAGAACACCTCCACACGCTGAGCTAATAAAGCTCAGTGGTACATTTCTACTCTACCATAATTCGTGATTATCATAAAATAAGCATGCAAGATAAATATAGCTTAGAGAGCATATATAAGGTTTTCTATTTATGAGTTATCATCTAGCCTACACTAGCTAGAGTTCTTAGATCACCTATCTCAAGGCATCACAAGTCAACAAGAAGTCTGACAAGATCTACAAGTCTCGCCATACTCGAGATCACATAGCCCATCGATTTAATGCATAATGTACCATGATCACTCAGCCACCGGGTGCATAATACATCATTTAACAACAATACAACATACATATATACATCACTTATATAATGGCCAACGAAGCCATACTTTACTCGTGCTCACACAACCGTCGGGTTACCCGTGATTACACAATCGTCGGGTTACCCGTGATTACACAGTCTTCAGGTTAAATGGACCATATCTGGACCACCATAGCCATGGATACGTGTTGGACATACTTGGATCACATCAGCCACAAGTAGTCTTTACATGAGGTCACTCAACCAATTAGGTTACTCGAGCTCACTCAGCCCATCGAGTTTATTACCTTATCTGGATCACCATAGCCACAAAGAGGTTCCTAACTGCACCCAGATCATTCAGCCCGTGGGTACGTCAGATGTACTTGATCACTCAGCCTAGACTACACATCCCTTTGTATAATTAGGACATCCAGATACCTCTACCACAATCATAGGATAATACCTGCTCCTTGAGCATTCATACACCTCACCACGAGGTAAGTGGCACCAAGCTAAGCCATCAAAAAATTCCCCAAGGCATTGCCTAACCACCACGGTTATATCGAGTCATCATTTATCAAGTTATTACGCGTTATTCTCATCTATGAAGGTTAAACCTCGGTTTCTCAATTTTACAATTCATTTTACTACCTTAGAAGCCCAATAGACCATAATCCTCGAAATATCAACCCCTCGAACTCACCTTCATATTTTCCAGGAAGATTGCCCAGGTAGTACCGGTACACGCCCTCGCGTACCGATATGGTACAATAGGTACCAATACTCACCCTTCACGTATTGATATGCGGCTTCACAAGAGAGAACCGGTACTCAAGCTTCGAGTATCGGTATGCCTCTAGCACCGATACACCCTCGAGTTTACCGGTACACATTTTGTTCACTGGTAATTTAATGGAATAGGGGGTACCGGTACGGCTCTAGCCCGTACCGATACTCTCTTTAAATTTGGCATGTGTTCATCATTTAGAATACTAAGTATCGATACATGCTCCCCGTGTACCAATACCAAAGCCAAAATGGCTTCCAAGGCTCGGAAAATCATTCTCGAAGCCCCAAAATGTAACTTTTAACCCTTTAACATATGCTACGTCTTATGGAAGTTGATTAGGGTGGTTTACTACCATTTTTACGCATTATTAACAACTAATTCAGATTTCACCATTAATAAGGCTTTAAGTTATCAACACCTAAAAAATAGCAATCTCAACCATAAAATCAAGCAAGACAATTAATTTATGATCTTCAAGAAGAGTAGGAGTCATAGATGTATTGACCTTAAGCAACAAATTTTGGATTTAAGCTCTCTAACAAATACTCTTCAACTTCTCTCTCAACTCAAGCTTGGAAGAACTCCAAGACACCTTCTTCAAAACCTCACATCCAAAGAAACGAATCAAAACTTAAACCAAAAGCTATGAGAAGGTTTGTCTACATATTAACAACCTTAAAAACATAAAAAAGGACCAAAGCTCAAACCCCTTAAAAACCCATATACGGAGAACTCATCTTTTTGAGAAAAGATGACCACTTTCATGAAGCTTTTGACATAGTGATTAACATACTTGGATTTTAAATCTTGGGTGAAAGAAATGATGAAGAAATCTTAAATTTTTAAGCTTTGGTGTCCTTGGTTTCTATGGAGGAGATGATAAGAAAAAAGGAAGAAGAAAAGATGATAAAAATGGGTAATATCATAAACCCACTTTTGTCCCCAACCAAACACATGAAGACAAGGAGAAATTGAGGGAGATTAGCCTCAAAACTAAAAAGTGGTATATTCACCATATAAAGACCCCAACTTCCACCCTTTTACAAAAAAGTCACCACCCAAGCTCATGTAGCACAAAACTCACCCAACAAAGCCCAAACTCGACCCAATGGGTCCACTTACATCAAACTATCACAAGGGTCCATAACCTAGGTCAACGCTCAAAGATTGTCTCAAAAATTCGGGTCGTTACAAGTCAAATATTTTTACTCTGAATCAAGTTGAATAATTCGATATTTTTTTAGTCGAATCGAGTTTTGTCCGCCCTAAAATCTAACATGGGCTTCAATATCCTAGAATTGTGATGTAAAGTATGTAGAGATTAGCCCATTTTATGGTTATTTTGTACAATGTGGCCCATTGTGCAGTTGGATGGAAAACCCGTCAAACCCTCCCTTTTTTCTCTATCTTCCCCCTCAACACTGACGCAACGCAACGAACCAACTCCCATCTCAATCCATCATTGCTGCTCTCCCTCCCCTTCCCTTTTCTCCATCTCTATCTCCAATTCCTATCTCATTTTGCGCTTCAATATTTCAAATTTGTTTTTTTGGCTCCAAACCCAACCAAAATCATTGAACGAAAAGGGGGAAAGACGAAGGGAAGCGATGATAACGCGGTCGAATTTAGCTGAGCAGTTGAGAGAGTATCAGATTCGATCAAACCACGATTGGGCCTCCGTTTCCTTCTTCTCATCCACGTCTAACATTACGTCTTCTAGGTAAACTCAATTCTATGATTTACTTTTTTAGTTTTTGGTTTTCCAAAAAAAAAAACTTGTTTTTTGAAATTTAGGACTTTCTTTTTTGTTTTATCATGTTTGATCCAATAACAAGATTTTCGTGATTAACGAGCTTGTGATGGAATGTGTTTCATATGAGCTTCGATCGAAGCATTACCGGTTTACCTAGGTTAGCTAGGTTTTTATAGCATATTTAGGTTAAAGAATTCAGCAGTAGCTTAAGGTTATTAATTTATGATATTTTTTCTTAACATCTTTGGAAATTTCGCTTTTAAAATTGACTTTTCCCTCAATCTACTGATACATGTAAACAGCATGGGGATACCCTTCAAAGAGTCTCTCAATAATTAACCTATCCCTTTGGAATTATAGGGAAATTTTAGGTGATCAATGAAAGTAAAATTGGCTCAGTTCTGTTGTGCTTTAGGCCCCAGAAAAGTAAAGAAAATGAATGTTTAAACTTCAAACTGTTGATTCATCATAATTTTCATAAGAAATTGAAGTTTAGGTGGCTGAAAGAAGCCTGCTGCTGGGGTTCAGGTTGTTTCATGTAGTTGGTGCGTGACAGTTTTTTGTGTAGATGAGTGTGACTTTTGGTTAATGCAATATTGGAAATTTGATTTTGGTTGTTATTTGTTAATATTTGTACGTTGTATTACCACTATTATCTTGCTAACCCTTTCTTTTCTACTTGTATTTTTATATAATTGTGTCGCTGCTGAGGGAACTAACTGTATGATGGTAGGAGTGCATGCGTGTCCTTAAATCTTGCCATTAAATCAACTGTGATTATTGTATACCATATGTATCTTTAGGTTTTTTTATGGCTGTTATGAAGATGTATAAGAGCAGAATGCTTGCGCATCTGGTGCATATAGAATTGTTTGAATTCTGTTCAAATGTTGGGTGCTTAGGCTAGGAGTCCCTTTTATTCAATTGCTAGCTCATGTTAAGGAGTATTGTTGTACTGTGTTGAAAATAATAGTCAGTTGGCCTTGAATCAATTCTTTCCAACATGCATGCATTAAGATTTTTGTGATACTTATGCCTGAATATTCATGGCTAATATGTTTGTGCCGTGTCCTAGTTCCAACAAGTTTTGACATGTTTTTGTAAAGTTATCATTTATGTTAATAAATTGTATGATGGGATTGCCAATTTTTTGTTTGTAAAAATAAATTAAAGAATTTAATTTCTAGAATATTTGTAGTTGTATCAGGATCTGTTATTTTGGTCTTCTTTTGACTATTTGTTCTTCTCTGTCTCAGAATAAGAAATTTCTAAACTTTGTGCTTTGTGTACTGTTTCGCTGATGCAGGGTGGATGTTGTTGTCTTTGTTATATGGGAACTTGTTATTTTAGCTTTCCTGGTTTTCTCTGCCGTTTCATTATACTTTCGGCATATGCAACTTGCCTTTATTCTAGTATGCATCACAATGCTACTGCTTCTCTGCATGAAAATCACTAAGCAAGTGAGATTGGCTAGGAAAAAGAAGAGACGCATGCTTCTTCCATTATCTATGTAGAGCTATATCAAGCTTGAATTCGCTTAAAAGGGACCAACTTTGTTGTGTAAATTTGAGACTTTTATTGACCATTGCATTTGGCCCACTTGCTCTGGTCTATTGAAATATGTAATTGTGCCTGGAGCAAGTTGATGAAGAAATCTGATTTGATATGATCACCTCAAAGAGCCGGTGTACCACTGTGAGTAATGGTTTGATGAGGAAAGTGGGGATGGTCTAATTGAACTTGCAGCAATCCGTTTTAACATACGGTGTCGTTCTCACTACCCTTGTGCTGTATGCATCATTGTGAGAAACTATATTGTAATGCTAATCCAGGTGTAGCGGAGAATATTCTACTTAATTTTGTAATTTGTTTGACCTGATTGTAGTTTACAAGACATCAGAGGATTGAAATTGGGTATGCGAGTGATTGAAACATTTTTGCATGTAAGATGTACTCATACAGTTTATTTGCAACAGATCAATACCATACGTGAACAGACGTTTATAGGATGATTTCAAATATATCTAGAGCAATACACGAGGTTTGATATGTGTGTTTACCAGTCAATAAGACCGAAGTGATTGCAAGATGCATTCAAAGAAGTTGTAGATGGTTGACATTGTCCCGTAACTGCGTGGGCGGTTGGTTTACGAGATCCAAGGCTTGTTGGTCGAAGACGAAAGATTATGCGCAGCACTTGCTCACTAGGGTTTAAAGAAGTGAATTTTAATACCCTTGGTCACTATGCCCCATATTGCTCCAGTAGTCACCAAGACGCTGAGTACCATTCCCAACACCCCTAAAGCCAAGTTGAGGCACCAAGGTGGACTAAATTTCTGAGGTTTCTTGATTATCACCCACATTAGACAGGGATAGGCCAAGGTGATCGGTAAAGCGATCCCTCCGATCAACCCGGCCAAGCTCGGCAAGAATGGTAGTGCCACCGAAATGAAGAATGCGAAACATCCGAAGAAAACCCTGATACCTGTCCGCACCCACCGTGGACACGGCCTTCTCCATTTGCTTGTATATCTGAACTCAAAATTATCGAACACAGGCATAGCGTATATCTGGAATGAGCTGAGGCTGTTAATTACAATGAGTAGACTTGCAAGCCCTAGAAGCAACTTCGATGTGTCGTGTTCATGGTATTTGTACAAAGCACTAATCATCCCTCCATTTTCAGGCATCTAGAAACAACCCTAAAATGTATTAGCCGCAGGGAGTATAGGAGCAATAATAACATCAGCAATCCTAGCATCTTACCAGGTTTCCGTAAACCCAATAGCCACCAATTGCAAGGGGAAACAAGCAGGCTGCAACAATCATGTAAGCGAACTTCACTCCTCTCCACATCGGCAGACGGGAAGGGTGCTTTCCGCTGGAAGGCATCGTCCCCTGCGCGACAGAAAGAAACACATACTAAGAAAACATCTCTACGTATATATGGTCAACAAATCTGCTTTCCAAGCTAACCTGTATTTCCAGCACGAGATTGTGGCCTCTAAATGCAAAGACGATTATTCCGAGTGCGTTAAAAGTATCGAAAAGCCTGGTGAATTGCGATTTTGCTTGATCCGGTGGGTCATACGAGACGGACTCTTGCCTGCCTTGAATAACCGACACAATCCATATCAGGCTACAGTAACTGATGGCGGTGATTGCCCCAACCAGGGAAACCCCGGCAATGGAGTTCAAGTTAGGAAGTTGAGCCAGAATGATGGCCGAGCAAGTGAACACCAGGTACCACTCCACAAGGGTGAGCGGTTTCACGCTGCATGTGTTCCCACACATGATCTGAAAGAATATCTTCATGGTCCCACCTCCGATCATGATCAAGGTTACGCAGCTTCCTCCCGATAGATACATGGTGGGGAAGAGAGCCAGCAGTTTCCCTAGTTTCTCTCCTGAACAATATTATCAAACAGTTGAATTAAATAATGTATGCCATAGCGTCTCGTCTCTCGTGCAAAAGCATGCACAGTTTCATTATAAATTCGTCAAAAACCATGGCATGCGAAAAAAAGATTTGATTAGAGTTACTTTGGGATTTCTCCTTTTATTAAAGCCTTCAACCAGCAACGCTTCTTTCAGTTAATAATTAGATTAATCTTATCCGGAAGAAAGAGTAAAAGATTACCACTACTTATTTCCTCAATAGTCTTTTTCGGTTCATACCTTTTAATTCTATTGTTAAGTTTAATTGCTAAATTATGCAAGACTAAAGTAGACATTATTATAAAGCTCAATTGCTAAATAATGTGCTGCAAGCAAGACTAAAGTAGACATGATTCTTGGGTTGGATTACGACTAGCTTTATCCCTCAGCATTTACTTTGGGTTGGCTCTTAGTCTTACCAAATGCGGCCATGGAAAGTCGAAGGTATCTGCTGTATCGTATCCCAGATTCTGATTCATGCAACTGAATTAGTAACCACAGTGTGTATAACTGCCAAATAAAAGCCATTGATAAGCATATAACTCCCCAGACCCTGTAATAAGAATCAAACACATATGATTTTCAAGTGAATTCCATTAGAATAACTCCTCTATTTTGGTTTAAGAATAACCTACGTACCAACCAAGAGTGATGAAAGCAAGAGGAAGAACAAGAGCTTGGAATCCTATCCCCGAACTCAGTGTGTGAAATGCTGCGTAGTAGGCGTTACCATTTCTTGACTCAGTAATGGGAAGCCAAGCTTCCTGCGGGTCAAGCTTGGTGAAGTGTCCGACTTCTTCCAAGTAGCTTTGCATGCTTGCGATTGCCTTCTTCACGGGGCTAGCTACAGGAGTCATCATCAGGCGTGTAACAAAGGGGCTCTTCGGGGTTTTCGGGGCCGATTCAAGCAGCGGCGACCGAGACATCGATATGGATCGGCAATCGAGTTGAAGGGGAGGTGCTACGATCTTCAACTTCAATGTTTGTGCTGCTGCTGGGCTGGATTGTACTTCCAGTTCTACCACCTCTCCCATAATTACATATATGTCTAAAATAGTAAAAGTCACGAAACAAAGTTCAATACACTGAGCTGAGCTCCATCTTCATGCATATATATAGAAAAGTAAAGATATCCAAGGACCGTGTGTTTGGAATTGGATTTGCACTGAAATAAACGTCGCATCGTGTGCTTTTATAATAATTCAACGTCGTGGTTGTTGTGGATGCTGAGTAGGTGAAAATATGAACCCAACAAACATAAATATTCACAGTAGTGGAGAGTTTTAATAAAGCGAAAGCTTTGACTGACCCAATCGGTGGCTGCTCTTCTTTTCATCTAAAGATAACCAGCAACTGACCGTCGACTCTTTACTTTCTTTTTTTTTGTCCTCTGTTTTTAGAACTTAACCCCGCAGCCACCGTGGCCATGTAGTGCCATCTGCTTTTATTATCGATACTATTAAATTATAGTCGCAATGCAGTGTAACGGCCGCATCGTAATGATTTTAGAAGTCTGTGCGACACTACAAACTACAAACGCATTTAAAATTCTAATTATATTTTTAAAAAAATTACACCGCATCGTTCGCAACTACGACATTACAACCGCAACCGCAATACTATCTTTCAGCATTTTAAATATGTGCTTGAATTACACCATCGATGACAATACATGCTTCGGATGCCACGCTCACTTGATTTTAGCCGTAAAATTAATTCATTCATGGGATGGAATCAAATCCATGTTCGAGTTTGAATGATATGATGTTGACCGATCAATTCAATCGACGACAGGGTGAAAAGATGAAAATCTTCTGCTTTAAATTATAGTGCCTCATTTTAAAAAATAAATAAATTAAAATTTAGAGTTTAATGTGTAATGTTAGAAGGTGTGGTTAGGGTTAAGAGAATTAAAGGTAGTATATATTTTTTAGGGTATAAGGTTTAGGATGTGAAATTTAGGGTTAATGTTTATAATTCATTTTTTAATATTTTTAATATAGGGCATAAAAAGAGGCATGATTAGGGGAATTAGATTTTTGTTCAGGGTGAAAGTGTTTAGCATTTCCTTGTCACTCATTCATTGCAAAGCCGAGTTTCTAGTGAAAGACTTACTGATAGGAACAATAGCATGATTTTATATTAAAAAGCGCGGACTTTATACTTAATAAGATTATATGGGAATTTAAAATTTTATGGGTACGAAATTAGATCATCAATATAAAATATATTTTTTTTTCAAAAATATAAGAGAATTTAAAATTTTTAGAGATAAGACTGTATTTCTATCGCCGATCGCCGCTCGGTCAATTCATGTCTACAGGCTGGTCTGTGCTACTTTCTCTGAGGCTTCTTTCTTTGCTAAACCTTTTTTTTCACCCTTTGTTTGATTTGTCCTCTTGTTCAGATTGCTTTTGATTTGAATAATTGGTCTTTGCCTTTGCCTTGTGTGGTGGTGTACTAAAATTGTATATTATGCATCAAAAGCAATATGTTACTTTGTCCGGCATGAATAGACTAGTCATGAAAAAGGATAGTAAACATGATGAATTGAATGGTTAGGGATTGGTATTTGAAAATTACAAATGGTTTCGTTCGTCTGCCTCATATAGGTTGCCATTGGTGGTAAAAATATTGTCCATGATTCTTGTATTACTGTGCATGTACATTTTAATATAAATATAAAAATTCTATACATTAGAAAAATAAATAAACTAATGAACCCATCAATTGTCCCAATGGACAAGCGGGTGATGTTCATCCTATGAGACACATGTTCAAATCGTTTTGTTCACAATTTTAAGTGTTATGACATGCTGAACCAAACAAATAATCACAATAAAAAATCGGATAATATTCATCATAAGAGATCCGAGTTCAAATAATTTTGTTTGCAAGGTTATTCACTTGACTAACAAATACTACCTTGTAAACACCTTACACGTCATTTTGACCCAAAATGAAACGTTGATGGTTAAATTGCTTCAAGAAAATAATAGAGGCTAAAATGACTATTAATCAAACGTTAGGGGTATTTTTTGGTATTATGCCATTTTAAATTAAGGGTTCAGGGGTTTATTTAAGGTAACAATTTAAGGTTTATAGTTTTAAGGTTAATGTTTAAAGCTTTAGGGTTAATTTAGATTTTAGATTGTACAATTTAAATATAAAGGGTTGTGTAAATTTTTCCCATATTATATATAAAATATAATCCTTAAATCAAAACTACATTTTCACGAATAGAAATCCTCCGCCCCTTTTCAATTTCTCTATTTATGCCTTAATTAAAATTTAGGTTTAGGGTTAGAGTTTATAATTAGGGTTTAAGGAATTGATGGCATCTTTTATTTTAGCGCTTAAAATTTAGAATTTAAAATTTAAGGTTAAAATTTAAATTTAAATTTTTAATGCTAGAACATAAAAAAACACCGATTTTTTTTCTTTTATATTCATCTCGTAAAATCGACATTTTTTAACTATTACAAAAGTTCCATTTTACTATTTTTTTTTTCTAGAATACATGAATTTTTTTTACATATTTAAAATTAAGTTCACGGGGGTAAAAAAGTCCCTACATTTTTAAAAAAAAATTGTACTCCAAAAACGCATCTAAAATTATTATTATACTTTAAAATACATCAAATATGTGCTTTGAGTCTTTGACTAACAAAGTTCATCTTTGACTAATGAAATTCATCTTTGATTGCTATAGTGCTAATGCAGTCGTTAAGTTTACTAACGTGATAATCAACTTACTGATGTGGTAATCTATGTATGTATGTGACAGAGTAGAGAGGCTTATTTGATTTTTTTTTAAACTTCGAGAGCTTATTTATATTCAAGTAAAAATATTATAAAAAAATCTTAAAATTAAAAATTATATTTTAAATTTTAAAATATTTAACTTAAAAATAATTAAGAATTTAAAATATAATTTTTTAAAATAATCTTAATGTGATTACAAGGTAATATATGTTCATACTTATTCCTAACCTTTTGATAGTGCACACACGTTGCAGATAAAGTTACTCAAACTCGAGTCTTCTATGAAGATCATCATTAAATTAACAGTGAACATGATGAATTGAATGGTTAGAGATTGGTAATTGAAAATTACAAATAGTTACATTCGTAGGTTATTATTTAGTACACTATCATTTGTCGATGTAAAAAATTTACACAAACAGATAAATTGAATTGAGATTCAGTTCTTGACAATCTCAACTAACTATATATCAATGAAAAAAATATTTATTGTTAATATTCATTAATTATAAAAATAAATGTATTAGTTATAAAAAAATTATATCCTAGATGCACAGCTACAATATAATATATTAATATATTCTTTTATAAAAATATTTTGAATGTATATTACTTTGCTTAATCGTTTATGTATAGAAAAAAATATGGGTTGTATTTGATACATAAGCTGTATAATTTTTTTACACAACCCTTTATATTTAAATTATAAAATCTAAAACTCAAATATAAAAAAATTATAAAATTTAAAACCTAAATCTTTAACCATAACACGCTAAATCTTAAACTCTAAACCCTAAACTCTAAATCTTAAACTCTAACTATAAACCTTAAATACTACACCTATAACATAAACCCCTAAACCCTAATCTAAAATCTTAAATCTGACTGTAAGACGGACATGTATATTACAAGTATGAGCCCGACCCGTGCACCCGTACTATTTAGCGAGTCGGGCATCCAACCCATAAATTCTTTTTAAAAAAAAAAATCTTTTTTTACCATATCAACCAATCATATATTACGAATTAGGTATTATTGAACCCCTTGCTATAGCTATAACAATGTAGTACAATAAATGAGGGCAAGGCAAGCAGGGCAGTCGGTTTCCATGAAGTTGTGGCAATGCTTTATTTAGCTTTTAATTGGTTGGTGACACTGAACAAAACAAAAGAAAAGAGCAGAAATGATAAATGAGAGAAATGCGCATAAATCAATTACTTTGTGAAAGTGGATTTCTGGTTTTAATTTTCTTTTATGGTTTGCTTATTTATAAGTTTTGTCTTTTGCTGATTCCCATGTGTTTTTGTATCAATGCATTTTAAAGTAGTGGATGATGCCTCAACAACCTATACCTATGGTACTATATCTATATATGAATCCTCAAAACCTGATTGAAATATGCCTAAATTACTGAAAACATCCACTCCTTTGAATATTCCATTGAGTGCATTGGAATCCAAGTTTTCACATCTATAACCTATATCTAGATTTGTACTAGTAGAGTGTCGACGCTGTTTTTTGTCCGGACTAAAATTGGTTGGGCCTTTATAGGTTCGTCATCATTTGGAGTTGTCATCGGTCATTTTAGATTGGGTAAGACCAAAAATCTGTAAAACTAATTTTGTTCGAACCGGAGTCAGGTCGGACTCGAGAGTCGGTTACGTGTGGAGAAGGTTATAGCACCCCGCAACGCTCAAAATTAGTACATAAAGGGGTTGTGTTGTCTAAAAGGCTTCAAAGATAGGGTTAATATCACTATTATAAAAAGAGAAAGTATGGAACTAAATTGAATAAATCAACAAACAAAATTTAAACATGCCAAAAAAATGATATCAAAACAAATGGAAAAATTAATATTTTTTCGAGAACCATAACTTAAGTTGAATCATAATTTATCTCAAATTAGGCAAATAATTAATCAAATATATTTTAAGGCCTAATCACATTATTCACACAATTTTAAGACTAATTTATAATTAAACTCAATTTTAAGCTCAATTAAATAATTAATCATCTATTTTAAAGGGGGGAAAATTATCCAAAATAAACTAAGTGAGTTACACATTAACATTAATAAAACTTATCATCTAATTATCTATCTAATTATACCGATTAAAGACCTAATTAAAAGAATCTAGGTGTTAGGAGTCATATTAAAAATAAACAAACATATTCTAGAGTCTAAAAGAAAATTCAAAGAAGAAGGACCTAAAGGGGAATTTTCCCCTGAAACCCAAATTGAAATCAAACAGTAAGGTTTTCTAGGCTAGTTCACGTGCACTCTCATCAATGGGAGGACTAACGTGCAATTTTTCCTAAAATTCAAATTGAATCAAAATATGGCAGAGAGCTTGCGTGCTACAGTTTCTAATGAGAGGAATAGAGCAAAGACTAGAAACAACAATTTTTCCAGTGAATGTTGAACTTATGGTAATAACACTCCATCTTGTAGGTCTGATTACACTCACCTTGAAGGGAAATGATGCACTTCATCTTAAAGGCAAATGATGAAACTCCGTCTTGGAGGCGAATTGTGGCACTTCATCTTGAAGGCAAATGATGACACTCCATCTTGAAGGTGAATCGTATCACTCCTTCTTTCAAGCAAATCGTGGCACTCCATCTTGGAGGTATATGGTGGTACTTCATCTTGAAGGCAAGTCGTGGCATTCTATCTTTGGAAGAAAATCGTGGCACTCCATCTTGGAGGCAAATTGTTTTATGTCTCAATGGAGACGAAATGTGTTTTGAGGGAAACAGTCTCAAGAGAGACAAGAATTATGTTTCAAAAGAAACGATTTTAGCAACATATAGAGGTTTTGAGAATTAATATCTCAAGAGAGATTTGAGAAAATGTCCTTGAGATAGGAAAATCATTTAATGAGGAATCATTCTCAATGAAGATTCGAAAAGTGTCCTCAAGAGAGGAAAGTCATTTCTTTGAAGAAAACATCCTTGAGAGAGGATTGGGAAAGTTTTGAAAACGTTTCACAAAAGTAATTTTTGAAAATTGTCCTCAAGAGAGGAAGATCAAGATTTGAGAGAAAATATCCTCGAGAGAGGATTGTGAAAGTTTGGAAACGTTTCACAAAATCAATTTTTAAAAATTTTCCTCAAGAGAGGAAGATCAATTTTTTTTTTTGAAAATGTTTCAAGAGCATCATACCTTAAAATTGAAGGACCTTGTACAGGATCGAAACTACAAAGTTCAAGTGAACATTCTCCTACAAATTTATTTATGATGCAGATGCCATGCATGTTTTGGTGAATGTTTGATGCAATGCATGTCAGCGATGAATACGTGTCAATGATGCAAATACATCTCTTCATAGTTGATAGTGGTGCAAAGATGCGTGAGAAATATTTCTTTTTCACGACTTCATTCCTTCTCCAATTAGAAAGTATCTTCATCACAGATCATGACAATTCATTTTTTCCCTCCAATGAACTTTGCCCCACCAACTTTCATCTTTTTTTCCCTTTGCCTTATTTCTTCATTATGAGCTTTTAAGTCAAATCAACCCTCATCAATTTCAAAAAACATTTTTCATTATCAAGAGAGATGATATTTGAAACCATTTTTATTTCTCAATTCTCAAAACATGACAAGCTCAAGAAAACATTTTTCAAAATGAAATGTGCCCCTCACGGTAGGTTCACAACTGGAACCCTTCATAAAATTTGAGTTCATTGAATATCAAGCAAATCAAAGATTCTTTTAATCTTTCAAAGTTATAGTTATTTGACATGTGTCGAGACTGTTTTTGGTTTCAAGGTGTGAAGTGACTTCGGGAAGAAGAATGTTTTTTAGATTGACTCTTTTTGAATGAGACACGATTCTTCAAATGTTCACTGATTTTTTCAGAAATGATCAAGTGATCTCGACAATGTCGTGTGCGACTCTTGGAATTGTCCACAAACCTCAGTTTCTTGCAATTGCTTTCAAGGTAAGTGGATCTTCATCAAACATTTGAGGAATTGCTTCTCATGTGTCAGCCAAGCAAATTTGATCTTAATATTTGAGCTGTCGTTTCAGGTTTTTGACTCGAACCTACCATTGGTCTCAAGATGCCCTTTATGGGTTTTTATCTTGTACCCTTATTTTATTTCTTCTTCTTTTTGATTATCCTATCATGCATGAGAGATTTAGAAACCTTATGTAAATAAAATAATTAACACCAAGAGATGACACCAATTCTAAAGATAATCTCTTTAATATTTGTTTCATGTATGATCAAATATGGGCTTTATAGGCACGTAATGTAGGCTATGGTTCAAGGTTATGAAAGAAAAATGTATATAGGCTCAAACGAGTGTTTAAGGGTGAATAAACCGAGGATCAATCATTTCTGACGAAATCTAATCCGCATTTTGCTCAACTTGAATATGCTTCCTCATGTTTTTGGTTTCTTTTTCTTGGATCGCTCTAGACTGCCCATTTTTAGGTTTTCACCCTAGAGTTCATTTCCTTAATTTTACTTTCATCTTCGAGGATTCATAACCTTCCACGAATATTGGATTTGGAACTTCAAACAATGTTGTGTTACATATCTCAACTAGACTCAAGAAAGTCTTTTTTGACGAGGGACTCTAAATGTGTGATTCTCGTTCTGTTCATTTCATGTTTTTTTTTCTTTCTTTTTTTTCAATTTCCTTTTTCTTTTTTTTCATGAATGAATTCAGAACTTTTTTTCTATTTAAGTACAAGTCACCTCTTGTAGCTGAAACATGTCTTCCTGTTCTTCGCCCTTAATTCATAAGGCCTCGTCCTTGTGGTGCAATCATAATTGACTCATGTGAACAAATTTTTCCTCACTTTTGCCTTCAATATTGAGTATGATCCTTGATTAGGGTTTATTTCAAAGAAAAATAGATTGGGCTCAATGGGGGACAACAATGGATAATTTTTTATACAAGGAAAAACAAAGAGATGCCATTCATCATTTCATACATAGATGTTTTCATAAAAGAGTTATCCTTAGAAGGATCAATATTCAGAGTTCACTCATTTATTCACAGAATCATCCAAATACATCTAATGCATGATAGTCTAATCTTTCTTCTCTTTTTTATTTTTCCTTTTTTTTATTTTTTCTTTTTGCTTCTTACATGCCCCAACAGTTTGGGCTTACTCACAGGATCAACATGGAATGCCTCACTTTGTCTTATTGCTGAAAGATTCATACACCGATAAATATCTTTGAATTTCATGTCTTCAAGGTGTATGAAAGAGAGAGAAATTAGTTTTATGCCTAAGAAGGCGAATGTGTGATTTAGAAGTAGTAGATGTGACAGACCATTCTAATGTCAAAGTGGACCTTTCAAGTTTGTCATGAATGGATTTCAAGTGAAAAGATCAAGAGATCCACGTTTTGATTTGGACTGGAAGAAGGTTTAAATCTTGTCATATGTCAAAGGTCTATAACCTCGATTCTCAAAAGAATATTTCATTTATTTGATTTTCAAAGACCTTCAAAATGTATAAATGTGCTTCATTGCTCATAGCCTAAAAAGGTAATATTTATTGAATGAAAACGTCATACAACTAACATCAGAAGAGAAAAAAAAACAATTTCAAATAAGAGAAAAACAACTTTGTGCAAGGGCAACTTAAATTTCAGGATGGGAAATGAATGATTTCTTCTTAGTGTTTTCCAACCGATCAGGTTCAATTCGACGCATAAACACTATTCTCATCAGAATCACATTACTTGTCAAATGTTAATGCCCCAGATTCAATCAAACTCTGCACCTTGTATTTTAATGGCTCACATTCCTCCGCGATATGACCTAAACTCCCTAAGTGATAATCACATGTAGCATTAGTATCGTAACTTTCAGGATAAGGAGGTTTTCTTGGCTCAGAGTGAATTGGAGCCACAAGGTTAACCTCAACAAGCTTCGGGAACAATTCAATATAGTTAATTGGTATTGGATCAATAGAAGTCTTCTCAAGATAATTTTTCTCAGATGCAGACTTAAAATGAGAATTCGATTTGAAAGATGAAGTCTCAAACTGACGATAACTTGGGCCTCTAATGTTCACCATGTGGATTTCAAATTCACTCTCCTTGGTGTGTGCCTTTTTAGAAGCTTCAGGATTGTTAAGCTTCCCACTTTTAATGGCACTCTCTATCATTTCGCATGCTTTCACTAGATCAACGAAGTTTTTGGTGGTACTTCCCACCAACATGTCGTAATATGGTGATTTTAAAGAATCGATGAAAAGACTTGCAGTTTCCTTTTCAAGCAATGATGGTTGGACCTGTGTGGCCATATCCCTCCAATGTTGGGCATATTGTCGAAATCCTTCATTGTGTCTTTTCTCTACATTCTGGAGTGTCAATCGACTAGGCACCATGTCTAGGACATGTTTGTATTGTTCTTTGAAAGCGCGTGCTAAATCTCTCCACGTTCTCACCCGAGCCTTACTCAATTGGTTATACCATTGTACGATATGTCCAGTTAGACTATCTTGAAAGCAATGGGTTAGTAGTTTATCGTCATTCCCATATCCTGTCATTTTGCGACAAAACATGGTGTGGTGGACGTTTAGGCAGCTTGTGTCATCATATTTCTCAAATTCTGGCACTTTAAATTTGGGGGGCAAAATCAAATTAGGGACCAAGCTTAGCTCCCTCACATCAGTTCCACTGAAGGCATCAGTACCTTCCATGGCTTTGATTCTTTCTTCTAAGTATTTGAACTGGTCGTCAACTATGCCAGAAAATTTAGGTTGTCCTTTCTTCAATTTTTTCAACTTGCCAAGGTCGTCAAAATTTGGGACTTCTGGTTTGATTTGGCTTGCCCACATGTTTGAACCTGAAGTACCATACAGATTGGTTTGGTTATGAACATTAGATTGTAGTCCACTAGCAGAAAACACAAACCGAGGATGTGATTCTTTTGATCCAAAAGATAAAGATGATGAATCTTCCTCATGAACTTCGTGAGTTTTTCCTTTTTCAGCACTTGTTGCTTTGGATAACAACTGTGACAGCTTATTCTCTATTTTGCTCAAAAGATTCTCTTGACTTTTTTTATGTCCTCTCTTAAGCTCTTCAAATCCTGAGTAACTTGCTCATGGAACTTCTCTAGCTTCTAAAGCCTTTCTTCCATTTTTCTACCCTTGAAACGTGTGAAATGAGGATGTTCGATTTGATCGTCCTTCGTTTCCAGGATCACTAATATTAAACCCCCATAAATTAACATTTTAATTATTGATGCACACCATTCATGAGTAAATGCAGAATGTGATAATGAATGCTAGTATGAATGTAAACTGGTGTTGCCCCAAAAATTGGTCGCATAAAACAAGAGATCTTTATTATTGTTGAGTGGATCGAATGATCGAAATAAACCAAGAGAGGGTGAATTGGATTTTTAAAGTTCTTGGTGGTGGAATTTGCAAATAAAAATGGTAGACAAGGAATTTTAGATTGGTTCAAGTTCCAATTGAACTCTACATCCACTACCTTAGCTTCACTAAGGATTTGCAACAATTCCACTAATTGCTCTTCCCCTTTTCTAGGCTAAGGAGATAACCATTACAATTTTCGGTCAAATTTTCTACCCAAAATTTGACCCAATCCTCACACAATTGAAACAAAGAAGTTGTTGGCTAAAAAAAATATCTCTCAATACCCAATATAGCCCAATTACAAGCACTCAACCCAATTGAAATGATAAGAATGAAAACTAAAATTGGGGTTACAAGACAATAATGGGATTTAGGCACAAATGCTTGGATTTGATGTTTGGATGTTTACTTTAGGATCTATAGTTGTTGCTGAAGCTTTTAGAGGTCCCTTTTATACCTTCTCATTGAATTCTAGTCATTGTGGTTGTTGCATTAATTAATAGAGCCGTTGGGGGTGTTATCTTCCCTCCGTAAATGTAGTCTGCAACCAACCGTTTCGAAATGCCTGACCCTGTTTCGAAGCAGACCAAAATAGAAAGAGCCGTTGGGGTGCATTAAAGAGCACGTATCGAAACGGTTAGACTTGTTTCGATACGCTAAGAGCCGTTTCGAAACCCATTTTGAAACATTTTTCCACTGTGAAGGATCGTATCGAAACGGCTTGAGATCGTTTCGATACGCCTTAACGACTTGTTTAAAATCAGTTAAAAATATTCAACGGTCATATTTTTCAAATCAGTTTTAAAGCCGTTTCGAAACACTGGATGTCGTTTTGATACGGTGTCTCAATGTTCTTAAGCCGTTTCGAAACTTGTTTCGAAACACGGGTTGGCAGTGTTGAAATCGTTTCGATAACCGTTCTGAAACATGAACTCACAGTTTCAAAACTGTTTCGAAACGCCTAAGGTCGTTTCAAAACTGTTTCGAAACGCCTAAGGTCGTTTCGAAACGGTGACACGAAAATCACTGTTATGGCTTTAAGAACACTTAGAAAACATTTGATAAATTCAGTTTTTAACTTAGGCATATTGTTTAAAACATATAGAGAGGTTTGAGGACTTAAAAATTCGTTTTCACATTTTCAATTTAGTCCTTAGGTTCTTTAGTTATATCAAAATTAAAATATCGGTTTCACAATCTCCCTTTTTTTTGATATAACAAAACCAAAGTTAGAATTTTTAAGAGTTTTGAAAATTTTGAATACATTCTAACTCCTCCTCACTTTAAGATGGGTTTTTAAAGTTTTAAAAAGATTTAAGGATTTAAATTCAAGGTTTAAAACTTAAAAACACTTAAAAAATTTAAAACGAATTTTGGCTCTTAGATTACTTCTCCCCCTTTTTGTTAGATCAAAAATAATAAACAAGGCTCATAGAGAAGATATATGGTTAAAAGCAATAATCAATAAGCAATAAGCAACATAATATTAAATTCATAAAATTTAAATATCCAAAACATAAATTGTAAACAATAAGTTCAAGGCATAATCCCAAATAAAATCAAAGCATAGGTTCATAAAGCATAAATAAAGATGCAAACTTAATCCTAATATGCATAGGTAATATGATATGACATGAAAATCCTAAGCCTCGTCGTCGTCACCATCATCATCCATTGAATCATCATCGTCCTTGACTTGAGAGCGAAGAAAATTCATCCATTGGCCATAAAAGGTGGAGAAGGACATGTCCATAGCTGTGTGTTGATTCTCAAGGGACGTGAGTCGATTCTCATTTGCAAGGAGACGATCCTCTACGGATTGCAAGTGTGTATTGATAACACCAAAACCTCTAGACATGTTAGTGTCCAAAGAGTTGAACCGCTCGGTAAGAAAAGCCGTGAGAGCTTCATTGTTCGCAACTAGAGCTTGTGGTTGAGGTTCAACTTGAGGTGGAGATGCTTCCCTATCAATACGTTTCCATTGCCCATTGTTTACATAGCGAAATCCGGATTTACGGAGAGAAGACTCACCAATTTTTGACTTGTGGGGTTCCGAAGAGTCATAGGTGCAATCAAGATTAAGCTTTCCAAAGATGTAACTTAAAACAGTCCCATAAGTGAAAGATTTGAGTGCATCTGTGTCACGGAGCTTAACATTATTTACTATCTCGACAAACATGATCTTAACAAGAATAGGGCGCTCACCACGACGAAAACATTCAAGCCAAAAGTAGTCTACTTGACGAACGTGAGAAAATTTACCTCCGGAGGGGCGAAGAAACCACGAGACTATCAAGTGGAGGAACTTATCGTGAGCATCCAAGGCAAGCACCGAACCGGTGTGAGAACCAAAGTGACTCTCATTCTTGACTACTTCGTCCTTAAGACCAAAAGTAGTCTCTAAGTATGGGATGTCAATGACAATCCTCTTTCCCAAGATGGAAGACTCAAGGCCAACAACTTCGGAGTTGTCTTCACTATTAATAAATTGGGCATTCAAGTAAAAGAGAAGAACCATGTGCTTGTAGCAAATATCCGGGATACTTATCAAACCAAGGAATCCACATTCTCTTAAATGCGGGAGGTAACGAAAGAGAAAGCGCTCGGAGTCAAGAAACGAGAGGTCAACAACACGCTCACGACGAACGTCAAACTCCTTGACATAATTGAAACGCTCCCTCATCTCTAGAGTCCAAAGACTTTTGAGAAACAACTGGGAGAGATTAGGACGAATACTCGAATCACTTTTTTGACCCGTCTTACGCTTTTTGTTAACGTTCTCCGCAGACATCCTGTAACGCCCCGATTTTGGGCTTAGAAGTTTTGGGTTCGGACCGGACCGGTCGGATCGCGGTTCGAATATAAAAGAGTGAATTTAGGAAAGCCTAGTTCGGGTTGCATTAAAAATATGGAAAAATGTCTTAAAATCCTCTTTCATTATATATAAGGGCGTGGTGAAATCAATTTTACAAAATGAGGTTTGGAAGGGTGACATTTTGGCTAGTGATCAAAATGTAATTTTCGAAAACTGTGAGACTGTTTTAAAAAGGATTGAAACTTTGAATATTTAAGGAGCTATTTACCCAATGGGAGTTTCTCCAGATTTTTCTAAGATATTAAATGATTAATTAATGATTTTAAAATAAAAGAAAAGTGGAGGGAAGATATTTTGGCTTTTTTCCAACTAACTTCCTAAAATTTTATTTCCATTTTTCTCTCATCTTTTCTCTCAAACCAAACACTTTTCTCCAGAGCATTTCCTTCAGATTTTGATATCCAAACATGAGATTTTAATCCTCTTTTGATCTCTAAGCATCTCTTCAACAAAACCTCACCATTTGCTAATTGGATTTTCAAGATTTTGGTTCTTAAAAGGGAGAAACTCAAGTTTGGAGGTAAGAACGTCCTTCTCCTCTAAACTCTCAGTTCTTTACTGAAATTCCCAAGTTCTCAATCCTTAATTTGTGTTTTATAAAAGGTTTTATTGATTTGTTCTTGATCTTGGCTTTTAAATGCAAGATTTGCTTGATTTTGATGAAATTTCGTATGATCTGATTGGGCTGTGTTTTGAAGTGTCAATTTGATGTTAAATGAATGTTAAATTGATGAGAAATTGAGGTTTAATCAATGCAATCCCGAATAGGTTGAATTTCCTAAGTTTAACTTGTGTTTTTGGTTGTTTTTGGAGTGATCTTGATGATCTGTTGTAGCTGGAGGTATAAGTGCGTGGTTAGATCCTTTTTGGATGTTAATTGATGTTTAAGGATGATTAGTTTTGATGGATCTTGGCTGGGTAGTGTTGTGGAGTTGTTTGGATGCATTTTCGGTTGTGTTTGGTAGCCGAAAATGGAGTGTGGATGAGAGCAGCGAGTTTAGGTGCTTTCATTGAAGCTATTAATGCATGATGATGGATTAATCCTCTGCTTTGATGTGTTTAAAATAGGGGAGTCATCTTTGGATCCTAGTGGTGGTGATCCGGAAGCTTGATTGGTGTTTCAGCAAGAGGCGAAACGGAATCGGTGAGTGGATTTTGGTTTTCAGCTTTGAAACCAATGTTTTGAAGGTTTGGGAGCTTAGTTTAAGTCTAGACATTTTTGCTAAGCTCAAGAGTAAGTTTTCGGAAAAACTCTCTTGTTGAGGAACCAGGAGATGGTTGGGTGCAATGTGATTGTTTGCATGTTTTAAATTCTATTTTTAAAGCATATCTAGCATGTTTACTTGCTGAGATTATAAGCCATGTGTTGAAGGAAGCTCAAGGTAAGAGTTCCTTGTTTTTGAACATTGTTTTAATGTGGTTTGATGCTTAAAGATGCATGATGTTTATGGCTTTGTTAAATGCTTTAAAACAGTGGAATATTGATGATAAATGATGCATATTGGCAAGTGATGTTTCGAAAATGGTTTAAGAACAACATGGTGGTTAAAAGTCCATGGTTGGTTCTTGTTAAGGTCACTAAGGTGGTTGAAAGTCCTTAGGTGAGCCTTGAAGGTCACAAAGGTGGTTAAAAGTCCTTGTGTGAGCCTTGTGGATTCTAAGAACTTCATGGTGGTTAAAAGTCCATGAGTGATTCTTGTTAAGGTCACTAAGGTGGTTAAAAGTCCTTGAGTGAGCCTTGTTACTTAAGAACACCAAGGTGTTTAAAAGTCCTTGGGTGATTCTTGTTAAGGACACAAAGGTGTTTAAAAGTTCTTGTGTGGTCCTTGTCATGGTGTTTAAAAGTCCATGGATGATACTTGCTAAGGACACAAAGGTGGTTAAAAGTCCTTGTGTGGTCCTTGTGAATTATAAGATCACAATGGTGTTTAAAAGTCCATGTGTGAGTCTTATGTTGATCGTATTTTTGAAAAGATGATGATTATCACTTGTGGCCAATATGACATGATAATGATTTGAAGCATGAATTGCTTGTTTTAAATGCTTATGAGCATGTATAAATGTTGTTTTGAAGTATGGTTTATAAAGGTGTTTTATAAATGCATTATTGTGTGGTTTTAAATGAGCACTCCTCACTAAGCTATTGCTTACGCTCTCTCTCTTTTCTTAAACCAATAATGCAGAGCATTGAAGTGCATTTTGGGGCAGCAAGGAAGCCAAGCATCCAAGTGAAGGTTTTAAGCTCATGTATGGTGAACATTTTCTCAAACTATTAGCCTTTGGGTATTTGGCAATGGGGGACCTATGTTGATGTTTTGGGAGATGTTTTGGACTCCCTAAGTTGGATTTAAGTTGTTAATAATGTTGGATCTTGTAATTGGCCTTTATGAAGTGGTTTTGGTATTTTGATGCTTGAATGGTTTTATAAATAGGAAGCATGCCTATAGAATTGGGGATTATCATAATTGATGCCATGTTGATGAATGGTTGATGCAATTATGTTCCTTGTATGTTGTATGACTTGTTGGTAAAGTTTGATTGCATTTGGAGCATGTTTGATAGGTTAATTAAGTGTTAAACCAGCAAATTTTCTGCAATCTGGGCAGGCCGTATCGGAACGGGTGCTACCGTTTCGGAACAGGGGCCTGAAATGGCCTAGGCGTTCCGAAACGGGAGGCAACGTTCCGGAACGGAAATGCCACTGCCAGGCACTGTTTCGGAACCAATTGCGGAACGGTCCCGCATTTCGGAACGGGTCTTCCCTGTTCCGAAACACTCGACCGTTGGGCACTGAAATTGTTGGTTAAATGTTTTGAAATGTTTGCGTTTTGATCCTGAATCTTGTTATTGCAATTGAATGAGTTTGAGATGTCCGTTTGAGCTGAAATTGGACAGAGAAGCATGAAATATGATTAATTTCAAGATGGTAACTTCTAATTGGGTTAAGTCCCTGAAATTTACAGAATTTACAATTTGGTCCTTAAAGTCTTAATTTGTGCAATTGGGTCCCTGATTGTTCTCTGATGGTTATGATATTTGCGTATGCTGTTGTATGATCATGTTTAGGAATAATATGCATTTAGACATGTTTAAAAAGAAAAAAAAGGGTCGTTAATCAAGGTTGACTTTCGGGTTGACTTTGGTTTTCCCCGTGTAAACTTCTTAATTCGGTTCATCCGTCTGGGCCGGGTTAAGGGGGTTACACATCCTAAAAACATAAAGCAAGCAATTTAAAACAAATTTGAAGTGTATGCATGAAGATCTTAATTCAATCCAATATTAAATCCCACTTAGGTTTAAAAATTTTTTTAAAAACAAAGATACAAAACAAAACAAAATTTTTTTTAAGAGAAAAACAATTTAAAAAAACAATAAAGAAAATACGAATGAAAACTTATATATTCGAATAAAAAAATTGAAGATTTTGAAATTTTTTTACAAGATTTGAAAAACTCAAGTATCAAAACACATAAACTATACAAAATTAAAAATTTCTAACCTAAGATTCGAATATAAATTTAAGGAAAAAGAAAAAGATGAAAATATACCTTAAATTGAGATTTTGGATGAATAGATGAAAATCCTTGCACAAGATTGTTGATGCTTGCTTAGACTTGTGTTTAAGAGTAAAAGCCCTCAAGATTTGATGAAAAACAATGAGGTTTAGAGGGTTTTTATAGGAAAAAATAGTTTTAGGGTTTTTAGGGTTTGAGAAGAGTTTTAATTAAAGTAAAACTTTAACATCAAAAGCCCTCTATAAAGTTGTCCGGTAACCCGTTTCGAAACGGTGTCGACCGTTTCGAAACGCGGGCACGAAAGGTTGACTGACTTTTCAACTCTAGCTTACCGTTTTGATACGGGTTTGACCGTATCGAATCCCCGTTGATTCGTATCAAAACTTGTTTCGATAAATCCTTTGGCAGTAGCAAAAATGTTTCGAAACCCTTGAAAGGCGTTTCGAAACACCCTTCTCTCAGATAGAGATTTAAAGCATCCGTATCGAAACAAGTGGATCCGTTTCGATACACCTGGGCCTGGAAGTGCAGACGAGGCTCTAAAAGTGCAGAAAAATGAAATTTTCTAAGGCCTATCTTGCACAAAAACATGACATTTCACAAGATCAAGCAATTTTAAGCACAAAAGAGGTCCTAAAAGGTCAAGATAGGCTAGTTAGACCTAACTCTCTCCTAAGGGACCAAAAATGCTCTTTTTATAAAGGTTTTGTAAATATGTCCGCTAATTGATTTAAGGTGTCAACATACTCTATAACAACATCTTCTTTAAGGACATGATCTCTAATGAAATGATGCCTTATTTCTATGTGTTTGGTTCTAGAGTGTTGGATGGGATTCTTTGTCAAACATATGGCACTAGTGTTATCACACTTAAGGGGTATGGTTTCAACTTTAATACCATAATCTAAGAGTTGTTGCTTCATCCAAAGGACTTGAGCACAACAACTCCCTAAGGATATGTACTCGACTTGGTAGATAGGGCTACACTATTTTGTTTCTTAGAGAACCAAGATATGAGCATACTACCTAGGAATTGACAAGTTCCCGAAGTACTCTTCCTATCGATTTTGCACCCCCATAATCTGCATCCGAATAAGCATGAAGGTTGAAGGTGGAGTCTCTAGGGTACCAAAGACCTAAACAAGGAGTATCTCTAAGGTACCTAAAGATTCTCTTAACAGCTATAAGGTGAGACTCTCTAGGACTAGCTTGAAACCTAGCACACAAGAAAACACTAAACAAGATATTCGGTCTACTTGCGGTAAGGTAAAGCAATGATCCAATCATAGAACGATAAAGCTTAGAGTCAACACACTTACCTCCTTCATATTTGTCAAGCTTTGTAGATGAGCTCATAGGTGTGGCTTGAGGCTTTTCATTCTCCAAGCCAAACTTCTTGAGCATATCCTTTATGTACTTTGCTCGATTGATGAAGGTGCCATCCTTCTTTTGCTTGATTTGGAGTCCCAAAAAGAATGAGAGCTCCCCCATCATGCTCATCTCGAATTCACCTTGCATTAGCTTAACAAACTATTTGCAATGACATTCGTTAGTAGAACCAAAAATAATATCATCAACATAAATTTGTACTACTAAGATGTCATTTTTATACCTTTTTATAAAAAAGTGTAGTGTCCACCTTGCCTTTTTCAAATAAAAAGTTTGAAAGTCTTTCATACCAAGCTCTAGGAGCTTGTTTTAAACCATAAAGATCTTTAGTGAGTTTGAAAACATGATTTGGAAATTTTGAGTCTTCAAAACCCGATGGTTGTTCCACATACACTTCCTCATTTATAAAGCCATTTAAAAACGCGCTTTTACATCCATTTGAAAAAGCTTGAAATCATGATAACATGCATATGCAAGCAACATCCTAATGGCTTCCATTCTAGCTATGAGTGCATATGTTTCATAAAAAGATATTCCCTATTCTTGAGTGTAACCTTGTGCAACTAGTCTAGCTTTATTTCTCACAATGTTACCACTCTCATCTAGTTTGTTCCTAAAGACCCATTTAGTTCCTATAGTAGATTGATTACTAGGCCTATCAACTAATGTCCAAACAATATTTCTCTCAAATTGATTTAACTCTTCTTGCATAGCCATAATCCAAAAATCATCTTTCAATGCTTCTTTTATATTCTTAGGCTCTATGCATGAGATAAATGCAACATGATTCAGTAATCTAAGAGAAGATCGAGTGGTTACCCTCTTGGATGGATCACCCAAGATTTCACCATCTTTGACATAGTTGAACTCCCTTGGGTAGCTCACTTCCTTTTCCTCAAGAGCTAAGTCCTTCAAAGCTTCAAGAGGTGGATCTTGTGTGTCCTCTTCTTTTGTTGGAATCTCATCCTCCTTTGAGGTTTGTCCTCCATCAAAGGCATTTATGATTCCTACATCATCATCATCACAAGAATCCTTCCTTGGAAGGAGGTTATCATCGAATACAACATGTATAGATTCTTCTACTACTAAAGTTCTCTTGTTAAATACACGATAGGCTTTAGAGGTTAAAGAATATCCTATGGAAATAGCTTCATCACGTTTTGCATCAAATTTACCTAAGTTGTCTTTTCCATTATTCAAAACAAAACACTTGCAACCAAATGGATGTAAATAGCTAATGATAGGCTTTTTACATTTTAAAATCTCATAAGGTGTTTTCTTTAAAATTGGCCTAATCATTACTCGGTTTACAATGTAGCAAGCAGTGTTTGTGGCTTCCGCCCAAAAATATTTAGGTAAAGTGTTTTCACAAAGCATGGTTCTAGCAATTTCTTGTAAAGTTCTATTTTTCCTCTCAACTACCCCATTTTGTTGAGGAGTTCGAGGAGCCGAAAAATTGTGGCTAATACCATTTTCATTCAAAAAATTCTTCAAACCTTAAATTTTGAAACTCGGTTCCATGATCACTTCTAATATGAGAAATTCTAAGTTCAAGATCATTTTGGGTTAGTTTTGAAAATGTGATGAATTTTCTAAAGCCTCATCTTTAGTACTTAAAAATAGAGCTCAAGTAAATCTAGAAAAATCGTCAACAAGAACAAATGCATAAGATTTAACACCCAAGCTCATAGTCCTAATTGGCCCAAATAAATCCATATGGATAAGTTGTAAACACCTACTTGTAGAAATATCATTAATGGATTTAAAGGAAGACTTATGTTGTTTACCCTTAGAGCATGCATCACAAATTTTATCGCTTGAGAACTTAATCTTGGGTAAACCTCTAACTAGATCAAGGGAAACTAGTTTTTCTAAAACACTAATGCTAGCATGTCCTAGTTTCCTATGCCACAACCATGCATCATTTTCATTTTGAGCTAATAAACATGCATGAGATGTATGCATGTCATCTAGATGCACCATGTAAATGTTACTTATGCAATGACCTATGAGCATAATATTATTAGATTTAATGTCAACAATTTTGCACCCATTTTTATCAAATAAAACATTAAATCCTTTAATACACAATTGACTTATGCTCAACAAGTTATGTTTAAGACCATCGACATACAAGACATTTTCAATAAGAATAGTAGATTGATTACCTATGGAGCCAATACCTTTAATGTGGCCTTTGGAGTTGTCACCAAATGTCACCACTCCTCTACTTTTTGGCTTTAGATCCATGAATCTACTCTTGTCTCCGGTCATATGCCTCGAGCATCCACTATCAAGGTACCATGAGTTTTGACTTTGTGCTTTGGCCTTGTAGCAATGCCCCCTACAAACAAAGATATTAAACTTTTGTTTTTGGTACCCAAATTATGTTGGGTCCACAAGTGTTAGCTCCCAATAACTTGGTTCCCTTAGGAATCCAAGATGACATAGCAACAATGTTATTATATTTTACAAGTTCTTTAGGAACCCATACACTTCTAATCCTTTTAGTTCTACTATGTCTAGGAAAGCTACCTTATTTGTAGTTATTAGTCTTTTTTCTAGGTTGGTTTGTTTTAGAAGATTCACCTATTTCATGCTTCACCTACCAAAATTTTTAAAAGACTATTTGAGCTTGTTAAGCTCATCTAACACCTTTTGGTGTTCACAATTACATTGAGAAAGAAGATTATTAAGGTCAATATTTTCATCTTGAGAGAATTTTAGTTCAACTTTCAACCCTAATATCTTTTTCTCAAATTTTAAATTAGCTTGAGAAAGTGAGTCATTTTTATCATTTAGTTCCGAAATAATTTTCTTATTCCCAATGACCGACTCCTTGTATTTCTCAACTAATTCATCATAGACCTCTTGCAACTCATCATATGCATAATTTAATTCATCATATGTAAAATCTAAAGATGATGAGTTAGAGGTTACCATGGAGAAATCTTCCTCAAGTGTCATGAGGCAAAGGTTAGCCACTTCTTGTTCGTCATCCTCAAATGACTCCTCATCACTCCAAGTAGCAAGCTTGGCTTTGAGCTTCTTATTCTTCTCAAAGCTCTTCTTTTTGAGTTGAGGGAACTCCGAACGTATGTGGCCGAGTTTATTGCACTTGTTGAGTGTGTAAAATTTCTATTATTTACCCCTATTTAACCCATATTTCTACTGCATTCAAGCATTATTTATTGCATTTGGGTCAGTTTACAGTTAAACATCACAAATATATTAAAAGGCACAGTTTCTACTGAAATTGGTTTCTTTTGCAGGTTGCTGCTGTAGCAGATAAGAAAGGTAGGCCCTGGGCAGTAAAGCAGAAGAGCTGAAACTGGATGAACAGTCAAGAAGGACGATGCTGCCATGGTTGCCACCGTGACAGTAGAGGACGACAACAGTTTTGAGGAGAAGAAGCAAAGTGGACCTCGACAGATAGATAAAATTCAGCCCATCTGTCGTGTAAAACCACTGTTTTTTTCCAAGCCCCAGATCGAAAGGAATGTCAAGCCCAAAGTTCAAGGAGAGAAAATCCCAAGCAAGAAAGATGACGGCTTAAAGATAGATTCTTTGAAGATTTAGTCTTTATTAGAATTGTACTTTAATTTAAAGTTGTATTCTTGCTATTTTAGAAAACTTGGACCCAAAGCCTATATAAGGGCATATATTTCGACCTAGGGGGAGAGAACCGATTCTCTAGCTTTCTTCCCAAAAATCCTAGCCGTTTCCTTCCCTCATCATGTTCTAAAAACCCCTTAGGGCCACGGGTTGTTTTGTAAAGTAGTTGCAAGGGTTGTTTTGTTTTAGAAATTTTCAGTTCAATAAAATAAACTTCAAGTTCTCTTATTCTGGTTATTAACATCTTGCAAGAGCATCGGGAGAGCATTGTAAGGTCATCTATTTACTTAATATCGGGAGAGTTAAGTATACGAAAGGAATAAGTGCAAGTTCTCTAGTTTATAGTTGAACTATCTCGGACCTAGGGATAGGACGAGGTTAAGTGGCTAAGGAAGAATTCATCAACATCAGTGTTCATCCCTCGATTCACGCCGGGAGATATCATCAAAGACGTGATCATTGACAGACTTGGACCTAGGGATAGGCCAAGGCACAGCAGGGATTCTTGCCAAACTTGAAGTACTGAGTTGAGTGTTCGCTGCCGTGACAAACAACGGACTGCTGCCGCGACAGGTGCTGCCGCGACGGGGACGACGACAGAACTGGATTTCTTAGACTTAGCAATACCTGCACTACTGAGCAATTCAATACCAGCCCATTATCTCTATCTTGATTTCTCTACTCTCTTATTTAAGTTCTCTATATTATTCTTGTGACAACTTTATCATTTATTTTCTTTACTTTCGTGCAGTAATTCTAGGTGAAGCTATTGGCCCAGTCCATGTGGAGACGATATCTGATACTTCGTATCACTTTACTACTTGCGTCGTGTACACTTGCACTACAATTGCGATAGACTCTTTTACACGCAACAAGTTTTTGGCGCCGTTGCCGGGGACTGGCAACATAACTCTACTTTTCCTTTTATTGCATTTTTTGTTTTTATTTTCAATTTTTCTTTGGTTTGTGCAACTCTTGCTTTTCACAAGGTTTCTTGTTTATGCGCAGATCGAGACGAGGAAAAGATCCTGAGTATCCATTAGATCCGGAAATCGAACATTCATTCAATCTCAAGAACCGACTTCGTCACATACTAGCCATGAACGAGTACGTTGAGGAACATTTAGAGACGGTGGCCAACCAAGAAAACCCCCTAGGTAACGACCCTCCTGTTGGAGAAGGAGAGGTTATACCGCATGTCGGCAACCCTGCTGCTGCTGCCGGACGACGGTCCTGTCGTGACTACATGTTGAATGATCATGTAGAACTGTAAACCATGCTGCCGGATATAGATGTTGACAACTTCGAGCTAAAACCTGTCATGTTTAGCATGATCAACAATATCGGTCAATTCAGTGGTGCTGTTATAGAGGATGCTAGGGAGCATCTAAAAACGTTCCAGAAGATCTGCGGTTCGTTTAGACTACCAGGAGTTAATCTGGAGATACTGAGGCTTCGGTTATTTCCCCATTCATTAAGGGACAGAGCAAAGACTTGGTGGAATAAACTTACGTCGGGTTCAATTAGAACTTGGGCAGATTTGTCTCCTGAATTTTTATCTCGTTTTAATCCTTCACATTTATCTGAGCGATTACGTAACGAAATTGCTACTTTTCAACAGGAAGATGACGAGCCGATGCACGAGGCCTGAGACAGATTTACCACTCTTCTACGAAACTGCCCAATGCATGGATTCCCCATCTGGAATCAGGTAACTAAGTTTTATAATGCTGCCAACTTACAAACTCGTATTCGAATTGATTCAGCAGCAAACGAATTACTATTGGACAAAGACTCGGACGAGGCAATGCAAGTATTGAAAAATCTGGCTAAGAATGAGGAGCAGTTTCCGACAGCAAGAAGAGGGGGTAAACGACTTCTAGCTGTTAAGGATTATGAGGTTGACAGCACGATGAAATCACAAGTGGCATACCTTACTAAGGCAATGAAAAAGCTATTGAACGATGACGCACAACATGGATTTGCTGTCGAGGAGGTATGCGAAATTTGTGAGGGAAATCATAGTTCGGATGAGTGTCCTATTCAGTTAGAAGAGGGAAAGTATGTTGGAAACTATAAACCGAATTACAACTCCAACAATTACAATCCCAACTGGAGAAAGGAGCCAAAGTTTTCTTGGAGTAATCCTAATAATGCCCTGAATCCTCAAGCACACAATAATCAGAATCATGGAGGACCTAGATTGCTGACTCGACAGCAACTGCAGCCGCAGCAGCAACAGCAACAACCACCAGCTGCCACAAACAGTATACTGGAACAGACTCTGGCTACGTTTATGTCTCAGATAGGAACTTATATTGAGAACATGAATCAGTTTGTCAAGAAGACGGAGACATACATGGATAAAACAGAGATGCGGATGACAAATCATGAAGCTACTCTAAAATCTTTGGAGACACAAATGGGTCAGGTTTCCCAACATATCAACCCAAGGTAGACTGGTGGATTCCTAGCAATACTGAAAATGCTAGGCAGCCCACACATGAGCAGTGTAAAGCCATTACTACTAGGAGTGGGAAGAAACTACCAGGGCCAGAGAAGGAAGTTGAAACAGTAAAGAAACCAGCCTTGGACAGACCTGCCGAGGAAGCTGCCCTGACAGGTAACAAACAGTTTGCTGCCGATGAACCTGTTACGACAGTAGAAGCGACAGAGGAGAAAAATGATGAACCCAAACCTCCTCAGATTCCTATGTAGTGGGAAGGACGTATTGCTGATTATCGTCCCCCACCTCCTCTTCCTCAACGGTTACAGCAATTGAAGCAAGAATCTCAGCTCAAAAAGATTTATGATATTTTTAAGTAGGTTCATATTAATATCCCGCTGTTATACGACGTTAGGGAGATGCCCGGTTATGCCAAATTTCTCAAGGATGTTATGTCGAAGAAATCTAAACTTGGGGAATTTGAAACGGTTAAGATGACAGAAGGATGCATGAGTATTCTTCATAGGCAGGCACCCCAGAAAAAGAAGGATCCGGGGAGCTTCATCATACCTTGTGTAATCGGAGATAAATATATGGGTAAGGCACTTTGTGATCTTGGTGCTAGTATTAATTTAATGCCAAAATCTGTCTTTCAGAAATTAGGTATTAGAAAATCTCGGCCCACGACAGTAATTCTGCAGCTGGCAGACCGCTCTTATGTTCATCCGGAAGGAAAAATCGAAGATATTCTAGTAAGAGTGGATAAATTTATTTTTCCTGCTGACTTTCTTGTTTTAGATTGTGAAGCAGATGAAAATGCACCAATCATCCTGGGGCGACCCTTCTTAGCCACGGGAAGATCACTGATTGATGTGGAGAAAGGAGAACTCACCATGAGAGTGAACGATCAAGAAATAAAGTTGAATGTTCTCCAAGATATGAAGCATGCTGATGCAGAAGAGGAATGCAAGGCTATCACTGAAGTTACCCTTGATCAACCCTGCATCAGGTCGGGCTGTCACGACCTCAAAATTGGTCACTGCCTTGGCAGCCACTTACAGGACTGTCACGATAGCACTGACGACAACAACTCCTCAGAATCCGATACATCTAACACTGAAGATCAGGAGGAGGTAAACTGGATAGGTGATCGTCCATGTAAGTTATTCGAACCTTTAAGTTATACCTCGAATAACCATGCAATCCAAAAGCCATCAACTATTGAGCCCCCTATTTTAGAACTGAAGCCCCTGCTAGGGCAACTAAAATATGCTTTTCTTGGTTCAAATGATACGTTGCCCGTTATCATCTCTTCCAAGTTGATGCAGGAACATGAACAACAGTTAATAGGGATGCTGCAGCAGCACAAAAAGGCAATTGAATGGACAATAGCTGATATTCAAGGCATTAGTCCGACATTATGTATGCATAAAATCCTTTTAGAGGATGATCATAATCCGACTATAGATGCCCAAAGGCGGCTAAACCATGCGATGAAAGAGGCGGTGCGTAAGGAGATAATCAAATGGTTGGATGCTGGTATAATTTACGCCATCTCGGACAGCAAATGGGTGAGCCCGGTGCAATGCGTTCCCTAGAAAGGAAGAATGATCGTGGTGACTAATAAAAACAATGAGTTAATCCCAACCAGGACTGTGACTGGTTGGAGGGTTTGTATGGACTATCGGAAGCTTAACCAAGCTACCTGAAAGGACCACTTTCCTTTACCATTTATTGATCAAATGCTTGATAGATTAGCGGGTAAATCTTACTACTGTTTTCTTGATGGTTATTCAGGGTACAATCAAATAGCTATTGCACCGGAAGATCAAGAAAAGAAGACCTTCACATGCCCGTACGGAACATATGCTTTTAGGAGAATGCCTTTTGGACTATGCAATGCACCCGCCACTTTCCAAAGATGCATGATGGCCATATTCTTCGATATGGTGGAGGACTTCCTAGAGATTTTCATGGATGATTTTTCATTCTTTGGGGACGACTTTGAAAGCTGTCTAGGCAACCTACAAAAGGTACTCGAAAGATGTGAAAAAGCAAACCTAGTTTTGAATTGGGAAAAATGCCACTTTATGGTGGATGGAAAGATAGTCCTTGCCCATAAGATTAGCTGCCGTGGCATAGAAGTCGACAGAGCCAAGATAGAAGTGATCGAAAAGCTGCCACCGCCTACCACAGTCAAGGGTATTAAAAGTTTCTTGGGACATGCTGGTTTTTATCGGAGATTCATTACGAATTTTTCAAAAATCACCAAGCCCCTATGCCATCTTCTGGAGCAGAACCGACCCTTCGAATTTAATGATGAATGTACTGAAGCATTCAAGGTTCTGAAGGAAAAACTGGTAACAGTCCCAATAGTACATCACCATACTGGACACAACCATTTGAGATTATGTGTGATGCTAATGACTATGCTATCGGGGCAGCACTTGGGCAGCGGAGAGACAAATTATTTCATGTCATATACTATGCCAGCAAGACACTGAATGATGCCCAAGTAAACTACACCACCACAGAGAAATAGTTATTAGATGTGGTATTCTCCATTGGCAAGTTCCGTTCTTACATACTTGGAACGAAAGTCATAGTGCACACAGACCATTCTGCCTTGAAATATTTGTTCGCGAAAAAGGATGCAAAGCCTCGATTGATACGGTGGATCCTGCTATTTCAAGAATTCGGCCTTGAAATCAAGGACAAAAATGGAAAAAAAAATCAAGTGGCAAATCACTTGTCAAGGTTGGAGAAGGGACAAAGTCTACCAACAGATGAGACAAACATACTGGAGACTTTCCCAGATGAGCAGCTCTTTGCTGCCGCAGTCACTGCCGCGACAGCCATGGCGGCAGGTAAGTCTTATGAACTCCCATGGTATGTTGATTTCGTTAATTTCTTAGTTAGCGGAATAATTCCTTCTGACCTTAATTATCAAGCCAGGAAGAGGTTCCAAAATGATGTTAAGCATTATTATTGGGACGAACCTCTTCTTTTCAAAATCTGTGCAGATCATGTTATAAGGAGATGTGTACCACAGGAAGACCAAGAAGACATACTTCATCACTGCCATGCTTCACAGTATGGAGGTCACTTAGGAGGCAACAAAACTGCTGCCAAGGTGCTGCAGTCAGGGTTTTATTGGCCGTCACTGTATAAAGATGCAAAAATCTTCTACAAGAGTTGTGACAAGTGCCAACGGACAGGAAACATCTCAAGGAGACACGAGATGCTGCTGCAGAACATTCTAGAGGTCGAAATCTTCAACGTTTGGGGGATTGATTTTATGGGACCATTCCCATCTTCATGTGGGAATCTATACATCCTCCTAGTAGTAAACTATGTCTCTAAGTGGGTTGAAGCTATCGCCACTCAAAAGAATGATGCCAAGACAGTCCAAAGGTTTTTACACAAAAATATCTTTTTCTAGGTTTGGCATCCCTAAGGCGATTATCAGTGATGAAGGGAGACATTTCAATAACAGGGTTATTGCTGCTGCCTTGAAGAAATATGGTGTCAAGCATCGGATCGCGACAACATATCACCCACAGACCAATGGACAAGTTGAAATATCCAATAGGGAAGTTAAGAAAATTCTTGAGAAGATGGTCAAGCCAACTATGAATGATTGGTCTTTACTCCTTAATGATGCATTATGGGCTTATAGGACATCTTTTAAAACTCCATTGGGAATGTCTCCATACCGATTGATTTATGGGAAAACATGTCATCTACCTGTCGAGATAGAGCACAGAGCATACTAGGCAATCAAGGCAGTAAATATGGACTTGGACAAGGCATGGCAGAAAAGGCTATTGGATCTGAACGAAATTGAAGAAATCCGGACAATGGCCTATGACAATGCAAGAATCTACAAGGATAAAACTAAGAAATGGCATGACAAAAAGTTGCGGCCACGATAGTTCTACCCAGGGCAGCTTGTATTGCTATTCAATTCTAGACTGAAACTCTTTCTAGGGAAGCTGAAATCTAGATGGTCTGGCCCATTCCAAGTCATACAGGTTTTTCCCCATGGTGCCATCACAATCCGATCATTAAAAGACGGGCATCAATTCAAAGTCAACGGACAACGCCTAAAGCATTATCAGGAGACTGAAGCCCCAGGAATGCAGGAAGTGGTTACCTTAGGAGATGCCCCACCTATCATCCCTAATTTAACCTATTTTTTATTTTTATCTTTAAGTTTTATTATTACATATTATTTATTAGGAAATAAGATTTATTTTATTTGAATAATGTTTTTATTTATATTGTTTTTAGGAAATAAAGGAGTCAAGAAGAACATGAGAAGTGAACTCAGCCCACCATCCATCCACCAGCCCAACAAAGCCTAAAATTTGAAGCATGTCGTTACAACTACCGTGACAGACACACAAAATACAGGCTGTCAACACGCTGTCACGACAGACGCGAAAACACGTCACAGATGCGCAACAGACACAGAAACGCGTGACAGACGCGTCAGACATGCTAACGCACAACAGCTGGCCCCGTTATTCGCGCCTGCCGTTACAGCTTCAACGGGCAGCAAATCCTTCTCTATATAACCCCGTTTCATTTTTCATTTTCACTCACTTCTAATTTTCTTACTTGCTCTCTCTTTAGATTTTTACTTTCTTTCATTTTTATTTCCACAACCCTTGTAAAAATGTCTTCTAGGCAAACCCGTAGAAATGCTGCTTCCAGTTCCACACCGACAGCAACAACCCCATGCTCCTTTGCGATTAGAGATATGTGGGAAGAGAGAGGCTTTATTTACACATCGAAGGAGGAAAATCTGGGCCTCAAGCCGTTCATAATCCGGAAGGTTCAAGCTTTACAGTGGCAAACTTTTAATGAGCAGCCTGACGAAATGAACGTCACATTGGTACGAGAATTTTATGCTGCCATCAGCAGCAGGACGGCGACAACGGTGACTGTTCGAGGGAAAGAAGTGCCATTTGCAGCTGAGTACATTAACACATTGTATGGATTCTACATCGGCAATAATGACGACGCTCACCAACAGTTCCTCAACACATTAGACCCTGCTTCCTATGAAGCTGTCATGGCAGAACTAACAGATGAAGGGACTCAATGAAACACCAGCCGGAAGAATCCACGGACAGTAAAGCAGATCCAACTGCTACCGGAGGCGAAGTTATGAAATGCCTTCATCAAAAAGCGTATCATGTCGTCGTCCCACAACACCACGGTCGACAAGCCAAGGTTAGCGTTAATACACTCCATTTTACATGAACGACCCATTAATGTCGGCAGCCATATTCGTGAGAGCATCTTGGAGTGCGCGCACAGACCGACGAGTCCCCTTTACCTCCCGTACCTCATCACCTCACTCTATCGTGGCCATGGCGTACCAGAAGTGGTCACTGACTTGCGAGTCCAAGGAAAAGGCTAGACTGAAAAGAACATCCTCAGCCTCATAGAGCTAACCGCTGCCACTCCTCTGTCATCATTCGACCCAGCTGCCACAACAGCCGACACGACAGAGCAGCCAGAAACTAAACCAGCTGCTGTAGCAGCAGCCCTGACAGACTCCTCCTCCCAGATCTTAGCGACCATTCAGAAGCTGGAGGAATGACAACTTGGTTTAATGACCTTCATTAGGGATTTTGCTGCCTCTACGGTAACCTTTATACATAATTCTTTAAATTTCCCTGATGTTGTCTTCCCCACATTTCCTGCACATTATTTTTTTGTCACTACACCTGCTCACACCCCCACACTTGCTTCACAACCACGAACACCCTCTTCCGCCTCAACGCCATCACCTGCCCCGACAGCCGTCGGAAGCACCCATGCTGAGCCATCTGCCCGTGGCACGAAACGTAGAATGGCATCGGAGGAGCTTGATGCCTTTATTGCTGGATTCTCCTCCTCCTCTATTTGGGCCGCCAGTGATAATGAACCCTCTATCAAGAGGAATCTATCGAATGAGTTCTCACCGGTGAAGAGGCAGAAGCGAATGGCATACAAAAATAACATGTCAAGAGCCAGCAGCAGCATCAGCAGTGACAGCAGTAGCGGTGAGAGCAGCAACAGCGGCTCTGAAGTCCAGGTTGTGGAGCAACCTCCTCACATCTCCCCAACCAGGATCCAGCCACCACAGGAGGCCAAAGCAAAGAACACATCTGCCTCCCCCATTCTCCAGCCAGCTCCGAAATCTAGAGCCCACCGCCAGATCAGACTCAGCAGCAGCAACGAAGACAACGATTAAAAATTTAAGTTCTTATCTTCTTTTTGCTACCTGTTTAATATATTTTGTGATGTACTGTTTCTTTTATCTTTAATTGTCATTTGCATTGAGGGCAATGCAACCCTCGAGTTTAGGGGTGGCAACCCTCCATTAATGGAGTCCATCTTAGTTTTAAAAATGTTTGTCTTTTACTTAGTTTATTTTTGTCTTAAAAATGATGAAAATATTGAAAACTTTGGCTTAAGTCTGTGAATTGAACTTACCTGCCGTGACAACTCTGTCGTGGCAGTGCCTTTAGGATAGTTTGTAGGAGAAGTTTAGAGCCTTTCTATAGTTCTGAAAATTTAAACACAATTGTGATTGTTATACTGCTTAGAACTCTTTTAGTCAACTAGAATAGGAAGCTTAGCACTTGAATAACCCCTAGAGGTGCCTAACACTGGCTCTAGGAAAGAAGTTTAGCAAAAGAGACTCAACAGCCCTAGAGGTGCCCGAAATTGGCTCTAGGAAGTTAGCTAGAGGTGCCTAAAACTGGCTCTAGTGAAACTTTAGCTTAAAAAATAGTGAAATAAAGTCAAAACAAAAAAAATCAAAGGTGCATGAAAAAATGCCTTCAAAAGATAAACTTTGGCATAAAAAATTGAGTTAAGAGCTGAAATATTCTAGTGAAACTAAGAGAGTCTTGGCATATAACTGTTCACAAGCATGCACACACTGCATGAGAACTATAGGGAGACTCCGGACAGATCCTAAATTATCCGACAGGGTGCTACCGCCACAGGGAAAGAATGAAGGGTAAGGGAAGGTTCATTATTTTAAGCCAAAACAAAAATATTTCATTTTTTCTTTTAGGTCTTAGTTGCTTGAGGGCAAGCAAAAACTTGAGTTTGGGGTGTGTTGAGTGTGTAAAATTTCTATTATTTACCCCTATTTAACCCATATTTCTACTGCATTCAAGCATTATTTATTGCATTTAGGTCAGTTTACAGTTAAACATCACAAATATATTAAAAGGCACAGTTTCTACTGAAATTGGTTGCTTTTGCAGGTTGTTGCTGTAGCAGATAGAAAAGGCAGGCGCTGGGCAGTAAAGCAGAAGAGCTGAAACTGGATGAACAGTCAAGAAGGACGATGCTGCCATGGTTGCCACCGTGACAGTAGAGGACGACAACAGTTTTGAGGAGAAGAAGCAAAGTGGACCTCGACAGATAGATAAAATTCAGCCCATCTGTCGTGTAAAACCACTGTTTTTTTCCAAGCCCCAGATCGAAAGGAATGTCAAGCCCAAAGTTCAAGGAGAGAAAATCCCAAGCAAGAAAGATGACGGCTTAAAGATAGATTCTTTGAAGATTTAGTCTTTATTAGAATTGTACTTTAATTTAAAGTTGTATTCTTGCTATTTTAGAAAACTTGGACCCAAAGCCTATATAAGGGCATATATTTCGACCTAGGGGGAGAGAACCGATTCTCTAGCTTTCTTCCCAAAAATCCTAGCCGTTTCCTTCCCTCATCATGTTCTAAAAACCCCTTAGGGCCACGGGTTGTTTTGTAAAGTAGTTGCAAGGGTTGTTTTGTTTTAGAAATTTTCAGTTCAATAAAATAAACTTCAAGTTCTCTTATTCTGGTTATTAACATCTTGCAAGAGCATCGGGAGAGCATTGTAAGGTCATCTATTTACTTAATATCGGGAGAGTTAAGTATACGAAAGGAATAAGTGCGAGTTCTCTAGTTTATAGTTGAACTATCTCGGACCTAGGGATAGGACGAGGTTAAGTGGCTAAGGAAGAATTCATCAACATCAGTGTTCATCCCTCGATTCACGCCGGGAGATATCATCAAAGACGTGATCATTGACAGACTTGGACCTATGGATAGGCCAAGGCACAGCATGGATTCTTGCCAAACTTGAAGTACTGAGTTGAGTGTTCGCTGCCGCGACAAACAACGGACTGTTGCTGCGATAGGTGCTGCCGCGACAGGGACGACGACAGAACTGGATTTCTTAGACTTAGCAATACCTACACTACTGAGCAATTCAATACCAGCCCATTCTCTCTATCTTGATTTCTCTACTCTCTTATTTAAGTTCACTTTATTATTCTCGTGACAACTTTATCAATTATTTTCTTTACTTTCGTGCAGTAATTTTAGGTGAAGCTATTGGCCCAGTTCCTGTGGAGACGATATCCGATACTTCGTATCACTTTACTACTTGCATCGTGTACACTTGCACTACAATTGCGATAGACTCTTTTACACGCAACAACACTCGAAGCAAATGATTTGATCCCTTGCTTCTTCTTTGTTTTTACCTTTGAAGTCCATCTTTCTTTGAAATGTTCTTCCCCGGTTGGACCTTATGAAGCGTGAGAATCGTTTGGCTATCATAGCCAATTCTTCTAGCTCATCCTCCTCACTAGAAGAGCTCTCCTCAAGTAATAAAGCTTTGAGAGCTATTCCCATCTTCTTCTTCTTTTCCACATCTAGATTTTCTACTTTTTTCTCTTCCTTCTTCTTCTCTTCTTCCCTTCCTTGCTTCATAATCTCCTGAGTAAGGAGAGAACCCATTAGCTCATCAAGGTTTAAAGTCTTCAAGTTTTTGGCTTCTATGATGGCAATTCTCTTCACATCCCAAGATTCGGGAAGTGAGTAGAGTAGCTTTTGGACAATCTTGTCTTCCGGTATAGTCTCTCCAAATCCATTGAGCCCATTGACTGTGGTTGAGAAGCGATCAAACATCTTGGACACCGTCTCATCGGGCTCTATCTTGAAATTCTTATAACTAAGATTGAGAATTCCAATCTTGGTTTCCTTGACATCGTTGGTTCCCTCATAGGTGGTCTCATGAGTATCCCACACTTCTTTGGCACTCTCAAAGGATGAGACTTTGGAGTAGATTTCCGGACCGAAAGAACAAAAGAGCATGTGAAGAGCTTTCTCATTTATTTGGATCTTCTTCCTCTCTTCTTCACTCATCTCCATCTTTTTCTTCAAAACCATCTTCCCTTCACTATCTTGCTTCAATGGAATGTAGGGGCCATCTTCAATGACATCCCAAACCAAGTAATCGTTGGACTTGATGAAGAGGCGCATCCGATTCTTCCAAAATGGATAGTTGTCACCATTGAAGAAAGGTGGTTTTGTAGTGGATTGAGACTCATACATGCTTGAACCCGAGGTAGATGCCATCTCTTGATTTTTGGATGATCACTGTTGCGTGTAAAATAGTCTATCGCAATGGTAGTGTAAGTATACACGACGCAAGTAGTAAAGTGATGCGAAGTATGGGATATCGTCTCCACAGAGATTGGGCTAATAGCTTCACCTTAATTCACTGCACGAAAGTAAAGGAGATATTTGAGAGTTGTCACGAAAATAATAAAGAAAACGTAAATAAAAGAGTAAAGATATCAGGATAGAGAGAATGGGCTGGTATTGAATTGCTCAGTAGTGCAGGTATTGCAGAGTTTAGGAAATCCAGTTCTGTTGTCGTCACCCATTGCGGCAGCACCTGTCGGGTTTGCCTAGGTCCAAGTCTGTCGATGATCACGTCTTGATGATACCTCCCGGCGTGAATCGAAGGATGAACACCGATGTGTATGAATTCTTCTTTAACCACTTAACCTCGCCCTATCCCTAGGCACGAGATAGTTCAACTATAAACTAGAGAACTTGCTCTTATTTCTTTCGTATACTTAACTCTCCTGATGCTAAGTAAATAGATAACCTCACAATGCTCTCCCGATGCTCTTGCAAGATATTAATAACCAAAATAAGAGAACTTGAAGTTTATTTTATTAAACTAAAAATTCCTAAAACAAAACAACCCTTGCAACTACTTTACAAATCAACCCGTGGCCCTAGGGGGAATTTAGAACATGTCGGCGGCGAGAAAACGACTAGGGGTTTTGGTTATCGGTTATGGGGTATTCGATATGCCCTAGGTTAAAATACATGCCCTTATATAAGCTTTGGGCTCAAGTTATCTAATTTAACAAGGATTACAACTTTAATTAAAAGTATGATTCTAATAAAGACTAAATCTTCAAGGAATCTACTTTCCAGCCGTCTTCCTTGTTTCTTGGGATTTTCTCTCCTTGAGCTTTGGGCTTGACATATCTTTTGATCTGGGGCTTGGAAAAATATAAGGTTTTCACACGACAGACGGGCTGAATTTTCTCTATCTGTCGATGTCCACTTTGCTTTTTCTCCACTAAACTGCTGTCGTCCTCTACTGTCACGGCAGCACCATGGCAGCATCGTCCTCTTTGTCTGCTTGTCCATTTCAGCTCTTCTCCTTCTCTGCCCAGCACCTGCCTTCTCCGTCTACTATGGCAGCAACCTGCAAAATCAGCCATTCTTTAGTAGAATCTGTGCCTGTAATATATTTGTGATGTTTTGCTGTAAACTAACCTAATTGCAATGAATAATGCTTGAATGCAGCAGAAATATGGGTTAAATAGGGTGTAAATAATATAACTTTTACACACTCAACACACCCCCAAACTCAAGTTTTTGCTTGCCCTCAAGCAACTAAGACCTAAAAAAATGAAATATTTCTTTTTGTTTTGGCTTTCAAACGGTGAACTGTCCCTTACCCGTCGTTCGTTCCCTGTGATGGCAGCAACCTGTCGGATAATTTAAGATTTTTCCGGAATCTCACTATAGTCCTTGTGCAGTGTGTGCATGCTTGTGAACAATTATATGCCAAGACTCTCTTAGTTTCACTAGAATATTCAACTCTTAACTTGAATTTTTATGCCAAAGTTTTTCTTTTTGAAGGCACATTTTCATGCTTCTTTGATTTCTTTGTTTTGACTCGAATTCTCTATTTTTCAAGCTAAAGTTTTACTAGAGCCAGTGTTAGGCACCTCTAGTTAACTTCCTAGAGCCAGTTTCGGGCACCTCTAGGGTTTTTGAGTCTCTTTTGCTAAACTTCTTTCCTAGAGCCAGTGTTAGGCACCTCTAGGGGCTATTCAAGTACTAAGCTTCCTATTCTAGTTTGGCTAAAAGAAGTCTAAGCAGTATAAAAGTCACAATGGTGTTTAAGTTTTCAGAACTATAGAAAGGCTCTAAACTTCTCCTTAAACTATCCTAAAGATGCTTCCACGACCGAGTTGTCATGACATGCAAGTTCAAATCACAGTTTTAAGCCAACATTTTCAGTTTTTCAGAAATTTTTTATTTTTTATTTTTTAAGAGAAAAATAATTAAGTAAAAGACACAACAATTAACTAAGATGTACTCGGACTCCATTAATATAGAGGGTTGCCACCCCCAAACTCGAGGGTTGCATTGCCCTCAATGCAAATGACAAAATGAAAATAAATGAAGGTAGTACATCACAAAATATATAAATAGCAGGCAGCAATAAGAAAATAAGAAACTTAAATTTTAAGCACTATCTTCACTGCTGCTGCTGAGGCGGATTTGGCGGCGGATTCTGGCTCTTGGGGCAGGCTAGGGTGGTTGCTGTACAACCTGAATGTCAGAGTTGCTGCCGTTGCTGTCGCTGCTGCTACTGCTGCTGCTGTTGGCCTTTGGCAGAGTTTTCTTGTTGGCCATTCTTTTCTGCCTCTTGACCGGTGTAAATTCTTTCGATAGGTTCCTCTGAATAGAGGGTTCAGCGTCGCTGTCTACCCAGGCGGATGAGGAAGAGAAACCGGCAACAAAGGCAACAATGTCATCTGAGGGTACCGGTCGCTTTGTTCCTCGGGCGGATGTTTCGACATTAGGGCTGCCGGCTGCCGTCGGAGCAGGTGATGGAATGGAGGCAGCAGATGGTGTATGTGGTGTGGCAACATGTGTAGGTGTGTGGGCAGGGGTGGGGACAACGAAGTAGTGGGCAGGGAAGGTGGGAAAGACAACATCAGGGAAATTTAAAGTATTGTGAATAAAATTTACCGTGGATGCGGCAAAATCCTTGATGAATGTCATGAGGCCCAGCTGTCTGTCCTCCATCCTTTGAATAGCAGCTAGGATTTGATTGGATGGGTCTGTCGGAGCAGCTGCTGCGGCGGTAGGTTCAGGGTTTGGCTGCTCTGACGATTCAGCTGGGGTGGCAGCAGGGTTGAAAGAGGAGAGGGGGTGGCCACTGTCAGCTCCATGAGGCTGATGATATTTTTGTCTGTCCAGCCTCGTCCTTTCACTATGCGATCGGTGTCGGCTTCTGGCACGTCATAACAGCGGCAGAGGGATGTGATGAGATAGGGGAGGCAAAGTAGGGCCGTCGGTCTATGGGCACTTTCCAAAATACTCTCTCGCATATAACTTCCCACATTAATGGGTCGTTTATTTAGAATGGAGTGTATTAGGGCTAACCTCTGCTGGTCAACGGTGGTGTGATGTGATGACGGCAGGATCCTCTTCTTGATGAAGGCATTCCATAGTTTTGCCTCCGGCAGCAGCTGCCCCCTCTTCACGGTGTGGGGATTTTTGCGGCTTGTGTTCCATTCAGTCCCTTCTTCCGTTACTTCTGCCATGACAACGTCATAGGCAGCATCATCCAAAGTGTCAAGGAACTGCTGGTGAGCATCATCGTTGGGGCCGAGGTAGAGGCCATACAAAGAGTTAATGCGCTCGGCTGTGAACGGCACCTCTTTCCCCCGGATAGTCACTACTGTTGTCGTCTTGCTGCCGATGGCAGCATAGAATTCCCTTACCAGCGTCTCGTTCATCTCTGCTGGTTGCTCCGCAAATGATTCCCATAAAAGAGCTCTAATCGTCCTTGCAATGAAAGGTTTGAGGCCCAGATTAATTGCCCTTGGAGTGTAAATGAAGCCTCGTTCTTCCCATAGATCCCTAGTTGCGAAGGACTGTGGGGTAGGTGCTTCCGGTGAAGAGGTTGAAGCAGCGCTGCGGCGGGTTCTTCTGGAAGACATGTTAGTGTAAGGGTTGTTGAAAGTAAAGGAAAGCAAATGAAAACTAAAGGGGGAGAGCAAGTAAGAAAAGCAGAAGTGAGTGGAAATGAAAATGAAACGGGGTTTTATAGAAGAAGAGTTGCTGCCCGTTGAAGCTGTAACGGCAGGCGTGAATAACGGGGCGACTGTTGAGCTTTAGCGTGTCTGACGCGTCTGACACGCGTTTCTGCGTCTGTCACACGTTTCCGCGTCTGTCGTGACAGTCTTGCGACAGCCTGTCTTTTTCGTGTCTGACGTGGAAGCTGGAACGACAGGCTTCAATATTGGGTTTTGTTGGGCTGATGAAGGGATGGTGGGCTGGTTTCACTTCTTCTTTTCTTCTTGACTCATTTATTTTCTAAAAATGGTAAACATAAAAACATTATTCGAATAAAATAAACCTTATTACCTAATAAATAATAAATAATAAAAATAAACTTTAGGTTAACTTAGGGCTGCCAGGTGGGGCATCTCCTAAGGTAACCACTTCCTGCATTCCTGGGGCTTCAGTCCCCTGATAATGCTTGAGGCGTTGTCCGTTGACTTTGAATTGGTGTCCGTCTTTTAATGATCAGATTGTGATGGCACCATGGGGAAAAACTTGTACGACTTGGAATGGGCCAGACCATCTAGATTTTAGTTTTCCTGGGAAAAGTTTCAGTCTAGAATTGAACAACAATACAAGCTGCCCCTGGCAGAACTGTCGTGGCAGCAACTTCCTGTCATGCCACTTCTTAGTTTTCTCCTTATAGATTATTGCATTGTCGTAGGCCATTGTCCGTATTTCTTCAATCTCGTTCAAATCTAACAGCCTTTTCTGGCCTGCCTTGTCCAAGTCCATATTCACTGCCTTGATTGCCCTGTATGCTCTATGCTCTATCTCGACAGGCAGATGACAGGTTTTTCCATAAATCAATCGGTATGGAGACATGCCCAATGGAGTCTTAAAAGCTGACCTATATGCCCATAACGCATCATTGAGGAGTAAAGACCAATCCTTCCTAATTGGTTTAACCATCTTCTCAAGAATGTTCTTAACTTCCCTATTAGATATTTCAGCTTGTCCATTGGTCTGTGGGTGGTATGCTGTCGCGATCCGATGCTTGACGCCATATTTCTTCAAGGCGGCAGCAATAACCATATTATCGAAATGTCTCCCTTCATCACTGATAATCGCCTTAGGGATGCCAAACCTAGAAAAAATGTTTTTGTGTAAAAATCTTTGGACTGTTTTGGCATCATTCTTTTGAGTGGCGATAGCTTCTACCCACTTAGAGACATAATCCACTACTAGGAGGATGTATAGATTTCCACATGAAGATGGAAACGGTCCCATAAAATCAATCCCCCAAACGTCGAAGATTTCGACTTCTAGAATGTTCTGCAGCGGCATCTCGTTTCTCTTTGAGATGTTTCCTGTCCTTTGGCACCTGTCACAGCTCTTGTAGAAGATTTGTGCATCTTTATACAGTGACGGCCAATAAAACCTTGACTGCAGCACCTTGGCAGCAGTTTTGTTGCCTCCTAAGTGACCTCCATACTGTGAAGCATGGCAGTGATGAAGTATGTCTTCTTGCTCTTCTTGTGGTACACACCTCCTTATAACCTGATCTGCACATAGATTGAAAAGAAGAGGTTCGTCCCAATAATAATGCTTAACATCATTTTGGAACCTCTTCCTGGCTTGATAATTAAGATCAGAAGAAAGTATTCCGCTAACTATAAAATTAATGAAATCAGCGTACCAGGGGAGTTCAGAAGACTTACCTGCCGCCATGGCTGTCACGGCAGTGATTGCCGCAGCAAAGAGCTGCTCATCTGGGAAGGTCTCCAGTATGTTTGTCTCATTTGTTGGTAGACTCTATCCCTTCTCCAACCTTGACAAGTGATCTGCCACTTGATTTTCTGTCCCTTTTTTGTCCTTGATTTCAAGGTCAAATTCTTGCAATAGCAGGATCCACTGTATCAATCTAGGCTTTGCATCCTTTTTCGTGAACAAATACTTCAGGGCAGAATGGTATGTGTGCACTATTACCTTCGTCCCAAGTATGTAAGAACGGAACTTGTCAATGGAGAACACCACAGCTAATAACTCCTTTTCTGTGGTGGTGTAGTTCACTTGGGCGTCATTCAGTGTCTTACTAGCATAATATATGACATGAAATAACTTGTCTCTCCGCTGCCCAAGTGTTGCCCCGACAGCATAGTCACTAGCATCACACATAATCTCAAATGGTTGTGTCCAGTATGGTGGTTGTACTATTGGGGCTGTTACCAGTTTTTCCTTTAGAACCTTGAATGCTTCAGTACATTCGTCATTAAAGTCAAAGAGTCGGTTCTGCTCCAAAAGATGGCATAGGGGCTTGGTGATTTTTGAGAAATTTGCAATAAATCTCCGATAAAAACAAGCATGTCCCAAGAAACTTCTAATGCCCTTGACTGTGGTTGGCAGCGGCAGCTTCTCGATCACTTCTATTTTGGCCCTGTCGACTTCTATCCCACGGCAGCTAATCTTATGGCCAAGGACTATCCCTTCATCCACCATAAAGTGGCATTTTCCCAATTTAAAACTAGGTTTGCTTTTTCACATCTTTCAAGTACCTTTTGTAGATTACCGAGGCAGCTCTCAAAATCATCTCCAAAGACTGAAAAATCATCCATAAAAATTTCAAGGAAGTCCTCCACCATATCGGAGAATATGGCCATCATGCACCTTTGCAAGGTGGCGGGTGCATTACATAGTCCAAACGGCATCCTCCTAAAAGCATACGTTCCGTAGGGGCATGTGAAAGTCGTATTTTCTTGATCTTCCAGTGCGATAGCAATTTGATTATAACCTGAATAACCATCAAGAAAACAATAGTAAGGTTTACCCGCTAATCTATCAAGCATTTGATCAATAAAGGGTAAAGGAAAGTGGTCTTTTCGGGTAGCTTTGTTAAGCTTCCGATAATCCATACAAACCCTCTAATCGGTCACAGTCCTGGTTGGGATTAACTCGTTGTTTTCATTGGTTACCACGGTCATTCCTCCTTTCTTGGGAACACATTGCACCGGGCTCACCCATTTGCTGTCGGAGATGGCGTAAATAATACCAGCATCTAACCATTTGATTATCTCTTTACGCACCACCTCTTTCATCGCATGGTTTAGCCGCCTTTGGGCATCTATAGTCGGCTTATGATCTTCTTCTAAAAGGATTTTGTGCATGCATAATGCCGGACTAATGCCTTGAATATCAGCTATCGTCCATCCAATCGCCTTCTTGTGCTGCCGTAACATTCCTATTAGCTATCGTTCTTGTTCCTGTGGCAGCTTAAAAGAGATGATTACGGGCAACGTATCATTTGAACCAAGAAAAACATATTTTAGCTGCCCTGGCAGGGGCTTCAGTTCTACGGCAGGTGGTTCAACAGTAGATGGCTTTTGAATTGCATGGTTATTCGAAGTATAATTTAAAGGTTCGAATAACTTACCTGGACGATTGCCTAACCAGTTTACCTCCTCCTGATCTTCAGTATCATATGTTTCAGATTCAGAGGAGTTGCTGTCATCGGTGCTGTCGTCAGTGTTGTCGTGACAGTCCTGTAGGTGGCTGCCACGGCAGTGACCAATTTTAATATCGTGACAGCCCAACCTGATGTAGGGTTGATCAAAGGCAACGTTAGTGATAACCTTACATTCCTCGTTTGCATCAGCATGCTTTATAGCTTGGAGAACATTCAACTTAATTTCTTGATCATTCACTCGTATAGTGAGTTCTCCTTTTTCCACATCAATCAGTGATCTTCCCGTGGCTAAGAAGGGTCGCCCAAGGATGATTGGTGCGTTTTCGTCTGCCTCACAATCCAAAACAAGAAAGTCAGCAAGAAAAATAAATTTATCCACTCTTACCAGAATATCTTCAATTTTTCCTTCCGGGTGAACATAAGAGCGGTCTGCCAGCTGCAGAGTTACTGTCGTGGTCCGCGCCTTTCCAATACCTAATTTCTGAATAAAACATTTCGGCATTAAATTAACACTAGCACCAAGATCACAAAGTGCCTTACCCACATATTTATTTCCGATTACACAAGGTATGATGAAGCTCCCTGGATCCTTCTTTTTCTGGGGTGGCTGCCGATGAAGAATGCTCATGCAACCTTCTGTCAACTTTACCGTTTCAAATTCCCCAAGTTTAGATTTCTTTGACATGACATCTTTGAGAAATTTGGCGTAACCGGGCATCTCCCTAACGGCATCTAACAGCGGAATATTAATATGAACATGCTTAAAAATATCATAAATCTTTTTTAGTTGAGATTCATGCTTAGCTTGTTGTATCCGTTGAGGAAAAGAAGGTGGGGGACAGTAGTCAGCAATACGTCCTTCCCACTGCATACGAATCTGAGGAGGTTTAGGTTCATCAATTTTCTCCTCTGTCGCTTCTGCTGTCGTGACAGGATCATCGGCAGCAGTCTGTTTATCACCTGTCGGGGTAGCTTCCTCGGCAGATTTATCTAAGGCTGGTTTCCTTACTGTTTCAGCTTCCTTTTCTGGCCCTGGTAGTTTCTTCTCACTCCTAGTAGTAATAGCCTTACATTGCTCATGTGTGGGATGCCTAGCATTTTCAGTATTACTAGGGAATCCTCCAGTCTGCCTCGGCTTAATATGTTGGGAAACCTGACCCATTTGTGTCTCCAAAGATTTCAGAGTAGCTTCATGATTCGTCATCCGCATCTCTGTTTTATCCATTAAATTCTCTGTTTTCTTGACAAACTGATTCATATTCTCAATATAAGTACCTGTCTGAGACATAAAAGTGGCCAGAGTCTGTTCCAGTATACTGCTCGTGGCAGCTGGTTGCTGTTGTTGCTGCTGCGGCGGCAGTTGCGGCAACAGTTGTTGTCGCGTCAGCAATCGAGGTCCTCCCTGATTCTGATTGTGTGCTTGAGGATTCAGGGCGTTATTAGGATTACTCCAAGAAAATTTGGGATCCTTCCTCCAATTGGGATTATAGTTGTTGGAATTGTAATCTGGCTTGTAGTTTCCAACATATTTTCCTTCTTCTAACTGTATAGGACACTCATCCGAACTATGATTTCCCTCACAGATTTCACATACCTCCTCGACAACGAATCCATGTTGTCCATCATCATTTAATAACCTTTTCATTGCTTTAGTAAGGAATGCTACCTGTGAAATCATCGTGTTGTCGGCTTCATAATCCTTGATAGCTAGTGCCCGTTTACCCCCTATTCTTGCTGTCGGAAACTACTCCTCATTCTTAGCCAGATTTTTCAATACTTGCATTGCCTCGTCCGGATCTTTATCCAATAATAGTCCATTTGCTGTTGAATCAATTGGAATACGAGTTTGTAAGTTGGCAGCATTATAAAACTTTGTTACCTGATTCCAGACGGGGAATCCATGCATTGGGCAGTTCCGTAGAAGAGTAGTAAATCTGACCCAGGCCTCGTGCATCGGCTCTTCATCTTCCTGTTGAAAAGTAGCAATTTCATTACGTAATCGCTCAGATAAATGCGAAGGATTAAAACGAGACAAAAATTCACGAGATAAATCTGCCCAAGTTCTAATTGAACCCGGCGTAAGTTTATTCCACCAAGTTTTAGCTCTGTCCCTCAATGAATGGGGAAATAACCGAAGCCTCAGTATCTTCGGATTAACTCCTGGCAGTCTAAACGAACCACAGATCTCCTGGAACGTTTTGAGATGCTCCCTAGCATCCTCTGTAACAACACAACTAAACTGCCCGACATTGTTGATCATACTAAACATGACAGGTTTCAGCTCGAAGTTGTCAACATCAATATCCTGCAGTGTGGTCTCCAACTCTACATGATCGTTCAACATGTAGTCACGACAGGACCGTCGTCCGGTGGCGGCAGGGTTGCCGAAAGGCGGTATAATATCGCCGACAGGTGGGTCATCTCCATTTCGGGTCATCTTCTCTAACTGTTCCTCAAGGTACTCGTTCCTGGCTAGAAGGTGACGAAGTTGTTTCTTGAGATTGAATGATCGTTCGATTTCCGGATCTAATGGATATTTAGGATCTTTACCTCGATTCGATCTGTGCATAAACAAGAAACCTTGTGAAAAGCAAGAGTTGAATGCACCAAAGAAAAACAGAAAATAAAAATAAAAATAAAAATAAAAACGAAAAGTGCAATAAAAGAAAAGGTAGAGTTATGTTGCCAATCCCCAGCAACAGCGCCAAAAACTTGTTGCGTGTAAAATAGTCTATCGCAATGGTAGTGCAAGTATACACGACGCAAGTAGTAAAGTGATACGAAGTATCGGATATCGTCTCCACAGAGATTGGGCTAATAGCTTCACCTTAATTCACTGCACGAAAGTAAAGGAAATATTTGAGAGTTGTCACAAAAATAATAAAGAAAACTTAAATCAAAGAGTAAAGATATCAAGATAGAGAGAATGGGCTGGTATTGAATTGCTCAGTAGTGCAGGTATTGCAGAGTTTAGGAAATCCAGTTCTGTTGTCGTCGCCCGTCGCGGCAGCACCTGTCGCGACAGCAGTCCGTTGATCGTCGCGGCAGAAAACGCTCAACTTAGTACTTTCAAGTTTGGCAAGAATCCCAAATCTGCCTTGGCCTATCCCTAGGTCCAAGTCTGTCGATGATCACGTCTTGATGATACCTCCCGGCGTGAATCGAAGGATGAACACCGATGTGTATGAATTCTTCTTTAACCACTTAACCTCGCCCTATCCCTAGGTACGAGATAGTTCAACTATAAACTAGAGAACTTGCTCTTATTTCTTTCGTATACTTAACTCTCCCGATGCTAAGTAAATAGATAACCTCACAATGCTCTCCCGATGCTCTTGCAAGATGTGAATAACCGAAATAAGAGAACTTGAAGTTTATTTTATTGAACTGAAAATTCCTAAAACAAAACAACCCTTGCAACTACTTTACAAATCAACCTGTGGCCCTAGGGGGAATTTAGAACATGTCGGCGGTGGGAAAACAGCTAGGGGTTTTGGTTATCGGTTATGGGTATTCGATATGACCTAGGTTAAAATACATGCCCTTATATAAGCTTTGGGCTCAAGTTATCTAATTTAACAAGGATTACAGCTTTAATTAAAAGTATGATTCTAATAAAGACTAAATCTTCAAGGAATCTACTTTCCAGCCGTCTTCCTTGTTTCTTGGGATTTTCTCTCCTTGAGCTTTGGGCTTGACATATCTTTTAATCTGGGGCTTGGAAAAATATAAGGTTTTCACACGACAGACGAGCTGAATTTTCTCTATCTGTCGAGGTCCACTTTACTTTTTCTCCACTAAACTGCTGTCGTCCTCTGTTGTCACGGCAGCACCATGGCAGCATCGTCCTCTTTGTCTGCTTGTCTAGTTCAGCTCTTCTCCTTCTCTGCCCAGCACCTGCCTTCTCCGTCTACTATGGCAGCAACCTGCAAAATCAGCCATTCTTTAGTAGAATCTGTGCCTGTAATATATTTGTGATGTTTTGCTGTAAACTAACCTAAATGTAATGAATAATGCTTGAATGCAGCAGAAATATGGGTTAAATAGGGTGTAAATAATAGAACTTTTACACACTCAACAATCACATTCTTCCTAGGAACTCCTCTTGTGGTTGTTAATCCTCAAAGAGGTAGGCTCTGATACCAATTGTTGAGTGGATCGAATGATCGAAATAAACCAATAGGGGGTGAATTGGATTTTAAAGTTCTTAGTGGTGGAATTTGCAAATAAAAATGGTAGACAAGGAATTTTAGAGTGGTTCAAGTTCCAATTGAACTCTACATCCACTACCTTAGCTTCACAAAGGATTTGCATCAATTCCACTAATTGCTCTTCCCCTTTTCTAGGCTAAAGAGGTAACCCTTACAATTTTCGGTCAAATTTTCTACCCAAATTTGACCCAATCCTCACACAATTGAAACAAAGAAGTTGTTGGCTAAAACAAGTATCTCTCAATACACAATATAGCCCAATTACAAGCACTCAGCCCAATTGAAATGATAAGAATGAAAAATACAATTGGGGTTACAAGACAATAATGGGATTTAGGCACAAATGCTTGGATTTGATGTTTGGATGTTTGCTTTAGGATCAATAGTTGTTGCTGAAGCTTTTAGAGGTCCCTTTTATACCTTCTCCTTGAATTCTAGCAGTTGTGGTTGTTGCATTCATCAATAGAGCCTTTGAGGGTGTTATCTTCCCTTCATAAATGCAGTCTGCAACCAACCGTTTTGAAATGCCCGACCCTGTTTCGAAACAAACCAAAATAGAAAGAGCCGTTGGGGTGTATTAAAGAGCCTTTATCGAAACAGTTAGACTTGTTTCGATACGCTAAGAGCCGTTTCGAAACCCGTTTCGAAACATTTTGCCACTGTCAATGATCGTATCGAAATGGCTTGAGATTGTTTCGATACGCCTTAACGACTTGTTTAAAATCAGTTAAAAACATTCAACGACCATATTTTTCAAATCAGTTTTGAAGTCGTTTCGAAACACTGGATGTCGTTTCGATACGGTGTCTCAATGATTTTAAGCCGTTTTGAAACTTGTTTCGAAACACGGGTTGGCAGTGTTGAAATCGTTTCGATACCCGTTCTGAAACATGAACTCACAGTTTCAAAACTGTTTCGAAACGCCTAAGGTCGTTTCGAAACGGTGACTCGAAAATCACTGTTATGGCTTTAAGAACACTTAGAAAACATTTGATAAATTCAGTTTTTAACTTAGGCATATTGTTTAAAACATATAGAGAGGTTTGAGGACTTAAAAATTCATTTTCACATTTTCAATTTAGTCCTTAGGTTCTTTAGTTATATCAAAATTAAAATATCGGTTTCACAATTATCCAAATCTTAAAAAACAAATGTTGAAGGAAAATAAATAACCTAACAATGTTTTATTACAAGAATAAACAATCACTCAAAGATAATGACGAGCTATATCTACTATATTTTTAATCTCTCTAAAAAAACGAGCAAACTTGTTCTTGTAATGCAACGCGGGACCGTGCCAAAGTCTCAATGCTTCGGCTTTATTGGCTAGGCTCGTGAACTTCTTAGCCACCTTTTGAATTTGGAAAATAGCTTCAGTCATCAAGTCCTCCCTTTTTTTAATCTCTCCTATTGCAGTCTGAAGCTGAATATCAACAATCTTTATAGTCTCTTGAAGGTCATCGACAAGATTCTCATGGTCTTCTAACGTCTTTACCAGTTGTTTTAGTGTCTCATTCTCTAGTTGCAAAGTTTCTAACTCAATAATGGAGTCTTGTTGTTGGTAAGTTCGGAGGATTCCTTCTAAGACCGTCAAGCAACCCCTCAACTCCTGATTTTGGATGCGACATGCCATAAGGTCATTGAAGGTAACCTCATGTCATTTTTGCATTACTTGTATATCTTGGATAAGTGTTGTCATTTGCTTCTCTTTCTTCTTGAACCACTTGTGAATGCTTCTATTGTCTTCTCCGTTATTGTTGGATTTTTTCTCCATTGCAAAAATCTTTTATTTTTACAAACAATTACGAGCCAACACCGTGCAAGATTATGATGCATATGCGCATGTTTAAAAAACAAAAAGCACCCAAAAAATGGTTAGCGTCACAAAAAACTGTACATAGCATAATAAAATTTAAGCTTATATACATAAAAGAGTATTTCACTATGGTTCGAGTTCAACATGGTTCTAACAGGGGTGGGCTTCTAAGGTTCAATGCATGCAATTTTTGGTTCTAAATAGGGACCCGAACTATCCTCACTGAGACCTGCTAAGGCTAGTAAGTTCAATTCGATGAGATGTATTTCTTTATGACCATACGGAGGTTAACCTCACGAAGCCATAAGGCATATACATCCCGAAGGCAACTACTATCCCATACGGAGGTTAACCTCACGAAGGAGCAACGTTTTGCCCCCACTTAATCGGGATAGAGATCGGGTAGAAAGCTCTCAAATGATACAACGTTTTAGAAAACATATACCCCTTTTCGTGGCTTGACTCTCTTGGACAGTCCCCAGCGGAGTCGCCAAGCTGTCGACGCCGTTTTTTGTCCAAGCCAAAATTGGTTGGGCCTTTATAGGCTTGTCATTGTTTGGAGTCGCCATCGGTCATTTTGGATTGGGTATGATCGAGAACTTGTAGAACTGGTCTGCGTTCGAACTGAAGTCAGGTCGGGCTCGGGAGTTGGTTACGTGTGGGGAAGGCTATAGCACCCCCGCAACGCCCAAAATTGGTACCTAAAAGGCTTGTGCTGTCTAAAAGGCTTCAAAGATAGGGTTAATAACACTATTATAAAAAGAGAAAGTATGGAACTAAATTGAATAAATCAACAAACAAAATTTAAACATGCCAAAAAATGATATCAAAACAAATGGAAAAATTAATATTTTTTCGAGAACCATAACTTAAGTTGAACCATAATTTATCTCAAATTAGGAGAATAATTAATCGAATATATTTTAAGGCCTAATCACATTATTCGCACAATTTTAAGACTAATTTATATTTAAACTCAATTTTAAGCTCAATGAAATAATTAATCATCCATTTTAAAGGGGGGGGGGAATTATCCAAAATAAACTAAGTGAGTTATACATTAACATTAATAAAACTTATCATCTAATTATTTATCTATTATACCGATTAAAGACCTAATTAAAAAAATCTATGTGTTAGGAGTCATATTAAAAATAAACAAACATATTCTAGAGTCTAAAAGAAAATTTAAAGAAGAATGACCTAAAGGGGAATTTTCCCCCGAAACCTAAATTGAAACCAAACAGTGAGGTTTTCCAGGCCAGTTCACGTGCACTCTCCTCAGTGGGAGGACTAACGTGCAATTTTCTCTAAAATCCAAATCGAATCAAAAAATGGCATAGAGCTTGCGTGCTGCAGTTTCTAATTTCCATCAATTACCGAGGCTTAAAATTAGCTGTAAAACAACCCTTCCCCAATTTTATCGTTGGCCTTTAATTTAAGAAAATCATTCTTTTATTCATACGAGGACATTTCTCAAAGCTAGTGTAAGGGGTTTATTATTATTGTTTGTTTCATCTTATTATCAACACCAAGAATTCGAAGCATCTCCTCCCCCCATTATATTTTTTCTAAACCCAAATCTAAGGTTTGTTTCAGCAAAAAAAAAAAAATTAGGCTTGAAAAAAAATACATATTTTTACCTCTTTCCAACTCTTGAACTCATCGTTGGATCAGATATTTCTTGGGGTATGTTGAATCCGACAGTATTGGAGGATTCTTCACCCTTTCCGATCTTGCCGACAATGCTCTGACCACCGTCAATTGCAAGGTAACCACTTGAATACCTTCTCCTTGATTTCTCGATCTCACTCAAAATTTCCTCGCTAGATTCGCTAGTACCTTTGCTCTGATTTTCCTTAAATTTTCTGTGTTTCTCATCCTCCCTCCTTCTGTTGTTGGTGTGCTCAGTATTTATAAGAGAATACGAAAGGTTCTCCAAGGCGTTGCAAGGTCGACGAATTTGGGATCTCGTGGCGTGCGGCGCAAAGGACGGGCAGTTGGGTGAGTGTCTTGCAAGCAAGAAGATTCTGGAATGTGAACTGTTGAAGGCGGCGGCTAGGGTTTGTAGATTAGATTAGGTTTTTTCTCTTTTTTTGGGTTTTTTTTTATATTTTTGTATTGTTTTACTTTTGTAATTTTATTTATTTATTATTATTATGAGCCCAAGCTTGATATGAGTTAGAGCCCAAAAATTGGTGTGTACATAGAGGATTCTCAGCATATCAATATTGCATGTCATGCCCATGCCCATGCTTCCTTACTAAAGCATACACAAGAGCTTCCTTCACTTCTAGAGTCTTATGGCTATAAGAATAGAGGTTTAAAGACTTAAAGGGTCTTGTGTAATTTATTAAAATCGGGCTCTAAATTAAAAAAATTAATGTTTGTTAACTCTTGTTGTGCGTGGTAGACTGATTCTTGAATAAAAAAATAGTAACAAGATTCAAAATCTATGGGGTGCGTGAATTTTTCCGCCTATTTTGGACATTTTCGCAATGTGTTAAGGCATTGCGCCACTACAAGGCTGTAACCCCTAGACCCGCCTATGCGTTACCACGGATCCTAGGGAGTTACATTAGGGTCACCGAAACGACCCACATTAAAATTTCAAATAAACAAATTTCTAAACCATTTAAAATCATAAATCAAGTGAATTAAAATACAATTTTAGAAAACATTCAGACAATGAAACAAAACGATGATACAAGTTATTAATACAAGTTTCAGACTCGAATATAAATCAAAACGTGACATACATGCCCCCTAATATACAGATACCATACTTCGCAAGCAAGCCGGAGGAACTCTCATACCAACATTGATAGCTACAACATGGTCGATCTTTTAACTTGTGAAGGTTAAAACAACATGTGCTTCGGAAAGCTCAGTAATACGAAACTACCAAAAAAAGCTTCATGTCACACGTAAGTATCAAATGTACCAAGACAAAGGATAGAAGAAAGCATTATCAAGTTTTAGATATAGAATACAATTCGTTTAGTTGTTACGCTTGAAAGTAACATATTCATTTCTGATTAATTACCCGATCACCAGACACGATGTCTAACTTAGGTAGTCGGAAGGGACATAGATTACAAAAATCTAGCCAGAGAGTTTAGGGTGTTCCATCAGTTGCAGATCAAGAATGATAGACAAAATATATCAGACAATAGTAGAATTTGATTGAAGCTAGAGATGGAACATGGAAAACTAAGTATCAACATATCTACCCTCCAACCATACATCGATATATAGTTCCCCAGAACTGCATCCATAAAGACATACCCTAGGCCCAATGAGCATAAGAGCCAACCTAAGGGGCTGCCTTAGGTCCATAAGGGATTACCTGTGCCGAAGCATCAGAACCTACCCAAGGGGAGACCTCGGGTCCATAAGGAATTACCAACGTTAAACCTGTAGAGACTTTATAACATAGCCCAAAATTACCCCAATTAAAATAATTTAGTGAATACAGACTGAGTAGTAATCGTACATGTAATTTCCAGAGTATCAGAAATCAGAGAGCATGCATTCCGAATCAGATACATATGTATATAATTTCGCCAAACAGAATTCATAATTCACTTCAGAGAGAGGATTAGTTTTAGATCGGGGAGAATATAATTGTGCAAGAAACATTCTACATGGTTCAATTCATTCCTCTAAGACACTTGATCATTATCAGAAGGAGAACATTTGACAAATTTGGATTGATTGCAGAGTGGGGTCCCTACAAAAAGGGAAGTTCGGTAATAACGACTCCAACCAAAACATCAAAAGTTGATACACCGAGATTGGCGAGATTTCAGATATATCGTAAGTGATTCAAACATTAAAGCTTACGAGGGTAAAATGGTCATTCCGGCCTTCAAGGGTAATTTGTTAATTTAAACCAACGAGGTAATAGATGGTGATGTATAGAATTTAAGAATTTTAGTTGTTCATCAAGTTTCCAAGCTGCATAATACCACTTTCGAAGCCAATACTTTTGTTGACTTTATTGGTATTTCTTATTCCCAGTCAGCGGTACTTCCTGGCATTCTAGTATTCGAATGTATTTCGGACACTTCGATGCCCAAAGATGTTTCAATTAATCCGAGCCTTTCGGTCCTTCCCACTATTCATTTGTACCAAATCCTGAGGGTGTATCCAACATTTTGGTCAATTGGCAAAAAGGTGCCCTATGGTATTTCAGTCTTTTGGTCATTACAATCATCCCAACCGATTCATTCTATTTTATTCATTCCAATCAATTTAATCATTTACGCTACTCTAATTAATCCAGGCATATGATCAGTTTTACGTAACTTGTCTCTGAAGATTTATTCAGAATTCAGAAAGTCCAAACCCTTTACGAATTTGAGGGTTTAAGCTTTGTCACCATAATTTCCAAGCAAAACAAGGTTTCTAGATGCATCAATTGCTCTACCATAACAAATGTAGGTTCACACATTTTTATTTATTTTTAGAAGGTATTTTAGTCATTTCTATACCATCAGGGCATTTTCGAAATTTCACAAAAAATACGACTGACATTGAATCCTTTAACGCCATTGATTGGGTTTGGAAATTTTCTGCCTTATTAATTAATTAGTGAAACCAGATCCTTCCTATATATATTAGCCTTCTCATTCGAGAATTTTGATCTTATCAAAATTATTATACTAATTATTCATATTCGGTTTGACTCAAACGAACCAACACTATACTTCATCATACTTGCATGCCTTAACCAATTACTAACGTGTTCATAAAGCATATAAGAGGTAGTAATGTATTACCTTGGCTCCGAGCTACATCGATCGATCCATGAATGACATACGAACAATCTTGAACCCGAATTTGACGTCCCTCAACAATTCGTATTCAAGGAACTGTGAGTACCTTCAATCACACAATATCCCATTTCAGTGCTTATTCATTAAGCTCTTAACTGAACAGATAAATACATAAATATGTTCGGGTTCAAGGTCAAATTTGGATGCTTTCGGGTCAGAATTTTGCGAAACATGCTTCAAAATCGGACTCAGGACGTCGAAAAACATAAAATAAGAGTATTTGGAAAATTTTGACTTTTTGGTCAAAGTCAGCGGTCAGGTCAACGCCGACGTCACTGGCCAACTGGGTTGACTAGGCTGAGTCAACTCGAACAAGTTGACTCACTGATTTAACTCGGTCAACGAGTCGGGTACGGGTCAATAGGTCAGTTGGATCGATTTGGGTCAGATACAGGTTTGGGTTGGGTCAGACACAGGTCAGAGAGACTGGTCAGGAAGACGGGTCTAGGCTCAGTTCGGGTTTGGGCTCAGGCAGGGTTGGGCCGGTTCACTCACCCAAAAATTCTGGTTGCCAGCCGGCCTCTAGAGGCCCGAAATGCATCGTTTCTGCCAGAAAATAATAGCTGATCACATAGGGAAGTAAACCAAACCCAAAATACCACATTAGGTTCCAGAATCTTACCAGAAAAAACCCTAAATTTCAGATTTGGCCAGCAAATCGCGTAGCTCCGTCGAGGCTCTGGTCGACGTCAGACTAATGGTCGATTGACTGGGTTTTTCTTGTCACGACGTGGGGAACCCAGATCTGGTGGCCGTCTCGCGAACAGACGGCGAACGAGGCCGATGGACGTGAGAAACAAAGACGCCGAGCACAAGGGTTTCCGTCGAACCTTCAGCCGTGTCCACACGGCAAATGGCAGCGTTATGCTACGAGTGGCAGCCAGGGCTGGATTTACAGTGTGTCATCAGTCACAACGACACTGGTGGTAAGAACCACGACAGTACGGTGGCTGAGATCAGAAGAAACAGGGGGCGACACTTGGGTTTCTCGCTGAACCTTCTAGGGCTTTTTTCATGGCGAACGGCGGTGCGATTGCACGCATGACTGGCAGCTGTGGGTTCAGAGTGAGACGATGCGCACGCCGGTGGTGGCGGTGTTGCGTACAGAGTATCGATGACGGTGATCGGGTTATGACCGATGTTGGTGCTTGAGAAGATGAGAAGTCGAGGGAGAGCAATGGACAAAGAACCAGATATTTTTCTCCCTTTTTTTTTGATCCACAATTATCCCATGTGGGATTATTTCAGACCCATTTTTTGTCTTCAAGAACCACTTAATAATAATTGGATGAAAAGTATAACCAAGAACTTGTATAGCTCAATTTGCTGGGCACATGGCTTATAAGCCTTAGGTTGTGAGTTCGAGCTCCCTCATAGCCTTTATTCTGTTTTTTTGCAACATCCAAAAGGTAATGGGTTAATTCAATCCCAAGTCCTTAAACATTCAATAAATTTCAAACCAACCTTTCAACTTTGAATCCCTTTCAAACATGTCCTTGAAATACAATTAAATTATTCCAAAAAAAATTCCCACTTTCGAGGTGTTACAAAGGCGATGCTGCAGATTGACGACACATTCTTGTACGACAAATACACTCAGATCTTACTAGTGGCAGTTGCATAAGACGGCAACATAAAATGCATTCCGGTAGCGTTCGTCATCATTGAAAAGGAAGATATCCCTTAATGGACTTTTTTCTTACCAACCTTCGGACCCATGTCTTACGTCAGGTCCTACGGGTAAGACAAGACGATATATGTATTATTTTAGATAGAGGCCCAAGGATCTGAGGATCAATCCAACATTTGGGACCGTCTTGGGAACCTCCATATATTCACCATCGGTACTGTTGCGACACATTGCTGCAAATTACTACCAGAGGTATAAGAACAATGATAAGCGTATAAGAACAAATTATTCTGTATTTCTACAGAATGCGACTTTTGCATGTTACTCAATAAATTCATGACGAGTCATTTGAAATTCTAGTGGAAGTCGCGTCCTATAGAACACGATTTTGGATATCGCATCCTGCAGAATGTGATTTTCCCTAACGTGGGCCGAATAGGGGGTATTTTTCCAAATGTTGTTCTTAGGGGGTATTTTTCCAGATAAATTCTCAAAAAGAAATATCTGGCCAAAATACCCCCTTAATCAAGCCATTTTAGTAAGTGAGTACCAGTACAACTATATGAATATTGGTACGAGTTTTTGTTACTAGAAACCAATTTTATTCAAATGGTTAACTAAGTACCTATACAACTATACGCGTATTGGTACGACTTTTCAACACTGTAAAACCAAAATGTGCACTTAGTACAGGTACGACCTTTGGCGTACTGATACGAGGCTTTAATATTTTCAAATTATTATAGACTGTTAAAGCCTTGTTAGATTTTAGAGTCAAACTTAAGATAAATTGAACTGAATACCGATACAGGAATACGCGCATCGATACGCTAAGTTCACAATGCTTTCAAAATATTTGAGTGAGTAAAACCAGTATCGGTACGGTAAGATGCGTATCGATACCCCATGCTAACATGTCACTCTATACTGATATTCTAGCCCGCGTACCGGTACCCCTTTGTTGCAACAACTATTTCTATTTTGATCATGTACTGATACCCACACTTTCCAAACAACATTTAATGCAAGAAAATTGCAGCTCAACGATTCTATTCAATTTCTCAACAACCCAAACGGCTAAAAATCAATGAGGGGGTTAAAATCAAGTCTCCAAAGCTTCTTCAACAACAAGACAACTATTCTAATTTCTAAAGCATCCAAGCACATATCCAACATCTTTGTGAGCTTTTATTGAAATTTTTGTATCCACTTGAGTGTTCTCCATTGTAATTCTTTTTCATTCAAGTGTTGGTGTAACACCCGGGTTTAGGGGTCGGGTAAAAATAATACTAAAATAATATTTTGGTTTTTCCTTTTGTCTTAAAAATTTAATTTATGTGTTGGATTAATTTCGGGATTAAATTTGAAGCCTAAATCCCTTAGAATTTAAGATTTGTGGTGATAGACATTCATTAATGGCAAGATGGTAATTATAGGGAACTTCAAAATGAATACTTTCTTTTATTATTTCAAACTCTACAATTCATCATCTTCTTCTCTCTCTCTCCCCCTCCCATTTTCACTCCCAACGTCAAAAACCCCTCTTTGGCCTAGGTTACTATTCCATCTCACATCTTGCTTATAGTTTGAGATTTTGCAAAGGTAAAGTCGTTTTTGACCTGCCCTCATCATCCTCTTCGAGTTCATATCTTTATTTTCTACAAAGCTCATGGTTTTTGTATTTTGGGTGTTTTGAGATTTTGATTAAAAATGTCATTTTTAACATCTTTAACTTAGGTTTTTGATTTATTAATGTTACATGGGTTGTTTTCAATCTAAAAGGTCCAAGGTATATGATTTATGCAAGGTTTTGGAGTGTTTTCTGAAATGGGGTTTTGGAGAGGTTTTTGGGGGGTTTTAAGTTGAGTTTTGGGGGTGTTTTAGGTGGAATATTGATGGCTGATGGTTAGGCTATATGTAAGTGTTGTTTTGGAGGCCTTTGGGCGTAATTTAAGTGTTGGAATCATTGAAATTAGGGTGTGCTTAGGGGCTGCTCGGGAATGTGGATTTTGGGTTTGATTTTAGTTGAAATTGGGTGTTTTGTGTTTAGTTTGTAATCCGGGTTGACTAGATTGGAATGTGGACTGATTTGAGATTGTTTTAAATTGTGTTGTAATGATTAGAGGCAAGAAATTTGGTTGAAGAAGCTTCGAGGACGAATCCGGAGGTTTTGGACTCTTGAGCTTGGTCTTCGGTCTTCACTTGGGTAACAACGGTGAGTAGATTTGTTAATCTTTGAATTGTGCACGATATGAAACCTTTGAGGTTTAGGTGGGACCTTGAGGGTTCACCTAAACCCGAGTGTAAGTCTCTACTCCTATGCTTGTTGTGAATGGATGAATGGTTATGTGTTGTGATTATCATGTGCATTTGAGTTGTTCATACAGTTGTTAATGTGTAGTCGAGTTGAAGTCGTGCCTCACGTGATGGTGGTCTAAACTACAGTGATGTGTAGTCCCACCGGTAGTGGCTGGTAGGAAAGTACTTTGATGTGTAGTCCCATTGGAAATTCTACTAGTCGAAACGGTGATGTGTAGTCCCACAGTGTGTGTATGTTGAGTGTGTTTGTGCAAACCATGGATTGTTGATGGGAAAGTCATTCATGCATCCATTGTTTCACTTCCATTTATGAAAAGAGTTTTGAAAACCGCATGTTATGGATTTGTAGAGCTTCTCTCGCTAAGCTAGTTAGCTTACGCTCTCTTTTGTTTTCAACATGTAGATCGTTAGAGTTCGGGAGGCAAGCGGGCAAGGGAGGAGCTTTTGGAGTTCTCAATCTAGCTCAAGTATGATTTGTGTTTTGTAATAATGCCTAAACGACGGGGTATAGAGTTGTAGGAGTTGGTGTCAAACTCCTTAGGTGATCTGTGTTATTTGAGCATGTTGAATTATGGATATGTTATGCTTTTGTCTCATGATTTGAGGACCATGCCTATCTTGTTGCTTAATTGTATGTGCCTAAGAGTGTATGAACTTGGCCTATGAATGCTCTATGTTTGGATCTCTTGTGTATGATGCCTTGTGATTGCAAATCATGCTTACCTTGTGGAATTGCATGAATCCTTTAATTTGTATGGTTCTTGTTAGATTCAATGCCTCAATTGCTAATTCTTGGTTGTAGTTTGTTGTATGAATACTTGTATGTGGCTAGGAGAGTCCTAATATGCATTTAGAGTTAGAGTCTTGTTTGTTTTTGCTGAATTTGGAGATTTGCAGACCAGGGCGTATCGGTACGCCTAAGGGCCGTATCGATACGGTCTTGCCTGAAGGACTCAGTTTTGGCTGGGCGTATCGATACACGGGGGTGTATCGATACAGTTTTTGCTCACTGGAATTTTGAGATTTTGGTGAGTTAATGGCGTATCGGTACGGTGTTGAGGCGTATCGGTACTGTTGTATCTCGTTGACCACGAGATGTTGACCGAGAAGGGCGTATCGATACGCTCAAGGGTTGTATCGATGCGGTCTTCCCTGAGTTGACCGTTTGAGTTGACCTAGTCAAGGCGTATCGATACCCTTGATTTTTGTATCGATACGGCCTGCCCTGTAAGTGTAATATGGACTGTTTGAAGTGTGGTTGTGGTTCGAATGTGCCTCTTTATTGATGTTTTCCGCTGACGTGATCACCTAGGATTTAATGTGCCTTTAGACGAGATTAAAATGAAAGAAAATTTTAGGGTTGCTAACCGAGGGGGAACCTTAACGGGTTTCGCTTCAGTTTTCCCCGTATAGCCTACTCGGACCGGTCATCCGGCCAGGCCGGGACGAGAGGGTTACAGTTGGAGTTTTTAGTGATCTTAAATTGTGCAAACAATTTTCCTTTAGAGGAATTTCATAGGTTGCTTCTTTGTATTCACCTTTAGGAAAATGGTTACTAGACTTTGGAGTATAAGTTTAGGATTTGTGAGGTTATCTCCTTTAGCCTAAAAGGAAAGAAAAAATAGTGAATTTGTGAAAAATCCTTAGTGTGGATAGATAAGGTAGTGAATGTAGAACTTGTTTAGAAGGTTGAACCACTCTAACCACTTGTGCAAATTTTCTTTCTTTTTGTAATTTGCTTCCACCAACTTTTTAATTGTCAATTCACCCCATCTTGACCATATTCATTGATTGATCAACTCGACATGTTCGCTTGTGACCTGTTATTTTTTTCGTGTTTTTTTGTTGTGTTTAATGAAAGGTAGTTTAACATTGTTAAAAAAGGCTTAAACGTCTAAAAGGTGCTCGAAACTATATCATTTTTTTCAGTTAAGTGCCTAAACTTTGTTTCAGGCCAAGTTGATGTCTAACGTTTACTTTCGTAACACAAATCATGTTTTTTCGTCAACGATCGTTAAAAAAAAAATTGTCATTCAATTATAACATGATACATGGCTTGGTTTATTTATTTAACTTATGAATTTCTTTAAAAAATATAAATCTCTTAAAAACCTCAAAGTTTCAATTTCTTTCAATGAAACCTTCAAGTCACATCTCCCTCATTGTCTGGCATCCCCACATGTTGGTGATTCACCATTCACCGCCCAAGCGTCATGTATCTCACCGTTCTGCACCCCCACCCTCTAATCATAGGTCAGAAACCAATTGACCTATTTTTTCTTCATTTTTGGATGTTTGTCGACAGAGCAATTGACGGTTCATTCGTTGGTTTTCGACCACATGATGAGATTTTCAATTGTGAAGGCCCCGACGAAGGCAAGGGTGACCAGTGGTGGTTGAATCAGTGGTCGGATTGGAGAAATTTAAGGATTTAAGTATTTAGGGTTAGGGTTTGAATTTTTAGAGAAATTAAAGGTTTTGGATTTTTTATAAAATTAAATATTTTTTTAAATTTTAAAATATAAAATTAAAAAAAATAACAGAAATATACCACATGTCGCGTTTTTATTGGATAACAAAAATACTTAACGTCTGTCACAGAAAAACTTAATTTGGGTTACGGAATGAAACCATAAATACCGATTTGACCCGAAAAATTTAAACACTTAACTAAAAGACAATATAGTTTGAACACCTTCCTCATCGTTAAGCCTTAAAAAAATATGCATAGTGTTAGGTTATATATTGAAAATGCCCGACTGGTAAGAGATGTTGCTGCAACTGTTGGGTATAAGGTTTTTATGCTCCCAAATCAGTTATATTTGATTGAAACTTTGACTTTTAGATTGTGATTTTAATGATCAAAGTAGGTGAACGTGATGCTTCTCTTATTGGAATATGGAACGCCGCAACAACAGAGGATCAACTTTGTAAGAGTAGAACACAAGGAATGTCCTACTGAAAAACAGATGATGATCATTTTAGAAAATACGAATTTAAATCACTTAACTTACAAGGTGTATGTGTATTGTCAAAGTGTTAAAAATGTGTATGAACATATACTACCTTATAATCACTTTTAGACTATTTTTTTTTTAAAAAAATTGTAAGGGTATCATGGTTATTGGCTAATAAGCCTCGAACAAAAATCTTCTGCCCATAAGTATGGCCCATATTAAAAACACACTTGAAAATTAAATTATGAATTCTAACTCTAAATTTTAAATCTTAAACTCAACACCTTAAAATATACATCATATGTTAAATTTTTTATACACTAATCTTAAACCTTAAATTCTAATTTTAACATAGAAGCATAAATAAAAACATGCTAAGCGGCGACGATTTCCGTCCATAAGCCTCATGGGTCAATAGCTTCATAAAACCCTATGATGCTCTTTCTTATTTATTATAGTCCATGCACTCCTATACACGCAATTCCATATTTGTTTCAAAAAAAAAATCCTTAACCCAATTAACACCCAAAAATTACTACCAGCTAAAAGAAAATAAAGGCTTAATTGTAAAATCACCTTTGAAGTATGTCTTCTGTTGTTTTATGATAACTTCAGGGTTTTTTTTTGTTTTTTTAAGAATTGTCTTCTAACATTTTTTTATCGATATCATTTTCACCTCATCCATTTTGATGATGTGACTTATGAATTTTTAAATCATCCACACGTATCAAAACATTACAAATATTTGTTTTTAAGATTTTGAAGGTTTGAAAATGTTCTTGAGATTTTCCATAAAACTTAACAGAATGACTTATGAATAAATTGTAATTTCATTTTCAAATGTTGTTGCATTAAAAGTTTATTAAGCCTTTGTTTGGCAATTAGCGAATAGATGATAGATGATGGCGGATTACATTAGCTGATAGCTGATAGTTTATTGCATTAGCTGATTTGACTAGCGGCTGATTGTATAAAGCTGTTTGGTAAAATTAACTGATAGCTGATAGATGTTTAATTTTTTAAACAAGCAAAACGACATATAATCATATGATTATATTCGATACCTATTTGAATAATTTTTTAATTAGTAATATTTTGTATCTATTAAAATTAATTAGAATATGAAAAATAATTTTAATATAACATTACTATATATATTAATTTATTATTTATATAATTGTTTTAAATATGATTTAATTAATTAATAAATTTAAATAAAAATATAAATGCGAGGATAAAAAACAAAAAAAAAAATTAGTTTACAAATGTCACAATGTAAATACGTGAGGTTGAATAATTAAAATAGAAATAGTTAAATTTAGGTTATTTAGAAAAAAAAATTATAATTGTTAAGTGTAAAAGGGTCCTTATAAATCTTATTTTAAAACTTCTAATTTCAAAAACTCCTATTAGCAGCTTTTTCAAAATTAGAGGTTTCATCCCAATCCGCTATTTACGAAACATGCAAATTAGCGGATTTGGTCGGTAAAACCTCTAATTTTGGCTCAAACCTCTAATTTTAGCTCAAACCTCTTTTTACCAAACAAGGCCTAAAAGTGCATATCCAAGATATTAGTACAAAGCCATATCATGCTTATAAAGTGCACGTGTATACATAATGGTTCTGTTTGGTAATTAGCAGATAGTTGATAGCGAATAACGAATTATATCAGCTGATAGCGGATAACTGGTTGCATTAACTGATTTGACTAGCGGATTGCATTAGCTGATTGTATAAAAGTGTTTGGTAAAATTAACTGATAGTTGATAGCTGTTTGATTATTTAAATAAACAAAATAACATATAAGTACACGATTTATATTCAATACTTGTTTGAATAATCTATTAATTTTTATTATTATTATTATTTTGTATCAATTAATATTAATTATATTATAAAAAATAATTTTCTTAATATCATTACAAAACATATACAAATATGTATATATTATTATTTTTTATTTGCAAAATTATCTTTTTAATATAATTTTTATAATTATTAAATTTAGATGTATACATTAATTTCTTATTTATAAAATTATATTTTGAATATAATTTTATTAATTATTAAATTTATATGTATGTATTAATTTATTATTTGTGAATTTTTTTTATTTTATTAGTTATTCAAATTTAAGTTATTTTAAAAAAATTATAATTATCAAGGACAAAAAAGTCTTTATAAGTCTTTTACCCAAACATCTAACTCAAAAAGCTTCTAAAGTGAACTTTTTCAAAATGAGAGGTTCCACCCCAATTCGTTATTACAATCATCTATTTACCAAACATCTAAGTTAGCGTATTTGACTGGTCAAACCTCTCAAAACGCTCCAAACCTCTAATTTAGACTCAAAAAGCTGTTTACCAAACAGGGTCATTGATTGATTCAAAATTAATAGTTGCATGCTATCAAGTACCAAAAAACCGGTTGGTTTAGTGAGATTAGATACTAGATCCTTTAAGCGAGGTCAATGCTTCGAATTCTGACGTTATGAATGAAAAAGATTGAGTCCGGATATTCGCCTCTATAATGGGCCACTACAAAACTCGATCTGAAGTAATCGGTTAGTAGATCAAAACACAATGATTAAGTCATTAAACCAAAAAAATAGTTGCATGTATGCTTCATATATCGATTAATTAATTGATAATAGCAACTGGCCAACTGCACGTGTCATTGAGTTCAACTAATTTACACAAGGGACATTTTGATCGTTTTCAAAGCATAAGAGCATTTTGGTTATTTTTAAAACATATGGTTGTTTTGGTTATTTTTAAGGTATAAGAGAAATTTTGTCATACACTGATTAGTGATTACAAGATCATATATATTCATATATATTTTAACCTTTTGAAAATGCATACATAACTTGTAGAAAAAATAATTTAAACTAAAGTCTCTTAAGATAAATATATCATCTTTTTCAAGACTATTAAAAAAAAAGAAGTTTCTCTTTTAAGGTATAAGGCTTCATTCAAGATTTGTTGGGTTAATTTTAAAAGCTGGGTGATAAAAAGGGACCAATGGACCTATTTGGGCTAGTGGCCCAAAATAGGAAAAAACTCATATTTGAATTAAAATTTTAAAACTTAGGGCCTATATTCAAAATTTGGATATGGTTTCGAAACCCAAGACAATTCAAATTCCTAAAATATATTGTCTCAATGAGTTTCGAAATTTTTAGGCAAAATTACTTAAAAATGGATGTCAATTGGATGGGAGGGTGTGAAGAGTACTCTTCCCACACTCATCCTCATCAAGAATTTTCATCTTCATCCTCGTCTCATAACCCGTTGCTAATAGAGAATCTAAAACCATCCATGCCTTGCAACCCGCAATATTAAAACCATCCTCGTCCTATTATTCACGTGGGTCCTGAGATTCACCTAATCTTTTCTTTACCCGCCCCATGATCCATTCATATAATATATTTATTAATATTAGTTAAATAAATATAAATCAAATTTGTTACGAAAAAAGTATGAAATATTTTCATTTGGACTCCAACCACATGAGTGACATTATTCTAACTGTCATCATTTTTTTTAAAATAATAATATACGAAATTAAATTTTGTACAGCATAAAAGTTTGGACTAAAAATATACTAAAGCCTATTGTAAATGATCGAAAAATAGCACAAACAACATGTAAAATAATATTTCAATTTTTGTAACAAAATAAACAATATAGAAAGAACTAAAAAAGAAAATAACAATAAAAAACCTTAAAAAATAAGAACAAATACCAATAGAATTTAAATAAGATACAATATTAGGAAAATAAAGTTAAAAAAATAGAATAATAACATATCTATGGTGAGGATTGAGGAGAATAAAACAAACTAGAAAAGAAGGCTTAAGGACAGACAATAGTAAAGAATAAACCAATAAACATAAATATTATATATATATATATTCAAAAATATTTCAAGATAAGTCAATATAAATTATCTGAAATTTGACTCTAATTCAAACTGATACTTTTAAAAATATTTATATATTTGATCTGATCAATCTCAAACTCAATATATATATATATATATATATATATATATATATATATATATATATATATATATATATATATTAAACTTATCATTTATATCTCAAGAAAGTCAATATGAATTACCGAAAATTTGACTATGATTCAGACTGATATTACATTTTTAATAATATTTATAAGGGTAAACTACTGGAATGGTCACTTATGTTTAGGGTTTGTACACTTTTGGTCACCGATTTTCAAATTCGACCGTTATGTTCACTTACGTTTTCGATCTATAAATTTATGGTCACTAGGACATTTGTACCTCTTATAGGAGGTTGATCTGGCATAATAAAAAGAAGGATAAATTTCCTAGATAGTCCCTAAACTATTACTTCACTCATATTTTGACAACTGAAATAAAAATAATTTGTATAATTACACATTTAATCCTCCATATTTACATTTTTTTATTTCTTCTCCCCTCCACCATCTCCCATATTCTTCTTCATCTAACCCAATCCCTATTTTTCTACTATATTAATCTTCAATTGACATTGTATATTTTTTCTACTAAGCATAATTAATTGACTGACCATATGATTGCAATTAATATGAAATGAGAATTTGTGGCAGTCCTAACTTGTTGCAATGAAGAAGCTGGAGAAGGTTCATTGAGCTCGACTTTTCATTCACGAAGCATCTGATGGACTTGATCCTCTAGAACTGTAACATCAATGATGCATCTTTCTTTATTTGCAAACTACATATCCAAGAACATTCCCTGCAAATCATCCACCCGATTTTTTGCCTTGTCCTTGAAGAGTTTGTGGAATGTTGACTTGCATTTGCTTTTTGACCATTTCCTTATTAGAATAAAAAGGCCTCAATAGATTCCACCAAGCCCTACAATAAAAAACACAATAAAAAGCACAATTTAAGATCAACCCAAATGAAAATGGAATCCACTAATCACTAAACTTATTAGTAAAATTTTAAAACTAAATATCAGTTGATATCACCACAGATATCTAACCCTCATTAATATGAAACTAAATTAAAAAAATATTATCAAAATCGTGGTTAATAAATTTACATCAAAAGCATAAAAACTAGTACCCATAAAAATAGGGTTGATAATGGCAGCATGTACTCACCTATATTTTGATATGGCTGATTGTAGAGCGTTGGGGTGTTCTCTAAATATGAGCGCAAGTACACACTCTTGTCAAGTTATAGTATAAAAGATATCGTCTCCCGCGATGATTGTACAACTTATTCGAATTGCAATTCCTGCACAAGGGAAATTAAATGCACAAGTAAATTTGTAACCCCCTCGTCCTGGTCTGGCCGGATGACTGGTCCGAGTAGGCTACACGGGGAAAAGTGTAACCCCCTCATCCCGGTCTGGCCGGATGACCGGTCCGAGTGAGCTACACGGGGAAAACCGAAGCAAAACCCGTTAAGGTTCCCCCTCGGTTAGCAACCCTATTTTTTTAATCTTGTCTAGAGGAGTATTAAATCATAAGTGATCATACAGCGGAACGACATACACGAGACAAACAAACGAACTCAACCTAACATTTAACAGCCCAATCTAAACTTAAACTGCAGGCGATATCGATACACCTAAGGGGTATATCGATACCCCTTGACTATGTCAACAAGTCAGAGTCAACCCGTGGAGACCGTATCGATACGCCCAAGGAGTGTATTGATACTCTCCCCAACGGTTGACTCCTCACGGTCAACGCTAAGATGACCGTATCATTACGCCAGGGACCCGTTTCGATCCCAAAATGGACAGTAGCTTAAGTGACCAAAAAGGTATCGATACGCCCCCTCGTGTATCGAAACGCGAGTCCTGAAACAAGAAGGTTGTATCGATACGGGACCAACCGTATCGATACCCCTGCTACGAACTTACATGTTTTAGCTGATTTAAGGCACAAGGATGCCCCTAAATCCCTCTAAAACCTCAACCATCACACTATCATCAATCCTATGGCAAACCAACCATATAAGCACGCTTTAACATCAATTAAACGAGACTAATCACCAAGGTATAACATCACAAACCATGCATTCATACACCTCATAAAAGAAGCAAGCATTCACATAGCTCACACTTAGACAAATTCAAGATAGCAAAACTAACAAGGTTTCAAGCAAGGCATACATCCCAAGCCAAATAACAAGCACAAAGGAGGAGTCTAACATGCTCCTAAGATCCATCAACCACAACATAATCCAAAAGCAACATGGTAAGATTACATGCCCCCATTGCTTGACCATTACATCTTAATTTAAAAGTTCATACTTGGTAGCTACACTAGCACCACAAGCACACTTGGAGGCCCCTTTCTTGCTCCTAGCAACCCCACGAACTAAGGATCTGCAATGTTGAACAAAGAGAGCGTAAGCAATGATGCTTAGTGAGGGTAAGCTCTTAAAAACAAACCTCAACATTGCAGGGTCCGAGCATGATCTTAGCCAAGGAAAAACACATAATTACCACGGATCCACAAGAGCCACAAGATAAAGATGCATGAACAATATTCAATTAAATGCCATGATCAACAAGTCCTATTCCACCACACATGTAATCACATTTAAACATCCAAATAAGGATCATATACCACAACACATTGATACACATGTCAATCAACATTGGCACCTAGCTATGACCCGAATACGCGGATAACACGTTGGAACTCACATCCAACAACCACTTTACATCTCGGTGGGATTACACTCATCACCGGTCTCGCGGAGGGGATTCCACTCATCCTCACGCCCCGTCGATGGGATTCCACTCATCATCGACTATATATCATTACAATTTCTGGGCGAACCCGTACTCCTCCTTGGTGACTCAACGCCACTAAGGCCACGCGCGACTTTTGACTCATGTGTACACACTAACATCCTAATGATCGATCATTTGTACTCAAGCATACTAGTGCCAACATTTTACTCATTCCACATTATTCATTTCAATCAATTTCGTGCTTAGCATGTACTCACCATGATCACAATCATGAACCATTTTCATGCATGCCATAAGCATCACAAATCATGCTTCATCTCACATGTATATCACATTATACATAAATCAATCATATCACAAGTCATACGAGGCATAAACATTCAAATACAAGTTCATCCAATGGCTCTAGATCAAGTTTAGGATTAGGCCACCACCCTAATCCTATTTCTAGGTGGGTCTACCAAGACCGACCTAGTCCACATACTCGAACCAACCATTTAAAAACCATTTTAAACATTTAACCACTCACCTAAGCTCCCAAGCTTAAAGACCAAGCAAGCGACCACCTTCAATTTCCCGGATTTACTTCCGATGCTTCACCGATATCCAACCTCGATTTTAATCAATCCCAAACACAAACAAAACATCCACAATCAATAACTCATCATCAGAACTAACTCGGAATGCAATTCAACCACAATTTACCATGTTGCAAGCATGAACAAATTCCCATTTTCACCAACTCGGACAGCCCCAAAACCATGTCCAAAAACCATGTTTTCAACTTCCATTACACCCACAAATGATCCCAATTCAACCCCTATCCATAGTACTATCAAAAGCCTATCAAAACCCACCTAAAACAACCCCAAAAACTCACCCAAAACCCTCCAAAAACCTCATGTTTACAAAAATCCGAAAATTGCTCAAAATCATTTGAAATTCACATATGTTATACCATTTGACCTCTATACATCATAACTAAACATATTAAATCAAAACATTTCACTTAACATCATAAAGTTTCCATTTTTAATCCAAACCTTCCAAAATTCCATTTTCTAAAACCTCCATGAAAATGAAAATAAAAGGTACTTTTAAAGAGAGGGAGTTGAGAGGAAGTCAAAAACGACATTACCTTTCAAAATGGAGTTTAAATGAGAGAGCTTTGAAATGTAATAGTGATAGAGGAGGATGAGCTCTTCTAACCCGTTGAAGAAGAAGAGGATGAATAGTGAATGGGTGTTTTATTTGTATAAAAGGGGGATTTAAATTAGGGGATGGGTAAATTACCAAAAGGCCATTAATGAATGGTTATTCCCTTGTTCTTTAAATATCTCTTCAATTTGCAATTAAATCAATTTGGTCCCATTTCAAACATTTATTTTGCAACCCGAAATTTTAAAGGACCATTTTAATTATAAATTCGAGCCCAAATAATATTAAAATATTATTCACACATAACTCCTAAACCCGGGTGTTACAACTCTCCCCCACTTAAAGAATTTCGTCCCCGAAATTACCTGATGAAAATAAATACGGAAACTGCTCAACCATATCTGCTTTCCTCTCCCACGTGGCCTCTTCCACGCCTCTATGTCTCCACAACACCTTGACCAACTCTATGGTCTTGCCACGCAACACCTTGCTATGAAAAAGAAGTGTCTCAATAGGCTCTTCATTATAAGACAAATCCGGATTCAACTCTATCTCCTCAACGGGCATAACATGAGAAGGATCTGATCTATATCTCCTAAGCATAGACACATGAAAGACATCATGGATCTTCTCTAACTCAGAAGGTAACCTCAAACGATAAGCTACAGGCCCAATCCGCTCAACTATCTCATACGGACCAATGAACCTCGGACTCAACTTGCCCTTCCGGCCAAATCTCATTACCTTCTTCCACGAAGATACTTTCAGAAACACTTTCTCACCCACTGAGTACTCAATCTCTTTCCTCTTCAAATCTGCATATGACTTCTGACGATCGGAAGCTGCTTTCAAACGGTCACAAATCAACTTCACTTTGTCGATAGTCCCCTTAAGCAAATCTAGCATAGGTAACAGTCTCTGACCTGTTTCAGCCCAACAAATCAGAGTCCTACACTGTATACCATACAAAGCCTCATAAGGAGCCATCTGAATACTAGAATGATAACTATTGTTGTAAGCAAACTCAACCAACGGTAAGTGCTTCTCCCAAGAACCCTGGAAGTCAATCACACAACAACGAAGCATATCCTCAAGAATCTGTATTACTCGCTCTGACTGCCCATCGGACTGGGGATGATAAGACGTACTGAAATGCAAACGGCTACCTAGAGCACTATGCAAACAACCCCATAATCTCGAAGTAAACCTAGGATCTATATCCGAAACAATAGACTTCGGAACTCCATGAAGTCTTACAATCTCACGGATGTACAAGTTTGCCAACTTGTCTAAGGAATCCGTAGTGTTCACTGCTAAGAAGTGAGCACTCTTAGTGAACCTATCAACAATCACCCAAACAGAGTTTCTTCTTCGAAGGAGACAAAGGCAACCCCGACACAAAATCCATGGTGATTCTCTCCCATTTCCATTCCGGAATCTTAAAAGGCTGTAACAAACCTGAAGGAACCTGATGTTCTGCCTTCACTCTCTGACAAACAATACAACGACTCACATACTCGACTACATCTTTCTTCAAACCAACCCAAAAATAATCATTCTTCAAATCTCGGTACATTTTGGTACTACCCGGATGCATAGAAAAGGGACTCGAATGTGCTTCACTTAGAATCTGACGTCTCAACTCAACATCTTCTGGTACAACAATTCTATCTCTAAAGCACAACAAGTTCTCACCACTGAAACTGTACTCGGTCGGTTTTCCTTCGGCTATATCCTGAACATGAGGAACTAAAGTCACATCTTGCAACTGCTTCTCTCTAATTAACTGAATCAAAGAAGGCTTCACTTGCAACTCGGTGATCAGACCACCATCATCGGACACACTCAATCTAGCAAACATAGCTCTCAGCTCAACGGCCACCTTTCTACTCAAAGCATCGGCTACTACATTCGCCTTACCCGGATGGTACTCAATGGTCAAATCATAAACCTTTAGCAACTCTAGCCATCTTCTCTGTCTCAAATTCAACTCTTTCTGTGTCATCAAGTACTTCAAGCTCTTGTGATCGGTGTAAACAGTACACTTCTCACCATACAAGTAATGACGCCAAATCTTCAATGCAAAAACAACTGCGGCCAACTCTATATTATGGGTAGGATAGTTCTTCTCATGAACCTTCAACTGTCTAGAAGCATAAGCAACGACTCTCCTTTCTTGCATCAAAACACATCCTAAACCTACGTAGGAAGCATCACTGTAAATCACAAACTCCTTACCTGAAATAGGTTGCACTAACACTGGAGCATTTGTCAATGCTTCTTTCGATTTCTCAAAGGCCTTCTGTCTTGCATCTGACCATTCAAACTTAACTCATTTTTGCAATAATTTAGTCAAAGGAGCAGCTACTCTAGAGAAACCATCAACAAATCTCCTATAAGAACCGGCTAATCCTAGGAAACTCTTAATCTCGGTCACGGACTTAGGTTGTTTCCACTCAACAATAGCCTTAATCTTCGACGGATCAACACAGATATCTTCGGCCGAAACAACATGGCCAAGGAATACAACCTCTCGAATCTAGAACTCACATTTACTAAGCTTCGCATACAACTCATTGCTCAACAATCTCTGCAAAACAAATCTCAAGTGCTCATCATGCTCTTCTTCTGTCTTCGAGTACACGAGTATGTCATCAATGAAAACAACTACAAAACGGTCTAGATAGTCTCTAAAAATTCTGTTCATCATGTCCATGAATGCTGCAGGTGCATTCGTGAGCCCAAATGGAATCACAAGGAACTCATAGTGACCATATCTAGTCCTAAAAGTTGTCTTCGGAACATCACACTCCTTTACTTTCAACTGATAATACCCGGATCTCAAATCTATCTTCGAGAACACTGAAACACCTCTCAAATGGTCAAACAAATCATCTATACGAGGCAACGAATACTTGTTCTTCACAGTCAACTGATTCAACTGTCTATAGTCAATACACATGCGCATACTACCATCTTTCTTTTTCACAAACAGCACGGGAGCACCCTAAGGAGAACTACTAGGCCTAATGAAACCACGGTCTAATAATTCTTGCAACTAACTCTTCAATTCTTTCAACTCTTTCGGAGCCATACGATACGGAGCTATCGAAACTGGATTAGACCCTGAAATAGTCTCAATCACAAACTCAACATCTCTGTCAGGAGGTAAACCCGGTAACTCTTCAGGAAACACATCCGGAAAGTCACACACTGTTTTGATATCCTTCGGTATAGCTTCACTCATATCTGGATTCATAACATAAGCTAAGTAAGCCCCACATCCGGAGTCCATCAGCCTATGAGCCTCTAAAGCCGACACCACATTAGACAAGAACTTAATGTTCTCGCCTACTACTACTACCTCGTAGTCATCAGAAAGTTTCAAGGAAATTCTCTTTGTCTCAAAATCCACACTAGCCCGATGCTCAACCAACCAGTCCATACCCAAAATAATATCAAAGCCATAGAAAGGAAGTTCCATCATATCAACTGAGAATACATGACCCTGAATCTTCAATGGACATCTCCTATACATACGTCTAACCACAACTATCTCACCAAAAGAACTAGTAACATGCATACCTACATCTAAGATCTCAACAGGGATATCTAACTTCTGTGCATGCTTACTCAAAATGTAGGAATGTGTAGAACCCGAATCAACCAAAGAAAGCAAAGACATAGAACGTAACTCGAAATTACCTGCTATCACATCAGTGTTGTTCCCGGCCTCTCTCTGAGCATAAACTCTCGTTGGTCCTCCTGCCTCTGGCTGCACTGCCACAACATGAGCAAGGTTCCTTTGAGCATCTACCCTAGGTGCATCAGCCCTAGGCTGGAAGTAGCCACGACCGTACCCACGGCCTCTCTGAAAGTCATTCGCTCTCGCAAGAGCCTGAGTAATGTTCGGTGCCTGTGCCGCCTGATACGGGCAATCCCTCTTAAAGTGGTCCCTCGAACTACAGTTCCAGCAAGCATGGAAATTACCCCAACACTCACCAGCGTGACGTCTCCCGCAACGGGTACACTCGGGCAAACGCCCTCCTCCTCTATGGCCTTGATGACCCCTACCATGGTGGCCACCGCCGCGTCTATGGTCAAATTGATGTCCGCCACCTCTGTGCCTCTTAGCATCTCTACCATCAAAGTGGTTATGCCTCTTACCAGAACTAGAACCACCAGATCGTTTGGCCGAACCCAAACTGTGCTCTAAGTCCTTGGCCCTCGCGACCAACACATGAAAGTCTGAGTAGTCAGAAGCTAGCGTGTACCTCTTAATCTCCTCACTCAACCCATAGCGAAAATGGTTACAGCGTTCCACTTCAGTAGGAACCAACTCTGGAGCATACTGACTCAAGCGAACAAAACGGATCTCATAGTTAGTCACAGAAGCCTCTCCCTGAGTAAGAGCCATAAACTCCCACTTCTTCTCATCTAAGTACCCCGGACTTAGAGCACAGTTTGGGTTCGGAACTAACCCGGAATGCAATTCAACCACAATTTACCATGTTGCAAGCATGAACAAATTCCCATTTTCACCAACTCGGACAGCCCCAAAACCATGTCCAAAAACCATGTTTTCAACTTCCATTACACCCACAAATGATCCCAATTCAACCCCTATCCATAGTACTATCAAAATCCTATCAAAACCCACCTAAAACAACCCCCAAAACTCACCCAAAACCCTCCAAAAACCTCATGTTTACCAAATTCCGAAAATTGCTCAAAATCATTTGAAATTTACATATGTTATACCATTTGACCTCTATACATCATAACTAAACATATTAAATCAAAACATTTCACTTAACATCATAAAGTTTCCATTTTTAATCCAAACCTTCCAAAATTCCATTTTCTAAAACCTCCATGAAAATGAAAATAAAAGGTACTTTTAAAGAGAGGGAGTTGAGAGGAAGTCAAAAACGACATTACCTTTCAAAATGGAGTTGAAATGAGAGAGCTTTGAAATGGAATAGTGATAGAGGAGGATGAGCTCGTCTAACCCGTTGAAGAAGAAGAGGATGAATAGTGAATGAGTGTTTTATTTGTATAAAAAGGGGATTTAAATTAGGGGATGGGTAAATTACCAAAAGGCCATTAATGAATGGATATTCCCTTGTTCTTTAAATAGCTCTTCAATTTGCAATTAAATCAATTTGGTCCCATTTCAAATATTTATTTTGCAACCCAAAATTTTAAAGGACCATTTTAATTATAAACCCGAGCCCAAATAATATTAAAATATTATTCTCACCTAACCCCTAAACCCGGGTGTTACAAAAACCGAAGCGAAACCCGTTAAGGTTCTCCCTCGGTTAGCAACCCTAAAAATTTACTTTCATTTTAATCTTGTCTAAAGGCATGTTAATTCCTAAGTGATCACGTCAGCAGAAAACATCAATAAAGAAGCACATTCGAACCATAACCACACTTCAAATAGTTCATTTTACATTTATAGGGCAGGCCGTATCGATACACCAATCAAGGGTATCGATACGCCTTGACTAGGTCAACTCAAACAGTCAACTCAGGGAAGACCGTATCGATACGCCCTTCTCGGTCAATATCTCGTAGATAACGAGATACAATTGTACCGATACGCCTCAACACCGTACCGATACGCCCTTAACTGACCAAAATCTCAGAATTCCAGTGAGCTAAAACCGTATCGATACACCCCCGTGTATCGATACGCCCAGCCAAAACTGAGTCCTGCAGGCAAGACCGTATCGATACGGCCCTTAGGCGTATCGATACGCCCTGCACTGCAAGTCTGCAAAATTCAGCAACGGACTCTCAAACCCAACTCTAAATGCATTTTAGGACTTCCCTAGCCACATACAAGCATTCATGCAACAAACTACAACCAAGAATTAGCAATTGAGGCATTGAATCTAACAAGAACGATACAAATCAAAGGTTTCATGCAATTTCACAAGGTAAGCATGCTTAGCAATCACAAGGCATCATACACAAGACAACCAAACATAGAGCATTCATAGGCCAAGTTCATACACTCTTAGGCACCTACAATTAAGCAACAAGATAGGCATGGTCCTCAATCCATGAGACAAAAGCATAACACTTCCATAATTCAACATGCTCAAATAACACAGATCACCTAAGGAGTTTGACACCAACTCCTACAACTCTATACCCCATCGTTTAGGCATTATTACAAAACACAATTCATACTTGTGCTAGCTTGAGAACTCCAAAAGCTCCTCCCTTGCCCACTTGCCCCCGAACTCTAACGATTTGCATGTTGGAAACAAAATGGGGCGTAAGCTAACTAGCTTAGTGAGAGAAGCTCTACAAATCCGCAACATGCAGTTTTCAAAACACTTTTCATAAATGGAAGTAAAACAATGGATGCACGAATGAGTTTCTCAACAACAATCCATGGTTTGCACAAACACACCCAACATACACACACGGTGGGACTACACATCACCGTTTCGACTAGTAGATTTCCAATGGGACTACACATCAAAGTAATTTCCTACTAGTCACTACCGGTGGGACTACACATCACCGTAGTTTATACCACCATCACGTGAGGCACGACTTCAACTCGACTACACATTAACAACTGTATGAACAACTCAAAATGCACATGATAATCACAACACATAACCATTCATCCATTCACAAATAGCATAGGAGTAGAGGCTTACACTCGGGTTTAGGTGAACCCTCAAGGTCCCAGCCAAACCCCAAAGGTTCCATATCGAGCACAATTCAAAGATGAACAATTCTACTCACCGTTGTTACCCAAGTGAAGACCGAAGACCAAGCTTAAGACTCCAAAACCTCCGGATTCGTCCCCGAAGCTTCTCCAACCAAATTTCTTGCCTTTAATCATTCCAACAAAATTTAAAACAATCTCAAATCAGTCCACATTCCAATGTAGTCAACCCGGATTACAAACCAAACACAAAACACCCAACTTCAACTAAAATCAAACCCAAAATCCATATTCCCGAGCAGCCCCTAAGCACACCCTAATTCCAATGATTCTAACACTTAAATTACTCCCAAAGGCCTCCAAAACAACACTTACATATAGCCTAACCATCAGCAATCAAAATTCCACCTAAAACACCCCTAAAACTCAACTTAAAACCCTCCAAAAACCTCCCCAGAACCCCATTTCGGGAAACACCCCAAAACCTTGTAAAAATCATATACGTTGGACCTTTTAGATTGATAACAACCCATGCAACATTAATAAATCAAAAACCTAAGTTAAAGATGTTAAAAATGACATTTTTAATCAAAATCTCAAAACACCCAAAATACAAAAATCATGAGTTTTATAGAAAATAAAGATATGAACTCGAAGAGGATGATGAGGGCAGGTCAAAAACGACTTTACCTTTGCAAAAGCTCCAACAATAAGCATTGTGTGAGATGGAATAGTAACCTAGGCCAAAGAGGGGTCTTTGACGTTGGAAGTGAAAATGGGAGGGGAGATGGAAGAAGATGATGAATAGTAGAGTTTGAAATAATAAAAGAAAGTATTCATTTTGAAGTTCCAAATAATTACCATCTTTCCATTAATGAATGGCTATCACCAAAATCTTAAATTCTAAGAGATTTAAGCTTCAAATTTAATCCCAAAATTAATCCAACAAATAAATTAAATTTTTAAGACAAATGGGAAAACCAAAATATTATTTTAGTATTATTTTTACCTGACCCCTAAACTCGGGTGTTATAAAATTTTAGTTTATAAAAGAATAAAAAGTAAATAAACACAAGTAATTGATAAAAGAGATCAAGGTGATAGAATGGGCCATGTTATGCTGCTACGTAGTGTGAATCTGCTTTGAATAGGTTAAGTTGCTTTGCGCTGCCAGACTTTGCTGCCTCGACGGAAGATGGCAGATTGGTGCTTCGATGCTTTCGCTGCCTCGGTAGTGGAACAGATGGTTGGCTCGGCGGCAGACTTGGCAGTCCTTCAAGGCTCGGCAGAACACTTCGATAATGATTCAGCTTATGTCTAAGTCTGAATACTATTGTTACCCAGTGCAGATGATACCCATCGGCGTGAATCTTACAATGAACAACAACCTTTTGCTCGTTTCTTTTTAGCCACCTTAAACTCTAACCTATGTTTAGGCTGGATTACGCAACACCTGGTATTGATGAGATTGTGCTTACTTCTTTCGTGAGTTTAACTCTCACGATGCAAAACAAATGAAATGCTCCCAATCGATCTCTCGACTCAATTGAAAACAATGAAGAACATGAAATAAGCAAACCTTGAATTTATTGCAAAAACAAACTTAAAACCTAAAATAATCGTTCTCACAACTACTTTACAACATAACCCAAACCCTAGAGAATTTAGAACATAGTGGCGACAAGAACACACAAGAGAAACCTAAGTTATGCCGACTATGAGTTGTCTAAAATGCAAGGTATGAACGAGTATATATAGGGCATGGCCTAGGGTAAGTCCTCCTTGGAGTAGAAGTCTTCTTTATGATAAATTAGCTTTTGCATTGAATGCATCCTTTAAATCTGACTTCTTTGACTTGAAGTTGGACTCCTTGTGCCACAAGTAAGCTTAAGACGCCTTGGACAATTTCCTCTTGGACGACTCAGTCTGTTGTTTCCGGCATCAGAAAATAATATGGATGGGCTTATTGGACTCAGAAAATTAGGCTCTTCCAATCGCACTCCAATTCACCAATTCCCCTGATTGCTGCCCTAGGTGGCAGATAAGGCGGCGAATGCTACTCGACAACATCTCTCTCTGTGTTGAGCTGCTTCAGTACAGCTCCTTGGCATCAGCTCCTCAGCTCCTCTCTCCACCTGATAGCTTCTAGCACCTGAAACTAAAACTAAACTAAAAAAATATATTTTCTCACCAAATTAAAGATATTCAATATAAACATGGTAAAACAAAGAATACTGTAAGTAATGCATGCATGCACCTAAACATGCCTAAAATGTACTTAAGAACAACAATAATATGAGATGTAATGTGTATAAAACATAGGACTTATGAACACTTTACATTGATCCTTTCATCGCAGAAGCTAGGGCATGTAAGCTAGAAATTTCCTTTACAATCGAGTCAGATTTTCAAAATGTACAAGTGGAAGGTGACTCCCTCTCAGTTATCAAAAAGCTCTTATCATAAATATCAGACAAATCCATTTTTAGCCCAATAATCCAAGATATAATTTCAAAGACGGGTTCGTTCAAACAACTTACCTTTTCTTTTGTTGAAAAGTGTGGTAATGAGGTCACGCACATAGTAGAAAAAGAAGGGAATCAATATCCACAACCCCAGTACTGGATTGAAGAAGCACCGACGTTAGTGGAGCAAGCTACACTACGAGACCTAGCTTTCTAATTCGACTGGTCCAAATTTCTTTTGGTCTGTTTGGAGAATTCATCAATCTTCAACTCCAACACTCACCAAATCTTTCTCCTTTGAGAAACAATCTCGATCTTCATCTCACGGTTGCAAGGAGTATCATTGGTTTTCATTTTCAAGGAGCACGAAAAAGGGGATCTTATCTTCTTTGCCTTTACCAGTTTACCTTAAAAAAAAGAAAAACAACTCAATTTACCAAATACATAAAAAATGAGATTAAAACAAGGAAGGGTGAAATCAAAGACAAATTGTAGAATCAAAAATAGATGGAAATAGTTATCTTAGAAAGCTAACGTCAAGTGATGAAAAGCTCAGGGGTTCGTCAACTTTGTATGGAGGCGGAAAGTAGATTGAGAGAAATGAGGAGAAGAAAGTGCTGAAGAAATATAGTAAAAAAGGAAATTGGATAAAATATACGGTGTGAATTGAGAATCAACATAGTAGAAAACTAGGGATTGGGTTAGATGAAGAAGAATATGGAAGATGGCAGAGGGGATAAGTGTTAGAGTATGTCCAAAGACCAATCATGATTATAAATTATATTTGTTTTTACCTTGTTTATTCATAAAAATCATTACCATTATTATTTTCAGTTACAATTCTTCGTGCGTAAATAAATTGAATTATAATAAAGTCCTTAAAATAATATGGTTATTCTTACATGTCCTTAGTCAAGTATTTTTGTGGGCGTGGACAACCATAATGCATTAAGACTAATATGTAATTGATAGATGACAAAGTGTTGTCATTAACATGGAGATGTCAAAATCAATACATAAATATGTGTTAGAGAACAACATATTGGACTGACCCGCTATGAACATGTTTTTTAGATTATTATGTGACATTCACAACATTGCTCATATTGGTAACTACATGTATGATCCTCGGATTTGAGGTCATCATTATTTCAACATCGTGAGTGACATATTTTGATACAATCAAACGTGTGTCGTAATTGACTACACTATAAAGACTAATATTGGATATGTCACAATCTATGTAGTGGGATATTGTTGATCAAGATAGGAATTATCCCTCCTACATAATAAGAGTAATATCTCAGACCACTTAATTGAGTGAGACTAGAAATGCATGGTCATGCTCGAATAAGTTGATATGAGATATCATAATTATTCGTTTATAATAGTCTACTCAAGATATTAAGAAATATTAGATGGACTATACAAGTGTGACTATTCCATGACTTGTGCCCAATATATATATAAAGACAAAAGGATGTAATACATGAAAAAGAGTTAATCACGAAGAGGTTATGTCGAATCATGATTTCTTGTAACTTATGTGACAATGACATATTACAAGATGTCACTCACTATTTGTAATATTAGAAATGTTCTAATATTTACTACTAACGTTACATGAACCTACAAGGTCACACCCATAGTTGAAATGAGCATATATTAAACGAATTATATATGTAAAAATTTGTTGTACACGAATTGAATTAAATTAATATATATTTCATATATATATATATAATTTAACTATTGGGTTAATATTAAAAGAAAAATAATTATTGTAATTATGACTCTTTTAATATATAAAAAATATAATTCGATTTAAATCAATATATATATATATTGAAATCCTAATTAAGTTGAATTAGGATTATATATATATATATATTGAAATCCTAATTAAGTTGAATTGAGATTATATATATTTAATATATATATATATATATATTGAAATCCAAATTAAGTTGAATTGGGATTATATATATAGAAATCCTAATTAAGTTAAATTGAGATTAAATATATTTAATATATATATATATATATATTGAAATCCTAATATGAGTTGAATTAGGATTACAAAGGCTATATAAAGGCATGAAAGATCTAGCAATATTTAATTCTTTTTTGGGGAAAACCTTCTAAATAGTTTAGAGAATTTTTTATATGCTCGTTCCATTCTAAATAGTTTAGATATTTTTATATGCTCGTTTCAACTGGGTGAAATACGTAGAAGTCGGAGCGTTAATTGAGTTATAAAGGGTCCTAAAATGAATACTTTTATACACCTAACAAGAACCTTCGAGGAAAAGTTGGTTGAACAATGATAGGTTGGGTTACCTTTCTTGTGTCGACATCTTCCTTCTTTTGCTCGGGCGTGTGTGATTTACATCTTTTTCGGGCAAATGGGCTTGCCAAAATTTTGTCAGTTTGCTTGGTCTCCCTTCTTCCTTTTCAGCGTCCTCCTTGGGTGAAGAATCCTACAAATTCATGCCACTTCTCAAAGTAATAGCACTTACATTTTGTTTAGGATTCACAATAATTTGAGAAGATAACTTACCTCGAGATTCAGATTGACTAAGAGATTAGGCAATTTTACTTACTTGTGTTTCAAGATTTTTCATACTTGACCTCGTCTTTTTTTTTAATTCCTTGAGGATATGAACAAGCTTGTATATGATATCCCCCAAGGGTGGTTTTGTCGATGAAGATTGTTGCACATAACCTCCTCGTTGATTGCTTTTTTGCCCATGGCTCAAATTTGGATGTTCCTTCCACCTCGTATTGTTTGAACTCGAGTATGGATTTTACTTCTTTTGGCTATAACGGACTCCAATGGCATTGACATCTTCAGTATTTTCTTCTTGGATTGTTGGGCACATATCGGTTACATGCCCTTGACTTGTGCAAATCCCAAACACCTTGACTTGTGTATTACCTAATGCCAATTTTCGAACAAGAGAAGTTAGATTCGAAATCTTATCTTCAAGGGAAGAGACGTTTACCCCATTCACACATCAAGAGACGGTGTCATGTGCTGAACAAAATTGTTGAGAGTTTGCGGCCATAATGTTGATGAGGTTTTTGGCTTGGGTAGGAGTCTTGTTTACGATCGCGCCTCCACTTGCGACATTCATCATCCTCCTCTCCATTGGTAATAAACTCTCATAGAAATATTGGATGAGAAGTTGGTCGGAGACTTCATGTTGCGGACAACTTGCACAAAATTATTTAAACCGTTCCCAATAGTCGTGAAGCTCATAGAATCTTTTTGTCAAATTCTGCAAATCTCTTTTCTAATGTTGGTTGCTCTTGATGCTGGAAAATATTTTTCGAGGAAGAGCTTTGCCATGTCCACCCATGTTTCAATAGATCTGAACGGTATGTAATACAACCAATCTTTGGCATATTCGGCTAGAGAGAATAGAAACACCCTTAACTTAACTTCATCTACGGTGACATTGTGGGGTTTCATGCTTGAGAAAACCACATGGAATTCTTTCAAGTTCTTGTATGATTTCTAGTTCTCGCACCACCTGAAAGTAGGAAAAAGATGTATTAGACCCGATTTTAATTCGAATAGTACCTCAAAGTCTTGATAGGTGATGCATAATGGTTGTGTGGCGATCTCGGGTGCGGTGAGTTGGTGAAGGGTTTGTTCGGCCATGTTGTCGATCTCAAGGGGTATCTCGGCTTGAGTGTTCTCCAAGTCGGCTTCTATGTTCTCTTGTGTGGTCAATTGTTCGCCTTGCTTTGCTTCCTCCCTTATTCGTCTTTGGGTTTTGTTGATGTCGGGATCAAACAAAAATTTCTTATATACACGAGAAGTGCGAAGCATAAAAGTAGAAAAAAAATAATAAACTAAATAAAAAGTGAACTTAGCTTAATGACACCACTCGCCAATATTATCTTCTAAACTGAGCCTGATCTGTCTTTTCAGAAGGTGCCTCTAATTTACATTGAATGGGTTGATAGCCAGAAGGCAAAAGAGAGAGATCGTCTTTGCTAAATACGACATCACCTGTGATTGATGTTTGACAAGCTTCTCCTGCAAGAATGAGAGTAGCAAATCACCATCTATCTACTGAGAATCATCCAAACTATCTTTAACAACTTCAATTGAATCCTCAGCCCTTCGCCCTATGATTCCTTCCTCGAAACTGTCCTTGACCACTATATTTTTCTCCGTTTCCATTGAGTTTGTGGAGCCTATCAAGGGTGAGGAGTTATTGGACCATAATACTCCTTGATCTATAGATAACCCCTACCAGGCCTCAATAAAGGCCCAGGTGTATTTGTCTGTACTCGCCCACCGGTTTGTGTAATGAAAAGAGCATGCGCATTGCTGTCAGCTTGGCAATTTTTGCTTCCGCTCCTTGCAGTATCAGGATTAGAAGCAACATCCTTTGCATGGACTGCACGGGTCTTTCCCAATATTTGGGGAACTTCATTATGGCTGTCTTTTACCCTCGGTGAACGAAACGAATCCGACCCAAATTCTAGGCAAAAAGGCCAGCCAAGACTGACCCCTGTTCCGACAGGCTAAGCTGCGCATCACTTCGCTGGTAGAAACAACCATCCTCCACAACCCTGAAAGGTTCTAGCCAAACATCTACATATCTTTCTTCCTTATCCATTAGTGATGGTGATAGAATTTCTTTCCCAGGCTTACTCGCCTGAACTTTAATCAAGAAAGGTCTCCCTAATGTGTTGATCGTCAGCGAGTTAGGAATATCCAATGGACTGAACACTCTAATGAAGAGTTTTGCCACGTCAAATCTATTTCGCTCTTTGGTGTCCTTATCCAGCATAATGAATTTTCCCCATCTATCTCCCAACGCGCAGAAGAAACTTTCATGCCAGCAGTAGAGTGGAACTTTTTCAAGCTCCACTTTCCTGATTGAATAAGGACGACCATCTTCCATAATCAAGGTAAAATGACGTCGAACCAGTAACATAGCCCCTCATTCTTTTTTAACCAAGCCAATTCCATTTCTTCCTTAGTTACGAAAGTTGCCACCACTGATTCAAAATCTAGACCCCATTTTGCTACCTTAACGTCGAAACCTTCACTGGCCAGAGCAGTTTGGACAAACTCAGTGTTGAAGAGGTCTTTTATCACCCCTACCAGTGATCTATGTGTGAATCTATGAAAGAACTTGGTAAAAAGGAATTGGGAATTTAGGGATTTGAAGAGGGAGAAGACGAGAGAGAATTATGTTTTATTAAGAATGTATATTCATGAATTATACAAAATATCCAATATGAAAATAACAGCCCAAACATTACACTTATAGCCCAAATGAATAACAACCCTGCTGACTGATGAGTTCTCAAATATGACATATTTCATTTGTTATTTTTCTAGCTATTGGGACTTCTTGCTGCTTAATACATGCTGTTTTTGTTATATTTTGTGCAGGAACCCAATTCTGGAAATAGCAGTGAAAATGGGGCATTTCTGCAGCTTTTATTATAATCCTGTCATGACTGGCATCATGGGCACGACACCGGGCACGACGCGTCTGACGTGGCAATGACGTGGCGACTTCTAGAAGCTTCTGGAACGTTCTGGAAGATGTTATCAGCTTATCCGATTAGATTCCTGCATTTAAATTTCAAAACATTTAAATTGTTTTATCTTTTGTTTATTATTTTAAATTATCTCATCACTTTATCTTTGTAAATCTAAGCCTATAAATACCACCCTTGGTAAAGGCTTAAATTAATCAATCATTTTAGTGATCATCTTCTAGTTTTTGAGTCTTTTTATCTTTGTAAACATTTTTAGCTTTAATCAAAGTCCATTTTTCTTTATCTTCTCGTTTCACTTATTTTATGTTATTCAATTACTTTTCTAAAAACAAGTTAAGTATGATAATCAATATCATGCTTAGCTAAATTCTTTAAGCCAAGAACAAGCCAAGTCAATTCAATTCGTGAGAATTGAACTTACTTAAACACTTTTGGGGAAATCATTTTTATCTTTCTGCTTAGATAGTTTGGCAATCGGCCTTACTAAAGTTTTTTAAACGTTTTTCAAATCAAAAAGGGCCCTTTGGTCTGAATTCGCTTAAAAACATAGTTGGGAGGAAGGATCGGCCTGTGGCAATTTTCGACTTCCTATGAACACTCTTAGCGGCGGTCCGCTAAGGAAAGATAAAATCAGAAGCGATTCTACTTTTAGACAATTTCTTAGTCGGGTTTTTCCTGTTTTATTCTAAATATTTTAACGGCGATAGTCGTGGTTGATTTATTTAAGAACCATCTTTCGAAGATAGACTTGGGAGGATTGGTTACTCGAGAGAAGAACAAGTTACGACGGGTTGGGCCTCGTAGACTGTAACCGACATGATCCCCGAAATAAAAATCTACTTCAATGATCGAAAGAATTGAAGGAGCTGGTTCGAGGCTGATTTACACCCTTGGTTTTTCTTACTACTTTTAGTTCTTTTTCTCTATTTTATTACTTCATCACAAATCATATCACCCCCTTCTTTTATTTATTTGCCTTTTCAAATATTCCTGGGATTTCGGATTCAACAAATTCAAGTCAACAATTCCAGCTAATCTCCCTGCGGATCGACCCTCTTCCCCTATACTTGTTCAATTTCTTTATTTATTTATTGTTGAAAGAGGATTAATTTATATTTATTTTGACTGGTTAACGATGACTTGTCAAAATTGGCGTCGTTGCCGGGGAGATTTATTTTTGGCAATTTTTGACTGATTTGGTTTTATTTTTATGACCAGGAAGAATCCGGGTACTTTAGCTCCATATAACCCGGAAATTGAAGCAAGTGCTCGTAGAACTCACGGCGAAACACTTCGACGAAAGAAACAACAAAGCACACGACGACCCGAACAAGAATCCACTTCCGAAACAACACCAATCGAAGAACCTACACAAGATCCAGAAACAATGGCGGACCAAACGATTCGAGAGCTGAACGCAGCTCCTACTGTGCAACAACCCCTTTGCATCGCTTTTCCTCAAGGCGACACTCCCTTTCAGCTCAAAACGGGATTAATTCATCTACTCCCTACCTTTAACGGTTTACCTACTGAAAGCCCACACAAGCATCTAGCCGAATTCCATATGGTGTGCAGCAGCATGAAACCACAAGGGGTCTCGGAGGACCAAATAAAACTAAGGGCTTTTCCTTTTTCCTTAGCCGGAACGGCTAAAGAATGGTTATTTTATTTACCTCCGAATTCAATTAATACATGGTCTGACCTTTCTCGTGTTTTTCTTGATAGGTATTTCCCGGCAACAAAAGCAACAGAAATTAGGCGAAACATATTGAGCATCCAACAAATGCATGAAGAATCCCTATATGATTATTGGGAAAGGTTCAAGAAGATATGTGCAAGCTGTCCGCAACATGGCTTATCCGAGCAGACACTCCTTCAGTATCTATACGAAGGAATGTTACCGATGGACAAAAAAATGGTAGATGCAGCAAGCGGCGGCGCACTCGTCAACATGACTCCTACTGCAGCAAGAACATTAATCTCCACAATGGCTGCGAATTCACAACAATTTGGTTCTGCAAGTGAACCCAGTCGACGGGTTCACACAGTAAGCACTATTTCATTAGAGAATAAAATTGATAATTTGACTAATATTGTGTATTCTCTTGTTTCAGGGGAGATAAAAGCTGCTAAGGTATGCGGAATATGCACTATGCCAGATCACGCAACCGACTTATGCCCATTGTTGCGAGATACGTCTGGTGCCCAAGTTAACGCCATACACAACTTTCCTGGACCTCCCCAAAGACCCTATAACCCACATAGCAATACATTCAATCCCGGTTGGAGAGATCACCCAAACTTGAGCTACGGTAATCAGAACCCGAATTATCAACCTAGGACACAACCTCCCTACCAAAACCAAGCACCCCAAAAATCCTCGCTTGAGTCTATTGTTGAGAGATTGGCAGTTTCGCAGGAAAAATTCCAAACCCAAACACAATCCCACCTCCAACAAATCGACAAACAAATAAGCCAACTAGCTCAAGCCGTTAGCCGTATAGAATCCCAGGGAAAGTTACCATCCCAAACCGAAACCAACCCAAGGGAAAACGTTAGTGCGATAACTTTGCGTAGTGGAACAGTTTTAACGCCTAAACCGCCCAAGCAAGATGAGCAAAAATCCTACGAGCAAGGCAACTCTTCGAAGGACCAGAACGAAAAGTCTCCACCCATTGTAGGTAACTCTAAATCCAATATTTTTGTTTCTACTTACGAACCTGTTCCTCCTTTTCCAGGTAGATTGGCGAAACGAGATAAAAAGGAGGAAGAGAAGGAAATTTTGGATGTATTCAAAAAAGTGGAAATCAACATTCCACTTTTGGATGTTATTCGGAAGGTCCCTAAGTACGCAAAATTTTTGAAAAATCTTTGCACAAACCGAAGGCGATTGTCTGAGAATGAAAGAGTTAACCTTGGTGAGAACGTTTCGGCTATTCTTCAAAGACCATTGCCGCCAAAGTACAAGGATCAAGGTATGTTTGTGGTTCCTTGTAAAATTGGGAATGTTGGGATAAAAAGGGCGATGTGCGATTTAGGCGCATCTATCAACGTCATGCCGTTAAGCGTTTACAACAAAATTTCGACTGAACCATTGAAAGAAACGCGAGTGATGGTTCAATTAGCTGATCAATCAGTCATCTACCCCGAGGAAGTACTAGAAAACGTGTTGGTACATGTAAAAAATCTTATTTTCCCTGCTGATTTTTATATAATTAACATGGAAAATGATCGCAGCAACAACGGATCCGAAATCTTGCTTGACCGACCTTTCCTATCAACCGCGCATACAAAGATCGATGTCCGCGACGGCATCTTAACTATGGAATTTGATGGGGAAGTAGTTAAATTTGATATGTACAAATCTATGAAGTATCCTGATTCGGTCGCAAGTTTAAATTTCATTGATATTATAGATCCGTTAGCTGATGATTTGATCGAAACTAATTTGTGTTATGACTTTTGTAGGGAATTCGCAGATCTCGACGATAAAAACAAAGGCGAAATCATTTCAAATCTTTCTTCCCTTTCTGATTTTCGATTAATTCCAATTCGAACTAAACATTTTCCATCAATTTTGCAGGAACCAAAGCCAAGGTTGGAATGGTTTGATTATATATTTTTAGGCGGCAACCAAACTTTGCCAAACATCATCTTGAGTAAGTTGTCGTCTTGGGAAGGAGGTAGAAGCTTAGTTGTTATTTTGCGCACAAAAAGAAGATGAAGGAAGACGTTAAAACGACGAGTGATGGACATTATCGATTATTTGAAGACCTTTATTTTGAAGAGCCAAAAATTTAGCAAAGGTCGTCGAGCTAAACGACGTTAAACAAAGCGCTAAATGGGAGGCAACCCATTGATTTATTTTTCGTCAATTTTTACTTCCTTTTTTTATTTATGCTTCTTTATTTTTCATTTTCTTTCGTTGCCTTAATAAATTTTCCTTTCCCTCTGCAGGTTTCTTTTCGCACACAGCAAGCCAAGCAACGCTTCTAACCCTTCACAGCAGTACATTTCGACCATAAGCATTGGAGTGCACCGTTTCATTAAACGGTGCACATTAGCATAACCCAAAGAAGCCGGCGCATCTTAGCCTATTCTCTTAAAAAAACATTTCCCCTTTTTCCCTTTCCTGTCTTTCTTTCCCGTAAGCTACCCAAACCCTAAAAAAAACACAACCAAACACCTTTGTTTTTTTTACTCAGCCACGCCGACTTCACCATTCCCCACACCTCCTCCTCGCCGGGGTGGCCGACGACCAGCAACGAGATCGCTCCCCCGACGAGAGCGCCGAACCACCCTTCGCTGCACCCTTTTTGGCACATTCGACAGCTCCGTTCAAAGCCCTCTGCCGCCGCTGATCCGAGCCACTCACAGTGCACCTTTCCCATCGACTCACTCTACATCCACGGGGAGTATCTTTTGCCCTTATTTTCTCTTTATTTCCTTAATTTTTTCTGAATTGGGGCAATTCATTTAAGTGAGGGGAGGGTGCAACAACACCACTTGTCCTATGCTTGTTTGATAATATGTTTGACTTTGATTAAACTTGAGATGAACTTTTCTTGCCATTACATGTTATCTAGCATATTGTACTTGCTCTAGTACTTAGGAGCGATTGAATTGGAGCATTTTTTATAATCAAATGATATGGGTAATCTGCAGTTTAACATCTCTTTTAATTACTCTTGATAGTGTTAATTAAATTTCTCGCCTAGCTTAATCAAATTAGCCCAATTTTGGTAAAGATTTGAGCCTTGAGCATGCATTCTTCATATTATGCTCGTTTCCTTGCTTGAGAGTGTCATCTTGAACTTAGGAATCTAGAACTTGTGGCTTGCTTACAATTTGAGACTACACTAAGAACGAGGTGCTTTAAAATGATTTAGGCATTAGGCTTTAACCATTTTTCTCCCTTTCACTCTATTTTCCCTTTCTCATCGCCTAGTGAGCCTTTGTTAGCCTTAAACCCCATTTCTTTGACTAAACCATTTCAATTGATCAAATGCTAGAATCTTTATTAGACATGAAGGAGATACTTTTCAAATAAGGGCAGAAATTTTCCTAGAAAAAAAAAACAGAATAAAAGGAAGCAATTGCTTCGAAAAGAAAAGAAAAAAGAAAGAAAAAAAAAGAAGAAAAACAGTTTCGAAAAGAATAAAAAAAAAGAAAAAAAGAAAAGAAAAATGTGTGTTGGCTTGCCCATTTTTAGCTCTTTTTAATGTCTTCACTGCTGAATGTTTGAAATATCTTGCATTGATCATCTTCTTTTGCCTTTTCTTTCCATCTTTCTATTTTTTTTCTAAACCCACATTACACCTTGAACAAAGACCTAATGATTTTTGCACCTCGATTCTATTAAAGTAGTGGAGAATTGAACTTGTTACAAGCATATGGAAACCTTTATTCATGATTGACTTTGAGTGTTTCTGCTTCACTTTTACCTATAAACACTTTGAGTGCTCTTGAGTGTACCTTGGTGAGGATTAAGACTAGGTTAGAATTTGATTAATGCTTGATGGGTAATTGAAAGGGACAAGGGCTGCTCTTTGCTTGTATCTATTTGGTTTTAATTATGTTTCTTTCATGAACCTCCTTTCGTGCTAGAACTCTTATGATTATGTTTGATGCTTGTAATGGTTGAGAAATGCATTCTTGGGTTTATGATTTTTTCGGACATACTTGAGGACAAGTATGAGACAAGTGAGGGGGAATTTGATGAGTTCTCAAATATGACATATTTCATTTGTTATTTTTCTAGCTATTGGGACTTCTTGCTGCTTAATACATGCTGTTTTTGTTATATTTTGTGCAGGAACCCAATTCTAGAAATAGCAGTGAAAATGGGGCATTTCTGCAGTTTTTATTATAATCCTGTCATGACTGGCATCATGGGCACGACACCGGGCACGACGCGTCTGACGTGGCAATGACGTGGCGACTTCTAGAAGCTTCTGGAACGTTCTGGAAGATGTTATCAGCTTATCCGATTAGATTCCTGCATTTAAATTTCAAAACATTTAAATTGTTTTATCTTTTGTTTATTATTTTAAATTATCTCATCACTTTATCTTTGTAAATCTAAGCCTATAAATACCACCCTTGGTAAAGGCTTAAATTAATCAATCATTTTAGTGATCATCTTCTAGTTTTTGAGTCTTTTTATCTTTGTAAACATTTTTAGCTTTAATCAAAGTCCATTTTTCTTTATTTTCTCGTTTCACTTATTTTATGTTATTCAATTGCTTTTCTAAAAACAAGTTAAGTATGATAATCAATATCATGCTTAGCTAAATTCTTTAAGCCAAGAACCAGCCAAGTCAATTCAATTCGTGAGAATTGAACTTACTTAAACACTTTTGGGGAAATCATTTTTATCTTTCTGCTTAGATAGTTTGGCAATCGGCCTTACTAAAGTTTTTTAAACGTTTTTCAAATCAAAAAGGGCCCTTTGGTCTGAATTCGCTTAAAAACATAGTTGGGAGGAAGGATCGGCCTGTGGCAATTTTCGACTTCCTATGAACACTCTTAGCGGCGGTCCGCTAAGGAAAGATAAAATCAGAAGCGATTCTACTTTTAGACAATTTTTGAGTCGGGTTTTTCCTGTTTTATTCTAAATATTTTAACGACGATAGTCGTGGTTGATTTATTTAAGAACCATCTTTCGAAGATAGACTTGGGAGGATTGGTTACTCGAGAGAAGAACAAGTTACGACGGGTTGGGCCTCGTAGACTGTAACCGACATGATCCCCGAAATAAAAATCTACTTCAATGATCGAAAGAATTGAAGGAGCTGGTTCGAGGCTGATTTACACCCTTGGTTTTTCTTACTACTTTTAGTTCTTTTTCTCTATTTTATTACTTCATCACAAATCATATCACCCCCTTCTTTTATTTATTTGCTTTTTCAGATATTCTTGGGATTTCGGATTCAACAAATTCAAGTCAACAATTCCAGCTAATCTCCCTGCGGATCGACCCTCTTCCCCTATACTTGTTCAATTTCTTTATTTATTTATTGTTGAAAGAGGATTAATTTATATTTATTTTGACTGGTTAACGACGACTTGTCACTGACTCACACAGTTTGTTATAAACGACCCAACAACCTATAACAACTCTAACAATGCTAACTTCTCTTAACATTTCCCATGCTTCTTCAACTCTGAAGAACTTCGAACATTGAGCTTAAAACGAAACTCTTCAAACTTGCCAGTAGTGATAGCCTTTGTAAACACATCAGCAACCTGATCACAAGTAGGTACATAATTAACTTGCACTTCACGAGAGAGAACCTTTTCACGAACAAAAATCAGATCCAGTTCAACGTGCTTTGTCTTCGTGTGCATGACGGGATTTGCAGCCATGGCCACAACACTTGTGTTATCACTCCACAGCACAGGAGTATCAGCAGATGCAACATCCATATCATGTAAAAGAGCTTTCAACCACATGAGCTCCGAAGTAGCATCAGCAAGACTACGAAATTCAGCCTCAACTGTCAAACGAGACACGGATCTCTGCTTCCGAGAACTCCAAGAAATAAGATGATTACCCAGAAAAACACAGTATCTAGAAACAGATTGTCTGTCATCAGGGTCACTACCCCAATCAGCATCCAAAAAAGAAACTAGTGGAAGACCAGAAGAGCAAGAGGATGAAAACCAAAGACCAAAATCCAGTGTTCCCTTCAGATATCTGAGAACACGTTTCACAGCCAACCAATGAATATCAGTGGGATGTTGCATGAACTGAGCAATTTTGTTCATAGCAAAACAAATATCAGGGCGAGTGTGGCAGATATACTGCAAGGCACCTACAACACTTCTATATTGATGAGGATCAGCAAGAGGTTCTCCATCATCCTTACTCAGCTTAGGAGTTAAAGCTAAAGGAGTAGCAGCATGATTAAGACCTTGAGACTCCGTTTGAATAAGGAGGTCAACAATGTACTTCCTTTGAGACAAGAACAAACCACCATCAACAGATAAAACTTCAATACCAAGAAAAAATTGAAGAACACCCAAATCCTTGACAGAAAATTGAGAATGCAGCTGATGAATCACACTATCAATATGCTTGGAACAAGAACCAGTAAGCAGTATGTCATCCACATATACTACAACATAGGTAGTAAGAGATGCAGTTTTATACACAAACAAAGACACATCTGCTCTAGAAACTTTGAAACCCAAATAGACTAAATAATCCTTGAGTTTTGTATACCAATTTCTAAGAGCCTGTCTCAGACCATATAATGCCTTTTTCAACTTGCATACTAAAGGCACACCATTGGCATATGTATACTGAAAACCATCAAGTTGTTGCATGAATACATCCTTATCAAGATCACCCTTAAGAAAAGCATTGTTGACATCAACTTGTCTAACAAGCCATCCATTAGTAACAACAACTGAAAGTAAGACATTTACAGTAAAAGACTTGACTACTAAACTAAAAGTATCAGTGAAATCATGTCCATCCATTTGAGAATAACCTTTTGCAACCAGTCGAGCCTTATATCTTTCCTCTGATCCATCAGACTTTCTTTTCACCTTAAAAATCCATTTACATCCTATGGCTTTCCAATTTAAAGGCAAAGATACAAGCTCCCATGTATCATTCTGCAACAAGGCATTGTATTCTGCCATCACAGCAGCTTTCTATTCTGGATGTTGCAAGGCAATGTGAACATCTTGTGAAATATCATCGAGTTGAAGACTAAAAACTTTGGGCTTGAAAATCCCAAGCTTACTCCTTGTGACCATAGAATGAGAGATGGAACCAGGAAAACTTTGTTGATGTTGTCCAGCATTATCATTACCAACATCAACATGACTATCCTCCTCAATCTGAACAGCAGGAGCAGGAGCATCTTCTTCAGCTAGATGTGACTGATTATCCTCCTCAACAAGATCAGTGTCATTCACCCCATTATGCTCAACAAATTGATCTGGAGAACTTTGAACAGATACGGAATCATTCTCACACACAGAAGGGATGTCAGCATCCTGATGTGGTTGAGCAACAAAGGAACCAGGAGAAGCACCCTCTACTGGTACACTCTCAACATTCTGATGCTCAGCAGAATGTTCATCATTCTGATGCCTAGCAGAATGATCACTAGGACTAGGTAAGGGACCAGATGCTCTATGAGGAGGAGATACAACCGAGGGACTAGATACATTGTTGAAGTTTTCCAAATCATCATCAACAAACAGTTCAGGGGAACGAAACATATTCAGATTAGGAGAGTCTGAAGAACCATCTTTAAAACCAGGAAACACTCCCTCATCAAACACCACATGTCTAGAGATATACAAACGACCAGTGGAAGAGTCTAAACAATTGTATCCATGATGTCTAGGAGAATATCCTAGGAAGAGACATGGTTTTGATCTAAAATCCATCTTATGATGATTATAGGATCTCAAAGAGGGATAACATAAACAACCAAATACTTTAAGAAACTTGTAGTTAGGTGTTTTATGAAAGAGAAGCTGAAAAGGAGATTTGTTGTCAAGATTTTTAGAGGGCATTCTATTTATGAGATATATTGCACTAAGAACAGCAAAGGACCAGAACTTTAGTGGCAGTGATGCTTGTGCAAGTAATGCTAAGGCAGTTTCAATTATATGTCTGTGTTTTCTTTCAACAACCCTATTTTGCTGGGAGGTTCTAGGACATGTAACCCTATGTTGAATACCTAACAGTTTTAGATCATTCTCAAGAAACCTAAACTCTCCCCCACCATCAGTTTGAACAGCAAGCAAAGAAGTGGAAAATTGAGTTTGCACAAGTCTGTAGAAAAGATTGAAAGCCAAAGAAGCATCAGATTTATTCTTCAACAAGTAAATCCAAGTGTTTCTACTAAACAAATCAACAAAGGATATGTAGTATCTATAGCCATCAGAAGAAACTGAAAAGGGACCTCATACATCTCTTTCTACCAACTGAAAAGGTTGAGTGTATACAGTAGTAGAATCTCTAAATGGCAAAGCATGACATTTACCAAGTTGACATGCATTACAAACAGAATTTCTATCTACAGAGACTTGTTTATTAAGAACAGAACTCACAACATCTGATGCAGGATGTCCCAACCTCCTGTGCCAAAGCCAGAAATCAGAGTAGTCCTACCTCGAAGTTGTGTAAGCAAAAGTTGTACTCGAACCAAACGGTGCATGAAACTGATATAACCCTTGTTCCTGAGAGCCCTCAAGCAAAATTGTCCCTGTTTTCTCATCCTTCACATAACAGCAAGTAGCATGAAATTCAAAATATATAGAATTATCAGCAGTAAACTTAGATACTGACAACAGATTCTTGGTGATTCTAGGTACACAAAGTAACTGATCAAGAATAAGATCTCTAGACTCAGTAAGCAAGGAAGTATTACCGATCTTAGTAATGTCAAGTGTAGACCCATCACCTATATGCACCTTGCCATGCCCACTGTATGTTTGACCAGTTTGAACACAACCAGCATCACTAGTAACGTGATGAGTCGCCCCCGAATCAGGAAACCATTTAGCAGATGGAGCAGCATGAAGAAAATTAACTTGTGGACTGTCAATCAATGGAGCAGAGGAATTAGAAACTGGAGCCTCAGTGGAAATAAATGGAGTGTAATGTTCCTCATATGAATCATGAGGACAGCAGCAGGTGTGAGCCTGAGCATCAGAAGACTTACCTGAACCACCCTTGAAACTGTGGTCAAACCGGTACCAGCAACGGTCAACCAGATGACCGATTTTGCCGCAGAGCTGACATTGAGGACGAGAGCGCCCCTTAAATCGGCCACCAGAGAAGTTAGATGTAGGAGAACGGGCACCACCACGATGAGCATGAGACCGACGCGACAGATCAGTAGCCTCCTCACTGGACTCCTCAGTCGATTGGAACGCAGTATTATGGATCCCAATCGGAAGACGAATTGGATCATTGAGCTGCGTCTCAGCATCAATTAGAAGAGAAATCGCCGCATCAAACGTATAGGGCTTCTCACTCGCCAAAATCACAGCCACAGTCGGTTCGTATTCCACCGGAAGGCCATTGAGGACGGACGCGACTTGCTCAAGCTCAGACACAGGATTACCACAAGTGGTGAGCATATCACAAATATCTTGGACTTGAGAGGTAAAATCAATCATGAAGAGATTACCTTTCTTCATGGACCTGAGCCGACAATAAAGACGCATTAGTCGAGTCGTGGAAAGCTTTGAATATCGTCGAACAACAGAACTCCAAATCGCCGCAGACATCTCCGATCGAACCAGACGCGAAAGAATCTGAGGACTTATCGTGGATAACAACCACGAAGCAAGTGAACTATCTTGCTTGATGAACTTCAAATAGAGCGGATTAACAGTGCGCTCGCCATCACTGTTCGTAACAAGCTTTGCCGGAATCGGAGTCTCTTCGTCGAGGAAATGCTCTAGACCGAGACCACGAACCATCAACTTGACTTGTTGCTGCCACATAAGGAAGTTGTTGTCGTCGAGACGGACACTAATCTGTTTATTGGCAAAGGTATAAGCGGAGACACCGTCATCGCTGGAGAAGGACATTGAATGCTCGGTCGCCGAATCCAATGAAGCCTCTGGCATGATCGCAGAACGGAGAAACAAACAACGCCGGATCAAGAAACCAAAGCGACTGATACCACGTGAATCTATGAAAGAACTTGGTAAAAAGGAATTGGGAATTTAGGGATTTGAAGAGGGAGAAGATGAGAGAGAATTTTGTTTTATTAAGCATGTATATTCATGAATTATACAGAATATCCAATATGAAAATAACAGCCCAAACATTACACTTATAGCCCAAATGAATAACAACCCTGCTGACTCACACAGTTTGTTATAAACGGCCCAATAACCTATAACAACTCTAACAATGCTAACTTCTCTTAACACTATGGAGCCATTCCATGTCTTTAGATGGGACTTGAAAGTTCACTTGACTCTTGTTACCCTCTTTCTTTTGTTCTTCAGGTTGATCAGATGACCAATTTTGTTGCCCAACAAGAACATCTCTAAACGATGTCTCATCTCTCATTGCCTCTGTTTTATTTTTAGTCGGGCGCATCCTCTCCCGATTACTGACAGGGACAATGGATTTTGGGTCTTGACCCTTCCGCCAACTTAGTGTATTTAGATCTGGTCACCTTCACCATTCTGCCATCAATCAAACCGTTCTTCAATTTTTCCACAACCTATTATAGAATAGATATGTAGTTAGTCTTGAGTTGTTGTAATCAGTTGAGATGAGTCAGCAAGGCAGTTAGGCTGTTATTGTTAGTTACTACTCAAGCTGAGTCATCCAACTGCCTTCCTTCTTGTATAAATGAATCCAGTCTCAATTGAGATATTATGGATTTTTCAATAAAAAACAGAGAGTGACGTTCTCTCTTTCTCTAAAACTCTCTTATCTCTCTTTACTCTTTCACTCTCATTATTCTATCATGGTATCATTTTTTCCTTTACGGTTCTGGTGTTTTTCGATTTTCTTCCGCTGAGTTTGTTGGTTGATGAGATTTTCTTCTGGAGCTCAACCGTGGTGCGTCTGTTAATATCTTCCCTCGTAGCAAAATGAACAAACACAAAAGTTGCAGATTTGTATTTCGCTCTCTGATTCACCAAGGGAATAAAGACCTTCTTTACCAAGCCATAATGACTAAATAATTCCCACAGAGCCCTTCTAGATACTCTTTTGCTCAAGTTGTCCACAAAAGCTATGAAAACAACAAGATCTGACCTGGACTGCTTGTTCGGTCTCTTTCCTTTTTTCTCCGCTAGCACCTTTCGGGGTTACTCTAACCCCACTTTTCCCTCTTGCTCTAGCTTTCTTTCTTTTTCAATATATTGAAATTGAATTGGTATTATATATATTTAATATATATATTAAAATCTTAATTAAAGTTAAATTGGGTTGATATATATTTAATATATATATTGAAATCTTAATATGAGTTGAATTAGAATTACAAAGGTTATATAAAGGCATGAAAGATCAAGCAGTCATTAATTTTTTTTTGGGAAAACCCTTCTAAATAGTTTAGAAAAATTTTTATATGCTTGTTCCCTTCTAAATAGTTTAAAAAGTTTTATATGCTCGTTTCAAATGGGTGAACTAAGTAGAGGTCGGAGCATTATCTTTTCGGCTTAAGGATCAACATCGAAGAATCGTGATTGGATATTCATCTTCTCTAAAGTCAGAAATCCATATTTTAAACATGTAATTCTTCACCCTTATTCACCTTGATTCGTTCCTCGTACATGGATCTCTAGTGGTGAATGCCGGATAATTTTTCCATTGCGCCATGGGTGTACCGGCGTGACTCAACAATAAGAAATAAAAAATTGTAAATATGGACGATTAAATGCGTAATTATACAAATTATTTTTATTTTAGTGGTCAAAATAGGAGTGAAGTAATAGTTTAATGACTATCTAGGTGATTTATTCTTTTTTAATGTGCCAGATCAGCCTCCCGTTAATGTTTAACAGCAACAAACGTCCCAATGACCATGAGTTTACCAATCGAAAACGTACGTGACCATAACGGTCGAATTTAAAAATCGGTGACGAAAATCGTACAAGCCCTAAACATAAGTGACAATTCTAGTAGTTTACCCTATTTATAATAACATGTTATAATAACTTTGGAGGTGGGTGAAGATGATGGGGGCAGGTACAAAGGCATATTCACCCATTCCCCATCACCTACGGCAAATCTAATTTTTATCTTTATCCTCGTCCTAGAACCCGTAAAATTTACAACCAACTCTGCCCAATTAAATGCGAAGTGAGGTAAATCCCACAAAATTCACCCAACTCACATCCCTATACTCATATTTAATTCGAAAATACTTCAAAATGCACTCAAATTTATCTCAAGAGTCCCTATCCGTATCATAAACACCAAATGAGTTAGGTGTGCTGTGCATTACCTTTCAATGGCTATGTCATTTCTTTTAAGAGACTTTCTCTTCTCTTTGACTATCAAAACAACACATAGAAGAAGTTTCCAATTTATTCAAATGTTGAAGAAAAGTAAAAACACATATGAAAAGCGTAAAAACAAAAATGGAATAAAAATGGGGATGGTGAACTTTTCTAGAACTCTTGTCGTGAAGAAGATGTTTTAAAATAATTTATAAGATCATTTTAGAAGAATTCAAAAAATATTTTTTTTAACTAAACAGTAAGTCTTGTTTTAAAAGAATTCAGAAAACTAATTTAATGTTTTAGAAGGTATATATTTATATATATATATACATTAGAAAGAGTTTTTAATTCTATGAGGTGACTACAAGATATCTATTCATTAATACTAACCTTTTAATAAGATACATTGTAAAGACATGATTAGGGGTGATAAAGAGCCTGACCGGCTCGTGGGCTATTCGGGCTCGGCTCGAGTGAGCTCGACTCGAAACCTTAACAAGTCGAGTCGAGCTGGCTCGAAAAGCTCGTGAACAAGCTCAAAATCTACATATGCACTAAAAGTAATATGTTTAGCAAAAGAAAAGCAATAAAATAAATTAGGAAAAATCTACTAAAAGTAAATTAACTAAAATAAATTGGGCATTTTCTTTAGTTGGTTGTTGTTTGATTTTGTATTTTCTTTAATTATGTGTTTGTATTATAAGAATATTTATTGGTTATTTGGATTAATCTAATTTTTGACACTTTTTTCTTTTTTCGGTCATTGAATTTTGTTTCAGTGTTGGTTATGAAAGAGACTTTTAACGAGTCTTTTATAAATAGGCTATAGCAAAAAATTTCATTTTGAGCCGAGCCAAGTCTAACGAGTCCGAGCCGAACCCAATAGTATTATTTTCGAGCCGAGCTCTAGCCTAAAATTTTGAGCTCGGCGAGCCTCGAGCTCGAGCCGAACCCAACTATAATGTTTTGGTCAGGCTCGGCTCGTTATCACCCTTAAATAATGTTCAAATCTAAATAATTAGGGATACTTTAATCATTCATTTTTAATAGTTCACGTTTTTTTTTTGTATAAATTGATGATATATCATTACAAATAAATTCATTGATCTGATTTTTTTTACATGCATTATCTATGCATCAAATTAAGACAGTTCCGTTAAGAATTTTTAATTATTTTATTATTATTCTTTTAAAATTTATTATTTTACACTTTACAATATCCTTGTACAATCAATTACGGCATTTTAAAATGTGCAAAATTAGGGGTGAGCAAAACTTGACACGATTCGAAAAAATTAATTTTTTTAATTTTGAGTTATTCGAGTCAAATCAAGTAACTCAAAAAAAATCAGTTCGAGTCTATTTGAAATTTTCCCAACTCGAAAAACAGAATTTTGCAATTTAGTCCATGATTTCATTTTTCTTCAATTCCCCATTCATTTTAAGTCTATTTTGACCAAATTTGAACCACATATTCCTAAACCAAATTAGAATACTTATTTATGTTCAATTCATACTTTTGAAAAAAAATCATATTTTTTTCAATTTAACTCCTTAACTTTGTATGATTTCCTCATTTCTCCAATCCCTCATTCGTTTTAAGTCAATTTTTGGCCAAATTTGAATCACATACTCTTAAACCACTATAGAATACCTATTTAGCTTCAATTCATATTTTTTAAATTAAATTTCTCACTTTTTCAATTTAGACCCTCAACTTTGATTGATATCCAATTTCTTCAATTCCTCTTTCATTTTAAGTCTATTTTTGACCAAAGTTAAACCACATGTGTAACACCCCAAATAATAATAACAATATTAATAAAAAAATGTATTTATATTTATGAATTGAGTTAAAAAAAAAGAAATGGTGAGGATTAAAGTTAAGAGGGTTTGAACCCACAACCTCCTACATAAGAAGTAGCCTTCTATGTTTAATCATTGAGCCAATGGCTCATATCTATCATGTTAGAGTATGCCCATAGACCATTCATAAGATGATTGTAAAAGTCATTTGTTTTACCTTGTTTATTCAAAAAGAGGCATTGTCATTATTATTCTCAGCTACAATTTTGCATACATAAATAAACTGAATTATAATGAAGTCCTTATAATAATATGGTTATTCTCAAATTTCCTTAGTCGAGTATTATTGTGGGGATAGACAACAATAATGCATTAAGACTAATATGTGGTTGATTGATGACAAAGTATTGTCATTAACATAAAGATGTCAAAATCAATGCATAAGTATGTGTTAGAGAATGACATACTAGACTGGCCCGCTATGAGCATGTTTCTTAGATTATTATGCGACAATCACAACATCTCTCATAGTGATAACTACATGTATGATCTTCAGACTTGAGATCATCATTATTTCAACATCGTGGGTGACATATTTTGATACAGTAAAACAAGTGTCGTAACTGACTACACTACAAAGACTGATATTGGATATGTCACAATCTATGTAGTGGGATATGGTTGAACAATATAGAATTTGTCCTTCCTACATAATAGTAGTAATATCGTAGGCCACTTGATTGAGTGAAACTAGAAATGCATGGTCATGCTCGAATAAGTTGATATGAGATATCGTAGTTATTCGTTTATAATAGTCTACTCAAGATATCAAGAAATATTAGATGGACTATACAAGTGTGAATATTCCATGACTTGTGTCCAATATAGATATAAGGACAAAAGGATATAACACATGAAAAGAGTTAATCACGAAGAGGTTATGTCGAATCATGATTTCTTGTAACTTAGGTGACAATGACATATTGCTAGATGTCACTCATTGTTTGTAATATTAGAAATGTTCTAATATTTACTACTAACGTTACATGAACCTATAGGATCACCCCCACAGTTGAAACGAGCATGTATTAAATGAATTATACATGTAAAAATTTATTGTGCACAGATTTAGTTAAATAAATATATATTTGATATATATAATTTAACTCTGGTGGTAATCGCCGGATAATTTTTCCGCCGCGCCATGGGGTGTACTAGTGTGACCTAACAACAGTATTAGAGCCACTTTTACGATACGGATTCGAGTTTTAATTACTTGGCCGATATAATTGTATGAGATACATGTTATTTTTTATTTATTTAGCGAATATATGATATTTGTACGAGTAAATCTATTCAATCATGGTTAATTTGTTAGTCTAGTTAAAAGATGTTCCTAAGATCAATGATTAAGATTTAATCATTATGATCTTTGTCGATAAGGTTTGAAATGTTATATGTTAATTGTTAACATATTCAATATTGAGTTTTAGGGTTTTAGATGTTAAGTGTTAACATACGCATGTTATAGTTATATATTATACTAATGGATAGTCTTTAGATTTTTTGCGGGAAAATAATAAGAGTTGTTTCAGTAAAATTGTCGTGGATTTTAAAAATCTTGAAAAACATGATAATGCTGATAAAAGTTATCAAATCGTGAGGTTTTTTATACAACAATCAAGAATTTAATCTTTAAAAATTTTCCCACCGCTAACTAGGCAATGGCAGCCCCGCCGGTTTCTATGGGCCCGCCGAAAAACCATAAAAGGGCTCCGTCCCTTAGACCCCTCCAAGGGATTGACTCATCCGTGGGAACAATCTAGTAAGAATTTAATAACAAATCGCGTTGTTATTATGTTTGATATGCATGATGTTTGGAATGCATGGTTATAGCCCATTTAGTTTTATTTATAAGGTTTTATAAATACGACATGTGTATCATGTTTTTCTCTAATTTTATTGTAATTCTCTTCTTATCTTACTCCCTCTTATGTAAAACGAGTTTCTGAAATTATAATTTATACGAACAAGCATGGACCAGAGGAAAAAAGTGTGGGCCGGCAGAAAGATCCTTGAGAAGTGTTTTTATTTTTAGAATAATTTAGTTCTCCTATTGGCTTAGAACGGACCACCTTAGAATATAGGCTATAACAATTGCATTCATATTTACTGCTTTTCATGTATGTGATAAAATGAATGTATGGGATGCATGCTAGTTAGTTGATAAGATCAAATGTTAAATGGTGAGATAATATTAAAAAAATCACTCAATAAAACATTAAGTCTTTTATTGCTTCCCAATGTTAACCCTCGTTAAAGTCTAGATCGAAACAATGTAGGTTCTGCCACAACGAGGTACTTGTATCTATCTTGGCCAAACGTGAAGATAAGAAAGTGATATTTGTTGGTTGTAATATTGATTAAAGACATAACTAGGTTACTCTAATATGATTAGAAAATCTAAAAGTTAGTTATTTGGATAATCATAAGATGATTATGAACAAGAGTTGTTCACCAAATGAATGAGTTACATGAGATGTAATTAGCAAGTGTTGCTTATCTAGATAGATCATAATCATAAGAGAAAATCCAAAGCTGAATTAATAAAATGTGAAATTTTGATCCTTGCCCACTAGAAAAAAATTTTACATAAAGTATTTTCGGCATTAATATTTGAAGTTTATTAATTTTAATAAAAGTAGTGGGAGTATAAAGTCCTTTTATAAACAAACTTGGTAAACGTACTCAAAATTCATATTTTATTGTTGTAGACTTATTATGGAAAATACAAATTTGTTATCATTGCGACCGGTCCTTGAGAAGGACAAGTTGAACGACGTAAACTACCATGACTGGCAACTAGAAGGAAAATGTTTCCATTGTAATAAGACATGTCATTGTAAAAGGAATTGTCCCATTTATCTTGAAAAAGTCAAGAAGGCAAATGAAATCGAAGTGTCTGTCTTTGATATTTATATTATCAATACCTACTTTTTGGGTATTAGATACTGGTTGTGGTTCTCATATTTTTACATTTGTATAAGGACTACAAAAGAGTAGAAATCTAAGAAAATTAGATGTGGACCTATAGGTTGGTAATGGAGCAAGAGTTGTTGCATTAGCTACAGGAACATATATTTTATCGTTGTTTAGTGGACTTAATTTATGTTTAGAGGATTATTATTTTGTGTCTAGTTTCACTAAAAAATCATCATTTTGATTTCTTGTTTATACAAGATTGGTTTTGAGATAATTATTAAGAATAATTGTTGTTCTTTTATCTCGATAATGTTTTCTATGGTGTGACACAATTAATAAAGGGTAAAGTACACCGACGGTCACTGAACTTTGATGCAAAAAACAAAATGGTAACCAACCTTTCAAAAATCATGAAGTAGCAATTAAACTTTAGATTTTGAAACGAAACGGTAACTGGGGCGTTAAACCCCGTTAACCCCTAACGGAAATCTGACTGGGTATGCCACATCCCCACCCAGTTTTCCACATCCCCATAGTCCACTCTCCAAGTCAACTCCTTCCTCAACCTCTCCCACGGCGTTTGCACCGCCAACCCCGTCAACGTACACCACCTCCTCGTTGCCAACTTCCAAAACTACGTCAAAGGCTCCCAGTTCTGCGACCACCTCCATGAACTCCTCGGCCACGGCATCTTCGGCGTCGACAGTCAAATTCACCTGGTGATTCATTGAGAGACATACACGATTTATCTTTAAACTTGAAGTTATCATTGGATGGTGAAAAGAGTGAAGGAACTGGAACTCTTGACAGTTACCTGGATTCCATTGATAGAAAAAGCAACTTGGAGAATGCCTTTTTAAAGTTACCGAAGGGTACTATAGGAGGTGCCGAAAAGACAAGTTTAATGGAGAAGACAGACCAAATAGTTGGTGGCAGCAGGTTTCTAGCAATGAGGATGAGGAAATACATTTTTGTGATAGCCGTTGATTGTGATTCAATCTCTGATATTCCTAAAATAATGAAGGTTGTTATGGATGTAGCAGGAAAAGGGGGTCATGTTGGGTTTATATTATCGACATCCTTGTCGATATCGGAGGTACACTCCCTTCTTGTCTCAGGAAGCATAAGTCCCATGGATTTCGATGCTTTTATCTGTAACAGTGGTGGCAAAGTGTACTATCCTTCAACAAGTTCGGAGGACAGTACTGGGCTTCCCTTCATGGTGGACTCGGATTATCAATCACACATTGAATACCGTTGGGGTGGAGAAGGTTTAAAGAAAACTTTGGTTCGATGGGCTACTTCTGTTAATGATAAAAACGGAGAGATTGTTTCTGGAGATGAATCTCGCTCTACTGTCCATTTCTATGCATTCAATGTGAAGGACTCTGAATTGGTAATCTATTTTCATTTTTCATGTTTCCGCACAACATTCACTCTATAAGGCCTTATTCTCTCTATTCTTCTGGACTCTACTGTCCATGGAATAAGGTCGTCGTTGCGAAAACTTGGGGTTATCAAGAACTAGTAGATCAATCACTAAATACATACCACCATCGTCCAGAGATCGCTGTCGACGCCAAAGATGTCGTGGCCGAGGAGTTCATGGAGGTGGTCGCAGAACTGGGAGCCTTTGACGTAGTTTTGGAAGTTGGCAACGAGGAGGTGGTGTACGTTGACGGGGTTGGCAGTGCAAACGCCGTGGGAGAGGTTGAAGAAGGAGTTGACTTGGAGAGTGGACTATGGGGATGTGGAAAACTGGGTGGGGATGTGGCATACCCAGTCAGATTTCCATTAGGGGTTAACGGGGTTTAACGCCCCAGTTACCGTTTTGTTTCAAAATCTAAAGTTTAATTGCTACTTTGTGATTTTTGAAAGGTTGGTTACCATTTTGTTTTTTGCATCAAAGTTCAGTGACCGTCGGTGTACTTTACCCATTAATAAATGGCATCTATATTGTGGATCAATAGAATTCCATTTACAGAATAAATACGTAAAGATCAAAAACAAATGACGCTAACCAAACTTATCTTTGACATTGTCACTTGGGGTCACACAAGTGAAAAACGCAGTTCAAAACTTCATAAAGATGAATTTTTTGGATTCGTTTGTTTTCGAACAAATCAATGTATGCAAGCCTTGCTTATTGGGAAATGTGACCAAAGCTTCTTTTAATGGTAAAAGTGAGCGAGCAAGTGATTTATTGGGATTAATACATATGAATGTATGTGGACCAATGAATACACAAGCTAGAGGAGGGTTTCAATACTTTATTACTTTAACATATGACTTTAGTAGATATGGTACATTGACCTAATGCATCATAAATCTGAAGCCCTTGAAAAGTTTAAAGAATTTTAAAAAAATGAAGTATAAAACCACTAGGAAAAAGTATTAAGGCTCTTCGATCAGATCAAGGAGGAGAATACTTAAGGTTAGAGTTTGGTGGTCTTCTTAATTAATGTGGGACTGTCTCACACCTCCTGGTACTCCACAATAGAATGGAGTTTCCAAAAAAAAGAAATCAAACAATGTTAACACGGTTCGATCAATGATGAGTAACGTTGATCTTTTATATTTCTGTTTAGAGACATGCACTAAAATAGCTGCTTTTACAATAAATCGTGTTCCATCTAAATCGGTTCGAAAAAACCATATGATATATGGATTGGGAAACGTCCTAGTATGTCTTTTACGAAAAATTTGGGGATGTGAACCTTATGTTAAACATAAGATGTCTACAAAGCTCGAACCCAAATCTCATAAATGTAATTTTGTGGGTTATCCTAAAGAAACTAAAGAATATTATTTCTTCAATCCTACAGAGAACAAAGTATTTGTTGCTCAAACATGAATCTTCTTAGAAAGATAATTTGTTTTCCGAAAAGGAAGTGGGAGAAATATTAAACTCAATGAATGGAACAAGAGATTGAACAATAACAAGTTCCACAAATTGTTGAGGAACATTCAACGGTTTTGGAAACCCAACCACTGTTAAGATCTTTGAGATAATGCAATACACCTAAGAAATATGGATTTCGTGGATCAAGATGAGCCTAGGTTTTATCAAGAAGCAGTGACAAGCCAGACTCTGAGAAATGGCTAGAGGCCATGAAATTCGAGATGGATTTCATGTCAGAAAACCAAGTTTAGACCTTAGTTGACCCAACTCTAGGGTTTAAGCCCATAAGGTGCAAATGAGTTTTCAAAAAGAAACCCGACAAGGATGGTAATGTACAAACATATAAAGTGCGATTAGTCACTAAGAGTTTTGGTCAAATTTATGGTATAAACTATGATGAAACCTTTTTCACTTGTTGTTATGTTTAAATCCATCCGGATCTAACTTCCGATAGCTGCATTTTATGATTATGAGATATGGCAAAATAGATGTTAAAATCGCTTTCCTTAATGGAAAACTAGATGAGGTTGTGTACATGATACAACCTGAAGGTTTTGTCGATCCAAAAGATGCCAAAAATTAGGCAAGCTACAAAGGTCCATTTATGGAGAGAAACAAGCTTCTCGAAGTTGTAATCTTCGTTTTAACGATGCAATCAAAGAGTTTGATTCTATCAAAAATTGAAGATGAGTCATGTGTTTTCAAGAAAATTAGTGGGTGCACTGTCATATTATTGGTATTGTATGTGGATGACTTATTGATAATAGGAAACGACATATCTAGCTTACAGTCTGTGAAAACTTGGTTAGGAAAATATTTTTCCATGAAAGACTTGGGTGAGGCAAGATACATATTAGGAGTCAAGATCTATAGAGATAGATTGAGACGACTTCTAGGACTGAGTCAAAATACATACATAGAAGAAGTACTGAAAAGATTTAATATGGAAGAATCCAAAAAGGGGTTCTTACCTATGAGACATGAAATTTCACTCTCGAAGGAAATGTGTCCTTCAAGACCTCAAGAAAGAAATCAAATGAGTAAGATTTCATATGCTTCAGCAATTGGATCTATCATGTAGGCCATGTTATGTACTCATTCAATTGTATCATACGCTTTAAGTATGACAAGTCGATACCAAGTAGGTCTCGGTGAAGGTTACTAGGTCACAGTTAAAAACACCCTTAAGTACTTGAAAAGAACAATTGATACATTCCTTATATATGAATGTGAGGAAGAGCTAAGTATAAAAAGTTATACTGATGTCAGCTTTCAAAGCGATAAGGATGATTCAAAATTGCAATTGGGTTTTGTGTTCTGCCTTAATGGAGGCGTTGTAAGCTGGAAAGGTTCAAAGCAAGATATAGTAGCTGATTCTACAATAGAAGCTGAGTATATTGTAGCATGTGATGCTGCAAAATAGGGTGTTAAGATCAAGAAGTTCATATCTGAACTAGTAGTTGTGTCAAGTATTTGGAATGCTATAGATCTATGTTGTGATAACAACGGAGCCATCGTACAAGCAAAAGAACCTAGATCTCACCAACGATCAAAACAAATACTTAGGCGTTACCATTTAATTTGAGAAATTATAGATCGAGGAGATGTGGAAATATGTAGAGTACCAACAGATGCTAACATTTTCAATCCAATAACAAAGCCTCTAATGCAGCAGAAGCATGATCATCACACTAAGTCACTTGGTATTAGATACATGAGTGATTGGTCTTAGTGCTAATGGGATATTGTTAGAGTATTCTCAAAGACCAACCATAAGATGATTGTAAATGACATTTGTTTTTAACCTGTTTATTCATAAAGAGGCATTGCCATTATTATTTTCAGTTACAATTATGCGTGCATAAATAAACTGAATTATAATGAAGTCCTTAGAATAATATGATTATTCTTAAATTTCCTTAGTCGAGTATTATTGTGGGCATGGACAAAAATAATGTATTAAGACTAATATGTAGTTGATTGATGACAAAGTATTGTCATTGACATGGAGATGTCAAGATCAATACATAAGTATGTGTTAGAGAATGACATACTAGACTGACCCGCTATGAGCATGTTTCTTTGATTATTATGTGACAGTCACAACATCGCTCATAGTGATAACTACATGTATGATCCTTAGACTTGAGATCGTTATTATTTCAACATCGTGAGTGACATATTTTGATACAGTAAAACGTATGTCGTAACTGACTACACTATAAAGACTGATATTGGATATGTCGCAATCTATGTAGTGGAATATGATTGATCAAGATAGGATTTGTCCCTCCTACATAATAGGAGTAATATCGTAGGCCACTTGATTGAGTGAGACTAGAAATGCATGGCTATGATCGAATAAGTTGATATGAATTATCATAGTTATTCGTTTATAATACTTTACTCAAGATATCAAGAAATATTAGATGGACTATACAAATGTGACTATTACATGACTTGTGTCCAATCTAGAAATAAGGACAAAAGGATATAACACATGAAAAAGGTCAATCACGATGAGGTTATGTTGAATCATGATTTCTTGTAACTTAGGTGACAATGACAATTTTGCGTGCATAAATAAACTGAATTACAATGAAGTCCTTAGAATAATATGGTTATTCTTTAATTTCCTTAGTCGAGTATTATTGTGGGCATGGATAAAAATAATCCATTTAGACTAATATGTAGTTGATTGATGATAAAGTATTGTCATTGACATGGAGATGGAGATGTCAAGATCAATACATAAGTATGTGTTAGAGAATGACATATTGGACTAACCTGCTATGAGCATGTTTCTTGGATTATTTTGTGACAGTCACAACATCGCTCATAATGATAACTACATGTATGATCCTCATACTTGAGATCATCATTATTTCAACATCGTGACATATTTTGATACATTAAAACATGTTTTGTAATTGACTACACTATAAAGACTGATATCAGATATGTCACAATCTATGTACTGGGATACAGTAAAACGTGTGTTGTAACTAACTACACTATAAATAGTCTACTCAAGATATCAAGAAATATTAGATGGACTATACAAGTGTGACTATTTCATGACTTGTGTCCAATCTAGATATAAAGACAAAAGGATATAACACATGAAAAGAGTTAATCACGATGAGGTTGTGTCGAATCATGATTTATTGTAACGTGGGTGATAATGACATGTAGCTAGATATCACTCATTGTTTATAATATTAGAAATATTCTAATATTTACTACTAATGTTACATGAACTTACAGGGTCACACCCACAGTTGAAATGAACGTATATTAAATGAATTAGATATGTACAAATTTTTTGTACACAAATTTAGTTAAATTAATATATATTTAATATATATAATTTAACTATGGGGAAATATTAAAAGAAAAATAATTATTGTAATTATGACACTTTTCATATATAAATAATATAATTCGATTTAAATTAATATATGTATGTATGTATATTAAAATCCTAATTAAGTAGAATTGAGATTATATATATATATATATATATTGAAATCCCAATTAAAGTTGAATTGAGATTATATATATATATATATATATACATATTGAAATCCTAATTAAGTTGAATTGGAATTATATATATTTAATATATATTGAAATCCTAATTAAGTTGAATTGAGATTATATATTTAATATATATATATATATATTGAAATCCTAATTAAAGTTAAATTGGGATAATATATTTAATATATATATTAAAAACCTAATGTGAGTTGAATTAAGATTATAGAGGTTATATAAAGGCATGAGAGATCTAGCAGTCATTAATGTTTTTTTTAGAAAAACCCTCTAAATTGTTTAGAGAATTTTTATATACTCGTTTCAACTGGGTGAACTACGTAGAGGTCGGAGCGTTATCGTTGCAGTTTAAGAATCTACATCGCGGAATCGTGATTGAATATATATCTCCTCCAAATTTAAAATTCCAAATTTTAAATAGATAATTATTTACCTTAATTCGCTCATTATACATAGATCTCTAGTGATAATCGCCGTATAATTTTTTCTTTGCTCCATGGGGTGTACTGGCGTGACCCAACATGTCAAGTGTTGAGTTGAAAATATTTTAAAGTAAAAATTTGAGGGTTTTAACCCCAAATTAAATAATCTGATACGACTTTTCACATGCCCATCGAATGAAATATGAAGTTTGAGAGAGAGAGAGAGAGATTCCAAATTTTTCTCTCAAACTTTTGCCAACTCTCCCTCATCGTTCGAGCTCCGATCAACCTCACCGGTGTGGTGTGATCGTCGCCATGTTGTTGCGTGTAGAAGAGTCTATCGCAATTGGGTGCAAGTATATATGTCGCAAGTAATAAAGTGATACGAAGTATCAAATATTGTCTCCACATAGACTGGAAATACTTCTATCCTTAAATATCTACACAAGAAAAGAAATAATATTAATAAAGTGATTTTAGAAAACTTGAAGATAAACTAAAGTAAACGAGGAAATCAGATTGAGAGAATAGACTGGTATTGATTTGCTCAGTAGTACAGGTATTGCACTGTTTAGAGGAACTTCTATTGCTTATGTCGTTGCGCCTGTCGCGACAGCACCTGTCGCGACAGTGGTCTGTTGTAGTCGCCGCAGTGGCCAACAACTCTGTACTTCAAGTTTGGCAAGAATCCATATTGTGACTTGTCATATCCCTAGGCCCAAGTTCAGTCGATGAACATGTCTTGGATGATACCTCCCGGCGTGAATCAAAGGATGAACACCGATGTTTGTGAATTCTTCTTTAGCCACTTAACCTTGTACCTATCCCTAGGCCAAGATGATTTAACCATAAACTAGAAAACTCGTATTTACTCATTTCGTATACTTAACCCTCCTGATATTAAGTAAATGGATAACCTCACAATTCTCTCTCGAAACTCTTATGAGATGTTGAAACCAGAGTAAATAAACTTGAAGCTTTTATTAATTGAACAGAAAAAATCCTAAGAACCAGTACAATCCTTACAACTACCTTACAAGATCAACCCTTAGCCCTAGGGGAAGTTTAGAACATGATGGAGAGAGAAAACGACTAGGGTTTGGGGGAAAGACGACTAGGAGTTAGATATCACTTGCCTTGTTTAATTACAATCATATATATAGGCATTGGACTTGAGTTTTCTTAATGACCAAGAATATTAGTTTGAATTAAAGTACAACTCTATTTAAGACTAAATCTCTGAATAGATGTCTTTTAATTCTCCCTTTCTTCTTGCTTTGACTTTTTCCTCAAACTTTGGGCAAGGCCTTCCTTATGCTTCTGGGCTCCGACAGTTATGCAAGTGGTCCACAAAAATTAGGCTTTAAATGCTCTATCAGTCAAACTCCACTTCACATTTTCCATTACCATAGTCTTCATTGTCGTCTCTTCTGCCACGACAGATGTCACAATAGTGTTGAAATAAGTTGTCTCATGCAATCCTTCACTCCAGCTTTGTTGTTATCTTTTGTTCTTCTACTGCCCTAGTTACTAGCACGACATGTACCTGCAAGAATAGACTAAAATCAGCAGTATCTGTGCAATATTTTCCATTTGTGATGTTTATGAAAAATTTATCCTAAAATGCAACTAAACATGCTTGAGTGTATCAATAATATGGGTAAAAGAGGGTTAAAATATAGAACATTTATGCACTCAGCACACCCCCAAACTCAAGTTATTGTTTGTCCTCAAGCAAATGCAACCTAACTAAGAATAAAACTTTTTGGTTTTGGCTTAACTCAGTGAACAACTATTACCTACAACACCTTCATCATCTATATCAGTACCTTTTTGAATGTTTAAAGACTTATCCGGAGCAATGTTATAATTCTCGTGTAAGTGTGTGCAGGTTTTGTGAACAAATATGTGCATAGACTCTTTAGTAACCAGAATAGTTACTTAACTTACTTGACTTTTATTTCAAAAATAATTCTTAACTAGAGCCAATTTCGAGCACCTCTAGCTTGATTTCTAAAGTTTTTCTATTTTTACTAGAGCTGGGTTTTGGGCACCTCTAGTTTAATTTCTTAGAGCCAGTGTTAGGCACCTCTAGGAGTACTTCTAGTTTAATTTCCTAGAGCTAGTGTTAGGCACCTCTAAGAGTAAACTAATTCTAAGTTTTTTTTCTAACTCAAGTAGCTAAGCTTCCTATTCTAAGTTTGCGAACAGAGTCTTAACAACATATAAGTCACAAGGTGTTTTTAAGAGTTCAGAACTATAGCAAGGCTCTAAATGCTTCCTAAAACACTCTAAAGATACTGTCACGACAAATATTGATGCGGCAGATAGGAGCAGTTCAAAGACTTAAGCCAAATGATTATTATTTTTTTTATTTTTTTGACACAAAAATAACACAAAATAAAATATGTTCATTAATGATAATAAAGAGGAATGTCTACCCCCAAACTCGAGGGTTGCATTGTCCTCAATGCATGACACAAAATAGAAATAAAAACATCATAATATAAAAAACAAAAATAGACGACAGAAAAGTAAAAGAACTTAAGTTGACGAGCTGTCGTCACTGCTACTGTCGATGCAGAGCTGTCGTCGAGCAGTTGTTTTTATGGAAGAGGCTGGCCTTGGAGTTGGAGAGGGTGAGCCTACCTTCTTCTTTGCCTCTCGAGGTGGCTGGACTCTAGTGGGTGAAATTTTTAGGGCCTTGTCCAGGACCTCGAGCTCACCGTCATTGTTGTTGCGGCTGCCGCCTGCTCTGTCGCGGCAGAGTCCCTCAACATCAATGTCAAGTTTTTTCTTCTTCATTGGAGGGAAGTCCTTTGCTATCTCTCGGACGACAGAGGGCTCGGAATCGGAGTCATCCTGCCAGACTGAGTAGGAGAAACCTTCGAAATATTTTGGGTCTATTTCTAGCAGTGGTTCCTTTTGTTTAGTTCCTCGAGGCGTGGCAGACCATATGTCGTCGTCACCTACCATGGCAGATGGTGAAGCAGATGCAGCTGTCGGTGTAGGCGTCTTGGAGCTGGCAGTAGGTGTTGGGGCAGTAAGAAGGGTTTTTGGAAAGGAGGGAAACTGCATGTTTGGATAATTAAGCTCAACTTTAATAAAGCTTACCGTTGCAGTGGTGAAGTCCCTCGTGTACTCCATGAATCCCAGCTGTCGTGCCTCCATCTTTTTCAGCAGTTGATTTATTTGGTTGGAGGAGGTGGCTTTTGGTTGTGCAGGTTATGTCTGCTCGGGCTCTGTCGCGACAGGTTCTGTGGAATCTGGTTCTGTCGCGGCAGAGTGATCAACATACGCCATTGGGGTGGCTGCCTTTAGTTCCATCAAGCTGTAGATGTTCTGTTGCGTCCATTCCTTGCCCTGGATCTTCATGTCTTCATCAATTTCGGGCACATTATTTGCTCGGTAGAGGGATGTGATCAAATAAGGAAAGAAGATGAGGCCCTTAATCTTTAGTGCACACTCGTGGATGTCGTCGAGGATGTATTTACCCACGTTTATCTGTCGTTCGTTAATGATGGAGTGCACGAGGGCAAGCCTATGTCGGTCCACTGTTGTGTTGTGAGACGTTGGCATGAGACGCTTTTTCACAAAGTGGTTCCACAGTTTGGCAGGAGGTGTAAGTTGGGTTCTTCGCACCGTCCATCTATATTTTGGATCTTCGTTCCAGTTGGTGCCCTCTTTTGTCAGGTCAGCCATGATGTCGTCATAGTCCCTAATAGTGATTATCGTGGCATCCTTGGATGTGACGGCAGCATAAAATTCGCGGACAAGTGTAACATTCATCTCCTCAAGTTGTGTCGCGAACATCTGTCATTTTAATGCAATGATCTGTTTGGCAATGAACCCTTCAAGCCCTAGATCTCTTGTCTTCTTTGTGTAGGTGAAACCTATTTCCTCCCACATTTCTTGTTTCTAAAAAGAATCATAATATCTTTTCTCTGAATCTACTGAGGTGAACCTTCTATGAATTCTGTTATGGCTAGGAGTGGAGACTGTCGCGGCAGATGTGGAGGCTGCACTTCTTCTAGTCGATCTCGTCGTCATTGTAAGGATATTGTAGCAATAAAAGAAAAAAACTTGAAAAGCTAAAATGCTCGGAAACAAAGTAGAGAGAAGAAAATGAGGTGAAAAATAAAATGGAGGTGGTGGTTTATATAAAATGGGGTTTTGCCCGTTGAAGCCGTAACAGGTGGCGTGAAAAACGAAGCCAACTGTCACGCGGTTTCTTGATGCGTCTGTTACGTGTTTCTGTGTCTGCTACATGTCTATCGCGACAACTTGGTTACAGGCTGTAATTACGCGTCTGTTGCGATAGCTGGTGACCGGCTGTCACGACAGCCTTGTTACCATTGGGCTTCTTGGGTTGTTGTGAATGTGATGGACTGGTTCATTCATTCTCTTCACTCTGCTTCTTTTATTTACCTAAAAACTAAAATAAAAAAATATTAAATTCTTATTTCCTAAAGCAATAAAATAAAATTAAGTTAAATTGGGGATGCCCCTCAGGGCACCTTCTAAAGTAACTACTTCCTGCTCTCTTAGGGCTTCAGTCCCCTGATAGAGCTTTAGCCTTTGTCTATTGACTTTGAATTGGTGTCCGTCCTTGATTGATTTGATTGTGACGGCACCATGAGAAAAAACCTGGACTACTTGGAAGGGTCCAGACCACCTAGACTTTAGCTTTCCTAGGAAGAGCTTCAACCTAAAGTTGAACAACAACACCTTCTACCCTAGGGTGAACTATCGTGGCAGCAGTTTTCTGTCGTGCCACTTCATTGTTTTGTCTTTATAAATTCTGGCGTTGTCGTACGCCATGGCTAGAATTTCTTCAATCTCATTTAAGTCCAGTAGCCTTTTCTGCCCTGCTTTGTCTCAGCCCATGTTAAATGTCTTGATAGCCAAATATGCTTTATGTTCTATCTTGACATGTAAGTGGCAAGTTTTTCCGTAGATGAGGCGGTAGGGTAACATTCCTAATGGTGTCTTAAATGCAGTTCTGTAGGCCTATAATGCATCATTCAAATGAAGAGATCAGTCCTTCCTAAATGGTTTAACCATTTTTTCTAGGATGTTCTTCACTTCTCTATTTGAGATCTCAGTCTGCCCATCGGTTTGAGGGTGATATGTTGTTGTGATCTTGTGCTTAACTCCATACTTCTTCAACGCACTAGCAATTACCCTGTTGTCAAAATGCCTACCTTCATCACTAATGATCGCCCTTGTGATGCCAAAACTTGTGAAGATATGTTTGTGGAGAAATCTTTGCACGGTCTTGGCATCATTCTTTTGTGTGGCGATAGCTTCTACCCACTTAGACACATAGTCTACTGCCAACAGTATGTACAGATTCCCACAAGAAGCTGGGAATGGTCCCATTAAGTCGATTCCCCAAACATCGAAAATTTTGACAGTCACTATCGTTTTACATGGCAGTAATTGCAACTGCATAGGTCAAGCAATGCCAAGGATACCGTCCTCCCATTAAAGGATCAGCCAGTAGCCTATGCTTTTTGCGGTCTTTCAGAAACGGACGAGACTGCAAGAACAAAAAACAACATAATTCAGTGATAGAATATATAAACTTTGTCTCTCGATCCAATCGTTACTTATCCTTGGAATCAACTTTTGCTCTTCATGATTCCTAGTAATGTCTTTTGCCCTGCGTCTAGTTATCGACTCCTGTAGTACTACACCAAAACTATATATGTCAGACTTGGGAGTTAATTTCCCACTCATGAAGTACTTCGGGCACACATAACCTGTTACAGATTCTTAGGCTAATACCTAGGCTATTTATTAGGCTAGAATATATTGTAATTAATGTTATATATTATGTTACCTAGTTTAGGTAAATTAGATTTGTATATATAGCCTCATATGTTTTATGAATAAAATACAAGAAATTATTGTCTACATGGTATCAGTTGTCCTAAGTTCTTTCGAATACTCTTAAAATTTTCAATTTTTTTAGGCTGTTAGGGTTTTGACCTAAAGTCTCTTTTTTTGTCGTTCTTCACCGGCCACCTTCGGAGGCTCCTCTGTCGACACCGCCCGTACCACAGGAACCGATGTCCACCGATTTGCCGATATGGAGATTCCGGTCACCAGAATCCCAGCGTGTGAGCCTCATGCGCCGCCCCAAGCTTTCACATGTCCTTCACGCGCCGGCGCGTGAAAGCGCGTGGTGGCCCCTTTTCGTCGCCAAATTTTCCACCGACGTCGCTGCTTCATTCCGATCACACCCCTGCAGTCGGTCCTTGCTTTCGGATTGTTTTGGGTTGGGTGTCTTGTCTTTTGGAACCGTTAGGGTTTTGTTTTTCCTGGTCTTCTTGGCTCTTTGCTTTTTTGATCTCATGGCTGATAAGAAGGTTGACCTTATGTCTGATATCGTTCTGATTACGTCTAAAATGACTAATCATAAATTGAATGGCTTTAATTTTCTCGATTGGAACCATACAATTGAGATGTATTTGTTAAGTCTTTCTATGGACAGACATTTGACTGATGATCCTCCGACGGATGATTTTCGCCTTCTATGGATGAGAGAAGATGCTCGCCTGTATATCCAGATTCGTAATTCTATTGACAGTGAGGTGGTAAGTTTGGTTAATCATTGCAAGACGGTGAAACAGTTGATGAGTTATTTGCAATTTTTATATTCTAGCAAAGGAAATTTTTCACGTATCTATGATGTTTGTCAGAATTTTTACAGGGCTAACAAAGAAGATCGGACTTTAACTTGTTATTTTATGGATTTTAAGAAAACGTATGAAGAGCTTAATATGTTGCTTCCCTTTAGTGTTGATATCGAGGTCCAACGTAGTCAGCGAGAGCAAATGGCGGTTATGAGTTTTCTAGTTGGTCTTCCACCAGAATTTGAGACTGCTAAATCTCAGATTCTCCCTGGTTTAGAGATCTCCAGCCTCGATGATGTTTTTCGGAGGGTACGACGTATTGAGAATTCTTTGCCTACTCCATCCCCACAACATGACAGTGTTCTGCTCAGTCGTGCTCTTCCTTCTGGCTCCGACAAGCAACATTTCAAGAGTAGTGGTCCTGGTCGTTCCATGGGGTCTGGGTCTACCAAAAGTGATCCACAGTTTGGAGTTCGTGGTCCAGATCACAGTACAGTTATCTGTCATTATTGTCACAAACCGAGACATACCAAGCGTGATTGCCGGAAGGTGTAGTTTAAGAAAGCTTCATCTGCTCATGTTGCTTCTAGTGTAGACACTTCTTCATCGGCTATTACGATATCTGCGGGTGAGTATGCCAAGCTTCTTCACCTTCAAGACATTGTCAAGCATCCTTTTGGTCCTGTTTCTGCCCTTGTTGACTCAGGTAAACCCAATACATGTCTTGTTTCCACCTCTTCCAAGTGAGTCATTGATTATGGTGCCACAAACCACATGACAGGTAACCCCAATCTTCTTTCTCATTTTACAACTCATCCTTCTATCAAAATTGTTACTTTAGCTTATGGTTCCACGTCTTTTGTTATTGGCCCTGGCACTTCGTACCCCACTCCCTCTCTTACTTTGTCCTATGTTTTGAGTTTACCACATTTATTCTTTAACCTGATGTCAGTTAGTAAACTTACAAAAACCCTTAATTGGTGTGTCTCATTTTTTTCTGGTTATTGTGTGTTTCAGGATCTTTTGACGAAGAAGATTATTGGTAAAGGGCATGAGTCTGATGGTCTCTACATCCTTGACACCCATGCTCCAGAACCTGTTGCTTGCACTGGAATTGTCAGTCCTTTTGAAGAACATTGTCGATTGGGTCATCCTTCTCTGCCTTCTTTGAAGAAACTTTGTCCTCAATTTTCTAGTTTAAAATTATTAGATTGTGAGTCTTGTCAGTTTGCTAAACACCATCGCCTTAGTTTCAGTCCTAGAGTCAATAACCGAGCTTCTGCTCCATTTGAGTTAGTTCACTCTGATGTTTGGGGTCCTAGTCCTGTTACTTCTAAACCTGGTTTTCGTTATTTTGTTACTTTTGTTGATGATTATTCTCGAATGACATGACTTTATTTAATGAAATCTCGCTCAGAATTATTTACTCATTTCTCTTCTTTTTGTGCTGAGATTCGAACCCAATTTGGTACGCCTATCCAAAACTTGAGAAGTGATAATGCAAAAGAGTATGTTTCAGGTCATTTTCAAAAATATATGCTTGAGCGCGGTATTCTTCATCAAACTTTTTGTGTTGACACCCCTTCTCAAAACAGTGTTGTTGAACGCAAAAATAGACATCTCCTTGAAACAGCCTGAGCTTTGCTATTTCAAATGTAGGTTCCAAAATGTTTTTGGGTTGATGTCATCTCCACAGCTTGTTTTTTGATAAACCGTATGTCTTCTTCAGTTTTGTTGGGTAACATTCCTTTTCATACTCTTTTCCCCACTAAAAATTTGTTTCCCCTCTCCCCGAAAAATTTTGGTTGTATTTGTTTTGTTCGGGATGTCCGTCCTCAAGTTACAAAACTTGATTCTAAGTCTTTGAGAAGTGTGTTTTTGGGGTATTCACGTGGTCAAAAAGGGTATCGTTGTTATTGTCCGAGTCTAGCTAGGTATCTTGTGTCTGTTGATGTTACTTTTTTGGAACACAAACTTTTTCCGTTTTCTTCAGGGTCTATCGCTCAGGAGGACGAGAATTTCTTGTTTTATCATGTCCCATCACCCTTGGAGTTATCCTCCTTGGTTCCGCCCTCTTTTGTCAAGCCCCCCATAAAAAACGTCTATACCCGTCGGCCACAACCACCTCCTTCCGACCCAATTACAAACGTTCCGGATGTTCCAGATTCATGTCTTGATGAGCCAATATCTTCGTCATCAGATTCGCCTCGTATTGCTGATCTTGACCTTCCTATTGCTCTTCGGAAAGGTAAACGTGCTTGTACTTACCCCATTTCCTCTGTTGTTTCATATAATTGTTTGTCTTCTTCTCGTGCCTTTGTTACATCCCTAGATACTATTTTTGTACCTAAAAATGTTAGCGAGGCATTATTTCATCCTGGATGGTGTGCAGCTATGCTTGAGGAAATGACTGCTCTAGATGTCAATGGCACGCGGACTTTGGTTTCTTTGCCTAACGGTAAACGAGCTATTGGATGTAAGTGGGTGTTTATTGTTAAATTTAATTCTGATGGATCTTTTAATCGTTTGAAAGCTCGTCTTGTTGCCAAGGGATATGCTCAGACCTATGGTGTGGATTATTATGATATTTTCTCTCATGTTGCCAAACTTGTTTCTGTCAGGCTATTTATCTCCCTTGCAGTAATTTTTTATTGGCCTTTGCATTAGTTGGATATCAAGAATGCTTTCCTTCATGGTGATCTTCAGGAGGAGATGTATATGGAGCAAGCACCTGGGTTTGTTGCTCAGGGGGAGTCTAGGAAAGTATGTTATCTGAAGAAATCTTTATATGGTCTAAAACAGAGTCCTCGGGCCTTGTTTGGTAAGCTTAGTCAAGCTATGGAAAAGTTCGAGATGCAAAAAAGCGAATCAGACCATTATGTTTTCTTTAGAAAGTCTGATGGGGGCATTATTCTACTAGTCGTATATATGGATGATATTGTACTCACTGGTAATGACACTAGCGAAATTTCTTCACTGAAGTCTTTTCTCTGTACTCAATTTCACACTAAAGATCTGGGGACGTTGAAATACGTCTTGGGGGTTGAGGTGAACAGAAATAGAAAAGGAATCTTCCTATCTCAGAAGAAGTATGTGCTTGATCTTTTATTGGAAACAGGGAAATTGAGTGGAATTCTATATGGCAATCATGGTCATACTAGAATTGATTGTTTTTCCGACTCAGATTGGGCAGGATGCAAGGAGGATAGAAGATCCACCTCAGGGTATTGTGTGTTTGTTGGAGGAAACTTGATTTCTTGGAAGAGTAAAAAGCTTAACGTAGTCTCACGATCTAGTGCAGAAGCCGAATATAGAGCCTCAATACCTGCAAAACTTTGGTGTGATAATCAAGCTGCATTACACATTGCTTCTAATCCAGTTTTTCATGAAAGAACGAAACACATTGAGATGATTGTCACTTAATTCGCGAAAAGATACAACAAGGTTTGATATCTACTGGTTATGTGAAAACCGGAGAACAACTAGGAGACATCTTCACCAAAGCTCTCAATGGAATTCGAATCAATTATCTATGTAACAAGTTGGGCATGATTAATATTTATGATCAAACTTGAGGGGAAGTTGTAGAACTAATGTTTTGATATAATAATTGAAAAAAAATTTGGGCTGATTTAAAGTATTTAAAACATTTACAAAGTCCAAACAACTTGAAATTATGTTTAGGGAAGTTTTTATAAAGGGTTTTTATGTTTTTCAAAGCCAAACTTCACAAAATTGTCAAGGTGTTTCGAAACACCTTAAGGCGTTTCGAAACAGAGGATTACAGTAGCCAAAACGTTTCAAAACTTGTTTCGAAACAGGCTTTCCTTGGACAGGATTTTTGCCCAGCGTTTCGAAACGGGCTAGGCCGTTTCGATACGCCTACGTGGCATTGACCATAACGGTCATAAACCCCAACGGCTCTTTTCCAACCAACTTTCAAATGCAGGCGTTTCGATACGGGCTTAGAGCGTTTCGATACGCGTTTCGAAACGGCAAGTGGGTGTTCCAAAACGGGTACCCTGACAGACTGCAACGGCTCTTTCTACATTAAGAGTGTTTCAAAACGGCTTCGAGCGTTTCGAAACGGGGAGCTGCAGAACTGCATTTATGGTGAAAATTAAAGTTCTCAACGGCTCAAATTTGATCCAAACGGCTAGTAACGGCTACAAACTCATTTGGGAGTATAAAAGAGACCTCCAAGCATCAAGAGAAGGCTAATGCTCATATTGTCAAACATCAAATGATCAAAGATTGTCTTAGCACTTAAATTGTCAATTCTTGTATAGACAAACACTAGTGAGCCAAAATTGTCAAATTTGCTCAAGTGTTTTAGGTTTTGGGTGAGTACTTAATTGTGCAAACAAACACCTATTAGAGAGTTTTAAGTTTGCTTTCATTGTCTCTTTGTAAAGAGGGTTTTGATCAAGGCTTTGGGTAGAAGCTTGATCGGTTGTAAGGGTTTCCTCCTAATCCTAGAAAAGGGGACGAATCAATAGTGGATTGATTGTGAAATCCTTAGTGGGAAGCTAAGGTAGTGGATGTAGACCTTGGTTAGAAGGTTGAACCACTATAAATCATTGTGTCTTATTTCTTTTTAGCTTCCTCAACCCTTCCACCCAAATATCCACCTCTCCACCACTTGGTGAGCAACATCGGTTGAACGAATCGAGCCCCACACAACTCAACAATTGCTATCAGAGCTTGACTCAATCGGTGAGGATTAACATCCTATTGAGAAGATTCGGCAAGCTCGATCACTAGTTCATCAACCGGCTCAAATGACACAATCAATCGACAAACCGTCTTTCTTTGACGGAGACCACTATGCCCATTAGAAGACAAAGATGAAATTCTTCTTGAAGTCAAGAGATTACAAGATATGGGACATAGTTGAAGATGGTTCGTTTGTGCCTCAAAGAAGTAAAGCGGAGTGGAGTACCGATGATCGCAAGAAGATGGAGCTAAATTGCAAAGCCTTGCACATTTTATTTTGTGCATTTGGTCCATCCATCTATGAGAAGATGTCTTCTTGTGAGAGTGCCAAGGAGGTATGGGACAAGCTTGAAGTCACATACGAGGGGACAAATGAAGTCAAGGAGACCAAGATTGGGCTCCTAACCTTGGAGTATGAGAACTTCAAAATAGATCCAGAAGAGAACATCGAGAAGATGTTTGATAGGTTCTCCACCATCACCAACGGTCTTAAAGGTTTTGGAGAAGCCATCTCGAAAGAAAAGCTTGTTCGAAAGCTCATCTACTCACTTCCCGAGTCTTGGGACTCAAAGAGGACCGCCATCATCGAAGCCAAAAATTTAAAGACCTTGAAGCTTGATGAACTCATGGGGTCTCTCCTTACTCATCAAATTATGAAAAAGAACAAAGAGGATGAGAAGAAGAGGGAAGAAATTAGAGCTATGGGAGAGAAGAAAATCAAAGGGCTTGGCATCAATGCTAGTGCCATGGCTCTCAAATCCTCCACTTGCCATCATGTCTACTCTAGTGAAGAGGAGGATGAAGATGAAGAGATAGTTCATCTCTTCAAGAAGTGTGCCTCGTTCATGAAGAAAGCCTTGAGAGAGCTTGAACGAGAACCTAAGAGAAAGGAGAGGGCAAGCACTTCAAGCCATAAGAAGAAGGCACATGTGGCTACTTGGAGTGATGAGGACTCCACCGACGATAATCAAGCCAACCATTGCCTTATGGCCATCGAAGAAGATTCAAGGGTAACTTCTAATTCATCTACTTCATGTTCTTATTTCTTTGATGAATTACAAGATGCCTATGATGATTTGGTTTTAGATTTTAAAAGCCACATTTTGAAAAACAATAAATTGATTTCAAAGTTGAAAATTCAAAAAGATTTGCTTTCTAAAACCAAACTTGAACTTGAAGCAAAACTTGAAGAGTTTGAATTAAAATGTCTTGATTTACAAAAACTGCTTCAAAAAGTTCAAGGAGAAAAAGATTTGATTTCCAAAGAGCTTGAAAAGAAAAATAATTTTGGAAAATCAAATTTCTATATTAGACAATCTAGTGCCCCTAGATTTATAAAAGGTAAATGTTTTAGAAGTGTTTGGGTCCCAAAAGGACTAACCACTTCAATTAAAAAGGATGACATTGAAAAATGGATTCCTAAGGGGACTAAAATTTGTGCAACTAACGTTTATGGATCCAAAGCAATTTGGATACTAATAATTACTTGATTGTCTATTGCTAGGTGTGATGGAGATGTTCAACAAGTCAAACATTGAGGGAGAGCTCCATGCACACAAGGAAGAACACTTGAAGAAGGAAGGCTTCACATCCTCCCTTGAGTTCAAGTGTTGGTAAAAATCTAGTTGTCTTTGCATTAATTTGTTTTATATTTAGTTTATTCAACTAGATGATCATAAATGTTGGACTAACATTTTTAATGGTGCTTTGAGTAAGGGGGAGCCATTTTAAAACCAAATTCTTATTTTTGTCAAATTTTTTCTCTATAGTTATTTTGAACTTAATGTTCTAAATTCTTTTTGATATAACAAAAAGGGGAAGAAATTGTTTGAAAAATTGAATTTCCAAATGAATAAGGGGGAGCTTTATTTGATTTCATATCTTTAATCTCGTATTCACATTTTTAAAGTTAAAGGGGGGAAAATCTCAAACAATTTTTCAAGTGAGTTTTATTATATCAAAAAGAGGGAGATTGTAGAACTAATGTTTTGATTATAATAATTGAAAAATGTTTTGGACTAATTTAAAGTATTAGAAACATTTACAAAGTCCAAACAACTTGAAATTATGTTTAGGGGAGTTTTTATAAAGGGTTTTTATGTTTTTCAAAGCCAAACTTTACAAAATTGTCAAGGTGTTTCGAAACACCTTAGGGGGTTTCGAAACAGGGGATTACAGTAGCTAAAACGTTTCGAAACTTGTTTCGAAACGGGCTTTTCTTGGACAGGATTTTTGCCCAGCGTTTCGAAACGGGCTAGGCCGTTTCGATACGCCTACGTGGCATTGACCATAACGGTCATAAACCCCAACGGCTCTTTTCCAACCAACTTTCAAATGCAGGCATTTCGATACGGGCTTATAGCGTTTCGATACGCGTTTCGAAACGGCAAGTGGGTGTTCCAAAACGGGTACCCTGACAGACTGCAACGGCTCTTTCTACATTAAGAGTGTTTCGAAACGGCTTCGAGCGTTTCGAAACGGGGAGCTGCAGAACTGCATTTATGGTGGGAATTAAAGTCCTCAACGGCTCAAATTTGATCCAAACGGCTAGTAACGGCTACAAACTCATTTGGGAGTATAAAAGGGACCTCCAAGCATCAAGAGAAGGCTAATGCTCATATTGTCAAACATCAAATGATCAAAGATTGTCTTAGCACTTAAATTGTCAATTCTTGTATAGACAAACACTAGTGAGCCAAAATTGTCAAATTTGCTCAAGTGTTTTAGATTTTGGGTGAGTGCTTAATTGTGCAAACAAACACCTATTAGAGGGTTTTAAGTTTGCTTTCATTGTCTCTTTGTAAAGAGGGTTTTGATCAAGGCTTTGGGTAGAAGCTTGATCGGTTGTAAGGGTTTCCTCCTAATCCTAGAAAAGGGGACGAATCAATAGTGGATTGATTGTGAAATCCTTAGTGGGAAGCTAAGGTAGTGGATGTAGACCTTGGTTAGAAGATTGAACCACTATAAATCATTGTGTCTTATTTCTTTTTAGCTTCCTCAACCCTTCCACCCAAATATCCACCTCTCCACCACTTGGTGAGCAACATCGGTTGAACGAATCGAGCCCCACACAACTCAACAGAAGTGTTACAGATTCTTAGGCTAATATCTAGGCTATTCATTAGGCCAGAATATATTGTAATTAATGTTATATATTATGTTACCTAGTTTAGGTAAATTAGATTTGTATATATAGCCTCATATGTTTTATGAATAAAATACAAGAAATTATTCTCTACACAACCATCTGCCACAGTTCCTTCACATATGAGAATACTGCATGAAACATCCAAGTCAAATTTCATACAACGGGATAAAACAAGGTGAATTACATCCAACTTGGTGCGAAAATCTAAATATTTGCATTTCCAGTTCCAGGTGATAGGCATGATTAATCTTTAGTTGAACATGGACAATTGGACACCACATCGACAAGCAAATGCACCTCATATACGAAGATTGCGTGATGCCCAACCATGCAATGGTCAATTCTAAGGGTGCCTAATGCCATTACCAAGAACTACATGAGAAGCCAGGGGAGCACAAATTAGAGTTAATCAGTTTCAGCTTATTAGCCCTAAGAATACAAGCTCAACAACAAAAAGGAACGCTTCATTATAGGAAAGCAAAAAGTCAACAAACATAAAGAGGGACATGGTGAGAGGAAACAAGATTCAGCAGATAATGCGGGAAGCGAAATGATTAAATATTCAATAAAACTCTGCACCTATAAACAGAGGGGATTACCAAAAAGATGATCTTCCAAACTATCCATTGGCATGTATTCATAAACCAAGAGCCTCTGATCTCCAGAAGTGCAATAGCCAATCAAGGTGACCAGATTAACATTGTGTAGCAGGCTCAGCATAAGAACCTCCACAATGAATTCCTGATTGCCCTGAAGACTGTCATGATTAAGTTGTTTAACAGCAACATCCTATTTTTTTTACAGAATCAAATGTTCCAAGTCAAATTTAAAAGTTACAACAGATTCTGAAATAAGGCAAGAGATAAATTATAATACAATAAAGAGAAAGATGAGGAGAAGTTAAAAGCAGTGAACTTGCCACCTCGGTATCCAATTGACCTTTAAAAACTCTTCCAAATCCGCCTTCTCCGTTGAAATTGGATTCTTTAAATTCCTAGTTGCTCTTGCTAACTCTTGAAATGTAAAACATCATACCCCACTGCCTTTGGATCCTTCATCTTCTTTCTCATGCTCTGTGCCTACTTTTCAACAAAACAAACATTAAAATAACATTTTAATTATACAAAATTTTAAAAACAAAACAATAAAAGATTCTGAGGAATCTGTGGACTTACCAGAACTAGGTTGAGGTCTGTTTTCAGTGTCAATTTTTGTACCCTTGGAACGAGGACTACTGCAAGGAAAACAATCCATCTTCTTCTTTCTTACTGCCAGCAATTGTTTAATATATTTTATCAACCAAAACCTACCATTGTTTTTCACATTAAACCAAATCAACCATTCTACATGAAAAAAGAAACTGAAGCAATCCTAACACCGTGGCAAAGAAAAGAGGAGAGAAGAAGCCCCTCTTTTCTCCTCTTCCCTTCCCTTCCCTTCTCCCTGAACAAAAAACAAAAACAGACTGCTCTTGGAGCAGCCTAATGGCTAATGCCTCTCAGACTCAGCAAAACATACCGCTATAACTAAATTCTTGGTATAAAGCTGACTAACCCCGAAAAATCATCCAAAAGCCAACCAAATATCTTACAACATCATGAAAATCAATAAAGCAAATACAAATTTCAAAAGTGGAACAAGAAAATTAGTACATACAGCGATGAAGAAAAGAAATTAGGATAATGGGAAGGCTATAATAATAACAACAGAGAAAACAAGACTATTATGGGAACTGTATTAAGGGACAGATTAGTAAATGAGATTTATCGTCACAATTCACAGGAAACACCAATTTATACGTATATTCTAAGATATAATAAATATGACAACGGTGAAGTAAATTAACACCTAAATTCATAGCCTAAAAAATATCTTTCTCAAGTTGGGACAATTTTGACAAGGTTTCTTTATCCAACGAAAACCCCGCCATTTTTGCCTCCTTACAAACCTCCATACACTTGCGCACTCTGCCTGAACCCATATACATATTAATCATGTCCCGATACATGTCGTAAGTTGGAGAGAAACCAGCTTCCTTGAGCTTGGAAAAATATCTCACAGCTCTCGACACATCTTTCAGGCCAATGAAAAGCTTTATCGCTACTCTATAAGCAGGAAGATCCAAGAGACATTCACTTGCCTCCATTTCCCAAACCACGGCTAATGCTTCCCTGTACTTCTTCTCGGAATAACGACTATGAAGCAGTGTTGTGTACATCACAACACTTGGCTCACGCCCTGATTGCTTGAACCAGTTAAACAAGCTCTCCACAGTCTTGAACTTCCCATGCCTAATGCAAACCTTCATGATCGCTGTACAGTCCTGCTGAGTCAAATTCAAATCATCTCTTTCTCCAAGATCATCCAGTAAGTCCACTACAAGCATGTGGTTATCGGGATTCTTTCCAAGCTCCAATATTAACTTTGCGTAAATGCTTGGATCCAGCATTCTTTTACTTTGCTTAGCAACTGAAAGGAGCTTCCAAGCAAGGTTCAAGCTTCCACCTTTGATGAACCCTTTCATCATCGCCTCAATCAGACTACGATTCGCGGAGCTAGTGAACTTCTCCAAGTTGGCGGGGAGCTTTAATTCACGTGTCCTGGCCAATACTTCAACAGTTGAAATCAAAATCCTATCGTCCGGGTACAATTGCGGCAGCTTCTGAGCCCAACAGAAAGTTTGCAGAGCTCTTTGTGGAAGACCCATGTGCCCCAGTTCCCGAATTGTCATAGACAACGAACCCTTACGCAAAAAAGGAGCCCACTTATTGAGGACTGCAGACACATCGCCACCGGCAGCCAGGTCTTTAATCTCCCTGGCTAAGCCGATAAGAAAGCTGGGGTTCTTGTATAACTGTTTTGACATAGAAGCACGAGACGAGGCTACCCCAGGAGAAGCCAACTTAATATGTTTCTTTGGCGTAGGAAATCCCAGTGGCCGTAGCTTGTGAGGAAGTGGGAGAGGAAGAGGCCTCTCTCTGCCTAATTTTCCAGGCTTTTGAGGGATTCTTCCCTGAAAAAGTGACGATATGGCTTCAATCTCGTCTGATTCCCAAACAAGATCAGTATTCACATTAACTTCTTCTTCTTCCTCAGCTGAATCATCGTGATCGTAAATTGAATTCATTTGTTCAGCGTCAGCGGGAGTGTCGGTTCCAGTTGTTGTAGGTTTCTGCAAGAATAAGTTGACGCCAAAGTCAGGAGGGAGTTTGGTGCGACGCGGATAACGGCGGTTCTTGGGTAGCTTCCGATAGCAAATTCTTGTGTTGGGATGCGCAAGGGTAGTAACACAATTTCTCTTTTGTAGATTTCCTTTCAAATTCATGAAAGGATGTGCGGGGATGGATGAAAACATGCAATCCATTTCTTTAGCACAGCAAAAATGAGACCTTTCAATGTCTAAGGGGAATTTCTTCGAACGGGTTATCGACGTCAAAAGTTATAGACTGACAACCTCACTTTCCAATCTACGGCTGTGGGCTTGAGGGAAACCATCCAAGGGCTTGGGGGGAGAAATAATCGGCAGGCGGATTAGATATGCAAACTGCAAAGTGTCGTTGTCCCAACCAATCCGACTGCTGCAGTATTTTACTCGCTTCTGGAGAAACGCGTTGAAGTTCAATCAATTGAATGTATATAATAACTTGTAATTGTTCTAAGAATTGATATAAATAATGTATCTGGTAGAAAATATGAAAAAATATTTATTAGTAATCGACAAACTTAAGTTATCGGTAGGTATCGATACAAACATAACAAAAGTAAAATTACTTATTTTGTTGAAAAGAGTATCAACATATTAGGTAGCGCCTATTATGTTATTAAAGTTTAAGCTGATGGGGCCTTGGAAATCCCACGATAACAAAATCGGTAAAATTACTTATTTTGTTGATAAGAGTATCAACATATTCGGTAGCGCTTTACCTATTTTGTTATTAAAGTTTAACTGATGGGGCCTTAGAAATATGACGATAATAAAATTGGTAAAATTACTTATTTTGTTGATAAGAGTATCAACATATTCGGTAGCGCCTAATTTGTTATTAAAGTTTAAGCTGATGGGGCCTTAGAAATTCGACGATAACAAAATAGGTAAATTATATATTTTGTTGATAAAAGTATCAACATATCTAGTAAATTACTTATTTTAAGTTGATGGCCCTTGGAAAGTATCTATATTTTTTGAGTAAATTACTTATGTTGTTGATACTTTTGAGTAAATTACTTGTTTTTGTTGATACTTTCGAAAGTATCTATACTTTTTTAAAAGTATCGATACTTTTTAAAAGTATCGATACTTTTTAAAAGTATCGATACTTTTTAAAAGTATCGATACTTTCGAGCCACATTGCAACCGGTTACATTGCTTTTTAAAAAAGTATCGATACCTTTTGTTGATACTTTTTTTGATACTTTTTTAAAAGTATCGATACTTTCGAGCCACATTGCAATCGGTTACATTGCTTTTAAAAAAGTATCGGTATTTTTAGAAAAGTATAGATACTTTCGGAAGTATCAACAAAATAAGTAATTTACTGAAAAATGTCAACAAAATAAGTAATTTACTCAAAAAGTATAGATATTTTCCAATGCCTCATCAGCTTAAAATAAACAATTTACTGAATATATTGATACTCTTATCAACAAAATAGACAATTTTACCTATTTTGTTATGTTTAACCGGTCACCTATTTAACCGGTCACGCCGTATATTAACCGCCTCACAACAGAACTGCCCGTCAAATGTCCACCTAAATATAAGTTTGGTGCCGATATGATCATTATACTTTTAATTTGACATATATACTACTAAGCTATTTAACTGGTTTCAGTTAGGTCAGTAACCGTTAAAACCTAACAGAGAAGTTGATGTGGCTATTAAATAGAATTTGTATAATTACACAATTGGTCCCTTTTATTTACATAATCTATTAATTTGGTTCTAATTTTAATTTAATATAATAAATTAATTATTTAATTAGGTGATGACACGTGACACTACGTGATTGGAGGACTTTATTTATTTTTATTTAATTTAATATATTTATTTTTCTATTCCAATCAGGTGATGAAACATGTCACATGATTGGAGAAAAGAATAAATATAAAGTAATTTAGATTTAGGGGATTCAAATCTGTGTAAGCTTAGAGAAAGTGGCATGCCTTTGCCACTAAATCAATAGCAGCTTTGTGATAAACAATACAAAATTATTTATGTCTTTATCACAAACAATTTTAAGCTTTCAAAATTCATCTGAGGTGAGTTGTTAATTAGTTTTTAAAATCACTAATGAAAACAACCAAAGATATTGAAATATGCAACCAAACTCAAATCAAATCTTTAATACACAAACCAACACCCATCATTTGTTAGGGATGAAAAACATGAGCATCAGTCTGTTATGCCTACTGTTTCTGCAACCAAAGTTCTTAATTGATTTTTAAATTCATCCAAAATATTTGTTTCTTTGTTCATGATATTTGTTGGTCATACTCATAGTCTCATACCATTGTTTCATTCATGTTTGTTGAATCCTAATTTCTTGGACAAGGCTGCCATTGTTGGGGAAGGAGATTTTGGGAGAAATGTTGTACATGTTGCTTCTGTTCTGAATCCTTGAAAATTTTGTTTTGTTTCTTGTTTTAGCGGCTTAGTTCAAGCGCAGGAAACCCAAACCTACCATTCAAATGGACACCATTGTTAATGGCTCCACTTGTGAGGATAAATGATAGGCTATTTTAGGATTACAAATGATGGATTTTGGTTTCAACCTTTGTGTATTAAAGATTTGGTTTGGTTTTAGTTGCATATTTCAATATCTTTGGTTGCATTTATTAATGGTTTTAAAAATCAATTAAGAATTCACCTCGGATGAATTTTGAAAACTTAAGATTGTTTGTGATAAAGACATAGATAATTTTGTATTACTTATCATTAAGTTGCTATTGGGTCAATGGCAAAGGCATGCCACTTTCTCCTTGCTTATTCAAGTTCAAATCCCTTCAAACCCAAGCTACTATATATTTATTTTTTTCTCCAATCATGTGGTGCGACATGTCATCACCTAATTAAATAATTAATTTATTTTATTAAATTAAAATTAGGATTAAATTGATAGATTATGTAAATAACAGAGACCAAATGTATAATTATACCAATTTTATTTAACAGTCACGTTAGTAGGTTTAAACGGTTGGCGGCCTAATTGGAACCAATTAAACAGTTTAGTGGTATATTTGCCAAAATTAAAAGTATAGTGGTCATATCGACACCAAGCCCATAGTTAGTTGGTTATTTGTGTAGTTTGCCCAATTTTTAATTTTGCAAGTAAGGATAACAAGTTGCTCATATGTATTTCGTCGACGGTGAAAGAGAAAACAAAAGTAAGAGCGAAACTCTCGAGATGGTGAGTTTTCACGCGCGACACGCGCTCCCTTTTTACCTTTTGCCAAATTCCGACGAGCCTCAGCCGTTCGGTTTGTTTCACCACCCCAGCCCAGTTTTGTGGCTGCCTTTTTACGCGAGGCGTCATCCCCGATAAGAGGCCCTGCTGCGTCGAGATTCGTCGGTGATCGACGACGCCTGTTGGTTTGCTCCAAGGTTGCGGCGATAGGGTTCTTTTCCGGGCGGGGTCGGTCCTTTTTTCTGCCTTCGAATGCGTCTCGGCGGAGCTTCAGACATGGTTGTCCACCACCGAGGCATCGGAAGCCAGCGGTGCCGTCGAAAGAGAAGAGGTTAAGGTTCCCTAGCAGCGGTTTCGATATCCTTAGACGAGGCTCAGGGGTGCCAACGCCGCCGCAAAGCGATAGCCACCGATTTCCCCTTTCCTTTATTTTCATCTGTGAGAGCAACGAAAACCAGTTTCAGTCCCTTCAGAGGTTTGGCAAAGTCGAGTTCCCGACTCTATACTCTTCATTGAATTTAAACGATGCTCTGTTGGACATATGGGGGGTCTCTTCGCTTGAGGGTAACGTCGGCAGGAACTTTCCGACAGTTTTTTACCCTGGAAAATCTGAATGGCCGGCGACCGGTGAGACCAGAAATGGGGAAGGACCTCAAGGGGCCTTTTGGTCTTTCGCCATGTGGATGAATTTTTCTAGGCTCGATCTTCTATGTCCATCTCAGTGTGCCTACCCATTTTGGAATCTGTCCACCAGATTTGGTAGGATTGGCTGGCACCTTTTCCTTTTGAAATCTATAAAGGGGTTTGACTTTTCCCTTTTTATTATGCTTGGTTGTTTTTCTTACTCGTTTAAGATAACCATGCCTGCAAAAAATTTCACTTAGGGGAAAGGATATCTGGTGCAACCTTTTCCTCAGAGTTGGATATATGATTTTTCTGATTATCACCCTTTCTACTATATGGTTAATACTCTTGGTTTTTGCGGTGTCGCCTTTATGTTTGCGGATAACTCCGGTGGGAGTTATCCGCAGCAAGCATGAAGTTCTTGTCTACCGCTATCGACATTTGGAAGGAGAGGTTGGTGATGGTGATTTTAAGTCCTTCCCCAAGAAGTTTTGGCTTCGGTTGCTTTAGGGTCTTTCGTAGGTTTTTAAGGATTAGTGTTCCTCCAAGTTTATGATGCTTTGTTGTTGTTTCTTGTGGTTTTGGTTTCTGTTCTTCTGCGTTTTGGTTCTGGAAGGGTGATTTTCCCGGTATCGTGTTCCCAAGATACCTTTTAAAGTTCATTTCTACTAACGCCGTGACAAGGATCACAATCGTTGATGTGAAAGCGTGCCTCTGAATAGAGTTCTCCAGCGTAGTTAGTTATGTTCGTGTTGGCCAAAGAATGCGATGGCTGGTTTTGGAGCTTCTGTCCTTGTTGCTGAACTTTGTTGATGTTATGATGCTACCCAGGGCTTAGCTGCTGGAAGCATGATCTTGTTACGCACACCGTGTTGCTGTTGTGCTGTTTTCTATTGTTTTGCTTCTTTCTTTAAGGTCGAGGACCTTGCTGGTTGATCTTTGTTTTGTGCATGGTTGTTTGCATGGTTCTCTATGCTTTATCTCGTGTAAGGTTTTTCTCTTTATTTAATGAATGTTTGTTTCTTTTTGGATAAAAAAAAGTTGCTTATATGTATTTCATAGATATTTTTTAAAAGGCAAAAGGGTCAATTTTGCCGATATACTAATTCAAAATCAGTAACATTGCCTCTAATATTTTTTTGATGAGTCTGCCACGTTCGACGAGCACCGATGAGCATCACTAAGGATGAGCACCGATGAGCACTATTAATTTAATTTATAAATATTTAAAATCTAAAGGATTAAACGTATAATTATAAATTATTTAAAAATAAAAAGTAAATTAATTAAAATACATTAATTTATTTTTATTTTTAATTAAAATATCCCTAAATTATAAAACCTTAATTTTTGTTCATTTGAAATTTAAACCACTGCCGCCCTGCCGTCAGATTGGCCAATGAATTCTTGATCTAATTGAAATAATTGGCTGATGGATTATTGATCTAATAATTGTTCATGAGTATGTTTTCTTTGCAATTTAACTTGTAGTAATCCATTCGGGGCTGCCCATTTGAAATTCAACCTCAGATGAGCATAGTTCCGACTCTCAGCGGCGGCAGGGCAGCGACGACGACTTGAATTTCAAATAAACAAAAATTAAGATTTTGTAATTTAAGGGTATATTAGTTAAAATAAAAATATAATATAATATTTTTATTAATTTACCTTTTAATTTTTAACTAATTTATAATTATACATTGAGTCTTTTAGATTTTAAATTTTTATAAATTAAATTAATAGTGTTCATCAGTGCTCGTCGTTAGTGGTGTTCATCGATGCTTATCGAACGCGGTAGAATTTTCTTACTTTGTTTCTCTATAATTTTATCCTCGGACTAAACAAATTTAAACAATGTGGCATGCCACGCTGGAAGCTGACATGTTGAAAAGGTCAAGAAGCTTCGCATTCAGAATGGTTTTGGGGCTCTACCACAACCATGTTTCTTAAGAGGTAATGGATTTAAAGAAATAATTTATTGAGCCTGATAAGAACTCGGCAGTGCTTTCCGATGTGTAACAGGAGAAGGTTGCTTAACAGGAACTACGGGCAAGTTAACCTTTCCTTGGTCACTGGTATTATATCTCCCAGTCTCAGAAAATCCAGAAAAGGGAAGCATCTTATGACGATGGGTGTGAGGAATTGGCCTCATAGCCAGGGCGGAGCTAGAAATATATTTAAGGGGTGTCATTTTTTCAACGATATTTAAAGAGGATTAATTATTTATAAAGGGGTGTCATTTGTCCATATTTTTAATATTTTATATGCAAAATATATAAGAAAAACAGGTTTCTCAAAAAATTTGGGTGTCATGAGACACACTTATTCAAAGGGTGGCTCTGCCCTTGCTCATAGCAGCAACTTTAGTTTTTGGTCTTGCAATGCCATTTAAACCCTCCACCACGGGACAATTTAAAGGTTTGGTGTCTTTACATGGCTCTGATCTTTTTTGACAAGGTGGCGACGGCACCAACCAGCTCGGAGTTCTGGCAATTAGAGAACTACCCAAGGAGGGATGATACATGTACCACAAGGCAATTCCAAGGACGAGATGGACTTACTTTTCCACTTGGCCCAATAACTCGAGCCAAGTCCAAGATGATCAAGAGTGAGCTGAATTCAACCGTTCAAGGATTTGTGAGCAAAGGATTGCAAGCTGCCATGAAGAAAGAAGAATTTATTGAAGGAAGCCCACACTTAAAATCCTTCGAGCATAATTGGGTAACAAAAACCCAACTTGCTGCACCTTTGGAGATAGATATCCATGAGCCTTTAGATGTCCATTAATTATCCCTTTTATTGTATTTAGACCCAATACTCCTTATTATGAAAGGATTGGGTCAGACTTTTATTTTTAGCCCAAGTTAGGATTTACAAGTGTTATTTAGGCCTAGTTTGCATTAAAACAGCCCATACATGCTTCCTACCCAAAACCAAAGTACTTACCAGCCAAATAAGCCCAAATCCCTTCAAATTTTCGTCCAAAAAGAAGCCCCAACAACCCATTACTTGCTGCCCAAGCAACCAAGCTTATTTGCAGCCCAAGAAATCAGCACATATCAGCTTATCACTTGCCTTATCACCTTATTCCTTGCTGGCCAAGTACAAGGAGTTTGTATGCTGTTTTTATTTTATTTTTTAATTAAATTAGGGTTTCCTTGTTTTAGTAGAAGTTAAATTACTTTGGCTATCCTTCATCTATAAAAGGATGAAGCCTCCACCATTGTAATTCAGATTTTCTTGGATTAATAAAATATTTAGTGAGTTTATTTTTGCAAGTGCTGATTACTTGTGCCTTCGAAGTCTTATTCAACATAAGTCCGACGAGTTCTTGTGAGGGAGATCATCTTCACACTCCTGCTTGCCTAGGTAATCGTGTCTAGGAGGGTGGGTTAGAGCCGCTTGAGGTTGCTTGCTTATGTAATTGCGTCTAAGAGGGTGCCGAGGACAAAACCATTACAAATACATCAAGCCATCTCCATCTTCAACTTCATGCCATCTCCATAGCCATAAACAAAGCTGAATTTTCAGATTTGTTTTATCTACCTCTCCATCAATCTTTTTGTTTTAATTCTTATTATTCATCCCCTAATCTTCTTTCTTATCTTTGTTTCTTTGATTTTCAAGCCTTGAATCTGAATTTTTCAAGAAAAGCCCTTCTCTTTTCTCTTGAATTTTCAGATCTGCTCCTAATCTTCTTGATTGAGTCTAGAGCCCCTAGTTCTTGCAACAACTTGATTGAAGGCTTCCAAATCCAAGTTTGCGCTACTCTATCATTGGGGATCCTTGCCCGGCTTTTTGCAAAAGAAAAGAACGTGTTCAGCATCATCTTTTTCAAAAGGTGCAACCGACAAACCTTGAATGCTAGCAATCCCCAGCATAACTAAGTTGTGGTATGACACATATGGTGCAAGTCGCCTTAATACCTGTCAAAAGTCATTTCGAGAAACTTTAAAATGGTTAAAAAACATAAAAGCTCGGGAATTTAACGGAGTCTTTATTGATGTTTAAATTTGTTTGGTTTGAGGACAAATTACAAAAAAAATAAACGCAATATTATTGATTTTGGATTACTAAATAGGCAAAACTGACCCTTTAATCTTTTTATTGTGTGTCTGAGATTGGCGAGTGTCCTTTCAACATATTCAGCGCGAGGATAATCGTGTAGTGAATAGAATAGCTCGACTGGTTATGGATAGTGTAGAACTAAGTTTTGATATAATATTTGAAAAATGTTTTGGACTAAATTGCAAAGAATTTAAAATGTGTTTTTAGTCAAAAACAACTTGAAAATATGTTTAAGGGTTTTAAAGGCTTTGGAATGAGTTTAAAGTACATTTAAAGTGGTCAAAACAAGTCTTTTTAAGTGCTCGTACCGATACGGTCTTGGACCGTACCGATACGCTTTAGGGTTTCAACCACCTGAACTTTCCAGTAGCCAAAACCCGTACCGATACGCTTAGCCGTATCGATACGATGTGCTTTGAAATAGCCCAACGGCTAGTCGCGTACCGATACGGTTATATCGCGTACCGATACGCCTAACTACCCCAACGGTCATTTGAATTTGCAGGACTGTACCGATACGCTAGGCAAGCGTATCGATACGCATCAGCTGAAGAAGCCCAACGGCTAATTCCTCATTGATACCGTATCGATACAGTTTGACGAGTATCGATACGCCCAGCTGTAGAACTGCATTTATGGTGGGAAATAAAGGCTCCAACGGCTCCAATTCAATCCCAACGGCTAGTAACGGCTACAAACTCATCAAGGAGTATAAAAGGGACCTCCAAGCATCTTATAATGGTTAATGCTAAGTTTGCTAAGTTTTTCTCTTGTAAGAGAGTGTTTGATCAAGCTTTGGGTAGAAAGCTTGATCATTGTAACGGTTTCCTTCTAAGCCGAGAAAAGGGGACGAAATTCTTAGTGAATTTGTTTGGAAATCCTTAGTGGGGAGCTAAGGTAGTGGATGTAGACCTTGGTTAGAAGGTTGAACCACTATAAATCCTTGTGTCAAATTGTCAAATTTTCACCTCCCACTAAAACACCCAATTATCCAACTTCTCTACACTTGGCGAGCAAGAACGGTTGATCGAATCGAGCCCCATAAATCTCAACAGATAGTGTTTTGTTAATACATACTTATCTTGTACCTCCGATAGGAGTGGAGCTTCTGTTGTAGTTTATCTTTAGTTTGATTTGTCGAGCTGCGGTCGTGGTTTTTATAATTGTTGTCAGAGGTATTCTTTTTTTCATTTAAGCTTAGAGAGATTTTTAATGAGGTCAGTCATAACATTTTTTTCATTAAAAAAATAAAGATAAATTACATTGTATATGTCATATAGTTATATATATATATATATATATATAATTTTGGCCAAAAAAATATAATTATATATCTAAGGGTAAACTACTTGAGTCTATTGAGTGGTCCCAGTGGTAAATGATAGATGGAAATCGTTTGTCCCCAAACTATGTCTCTTTTGGTGCCTTACTTTAAAAAAAATGGGTTTAGCGTTTAATATTTAAGGTTAGGGTTTATGGAATTAGAGGTAGAGTGTATTATTAGGGCGTAGGGCTTATGATTTAGGGTGTGGAATTTAGGGTTAGGGTTTAAAATTTAATTTTTTGTGTTTTTTAGTGTGAGGCATAAAAAATGCATGATTAGGGCGCAGATGATTTTTTTCATAAAGCATGATGTGTTTTATTCGTATAGAAGTCTTTTTACCACTTTTTGGTGCCCCTATTATGCCTCCACTCTAAAACTTAAGTTTAGGGTTTGGAGTTTAAAGTTATGGTTTAGAGAATTTTAATAGAGTATAGGATTTAAGATTTAGAATTTAGGGTTAAGACTTAAAATTTAATTTTTATTTTTTGTAGTGTTTGAGCATAGAAAAGAGTACCAAAAAGAGGTAGAAGATTTTTTCATGTTTCATCTAGGTGATCCGGGTTCGAGCACCATGTGTGCACGTCTTTAAAAGGGCTAAGAAAACTGAACAAATACTACCATTTAGTCACACTATCATAGGGTGGAACCGGGTGGGGCAGGGACGGTTTTGCATTTCCTACTCTGTCCACAACACTTGCGGTTACAGTTTCGGGGAATCCCATTAAATGCTTTGAGAAATTTTTCATCCCCATACCCTCCTCGCGCGGATCCCTACAATTTTTGGAGAATCCCTATCCCAAAAAATTAAACAAAAATACTATTTTACTGACCAAAATAAATGGCGAATTCGGTTCAAAATATAAAGTTTGGATACTTCGATTGGAAGCAATTACGAGATGATGAAGATTTAAAGGGTGTTGCATTGGGGGAAGATTTAGACAAGGGTTTTAGCTTATATCTAAAAACTAAGAAACATGTCGAGAAACTTGAGCGTGATTAGGTTGGAGAGAAAGTTGAAATAATGATATAATTAGTTTTTTTTTTATCAAGATATATATTAGGGGTATATAGACAATTAAGTATATATATATTTTAAAAATCTAGTAAAATATCGGGATCCTTATGGATATTTTTTGGGATCCCCACAGTTATTTATACGCTTACGATTCGGTTATCCACACGATTTTGATATAGCAATCTTCGTCCCCATTTAAAGTTCTGTGATAAAACATCTCTCGTCCCCGTCCCCATTGATAAAAATTTCAGTTATTCCTCATCTCGTCGATTTAGATCCTGACAATTTTTAGATATTCTCGACCTAATTCACACCCCTACACCAGTATATTAAAAAAAATAAACTACTTATATGACCATCACCTATGAAGTATTTTTCTTGATTTTAATATATTTAATGATTGGAAAGAGAAAATTTAAACTCAACTTTGAGTCTATCATGATGCCAACCTATGATACTATAAATGCAGTCGGGCAAACACAACCGCTTAGCAAAGTGTTATCATCTATTTAAGTATAGCAACTCGTTTTATTTAACGTATTGTTTGGATGATAATTAAAGAGAACTTTGAGCGTGCCATCTCATTGATCATCATATTTGTTCATAGTTTTTTTTGTTAATTGTAATATTATTTCTACTGTTGTAGAATTTTAAAGAAGGATTAGATGGTGAGAACACCAACACTGAAAATTGTTCAAAATCCACTAATTTTCCAGAACATAACAACTGGAAAGAGGAAGAAGTAATGAACAGGGGAGGATCTTGACCACTCAATTTAAGGGCCTATTTAAAAAAATTTAAGCTCAAATTAAATTTTTTTTGAAGGATTTGATTTAAAATTTTCATAAAAATATAGGGTTTAACTAAGATTTTTTTTTAAAAAAATAGACTTATCCAGACTTTTAAAAAAATTAGGAGGGGTTTAATTAAAATTATTTAAAGTTTTTAAAATATAATAACAATTTTAATTTTTTTGAAGGGACCAAATTAAAAATTTTAAAAGACTAAATCTAAAAATTTTAAATTTTAGGGGACCGTGCCCTCACTAGCTTCCATGAGCATCCGCTCTATATAAGAGAGTGTTTGTGATCGTTTCATCATCGGTGATTGGTTTAAGGGTGCCCTCTAACATGGGCAGAACCACATTGACCATTGAGATGTCAGTTAACACCCTCAAGATTTTTTTATAGAAATTCTATATTTTTATATAATTTATATATAAAAGAATGAAAAATGTATATAATAAAAAAACCTTTACAAATAAAATGACATACTGTCACGCCCCTAGAGATTCACACCGTCGGGGACGTGCGGCCTTAGACGCTTTGACGCTAACTGATCAAACTCTTGCGCATAAGTAAGCCTTAACTACGCCTTGCGAGTACTCCTGCTCGACAACGGCTCGGACAAGCCCTCAAGGCTTCGATGGATGCGGAAGCGCTTTAAGCACAAGTGTGGCCACTCTTAGCCACTCGAGAGGCAACAATCACAAAGAGAACTAGGAACAAGAACAACTGAAAGAAAGAACAAGGGAACAATCTAGAGTAAATGCCTCAGAGTCTTATTACTCTCTCTCAAATGAGAAGATGAATGAAGAATGAGATTCTGAGTGATTACAAATGAGGGGATGAGCTCTCTATTTATAGTTGAGCTCTCTCCTAACCAATGGTCTGGATCGATCTACACGGATGGCCAGGATTAACCTGCTATCTTTACAAAGATACACTATCTATGGAAACTAAATCAAATCTCTACCTAATTACATCAATTGGTAGAGTTCTTTCCTCGGATAGATGATCACGCTTCATATGGCAAGATTCTCCCACAATCCCATATGATTTGTTGCCTCTTGCCTTTTCTGAAAAGTTGACGTGATCGGGCTCATTAGCATTCTCCAAGTGTTGGGCCCGGTCTTGTGAACATGGCAAGCCCGTTGATCCACACTCAACTACTTGGGCGGATTCATATGCCATTGTCCCTCGTTGGGCCAAGTCTGATATACTTGGCAAGCTCGGTGCTCTACACCCATCACCATGAGCGGATTGATGCGATACTCTCTCGGACTGGGCCAAGTCTTCTGATTTCTTGGCAAGCCCGATGTCCCACATAGAACAACTCCCACGGATGCTTGTGCCCTCGTCTTGGCTTGGACCAAGTCTGATGAACTCGGGAAGCCCTATGTCTCGCATGGAACATCTACTCATGTCATCACCTTGGCATGGGCCAAGTCTGGTTGCCTTGGCAAGTCTGTTGCCTCGTTTCGAACCCCTCCGTCGGATAATTGCGCCACTATCTCGGTCCAAGAAGTTTGGCCCATGACATTCTCCCCCCACCGAACTTAGCGACGCCCTCGTCGCTCCACTAGAACGATCCTGGGCTGGTCCACCTTGAATGCTGCTACTACACATTGCCTCGGCTTGGTGCGGTTCCCCCATATGAACTGCTCGCTTCAGCTCATGTCGCTATCGAACCTCTCGATCCTTTGCCTCATTCGTCACATCACCTTGGCGGCTATCTGTTTGCCAAGTGATGTTGTGTGCTACGACGCCATCGGATACATCTCGATCGTAGGAGCCTTCTCCTACCCGCTTTGATTTGCCTTGTCTCGGACACTCATGGCCCCGTGACAAAGACTTGGGTGTCACCACATTGAACACTGGACGAACTCTCAGATTTATCAGCCTATCTGGTTGGCTCCTTAGAACTCTGAAAGGTCCCTTCCAAGCTTCGTCTCTCCCGCAATGTAAGTTAGGTCTAACTCGACCTACACTAATCAATGGTGGCAAATCAAGCTCAAAACCACAAGAGTTGGGTTTGAGATGTACCTTCCTTTCGGATGTTGCACTTACTCTAAAATGGGTCAGCCCTTCTGTCTCCACGAAGTCCGGCCCCCTTTGCATCAGACCTCTCACCTTTGAGTTCTTTGTGTGCTTCGGCCTTTCTTCCACGAAGTCCGTCGCTCTACCATGCATCGACTCCTTTTCCACAAGGCTCGTTGCTCCTTGTTGCATCCGCCCTTCTGATTTGAAGTTTGGTGCACTCTTCTTGCATCGATCCTTCTTCCTCGAAGATTGATGCTTCTTGCGTCGGCGCTTCTTACCCAAAGTCCTTCGCTCCCCCACCTTGCCCATGGGTGGTCTCTCCATGGTCCCAATGTCCCTCAACGGCTTGGCCTTACTTGGCCCTTTTCTAATGTTGGTCTCTGAAGAAGTGCTCGTCACATGAACACCCTCGGCTTGTTCTTCCTTCGGCACTTCGATAGTTTTGGCCTCTGAAGGAGTGTCTTTCACACGAACACTCTCGGCTTCCTCTACCTTCGGCTCTACTATGCTCATGGCCTCTAAAGCAATGTTCTTTTCCCCAAGAACATCCTCGGAAAGTTTTACCTTCGACCCTCGCTTCACCTTGGTCACTGCAGCCATGTTCTTCCCAGGAACATGCTTGTTGGACCCCATTGTAGCCTTCTTGGACATGGTCACTTTCTTTTGCTCTCGGTCTACCTTGGTCTTGGCAAAACTCATCGAATCACGTTGTGAAGCCTTGTTCATCTTGGGCTCACCCAACACCTTGGTTGGCTTGACTCGATCTAGGCATCCTCGCAACTTGTGTGGCCCCTTACAATGGTAGCACTCTAGTTGCCTCTTCATCACCCTCGGCTCGACTGCTTTAACACTCGCCGTCTCACCGGGTCTCGATCCTGGCTTGTCTACTTTGACAGATGTAGTCGCACCATGATCCTTCCTTGGCTGACTCACAATGGCGCCAAGGTATGCTACTTCCCCTTTTGGCTCACCTTCATTCTTGATGAGGGCAACAAGGCGATTCTTCTCGGAACAGTCTCTGATCACATGAGATCCGTCACAAAAATAGCACTTAATCTTTTTGCTCACCTTCTTAGTCGGCACAGGCTTAGTCTCGCCAATCCCACCATCACTCGTCGTGGGCTTGGTCGTCTCCTTGCTAGTGGCCTTGTATTCCGCAAGCTCACTTCGCAACTTGGCTGCATCCTGGGCCTCTAAAAATTTCTGGGCGTCACCTTGCTCCAATGCAAGCTTTATCCCCGGTCTAAGTCCCTCTAAGACGATCTTGAGCACACCCCATTCCCTCATTGCAACCTTGAAACTGAGTAGCTCTTCCTTGAGCTCATTCATCTCGATCCGCAAAGCCTTCACCTCGGCTTCGCAAGCATTACTCCCTCGAGCGGTCTCCAACTCATTGTGAACTCGTTGCATCTCGTCCTTGAATCGATCCTCCATGGATTCTACTTTTTCAAGGTAGGACTCGAAAACACCTTGAGTCTCCTTTGCTCCTAGCTCGGATTCCTCAAGTCCAACGATCATTTTCTCCAACGATGTTGAGACTTTGTCTATGTTCTCTTGAAGGGTATTATCTGTGTGGCACAGCTCACCGTAGAAATTGTTGAGCTTCTCATGAACGATCTCCACGACTTCATCCTTGATGGAGTCTGTGTTCCCATCTACCATCTTTGCCACTCCCCCAGGTGGTTCACCGGTGAACTAAGAGAGGAAATTATCTCGCCATATTCACCAAGAGTAATTCGTACCTCGCTCAATGTCAGTCGTCTCCAATAGTCTCCACCACGACACTCCTTGCCTTGTTGTGTGGAAGCATCATCTCCTTGTTTCGCCATCTCGATCACCTCTTTGTCACGAACTACTTCGAAGCAAACTCTCGCCTATCTTGACTACAACACCAAGTAGGCTCGAACGCAAGCCCCCTCGACAAGCTCTGATACCACTTGTCACGCCTCTAGAGATTCACACCGTCGGGGACGTGCGGCCTTAGACGCTTTGATGCTAACTGATCAAACTCTTGCGCCTAAGTAAGCCTTAACCACGCCTTGCGAGTACTCCTGCTCGACAACGGCTCGGACAAGCCCTCAAGGATTCGATGGATGCGGAAGCGCTTTAAGCACAAGTGTGGCTACTCTTAGCCACTCGAGAGGCAACGATCACAAAGAGAACTAGGAACAAGAACAACTGAAAGAAAGAACAAGCGAGCAATCTAGAGTAAATGCCTCAGAGTCTTATTACTCTTTCTCAAATGAGAAGATGGATGAAGAATGAGATTCTGAGTGATTACAAATGAGGGGAGGAGCTCTCTATTTATAGTTGAGCTCTCTCCTAACCAATGGTCTGGATCGATCTACACGGATGGCCAGAATTAACCTGCTATCTTTACAAAGATACACTATCTAAGGAAACTAAATCAAATCTCTACCTAATTACATCAATTGGTAGAGTTCTTTCCTCGGATAGCTGACCACGCTTCATATGACAAGATTCTCCCACAATCCCATCTAATTTGTTGCCTCATGCCTTTTCTGAAAAGATGACGTGATCGGGCTCATTAGCATTCTCCAAGTGTTGGGCTCGGTCTTGTGAACATGACAAGCACGTTGATCCACACTCAACTACTTGGGCGGGTTCATATGCCACTGTCCCTCGTTGGGCCAAGTCTGATATACTTGGCAAGCTCGGTGCTCCACACCCATCACCATGGGCGGATTGATGCGCTACTCTCTCGGTCTGGGCCAAGTCTTCTGATTTCTTGGCAAGCCCGATGTCCCACATAGAACAACTCTCACGGATCCTTGTGCCCTCGTCTTGGCTTGGACCAAGTCTGATGAACTTGGCAAGCCCAATGTCCCGAATGAAACATCTACTCGTGCCATCACCTCGGCATGGGCCAAGTCTGGTTGCCTTGGCAAGTGTGTTGCCTCGTTTCGAACCCCTCCGTCGGATAATCGCGCCACTGTCTCGGTCCAAGAAGTTTGGCCCGTGACCTTTATAAATAATTAATTTCTCTTAAATATTGTTAAAAAATGACATCTCTTAAATAAATTCCCAACTCCGTCCCTACTCGACATCAACCCCATAGTTAGGTGGTCATTTAAATAGTTTACCATATATTTAATAACAAACATGTCACTCTTCTTCTAAAAGTAACAATTGAGTCACTCAATTACAAGTTTAGGATCAAACAGTTCATTTTTTTTCTTTTTAAAAATAACAATTCAATCGCTCAATTATAGGTTTAGAAACAAATAGGCCACTCAATTAAATTTTTTTGAAAAACAAGTTACTTTGTCATTAAAATTGAAATAAGAGTTTGATATAATAATAATTATACTAATTTTATTCTTTGAAACTTATGCATTCTATTAATTTGGTCATAATTAGAAATAATCCAATAAACTAAATCCTTTTTATTTAAATCCCATTAGTGAAGTGGATATGTCTGTCGAATTATTACATCTATTAATTATCAAATTTATGGATAATAGCATGGAGTATTTTGATCACATCTATTGATACATCCACAAAATGCTTGTAAACATAAACAACAAAAAGTAATATTTTGATACATCTACAAGGATTTTTATATTATAAACGAGCTTATAAACAAACCTATAAATGAGCTTATAAACAAGCCTATAAATATGCTTATAAACGAGTTTGTTCGTGAACATAAATAAACTGAGCACATATATGTTTGCGTTTGTTCGTTTATTAAACGAACATAAAAACTATGTTTATACTCATTTATTTAACTTAATAATCGAACATAAACAAACGTTATACAAATAGTTTAAGAACAATTCATCAACGTTATGTTAATTTACACCACGATGGCTTGTAAGTTAATAAATAGCAACAAAATGCCGAGATGCAAGGCGTAAAAAGAAGCAAGAGCAGAAATTTCAAACACGGATTTGTGCAGTCAAAGTCAAATCAAATGTTTGGATGGCCAACCGCCACATGTCAAATGTCAAAATTCCGTTGGTGTTACAACAAGGAAAACGAATGAATCATGATTAATCAATCAACCCAATTTATAATACTAATTCGACATCTTAATTTTAGGGGGAAACTCAAACTGGCCTTTGATTTACGATAAAGCTGCTTGATATATGAGCGCATGCTTAATTAAGCGGCACCATTGGCTTTCTCTCCTTTTCTTTCCTATACAAATTTATTCATGAAAATAAATAAGACAGCATCAATTTATTTTATTTTTTAATCATCAAGGATAACTGTAAAACCTATAACAAATAAATAAATAAAATGTCGGGAGGAGGAGCCTCCGGCAGAGAGCTTGATCAGACGCCCACCTGGGCCGTGGCGGTTGTTTGTGCTATCATCATCATCATTTCCATCGCTCTCGAAAAGGTTCTCCACACAGTTGGGGAGGTATGTTTTAACATCGTTTTCTCCGCGATCTGCAATCGCAATAACGACCATTATATGTTTCCTTTACTTTTAATTCATGTAATGTAATGAAATACAATTTGATTTCACCATTGCAGATATTTGAACATAAGAAAAAGGAGGCTTTATATGAGGCTCTTGAAAAAGTTAAAGGCGGTAATTAAAATCAATCAGTTTTCTACTGAAAAACATAATTTATTTCTTCTTCTAAGTGTTGTTGTTGTTGTTGTTTTGTTGCAGAACTTATGGTGTTGGGATTCATTTCTTTGCTGCTGACATTCGGGCAGAGTTACATCTCCCAATTCTGTATTCCAGAGGAAGTTGCGGATACGATGTTATTTTGCCCCAAAAAGCATGGCCACGGAGAGGGTCATGGAGAGGGTCATGGAGAGGAACATGGTGGCGGTGATCATGCAGCAGAGGGTGAAGAACATCATCGGCGTCTCCTTTTTTATGATGATGCGCGTAGATTTTTAAGCGGTCATGAATCCGCTGTAGAATGCGGGAAAGTAAGCACTGCATATCCTTCAATAATATTTACTATATATTTCATTCCTTGCATCCAACTTTGGTCTCAGTTGAAAAAAAAAATGTCATTTTCTTAAATTACTTGAATTCGAATACTTTATTTTTTTGAAAATAAATAATATTTATAATCACACTAGACAGTTCTAATAAAAGAACTTTCTGACTAAACCTGTACTGCAGGGGTACGTGCCACTTATATCAGTGCATGCATTGCATCAGCTGCACATTTTCATCTTCTTTTTAGCAGTTTTTCACGTGTTGTATAGCGCCACCACTATGATGCTGGGAAGATTAAAGGTGGCTATCCTTCCCTTTCTTAAAATTTCCCCATCTTTCATTATTGATATTTAGGGGTGTTAATTAAGTTGAACATGTCGCGAACCGCTTGAGTTAATTAACTCAATCAAAATTCGATTAATGTTTCATTCGAGTTGACTCGATTTGAATTGGTGTTTGACTCAAGATTTTAACGAGTCGAGTAAGGTCTAACTTAACTCGATAAGTTTACGAACAACTCGTTAATGTTTTTTTAATAATATCTTAATATGGTGTATTTGTAGATTGTTATTTTGGAGTTAAGATTTTGGAATTGCTTCACATACTATTTTAATCATTTTTGGTCAAATTTGCTAATTTATGCTTATATTAAGCTCTATAGAATATTACTAGATTTTATATATATTTAAAAAAAATATTTTGACGAGTTTAACGAGCAACTAGTCGAGTCCAACAATATATTTTTTTAACGAGCACGAGTTGAGTCGTGCATTCTTCAATTCATGATCGACTCGCTCGATAGATGGCCCTAATGATATCCGCCGGTAAGATTAAACGTGTTCCTGAATCTCTTGTAATATATGCATTGCAGACACGAGGGTGGAAGGAATGGGAACGGGAGTGTATCAACAGTCTTAATGAACTCAACGGTACCTAATCATCCCTCTCTTTAACTTATTTCTTTATTCCCACCAATTCATTAATGGTGATTAAAATTGTTGATTTAGATCCTTCAAGATTTAGGTTAACTCATGAGACATCGTTTGTGAGAGACCACACCAGAGGGGCCTGGACAAAAACCAAATTCTCCTTCTATTTCGTGAGAATTAATCATCAACTCTTTCATTTTCTCAGTTGTATTTACAAGATTTTAAAGGTTTAAAAAGGAATGAATGAATCAACTTTCCCAGGTCTGCATGTGGCGACAATTCTTCAGGTCTGTTCGCAAGGCTGATTATTGTACGATGCGTCATGGATTCGTCAGTGTGAGTTCCCTCTGCTCATGATTTTTTTACCATTTCTCTATTTGCTGCAACAATTCTAATGACTTCATGATCATGATCTTATAGGTTCATTTAACACCGGGGAGTAAGTTCGACTTCCAAAAATATATCAAAAAATCACTAGAGGATGACTTCAAGGTGATCGTCGGAATTACGTGAGTTTTTTTTAACCTTTTACTTCAATTAGTAACTCCTTTTTGTTATATTTTTTACTGTTTTATTGTAATTCTAGTGGTTAAAGATTACTGGGTAAGAGATTTAGGATCTATGCAACTATTGTGCCTACGATGCAGAGATGGATATTAAGTATTGTAGGGACGTTGGTAAGAGTGTTTTGGTTACTATTGTGACTACGTTGTATAGATGTATATTGTAAGGACGTTGGGAAGAGTGTTTTGGTTATACTGAGTTTTGGGATATATATCGGATAATGAGTTACATGAGATATCATGTATTTGTACTATTCATGTTCTCTACGTTGTTAGTGGATTATTCGTTTCTTTTATCCATAGAAGTTAGCAAGATTGAACCACATTAAATCTCATCTCTTGTGCATGTCTTGTTTTACGGTGATCTCGCTTCGTTTATTTTGTTTCATACCATATTCCTAACCCCTTTGTGTACTAATACTGGTGGTGCTTGCAGTCCGGCATTATGGGCTATGACAGTCATCTTTCTCCTTTTGGATGTCCATGGTTAACTCCTGTCTTTTACTTTATGTGTTTATTTGTTTAATTCCTCTTATTCACATATATCCTTGTTTGATGCTTTCAGGCTGGCATATTATGACTGCCCTAGGCATGATTCCTCTGGTGGTAAGAGATTGTGCATGAAAACTCAAAATCCCCATTTTATTACATGCTGACAAGTGAAGTGACAACCTTTTTTTTCTTCTTAAAAAACAAAAGTTAACATTAGCAGTTGGAACCAAGCTTCAAGCGATTATAGCACAAATGGCACTGGAAATAGTAGAAAAACACGCAGTTATACAAGGGATGCCTCTTGTGCAAGTGTCTGACGAGCATTTCTGGTTCGGTTGGCCTCCCTTAGTCCTCCATCTTATCCACTTTGTGTTGTTTCAGGTATTGTTTTACACCCTTTTTAATCAACTGCCAATGTGTGTTATTCTCACATTCTTTGCTGTGCAGAATGCATTCGAGATCACATATTTCTTTTGGATTTGGGTAATCTTCTTCTTCTTCTTCTTAATGTTCCGATATTAATACTCGGAATGAGAAAAATTATATCATAGGCCCACCGTATTTTTAACTACTGGTTTTAATGCAGTATGAGTTCGGCCTAAAGTCATGCTTCCATCAGGATTTTACTCTTATAACCGTAAGAGTTTGTCTTGGGTACGCCATACTTGTCTCTAAACTTGTCCCTTTTTCCTTGATTTGGATTCCTTAATTTTGGAAAAAAAATTATTTAGACCAATTGTTTATTTTTCTAATTAAAGCGAGTTGAATTTTTACGACTCAAATATTTAAGAATTTTATTAATAATTTGATTTAGATATCATTTGACTCAAATAACTTTCAATCTTTTAGAAAAACTAAAAAAAAATCATCTTTATAAGTAAAAGAAACTTTAAAAAATAAAAAAAATGAAAAAAACGATTTTAAAAAAAAACTAAAGAGATTAAGTTATATGATCATTGATTCTCGAACTAATTAAAATTTATTAGATTTAAGCATTACACGAGTAAATAACCGAATCAAGTTTATCTTATTGAAGTCTTTTTTTTTCTTCTTATTTAGCTTTGAAACAGGCTTTCACATATGTGCTCTAGATTGAAATTTAGTTAGATTTTCAACAGGGTTTTTAATTTGGTCCAATTAAATTCTTTTATTTTAACAAATAAATTTATTTTAGTTGAATCGATTACAATGTTATTTCATTCGGTTCGATTTAAAAAAATAATTTGAATTTGATTGATAAAATAAGACTTGTTAACTTGATTAACTTTATCTCGATCCGATCAAACACTCACCCTGCCAACTTTAATTTGTACTAAAAATTGTGATACCCGTGATGAATGGTGATAGTTAAAAAAAAGTAGGATATTGAGTAAAATATTTAGATATAATGAATTTATACTATGCATTTTGGTGCACACATGATGATCGAGGGTGAATTTTTGACAGGGTACTAGTCCAATTCATGTGCAGCTACATCACACTTCCACTCTATGCTCTTGTTACTCAGGTAAATCTTAAAGGCTAGCCATTCTTGTAGGGATTTAAATAACAGTCCGCGATCGTTATAGTAGCCGTTATATAAAGGTTTTAGTACTGTTCGAAACCGCTATATTTGTAACGGTTATGTCAGCGAGAGCATCTATTTTTTGAAAAAATTACGACCGCGATAACCGTAATAATATTTGTTATGTCCATAACCGCGATAACTGCAACGCAATCGAAAACGCAGCCGCAACTGTAATTTAAGTCGTTGCATCCATGGTAGACAAGTACTAGTTTCTGTCTGTGCTTGATTGATTGTTGGATTTGCAGATGGGATCAACCATGAAGAGGTCAATATTCGATGAACAAACTTCCAAGGCCCTAAAGCAGTGGCACAAGAAGGCTGCCCAGAAGACGGGTGATCACGGCCATGGGAAGACGGAAACCTCTTCTCATCACAAAAATGAAAACGGCGCAGACGGTTCTTCATCAGAACATGGACACTCCAGCTCTGGTGAAGCCGGCCATCACGATCCCAATGCTTGAAGGGCAGCAGAAATCAAACACCACCGGGAATGTTGACCTTCTAAACCGACGGGTTGAAAGACAAATTAAACAAAGGAATTCAATTAGTCTACAAGCTTTAGGCCACAACAACTACCTGCTAGGTTAACACAAAACTACATCTATTACTTAATTACACATTCAATTCATTTATTGTAACTACTGTAAGTTTGTAACCAATGGGTGTCGCTTGTTGTAATGTAATATTCTTCATCATTTACATATAATAGTGTCATTTAGTGTAATCCTCTATGCATACGTTGGGTTACATCAGACTTAGTAAGAGATGAAACCCTATTTATTACTTGTAATTATGATTTCTTTTAATGAAAGAGTCATCAAACGTTACAAATTATGTAGCATGCACAAGCAAATTAGCAGAACCATTAGAATATCTATATATATATATCTATATATATATATATATGTTGCCACTTGTGAATCACCACCATGCGAACTTCCGCTATATGAACCAGATGAATGACATCAGGGATCACGTGTCGATCGTCTATGACATCTACATGCACATATTGCGAACGATCACCTGCGACCTCTGTGAACAAATCCTGCGGAAGATCACCAGCGATCACATGTTGGCACACATTGTCTCATCTGATGACAAAGCAGTTTAGGCCATCACTTCTTAAGACGTCCAATCACAACAACTCTCTCTCGACACCTGTTCGAACCACTATAAATAACCATGCAACGGAAAGCAAAAACACAGTCATACTCTTTCACCAAAAAATTAAACTAAAATACATCAGAACCACCTTCATCCATCACCAGAACTACCGTCCTTACACCATCCACGATCGTTGTTCACTCTTCCTGTTAATAATATATATAGCTTGTGGATAACACATGTTGGGGAATCATAAAATCACATGAAATCTTCTTCACCGGAGCTAGGGAGTAATCATGAGAGTGACCTTAATAAAAGCGAATTAAACGTTTAGTGATTATATCACAAATTTTAGAGATTAATTGACCATAATGCAAATGTTCTAAAACTTTGGTAACTATTTACGTACTTTACCCTATATTGATTGCAATGCGCAGGGCCGGATTTTAGTTCTAAAAAAATGAGCAGAGAGTCTAAGAATGAATTGTTAAAGCCCAGTCTGAGGCCCAAAGCTGAATTGGCGTTTTATTACGCTACTTACAGTCCGCACCGAAGACGACAACATTTCCCGGCCGAGATTCGGAGTTCCTTTTGTTGCTTCAGAATCGGCATCCTTCACACCCATGACTTCGTCGGCGCCGTCAGACTCGTCCTCCACCGTCCCAAATGCAAGGAAGTCGCTCGGATTTATGAAAAACGCCATAAAATACAAGCACAACTTCATCCAGTTCTTCGCGATGACCGGGATTTTGCTTTTGAGCGTCCGATCTTTGGGCCAGAAGTACCGAATGCACGACCTCGAGGAGGATACAGCTGCTCTCAAGCAAGAGCACCAATCTCTCACTGATCGCATGAGTAACATAAAACGCGGCCTCCTCCACGAGGCTTCCCTCGAGCCCTCTGGTCGCTTCGCCTCCCGCCTCCGCCTGCTCTTTGGCGACGATAGTTAGACTTTTCTAACCCTAATGTCTAGTGTTTTATTTTTCCTTGAAAGCTGTCATTTCTTTATTATATCCCTTTGGGTTGAGAGAATGACTGAAATTTTAGGGTTTTGCAGTTTGCAATTTGCGTAATAATATATTTTCAGAATATTTGCTGAATCGTTGCCAAAAAGGAACTTTCTTCAATTTCTGAAGTTCTCTATGCTTCCCTTATGTTTATGTTTCTGGTTAGGTTTATATATGACATTTAACAACAAAAAAATGAATAAATTCCCATTGATTGGTGATTTCAGCAGGTCTCCATGTTTGTCAATCAAGATTAGCACTTTGATTTTTAAGGGTTTATCCACTAAGCTAAATAGAAGTGATATTATGATCCGTGTGTATTCAGCATGTCAATATCGATTGTTTTAGGTTGAATTGAATTGTTACTATGGTCTGAGTATAATTGTGGCTGCGGTATTCCATGTTTTGCTCCAAATTGTATGCAATGAGTCGCTCATTTAAAGTGGCACTATGTGGTTTGGGAACATTTTCATTTCTTAATGTCAGTAAAGCACTTAATGATAGAGAAGGAAGTTTCTGCTGACTTGAATTTTTAGTGATCCTGTAAACATCAATCCTGGCTCAAATTGGGTATGAAAGGATGTTTGCCTTGTGATTGTTTTCTCTATCTTCACTTGGTCACTGCTTCTTTCAGTTGTTGTCCTTGTAACTGCTATTGTTATTCTCGGGTAACCATTTAAGAAGAAAAGAAAAAAAGATTCACTTGTAATATATTTCTTAGTGATGCATTCTACTCCCAGCAGCTGTTGTGGGCTGAGGGTGGAAGAAGTTCACGGGAACCCGAAATGGCTTTCTTATAAGCAGTTGTATTGTATGTCCTATGGCCATGGGAAGGTTGTTAATCTTTATTTTTTTAATTACATTTCCATTTCTTTTGTTTGGAAGGAGTAAACTTATCATCGTCTTCCTGATCCAGTCATTTTTTGAGTATGGTAATATCCTTTGCTTCAAGCTGGAATGTATAATTTGCCCTATTCTCTTCAGCTATCTTACATACTCTTGACTTTCCCTTTCTCGTGTGCTATGATGAGCGCTTGAATAATTTGCTCCCAGGCTACTCTGAGTCAGCCCCCTTGTTTTCTTTTCTTTGTGTGTGTGTCTATATATATATCTCATGAGTAATTAGTGGTTCTAAATAATGATGTAAAAAGCTGACCCGACCTGCAAAATTGACTGAAACCGACTCCTGAGTTGGACCTGGAACTTTTGGATCTGAACTCGACTTGCACCCGACCTAAGAACAACATGAATCCGAATTCAACCTGATAATGTGATAACCGAACCGACCTGCATCCGACCTGATATGAACTTGAAATGAGATTAACCTGGTAAATAATTGATATTACCTTACCTGTTATCAACCTGACTTGTTATGAACTTGATTTGTAATTGACTCAACCTGTAAATGACCTGACTTATTATTGAACTGATCTGATATTTACTTGACTTGATATTTATTTAACTTGTAATAACTAATAAGTTACAATTGATAAATTTGTGAGATTGTGAATTTATTATATTATAGTGTGACAAAATGTATCTTCACAATTTAAGGTGTATGATTAACTATGATCAGTAAATTGATATATTTACTTTTTTATGTTTACAAAATAATAGTGTATACAAATATTTAAAAGTTTTATTAAATATTAAAATGTTATCATCATAATTCTTTAAGCTCTATGATTTATGGTTTAATATTAACAGTTTATGGTTTGGATTAGTGTTACTGGTTTATGAGATTAATTCTGATTCTTTAAGTTTTATAGTTTAGTTTAGTGTTTAGTTTAGGGTTATTGGTTTATGTGATTAATTTGGATTTCTTAAAATTTAGGGTTTAGTATCAATGGTTTATGATTTAGCTTATGGTTATTGGTTTATGAGATTAATTTTGATTCTTTAATGTTTATGGTTTTGGGTTTAGTATTAATGTCTTATAGTTTAGTATATGGTTATTGATTTAGGAGATTAATTTCAATTCAACTTGTTAATTTATGCATTTGAATTTGACTAAATATTTAAATCAAAGCATCAGGTGTACAATTGAACTAAATTAAAGTTTGAATTTCCATGTGTATAATTACATATTTACATCCAAATTAAAAATTTGTGTATAATTATATTAAATCAAAATTTATATGGCATAATAATAATGTTCAAATTGAATGAAATTATTAAACTTAGGATTTAATTGAGCTAAATTAAAAACTTAGAAGCATAAATTACGGACGTAATTAAAAGAATTTTAAAATTAAATGTGGAATTTTAATTAAATTAAATTAAATTAAATTAAGACTCAATTGAATTAAATTAAAATCTAAAAGTGAAAATTTGAGACTTAAATGAAAAACATTTAAAGTTAGAATAGTTAAAAATATAATTTATCCTAACCTAAAAACCCACTCGGGTGGGAAACTTTCCCTCCCACCAAAAAAAAAATAATTAGTAGGAGGAAGGACAAAAATTTAGAGGAAATTAAGCTCCTTAATTTTTAGGTTCTTTCCCTCTAAAATTCAAATGAAATCTTTTTTAAATTTGATTCTAATTAATTGCCCATTTGGCATTTGCCTCCTAATTTTTTTGTTTAGTAATTAATTACTTTTTAGGTCCTCACTTGTTTAAAATTTTCATTTTAGTCCTAACATTCACTTTTAAATTTTAGTTTAATTCAATTTAATCATAATTATATATATATTTTAAATTGTAAAATATTTCAACATCTTAAAGGATATTTTGGTTCTTATTAATCCCTAAAATTTTATTTTTATTTAAAATTTACCCACAATTATCGTACCGAAGTCTATTTGTACACAGTAAGACCCAACTTGAACTTCAACCGAAATCGATATTTCCCGACCTGAATTTTATCCGTCAACGACGTGACCTGACCTGAAGTCCAGTCGAACCTAAATTAACTCGTTAATTAATTGATTCGGACCTGAACTGAAACTTACCAGACCTGCAATTAAACCGACCCGAACCCGAACTCAATCTGATTTGAAATCAACCTGATAATGACCTAAATCTGACTTGACCCGAACTTGACCTAATCCGAGTCGAACCATTTAAATGACCTGACATAACTCGTATCTGATTTGATTTGACCTGACACCTGAACGATTACCTGATTTTACATCCTTAGTTCTAAACTCGATCTTAATTGTCATCCCCTTTGAGCGTGCCGATGAGAACTTTATGGATGGTGTTTTGGCTGTTCAACATAATACTACACATGTCATGGTTCGCTCTGTATATGTTGGCTTCAGAGCGGCTGCATAAGCATTAATTTCCATCTTAATGCAAGACCTTCACCTTGCATTTGGAAATTGGAATGCTACTACTCAAGCATCAATGTTGACGGTTTAAATCATAATGCGAGTTTTGCATGATTTGTTTGTAAATAATATCATATTTGTTAAGCAGGCAAGTTCTGAGTTACTATTCTAGAGTCGTGTGTCAACATTAAGAACAAAAATGGACATGCACTATAAAATATTATTTCTATTGATAGTAAATGCAGTTTTATCTCGGACATGGATAAAAAAGCATCAGCATTAAGGCAATATGAGTACTATCATACCATATTGCCAATGCTTGATTCATTCATTCACAGCAAGAGGAGATCAAAAGTTGAAAAGAAACTAAGGTGTAGGATTATTCCTTTTTTTGCCATACTGCGTATCTTTGTCCGCTAGTTGCTAGTGTCCACTCTCCGTCTGTTGGACACCATGAACCGTCCCCAATCTTCATGCATATTTTTTCTCCAATGCTTGCGGAATATATGTTGTCTTGGGCCTCCAGAATTCTGACAGATGACCGGCTGTGAATATCTCCACTCTTCCTTATCTCCATCTGTATACAAAAACCCTTATTTTCTTTGAAAGCCTAACCAATACCTACAACTACAAGGTGATGGCTGTGTAGCATTACCAATTTAACAATTTGTTCGCGAATGGAATCACCACAATCATAAAAGTGATCGTAAAATACGGTGGGTATTCCTGGATGGGTAAGTATGTATGCGTAACCCTGTAGGAAAACATGGAACCATAACTAAATCAAACAAATGAGACCGAGAAACACAAGTTTTCTAAAGCTTTCTGGACAAAGAATGAGCCTGCAAGTTATCTAATGCTGACGAGTATTTGCAACCAGCAGCATCTCGTACATACCTCCATAATATGATTCGAGGGGAAAGGCCAATGAGCCTGCAAGAATAAAACCATTGACGGGGTGAGTAGATTCCAGATGCAGATTGGGAAGATATAGGTCTTGAATGTTACCATAAATTGCAAACAATTTTATAGAGATTTGACAAATACTTGTGAAATTGTTCAGAAGAATATATCCTTCACCGCCTATTCAGGCTAACCTATGAACCCTTAATACTTAAAGAACAATTTAAACGTTGATCAAATTGGCATTTCTAGTTTTCCCCTTTCATACTAAGTTTCTAAGAACTGCCAACCGTAACAAAAGCACATCAAGAGGATATACATGGTTTCTGTTAACAGCTGATTTACATTGGAAGGATATCATTCCATGTCATTGGATAAGAACTAAAATAGAGCCTTGCCAAAGCAAACTTCGAAAAAAGGGGATCCTAAACTAAAGGCCAAAGAGTATCAGTATTGAAAATCTACAATTCATAAGCAAGAAGTACTTGCTCCTATGTTACCCTAACAGCCATCAAAGTTAAGGAGTTGCGATAAGTCAAGAAATTCTCTAGTACCTGGGTTGAGCCTGTGTCATGGTTATCGATAAATGTGACAGCCCTTGAAGGCCACCACCCCATTACACCTGGAGGCTTCCCTTTAGGGTCCCGCAAGCGCCAGAACTGCCCCTTTACAGCCTCCTGCATCGTTACAGCCAAGTAAATATCAAAAGAAACTGAAAGACAAAAGAATCTCATTTCATACGGAATCAAAGAGTATCATTACAGAGTGACAGGTCTTAACCAGGGGATGAAGGTGAAGTACAAATCTAAACAAAGATGAAAGTGTGCCTTTTTAAGATGCTGGAATTATTATCATCAGAATATGGAGCTATGTTGGACAAAAACGCCAGTTCTATTTGCTTTGTACATAGTAGAATGCTTTTTGGACCATACCTGAAGAATCCCCTTGGTTGTGAAGTCAAACGCAGTTGAAAGCTGCCCCGTGGCATCAATCCAATTAATAATCCTTTGTCTATGACTATCTACAGTAGAGGTTGTAAATCCAATGTTATAACATAGACATGACAAAATACTTAACCGACCAGCTCATAAACATATCGATATCTTTGTCAATAAAAAAGAGTGACAATTCTTTTATGGATGATTGATCTCAAGTACAAAAAACAGAATAAGCACATACCTTGGTTGTAGTCTAATATAGATTCATTGTAACTGCAAGAATCCCAATACTCCCCAACGGAAAATATAGGCTTTGCTCCTTCAATGTATTCTTTTACATATTTTGCTGAATAACTGAAGCAAACATTATAGAAGCATGCATAGTCAGATGGAAAGCAGATCACTTATAGACAAAAATAATCTACAAGTACAGTATTGTTATTACCCCCTTGCAAAATCAAAGCGAAAATCTTGAAAACCAACACTACGCAGCCACCGCAGCCACTCTATGATGTCCTTCCGAACAAATTCTTGGCTGTGATCAATATTCGGAACCCCATGGAAGTTGTCTCCAGTGCTTTGGTTACCCTGAGGCAATATTTGAGGTCAGAAAATATCTTAACAGTATAGTTCATATCCACATTACATAAGGAAATATCATTTAAGACCATGCAACATAAAGCATCAGAGAGGGCAATCAATATATGAATTTCCTTACCAATCCACCAGTACAAGATGTGACAGCATGCTCATCCCATGCTAGTGGAATTCCATCATAACGGTTATATATTCCTCCATGTCCTTGAGTAGTTCCAATACGATGATTGATTACTATGTCAGCCATTGCTCTAACTTTGTACTTCTCCAGAGTTTGGAGTAAAGCTTTCAATGACTGCTCAGACCCATATGAAGAACTGAGTGAATAAAGGTTTTGGGGAAGGTACCCTGTAATAAGAAAAGCAGAAAACTGATGCAAGTATATAAATCCCGATCAAGCATGCACATTTGATAAGAAACAGTCTCATGCTTTGAAGAAAAATTCTATTCAACCTTCCGGTGAAAAGGAATGAGTTGCCGGTGGCAACCATACAGATGTAAACCCAGATTTTGCAATATCAGGAACTTTCTTTTCTAAGTTTTCCCACCAGTCATGTTTATGAGACTCCCAGTTAAAACCCTGTTGAACATATTAAGCAACCATTAAAATAGCTTCAGCTGTCAAACCTCAGTTCGCTATGAAGAATTTTCTGCTTCCATTCCACATACTACTTGATAACTTCAAAACTGAGCCAATCTCTTTCAGATACATAAAGAGACCGGTCCATTTAGTATACAATCAACATTGTCAATAAAAAGATCTCCAAATTCTTGTAAAAGAAAATGATCAACAATATAGAATTTACCTGCAAAAGGATTTCCCTTCCCTTCCGCAACACAGCACCTAAAAAATAAATCCCAAAGCACTGTTAGAAGCAATTTTTCTTCCAACTTTTCCCCCTTAACAATCCAAATGTAAGAAGGAACAAAATCTTCCAATTCTTCATCTTAAGATATTCACCAAGGATAAGATTGTAGTGTATAAATAAATCCTCATAGACCCTAGGTTGATTATTCACAAAATTAGGTTGAAATTGCTTTGTTTAGTTTTTCTCATAGCTTATTGTTAGTTTTGCTCTCTTGATGAATAACAAACAAAATAAAAAACCTAAATAATTCGAGCTCTAAAAAGTATCCAAATCTGAGCAACTCCAAAATCCAAATAATCATTTTAGGATAGATAACCAAATAAATAAAAGAGCAGCAACACATATGGACGAGAAAGATAACAGCATACCAAGATCATTGCTTTCCTCAACGGTCTGCATTTCAATATAACTCAACATCAGAGGAAATGGCATACAAGAGCCTTAAGTTTAACTAGAAATATATATATATATATTTGGGATAGGATCAAATTACACTGTGTAAAACTCTTTAAATTTTACACCTTTTTTGGATCGTTGGATGAGTAAAACGGATGGATGAGATTAACAGTAAATTATGTGAAGATTATCACTTGGGAATTAAAAACACGGAGTTAATCTCAACCATTCATTTCCTCCATCCAACGATCCAAAAAAGGTGTAAAACAGTGTAACTTGATCCTAACTGTATATATATATATATATATATATATATATATATATATTAAAATGACATCTTGAAATGGATCAGAGCAGGAATTTACATTGTCCGAGTTATCCATATCGAGTTAAGTGGTTGCGCCCCAAATTTGACGCTGGATCGTGGAAAATGAAGCACTAAAATACCCTGCATTCGCAAACCAGTCCAACTTTCTAACTTGAATTCAGCATACATAAGTGCAAAGGGCAAGAACTCTGTGTAATTGTTTAGATTTAGAAAGCTAATATTTTTTTTCCTAAACGGGAAAAGTTATGGCAAGTAATGAACTTTCAAGCTTGCAATTAATGCGGAAACAATGAAAAGACAGGAAGTGTAGAAATTTAACAGAAAAGAGACTTACTCTACAGATTTGAAGAGAAAGAGAATGCGTAGAAAAGCTGAGGTTGCGATCCGATCGCAGCGTGAATTGGTTCTCGCGTTCCAGAGGGGGAATGAATAACAAAAGGCAAAGATCCGGGAATTGGAATTACGCTATAAGGATAAGGAAATCGAGGGAAACTGGCTTAAAGAAGAAGGCTTTTACAATGTTATATTTATATACATATTTCAATGGTGAACAGCGGAAATCCTGAGTTGCCGTTGCTGTCGCTATCGCTGAGTCGGAGATGAAGAAATTGTAATGTTTGAAAAATATTTGGACGGAATTAACGGTTAGAGTCGCCGCTCACCGAGTAAGAAAGCTTAGCTTAAGCATTAAGTAGAGTCCCGTGGCCTTGTCCTTATCTGGGCTCTAAATCACGATGGAAATTACGTGTACCTTTTATAGCTCTTATTTATACCCATACTAAAAATTAAATTTAAAATTTAGAGTTTAGGGTTATAGGTTAGAGTTTACGGTTAGGACTTAAGGAATTTAAGGTAGGTGTATTTTTTAGAGTATAAGGTGTAGCTTTTAAGATTTATAATTTAGAGTTAAGGCTTGAAATTTAATTTTATAATGTTTTTTAGTGTTGGGGCAGGGGACCGAAGATTTTTATCCTCTAAATCTATTATGTGTCTGGAAAACACCTAACTGAATCATTGTAATTAAGATTTCTATAATTAGAATTTTAGAGATGTTTTTTTATAGATAAAGCCGGTTGAAGTATTTATTGAAGCAATCAAAACGACAAAACAAAAGGGAAAAGTAAAGGTTTAAGTTACAACGAAACCCAAACTAAAAAGGAAAAACAAAACGCTTGAAAAGAAAAGGAAAGAACGACAACAATCCGGCTAAGCAACCTCCGATCAAAATCAACGATTGATGGGCAAACATGGAGCTGGAGATGCAATCAAAGAGATGGGGAGAAAAATTCGTGAAGTTCCCTGATTATGGAAAAGAGGATACAGAGGGCTACGGCGGTTCAAAAACCCTAGATTTCGCTTCGATGATGGGGAGTACCATCGACGGTGCTTCCTCGACCCAAAATCTATCCTCCGACAAAGGTAACCCTATCTTTGCCATTAAATGGGCAGCTCTATTAGCATTTCGATGAGTGAAACGAAAAAAAAACAATTTGAAAATTGCCTGGACAACCCCTTTGCGTTGCTGATGTAGGTACCGATTTCAGAGAGATCAATCGACGGATCTTGAAGCTTGATAACAATCGAACGGGCATCCCCTTCAAGGATCACTGAAGAGAACCCTAAATCCAACGCAAATTGCAACCCCGAGACGGCGGCCAGTGCCTCTGCAGCAAAAGGAGACTGAACCTGAAAATGTAGCCGGTAACATGCACCTAAAATCTGTCCCAACTCATTTCTAATTATTATGCCTGAACACGATTTGCACTCGTTTGATTTATATCCAGCATCAAAATTAACCTTAACAAAATGAGCAGTGGGTGGAAGCCAAGTAACAGTCTCTCCTGGTGAAGATGAAGGAAGGAGCGTGGATACAACATCCAGCTCTCGACAGTAGCCAAGAACAAAGGTAAAAATGTCAGAGGCAGCCTACAATTTGCCTTCATGTAATAGTTTGTTTCTAGAGTACCATAAAACCCATATAGCAATTACAATTTCTCGATGCTTAGGATTAGAGTAATGCACAAATAACCCCGCTAACCATTCTTTGAAGTTCAGATTATTCACACCACTAGGCCATTGTACATTTAGACTACTCCAAAGTGCACTCGCAAAGTGACAATCCCAAGCAATATGCACCACAGACTCAATTGCACTATTACATCGGAAACACATAGGGTCTTGAGCAACTCTCTTTATGCATAAATTCTGCTTAGATGGTATGAAGTTATGAATGAATCTCCAAATGGAGATTTTAACTTTGGAAGGGCATGAGATTTTCCAAAGATGCTTAAAGATAGGTTGAGTAGGAGTATCAAAGTAGTCAGTAGGTGAGAGGAGTTTGTAACGACTCCTCACCGTGTACTTACCAGAATGTTCACCAGCCCAGGCTTGAACATCAGGAATTGGTGTCACTGGTAAAGGGATCTTCAGAATATCCTCATCATCCCTATTATTAAAAGTAGAAGTAATAAGGTTATTATTCCACTGGTTGGACCCAGGAGTAATAAGATCTGATACTCGATTAATACCCTGGACCTGAGGAGAGCTAACCTTTCGTCTATCCGCACCTGGGAGCTAGAAATCATTCCGAACTGAAACGTTGACCCCCGAACAGATTCTTCATACCAAACCCGAAGAAAGTAAACCCTTAGCACTCCAAATTCTTTTCCAAATCAAGGAGGGTCGAGTACCAAGCCTGGAGTTTAGGAAAGACGAATCTCTGAAATACTTAGCTTTGAGGAGTCTTGCCACTAGAGATGTAGGATTAGACAAGATACACCACCCCTGCTTAGCAAGAAGAGCAATGTTGAATTTGGCTAGATCACGAAAGCCCAAGCCCCCTGCATCTTTCAACTGACACATAAACGACCATTCACACCAATGGATACCTCTTCTATCTTGTGATTTCTGCCACCAAAACCTAGCTTCGAGTGCTTCCAACTCTTTGCAAAAAGACTTAGGTAGTAGAAATCAAGACATAGCGTACATAGGTAGAGATTGCAAAACTGACTTGATAAATACCTCTTTGCCACCAGCAGAGAGAAAACGAGTATTCCAAATCTCAGTACAGTTGTTGAAACGATCACGCAGACTCGAAAATGCACCTTTCTTATTGTGTCCAAATATAGCTGGCAGGCCTAAATACTTCTCAGGGTTTGTCGTACTAGAAACACCCAGGACACACTGCACATCATCTCTATTATAGGCAAGTACATTAGTAGAAAAGAAAATACCATATTTATCAAAATTGATAACCTGACCAAAAGCGGCAGAATAAGTATCCAATATGCTTTTTATATTAGCAGCACCGCTCACCGTTGCTTCCCCAAAGATGAGACAATCATCTGCGAAAAGGAGGTGAGTGGCACAGGGTGCATTTCGAGCAATACGCACCCCACTCAACCTACCATCAGAAGATGACGTACGAATAAGAGATGACAACCCTTCACTACAAAGGAGGAAAAGATAGGGGCTCAATGGGTCTCCTTGCCTGAGACCCCTAGTAGGACTAAAACGATCACCAATAGACTTATTAAAAATCACCGAGTATGAAACTGAGGAAATGCACCTAATAATTTGACTGATCCACAAGCTCGAAAAACTTAGCCGAATCAGAACGGCTTCCAAAAAGCCCCACTCCACACGATCATAAGCCTTGCTCATATCCAATTTCAATGCAAAAGAACCCTTTCTTCCTGAGCGTTTCATTTTAAGAGAATGAAGGATTTTGTAAGCAACAATTATGTTGTCAGTTATTAACCTCCCAGGTATAAAAGCACTCTGAGCTTCATCCACACATAAGTGCAAAATACCCTGAAACCTATTAGCCAAGACCTTCGCAACGATTTTGTAAAGAATGTTGCAAAGACTTATAGGTCTAAAATGAGACATCGAGGTTGGGTCTTAAATTTTCGGAATAAGAGCAATAAGAGTATGATTAATTGCAGATATAACCTCAGAACCATTTAAAACTGCAATGCAGAAACGCGTAACATCCTTACCAACAATGTGCCAAAACTGTTGGTAAAAGACCGCACCCAGACCATCTTCTCCCGAAACCTTAAGTGGGCTTATGGATTTAACTACTCTCAAGATTTCCTCTTCATCAAAATCACGATCTAGATCACTATTCATCTCAGTAGTGATGCAAGGCATGATACCATTAAGAATAAGGTTTAAAGAGTCAGAACCTTTAGAAGTGAAGAGTTCTTCAAAATAGACACGGGCCGCCTCACCAAAAGCCACATCATCATCTAACAAAGCACCATCACCATTAACTAGCTTTGTAACTCTATTACCCCGGCGTCATTGCGATGCAAATTTGTGAAAAAATGAAGTATTTCGATCTTAATTTTTGAGCCAATTTGCCCTAGCCCTCTGCTCCCAATATAATTCTTCTTTGTCCATTTCAATATTTAGTGCCAACCGAACGTCCATTGTTTCATGAAGGACATCATCAGATGGAAACATGGTCGAAAGATTACAAAAGCGTTGTTTTAAATCAACTTCAGTTGAACGACGATCATGTTTGAGCTTGCGAAACCAAACATCCAGCCCTTTTTTGACAAACTCTAACCTCTCAAGGAAATGCCCAAATGAGTTCTCCCATAAGCGTTGTACTTCACCCTCACAAGAACTTTCAAGCAGCCATGAAGATTCAAATCTAAAACACCAGCTACCAGAAAAGTTAGTCGACTGCGCAATAGTCTCCAATAAAAGAGGACAACGGTCAGAGAAACTACGCGTTAAATGAGACAACTTAAAATGAGGAAAAAGGTCCCACCACAAATCCGTAGCAACACCCCTGTCCAACCGTTCTCTTATATTATTTGTAGAGAATCTACCATTTTGCCAAGTATACCATACACCAGAATAACCCAAATATGATAATAAACAGTCATCTAGCATTGCACGGAAGTTGTTCATCTGCCTATCACTTCGAACCCTACCACCTTGCTTTTCGTACCCATAGAGAATCTCATTGAAATCACTAATAACCAACCAAGGAATACCTAGACTATCGTTAAGATGCCGTAAGAGATTCCAAGCTTCCAACCTATTCGACTCCTTCGGCGTACCGTAGAGACAAGTACAGTGCCAAGAGAAACCATCTGAATCATCATCAAAAATAAAATCGATATGTCTAGAAGAAAAAGAGCGTAAAGAAATACGACAAGAGGGTTTCCAACCAAGAACTAAACCACCACTACTACCAATAGAACTAACTTCAATACCATTTGGATAACCCCAACTACGGCGTATATTCGCCATTTTATTAACATTAAGCTTAGTTTCGATAAAGAAAAATACATTAGGATTTAACTCTCGTAGCATATGCCGGAGACGACGAACAGTCTGAGGTTTCCCAAGGCCTCGGACGTTCTAACTAATCATCTTCATTGACCCCGGCGGACCTGGCCCGCCAGGTCGGCCGATAAAACAATAGAAGGCCCCACCGACATGCCCTTGACTTCAGCGTTGGATTCAAGAGTAGCAGAAACACCAACCAAAGAAACATTCTTTCTTGGACGCTTGTTGCCGTCCAAATGTTCAATAGGATTTTCCTCATTCTCTAGGCCCATTTGAACATCCATTAATGGGATGGGCCCCAGTCCATTCTCAGAATTAAATAAAGGGGAATTAGGGCCCAGACCATCATGACCCCTTATTAAAGAGCCCGACTGAGCATAACCAAATCCCATTAATTGTGCCCCCTGAAATCCCCGCGAATCATTCTGATTTGAGTCCCGAGAAACCTCAGAAAAATTCCCTAAATTACAGGGAAAAGATTCTGAATCCTCACGGAGCTATATGCTGCTTGGCGCCGCCCTACGTGGTGGTGCACGGAGCGAGGTATCCCAGTGGAAAACCATGTCCTTCAGATCCAGATTCAAGCGAGAAGGGAAAAAACTCTCACCATGGCCCAATCGCCCACACAGGTAGCAGAAAATACGAATCTTCTCATATTGAAACTGCGCGTAAACTTGAGTTCCATTCCGTAAAGCGATCTTCTTACGCCGCTTCAGCGGCATCCTCGTATCAAAACACACTCTAATTCGCATAATGCGACACTGACTAAGGGAAGAGGGCTTAGTATCATATTCAAGAAACTTGTCAACAAATTCCCCAAGTTGCTTCGCTATACCTTTCGACATGAATCCAATCGATAGATCTAGAACAAGAACCTACAGATTCAAGAAATGTAGTGGAACACGCATGGGATCCTCACCATCTTGGAGGCGATGTAAAATGAGCAAATGGGAGTTGAAAAACCAAGGGCTGCCATTATCAATCCTATCAACATCAACAGGATGATACAAATGGAACAGGTAGCGACGCTCGCCAAGATCTGAAATCGAAATGCCCCCTAAAGGCCTCCACACATTAACGAGAGTGTTTCTCATAGAATCAAAATGGATAATGCTAGAAGTCAGGAAAAGGCCCAAAAAACAGTTGATAAAAGAGATGGGAGAAATCTGATCCCCTGCTTCAATCTAGAGGACTTCATCTTCCGTATCGTCAATGGCCAGATTCACTAGGTGGTTCGCAACATCAGCCATGGTTGAGGCAAAAAAGAAAAAAAGCAAAGGAAGAGAACATGTCAAAAGACAGATAGAGAACGTGTCAAAAGACAGAGAATTTTAATCTATCTATTTAGAGATGATTTTTAGAATGTGTGAATCATACTCGTAATTACCCATAAAATTTATTTATTATTGAATAGGTGTCATTATTCATTAATTTTTTAAGTTGTTTCGAACTGACAAGATAGTAATATGTTTATGTTTTTCTAATTCTTTAACAAAATACACATACCTTGCGAACAAAATATTTAAACCTAAAATTTTTAAAATAAACCTGAACATCTTTTATTGGACCACTTGTTAGGTATTAAATTATTGTAATTTTTGAAGTAGTTTCAAACTGACAAGAAGATGGCGAACGACGAGTGAAGAGAGGCAAGTGAAAAGCAAAGAGAAGATGAAGTGACACGTAATGGAAGCTTCGTCGACGGCAAGTCGATCGGTGGAGAGTGAACTATCTTTGTGGATAATCTGAGTAGAAGGGTTTCACGGTCTGTACTTAAAGAATTATTTAATCATTACGGGAAGACTACTAGGGTTTTTATCCTGAAAGTGAACAAGAAAGCTAAATACAAGGAGCCTACTTTTGCTTTCATTACAATGTCTCATAGGGATGAAATGGTGGTTGCTATTAAGAAGATGAATAATACTCTTATACATGGTCATGTGGTCTTTGTTTCTAAGGCGAGATATCCTAAACCTAAGAGTGCGCAACATAATACTGCATCCTCGAGTGGTGAGAAGTGGCCTAAGCGGGATGGTCGAAAATACAACGAGAAAGATAATAGGGCTCTTTGAGTAATAAGGGTGGAGGGTGTTATATGTCTAAGGAGAAGATGTCATATAGGGAGGCGTTGCTCCGCAATATCAGATCGGAAAACATCTCGGCTAGTGATGGTAGCCCTATGGAGGGGGTTATACAAGTTGGCTACAATGATGGAAGCATTTTTGACGTGATATTATTTCAAATGACCGTGAATGGCTAAAATGTTGTTTGGTAGGTTTAATGAAGAACTCGTATGAATAGGGGATTGTCCAACAAGCCTTTGAGTTCGAAGGGATTGATTCTATAGTCAGGCCCGGCCTTGGGCAGGGGCAACCAGGGCACCTGCCTAGGGCCCACCACTCAAGGGAATTACATGTTTTTAATTTTATTCGAGTTGTATTTATTTTTAATGGTTTTATTTTTTTAATACTTGTTAGTATGGGTCCAATTTTTTAATATTTGTTAATAGAGGTTTTATTTTTTTTCTAATATTTATTATTATGGGCCTACTCTCAAAATTCAATTTTTTTTCTAATACTTGTTATTAGGGGCCCGGTTTTTTTAATATTTGTCATTTTAGACATACTCTTAAAATTCAATTTATTCAATTTTTGTTATTAAAGGCATAATTTTTCAATACTTGTTATTATGGATATACTCTTAAAATTAATTTTTTCTGTTACTTGCTATTAGGGACATGGATTTAAATAACGGTATGCAACCGCAACAACGATCGTTAGATGACGATAGCAGTAGTGGTGGAGCTATGATTTTCTTATAGTGAGGCCATGAGTGAAGCATGAGGTATTGATGATTTATATCATTAGAATAAGCATTGTTATCCCCATACCCAACAAATTAAGTGGGGTCAAATCTAATATTTCTTATGAAAAAATCTATACTACCTCATTGAAAACCTCGTACTCCAACAAATCAAGTGGGGTCAATTGCACCCCCAATTTATATGCTACATCCGCCCATGGGTAGCGGCACCATCTGAAACCGCGATACCCGCAACTGTTATGTCCATAATAACATATGTTATTAAGAGATTTCACAACCGCGATACTTGCAGAGACTGAAATAGCATCTATAATGTCTGCACCCGCAATAAAACCTAACATGATTGTAAATATGATCCCAACCGCAATTTAAATTTTTAATTTAGGGCCCATTTTTTATATTCGCCCCCGGCCACCAAAAGCCTAGGACCGACCCTGGTATGTAAATGAGGAGTAGAAGGTGACTCATTTTTATTATATTTAAGTTAATATCGGACTTGGAGAAGGCCTGGGAGTCTAAAAGAGAAGCCATGTGTTTTTGGTTTAGTCATCTTTCTCCTCTCTTAGTAGGCGGTGTTCCCTTCCAGTATATTACTGTAAGTTTGCGTGGTGTTCTTTTGAGTTGCTGGTGCGAAAAGTTCTTCATAGTATTGGGGAACCGTTGGGGGGAGTTTTTCTGTATCGAGGAGAGTACGAAGAAGATTGAATGATTTGATATCACATTAGTATTATTTTGGGTAAACAAGAGAAGGTAACTACATAAATTCCCTTGAATGATGAGGGTGTTACTTTTGCATATGTATGGCCTGAAAGTACAGTTTCTAAGGATAACTATTTTGAGGGTCAAGGTACCAGGGCAGAGGTATCTAGAAATGGGGTTTCGAGTCATTATAAGGGTGGTCGGATTTCTGACGCAATCCTAGTGGAAAAGCTCCCTCGTTTCCTTACCAAGATTTAATCAACGAAGCATCGATATCATGTAACTCCCCTTTCCGAGAAGTTGTGGAAGAGGCCATCGAGGTTGTTAATCCCATTATGATTGACGTTTCAGTGAACAGTATGGGTGCCTCTGTGGCAGTTGATGGGGCCCAACCTGGATTGAATACTTGGGGCCGTCTGTTTTTCCTCCAATTGGGTTGATTCCCATCATGGTTGGGGATAAAGTTATGAGTAATTTGAATGTGGGCTTCAATTATAACTGCCAAAAAGATACCCCTAGAGATAGGCCTGAAGGAGAGTTGTTAAATACGAGTTCTAATGACTTACTTCCATTGCCGACGGGGGCAAATGCTAAAAAAGACTATAGTGGTGATTTGGTAGTGCCTGACAGTATGGAAATAGAGAGAAATAATCGTCTGAATTCTTCAGAAGAGAGACGGGCCGATTGCTAGAGTAAGGGATTCTTCAGTGCTAGCGTTAGGCGTCTTCTAAAAAGGCAAGTCCAAGATTCACTTGAGAAATCCCCTTCTCTGATTGGGGGAAGGACTCAATTATCATTCTCAGATGATCACATATTCCTAGATAAATTGGAGGCTAAAGTCGTTTGGAAAGTCAGCAGGATTTTAGAATTCACCTTCAGAGGAGGAAAAGAGGTTGTAGTTAATCGAGTAAGCGAATTGGAAAGGGTTACCAGGTCTGTTATGTAAGGAGTATGTTTAGTAATATTTCAAATATTTTATCAATCTTTTCATGGAATATCTGATGTATTAGAATGAAGGAGAAAGTTAGAGCGTTGAAGAAGACTATTCAGAAGAATCATCTGAGAATTATGTTAATTCAAGAATCCATGATGGAATGTATTAAAGGTAATGTAATTAGAAAATTGTGGAATTGCGGTGATGTTAATTTTTTTTTCTCTCCTTCAGTGGGGTCCTCTGGTGGACTACTTTGCATGTGGGATACTAGCTTCCTTCGCGTATTTGATTATTTCACCAATCCGAGATATATTGTCCTCATCGGTTCGATTGGTCATAATCAATTTAAATATGGATTCATGAATGTTTATGGGCCATCCATTGATTCAGAAAAAGTGAATTTTTTCGGAGTTGCTATTGTTTATTAAGAGATGGAACGTACTGTGGTGTATTGGGGGAGATTGGAATGTCTTTCTTGACTTAGCTAAGAAAGTGGGTTTTTCCCTGAAATTGTCTCTAGTAGATTTATTTAAATCTTTTGTTTTTGATGCGGAGTTGATCGATTTACCACTTTAAGGTAGGAAGTTTACTTGGTGTAACAACTGGGATCCTCCAACATTTGTTAGGTTGGACTGGTTTTTAATTTTAGTGGAATTTTCTTTGACTTTTCCTAATATAGTGCAGCGAGTTCTCGAGAAATCATTGTCGAATCATAACGTCATTATCCTCCAAGAAGATGGTTCCAATTGGGGCCCAAAGCCTTTCAAAATCTTCAACTATTGGTTTGAAGAAGAGGGCTTTGCAGAAACTGTGCAGTCTACGTTGTTTAAATTGAAGTAAAAGAACCCGAGCATCGAAATAGGGGTTTGATTAGAGACTCAAAATTAGCTTTGAAAAAATAGGCTGGGAAAATGCCTTGTGCTTCAAGGTTCTCTACGCATAAGATTGGAAAGGAAATCTTTCTGTTGGAATCTACGACCTAAGATGGAACTGCTGATAATTAGTGTAAATTCAGCTTTGTCAGTTAAGGTTGATATTGTGGCATGAGTATCGAAGGGAGGAGAGTTCTTAGTTACAGAAATCTCAGATTAGATGGCTTAGGGAAGGTGATAGGCATACACGGTACTTCTATATGGTTGCTTCGTTCAGACGTAGATCAAATACAATCATTACATTGAAGGATGAGGGAGAAATGGTAACAAAACTTGTTCAAATTAAAAGGGCAGTGAAAGACCACTTTTTACGGCCTATAACTTGAAGCATGCGTTGGAAGTTGATGAGTTTATACTGGACTTTGTGAAGCTTAGTGAGGAATAGTCGGGTGCTCTTTCTAAAATGTTTTTGGTTGAAGAGGTTTTGTCAACTCTATCTTTGGCTGATAGCAATCGTGCACCGAGTCCGGACGGGTATAACCTCGATTTCTTTAAGAAGTTTTGGCTTGTTCTGAAAGATGATATCATGCAATTTTATGAAGATTTCTACTTTGGTCGAGATTGGGAAGCAAGGATTAACCACTTATTCATTACCCTTATTCCAAAAATTGTTAATCTGGACTCTCTTGACGATTTCCGCCTTATTAGTCTTGTCGGTGGAATGTATAAAATATTATCCAATGTGTTAACTATGAGGTTATGAGTGGTTATTGGTCCTCTCATTGGCGATTCCTAGTTCGCTTTTATTTCGGGGAGGCAAATTTTAGATTGCGCCCTCATAGCAAATGACGTAATTGATTTCATGCTCAAGGAGAAAAAAAAGGGTGTAGATTGGAGTTTTCTGATTCTGATCATGAAGAAATTTTACTTTGACGATAAGTGGTGCAATTGGATTCTTCGTTGCATCTCCCAGTCTCTATCTCAGTCCTTGTGAACGGGTTTCTTATGGAAGCTTTTTTCTATTTCTCGAGGGCTCATACAAGGATGTTCCTTGTCCCCTCTATTGTTTAATTTAGTATGTGAAGCTCTTAACCTGATGCTTAAGAAGGTTGTTGATATATGGTTTTTTTCGAGTTTTGAAGTTGGTCGTGGAATTAATCATGTGATAATCTCCCATCTCCAGTTCGCCAACGACTTATTGATCTTCTGTGGTGCTTCGATAGGGCAAGTACAAAATGTTAAGCGAGTGCTGAGAGTGCTTGAATTAGCATTGGGGCTTAAGCTTAATATGTCGAAGATCAAGGTGTATGGTTCAAACATTGACCAGTGTTCTCTTTCTATTTGGGCAGATTCAGTAGGATGCGGAACCGACAAATTGCCTACTAGCTATTTAGGCCTTCCCCTTGGAGCTGGGCACAACTTCATGTCTCTTTGGGAGCTGGTGATTAGTAAGTTTGAGAAAAAATTGGAGGGATGGCAACCTAAGTTCATCTCGTTTGGTTGAAGGCTTGTTTTAATCAAATTCGTCCTCTCTATTCTACCTGTGTACTTCTTTTCTTTATTTCACCTACCAATAGCGGTGTCAAATCGTTTAAGTCATTTAATGGCGAAGTTCTTTTGGGGAGGAACATATAAAAATCTAAGATACAATGGGTGAAATAGGGAAAGATATGTGAGCCGAGATGGAAGGGAGGCTTGGGAATAACATATTTGGATACTATCAATAGAGCTTTACTCGGAAAATGGTGTTGGTGATTTAGGAATGGGGCGGATGGGTTATGGAGGAGAATTATATCCTGCATAAATCCAGTAAATGTTGGACGACTCTTACCTTTGGGGCGTAAGTTCAAGATGTGCTTTGTGGAAATGGAATGGAATATTAAAGTATCTCTTTGGTGATGATAATTTGGGTCTTTGTTTGAGAACTAATCTGAAATTACATGTTAAAGATGAGAAATCCTTAGCCTTCTGGCATGATTCTTGGTTAGTCGATTCAAATTTAAAATCATTGTTTCCTCGCTTATATGCCTTGTCAGAGAAAAAGAAGGGGATGCATTGCTGATTTTGGGGTGAAGGGCAATGAGGGTTGGGTCTGGAGTATACCTTTCAAAAGATCGTTGTTTGATTGGGAGCTCCAAAGTTGGAATAATTTATTGACAATGTTGAATGAGTTTCAATCAAGCGACTTAGACCATGACTGGGTCATATGAACCAGATTAAGTGATGGGGTGTTCTTGGTAAAATCTCTAAAAGCTATGCTCGTAGGTCCATTCCCTTCTAATAATTTCTGGAACAAATTCGTTTGGGTTGGTATTGCTCCGCCAAAGGTTGAATTGTTCGTTTGGTTGGTTATGAGGGGTCGTGTTTCTGTGAAAGTGGAGTTGCAAAAGAGAGGAGTCTCCTCAATTTTGAATGATAGTTGTCCATTTTGCTCACTTCTGCCAGAATCCGTGACCTATATTTTTTTCACTTGCCGTGTAAGTTGGCTAATATGGTTGAAATTTTCTACACTTGTTGGGTGTTCTTTTGTTTTTCAGTCGGATCCAGTGGCCTTTATAGAAGATTAGGGATCCTTACCTTCTTCCTCCCTGAGTAATCTATGGTATTTAATTTCTTTTGCCATTATTTGGACGTTGTGTTTATTTAGAAATGATTTGGCCTTCAATGCGAAATCGTTGGATGTTGCCTAGATTGAATTTCTAGTTAAGTATCGTTTGGCAAATTGGATCAAAAGGAAGTTTAAGGAGTGCGATATACCTTTGGATTCTTTGGTAGCAAATCTTTCCTTGGCTAATGATGTGAGTTTAATCCCAGTTCATCCAGTTCTAGTCGCGGTTTGGTCTCCCCCATCAGCAGGCTTTCTTAACTTAAATGTGGATGGCGCGGTTGGTTCAATCGGATCCAAGGGAGGTATTCGGGGCTTATTAAGGGATGAAGCTGGTAAGGTTCTCTTTAAGTTCTCAAAGTCGTGTGGTTCTGTCCCGCCTGCGCCAGCCGAGCTTTTGGCTATCAAGACTGGTATAATCAAAGTTTTGGGATCAGAATAGGGCAACCTGGCAAGGGTGATAATTGAAAGCGGTTGCAAAAATATAGTCGACTATCTATTAAGGGTTGCGGGTCCTCTTGTAGCTTATTCTGAGGTTGTTGATGAACATGTGAAGTTAATCCGAGATAAGTGAATGGTTTTGAAGTTAATTCCTCATTGTTGCAATACATGTGTAGATAATCTAGCTAAAAATGGAATTGGTTAGGCTGTTTTATTTTAAATCTTGGACGTTTAGTCCATTGCTGGGATCTTTATCTTTTTTGTTGTAATTATGGATCTAACTCAAGGTTGTAAGCTTTATTCAGTTCATTAATAAAATATTCGGGGCACTCTTTTCTCCTATTTAGGTCTAGAGAGAGTTTTTAATGAGGTCTTTTACCTTTCAATAAAGGTATAGATTGTAAAACCTATGTTTGATTTTGATATAATAAACTGTTTAAGGATCTATTTGCAAAATTAAATAAATTTTTAAGTACTCAAAAGTCTCACTCAAAGTCAAAACTTAAACCCAAAAACTTTTTTAAGTGTTTCAAGCTAAACTTTACAAAATCGCCCAGGAGTATCGATACGTTGTATAGTGTTTTGATACGGATTTTGGCTACTGAAATTTTATTTGAACACATCGTTTCGATATGGCTCACCCTGTTTCGATACGGTGTTGAGATATGGGCTTGCCCGTTTCAATACGACCTTCAAACTGGAATTATACTTATGAGTTTCAGTACATGCCTTAGGCGCACCGATCCTCCGTTTCGGTACGACACACCAACATACTGATACCATGTCTTAAGATTTTTAAAATCTTTGCATTAAACTTTTCGACCGTTGAGTGCCAGTTAAAGCTTCAAAATTCAGTTAACACGTACCGAAACGGTCACGTCCATTCTGATACGCTTTTATAAAAACAAGCTTTCCGTTTCGATACGCCCTTGAAGCGTGCCGATACCATTTTCTCAAGACTTTTTCATCAGATTCCAATGAGCAAAAATCGTACCGATACGGTCTAGCCGTTTCGATACGAACCCCATTTTACACTAAAACTGTTTCGATACGCCTTCTCGCATATCGATATACCCCTGCATTTACTCTTGCAACGGCTAGTTTTTGTCTTACAGGTACCGATAAGGGGCTCATACCGATACGCCCTACACCAGAAGTGCATTTATTGCAGAAAAAATGGTCTCCAGCGGCTCTATTTATGATCTCAACTAACTAAACGGTTAGAAATCAACGAGGGATATAAAATCAAGACTCAAAAGCTACAACAACTATTCATCAAGTGAGAAGCATTCAAGAAAAAAAATAATCTGTTTGAGCCTTTTAGAGTCAAACCCTTGTACGCAACTTGTAATTTTTCATTGTAATTCTTTATTTCAAGTTTGGGGAGAGTTCACTTGTAATTAGGCAACATATAAGCCTATTTGAGAGGTCAATTCAAGTTTGGCAACAATTCCTTGTAAAAGAGTGATCCTGATCAAGCTTTAGGTAGAAAACTTGATTGATTTGTAATGGTTTCCTCCTTAACGTAGAAAAGTGGATGAATTCAGTAATGAATTGTTTGAAATCCTTAGTGAGAGCTAAGGTAGTGGATGTAGAGCTTGTTAGAAGCTTGAACCACTATAAATCTCTTGTTCTTCATTTTTATCTTTCTAACTTGCTCCTTTAAATTTTTTAATTGTCAATTCACCCTCTCTTGGCCATTTGGATTCGGTTGATCATCTCAACACCTTGCTAGGTGCAACTCGAATTACATTAATAAAATTACCCATAAACCACCATTTACACCCATCAGGCTGCATTATATTATGGAACACCTCAGTTGTAGAGTGTTGTGCACACGACAAACGAAAAAGAAAATCAAACAAGCAAGAACACAAGAGATTCAACGAGGTTCAGCAGTGTGCTTACGTCCTCAGGGAGCAAAGAGCAGCTGTTTTCTTTTATTCAATCGATGGTCCTTAGGTTACAAATAACACATCTATTTTATAGACTTGAATACATGGTCACCAAGAACAAGAGAGGAAAAAAATAGAACAAATATGTTACAAATAACACATCTATTTATAGACCTTGAAATGTCACTAGATTTATTGACTTCGTTCGTTAGAACCCTCTAAGTTTGAGAGAGAGAAAAATAATTATTACAATAAAAATGTTACCTAGAAAAATGATAGTGTGCTCTTCAAAGGTCGTTTGTCCTCGGTTCAAGGCGTCCTTGGAATGCCTTTGGCATCTGGCATCATCAACGTCTTGATTTACATATTAAACAAATGTGCTTAGTTATAGAGTAAGCCATGAAAAAAATCAAATATTAAACAAAGTTTACCTTAGATGTCTGAACTTTTCAAATAATTAACAAAAGAAGCTCAGCAGACACAACAAGAAATTGTACCATATGATGAAAATAATGATCTTTAGAAGAATTAAGACTTTCTAGGATACTATTTAAAGTTCTAATTGCAATTTAAAGGAACAGTTTCAGCTATTAACTTCAGCACCTTAACTACAGCTACCCCTTGCAAAAGAGTGGCTGAGAAAATATTAATCCTAACAGATTAAGAATAGTTGTTTATCCTAACAATGATCACCACAATTTACAAAAGCATGCTTATCAAGGTACTTTCAAAATCTTCTTTCAAGAGATCTAATACCCACTAATACAAAATTACCAAAATGCACCATTTATAAAACAAAAAAGAATAAGTAACTAAAAGCTACAAATTGAGGATTAAAAACAAAATCCCAGAAAGCTAAAATTACCTATTAGTGAAGAATATTCCAGTAAAGAAGCTAGCAAAAGAAACAAGTTCTTCGATACAAGATGCTTTGAAGCATACTCTCCTCTCCTTTTGATAGATATATTGAACCAAATCAGATTACCTCATTGTTTTAGGGGAATTGTCGTTGAGATCGAGAGTCACTTTCGGTCGTCATTCTTCTTGAAGGTAGTCACCCTTAGTATTGTCAAATTTGATGGATTTAGGTTATGGTTTTAGTAAGATTCGAAGGTAGATCCAGAATTTCTGTTTCGGGAACGACACTCCGGTGAGGTCCTGTTGTCGATAACCGGCAGGGATATAAAGGGGAATGGTTTTTGGTTCGGCCAAGAGAGAGAGAGAGAGAGAGAGGAGGAAGAGTTTAAAACTTTGGTTCTTTTTAACCTGTTTCAAAATGAATTGAAGGAATTTATAATGCTACCCGTGTTTTGCAGCATTTTTATAAAAACGCCACCAAATACTATTCTATCACACCGTTTTTTTAGTACAAACGTCAGAAGAGTACGCGTCTGTAGCGGTTTTTCTCAAACAATTGCCACCATATACAAGTCAATTGCGACATTTTTGGTACAAATGCTACCATATATCAGTCAATCATGGCGTTATTAGTAAAAACGCCACTAGAGTACACGTCTGTAGCGCTATTTCTCCAAAAACACCATTATGTACCACTCTATTGCTGCGCTTTTGCGAAAAACGTCGCTAAAAGTTTCGCTAAAAATCTGTTTTGGTGTAGGGATGGATGTATTTAAGGCAAGGCATAGAAATGTTAGACCTTCAAAATCAGTTGTTACATGGTTTCACACTCAACAACTTTTAGACTTTCAACATCTTTTTGCTTAATGACTCCGAAAGTGATTCCATGGCAATAATTCTTTCAAAGGCAAACAATACCGGAAGCAAGAATCTGACTCGCATGGTCTTGTGAAACAGACCTTTGTCAAGAGGTACAGTGCTTTGAAGGACAACTACCGCACCTACGTGATCGGAGTACAAATGTTGATTGAGAGTTGGACTTAATCATACCGACCTGTCAATAGCTATTATTAGGCTTGGTTGCATCCCATCAAACACTATTAGAGATTATAAACAACCATAGAATTAGAGAGAATGAACGGAGATACAACAAGAGAAAATTTTCTCTCTTTTTTCAGTACGACATTATACTAACTACGGTTCTCCATTTAAATCTATAATGGTGAATCACTTGAAACCACCATAACTATTTTAATCCTCTTCTCTACCTTTTATGTTCGGTGCTTGTTAACCTTTTGGATCAACATTAGTCGACGCTTGAAACTTTGTAATGGGCAGAGGCCTAAATTCTGGAACAAAAGCTACTTTTTTCTCATTTTACATTTATAACTTCAAACAATAAAGATCCACCTTTACACGGAAGGAAAGGAGTCTCACTCCAAATCCTCGTTCTTCACTTTTGTATTGCGCCGATCGAAACAAAAAGCTAATACATATAAGACCCATTGGGCATGGTCCACCAACACCATAAACGAGATAGATGTTTTAGTTGTGTGTTCAATTATTTGCCTAAATGCTACAGAATAATAAGTGGATCAAGGCCCATATCAAGGTTAGGCCTGAAACAAAGAATACCGACCCAATTCCAGCCGTTTTGTCTTGTTCTTGTATTGTCTTCAGCTCCACCTTTTTGATTTTTTTGTCAAACCGCTCGGAAAATAAGCTTCTGAGACAAATAAAAAGGATGATCGGTTATCTGCGAAGATGCGCAAGTTTACCCACCCATTCGAAGCTCGTTTGTCGAAGCGACGTCGTCTTCATCCAGCGGTTTTTACACGAAGGTCCGGACACCGTGGAAGAGCTTCTTGACAGACACGTGGTGAAGAAGGAGAAATCCCTAGATGATGAGGAAGAAGAGTTGCTGAATCGACAGCGTCTCACCAGCACTCGACGAGAGGCGCTGGCTCTCTACCGCGACATCCTTCGAGCCTCCCGATTCTTCATGTGGACCGATTCGCGAGGCGTTCTCTGGAGGGACATATTGAGGGACAACGCGAGGAAGGAGTTCGAGGAAGCCCGGTTCGAGAAGGATGCGGAAGTTGTGACCCGATTGCTTATCGGTGGGCGCGATGCGGTTGAATCTGCCTTGGAGAAGCTAGCCGAGAAGCAGAGGCAGCAGATTCAGAAGGAGCGTGGAGATGGACGGTAATGATTGATTCATTTCTTTAACTTAAATGTTGTGTCATGGTTTTATAATGAATCATTGTATGCGTTAGCCTTGTTAAGATAGTAAATTGTTCATATGAATTTGGAACTCCATATCCAGATGACCAGAAGTTGCATTTGTTTGGGTATTGGCTGCACTTAAACAGCTGAAATCAATTGAAATCCCTAATAATGTGAAACAAATAGGAAAAATTAACATTCCATTCAATCGAAATAAACGAATTGAATTGTATAGCATCGGCATTAAACAGTGAGTTTATTCACAACCACAGATGAGAAACATTGTTTAGCTTGAGTTAGTTGTTCATCTGTCTTTGCCAATTGGCATCCCCGTCTTGAGTTCCCCGTTTCATCATGGCTACGAATTCCTCATAATTGATCCTCCCATCCTGTCCATCAAAATTATGTGAATGAATCATAGAAACCATCAAGATAGACAATTTGTTCTTGTTTAAATAAAAAAGAAGCGAAACTAAAACCTTATCCGTGTCGACATCCTCAATGACTTCGTCTATGGTAGCCTCGTCTCCCATTCCATATTGTGTCATAGCTTGTCTTAGTTCATCTCTTGTAATATGCCTGAACCAAAACATAATAAAGACAGTCAGTCGGTCAAGATTTGTTCAAAACCGACAAGGTAGTAGTACAATATACTAACCCACTGTTATCCTTGTCAAAGTACTTAAAAGCCTTGACTAGATTTTCTTCCTTCTCAAGCCTATGTCGATGCATTGTTGCAGTTATGAATTCAATGTAATCAATGGTTCCACTGTTGTCCACATCAGCCTGACAGAACAAGGTTTAGGCATTCAGAAAGTTGCTGCCTGTTTGTTTGTTTCATTGTTATGTAAATGGTTTAGGGTTAAAATCTTACAGCATCCATAAGCTGCTTTATTTCTGATTCTGTTAACTTTGATCCCAATCGAGCTAATCCATCTCTGAGTTCGTCTAGTGTTATTGTACCACTTCCATCGGTGTCGATGTTTTTGAACATCTGTTTCAAGCCCTTTATCTCTTCTTCTGATGATAGGCTTTCTGCTATCACCTTCCAGAAATCAAATTTACAGATGAAGATGTCAGCTGGTGGTAAAATAAAAGAAATTTGTGCTTTTATGGACGGCGAAACTTGTCTCGGTTTAAGATGCAAAACCAGAGGCGTAGGTAGGTCATACCTTTAAGGCAAGTTTTTTGAGCTTGTTCATTACTCTGAACTGCTTCAACCTACTGAGAACAGCACTATCAATAGGTTTGTCGGATACATCGCCACCTTCCTTCATCCACGGATGGTCTGGTTCAGATACACATAATGGAAACATGAATGGTGCATGTCTAAAAGCTTCGGTATGGATGAAATCTTCCCTGCTTATCTAATAAGATCTCAAGAAGCTTGAATCTTTTACCTAGGGCTTCGGCAGCTGTAATCCGTGTCTTAGGGTCCTTTGCTAGCATCTTCCTGATGAGGTCCTTTGCACCTTCAGATATAGATGGCCATGGCTGGCTTTTTAAGTCGAGATGACCTTCTAAAACTGCTTTGAAGATTTCTTTCTCAGTCTCTGCACATTTGTAGAGGTATCAGGAATCAGCTGAATCTTAATGGCTATACAATATTTGTCCTCCATTTATTAGATTCCTAGGGTAGCACACAAATTAAAACAGGAAATAAACTTGTTTTGCTCAGCTGGAACATCCCTAGAGCTGTATCCAATGTAGATAAATAAAATTTCAGGTACATACCTCCATAAAAAGGAGGCACTCCGCTAAGGAGAATGTACAAAATGACACCGGCGCTCCACACATCTATCTCCTTGCCGTATCTCCGGTTTAACACCTCCGGTGCAACATAATATGCACTTCCAACAAGGTCCCTATACATTCTGCCTGAAATGTTGGGTGAACTTCCAGTGTTCAGTTTAGATTCTTGATTACACGAAAATGAATTCGCACAAGTAAATTTGGAAATTAAAAGGCATGAATCTTGCTAGGAATGCCATTTTTTTTCCGGTGGAATGATTAATCAGTGCTTTCACTAGCAGCGATACCTCTGGTCCTTTGGAATCGTAATTTTCCGGTGGAATGATTAATCTTTTATGGTTCCATCGTGTTTCTTGCACACCAGTATATGAAGTTGCTGGTCACAAAAAAGTAACATTTTCTTGATTGACGGCTTCCAGTCTAGTTCAAGTTTTTTGGGTCTAAATTGTATCAAATATAATCAAGGGTAAACTACTGTAGGGGTCACTTACGTTTAGCGTCTGTACAAAGTTAGTCACCACTTTTGAAAAGTGCCTATTAGTAGTCCTCTACGTTTTCGATGTGTAAATACTTGGTCACTCCGTTAGTCTCCTAACGGATTGCTGATGTGGCGAAATTAAAATAAGGATAAATTACTGTAATAGCCATTAAAATTTATATCATGTACATTTTTTCTCCTCAATTTAAAAAGTAAACATTATAGTCACTAATAAAAATGTTTCTTTATAATTTCACCCTTAAATTTTTAAAAATTCATTTTTCAATCTTAAAACTTTACAATCAATTAACACAATAATATTATAAATGCTTAGATGAAAAATAGGTGCCCAAAGTATACCCTTTGAAACTTAGGTGCCCAAATTGCTCATATTTAATAACTCAAACTTAAAAATTTAGTCCACTAACTACTAAAAAATTCGAGTTATTGGAATTTCTATTTTATAATTCAAACTTTATTTTGAATTTTTGAGTCGAGTTTATAAAATTATGAGTCGAGTATTTTCACATCAAACCAAAAAATTTAATTTTTTCGAGTCAAGTCGAGTTATTGGAATTTCTATTTTATAATTCAAACTTTATTTTGAATTTTTGAGTCGAGTTTATGAAATTATGAGTCGAGTATTTTCACATCAAACCTAAAAATTTAATTTTTTCGAGTCAAGTCGAGTTATTGGAATTTCTATTTTATAATTCAAACTTTATTTTGAATTTTTGAGTCGAGTTTATGAAATTATGAGTCGAGTATTTTCACATCAAACCAAAAAATTTAATTTGTTCGAGTTAAGTCGAGTTATTGGAATTTCTATTTTATAATTGAAACTTTATTTTGAATTTTTGAGTCGAGTTTATGAAATTATGAGTCGAGTATTTTCACATCAAACCTAAAAATTTAATTTTTCGAGTCAAGTCGAGTTATTGGAATTTCTATTTTATAATTCAAACTTTATTTTGAATTTTTGAGTCGAAATTATGAGTCGAGTATTTTCACATCAAACCAAAAAATTTAATTTTTTCGAGTCAAGTCGAGTTATTGGAATTTCTATTTTATAATTCAAACTTTATTTTGAATTTTTGAGTCGAGTTTATGAAATTATGAGTCGAGTATTTTCACATCAAACCAAAAAGTTTAATTTTTTCGAGTCAATTCGAGGTATTGGAATTTCTATTTTATAATTCAAACTTTATTTTGAATTTTTGAGTCGAGTTTATGAAATTATGAGTCGGGTATTTTCACATCAAACCTAAAAATTTAATTTTTTCGAGTCAAGTCGAGTTATTGGAATTTCTATTTTATAATTCAAACTTTATTTTGAATTTTTGAGTCGAGTTTATGAAATTATGAGTCGAGTATTTTCACATCAAACCAAAAAAAATAATTTTTTCGAGTCAAGTCGAGTTATTGAAATTTCTATTTTATAATTCAAACTTTATTTTCAATTTTTGAGTCGAGTTTATGAAATTATGAGTCGAGTATTTTCACATCAAACCTAAAAATTTAATTTTTTTCGAGTCAAGTCGAGTTATTGGAATTTCTATTTTATAATTCAAACTTTATTTTGAATTTTTGAGTCGAGTTTATGAAATTATGAGTCTAGTATTTTCACATCAAACCTAAAAATTTAATTTTTTTGAGTCAAGTCGAGTTATTGGAATTTCTATTTTATAATTTACACTTTATTTTGAATTTTTGAGTCGAGTTTATGAAATTATGAGTCGAGTATCTTCGCATCAAACCAAAAAATTTAATTTTTTTGAGTCAAGTCGAGTTATTGGAATTTCTATTTTATAATTCAAACTTTATTTTGAATTTTTGAGTCGAGTTTATTTAAAGTTATGAGTCGAGTATTTTCACATCAAACCTAAAAATTTAATTTTTTCGAGTCAAGTCGAGTTATTGGAATTTCTATTTTATAATTCAAACTTTATTCTGAATTTTTGAGTCGAGTTTATGAAATTATGAGTCGAGTATTTTCACAACAAACCTAAAAATTTAATTTTTGAATAAAGTTTTAATTATAAAATAGAAATTCCAATAACTCGAATTTTTTAGTAGTTAGTGGACTAAATTTTTAAGTTTGAGTTAATAAATAGGAGCAATTTGGGCACCTAAGTTTCAAAGGGTATACTTTGGGCACCTATTTTTCATCTAAGCATTTATAATATTATTGTGTTAATTGATTGTAAAGTTTTAGGATTGAAAAATGAATTTTTAAAAAATTTAAGGGTGAAATTATAAAGAAACATTTTTATTAGTGACTATAATGTTTATTTTTTAAAAAGAGAAGAAAAAATGTACATGAGATAAATTTTAATGGCTATTGCAGTAATTTATCCTTATTTTAATTTTGTCACATCAGCAATCCGTTAGGGGACTAACGGAGTTAACGTCGGAGTGACCAAGTATTTACACATCGAAAACGTAGAGGACTACTAATAGGCACTTTTCAAAAGTGGTGACTAACTCTGTACAGACGCTAAACGTAAGTGACCCCTGCAGTAGTTTACCCTATAATCAATTTCAGTTGGTTATATTTGATCCATTTGGTTTTAAAGTTTTTCATTTTTTTAAAGTTTTTTTTATTTATCAATTTAACGTTGAAGTTATAAACAGTTATTACCGTTACTACTTTGTTAAGATGAGATGGCCTAAAAAAGAAAGCCTCACATGACAAAATATTTACTTTGTTTAAAATCCAGAAGAATAAAAAATACTAAATATTTCAAAAAATCTCAAATTTTCTTTTTAAAAATCAAAATATACTTTTTTTTTGAAAACATTTTTATTTCTTCAAAATTATGATTTATATATTTTGAATTTGTTTTTATTTTTTACATTTTTATTTTTATGTGATTTTATAATATTTTATAAATTTTCAAAAAAAATTGTTGATGTCTAAATTTTTTTAGAGTTTTTTTTTAAATTTTTTTCCCACAACTTCAATTGCTAGATCATGTCACATTATCCGACACTTTCTTGTCATTTATGCCACACAATATTAAAATGAAGAAAGTGCAGTTAACCCCCTTTTCCCCCTTGTATTGCATAACCCCAATTATATTGTTATTTTGTTTTCCCTTTTGATTATACTCTAGGGAGATGGATAACTTTGATTAATATATTTTTTTTGGAACAAAACTTTGATCATGTCTAAACAATATCAAGTTCATGACCGAAGCAAATGCCTGACCGAGAGAGTGAAGCACAAGTATAGAGAGTCATATCAAAGTGCAGCAACAGAAATATAGCTAACCTTCCTCAATGAATACAGAGAGTCCGAAGTCGGTGGCCTTTATCGGAGAATTCTCATCCTTGCTAACCAGCAAGAAATTTTCAGGCTTCAAGTCCCTATGCATAACCCCCATAAAATGACAGGCATGCACCACATTCACAATCTGCCTGAAAACAGAAGCCGCTTGACGTTCCGAATAACTCCCTTTCAAATGCACATTCTTCCTATCCTCATAAGCACCTTTGAATTCCACGATGTTCGGTTGCCCCGTTAGGTGCTGTAATATCGATACCTCTCGTCTAACATCCTCCATGTCCTTCTCGGTGTTCAGTTTACTAGTTGAAATAGACTTGCAGGCATATTTTCGACCGGTTGCCTTCTCGATGCAGAGATAAGTGATCCCGAACTGACCTCTCCCCAACTCTTTGTCGAGATCGTAAATGGTGGTGACATTGACGTATGGTTTGTGCAAGATGGTCCCGAGCTGGGATGAAGGAGTTATGGAAAAAGGTGTGGTTTGGGGCAACGGTTGGAACGGAGGAAGAGAAGAATCGGCTGAGTAAGCGATTGGGATGTCATAAGAGCGGGATCTTCTCACGCAGAATCCCAGAGATTGGCAGAGTCCCATGGATAGTTTTAGACCTTGGGACAAGTTTGGACTTGGTTTGATTTGTTGATGGGGAGAATGGCATTGTTATTACAATATAGGAAGAACATTTTAGGTTGTTGCTTTACTAGGTTAGGTGCTTTGCTTTTGCCTCTTGGATTGTCTCGAGTATCATTCCTCACCTTTTTGTTTCCACATCTTTGTTGTGCCTTGCTTGTGAGACAAAACTATACATAAATATAATGAACAAAAATCGTATGTATCTTTTCGATGTATTTTTTTATGTATCAAACATTAAATAATTAAATTTTAAATTTTAACTCTATATTTTAAACTTTAAATTTTAAACCTTAAAAATACAAACCGTCTTAATTTTCTAAACTTTAATCCTAAATCACAATTCTAAACTTTAATTCTAAACCCTAAATTTATTTTTTTTAATGTGAGCCAAAAATAAAAACATTAAAAATTATAGGATTTCTATTCGAATAAAGGTGATGAGGGAAAAATAACATTTTAAATATACTATTAGATTATTGACTATGCAAACTGCAGTACCAACCAGTTCAAATACCCTACTAAAATGTAGATTCTGATATTTACATATATTCTACTCGTTTTCTTTTATAGATTTAAATATTAAGATTATTGTTTGTAGATTCAAATAGATGCTCTTGTATACATATTATTTAACTTTAAATTCGATTCCCAGTTATTAAACGAGAATATTTTTGTTTTGACTAGATTCAGACTTGGTTATCTAGAATTTTAACAGATTCATATTTAAATAATCGGCATATGATTCAATATTATGAATTTATTTTTGGGTAAACTATCTGTTTGACCACCAAACTATTGTGAAAGTTTTAAAATGACCACCATAGAAAAAAAACGCTCCATTTCACTACCCAAACTATTAAAATGGGATCATTTTGGCCACCTGCCGTTAATGGGCTAAAGGAAGGTGATGTGGCAGTTAAAAAATTAAAGGTATAATCACACATTTGGTCCTTATTATTTACACATTCTTTCAATTTAGTCCCTCTGAAGAAAAATCACCCAAATCCTACATAACTCTCACATTTGTTTGCTGCATGTCTGGCATGAAACTTTATTCTTGCATATATTCTATGTTTATTTGGCTGTAGGCAATAAAATAATGCTATAATCAGTGTCCTTTAAATTACACTGCTTAGTTCATCTCAATCACTAAAACAATTTCTTTTTCATCCGTGTTTTGTTTTTCTCTGTGGATCTCCCTAAAAGAAGGGGGGAAAAGCACTGAAGATATGGGAAATGCAAACGGAAGAGAAGACGGAGCCAACGGGGATCTCTCTGGAAGCTTCAACGGCGGCGAGCCGATCATTCCTGGAGCCGTTGCTGCAGCAGCAGTTCGCGTGCCGTCATCTGATTCAATGGAGAATACTCCGCCGCAGAGCCCGCGTCGGTCCCGATCCCCTCTTTTGTTCGCTCCTCAGGTAAGCATTTCAATTAACTTTTCAGGACCTTGAATTTGTTGTGTTTTTAGTGATAATCTAAGTTATTCAAACAATAGAAACTTCGATTTTGCTTCATATTGCATATGATCGGGGGAAATCTGAGCTTTCATTGCAAATTAGAATAACTAACTGAAGAATAATCTTTATTTAAAAATTTTGAACTGTTTCATGCAATGAGACGCGGAAGATAATGATTTTGTTCGTACTTATTTTGGCGATAATTTGGGAAATTTGGCTAAAACTGGTGAGTGGGGAACTTGATACTAAGTTTTTTCTTTGTAATAGCAGGGCAGGTATTTGATAGATGTTTGGGAAGAATTGTGACTAGGAAATAGGAAGTGAAAAAGAATTGATTAAAAAAGCAATGCTTTTGTTGAATCCTTAAATACAGTAGTATAACATGCTTTGATTGGTTCAGTTCATTGCTTTTAAAAGATTGTTCGGGAAAGTTACTGTACTTCCACTTGTTAAGAGGGGATGCTTGAATGTTTAATCTTTGTTAAGAACTAAACTCTGAACACATGGGGTGGGGGGAGTGTTTGATAAGACTAGCACAGGCCAATACCCCAAAATTGTTCAAATTTTGAAAACTTGGATTAGTATCTCTTTACTGTTTGAATCCCCAACCTCTTTGGTTTTGGATATCAACAAATCAGCAATTTTTCTCGTGGATTTGTGGGTTTTGATTTTTCTTCAATAGCTTTGGGTGTTGTGGGGAAGAAGATGAATGGGAGGATTTGGGTGATTTTTCTTCAGAGGGACTAAATTGAAAGAATGTGTAAATAATAAGGACCAAATGTGTGATTATACCTTTAATTTTTTAACTGCCACGTCACCTTCTGTTAGCCCATTAACGGCAGGTGGCCAAAATGATCCCATTTTAATAGTTTGGGTAGTGAAATGGAGCGTTTTTTCTATGGTGGTCATTTTAAAACTTTCACAATAGTTTGGTGGTCAAACAGATAGTTTACCCTTTATTTTTCTACGATACTAAACATTTAGTGAATAATATCGTCTAATCGGGACTCATAATTTACAAATAAAAATAAATTTACGAATTCATTTTCTTTATAATTAAAAATGAGTTATATTTTGATATACAAGTTGTGTAAAAAATTTACACAATCCTTCATATTTAAAGCTATAAAATTTAAACCTCGATCCCTAACCCCTAACACCCTAAAACCTAAACCTTAAATCATAAACCCTAAACTCTAAATTCTAACAGTAAACCTTAAATTACCTTATAAACTAAAGTACTAAACCCCTAAACCCTAACTTAAATCTATAAACCCTAAAATTTAAAGGGTTTCATAAACTAAATTTTACGCAAGCTTGTGTATCAAAACATTTTCCTAAAAAATACTTATATTCAACTTGTAACCCGTTAGGGATGTAAAAACATGTAATCGGATGGGTTTCAGGTCGGGTCCTGTCAGCTCGAGTCAAATCGGATACATGTCATTTTTAGGTCGATTTGATGTTTTGACTCCACTCGGGTCGGGTGCGGGTCAGCTTCAGGTCGGGTCCATTTCAGGTCAGGTCAAAACGGTTAATTGACGGGTTAATTTGGGTTCAGGTAGACTTCAGGTCGGGTTCATTTTAGGTCGAGTTCATTTCAGGTCGGGTTAATTCGGGTTTTAAATTCGTATTAAGTTTGAGTTTGGTACAAAAAGTCGATAGACTTTGGGTTGATCATTCATTTCGAGCTAATTATTCAACGCCTTTCACGAACACGAATCACATTAAAAATAAATAATAGGCAATAGAATGAACAAAAATATCATCTTATGATTCATTTCTAAAATATTAGAGTAAATTACAAAAATTATAAATTAAAAAGGTCAATTGTTGTGAAAAATAAAATTTTAGGGACTAACATAAATAAAAATATCGTCATATTAAAAACACTTGACTAAATTACAAAAAAGAATAGGGGTCAATCTGGAATAAAAATAAAGTTTTAAGGACAATAATGAACAAAGATATTAAATTAAAATTATAAACATTTGACTAAATTAAAAAAAAAGATAGGGTCAATTTGAAATAAAAAAAGTTTTAGGGACTATAATGAACAAAGATATTAAATCAAAATTATAAACATTGGACTAAATTATAAACAAAAAAAATATGGGTCAATTTGGAGTAAAAATAATATAAGTGTATGTATGTAAGTTTTACTATATGTATACATATGTGTATATATTAATATGTGATTGTGCGTGTGTGTATAATATAATATAATATAATATAATATAATATAATATAATATAATATAATATAATATAATATAATATAATATAATATAATATAATATAAATGTATGTATGTAATTGTGTAATTGTGTATATATGATATGTATGTTATGTGTGTACACCCCTAAATTATACCCATAAATCTCAAACTTTAACCCCCTAAACTATATATATTCATTAATACATATATATATACATTAATACATATATATATATATTCATTAATATATATACATTAATACATATATATATATATTCATTAATACATATATATAGATTAAGAAACACACACACATATATATATATATATATATTCTTGTATGTATGTATGTATGTATGTATGTATGTATGTATGTATGTATGTATGTATGTATGTATGTATGTATGTATGTATGTATGTATGTATGTATGTATGTATGTATGTATGTATGTATGTATGTATGTATGTATGTATGTATGTATGTATGTATGTATGTATGTATGTATGTATGTATGTATGTATGTATGTATGTATGTATGTATGTATGTATGTATGTATGTATGTATGTATGTATGTATGTATGTATGTATGTATGTATGTATGTATGTATGTATGTATGTATGTATGTATGTATGTATGTATGTATGTATGTATGTATGTATGTATGTATGTATGTATGTATGTATGTATGTATGTATGTATGTATGTATGTATGTATGTATGTATGTATGTATGTATGTATGTATGTATGTATGTATGTATGTATGTATGTATGTATGTATGTATGTATGTATGTATGTATGTATGTATGTATGTATGTATGTATGTATGTATGTATGTATGTATGTATGTATGTATGTATGTATGTATGTATGTATGTATGTATGTATGTATGTATGTATGTATGTATGTATGTATGTATGTATGTATGTATGTATGTATGTATGTATGTATGTATGTATGTATGTATGTATGTATGTATGTATGTATGTATGTATGTATGTATGTATGTATGTATGTATGTATGTATGTATGTATGTATGTATGTATGTATGTATGTATGTATGTATGTATGTATGTATGTATGTATGTATGTATGTATGTATGTATGTATGTATGTATGTATGTATGTATGTATGTATGTATGTATGTATGTATGTATGTATGTATGTATGTATGTATGTATGTATGTATGTATGTATGTATGTATGTATGTATGTATGTATGTATGTATGTATGTATGTATGTATGTATGTATGTATGTATGTATGTATGTATGTATGTATGTATGTATGTATGTATGTATGTATGTATGTATGTATGTATGTATGTATGTATGTATGTATGTATGTATGTATGTATGTATGTATGTATGTATGTATGTATGTATGTATGTATGTATGTATGTATGTATGTATGTATGTATGTATGTATGTATGTATGTATGTATGTATGTATGTATGTATGTATGTATGTATGTATGTATGTATGTATGTATGTATGTATGTATGTATGTATGTATGTATGTATGTATGTATGTATGTATGTATGTATGTATGTATGTATGTATGTATGTATGTATGTATGTATGTATGTATGTATGTATGTATGTATGTATGTATGTATGTATGTATGTATGTATGTATGTATGTATGTATGTATGTATGTATGTATGTATGTATGTATGTATGTATGTATGTATGTATGTATGTATGTATGTATGTATGTATGTATGTATGTATGTATGTATGTATGTATGTATGTATGTATGTATGTATGTATGTATGTATGTATGTATGTATGTATGTATGTATGTATGTATGTATGTATGTATGTATGTATGTATGTATGTATGTATGTATGTATGTATGTATGTATGTATGTATGTATGTATGTATGTATGTATGTATGTATGTATGTATGTATGTATGTATGTATGTACAAATAATCAAGTTGCCTAATCACATAAAACCACAAACTAATTTTATAACCCCAAACAATCAACTTGACACATGTACCCCTAAACCTCAAACATGAACTCATAAATCTAACAAACGAAATAAATTAAAACATAAAAAGGAAAATTTTGAAAATAAATTAAAATTAAATTATTAATTAGAGCACAATTCACAAATTAATCATATTATTAAAGCCAATTAATAACCAAATCTTTATACGAGAACTAAATTAAATTTAAAGCAAATCAAAAGGCTTAGTAATTAATCAATTTATGAAGCATGACTTAATTGAATGAAATTTAAATAAACTAAATCAAAAGTTAGGATTAAAAAAACAAACTAAAACCTAAAAAACCTAAACTTGAATAATCTAATTAAAGAATGACCTAAAGGGTGATTAACCCCTAAACAAAAAAACTGCCATTTCCTCGCCCCTAATTCGTTTGGCAACTTGCTTCCCCGCCCAATCAATTAAAAAATCTTTCCCTGTCAATTAAAAAAAAATCCCCCCTAAACTAAAAATATATTCTATTAATTTAATGGTTATAATTATTTTTTTAATAAAATAAACTTTTAACATTAAATTAGAAAGTATTTTCCATTAATTTAATAGTTATAAATAATTTTTTAATAAAATAATTTTTTAATTTAATGATCACAATTAACAAATTTATTTAAATTTTAAACAATTTGTTTTAAATTTACCATTCACAAGTAATTAAATTAATAAAACTTTTAAGTTTTAAATATTTTTAATAAAATAAATTTGAGTATGTCAATTCTTATTAACTTCACAAATAATTTAAAACAAAGCATATTGAATTATTTAACAAAATTTAAAACTTAGTAGTGTGAAACGAATATCTAAATATTCTTTATATATATATATATATATATATATATATATATATATATATATATAGGGTTAGGATCAACTTACACCGTGTAAAACTCTTTAAGTTTTACACCTTTTTTGGATCGTTGGATGGGGGAAATGGATGGTTGAGATTAACTCCGTGTTTTTAATTCCCAAGTGATAATCTTCACATATTTTACTGTTAATCTTATCCATCCGTTTCACTCATCCAACGATCCAAAAAAGGTGTAAAACTTAGAGAGTTTTACACCGTGTAATTTGATCCTATCCCATATATATATATATATATATATATATATGATCCAGTTACACAGTGTAAAACTCTTTAAGTTTTACACGTTGAGATTAACAGTAGAATATGTGAAGATTATCACTTGGGGAAAAAAGTAAGAAGTTAATCTCAGCATTCATTTTCCCCATCTAACGATAAAAAAACGTGTAAAACTTAAAGAGTTTTACACTATATAAGTTGATTCTAACCCATATATATATATATATATATTAAAATGATTATATATGTATATATATAATAAAAAAATTATTTAACACTTTAAATTGATTTAATAAATTAATAGTTTACATTTATCAACACTTAATACTTTACATTTATCAACACTTTTAAATTCATCAAATCATAGACTTCCTCAACTATATGTCAGGTCAATATCAGTTCAGGTTCAAAACAGGTCGGGTTCAAAACAAGTCGGGTAATATTGGTTATCTGACAGGTCGATCTCGGGTTCGTTTCAGTCGGATGCAGGTCGGGTTTCGGGTCCACAGTAACAGGTCCAATTCGGGTTCGGGTCGTTCTCGATCGGATGCAGGTCGGGTTTGGTTACTACAGTAACATGTCCAACTCGGGTTCGGGTCATCGAATCCTCGAGTCAAACTCGGTTATGGCTCGAGCAAGTTTCAGTCGAGTTTTTAGGTCGAGTCAGCTTTTTACATCCCTATTACCCGTTATAATTTTCAATTCTAATGTTGGCACAAATAAATTCTGACTTGTTAGAAGGAATAGAAATCATCTACCTCTTTTTGGTGTCCTTATTTATGTTTTCACACTAAAAATTAAGTTTAGAGTTTTGGATTTTGAATTTAAAGTTAGAGTTTATAGAATTTAGGTTAGAGTGTATTTTTTAAGGAATAAGGTTTAAAATTTAGAATTTAAGATTAAAACTTAAAATTTATTTTTTAGTGTTTTTTAGTATTAGAACATAAAAAGAATATAAGATTTTTATCCAACCGAAGGCATGAGCGCAATTTTATCGTCGACCAAAGTGAACGGTGGTTGAATCCTTTAAAATTAATTTATTTTAAAAATGTAACTTTACGATAAGCAGAGTCAAATTCACGAAGAATGACGTTAGGCTAAGTTTAATAAATAAATAAATAAACAAAGAGGTTTTCGAATGAATTTAATATAAAGATTTAAAATTAAAGAAAATAATTGTAAATAAATAAGAATGAGATATCTAGCCAAGGTAAATCGTGCAGTTTAGTTCATAATTCGATCATTAATTCTAATGATTACTTCCTCTATTAATCTCCTTAGTTTAGTCTAAACCTTTTTCGAATAGATTATTTATATCTATCCAGAAAACTCGCAATAACAAATTAATCTCCTAAGAAAATTTTACGGCGTTCGACGAGCACTAATGAGCACCACTAACGATAAGCACTGATAAACATTATTAATTTAATTTATAAAAATTTAAAATCTAAAGAACTCAACGTATAATTATAAATTATTTAAAAATACCAGAACCATACTTTGCGTTTGTGTTTACGTTTTTCTAATGTTTTTGCAATTTGAGATATTTATAAGCGTTTTCCAGTGGTTCCGACTCTCATGCTAAACAATATTCATCATACTCCTTTATTACATTGTTTTGCTATTTGTGTTAGCGTTTTTCCAATGGATTCAATATAAGGAAAATTCAATATAAGATTTCAAGCAAATGCATATGGCGATGAACAAAAATTAAGGTTTTGTAATTTAGGGGTATTTTAATTAAAAATAAAAATAAGATAATATATTTTAATTAATTTACCTTTAATTTTTAAATAATTTATAAGTATACGTCGAGTTTTTTAAATTTTAAATCTTTATAAATTAAATTAATAGTGCTCATCGGTGCTCGTCGTTAGTAGTGTTTATCGGTGCTCATCGAACGTGGGTGACTCATCCAATCTCCTTAGTTTCTTGTTAATCAAAGGGACGTCCTAATGATTATTTCCTTTATTAATTTTATATCTCTATAACTTTGTTTTCGAAGGTTATTTCGTTACTTAGATAAAAACTTGCCCATATTTACGGATGAGAATTTTTTATTATTAAAAATAAGCCAGCTAGCAATTTATTGTATGGGGGGGGGGGGGGGGGGGGGGGGATAAAAGACACCAGGTCAGCCCAAAAGACAACAAGGGGACCAGGTACCAAAATGCAATCGTTTACAACAAAAACCAAAAGAAAAATAAAGGCAAAACCAATTGAAACTGAAACATAAAAGAGCACAACACGGGGAGCTAGGCCGGCGAAGAACTTCATGCGACGATTAGGGGAAACCAGGCATATATCGCGGTTAAGAACATGCTATGAGTGAAATCGAGGGTCGAGGCAACGAGCACAAAGATTACTGTAGAATATGTGTAAAATGAATGATGGTAAAAGGTATAAATGATATGTATTGGGCAAGTCTGAAACAAATATTTTAATTTTGATATAACTAAAAACCTAAGGACTAAATCAAAAAAGTCAAAACGAATTTTAAGTCCATAAAATATCCCCATATAATTTTAGTATTATGCCAAGTTAAAAACATACACTTTCAAATAATTTTTCTAAGTGTTTCAAGCCAAAGCAGTGTTTTTCACGTACCCGTTTCGAAACGGCCCTAAGGCGTTTCGAAACACTTTCACCACTGTCGACCACCGTTCCGATACGTGTATCGAAACACTTGAAAGCGTTTCGAAATGGATCAACTCGTTTCGAAACTGTTCTTCATGAAGGATTTAAAATGGGTTATTTTATTTCAAATATTTCATATTTTCAAACATATAAGGGGTGTTTCGAAACGGATCAAGCCCGTTCCGAAACGACCCTTTGACAGTAGCCATTCCGTTTCGAAACGGATCACTACCGTTCCGAAACAGGGGCTAGGTTTTAGTTTGAAAATATGACCGTTGTATGTTTTAACTGATCTTATCAAAACCGTTAAGGCGTTTCGAAACGGGCTAGAACCGTTCCGAAACGACCCTTTTACAGTGGCAAAACCGTTCCGAAACGGCCATAAGGCGTTTCGGAACGGGCTCTTAAATGCACCCCAACGGCTCTTTCTATTTTAGTCCGTTCCGAAACAGGTTTCCCGTGTTCCGAAACGGGTTGGTGCAGACAGCATTAATGGTGGCAAGAGAGGGTTCCAACGGCTCCATTTATGTTCCCAACCACCCAAACGGCTAGAAATCAATGAGAAGGTATAAAAGGGACATCCAAAAGCATCAACAACAACTATTGAACTTCAAGCAAACATCAAAACATCAAATTCAAGCATTTGAGCAAAAATCCCAAATTTGTGTAAAATCCCAATTTGTGTTCTTCATTCATATTTTGTAAAATTGGGTTGAGTGCTTGTATTGGGGCTATCATTTGTATTGAGAGATACCTAATTAGCCTTCAAATTTCTTTGTTCTATTGAGTGAGAGTTGGGTTGATTTTTGGGTAGAAAAATCAACCGATATTGTAAAGGGTTGCCTCCTTGTCCTAGAAAAGGGGAAGATCAATTTAGTGAAATTGTTGCAAATCCTTAGTGAGACTAAGGTAGTGGATGTAGAGTTCATTTGGAACTTGAACCACTCTAAATCCCTTGTTCTTCAATTTTTATTTGCCAATTTCCACTAAAATCCTTTAAATTTCCAATTCACCCCCCCTCTTGGTAAATATCGATCTTTCGATCCACTCAACAATTGGTATCAGAGCTTAACTCTTTGAGGATTAACAACCACAAGAGGAGATCCTTGGAAGAGTGTGATCATCAAAATATCAAGAGATGGCTTCAACCTCCGGTTCCGGCATGTACGAGTCACAATCAACCACCAAGCCTCCTTTCTTCAATGGTGACAACTACTCCTTTTGGAAGAACAAAATGAGGCTATTCATCAAGTCAAGTGACTACCTTGTATGGGATGTCATTGAGGATGGGCCATACATTCCATTGAAGCAAGATGGTGAAGGCAAGATGGTGTTGAAGAAGAAAGCCGAAATGAGTGAAGAGGAGAGGAAGAAGATTAAAGTCAACGATAAAGCTCTCCACATGTTTTTTTGTGCTTTCGGTCCGGACATCTATTCAAAGGTTTCTTCCATTGAAAATGCCAAAGAAGTGTGGGACACACTTGAGACCACTTATGAAGGCACCAATGATGTCAAAGAAACTAAGATTGGACTTCTCAATCTTAGTTATGAAAATTTCAAGATGGAGCCCGATGAGACAGTGTCAAAGATGTTTGATCGATTCTCCACAATTGTCAACGGGCTAAAGGGCTATGGAGAGATCATACCGGAAGACAAGCTTGTCCGGAAGCTACTCTATTCACTTCCCGAAGCTTGGGATGGGAAGAGAACCGTCATCATCGAAGCAAAGAACTTGAAGACATTAAAGCTTGATGAGCTTGTGGGTTCTCTCCTTACTCATGAGATCATGAAGCAAGGAAGGGAAGATGAGAAAAAGAAAGAAGAGAAAAGAGTAGAGAAGCTTGAAGTTGAAAAGAAGAAGAAGATGAGAATAGCTCTCAAGGCAAAAGCTTCACAACATGATGAGAGCTCATCTTGTGAGGAGGATGAACTTGAAGAATTGGCTATGATAGCCAAACGATTCTCACGCTTCATGAGGTCCAACCGGGGAAGAAAAATCCAAAGAAAAATGGACTTCAAAGGAAGGAACAAAGAATAAGGGAAGGATCCCATCATTTGCTATGAGTGCAAACAATCCGGTCACATCCGTTCGGAGTGCCCTCAACTCAAGAAGAAGGGCTTTGAGAAGAAGAAGAAACTCAAAGCCAAGCTTGCTACTTGGAGTGATGAGGAGTCATCGGAGGATGACGAACAAGAAGTGGCCAACCTTTGTCTCATGGCACTTGAGGAAGATTCCTCCTTGGTAACCTCTAACTCATCTACTTTAGATTTTTCATATGAAGAATTAAATGATGCATATGATGAGTTACAAGAGGTATATGATGAATTAGTTGAGAAGTTTAAAGAGTCGCTCATTAAAAACAAGAAAATCATTTTAGAGCTAAATGAGAAAAATGACTCACTCACTCAAGCTAATTCTAAATTTGAGAAAAAGATTTTAGGATTAAAAGATGAACTTAAATTCTTTCAAGATGAAAATGTTGATCTTAATAATCTTTTGTCTCAATGCAATAGCGAACACCAAAAGGTGTTAGGTGAGCTAAATGAGCTCAAAAAGTCCTTAAAAAATGTTGGTAGTGTCAAACATGAAGTAGGAGAATCCTCTAGAACACACCAACCTAAGAAAAGGACTAATTACTACAAACAAGGTAGCTACCCTAGACATAGTAGAGCTAAAAGAATTAGAAGTGTATGGGTTCCTAAGGAACTTGTAAAATCTAATAATATTATTGCTATGTCATCTTGGATTCCTAAGGGAACCAAGGTTTTGGGAGCTAACACTCATGGACCCAAAATGATTTGGGTACCAAAAACCAAGGTTTAATATCTTTGTTTGTAGGGGGAGCATTGCTACAAGGCCAAAGCACAAAGTCAAAACTCATGGTACCTTGATAGTGGATGCTCGAGACACATGACCGGAGACAAGAGTCGATTCATGGATTTAAAGCCAAAAAGTGGAGGAGTAGTAACATTTGGTGACAACTCCAAAGGCCACATTAAAGGTATTGGCTCCATAGGTAATCACTCTACCATTCTCATTGAAAATGTCTTATATGTCGATGGTCTTAAACATAATTTATTGAGCATAAGTCAATTGTGTGATAAAGGATTTAATGTTTTATTTGATAAAAATGGATGCAAAATTGTTGACATTAAATCTAATAATATTATGCTCATAGGTCATCGCATAGGAAACATATACATGGTGCATTTAGATGACATACATACATCTCATGCATGTTTAGTTGCTCAAAATGAAAATGATGCATGGTTGTGGCATAGGAAGCTAGGACATGCTAGCATTAGTGTTTTGGAAAAACTAGTCTCTCTAAATCTAGTTAGAGGTTTGCCCAAAATTAAATTTTCAAATGACAAAATTTGTGATGCATGCTCTAAGGGTAAACAACATAAGTCTTCCTTTAAATCCATTAATGATGTTTCTACTAGTAGATGCTTACAATTAATTCACATGGATTTATTTGGGCCAATTAGGACTAGAGGTGGCAATCGGGTCATTCGGTTCGGGTCGTTTCGGTTCGGGTCATTTCGGGTCTATCTAGAATCGGTTTAGATTCGGTTCGGGTCGGTTCGGTTCGGGTTCGGGTCTAATTCGGGTCTGTGATGAGTCGGATTCGGTTCGGGTATTGGATCGGGTCAAAATCGGATCGGTTGTTTTCGGGTCGGGTCAATATCGGATCGGTCGCTTTCGGTTCGGGTCAAAATCGGGTCGTTCGGGTCGCTTTCGGTTCGGGTTAAAATCGAGTCAATTTCGGGTCGGGTCAACATTTAAATTTTCGGGTCAATTTGATTTGAGTTGGGTTAAAGGTTTGAGGTTTAGTAATTATGGTTTAGTTTAGAGTTATTGGTGTATGAGATTAATTCTGATTCAACTTGTCAATCTATGCATTTGAATTTAATTAAATATTTATATCAAAGCTTCATGTATCCATATAATTTTTTTTGTAATAATAATGTCTGAAATGAATTAATTTATTAAACTTAGGATCTAATTGAACTAACTAAAATCTAAAAGCATAAATCACGGACATAATTAAAATAATTTTTAAAATAAATGTGAAATTTCAATTAAATTAATCTAAATTGAAACTCAATTAAATCAAGAAAAATAGAAAGACAATTGGTAAAAATAGAGAGGGAAAAAACAAAATTTTGGAGGGAAATAAGTCACCAATTTTTTAAGCTAGATTGAAAAAAAAATGAAAAAGACAATTGGAAAAAATAGAGAGAGAAAAGACAAAATTTTGGAGGGAAATAAGCCACCAATTTTTTAAGCAAGAGATTAATTACTTTTTAGGTCATGTTGCATTTAAAATGTTACATTTTAGTCAACTTTAAGTTTTAGTTTAATTTAATTTAGTCACAAGTATTCCCACGGTTTAGACTTCGATATAGAAATCCCCTCCCCGCAGTGATATTTAGTCTCTAAAAATTTACTTTTAGTTGAAATTGACTAATCTTTGTAATTTAGTCTATTAATTTAATATATTGATATTTTCGTTCATTTTAATTTCAAAGATTTAATTTTTAGCCAAAATTAACCCATATTTATTTATATGGTATAATTACAAAATTGATCATTGGACTCTCAAATTTCTCCACTTCCAAATTGTCAATTTAGTCTACAATTTCAATTTTATGATGAAATTATAAAATTGGTCACCAAGATCTCAAATTTCTATACTTTATTTTATTATTTATTATATTGTTAACAATAGATATTCGGGTCAAAATCGGGTTAAAATCGGGTTAAAACCGGGTCGATATTCGGTTCAGCTTTCGGTTTAGCTTTCGGTTCAGGTAGCATTCGGTTCGGGTCCATTCGGTTTGGGTCTATTCGGTTCGGGTCTATTTCGGTTCGGGTCCATTTCGGTTCAACAAAAAATTTCGGTTCGGTTCGGTTCGATTCGGGTCGGTTCGGGTTTCGGGTCAACTTCGAATCATCATGTTCGGGTCAAAATCGGGTTTCGGTTCGGGTAATTCGGTTCGGGTTTCGGGTCTCGGGTCAAGTTTGCCAGGTCTAATTAGGACTATGAGCTTGGGTGGTAAATCTTATGCATTTGTGTTAGTTGATGATTTTTCTAGATTTACTTGGGTTCTCTTTTTAAGTACTAAAGATGAGGCTTTGGAAAAATTCATCACATTTTCAAAATTAACCCAAAATGATCTTGAACTTAGAATTTCACACATTAGAAGTGATCATGGAACCGAGTTTCAAAATTTAGGGTTTGAAGAATTTTTGAATGAAAATGGTATTAGCCATAATTTTTCGGCTCCTCGAACTCCTCAACAAAATGGGGTAGTTGAGAGGAAAAATAGAACTTTACAAGAAATGGCTAGAACTATGCTTTGTGAAAATAATTTACCTAAATATTTTTGGGCGGAAGCCACAAACACCGCTTGTTATATTGTAAATCGAGTAATGATTAGGCCAATTTTAAAGAAAACACCTTATGAGATTTTAAAATCTAAAAAGCCTAACATTAGCTATTTTCACCCTTTTGGGTGCAAGTGTTTTGTTTTAAATAATGGAAAAGACAACTTAGGTAAATTTGATGCAAAAAGTGATGAAGCTATTTTTATAGGTTACTCTTTAACCTCTAAAGCCTATCGAGTATTTAACAAAAGAACTTTAGTAGTAGAAGAATCTATTCATGTTGTATTCGATGATAACCTCCTTCCTAGGAAGGATTCTTGTGATGATGATGATGTAGGAATCATAAATGCCTTTGATGGAGGTCAAACTTCAAAGGAGGATGAGATTCAACCAAAAGAAGAAGATACACAAGATCCACCTCTTGAAGCCTTGAAGGACTTAGCTATTGAGGAAAAGGAAGTGAGCTACCCAAGGGAGTTGAACTATGTCAAAGATGGTGAAATCTTGGGTGATCCATCCAAGGGGGTAACCACTCGTTCTTCTCTTAGATTAATGAACCATGTTGCATTTATCTCATGCATAGAGCCTAAAAACATAAAAGAAGCATTGAAAGATGACTTTTGGATTATGGCTATGCAAGAAGAGTTAAATCAATTTGAGAAAAGTAATGTATGGACATTAGTTGATAGGCCTAGTAATCAATCTACAATAGGAACTAAATGGGTCTTTAGGAACAAACTAGATGAGAGTGGTAACATTGTGAGAAATAAAGCTAGACTTGTAGCACAAGGTTACACTCAAGAAGAGGGAATAGATTTTGATGAAACCTATGCACCCGTAGCTAGAATGGAAGCCATTAGGATGTTGCTTGCATATGCATGTTATCATAATTTCAAGCTTTTTCAAATGGATGTTAAAAGCGCATTTTTAAATGGTTTTATAAATGAAGAAGTGTATGTGGAACAACCACCGGGTTTTGAAGATTCAAAATTTCCAAATCATGTTTTCAAACTTACCAAAGCTCTTTATGGTTTAAAACAAGCTCCTAGAGCTTGGTATGAAAGGCTTTCAAATTTTTTGATTGAAAAAGGATTTGAAAAAGGTAAGGTGGACACTACACTTTTCATAAAAATGTATAAAAATGACATCTTAGTAGTTCAAATTTATGTTGATGATATTATTTTTGGTTCTACTAATGAATGTCATTGTCAAGAGTTTTCTAAGCTAATGCAAGGTGAATTTGAGATGAGCATGATGGGGGAGCTCTCATTCTTTTTGGGACTCCAAATCAAGCAAAAGAAGGATGGCACCTTCATCAACCAAGCAAAATACATAAAGGATATGCTCAAGAAGTTTGGCTTGGAGAATGCAAAGCCTCAAGCCACTCCTATGAGCTCATCTACAAAGCTTGACAAAGATGAAGGATGTAAGTGTGTTGACTCTAATCTTTATCGTTCTATGATTGGATCTTTGCTTTACCTTACCGCAAGTAGACCGGATATATTGTTTAGTGTTTGCTTGTGTGCTAGGTTTCAAGCTAGTCCTAGAGAGTCTCACCTTATAGCCGTTAAGAGGATCTTTAGGTATCTTAGAGACGCTCCTTGTTTAGGTCTTTGGTACCCTAGAGACTCTACCTTCAACCTTCATGCTTACTCGGATGCGGATTATGGGGGTTGCAAAATTGATAGGAAAAGTACTTCGGGAACTTGCCAATTCTTAGGTAGTATGCTCATATCTTGGTTCTCTAAGAAACAAAATAGTGTAGCCTTATCTACCACCGAAGCCGAGTACATATCCTTAGGGAGTTGTTGTGCTCAAGTCCTTTGGATGAAGCAACAACTCTTAGATTATGGTATTAAAGTTGGAACCATACCCCTAAAATGTGACAACACTAGTGCAATATGCTTAACTAAAAATCCCATCCAACACTCTAGAACCAAACATATAGAAATAAGGCATCATTTCATTAGAGATCATGTCCTTAAGGAAGATGTGGTTATAGAGTATGTAGACACCTTGAATCAATTAGCGGACATTTTTACAAAACCCTTAGATAAAGAGCGTTTTTGGTCCCTTAGGAGAGAGTTAGGTCTAGCTAGCCTATCTTGATCTTTTAGGACCTATTTTGTGCTTAAATATGCTTGATTTTGTGAAATGCCATGTTGATGTGTTTAAACTCCTAATTTCAACCATGCTTATAGTTAGGGGGAGTATGTTTATGCTTAAATATGTTTTGCCTGCTCATTCATGACATTTATGCATGTTAGGCCTCTTGAAAGATCATTTTTCTGCATTTTTAGAGCCTCATCTGCACTTCCAGGCCCAGGTGTATCGAAACAGGTGAACCCGTTTCGATACGGATACCTTAAATCCAGCTCTGAGAGAAGGGCGTTTCGAAACGCCTCAAAAGCGTTCCGAAACGTTTTTGATTCTGCCAAGGGGGTGTATCGGAACGCGTTCCGATACGGGTCAAAGGGTGTTTCGATACGGTCAACAGCGTATCGAAACGTTATGTTTATGGTTTTAAAATGGTCAAAACCCTAGCCGCCCGTTCCGAAACGGTCTTGACCGTTCCGAAACGGCATCGCGGAATGCTTTATTTAGGGCTTTTAATGACATAATTTCACTTTTTATCAAACACTAAAACCCTAAACCGCCTCCCTCTCTATAAATACCCTCTAAAACTCTTTGATTTTCACAAAATTGTGAGGGGTTTTATTCTTCAACTCAAGTCTAAGCAAGTTTCATCAATCTTGTGCAAGGATTTCTTCAAAATCATCCAAAATCCCAAACTAAGGTAATTTTTCAATTTTTTTCTTTCTTTCAATTCATGTTCGAATCTTAGGTTAGAAAATTTTATTTTTGTATAGATTATATGTTTTTGGTTGTGGGTTTTCAAAATCTTGTAAAAAAAATTTCAAATCTCAAACTTTTTGATTCAAATATAAATTTTTTCAATCGTATTTTTTTTAACTGTTTTTTATTTTAATTTTGTTTTCAAAAACCTAAGTGGGATTTATTATTGGATTGGTTTTAATTATCAATGCATACACTTAATTTTAAAACACTTGCTTAATGTTTTTAGATGGCGGATCAATCGAACAAAAAGCACAAGGCCGTTCAATCCGGTGATTCAAGCATTCGTCCGAACATCACTATGCTCTTTCAGAAATCTCTTAAAAATTCGGACGCGCGTGCTCGCTTTGCTTATGTCAAGGATTTCGCGGTTCGTAAGGAACGAGTCATTGATCTTGAGTTCCTCAATTCCGAGCGATTCCTTTTTCGTTATCTCCATCGTTTGGATGAGTGGAATCTCATGGATTTCTTGAGCCTTCCGGATGTTTGCTACAAAAATATTGTACTCATCTTTTACTCCAATGCTCGTTTTCTTTATGATGAGTCAAGAACCGAGATCATAGGAATTGAGTCATCCTTGCTAGGCAAAAAGATTGTTATTAATGTTGCTCTTTTGGAATCTGCTTTTAATCTTAAGAATATGGGTCTTGAGGATGAACGCCATTTTGGCACTTTCACCGGTAAAGCACTTAATTTGGATGTGCATGATCGTGTTCTTCATTTGATGGTCTCTTGGTTTATTCGCCCTTCCGGTGGTAAATATTCCCATATCCGTCAAAGAGATCATTTTTGGTTAGAATGTTTCCGTAGGGGTGAGCGCCCAAATGTCCCTAAGATAATCTTTGCCGAGATAGTCAATAATATCAAGCTTATTGACACAAATGAGTTGACGTCCTTTACTTATGGCATTGTCTTGAGCGCCCTATTTCATCATCTTGAAATTGATTGTTCCTATGACTCTCCGGAACCTCGAAAGACCAAGATTGGTGAGTCATCCCTTCGTAAGTCCGGGTTTCAATATGTGAATGGTATTTGGGAAAGAGTTGATAGAGAAGCGGATCCTCCTCTCGTTGCTCCTCCACCGCAAGTTCAAGCCGCAAACAACGATGCCCTCACGGCCTTCCTTACCGAGCGATTCAATGCCTTGGACACTCGGATGAATGCTTTGGACACTAGCATTGCTTCGGGCTTTGAGACTATGGGCAATCGGTTGAAGAATGTCGAGGATCGTCTTCACTCTCTTGAAACTTCACATTCCAACTTGGACCTATCCTTCTCCACTCTTTATGGGCAATGGACGAAGTTTCACCGTTCTCAAACCAAGAACGATGATGATGATGATGACGAGGATGATGATGACGAGGCTTAGGAATTTCATATCATATCATATCATATTATTTATGCTTTTTAGGATTAAGATTGCATCTTTTTGTTTTCTCATGTTTTAGGACCTATGCTTATGGCTATTTTATTTTGGGATTTTATGTTTGAACTTCATGTTTGAATTATGTTTTGGATACTTTTATTATGAATTAATTCTATGGTTGCTTATTATTGCTTATTGGTACTAATCTTTTATCTTCTCTATGAGCTTATGTTGTTCTTTTTGATCTAACAAAAAGGGGGAGAAGAAATTTAAGAGCCACAACACTAAAATTCGTTTTTAAATTTTAAAAGGTTTTTAAACTTAAACTTCAAATCAATTTTTTTTTAAAACCTATCTTAAATTAAGGGGGAGTTAGAATATTTTCAAAACTTTCAAAATTCTCAAAAATTCTAACTTTGGTTTTGTTATATCAAAAAGGGGGAGATTGTGAAACAAATATTTTAATTTTGATATAACTAAAAACCTAAGGACTAAATCGAAAAAGTCAAAACGAATTTTAAGTCCATAAAATATCCCCATATAATTTTAGTATTATGCCAAGTTAAAAACATACACTTTCAAATAATTTTTCTAAGTGTTTCAAGCCAAAGCAGTGTTTTTCACGTACCCGTTTCGAAACGGCCCTAAGGCGTTTCGAAACACTTTCACCACTGTCGACCACCGTTCCGATACGTGTATCGAAACACTTGAAAGCGTTTCGAAACGGATCAACTCGTTTCGAAACTGTTCTTCATGAAGGATTTAAAATGGGTTATTTTATTTCAAATATTTCATATTTTCAAACATATAAGGGGTGTTTCGAAACGGATCAAGCCCGTTCCGAAACGACCCTTTGACAGTAGCCATTCCGTTTCGAAACGGATCACTACCGTTCTGAAACAGGGGCTAGGTTTTAGTTTGAAAATATGACCGTTGTATGTTTTAACTAATCTTATCAAAACCGTTAAGGCGTTTCGAAACGGGCTAGAACCGTTCCGAAACGACCCTTTTACAGTGGCAAAACCGTTCCGAAACGGCCATAAGGTGTTTTGAAACGGGCTCTTAAATGCACCCCAACGGCTCTTTCTATTTTAGTCCGTTCCGAAACAGGTTTCCCGTGTTCCGAAACGGGTTGGTGCAGACAGCATTAATGGTGGCAAGAGAGGGTTCCAACGGCTCCATTTATGTTCCCAACCACCCAAACGGCTAGAAATCAATGAGAAGGTATAAAAGGGACATCCAAAAGCATCAGCAACAACTATTGAACTTCAAGCAAACATCAAAACATCAAATTCAAGCATTTGAGCAAAAATCCCAAATTTGTGTAAAATCCCAATTTGTGTTCTTCATTCATATTTTGTAAAATTGGGTTGAGTGCTTGTATTGGGGCTATCATTTGTATTGAGAGATACCTAATTAGCCTTCAAATTTCTTTGTTCTATTGAGTGAGAGTTGGGTTGATTTTTGGGTAGAAAAATCAACCGATATTGTAAAGGGTTGCCTCCTTGTCCTAGAAAAGGGGAAGATCAATTTAGTGAAATTGTTGCAAATCCTTAGTGAGACTAAGGTAGTGGATGTAGAGTTCATTTCGAACTTGAACCACTCTAAATCCCTTGTTCTTCAATTTTTATTTGCCAATTTCCACTAAAATCCTTTAAATTTCCAATTCACCCCCCTCTTGGTAAATATCGATCTTTCGATCCACTCAACAGCAAGTTATGCCAATAGTCTTTTGCGTGCAAGTATACATGGTCTGCAAGTAATACAACTTGGTAAGCTGAGTTATCGATCCCATAGAGATTGACTTGAATTCGATTGCTCAATTGTTACATGCTTTGGAAGAAAATATGATTTGTTTTGAAGGTTGTTTTAAAACTACTTAAAAGACAAGAAAACAATGAAGTAAAACGTTGGCAAGGAGGTGTTTTAAATGAGTGATGATTGTTGGCAGGGAATGCCTGGATTCAACATGGCTCATGCCAGCCTTCATTGGTAAAACTGTCTTAGCATTGTTTACTGAGCAGATTCAACATTAGCAAAACCTCTCTCGATGGTCATTGCCCTAAATTGGCACCACCTTATCCGCTATTTTTTCAGAGATTGGTCCATTAGTGATCTTTTAGGAGCCTGATCCTTTTCTATTTTTCCGGAGTTCAACAACCTCTTGGCATGACATCAAGTGCACTTCTCTGTCAAAAAACTCTTGGCATCGTCTTGTCCTTCTATGCCAACAACACTTGACATTCACCTTGGCAAACCTAACTGCAATCCTGACTGTGTTGCTTCTTTGCACCAAATCCTATGCCAGACCTGCAAAATAAAAATAAAAACAACCCTTCACCCTAGCATAGACAGAAAACTAAACTCCTTATGCAAATGCATGATTCTAATAACGTAATGCAACCAATGCACCTAAAAACAAGCAAAAAGCATATCAAAATAGGCATGAAAAACAATACTTTTGGAGAGGTAACACACCCTCAAACCCAACTCATTGCTTGTCCTCAAGTAATGCAAAAGAAAGAAAAACAAAAATGGTGAAAATAATTCCCCGGCAAAAGTTTGGTTAGAATGCCAACAAATGTCGGCAAGCAAAGTTTGATGCTAATGTTGCCTTCAGAAATCATAGCGCTCAATGCCAAGCAAAAAGTAATTAAAGTGCAATAATATAACTCTAGTCTAAGTGCATGATTTGTGCGCAAAGTGTGGGTAATATGCATCAAACTTACTTAACTTAGACAATTTTACTACTCAAACTCAGAAATTTTTTGTTTTTATTATTCTGTCAAAGGTATATGCTTTTTTTCCTTCTTATTGATGGCATTAGATTAGGGTAGCATCATGCACTGTTTGGCGTGAGATATAAGAGAGAGCATACCACGAATACCCACGTTAGTCCAGATTACATCACTTACAAACCTATTACACTCATACCCTAAGTCATGTTGGCTTGAGAACTAAGAAGGAGCAAACCACGAAGACCCAAGTTAATAATTTTTCCTAAGGAAGATGAGTGTTCTAAAGTCCTTCAGTATTTGGCACACATTGTTGCCTTAATCCCCTTTTTTCTATTTGGTAACGTTGTCTCTTTTTTTCTTTCTAAGTTCAGTTTCAATAGAGTCTAAGTTCATTAAGTAGACTAGATGTATATCTCGTGCAAAGTGCAACAAAATTCCCTAAACTAGAGTTCAATTGCCAAGCAAACCTGGCATACTATCTACTGGCTTGGCAAACTGAAGATTAAAAATTCATCATTGGGTAGACAACTAAGATCAAAATAAGCTTGCCTACTCAATTGTTAACAAGCTTCAAATTTCGGCCGAGAATTTTTTTTTCTTTTTCACCATTTTATGGTTCGATATGCAACTATTCTACATGAACTACATGGAAAACAAAAAATTTAAACGTGAAATGCATGACATAGAATAATGTGAGAAAATGCACACCCTCAAACCCAAGATGTGCATTGTCCTCAATGCATGAAACAACACATATATACAAGAAAGATAGAAAAAATAAAAATGCATGAACATGAAGATGCAATATAATGAAATGCAAGGAGTTTAGGAAGAAGAGGACTCCCCTTCAGATGAGGCTTCCTCCCATTTGGAATGAGCATATTATTCTTTTTTGGAACGAGTTTTTCTCATAGTTTGGCTCCCATGTTTAGGGGCCATTCTCTTTTTCCCTTTCCAACCGTGCTTGGAAGCAGCAATGGAGGCTCTAATGTCCTTCTTCTTATTGGCAGGGGCAGCTGGTGGTGTAACTGGCTTAGCTTTGAGTGTTTTGGCAGGGACTTCCTCTGGTTCTGATGAAGAATCGGTGCTGGTAGAGTCTACATGTACCGGGGACACATGAATCGTGGCTTCAGACTCAAAACTGGCAAAAACAACTGAACTGATTTGACTGGCTGAACTTGCTTGACTGGCTGAGCTGGCTTGCTTGATTGGCCTTGCTGACATCACTGGACTGGCTGACATAGGATTACTGGCAGCAGGCTTGGTAGGAAAAGGTGGAAAGATAGGCACCACATCGGGAGAAAGTTTCTCAAGGACCTTTCGGACAATGGCATCTTGTTCCTTGGTGTAGTGTTGCATCTTTGCATTAAGCACCTCGGGTGTACTCAATTTTTGGAGAATAATCTCCTAGCGTGAGTAAACCTGGGGTAGTACTGCCAGCGAATTTGCTGGCATGGTTTCTGGCACACTTGCTGGCTCGGCCTTTAGCTTCTGCTTTGGCGTGGCCGTCTTGGCCTTGCCCCTTCTCTTCTCCTTGGGCTCTCCTTTAGTGAGGTTTCTCCATATGTGAGCAGTGATGTACGTACCCTTAATCATCTGACCGTGATCTTCATCCATCCTGGGCACTTTATGTCGTAAACACATATTATAAATCAACAAAGGGAAAAATAGACTCTCCTCTTACCTTTGGCAGCACACTTGTAAGTTTCCTCGAAAATGATTTTGCCAACGTTGATTTTGTGCCCCTTGACTATGTAGTGTAATAGAATTAGACGGTCTTTCGAGACGGTTTCATTGTGAGATATGGGTATAAGATTGTGCTTGATGAGGTGGTTTCATCCCCTCATATGAGGCTTCAATGCTAGCCTCTTGAAAGTCCGGTGGCGGTGGACGAAAGAGTCTAGGTTGTGCTAGGCTCGCACAAGTCTTGCAAAATATTTTTCCGTTTAGCAGCATTCATGGACTCAACATACTTAAAGTATTCATCTCTTTCAATTTGCAAGGAGAAAAGAGAGTTAATGTAACCTTCGTCGAAACGAACGTACGTACCTTGAATCATCAAGAATAGGGAATCTTTGGTCACAAGATGGGCGTAAAACTCATTGCACAATATTAGCAAACACCCGCCCCTTCTACTGGTAGAACGAACTCCAACCGTGCCTGTCTACGACGGTCATAAACTCCGATGGGAAGCTAACAGTGGCATCGGTTTGGAAGTTCAAGTGCTTCTCATAAAGAAACGATCTTGAAGAGAAGCTCGCATCGAACTTCTTGTGAATATCTTCATTGAAGAACCTCTTGAAGGGAGTTGATGGCGAGGCCATGGAGATGAAAACTCAAGACAAGTAAAAGAAAGATGAATGGTTCTTGAATCTTGCTTAAAGAAAGATGGCAAGTGAGAAAAATCTTGATGAAATTGATTTTAAGGTAGGGGAGAGAAAAAGGTTGAGTGTTTAGTAAGATCTAAAATAGAGAAGCCGAAAATAGGGGTAGATAATGATGGGATATAGAGAGTTTTAATTGGGAATAGCTTAATTTTGAATGAACCGTGATAAGTGATAAAGATATGGAAAAGATTTGAAATGATATGGTGATCATGATAAAATTAATTATCATTAAAAGGGGGCGACTAAAGATAATTCTCCCAAATATTTTCTCATCTTAATAAAGCTAGGGTTTCTTTTTCTTCCTTTACACGAAAAGCCTGATCATGTCCTTGGCATGAGACATGGCATAATCTCTGGCAAGCATGGTGGCTTTCAGTCCGTCTAGCAATATTCCTGTCAAAATTCCTGCAGACACTCAATGAAAAATCGCGTAACACGGTAAGAGAATAAAAATTAAAAAACAAAAATCTAATTCCTAAAAGAAAATAAAAACAACTATCATAATATTTACAAAGACTTTCAAACCTGCAGGCATTTTTTGTTCCTAATATTTACAAAGACTTTCAAACAAAGAGGATAACCTCATTGGCATTGTTTTTCTTACCGTCCAAGTAATGCTTTAGACGTTGTTCGTTCACCTTAAAAACTTCTCTTGTTCGTAAGTTTTTAATATCCACAACCCCATGGACATAAGGTTTAACAACTTCATACGGACTCGTCCACCTTGATTTGAGTTTTCCTGGAAAAAGTTTAAGTTGAGAGTTAAATAAAAGAACAAGCTGACCTATTGTAAATTGCCTTGGCATGATTCTTCTATCATGACAGCGTTTTGCCTTCTCCTTGTATATCATGGCATTCTCATAAGCCTGCATCTTAAATTCCTCTAACTCATTGAGGTCAAGCAACCTCTTTTCTCCAGTAACTCTTCATGCCATATCAAGTTTTTTAATGGCCCAATAAGCCTTATATTCAAGCTCCACTGGTAGATGGCATGGTTTGCCAAAAACAAGTTTAAACAGTAAAGTACCCAATGGAGTTTTAAATGCAGTTCTGTAAGCCCACAAGCACTCGTCTAGCCTTAAAGACCAGTCTTTTCTTGTTGGATTTACAGTCTTCTCCATAATGTTTTTAATCTCCTTATTTGATATCTAGGCTTGCCCGTTCGTTTGAGGATGATATGCCGTGGCAATTCTCTGCTAAATTACATACCTGCCCAAAGCATTAGAGATCAGATTACATTTAAAATGGGTGCCCTTCTCGTGAATGTTCACTCTAGAGGCACCAATCGAGTAAAAATGTGTTTGTGCAAGAACTTGGCAACAACCTTGGCATCATTTGCAGAGCAACATCCTCTACCCACTTTGATACATAGTCAACAGCCACAAGAATATATATGTTACCAAATGATGGGGGAAAAGGACCCATGAAGTCTATCCCCCATACGTCAAAAAAATCCACTGGCATAATGTTCTAGAGTGGCAACTGGTGTCTGCCAGAGATATTTCCTGTCTGTTGGCATCGATCGCATGTTTATGCATACTTGTGGGCATCCTTGTATAGCATGGGCCAAAAGAATCCTGAATACAACACCTTGGCAGCAGTCTCCATCCCAACAAAGTGACCTTCATATGGTGCGGCATGGCATAAATGCAATATGTTTTGTTACTCATCCTCTGGCACACACCAGCGAATCACTTGGTCGGTACACTACTTGAACAATATTGGCTCATCCCAATAGTATTGCCTTACTTCCCGTAGAAGTCTTTTATTGGCATTGTATGCCAAGTCTGGTGGTAGAATATTACTTACCAGGTAGTTGACTATGTCAACATACCATGGTATGGCATTAAATGCAAGCAAACATTCGTCAGGAAACTCATCTCTAATAGTAGTGGTCTTACCATCCTCAATGTGATGCTCCAATCAAGAAAGGTGATCAGCTACTAAGTTTTTGTTACCTTTCTTGTCTTTGATTTCTAAGTCAAATTCTTGAAGTAAGAGAATCCACCGAATAAGTCTGGGCTTGACATCCTTCTTTTCCAAGAGATACTTCAATGTTTAGTGATATGTATAAACCACAACCTTGTTACCAATTAGATAAGATATGAATTTATTAAAAGCAAAATACGACTACAAGAAACTCTTTCTCAGTTGTAGAGTAATTTAGTTGTGCTTCATTCAAGGTTTTGCTGACATAGTAGATGGCATGGAAAACCTTGCCATGTCGTTGTCCCAGAACTGCTCCAGCGACATAGTCACTGGCATCACACATGAGCTCAAAGGGCTCATTCCAATCTGGTGCTACGACTATAGGGGCATTTATTAGTCTCTCTTTTAGTTCCTGAAATGCTCTCAAACAAGAATCGTCAAATGCAAAAGCAACATCTTTTTCTAACAACAAGCATAAAGGTTTAGAGATTTTTGAAATTTTTTAAATAAACTGCCGGTAAAAACCGGTATGAACTAAAAAAACTCCTTATACCTTTAACACTCGTTGGAGAGGGCAAGTGCTTGATTACCTCCACTTTTGCTGGATCAACTTCTAGTCCTCTCGTGGTTACCTTGTGACTGAGAACAATGCCTTTCTTTACCATGAAGTGACATTTTCCCCAATTCAACACCATGTTTGTCTCAATGCATCTCTTCAAGACTTGTTCCAAGCTATGGATGCATTCCTCAAATGTTGTACCAAACAATGAGAAATCATCCATGAATACTTCCATGTTGTGTTTTATCATGTCAGAAAAAATGGCCATCATGCAACGTTAGAATGTTGTTGGCGCATTACATAAACCGAATGGCATCCTTCTGAAGGCAAACGTCCCAAATGGACACGTGAACGTGGTTTTCTATTGATCATCAAGGGCGATGGAAATCTAATTATAACCCGAATAACCATCTAGAAACAGTAAAAAGCTTTACCTGCCAACCAGTCTAACATCCTTGTAGCCTTGTTTAACCTTCTGTAATCCATGCACACTCTCCATTCGGTAATGGTTCTAGAGGGAATTAATTCAACTTCACTATTTTGTACCACAGTCGTGCCACCTTTCTTTGGCATGCACTGAAACGAGCGAACCCAAGAGCTATCGAAAATGGGATAGATAATATCGGCATCAAGCCATTTTAATATCTCTTTCTTAACAACCTCTTTCATACTCGGGTTTAGCCGTCTCTGCCCTTCAATAGTCCTCCCATTGTATTCCTCTAGAATGATCTTGTACATGCAAATGGTTAGGCTAATTCTTTGGATGTCTGCCAAGGTCCAACCCAACGCTTGCCTATAATACCTTATTATTTCCAGCAATCTTGCCTCCTGATCATTAGTGAGATTAGATGCAATAATCACTGCAGAGTTGAGTGCTCACCTAAATAACCATACCTTAGGTGATCTAGCAATGGCTTAAGCTCCAACTCTGGCGGTTCCTCAATTGATGGCTTTGGTTTCTTTATTTCTCTTTCGGTCAACTAAATGCTCAAAATAACGCACATTTTTAGCCTCCAAGGCTGATTTCTCAGGTTCCTCAAACAATTCAACTATGCCATCAAGCATGTTGTCATCAAATTGTGCATCATGGCACAACTGTGCCATATCCAACGTATAAATGCCCTCCATCATTTCCTCGGCTTGGCACTCATCTAGTTCATCTACACATTTCAAAGCTTGAAACACGTTAAAATTAACATGTTGGTCATTCATTCGTATGGTTAGTTCCCCTTTATGAACATCAATAAGAGCCCTACATGTGGCAAGGAATGGCCTACCCAAAATAATTGGCACATTAGTGTCAGCTTCATAATCCAAAATGATAAAATCGGGTAGGAATATAAATTTGTCTACCTTTACCAACACATCCTCAATCTTACCCTTGGGATGTGCATAAGACCAGTCTGCCAAATGAAGTGTCACTGTGGTAGTTCTTGCTTCTATTCCAAGCTTTCTGAAAACAGATAGTGGCATCAAATTGATGCTAGCTTCTAGATCACACAATGCCTTACCCATGAACTTATTGTCAATTATACAAGGGATAGTAAAACTCCCTGGATCTTTCAGCTTTGGTGGCAATCAATTTAGGATCATGGCACTGCATCCTTTAGTAAGAGCAACAATTTTAAATTCACCCAACTTCCTCTTCTTGGACAAGATGTCCTTCATGAATTTTACATAGTTGAGCATTTGCTCAAGGGCCTCTACCAATGAAATGTTAATTTGAAATTTTTTAAGAACTTCCAAGAAGTGCTTAAATTGCTAGTCCTGCTTGTGCTTTTAAAGTCTTGCTAGAAATGGTGGTGGTGTATACACATACGCTGGCAGTGTCAGCTTTACCAAGGTAGTGCTGGCATCCACTCTGGCATCAATATGCTTTACCAAGGCAGTGTTAACATCATCGTTGGCATTGAAACTGGCATCACGTTGAGCACCGGTACTGCATGAGCGTTGGCATCAGTGCGGGCATAACCACTAGCATTATCTGCTTTATTTTCCTCCTTCTTTGCTTCTAAGGGCTTGTCTGCTGGCACAAGTTTAGCATCTTGGTTAATAACTGGCTTCTTGGCAGCCATCTCGGCTTCACACTACTTAACACTCCGAAGAGCTATTACCTTGCATTGCTCATTTCCCTTGTGCCGAGCATCTTCAGTGTCATTTGGCAAAGCACCTTGGGGTCAATTGCTAAGTGCATTAACAAGCTACCCAATTTGTATTTCCAAGTTTCTCATCGATGCTGCCAAACTCTGGACTGTGGCATCATTCCTTTTCATATACTCTGTGAAAGTGCCTCTTTGGTTGAGTCCTTGCCCTTGCTGGAAATTGTGTTGAGCTTTTTGTGGCATGGCATTCTGATGGAAAGCTGACATGACATTGTTATTCTGCCTTTGAGCATTTTGGCGTGGGGCATTGTATCGGTTGCCTTCTTAATTTCCCCAAGCTAAGTTAGGGTGTTGTCTCGTACCTGCATTGTTAGAATTGGAATTAGCATAATAAAAACGACCAGCATTGCCAACAAAATTTACTGACTCAGGGTTGAATTGGAATTCATCCATGTTGCGTGTAAAAGTGTATATCGCGAAAGTAGTGCAAGTGTATACGACTCAAGTAGTAAAGTGATACGGAAGTATCGGATATCGTCTCCACAGGGACTGGGCCAATAGCTTCACCTTGAATTACTGCACGAGAGTAAAAAGAATGATTTAAGATTTTGTCACGAAAATAATAAAGAATACTGGAAAATAAGATTAAAATAATCAAGATAGAGAGAATGGGCTGGTATTGAATTGCTCAGTAGTGTAGGTATTGCTGAGTCCAGGAAAATCTGCTCTATCGTCGTCCCCGTCGCGGCAGCACCCGTCGCGGCAGCGGTCCGTTGTTTGTCGCAGCAGCGATCACACAACTCTGCACTTAAAGCTTGGCAAGAATCCCTGATGTGCCTTGGCCTATCCCTAGGTCCAAGTCTGTCGATGAACACGTCTCTAATAATACCTCCCGGCGTGAATCGAAGGATGAACACCGATGTTGTTGAATTCTTCTTTTGCCACTTAACCTCGTCTTATCCCTAGGTCCGAGATAGTTCAACTATAAACTAGATAACCCGCACTTATTCCTTTTATATACTTAACTCTCCCGATATTAAGTAAATAGATAACCTCACAATGCTCTCCCGATACTCTTGCAAGATGTTAATAACCAGAATAAGAGAACTTGAAGTTTATTTTTATTGAACAGAAAATTCCTAAAACAAAAGCAACCCTTGCAACTACTTTACAAATCAACCCGTGGCCCTAGGGGGAATTTAGAACATGTTGAGAAGGGGAAAACAGCTAGGGTTTTGGGAAGAAGGCTAGAGATAGGTCATCTTCTCCTAGGTCGAATTACATGCCTTTTTATAGGCCTTGGGTTCAAGTTTTCTAATATGGCAAGAATACAGGTTTAAATTAAAGTACAACTCTAATAAAGACTAAATCTTCAGAGAATATAGCTTTAATTCATCCTTCCTTCTTGCTTGGAGTTTTCTTCCTTGAACTTTGGGCTTGGCCTTCATTTTGATCTAGGGCTTGGAAAAATATAATGGTATTCCATGAAAAACGAGCTTAATTTTCTCTTTCTGTAGAGGCCCACTTTGCTTCTTCTCCTCAAAACTGTTGTCGTCCATGGCTGTCACGGCGGTGGCCATGGCAGCATCGTCTTCTTCGACTGTTCATCTAGTTCCAGCTTTTCTGTTTCACTACCCAGCGCCTGCTTCTCCATCTGCTCCAGCAGCAACCTGCAAAAGCAACCAATTTCAGTAGAAACTATGCCATTTAATATATTTGTGATGTCTAACTGTAATCTAGCCTAAATGCAATGAATTATGCTTGAATGCAGCAAAAATATGGGTTAAATAGGGGGTAAATAATAGAACTTTTACACACTCAACACACCCTCAAACTCAAGTTTTTCTTGCCCTCAAGCAACTAAGACCTAAAAGAAAAATTAATATTTTTGTTTTGGCTTAAAACAGTGAACTTTCCCTTACCCTTCATTCATTCTCTATTGACAGCATCACCTTGTCGGATAACTTAGGATTCGTCCGGAAGCTTGCTATAGTCCTCGTGCAGTGTGTGCATGCTTGTGAACAATTATATGCCAAGACTCCCTTAGTTTCACTAGAATATTTCAGCCTCTAACTTGAATTTTTATGCCAAAGTTTATCTTTTTTGAAGGCACTTCTTATTCTCCTTTAATTTTTTGTTTAGACTCGGTTTTATTTTTTAAGCTTAAGTTTCACTAGAGCCGATTTCGGGCACCTCTAGCTAACTTCCTAGAGCCGATTTCGGGCACCTCTAGGGCTATTGAGTCTGTTTTGCTAAACTTCTTTTCCTAGAGCCAGTGTTAGGCACCTCTAGGGGCTATTCAAGTGTTAAGCTTCCTATTCTATTTAACTAATAGAGTTCTATGCAGTATAATAGTCACACATGGTGTTTAAGTTTCAGGACTATAGTAAGGCTCTAAACTGCTCCTAAAACTATCCTAAAAGCACTGCCACGACAGAGTTGTCACGGCAGGTAAGTTCAGTTCAAAGACTTAAGCCAAAATTTTCAATATTTCATTTTTTTGTGGCAAAAATAAACTAATTAAAAGACACAATTTTAAAACTAAATTAGACTCCATTAATGGAGGGATGCCACCCCAAACTCAAGGGTTGCATTGCCTTTAATACAAATGATAAAATAAAAGATAAGAAAAGTACATCACAAAATATATAGAAGCAGACAGCAAAATAAGGTAATGAACTTAAATTTTATGCGCTGTCATCGCTGCTGCTGCTAAGGTGGATCTGTCGGCGGGCAGTGGCCTTCTTAACTGGCTGCCGGATGGGGGAGGCGGATGTGTTCTTCGTCTTGGCCTCCCTTGGAGGTTGAATCCGGGTAGGGGAGATGTGAGGAGGTTTCTCCACTACCTGCACTTCTGAGCTACTGCTGCTGTCATCGATGTTGCCGCTGTCACTACTGTTGTCGCTGCCGCTATCCGACTTGTTTTTATCTGCCATTCTCTTCTGCCGTTTTACCAGTGTGAACTCTTTGGTTAGATTCCTCTTAACATAGGGTTCGTTGTTGTTTTCCTCTCAAATTGAGGAAGAAGAGAAATCGACGATGAATGCATCAAGTTCTTCCGAGGGCATTCTTCTCTTGGTTCCCCGGGCAGATGTATCCTCTGCGCAGTTGCTACCGGCGGCTTTCGTGGCAGGGGTTGGTGTGGATGCTACAGACGGTGTTTTGGGTGTGGCAGCAGGTGTAGGGGGTATGGGCAGGGGTGGGTGCAGCAAAATAATGGGAAGGGAAGGCATGAAATACAGCATCAGGGAAATTTAAAGAAGTTTGAATGAATTGTACCATAGCTGTGGTGAAATCCCTGATAAAGCTCATAAGGCTGAGCTGTCGTTTCTCCATCTTTTGTATGGCAGCAAGAATCTGGGAGGAGTATCGGCTGGAGCTGCTGCTGCTGTGGGCTGCCTGATTCCGTGGCAGCAGGTTCAGTGTCTGTCATCTCTCCTGCCGTGGCAGTGGGGTCGAAAGATGACAGCGGGGTGGCAGCAATTAGTTCCATCAAGCTGAGTATATTTTTTTCGGTCCATCCCTTCCCTTGGACTCTGAGATCGGTGGCAGCTTCAGGTACATGATGGCCACGTCAAAGGGCTGTGATGAGGTAGGCGAGGTAGAGAGGTCCTGTCGGCCGGTGTGCACACTCCAAAATGCTTTCCCGGATGAAGCTGCCCACATTAATAGGCCTCTCATGCAAAATAGAATGAATGAGGGCTAACCTGGGTTGATCGACAGTGGTATTGTGCGAGGATGGCATGATTCGCTTTTTGATGAAAACGTTCCACAGTTTGGCCTCCGGGAGGAGTTGAATTCTCTTCACTGTCCTCAGGTTCTTAGGATTTGTGTTCCACTGAGTACCTTCATCCGTGAGCTCTGCCATGACAACATCGTAGGCAGCAGGGTCTAAACTGTCCAAAAATTGCTGGTGACCGTCCTCGTTGCTGCTCACATAAAATCCGTACAATGTGTTGATGTATTCTGCTTCGAAGGGCACCTCTCTCCCTCTCACGGTGAATGCTGTCGCGGTTCTGCTACTGATGGCAGCGTAGAAATCTCGGACTAGAGATACGTTCATCTCCTCTGGTTGTTCTGCAAAAATCTGCCACTGCAGGGCCTTGATTTTTCTCGCAATAAACGGTTGCAGTCCTAAATTCCCTTCCTTGGATGTGTAGATAAATCCCCTCTCTTCCCACATGTCTCGTATCTGGAAAGATCGTGGGGTTGATGCTGTCGAGGTTGAGCCTGAAGCAGCACTCTTGTGGGTGTTTCTGGAAGACATGGTTGCAAGGGTTGTAAGAAGAAAAATGAAAGCAAGTAAATATTTCTCGAGAAAGCAAGTAAGAAGAGTAGAAGTGAGTGAAAATGAATAGTGAAACGGGGTTTATATAGAGAAGAGTTTGCTGCCCATTGGAGCTGTAACGGTAGGTGCGAATAACGGGGCCAGCTGTTACGCAGTTTCTGACGCGTTTGCGTGTCTGTCGCGACAGCGTGTCGACAGCCTGTATTTTCCGCGTCTGTCGCGGTAGTTGTAACGACATGCTCCAAAATTTGGGCTTTTTGGGCTGATGGAAGGATGTTGGGCTGAATTCACTTCTCCTTTTCTTCTTGTCTCCTTTATTTCCTAACAAACAAAAAATAAAAACATTATTTCTTAAAAATAAAATAAACCTAATTTCCTAATATAAATAATAAAATAATTAAAAAATAAAAATTTAGGTTAAATTAGGGGTGCCAGGTGGGGCATCTCCTAAGGTAACCACTTCCTGCATTCTTGGGGCTTCAGTCCCCTGATAATGCTTCAATCATTGTCCGTTGACTTTGAATTGGTGCCTGTCTTTTAAAGATCTGATCGTGATGGCACCGTGGGGAAAAACCTGCACCACTTGGAATGGGCCAGACCATCTAGATTTCAGCTTCCCTGGGAAGAGTTTTAACCTAGAGTTAAAAAGCAACACAAGCTGCCCTGGGCAGAACTGTCGTGGCATCAACTTCTTGTCATGCCACTTCTTGGTTTTGTCCTTGTAGATTCTTGCGTTGTCATAGGCCATGGTTCGAATTTCTTCAATTTCGTTTAGATCAAGTAGCCTTTTCTGCCCTTCCTTTTCCAAGTCCATATTAACTGCCTTGATTGCCCAATATGCTCTGTGCTCTATCTCGACAGGTAAATGACATGTTTTCCCGTAAATTAGTCGATAAGGAGACATTCTCAATGGAGTTTTGAATGTTGTCCTGTATGCCCATAACGCATCATTAAGGTGTAGAGACCAATCTTTCCGAGTTGGCTTAACCATCTTTTCAAGAATGTTCTTGACTTCCATGTTGGATATTTCAGCCTGTCCATTGGTCTGAGGGTGGTATGATGTTGCAATCCGATGCTTGACACCATACTTTTTCAAGGCAGCAGCTATAACCCTGTTGTCAAAATGCCTCCCTTCATCACTGATGATCGCCTTAGGGATGCCGAATCTGGAAAAAATGTTTTTATGTAAAAACCTTTGAACCGTCTTGGCATCATTCTTCTGAGTGACGATTGCTTCAACCCACTTGGACACATAATCTACTGCCAGGAGGATGTATAAGTTCCCACATGAAGATGGGAATGGTCCTATAAAATCTATTCCCCAGACGTCGAAGATCTCGACTTCAAGAATGTTCTACAACGACATCTCGTGTCTTCTTGAGATGTTTCCCATCCGTTGACACTTGTCACAGCTCTTGTAGAAGATTTGAGCATCTTTATACAGTGACAGCCAATAGAATCCTGACTGCAGAACCTTGGCAGTAATTTTGTTGCCTCCTAAGTGTCCTCCATACTGTGAAGCATGATAGTGATGAAGTATATCTTCATGTTCGTCCTGTGGTACGCATCTCCGTATAACCTGATCTGTACAGATTTTGAAAAGAAAAGGTTCATCCCAATAATAATGCTTAACATCATTTTGGAACCTCTTCTTGGCTTGATAATTAAGGTCAGGAGGGATTATTCCGCTAACTAAAAAAATTAACGAAATCAGCATACCAGGGAAGTTTAGAAGACTCACCTGCCGCCATGGCTGTCGCGGCAGTGATTGTGGCAGCAAACAGTTGCTCATCAGGAAAGGTCTCCAGTATGTTTGTCTCATCTGTTGGTAGACTCTTTCCCTTCTCTAACCTTGACAAGTGATCTGCCACTTGATTCTTTGTCCCCTTTTTGTCCTTGATTTCAAGGTCGAATTCTTTCAATAGCAGAATCCAACGTATCAGTCGAGGCTTTGCATCTTTTTTCGTGAACAGGTATTTCAATGCAGAGTGGTTTGTGTGCACTATGACCTTCGTTCCAAGTATATAAGAATGGAACTTGTCAATGGAGAATACCACAACTAATAATTCCTTCTCTGTGGTGGTGTAGTTCACTTGGGCGTCGTTCAGTGTTTTGCTGGCATAGTATATGACATGAAAGAGTTTGTCTCTCCGCTGCCCAAGTGCTGCCCCGACAGCATAGTCACTGGCATCACACATGATCTCAAATGGCAGTGTCCAATCTGGTGGCTGTACTATTGGGTCTGTTACCAGCCTTTCTTTCAGAACCTTGAATGCCTCAGTACATTCAGCGTTAAAGTCGAAGGGTCAGTTCTGCTCTAGAAGATGGCATAGGGGCTTGGTGATCTTTGAGAAGTTCGCAATGAACCTCCGATAAAAACCAGCATGTCCTAAGAAACTTCTGATTCCCTTGACTGTGGTGGGCGGCGATAGCTTTTCGATCACTTCTATCTTAGCTCTGTCGACTTCTATGCCACGACAGCTAATCTTATGGCCAAGGACTATCCCTTCATCCACCATGAAGTGACACTTTTCCCAGTTCAATACCAAGTTTGCTTTTTCACATCTCTCGAGCACCTTCTGTAAGTTGCCTAGGCAGCTTTCAAAGTTGTCTCCAAAGACTGAAAAATCATCCATAAATATCTCTAGGAAACCCTCCACCATATCGGATAATATTGCCATCATGCACCTTTGAAAGGTGGCTGGTGCATTACAGAGTCCAAATGGCATCCTCCTAAAAGCATAAGTTCCGTAAGGGCATGTGAATGTCGTCTTTTCTTGATCTTCCGGTGCGATGGCTATTTGATTGTAACCTGAGTAACCATCAAGAAAACAATAGTAAGGTTTACCCGCTAATCTATCAAGCATTTGATCAATAAAGGGTAAAGGAAAGTGGTCCTTCCGGGTAGCTTTGTTAAGCTTTCGGTAGTCCATACAAACCCTCCAACCGGTCACAGTCCTGGTTGGGATTAGCTCACTGTCTTCATTGGTTACTACGGTCATTCCTCCTTTCTTTGGAACGCACTGCACCGGGCTCACCCATTTGCTGTCCGAGATGACGTAGATTATTCCAGCATCTAGCCATTTGATTATCTCTTTTCGCACCACTTCTTTCATAGCATGGTTCAGACGCCTTTGTGCATCAATATTCGTCTTATGATCATCCTCTAAAAGAATTTTGTGTATACATAATGTCGGACTAATGCCTTGGATGTCAGCTATCGTCCATCCAATAGCCTTTTTGTGCTGCTGCAGCATCCCTATTAACTGTTGTTCATGTTCCTGCATCAACTTGGAAGAGATGATTACGGGCAACGTATCATTTAAACCAAGGAAAACATATTTTAGTTGCCCTGGAAGGGTCTTAAGATCTAGAATAGGGGGCTCAACAGCTGATGGATTTTGGATTACATGATTATCCGAGGTATAGTTTAAAGGCTCGAATAACTTACCTGGACGATTGCCTATCCAGTTTACCTCCTCCTGATCTTCAGTATCATATGTATCAGATTCTGAGGAGTTGCTATCGTGACAGTCTTCTAAGTGGCTGCCGAGGCAGTGACCAATTTTGATGTCGTGGCAGCCCGACCTGATGCAAGGTTGGTCAAGGGTAACTTCAGTGATAGCCTTGCATTCTTCTTCTGCATCAGCATGCTTCATTGCTTGGAGAACGTTCAACTTGATTTCTTGATCGTTTACTCTCATGGTGAGTTCTCCTTTTTCCACATCAATCAGTGATCTTCCCGTGGCTAAGAAGGGTCGCCCCAGGATGATTGGTGCGTTTTCATCTGCTTCACAATCTAAGACAAGAAAGTCAGCAGGAAAAATAAACTTATCCACCCTTACCAGAATATCTTCGATTTTTCCTTCTGGATGAACGTAAGAGTTGTTTGCCAGTTGCAGAATTACTGTTGTGGGCCGAGCTTTTCCAATACCTAATTCCTGAAAAACAGATTTGGGCATTAAATTTATACTAGCACCAAGATCACAAAGTGCCTTACCCACATATTTGTCTCCGATTACACATGGTATGATGAAGCTCCCAGGATCCTTCTTCTTCTGGGGTGGATGCTTGTGCAGAATACTCATGCATCCTTCTGTCATCTTAACCGTTTCAAATTCCCCAAGTCTAGATTTCTTCGACATGGCATCCTTGAGAAATTTGGCATAACCGGGCATCTCCCTAACGGCATCTAACAGTGGAATGTTAATATGAACTTGCTTAAAAATATCATAAATCTTTTTAAGCTGTGATTCCTGTTTCAATTTCTGTAACCGTTGGGGAAAAGGAGGTGGGGGACGATAATCAACAATGCGTCATTCCCACTGTATACGGATCTGAGGAGGTTTAGGTTCATCATCTTTCTCCTCTGCTGTCGTGACAGGCTCATCGGCAGCAGGCTGTTTGTTACCTGTCGGGACAGCTTCCTCGACAGTCAACTCCAAGGCTGGTTTCTTAACTGATTCAGCGTCCTTCTCTGGCCCTGGTAGTTTCTTCGCACTCCTCGTAATGATGGCTTTGCACTGCTCATGTGTGGGTTGTCTAGCGTTTTCAGTATCACTAGGAAATTCGCCATTCTGCCTTGGTTTGATATGCTGGGAAACCTGACCCATCTGTGTCTCCAACGATTTCAGAGTAGCTTCATGATTGGTTATCCGCATCTTTGTTTTGTCCATGAATGCCTTCATCTTCTTGACAAAGTGATTCATGTTCTCAATGTAGGTTCCTGTTTGAGATATAAAGGTAGCCAGAGTCTGTTCCAGTATACTATTTGTGGCAGCTGGTGGCTGTTGCTGCTACTGCTGCGGTTGCTGCCGAGTCAGCAATCTAGGTCCTCTTTGATTCTGATTGTTCTGTGCTTGAGGATTCAGAGCATTATTAGGATTACTCCAAGAGAACTTGGGATCCTTTCTCCAGTTGGGATTGTAATTGTTGGAATTATAATTCTGCTTATTGTAGTTCCCAACATACTTCCCCTCTTCTAACTATATTGGGCATTCCTTCGAACTGTGATTTCCTTCACAAATTTCGCATACCTCTTCAGCAGCGTATACAGGCTGTGAATCTTCGTTCAAGAGCTTTTTCAGAGCCTTAGTGAGATATGCCACATGTGATTTCAATGAGCTGTCGGCCTCATAATCCTTAACAGCTAGTACTCGTTAACCCCCTCTTCTTGCTATCGGAAACTGCTCCTCATTCTTCGCCAGATTTTTCAATACTGCCATTGCCTCACCTGGGTCTTTGTCCAGCAGTAATCCATTTGCTGCTGAATCAATTCTAATATGAGTTTGTAAATTGGCAGCATTATAAAATTTTGTTACCTGGTTCCAAAAAGGGAATCCATGCATTGGGCAGTTCCTTAGAAGAGTGGTAAATCTATCCCAAGCCTCGTGCATTGGCTCGTCATCTTCCTGTTAAAAAGTAGCAATTTCATTACGTAATCGCTCAGATAAGTGTGAAGGATTAAAACGAGATAAGAATTCACGAGTTAAATCTGCCCAAGTTCTAATTGAACCCGGCGTAAGTTTATTCCACCAAGTTTTTGCCCTGTCCCTCAATGAATGAGGAAATAACCGAAGCCTCAGTATCTCCGGATTGACTCCTGGTAGTCTAAACGAACCACGGATTTCCTGGAACGTTTTCAGATGCTCCTTGTCATCCTCTGTAGCAGCACCACTAAATTGGCCAGCGTTGTTGATCATGCTGAACCTAACAGGTTTAAGCTCAAAGTTGTCAACATCTACATCCGGCAGGGTGATTTCTAGTTCTACATGATCGTTGAGCATGTAGTCTCGGCATGACCGGCGTGCAGCAGCGACAGGAGGGTCGACGAAAGGTGGATCGATCCCTCCATCTCCGACAGGATTGTTATTATCCTGGAGATTTCCTGGGTTGTCCCGTCTTTCTTCAAATCTTTCGTTCACCATTACTTCAATCTGTTCCTCTAGATATTCGTTCCTTTCAACGAGGTAACAGACTCTTTTCTTGAGATTGAACGTTCGTTCGGGTTCAGGATCTAACTGGTACTCAGGTTCCTTCCCCCGTTGAGACCTGCGCATACGCAAACAAAAGACCTTGTGAAAGGAATAGGTTGGACAATCCAAGTAATATAGAAAAATAAAACAAATGCAGTAAAAAGTAGGGTAAAGTTATGTTGCCAGTCCCCGGCAACGGCGACAAAAACTTGTTGCGTGTAAAAGTGTCTATCGCAAATGTAGTGCAAGTGTACACGACGCAAGTAGTAAAGTGATACGGAAGTAACTGATATCGTCTCCACAGGGACTGGGCCAATAGCTTCACCTTGAATTACTGCATGAGAGTAAAAAGAATGATTTAAGATTTTGTCACGAAAATAATAAAGAATACTGGAAAATAAGATTAAAATAATCAAGATAGAGAGAATGGGTTGGTATTGAATTACTCAGTAGTGTAGGTATTGCTGAGTCCAGGAAAATCTGCTCTATCGTCGTTCCCGTCGCGGCAGCACCCGTCGCGGCAGCGGTCCGTTGTTTGTCGCAGCAGCGATCACACAACTCTGCACTTAAAGCTTGGCAAGAATCCCTGCTGTGCCTTGGCCTATCCCTAGGTCCAAGTCTGTCGATGAACACGTCTCTGATAATACCTCCCGGCGTGAATCGAAGGATGAACACCGATGTTGTTGAATTCTTCTTTTGCCACTTAACCTCGTCTTATCCCTAGGTCCGAGATAGTTCAACTATAAACTAGATAACCCGCACTTATTCCTTTTGTATACTTAACTCTCCCGATATTAAGTAAATAGATAACCTCACAATGCTCTCCCGATACTCTTGCAAGATGTTAATAACCAGAATAAGAGAACTTGAAGTTTATTTTTATTGAACAGAAAATTCCTAAAACAAAAGCAACCCTTGCAACTACTTTACAAATCAACCCGTGGCCCTAGGGGGAATTTAGAACATGTTGAGAAGGGGAAAACAGCTAGGGTTTTGGGAAGAAGGCTAGAGATAGGTCATCTTCTCCTAGGTCGAATTACATGCCTTTTTATAGGCCTTGGGTTCAAGTTTTCTAATATGGCAAGAATACAAGTTTAAATTAAAGTACAACTCTAATAAAGACTAAATCTTCAGAGAATATAGCTTTAATTCATCCTTCCTTCTTGCTTGGAGTTTTCTTCCTTGAACTTTGGGCTTGGCCTTCATTTTGATCTAGGGCTTGGAAAAATATAATGGTATTCCATGAAAAACGAGCTTAATTTTCTCTTTCTGTAGAGGCCCACTTTGCTTCTTCTCCTCAAAACTGTTGTCGTCCATGGCTGTCACGGCGGTGGCCATGGCAGCATCGTCTTCTTCGACTGTTCATCTAGTTCCAGCTTTTCTGTTTCACTACCCAGCGCCTGCTTCTCCATCTGCTCCAGCAGCAACCTACAAAAGCAACCAATTTCAGTAGAAACTGTGACATTTAATATATTTGTGATGTCTAACTGTAATCTAGCCTAAATGCAATGAATTATGCTTGAATGCAGCAGAAATATGGGTTAAATAGGGGGTAAATAATAGAACTTTTACACACTCAACAATCCACATGGTGGTTCTCTCCACAAATGGTGCAAAACGGATCTAATGCTTTGACTTCTTGTGCCTCATTATTCTTTTGCAACGTTCTCACCATGCTAGTGAGATTAGAAATTTCGGCATGAATGGATGTAAGTTCATCAACAATCAATTTCCCACTAGTTTTGATTTCGATACCAAGTCTAGCAACAAGATATTCAAAGTCATTGATCGCTATCCTCTCAAGGATATCAACAACTTCTACGTACCTCTTGTCTAGCAACGAGCCAGCTATTGAAGCATCGACAACAGTCATTGTTTGTGCATTCAATTCGTTGTAGAAGGTTTGTATTTGGGTCCAATTTGGGAATCCATGCACTGGACACCTTCTCAACAGATCCTTAAATCTTTCCCATTCTTCGTAAAAAGTTTCATTCTCAGTCTGCTTGAATGTAATGATCTCACCACGCAACTTGGCAGTGAGTGTTGGTGGCTGAAATCATGTCAAGAACTTCTAGCACAGGTCTGCCCAGAAAGTAACGGAACCTGGTGGCAAAGAGTTAAGCCACGCCTTGGCTCTGTCTCTTAAAGAAAAGTAAATAACCTTAGCTTCACGGTATCCCCAGATACTCTAGTTTGCTAAAATAGTTGACATATCCCCACGAATTGCTTGAGATGTTGTCTCGGGTCTCCAGTAAGTGCTCCATCAAATTGACCTACATTCAAAAGAGTTTGGATCATTACGGGTTTAAGTTCAAAATTTGGCTCATTGGCATCAGTGCCAACAAGTCTTGGCATTAAATTTGCATGTTAGGTGTTGAATGTTCGCGGATTGGTCTTTCTTCTTCGACATTAGGAGTGGTATTTTTATTATTTTTTGGTGGATTATAATTGTTGTTAACATCATTTTCTCCTTTGTTTCCTTGATTTCCCCGATTCATCTCTCGAATTCTCTTTTTCAATATGTGCAAAGTGCGTTCAATCTCAGGGTTTAATGGCCAAGCATCCTTCTCAGCAATGTTCTTGTTCATACACTGATGAAAACAAAAATGAAATAAAAACAACAATAAAACAAGTAAAAATTAAAAAAAAACAAATCTATTGCAATCCCCGGCAACGGCGCCCAAAACTTGTATACTCTGTAGAAGATGTGTAAAATGAATGTTGGCAAAAGGTATAAATGATATCTATTGGGCAAGTTATGCCAAGAGTCTTTTTCGTGCAAGTATACACGCTTTGCAAGTAATACAACGTGGTAAGCTGGGTTATCGATCCCACGGAGATTGACTTGAATTCGATTGCTCAACTGTTATTTGCTTTGGAAGAAAAGATGATTTGTTTTAAAGTTTATTTTAAAACTACTTAAAAGAAAAGAAAACAATGAAGTAAAACGTTGGCAAGGAAGGTGTTCTAAATGAGTGATGACAGTTGGCAGGGAATGCCTAGATTCAACATGGCTCATGCCAGCCTTCATTGGCAACATTGTCTTGGCATTGTTTGTTGAGCAGATTCAACATTAGCAAAGCCTCTTTCGATGGTCATTGCCTTAAATTGGTCAAGTAAAAACCCCTTATATCTCTATAGTGTATGTTTTTCTTAAATCAATTTGAATAAAAGCAATCTATACTCTAAGGGGGTAGATTTCACTTCTGAAGTAAATTCATCTACTTCTGCCAAGAAGTTGAACCTCCCTTCTCTGGTGCAGCCGGCCATCACTCGTTGGTCACTCCAACGCCTCACTCCGATCACTCTTTGCTCTCCACCACGATCTCTCTCGCTCTTCTCCAATGCTTGATCGGTGGGTCTTTATATAGGCGTGTAAAGGAAAGGATGTTATAAGCCTTTGCATTTGAAATGATCAAGGGATAAGAGATAAAGCTCTATATGATCATTTTGATAGTTTATCAGCTCGTTGTGATAGCTTATCAGGCTAGGGCTGATGTCATCATGTCGATGATGCCTTGGCATGCAAGCTTGACACAACTTTGCCAACATCTCTTGGCACTACCTTATCCGCTATTTTTTCGGAGATTGGTCCATTAGCGATCTTTTAGGAGCATGATCATTTCCTATTTTTCGTCGTTCAACACCCTCTTGTCATGGCATCAAGTGCACTTCTCTACCAATAAGTTCTTGGCACCGTCTTGTCCTTCTATGCCAACAACACTTGGCATTCACTTTGGCAAACCTAACTACAATCCTGACTATGTTGCTTCTCTGCGCCAAATCCTATGCCAAACCTGCAAAATAACAATAAAAACAACCTTTCACCCTGGCATAGATAGAAAACTAAACTTTTTATGCAAATGCATGATTCTAAAAACCTAATGCAACTAAATGTACCTAAAAACAAGCAAAAACATATCAAAATAGGCATGAAAAACAATACTTTTTGGGAGGTAACAATTACCAACCCTCAATTTGGTCAAATACAACAAACCCAAACCCTAAGGTGGGTCGATCCATCTTCTATCTTCTTCATCTTTTGTCTTAACCGCTGAGAGTGCTTCCCCGACCCAAACTTGATCCATGGTAAGTGATTTGCAAAACTGAGCTAAAGCATGGGAAACTTCATTTCCTGTTCTAGGGATGTAATGAAATCGGCAATGGTTGAAGGTGTTTGCTAAACTTTTAGCTTTCTAGATATAGGCACTAACAAGGGAGAAATTCTCTTTGCTCGACTGCAGCTTCAAGATGATAGCCCGAGAGTCGCCCTTCAACAAAACCGATGTGAAACCCATGTCTAGAGCTAGTTGCAAACCCACAGAAATCGCTAATGCCTTAGCAGCAAACAATGATGCCACATGGTGAGATAGGAAACATCTAGCACAAAAAATATATCCCTCGGAATCCATGATAACACATACAACTGATGTTGTTTTTGTTGCAAGGAAAAAGCCAGCATCAACATTGATCTTCAGGGTCGAAGAAGATAGGGCAGACCAACGAACCTGTACATAAGTTGATGTAGAGGGTATACGAGCCTTAAGAAGATGTAGCTCAAGACAATATCCCTTAACAAAGGTAACCAACTCCTCTGGTCTGGATACAACTCCCTCAAAAATAAACTTGTTTCGATTCATCCATAGAGCATAGATAACGATTATAATCTTTTGTTTTTACCTTTCCATTATTCTGCATAATTGATGTTACCCACTCTTTAAAGTTAAGTTGAGTTGAGTGGCTATAGGAGATTCTTGAATACCCAAGAGACAATAAACCTATTTAGCAAAATAACAATCACAAATAAGATGATTGAAATCTTCTGGTGCTCCTCTGACAACGAGCACAAACTGGATCCGATGCAACCTTTTCAACACAAAGGTTACATCTAGTTGGCACAAAATTCTTTAAGAATTTCCAACATTAAATATTCATTTTACTAGGACACTTAGCTTGCCATACCTGCTTAAAAAGTGCACTATCTCCTTCACTAATTTGCAGGGCTGAAATTAATCATATGTAATCACTCCTAATGAAATGCAAACTTGTATGCTCGCCGCTCCAAACTAGCACGTCAGGTTGCACAATGTTGGATAAAGGAATGCAGAGAATATCATCAGCTTCTGAGGGAGAAAATATTCCATAATTAAATCCTCCCTCCACGTACATGACCCAGGCTCAATCAAGTCTGATACCCAATTGATGGAAGCCATTGGTTCAGAAGCAATGCGTTTAGGGATTGGCCTTAAGAGCCAACAATCACTTCAAACTGAAATAGAAGAGCCACATCCCACCTTCCATCGAATTCCCTTCTCTAATAGATCCCTAGCACTTCAAATGCTACGCCACACATACGATGGATTGGAGCCCAAATACGCATTTAAGAAATCAGAATGAGGGTGGTACTTAGCTTTAAAGATTCTACCAGCAAGTAAAGATGGATTTGTTATAAGTCTCTACCCTTGTTTGGCGAGAAGAACTACTTTAAATTTGCACAGGTTGCAAAAACCTAGACCACCAAACTCTTTTAAAATGCTAAACTCTGACCAGGTGCACCACTGAATCTCCTTTTTATCCTTTGAATTCTTCCACCAGAAATGAGCCATAATAGCTTCAAGCTCTTTACAGAAAGTTTTGGGCATAAGGAAATTGCTCAGCGTAAATGGGGATAGCCTGAAGGACAGCTTTCACAAAAACTTCCTTATCACCATGCGACAAAGACCTGGAACTCCAGCTTGACACATAAAATGTTGTCTTATCCCGCAGATTCAAGAAAGCCTCTCTCTTTTTCCGAACGACAAGAACCTTTGCCACTATTTTGTAAAGAACGTTGCATAGATTGATTGGGAAGAATTGGGCCATACGAGTCGGACCAGTGACCTTCGGGATAAGCACAAACGTGTTGTATTAAAACTGGCTAAAGGAACTTTCTCTTTTAAAGCTGAAATACAAAACTCAGCAACATCCCTCCATAAAATCTTCCAGAACCGTTGATAAAACAAAGCACCCAATCCATCCTCTCCCGCAGCTTTGAGTGGATTCATTGACTTCATAGCTTCATAGATCTCCTCATGTGTATAGTCGCAGCAAATATCACTATTCATATCCTCAGTAATACATCGATCGATCCCTTCCAGAACTCGATCAATTTGAGAGAACTTGATGTTCTCTACCTTCACATATTGATCACTTATATATTGGTAATAATTTAATATCAAGTAGAAACTTCTCTAATCTTTTTTTTGAAAAAGTATGATCGTATTCATGAACAATCATACACAAGGAATATTAGTATAGGCCTCATTAAAAACTTCTCTAATACTAAATGGAGTAAAAGAGTACCCATACTAATATTATAAATATAAAGTTCAACGGGAACACTCGACAAAAGAAATAAACAACAAAGTAAATCAACAACTAAATATGCACAACATCCTCTAGTAACAACGAACTAATCCAAACCAATGGCTCCACATGATAAACCATCTCCAAACTATCAACTCCCATACTCTTAGCTAAAGCATCGACCACTTTATTTCGGGAACGCTGCATATGTTGAATCTGCAAAAGCCAATCTCGACCACGAAGCTCATCCAAGTGTCATTTAACGACATGAAACCCATTATAGTCATCCTTAAGAACTTCAATCGCCACAAAACTATCCAACTAAAGAATAATTTGGTGAGACCCCGACTCTCAAGCATGAACCAAACCATAAAAGCTTCCCACAACTCCGCATCAAGAACCGAACATATAACAAGGAATTTGGCAAAACCGAAACACCATTCGCCTACACTATTTCGACCTATACTACCACACATTGCATACCTATCTGCAGCCCTACGAGCCCCATCCGTATTAACCTTCAGCCAATACTGATCAAGAGGAGTCCTGTACTCGGTGTTATCTGACACTCTAGCCTCGTCTGCAACAGTCCCTCGCGTCAATGATGTTGCTTGGATCGACTGCGCAAAAGTAGTGCGTCCTCTCGAGCACACTACCTTGCCCCTCAATCGGATTATCAAATGTGTGAGCATTCCGATTAAGCCACAAGTGTCACAATGTATACCTAAAGACAAGATCCCAATGCTCTACATGTCGTGCAAAGGACACAGACTCACCAAGATAAAAAAAAAACTATTAATATTATTTTTAAAATTGCCTCAAACACCTATTATGACCTACAAAATAATATATAAATGAACATATATATATATATATATGCAGGGAAGATAGACTTGTAGATGAATTTGGACACTAAAAATATAAGAGAATAAATCTATATATATATATATATATATATATATATATATATATATATATATATATAAATTAGAGGCTTGAACTATTTTTAGTGTCCAAATTCATCTACAAGTCTATCTTCCCTGCATATATATATATATAGGAAAATACTTTGATGCACAAGCTGTGTAAACTTTAGTTTACACAAGCCCTTTAATTTTAGGGTTTAGGGTTTAGGGTTTTATGTTAGGGTTTAGGGGTTTAGTATGTAGGGTATATAATTTAAGGTTTATGATTAGAATTTAGAGTTTAGAGTTTAGGGCTTAGGGTTTAGGGTTTAGGTTGCTAGGGTTTGTGATTTAGATTTTAAATTTTATAAAAGGATTGTGTAAAAAAAATTTACACAGCTTGTGCATCAAAATAAAACCCATATATATATATATATATATAAATTAGAGGCTTGAACTATTTTTAGAGGTTTGACCAATCAAATCAGCTAATTTGAATGTTTGGTAAATAAAGGATTTTAATAACGGATTGAGGTGAAACCTCTCATTTTGAAAAAGCTCATTTTATGAGCTTTTTGAGTTAGATGTTAGGATAAAGGACTTGTAAAGATTTTTTTTTTTTTGCACTTGATATTTATAAAAAATTCTCTAAATAACATAAATTTGATTAACTAATAAAATTTAAAAAAATAGTTTCATAAATAAAAAATTAATATATATAAATTAATGAATACATATAAATTTAATAATTAATAAAATTATATTCAAAATATAATTTCATATATAAGAAATTAATATATACATCTAAATTTAATGATTATTAAAATTATATTAAAAAGATAATTTCACAAATAAAAACTTAATATGTACATCCCCATATACGCTCAGTAATGATATTAAAAAAATAAATTTTCATTATCTAATTAATATTAATAGATACAAAATGTTAATAACTACTAAATTGTTCAAACAAGTATCAAATATAATCATGTCCTTACATGGTATTTTGGTTGTTCAAATAATCAAACAATTATCACCTATCAATTAATTTTACCAAGCGATTTTATACAATCAGCTAATATATATATATATATATATATATATATATATATATATATATGCATGGAAAATAGACCTGTAGATGAATTTGGACACTAAAAATATAGGGAAATAAGTATAAATTAAGTGTAATTTTATGACTTATCATATTCTCTCATACTTAGACAATGACCTTGTTTGGAAAATAGTTTTTGAGCAAAAATTAGAGGTTTGAACTATTTTTAGAGGTTTGACCAGTCAAATTCGCTAATTTGGATGTTTGGTAAATAGAGGATTTTAATAACGGATTGAGGTGAAACCTCTCATTTTGAAAAAGCTCCTTTTAGGAGCTTTTTGAGTTAGAGGTTAGGATAAAAGACTTGTAAAAACTTTTTTGTGCTTGATAATTATAAAAAATTTCTCTAAATAACATAAATTTGATTAACAAATAAAATTAAAAAAATAATTCCATAAATAAAAGAATTAATATATATAAATTAATGAATACATATAAATTTAATAATTAATAAAATTATATTCAAATATAATTTCATATATAAGAAATTAATATATACATCTAAATTTAATGATTATTAAAATTATATTAAAAAGATAATTTCACAAATAAAAAATTAATATGTACATCCTCATATATGCTCAGTAATGATATTAAAAATTAATTTTCACTATCTAATGAATATTAATAGATACAAAATGTTAATAACTAATAAATTGTTCAAACAAGTATGAATTATAATCATGTCCTTGTATATTATTTTGGTTGTTCAAATAATCAAACAACTATCAGCTATCAGTTAATTTTACCAAACAGTTTTATACAATCAGCTAGTGTAATCTGCTAATCAAATCAGCTAATGCTATCAACAAAATAATATATATATATATATATATATATATATATATATATATATATATATATATATATACATGGAAGATAGACTTGTAGATGAATTTGGACACTAAAAATATAGGATAATAAGTATAAATTGAGTGTAATTTTACCACTTATCATATTATCTGTAACACTAAAAAAATAGTGCTTTCACGAAGGTTTGAACCCTTAACCTAGGGACCATGAGTGCAGGCCTTAACCGTTTGGGCTAAGGTAGTATTCTGTTTTAATCTACCTCAAACATCATTTTAAGTTATTGACTTCTGTTTTGTAAAATAAAATAAAATAATCTGATATATCCTCAAACCACCCCAATTAATGCACATATTGGATCTGGAAATATCAGAGATATTTCCTAATTATTTTTTTATTCTCCTCTCACCAAACCCTTCCCCTTCCCCGTCGATCTCGGCCACCGTCGATCGGTGGTGTGCACGACCACCATCGGTGTGCTCGCCGCCGTACCCTGAACCCACCCTGGTCGCCACTCGCGCCACCACTGTCCTGAACGACGGAAATCGAAGGTTTTAGGTTCGACGATGAACCCTAGAGACCGCCTCTGTTATGGCGTTTTCCGGCCGTTCCCGACATCAGCTCGCCTCACCGTGGGCACCGGTGAGATTCTCTCGTCCCGATCTACAAAACCCACGTAATAGATCAACCATCCGACGCCGACAAGGGCGTCGTCGGAGCTTCGTCAAGTCCGGTGATCTTGGCTTCGTTTTGGGTAAGTCTCGGTCATTTCCGATATATTTTTTTCGGTGAAAAATCGGTTACATGTAGTCGGGTAGTTTGAGTAGTATCAGATCTGTATTTTTTTCAGGTTAAAAGGAGTGATTTTCGATTTTCCGGCGACGTTCCGGTGACCGTCCGACGACCGTCCAGCGACCCCTCCGGCGAACCAATATGTATATATGGGTAAGTGGGCCGGTTCAGTTGCCCCAAAGGCCTGAACCGGTTAATTCGGTCCAAACCCATTTCGATTTGAGCCCAAACCCAGTCTAGGCCCAACCAAACAAAGCCCAGTTTGGTGTCCGACCCAGACCCGAACGGAACCGACCCGACCCGTTGACCGAGTCAACTCGACCGAGTCAACCCAGTGAGTCAACTCGCCCGAGTCAACCCAGTGAGTCAACTCACCCGAGTCAACTCAGTGAGTTAACCCAGTGAGTCAAACCGGTCAACTAGTGACGTCAGCATGACGTCAGCGTTGACTTTGACTGCTGACGTCAGCATTGACCGTTGACTTTGACCAAAAAGTCAAATTTTATGAAAACTCATATTTTTATGTTTTTCGAAGTCCTGAGTCCGATTTTGAAGCCCGTTTTGCAAAATTCTAACTCGAAGGCCTCCGAATCTTACCTTGAACCCGAAAGTGTTTAATTTTGTTAAGAGCTCTATGGATAAGAACTGAAATGTTAATTTGTGTATTTGAAGGTATGCAAGTATCTCGGTACTCGAAATGTCATGGGACATCCAGTCCGGATTCGAATGCGATCGAATGTAGTATCAGGAGTCAACCGGTATACCTCGGAACTAAGGTAATACATTACTACCCCTTGTATGCTTTATGCACATGTTGATATCCGGTTAAAGCATGCATGATTGTGATAAAGTGTATCTGTGAACTCTGCTTAAGCCGAATTCGATACGAAAATTAAGTATCAGAATCAGTAAGTTCAAAGTATTCATATAAGAATATAAATAGAATTCAGATAAGAATATCAATAGACTGGGAGTATTGAAAGTGCTATTAGTAATAAATAATACAGCTAAATCTGAAACTCTATCAATGATGTCTAAGAACCAATGTTCAGAATGTGGAGTATGAGATGTTGGATATGAAATTATGAAAATACCCTTAAAGCATAGGTTTGACTAAACTACTCATCTGATAAAAGAAATGACCTAAAATCTGCATTCGACCTAATTATGCAATTTACATTACTCAAGATGTATGTTTTAATGAAAAGACTTCGACATCATTATGCAATACGTGTGATACAAACTTGGATAATCCCTCAATCTCTGTATAACACATGAATAAGAATTTTCTGGAAATGGTGTTGAAATCCTAAGTCGACCCTTATGACAGTAATACGTGAATTTGATAAGAATGATCGCAATGACCGAAAAGATGGTAATGCCCTCGAGCACCGAAATGTCTGATTAATTTGAATGACGATAAACCTCAAGTTCTGAAATAAATGAATTTTCTGTAAAGGGCCGGAGAGTTAGGACGCCTTAATCTCGTTTAAGTAAGTGAATGATGGAGGTACCAAATGGTAATTCAGAAAGAAATGGTAGATCTATCTCAGTCTAAAATAACTGAAATACCATCTTGAGTTAATCAGTAACTATGTATTTGATGAAATTCTGAATTTGTTAATAAGACCAAAATAACTGAAAGGCAATGATAGCCTAAATAATCGGATTATCACTGAAAATATCTGATAACTTAAAAGACTTTAAATTAGAAATTTTTGAATATCTGAATAGAAAACTAATGAGCAAATATGATACCCGAGTTCTGTGAACCATTGTTTTCAATGTTGGTATAATTACCAGAATGTCTATGAACGTCAAAATGACCATATTGCCCTTGTATACTTAAAGGACTAAAGTACCCATCATATATCTGAACTTTCTAAGATCTTGAAGTATCACCTTCTGAATATCTAGGTTAGACCGTTAGTATGAACCCCTTTTTAAGAGGAGCCACGTTTCAGAACTCAGTTCAAGTTGTCAAAAGTTTAATATGTCCCCTTCCGTAAATGCCAAATATCTCTGAGAAATGATTTGTCCCATCTAGTGTGTTCCGTGTGTGTTATATTCTGTTGAATGAACTGTATAATTAATTAATCATGAATAATATTATGTTTGATGACATTCTCTGCCTACCTGATATATGTCTGCTCAATCTGTATACTTGGTATGTGATCGTTTGATCTGTAATGGTATTGTCTGCTTGTCTGATAAACTCGATAGTATGATCTGTTAGTTTGACCTATGATGGTACAATCTGTTTGCATGATGAATAACGAGTGTCTGCTCTGCTCAATAGTATGCCTATTTATCTGTCAAAAGCATGAACTTCTGTTTCTGATACTCTGAATAGAATATGTATGTTACATGTACTATGTTATTCATGTTTGAAATCTGAACACCGATTACTGTCTGGGGTATACTCTCGGGTTATGATTGAAGTGTCTGTCACAGCCCTGATCCAGCTGTTCTGTTAAGCTCCTACGCCCACGGGCCTAGGGTAAGTCTTTCTGGACCTAAGGTATTCCCTTAGGTAGGCTCCTACGCCTCAGGCCTAGGATAAGACCTTCTGTATACAGTTCTGGGGGACTGCACATTGGTGTAAGGTTGGAGGGTAGTTCTTGTAAACTTCTGTATGAACATTGAATATTTGCATTTAATATGTTATGTGCTCATATGATATGATGTTAAGTACTTATGTATATTGATCTGCACTTATTGGAACACATTAGGCGCCGAACTCTCTGATTCCTACCTCATATGTTACCAGCCTATATAATTTCCGTCTAATTCACAAGGTCTGATTAAAGAACAAATTCCGTTATTCTCGTGTAAGATGCAAATCTCGAAATAGTAGAACAGAAATAGAGGACCATCACTGCTTGAAACATCATGAAAATGTTATGCATACTATATATCTGCATGAGCTTATAGCATCTTCTAGTAGTTTTGTATTACTGAGCTTTCCCAAGCTCATGTTGTTTTTACCATCTCAGGATAAAAGATCAGACAAGTTGCACCTATCAACTTCGGTATGGGAGTTTCTTCGGCTCGTCAAGGAGTATGGTATCTGTGTAACTAGGGGGCATGTGTGTCGTGTTTGTATTATACAAATGAGTCTGAAACTTATTTCCGCAACTGGTATCATGATTGTTTTATTGTTTTGAACGATTTCTGAAATTGTATTTTAAATTAGATATTTGTTGTATGATTTTAAAGGTTTAAATATATATTTATTTGAAATTTTACTGTGGGTCGCTCTTATGACCCTAATGTGACTTCCTAGGATCCGTAATAACGCATAGACGGGTCTAGGGGGTTACATTATCTCACACTTAGACAATGACCATGTTTGGCAAATAGTTTTTCGAGCTAAAATTAGAGGTTTTAACAATTTTTAGAGGTTTGACCAGTCAAATCCGTTAATTTGGATGTTTGGTAAATAGAGGATTTTAATAACGGATTGAGGTGAAACCTCTCATTTTGAAAAAACTCATTTTAAGAGATTTTTGAGTTAGAGGTTAGGATAAAAGACTGGTAAAAACTTTTTTGTCCTTGATAATTATAAACAATTTGTAACGCCCCGGTTTAGGGCCCGAGAGTTATCAATTTTGATCTAGGACTAGTTCGGGTTAAATTTAGAATTAAAATGCTGATTTTATAAAGAAATACCATTAATTACAATAATGCCATTAATGAATTTGAAAAGAGGATTTTTAGATTAAAGAGTCATCTTCTTTTCAAAAGATTAAAACCTAAAAAGCTTTAACTTTCTCCTAAAATGCTCTCCACCACCATCTCTCCTTGGCTTAAAGGTTTTTAGAAGAATTTCAACGGTAATCATCACTTTTACATTGGCTTTTAATTATTGAATCTTACCTTTTCAAAAATCTAACAAAGTATTGATTTTTCAACTTAGGGTTCCAAAGTTTTGATGAAAAGGAGATGGATTTATGAAATTTTCGTAAGGGTCTTCAATGCGTACTTGGTGGGAAGTTTTTAAAATATTTTTGGTTGATAAATAATGTTAATAAGTAGCTTAAACCCATAAAACTCGAAAACTAGGGCAGTGGGTGATTTTTGAAAGTGAATAAGTGGTGTTTTTGGCTTATTTTGGGGTAAAATGAGGGCTGGAGGTATATGGACCTAGAATGGGTGTTTTTAGATGATTTTGGTGTGTTTTGGATGTTTAATTTGATGAGTATTTGTTGGGCTTTGCTTAAGAACAGGTTTGATGATGTTTTGATGGATTTCGGCTTTGTGTTGATTGAGTAAATGTGTCGATTGATGGACTGTTGCTATTCAGTGAATTTATGGAAGAATAGGGGAGTAATACTTTGTTTTTGGTTAATGGGAAATAGGGGAAACAAGTTCGGGTAATTTGGACGCGATATCGAGTGATACAGAGGCTTGAGAACGGTGTTTCGGCTTTCGTTGGGCTCAATCGGTGAGTGGTCATGTTTCGAAGTTTAAAATGATTTCAAGATGGGTTCTTTGGGGTTTGGGTGGAGCCTTAAGGGCTAGCCTAAACCCAAGTGTAAGTTTGCTAAATTACATTGTTTCGTTAACTGTTGGTGTATGCGATTATTGGTGTTGTTGTGTGAAATGTGGATTGTCTTAATCTCCATTTTAGTGTAGTTGTGTAGTTGTTGTTGATGTCAAGCCTCACGTGATGGTTGTCGTTACTAACGGTGATGTGTAGTCCCACCGGTAGTGACTAGTAGAAGAGTACGGTGATGTGTAGTCCCATCGGAAAACTACTACTTGTTGTGAACGATGATGTGTAGTCCCACCAGGAAATGGTTGTGCATGTACAAACCATGTTTGGTCTATGCTTGTGTTTATTTCATTTCTTACTTAAATGGTTTTGTTTCTCCTAACTAAGATTTATGTTTTATAAATGCATTGTTGTTGTGTTTTAGAGCTCCGCTCACTAAGCTTTAAGCTTACACTCTCTTTTTCCAACAATGCAGATCGTTAGAGGTTCCGGGAGGCAAGAGGGCAAGGAAGGGATTCTTGAAGTTCTTGCTAAGCTCAAAGTATGGTTTATATTTTGTAATAATACTTAGACAATGGGAATACTAGGCTTTTGTATGGAGTTGGTGTTCAAACTCTTAAGTCTTGTTTTTACTAATGTTGTTGACATGTTGAAGTGTTGAAGCATGTTTTGTTATGGACTTTAACTCTTTTGATGGATGTTAAGCATGTTGGTTTCTAGTTAAACCTTGCCTTGTTGATTTTTAGCCTTGTTGTATGTTGATGTGCCTTAAATGAGTATTTGTTGGTTGCCTTAGGTTGTATGCATGTTTAGAGTTTGTCATAGACTTGCTTAAGGTGTTTAAGTTAGCTCCCTTATGCTTAAAATCGAATTTTGCAGACTTTATGTGTAGGGTGTATCGATACGCCCAAGGGCGATATCGATACGGTCCCTTGTTTGGGGATTTGTTTGGGCAAGGCATACCGGTACGTCGGGGCGTATTGATACACAAAATGCTCTCTGGAAATCTAAGAAATTGACGAGATTTTGGTGTATTGGTACGAGTCCTGAGAGTATCGGTACGGTCTTCGTAGTTAACCATGAGAAAGTTGATCGTTGAGGGCGTATTGATACGCACCTTGTGAGTATCGATACAGTTTCCCTAGGTTTGACTTGAAGTGTTGACCAAGTACAGGCGTATCGATATGGTCCTTTATCATACCGATACGACCTGTTGAAAAATATGAAAATTGTTATCTTAATTGCTTGTTTGCTTGATTTGTATCTATGTGTGTTTCCGCCGCGTGTCCTATCACATATGGTATAATAAATCCATCTAGAAAAGATAATTAAAGAAAAAAATAGGGTTGCTAATCGGGTGAGATCTTAACGGGTTTCGCTTCGATTTTCTCCGTGTAACCCGTTCGGTTCGGTCTGTTGGCTAGACCGGGGCGAGAGGTTACAAAATTTCTTTAAATAACATAAATTTGATTAACAAATAAAATTAAAAAAAATAATTTCATAAATAAAAAATTAATATATATATATAAATTAATGAATACATATAAATTTAATAATTAATAAAATTATATTCAAAATATAATTTCATAAATTAATATATACATCTAAATTTAATGATTATTAAAATTATATTAAAAAGATAATTTCACAAATAAAAAATTAATATGTACATGAATATCCTCATATATGCTCAGTAATAATATTAAAAAATTAATTTTCATTATCTAATTAATATTAATAGATACAAAATGCTAATAACTAATAAATTGTTCAAACAAGTATCAATTATAATCATGTCCTTATATATTATTTTGGTTGTTCAAATAATCAAACAACTATCAATTATTTGTTAATTTTACCAAACAGTTTTATACAATCAGCTAATGTAATCCGCTAATCAAATCAGCTAATGCTATCAACAATATATATATATATAGGTAAAGTACACAGACGGTCACTGAACTTTGGTAAAAAAAAAAACAAAATAATAACCAAACTTTCAAAAATCACAAAATGGCAATTAAACTTTATGTTTTGTAACAAAATGGTAACTAAACGTTAAATGTCGTTAGGTGGCTGTTATAAAATTTGGTATAATAACACATTTAGTCCTTCATATTTATACATTTAATCAATTTAGTCCTAATGCGAAACAATTCACTAAATTTAGCCCTCGTTATTTATGCATTCTTTCAATTTGGTCCTTAAAGCAAAATTTCAAAGTATGGTAACATGATAAATAATTACAATTAAATTTTTATAGGAACTCGAAAACTCGACTCGAATCGAAAAAATTTTAAATAAAGTTTGAGTTGTAAAGTATGACGCGTAAACTCAAATAACTCAAATTTTTTTGACTCGACTCGATTGAACGCTCACCTCTATCTTAAGATATGACGCGTCAACTCGAATAACTCAAAATATTCGAATATTTTATATCATTTTTTCATTTAAATCTAATATTTTTAAAATAGAATATTTAATATGTTCATATTTAAATCACATTGAATATTTAACAACTACTTTAAATATTTGATTTAAAAGAAAAAAAATTGATTTAAAATATTTGAATATTTAATAAATTTTTATAGGAACTCGAAAACTCGACTCCAATCGAAAAAATTTCAAATAAAGTTTGAGTTGTAAAATATGACGCGTCAACTCGAATAACTCGAATTTTTTTTGCTCGACTCGATCGAACGCTTACCTCTAAGCGCGAGTTCGTGTCTCGCTATCCCCAAAACGCGAGTTTTTCATAAGTGGTAGATTTGAGGGTCATTTTTTCAAATAAATGTCTGTAGGGGCCATTTTTCTAAATATTAAATAAAAGGGTTTTTATATAAAAATGCCCTCTATTTAATAAAAAATAAAAAGTAAATAATTATTTGAAAGTTAAAACAAAATAGATAAACTTTAATTAGAACTACAGATGATTGGTAAGCAGATCAATTTAATAATTTATGGTAATGGAGAGTTGTTGGGTTGCATCAATCCAATTATTCGAACGGGTCCCACCACGAGAGTCTACGTGTCAGACACGCTGCCGTGTGAAAAGTCAGTAAAAGCAAAAGACAGATCAAGCATTCAGCTATAATTCCTTATTTTGATGGAAGTTCCCCAGATGCAAGCCAGAGCGAGTGGTGTCCATGTCCCTTCTCTCGGGAACACGTGGCTGAGCAGTACTGAGATTCGGCTGTACGCCTTATACGTACTGTGTACTCGTTGGACGAAAAGGTGGGTTGGTGAAACTTTCATTTCAGCTTTTGCGTTGGGATATTAAAACAAAAGCGTTTGGGCTTAAGAAACCCAACACCTGTTGATTCCAATTTCAAAACGTGAGAAAGGAAGTTTTATTTCACTTACAAAAGAGATATTTTTTTTTAGTTTGTTGATATGAAACCTATGATTATCTTTTTGGTATTTAACAACATAACAACCTTTGATTTTTTGTTATGTATTTGGGTATACACACCAGAAAATAGAGAAAGGCAAAGAAGAAGATAGATTAAAGAGGAGAAAACAATGTTTTCTTAGGATTTTTACATGTCTTTCTTAGCTTACAGCTCGAGCTATTTAAACTATACGACAATAAACTTAATAAAAAAACAAAATCTATTAAGCCATGTGGCACATCCCTCTCTCTATTCTCTCTGCGTAATGTTGGCACATTCCCGACAGCTGAAATACCCTGGGCCATAGTTGTTGGTGTCGCTATTGGGTCTGCAATATTGGTTGGTGCCGCCACTGTGTCTGCAACCAACCTTGTCCTCAAGGTTTGGCACCGAAATAGATATAGGCTCATCGAACAAGGATAACGGAGTGAACTGGTGTAAGGGTTGCCCTTTGCAAAGCTTGAGCTGGGAAATGTGGAAGACCGGGTGTATACGTGCTGCCTCAGGTAACTCAAGACGGTAAGCCACCGGATCGATGTGTTCAAATGAATGGACAGTTGTCGATACGGTTGGAGACGAATGAAGGCCCATTCACCGACATCCAATTCAACTTCGCAACGCCTCTTATCCGCCTAGTTTTTCATTCTCAACTGCGCCAGGACCAGATTGTGTTGAGCTCTCGGAGAATCTCGTTGTGATCCTGAAGTGCCTTGTCAGCTTGAGGATTAAGGGAACCCCTTCAACATAGGACATAGGGGTAGGCGGATCACGACCATAAAGTGCCTGGAACGGTGTCATACCCGCTGAAGCTTGAAACGCTGTGTTGTACCAGAATTCTGCCCAAGTCAGATACTGATCCCATTTACGTGACTCATCATCGGTCATACAACGTAGGTACATCTCGAGGTAGCGGTTTAATGATTCGGTTTGACCATCGGACGTGGAATTCCATTCAATTTAACAACTCCCTGGACCAAAACCTTAGTAACCAACTGAGCATCAGAATTTGAAGGCAATGCAAAAAATGGTTGTATTTTGTTAATCGATCGATGACAACCAAAATCACCTCTTTACCGTTGGAGCGGGGCAAACCCGTGATAAAGTCTAAAAATGTCTTCAAAGACCTATTGGGGGAACATAAGTGGCTAGAGAAGACCCGCCGGAGCAAGATTGTCATTCTTCATTGTTTGACAAACCTGGCACTCAGACACAAAGAGACGAACGTCCTTGCGCATCCCGTTCCAGAAAAAATGAGTTGACAAACAGCGAAATGTCCTAGATATACTAGCGTGGCTACCGACTGTCGAACTATGAAATTCACGCAGTAGTCGAGAACGCAGTGCACTCTCATTAGGGACTACGATCTTGTTGTTGAAGAACAACAAACCTTGGTTGACAGTGTAGCCCAGAGGTGAACTGTGACCTTCGTGTATCGTTGTCACTATCTGAACCGAAACTGAATCATGTTGCACCGCTGTATGAATATCATTCAAGATTCTAAACACTGGACGAGAGAACTCCATTAATTGAGCACTGACTTCCCTGGACAAGGCATCTGCAACAATATTCAATTTGCTAGGACGATACTTAATTTCAAAATCAAAGTCGATCAGTTTTGCAAGCCATTGTTACTGCTCCGGCATTTGGATTGTTTGCTAAGTCAACTCACGGAGAGCCTTTTGGTCAGTGATAATAACGAAACATCGACCCAGAAGGTATTGGCGCCACTTGCCAACGGCCTGGGTTATAGCGTACATCTCCCTATGGTAAGTCGAGGTAGCTTGCATTTTCAGACTCAACTTTTGGCTGAAAAATGCCAATGGTCGATTGGCTTGTGTTAACACCGCCCAATGCCAACACATGAAGCATTCGTTTTGACGACAAACTCTTTATCAAAATCAGGTAGACCTAGAACTTGAGCCGAACCAAGACAGGATTTTAAGAGCTCAAAAGCTTCTTGAGCCGCAGGAGACCAAGCAAAAGAGTCATCATGTTTCATAAAATTAGTGATAGGAGCCGCAATTGTAGCATACCCTTTAATGAAGCAAGGATAGTAGCCCGAGATACCCAAAAAGGCACAAACATCGCGGACCATAGTGGACACTGGCTAGTTTCGAATAGCCCCGACTTTAGTGGCATCCATTTCCAATCCATCGCGGGAGATAACGTGACCAAGGTATTCAACAGTTGCTTGTCCAAAAGAGCATTTTGATTGCTTAGCCACAAAACCATGGGATTTCAAAACTTGAAGAACACTACGCAAGTGCTGAAGATGGTCCTGCCATGTGCTACTAAACACGAGAATGTCGTCCAGAAAAATGAGAACAAACTTCTGCAAGAAAGGGCGAAAAATGGCGTCCATCGTGTCTTGGAACGTTGATGAAGCATTAATTAAGCCGAACGGCATAAAAAAGAACTCATAATGGCCTTTGTGAGTCCAAAAGGTTGTTTTATGCACATCCTCACCACGAACCCGGATCTGGTGATAACCTACCAGCAAATCCATTTTTGAAAAGAATTGTGATTTCCCGAGTTCATCAAAAAGCTCATCAGACGTAGGAATAGGGAACTTATCTCAAATGGTGATCACATTGAGAGCCTTGTAGTCGACACAAAATCGCCAAGTGCCATCTTTCTTACGCACTAAAAGCACGGGAGAAGAAAAGGGACTCGTGCTCGGACGAATCTATCATGCCTTGAGCATTTGGTGAACCTGTTTTTTTATCTTGGCCTTTTGAAAGTGAGGGTAGCGATATGGGCGGACGTTGACCGACTTACTCGATGCGTCAAGGTGAATGGCATGGTCATGATCACGCTGAGGAGGTAAGTTGTGGAAATGATCAAATACACTGCTAAATTCCTCAAGTAGTTCCCGCAAGTCACCATGATCAGGCAAATACGTGGGATGTTCAGGGTTCTCAACATGCAAACGAAAGAACTCGGCAATAGTTCCACTTTCCGACAAATGTCGGGGGGATTGGAGGTGAATCTCTAGGGTCCAAGTTCAGTATCTCCCTTCCAGCAGTGTTGCACATTCCCCTATTGAAACTCAAAAGTCAACTTTGCAAAATTCATAGTGACTGGCCCTAGGGTGGCCATCCATGCAACACCTAACACCACCTTAACGCCTTCATGGGGCAATATGTGAAAGACAGTGAACAACTCAATGTCCTGAACCAGAACTTTAACATCACATACACAACCTTCATGTTGTAAGCGTTGGCCATTACCCATCAAAACCCGAAAGTTTGGAGCAATTGTCACGTGTAAGCCAAGGTGATTTGCGACTCGGGATTGGATGAAGTTATGGGTGCTACCGCCATCGATTAGAATCTGAACCACGTTTCCCTGAATTCTTCCTTGTACCTGCAGTGTATTAGGAGTAATGCAACTAACGAGGGCATTGAACGATACTGTGGAATGTTCATCGATGGGTGAGGGTTTCGTGTCAGGGTTATTGTCCCCCTAAGGCTGTTGGTCGACACTCTCAACGGTATCATCAAGTAAAAACAGTTGAAGGGCCTTGCATTTATGTCCCAGAACATAACGGTCATCACAATAAAAACCAAGGTCTTTGAGTCGACGTGCATGTGCCTCCATAGAGGAAATACGACAAATATGTGGTGGAGGGTGCGAAAGTTGAGTCCCTCGGTCCGAGGGTGGGGGCGACCTAGTTGCCCTTTCGGATCATGAGATGGGGTTGTAGGGGTAAGCAACAGAGGCGTGAGCTTGGGACTAGAAGGGCGACTTGACTGACGGTGATCCTGTAAACGAGCCTCGTGAAATCGAGCCAATGCCTGAACCTCAACCGTGGATGTAGAGCGATGACCCAAAACTTCATTTTTGATATCGGCGCGAAGGCCAGAGGTGAAGTAGTCCAAGAGAAATTCATCAGAGAGGTTGGACATCCGTAACCCCAAATCACCAAAACGCGATTGGTAATCGGCCACGATTGTAGTTTGCATCAACTTCGCCAAGTGGCCAGCCGGGGATTCAATCTCCATGACCGTGAAGCGTTTACGAATGGCTTCAACCAAATGATTCCACCCCACAAGTTGTTGTTGTCGCTGCATCCATCGAAACCACTTCTTCGTTGTACCAGTCATTCGAAACGAAGCCATCGTGACGCGATAATGGTCTTCCATTCCATAGAATTCAAAAAAATCATGCGCAGAGGAGATCCATCCCTCTGGATCATCTCTAGTAAAGATGGGTAGCTCAACTTGCATCGGCTTAGAAGGAAACAAAAAAGTATCGTCAGAGTCGCTGCAGACCTTCGCTTTACCGCGATATAACGTATTGTCGGCTGTGATCTTGTCGTCGACCGATGTAGTGGCTGAAGATCCTAGTTGTGCAGCAATATTCTGAAGTTGTCGAGCTATCTCCCGAAGTGTGATTTGAGTGGTGGTGTTCCATTTTTCTTGGTTGGAGACATGGGTTTCGAGGGAGGCGAGTGTTTGCTCATGGTGGGTGGTAGTATCTTGGAGAGAGCGGATGGATTCCGTGTTGTTATCATGGCGTAGAAATCAATGAAAGCACCAAAATTGTTATGTATTTGGGTATACACACCAAAAAATAGAGTGAGGCAAAGAAGAAGATAGATTAGAGAGGAGAAAATAGTGTTTTCTTAGGGTTTTTGCATGCCTTTCTTAGCTCACAACTCGAGCTATTTAAAATATACGACAATAAACTTAATAAAAAACAAAATCTATTAAGCCACGTGGCGCATTCCTCTTTTTATTCCCTCTGCGCAATGCTGGCACATTCCCGACAGTTGGAATATCCTGGGCCGTAGTTGTTGGTGTTGCTATTGGGTCTGCAATATTGGTTGGTGCCGCCACTGTGTTTGCAACATTTTTTATGGATGATCTGTTTCTTGTCCCATCATATGTAAAATAGTAATGTAATTTTTTTTATTCTTTTATAAAAATGACATGGATAGGTCTAAATAGTTTTGAGTTAAGTTTTTTTTTCCAAATATAGACATATGGATAAATCTTATTAGGTACGTTTAAATTTGGGTATTCATATTTTCGAGTACTCGAGGTGTCGGGTATCAAGTTCTCCAGTTAGTATATTTATTGACTTATGATTATTGGGTACCGTATAAAGCCGGTCCTGAGATTTTGGAGGCTCGAAGCAAACTGAAAAATTAGGCCCCTAATTAGGGGTGAAGCATAAATTTATTTAAGGGGTGTTATTTTCTTGAACGATATTTAAGAAAAGTTAATTATTTACGAAGGATTGTCAATTATATATATATATATATATATATATATATATATATTTAATTTTGTATATACAAATTATATAAAAAATTACAATTTTCTAAAAAATTTTAAGAATATTGAAAAGAGCAGACCCTGGCAATAAGTATTTAAAAATGAATTTTAAGAGCAAACCCCTAATAACAAATATTGAAAAGAATTAATTTTAAGAGTAGACTCCTAATAACAATTATTAAAAAATAAATTTTAAGAATAGGCTCCTTAAAATATTGAAAAATTTAATTTTAAGAGTATGCCCCTAATAACATATATTAGAAAAACATGATCCTCTAAATAATAAGCATTGAAAAAATTAGACCCTAAGTAACAGGTATTGAAAAAAAATTAGACCCCTAATAGCAAGTATTGAAAAAATTGAATTTTAAGAGTAGGTCCCTAAGAATAAATATCAGGAAAAATTGTGCATCAAATAACATGATTGAAGAAAATTAGAACCCTAATAAAAAATATTAAAAAATGAATTTTAAGAGTAGCCCATAATAAGAAAATTTTGAAAAATTGAGCCTATAATAACAAGTATTGAAAAAATAGACCTCAAATAACAAATATTAAAAACTTGAACTTTTAATAGTATGTCCCTAATAACAAATATCGGAAAAATTGGGCCTCAAATAACAAATATTAAAAAAATTGGACACTTAATAACAAATATTGAAAATGAATTTTAAGAGTAGGCTAATAATAACAAATGTTGGGGGAAATTTGAGCCTCTAATAACTAGTATTGAAAAATCTAGATCCCAAATAACTAGTATTGAAAAAGAATAAACCCCTAATAATAATCATTAGAAAAAATTAAACTATAACGATTTAAGTAGTAAAATTTTTGAGGAGGAGACCTCTATCTAATTTTATAATCAAATTATTATTTTTTACTTGTTATTTATGGCCCAAAGGGAAAATCTCTATTTAATATTATAACCAAATTTTGAGGTCTTTTCTATTATATTTATTTAAATAGTAAAAATTAGAGAAAATGGGGCTTGGGCGGTCGACCGGTTCGACCTGCCCCAGGGCCGGCCCTGCCCGTACAATTCAAGTATCCATAAAATCATATATCGGGTACCCACTTTATATATATTTTTAGATGCACACAGTTCATTAATTTAATAGAATTTAGCTCGAATGTCTGGAGAAATTATATTATGAGTCTGGCTTACCAATCAGTCATGGTGCTATCCAATAAAAACTACTCACTTCACTATTATTTTTAATGTCATTAATCTAATAATATAATAATTTCCCTAAAAGTTATTTTTTAAATGATATAAAAAAATTAGTGAAGATTTATTGATAAAAAAAATGATAGAGTAAAATAATGGTGAAATGAATAGTTTTTATTATATAAAACTATGACTCATATAATAAATTCGGCTATGATATAATTTCTTGTATGTCTGATAGTTCAATGCCGAATAATCTTGCAAATGGCGGACACCGTATCCCCAATAATAGGTAACACAGCTGGCTTTATTTTTCTTTTCTATAAATATGTGGTTAAGATTTTAGAAGAGACCGGGCAACGAGTGTAACCTCAAACATCAGATTCCCAATGTGAAGTGTTTCATTCCAAGTCACTATAACCAAAAAACTTCACAAATTATTTGCATAAAAATATATTAAATAATAGAATACATTTTGGACCCATTATTTATTTTCTTATAAATGTCCGTAATAAAAGTGATTAATTATTAGGTAATTGTTCTAAGTGTAGTGGGTGGAAACAAAAAAATTCTATAAGCATCTTAGTTTAAAGTTTATGGATTCTGTTTACGGTTTAAAGTTTAATGGTTCAAGTATATGAATTTAAAGTTTAAGGTTTAAGCATAGGAATTTTGAATTTAGTTATTGTGGTTACAATTTATGGTTAAAAGTTTTTATTTGTATTATATAGGTTAAAACCTAAATCACTAATCATATTACTCAGGCTTAATATCAAAATAAGTGACCAAACTATCTATTTTTTTTCTGTTTTACGTGTCTAAACTTTTTTTGGCTCGTTTTAAGTGCCCAACCTATTATATTTTTTTGTTAAAACATGTGTCTGAGTTGAATTAAAAGGAGAGAATGATAGTTCGGGCACCTAAAATGTGCCAAAAAAGTTTAGGCACCTAAAAGAGAAAATTGAGATATTTTAGACACTTATTTTGATATTCTTATTACCTTAAAATTTAAACCCTAAACCAGTAGCAGATATTTTGGGGTTATCTAAAAACTCTTCATTTACTTTTTGCTTATATCACAAATAAGTATTTAAAATATACCAATATTTTTATTTAGGTATCTAAAATATTTTTTTTTATCAAAATAAGTACCTAAAGTATACATTTTGGTCAAAATAGATACGTAAAGTATTTTTCATCAAAGTAAGCACCTAAAATATATTTTTAGTCAAAATAAGTGTCTAATGTACTTTTTTAATCAATGTTACGTATCAACCTTTAGGAACATAGATAAATATATATATATATATATATATATATATATTACCTACTGGAAAAAGTGAGACTTTAAAATAATTTGAAATACTAAAGAATATAACTGAATGACCACCACAATCTTTTAAGCTACTTTGGTAGATACCTTTTCTCATGTTTACTTGAGTTTGACCACCTTAAGTTTCACGTGATAGATTAAACGTGTTTAAATATATTTGATTTTTTTTTCTTCCACAAATTTTTTATTTTTACAGGGTTTCTTACAATTTAAGGGTCAATTGAGCCCATCAAAGTCCACTTAAATCCGCATCTACCTTAAACCTTAAACAATAACCTCTAAATTTTAAATCTCTAAATTAAACCTTAAACTTTAAAATTAATGTGTCCATGAAAACTCTTCATTTCGACCACCGATATATGAAATATTCTCTCTTAATTTTTTTAAATATCCTGATTTTAACTCACAAAAATGTTAAAGCATTTGAAAAATAAGAAACTACGTGGTTAAGAGGTCCATTTAAAAATACAAATTTTCGAAGATTAAAGGGAAACATTTTGTGAAGGAAAGATTGGAATTAAATTATCAATTTTTGGAACAGTGAAAATCCTATTCCATCATATGAATACATAATTGGAATCAGTCATTCATGTCCATAGTTTGTAGTATCATTGATTTCTTGCTGAATGCTGAGTCAAAAAATGACAAAAATGAACTAAACATGTCAATAAATTTGTATATGTACTTGATTGCATATACCCATTCGAAACATCTACAAGTTTCAAGAACTATGATATGTCCCCTTCCTTCTGTTCCACATCATATCACACAATTATTGAAAGCTTTATGTGCAAACATCATGATTAAGCTTGTAATGTATTATGAATTAATTTTTGATATACAGTTTATGTAATATTTATTCTATATAATTTGTCTATTTTAAATTTAGATTTTAAATTTTAAAATTTAAGTTTTAAAGGCATAAAATTAAATAAAAAATGTTTCTAACATTCAACTAAATAGTTATTATGGTCTTTATTTTTTTAGGAAATAACTCTTAATGTTTCATTTAGGTCAAAATGGTCCATCTACGGATAAAAATTGTTAGTCAACTAACAGTAAACAACTTGAAATAACTTGACAGAATAATACATAAGCAGAAAAAATAAATTTATATTTTATATAAATTTATAAAATTATTTTTTTGACTGATGTGACATTCTTTGAAGCCAACATCTTTATCTATATGACACTGTCAGCATGCACTGTAATTTAAGTTTGCACGTCATTTCAAGCCATTTACCGTTAGTTGACTAATAATTTTCATCCGTTGATGAACCATTTTAACCCAAAATAAAACGTTGAAGGTTAAATTATTTCAAAAAAGAATTAGGGTGAAAATGACTATCCAGTCAAACGTTAAAGACATTTTTTTTAATATTATATTTGTCATAAATAAGACTGTAAACTCTAAAATTATAAACTAGTGTATCAAAATATTTTCTATGTATATAACAATTGCTATTACGAGACTAGTTGTAGTTATCGTTCAATAAGTTGACTAATTAATGAAGTGTTACCTAATTCGTCCAGCACCCATGAATCCGTTTGTTTGTTTGTTTTTTTGAAAGTTACATGATCTGTTTGTTAAATGGTCACTCAATCATCAATTTTACTGTTTTAATCGATGACTTAATTAAGAGCCACCTGAAATTGAAGTGTACCCAAAATGCAAACTACCACAATCTTACAAAACTTATTGCTGGGATGCTGGCCAAGGTAATTGCTATATAGAGGAAAGATAGAGCCCCGGTGGTTACGTCAATTGCCGATTTAATTTGTGTAAAACCCCCTCCTGTAATAATTTTCAAAAATATTTTTAGAATATATATATATATATATATGGGATAGGATCCGCTTACATATTGTAAAACTAAATTATTTTTATACTTTTTGGACCGTTGGATGAGGGTAATAAATGACTAAGATTATTTTCTTATCTCCTTTTTTCTTGTGATAATCTTTATATTTTCTACTGTTAATTTCAACCATCCATTTACCTTCATCCAATGATCCAAAAAAATGTTAAAACTTTCAAATTTTACTTAGTCATCCTATCACCACAATTTTCAAACTAAGTTGATCTCGTAGGTTTCGTTGAAGGCTCGATATTTGTTCCCGGAGTTATATATATAAATTCGGTGCAACAAAACGTCATTAAATATTAGAATAAAATAATAATCAAATATTATATCAAAATACACTAACCTTAATATTAGAGTGATTAACCAACCGCTATATTGATATATAAATAAGAAAACATATCAAACTTTCTAAGTTAAGTTAAATATACGGTAGAAGTAGTCACCAATATTTTGTTGAAATCTTTTTCGAGAATTACGGATGAGAACTACTGTTATTGAGCGAGATCATGCTGATAACGTGTTGTGAATAAAGTAAAGAACAAGAACAATAACAAGATGAGAGACAAAAAAAGAGAAACTTGTATTATATTCTCAATGTAGGGTTGTGTCCAATGTTTTTTCCAAACCAATATTTATAGGCATAAGATATAAACCCTAATTTCAATGGGTATTAAACCCTAATAATAAAGTACATTAAAGTCTCATTTAATATATGGATATCCACCATAAATAAAGATATTTATAACATGTGTCTCTTTTTTGTGTCTTTTTCTATGTCCCAACACTAAGGCTATGTTTGGCAACTAGCGAATAGTTGATAACTGATAGCGAATTGATAGTGAATTCTTTTAGCTAATTGTATAAAAGCGTTTGGTAAAATTAACTGATAGTTTATAGTTGTTTGATTATTTCAACAAGAAAAATGACATATAAGGACTTATTATATTCTCTACTTATTTGAATAGTTTATTAGTTACTAATATTTTGTATCTGTTAATTTTAATTAGAGATTATAAAAAATGACTTTTAATATAACATTACTGGTCATATTTAAATGATATATATATATTAATTTATTATTTATATATTTATTTTTAATACAATATAATTAATTATTAAATTTAAATACAATATAAATGTGTGAGAATAAAAAGAAAAAAAATAAAAGATATTAGTTTACAAATGTCACAATGTAAATACGTGAGGTTGAAGAATTAGAATAAAAATAGTTAAATTTAGGTTATTTGGATATTTTTTTATAATTGTTAAAGGTAAAAATGTTTTTATAACTCTTATGTCAAAACTTATAATTTCAAAAGCTCCTAGTAGCAGTTTTTTTAAAATTAGAGGTTTCACTTTAATATGCTATTTTAATCCACTTTTTACCAAATATTCAAATTAGCAGATTTGATCGATCAAACCTCTAATTTTAGCTTAAACCTAAAACATTAAACTTACACCATAATCTTAATTTATAAATTCTAAAACCTACTCCTTAAACCCTAAAAATTAAACTCTACACCCTAAACTTTAATCCTTAAACCTTAAACACCAACACTATACTTTAAATATTAAACTATAATCTCTAAAACTTTATTTTAAATTTTGGGTATAAAAGATACACGAAAACAGGAAAAATATTTCTATTTATTGGTGTGGGATAAAAGGGGTAGTTTTTAGCAGTCGGCGAGCTGCCATTGCATACTCGATGTATCACCGAACTGCCGCCAGCTAGGCAGCAACTCTTGATGCACAATACACTCGGGGAATGGGACCCCATTTTGGGAAATGAATTCTAAGGAAATATATTCTAAAGCTATCTGTTCCCATATGTGGAATGGCCAGATTGACGCACGCTCGCCTGTGCACACTGCTAAATGCTTCACTTCCCTTGCAAGATTTAGTAGACACTACACCTTCTTCAAATATGCTCTTTTGCGTGAGATATACCTGATTTCCATAGTAACAAAAATCAAACGGTTCATAAATCTAAAGTTCTTTTGACACAAATGGTATGGTAGTAGTTGCTGCTGATAAGATACATGATGTGCACCTCGAATATAAATTCTTTGTACTTTTTTTAGTGTTTTTATGTCCTATTTTAAAAAATAGACTTGGGATTAAAATTTAAAGAATTAACGGTAGAATATATTTTTTAGAGTTAAAATTTATAATATAAAATTTAAAGTTAAAACTTACTCTATAATTTAATTTTTTAGTGTTAAATATAGAAAGAGATACCGAAAATAGGTTGAAGATTTTTATCCGTGCACCAGAAGGTACTAATGCCAGTTCATGTGTCTACCTTTCTTCAATTATTCTATCAAAATGTTGTTGCTTTTACCCTTGAATCATCTCCTTCTTTTCCAACTTTTACATTTGAAAAATTAAAGCAATTTTTAACCAACTAATGAAATATATCAATAAATTAGAAGAGAAGAGAAAACCCATACATAGATGAAAAGTCAAATTCTAACTTAGATGAACATTTTTCTTCACACAGATACCTAAAAACCTGAACTTTATACTCAAACAAGGCCCCTTTTTTCAAGTTAAAGGTTTAGCAGGGATTATCATGAGAAGGATCGAACAACTCATGCTCAATCTTGGCCCTACAAAGAGGACAAACCGAGTGCTTGGAGAGCCAGGTATCAGCACATTGCAAATGAAAGCCGTGACGACAACCGGGGACCATTCTAGCCGATTGATCCGCCTCAATCTCGTCGAGACAAACCGCACACTCGGTCCCCAACACAAGGTCCTTTCCGGTAACCTTGGGCAGCTTCTCAAGCTCCGAAACAGACAACCCTTTCTCACCAACCTGTTTAGCCGAGGACGACCCTGAATGATCATCCCGATAATTCGAGGCATACCATAAGAGACAGATATAGACAATGAAAACCACACTCATGCCGGCGCACGGCAGAAAAAGGGCTAAGAAAACAGAAACCAGCATTGGGTGCTGCTGGTTGCTGGCAGCGGCGTTTAGGGCGGGTTGTGGAGAAGGAGAGGGGAGAGGAGGAGGGGTATAGTGGGCGCCATGGCGCATAATAGTCAGCTGGTTTATGGGGAAGTGGTAAAGTTGGGGGCTTTGGGGAGTCGGGAGGGGGGTAACGGCTATATTGGGAAGGGGAAATTATGGATTTATTAGCGCTTTAGTTATAGAGGAGAACAGAGCTGACGCGTATCGTGGCAGACAAGCAAAAAGCCCCCGAAACGGAATTTACGGTTAGGTTTTTAAGTCTAATATCCCTTTGTATTTTTCTGCTAAAGTGAGTGGGAAAACCATTGGCCGAGTGAAAGGGTGATTAACGTGATACACCAATCAGGCCCCACCTGGGGCCTCACCTTCATTTAGTAGGTTATTTTACTCGGGTTGGAACGACCTGGGGTAAAAACGAAAAGTTTTTATAAACGCTCTAGTTTTAAGATTTAGAAACTTGATTTAGGTTTTAGAGGTTTAAGTGTGTTTAAAATTTAGGGTTTAAGGTTAAAATTTAAAATTTTTGTGGGTTATAGTTTAGGTTTAGGGTAATATGATTAGAGATTTAGATTGTAACCTATAAACCCTAAATTTTAACCCTAAAACTTAAATTCAAACCACATCCCCTAAATTTAAAACTCACACACTTAAACTCTAAAACTAAGTCGTTTGTATATAAAATAATTATCCTTACATTAATATGATTAAATCGAATATTATTTGAATCGGTGGGAATCAATACCGCTAATTTAAAGGAAAATCAAACGATTGGTTTTTATTTGTTTTTGAATCTTTAACAAATTATTATTAAATTAGTGATTATCATCTAACTAGAATGATTAAATTTAAAATCAATGTTCGGATCGGTTCAACCATGGTCTTTTTTTTTTTACAACATTTCCTAATACCACTTTGAATTTTAAAACTTATTAAAATATCTAGTAATGATCGACTATCATTACTAATTGCGTGAGTTCATTCCCACTTGAGGAACTTCAACATTTAAGATTACTTTCATTCTATTAATAGTTAGTGAATAAGTCTGGCCGTTGAAATGAAAAAGTTTCCCTACTTTTGTCGTTTCCAGGCTAAGATTAAAATCGGTGGTCCAGTGTAATTTAGGCCCCGTTCAACAATATTTTCGGAAGCGTTGAAGCGTGAATCAGAAAATCAATGCTGAATAACCTCAAGCAACACGTTTTAAGTATTTCTGTGTCAAAATTAGCACCTAATCCCTGGTAAACGCAGCTTAATCATCCATCATAGGATCGAAAACAGAAAGGATTGGCGGGGGATGGTGGAGTATGGGCAGAGGGTGAGAATTGGATTAGAAAAAGGAATTGGCAGGGAGATTTGGTTTGGCCTATTCAACTATATTATAATAGTGGTAGTGCTGAATGTATAATTTTACTTTTTGGTTTGTGGTGTGGGGGAGGACCAAGTCACCTAACTTGTTATTAAATTCAATGAAAAAGGATAGGGTTGAGTATATGCCACATCATTGGCGGAGTCACATATAGTTTAGGGGTTTAATTGACCTACTTAATTTATTGTGGTATCTAATTTTTAAAGAGTCATATGGGGTTTTTAAATAGTTAGCATATTTTTTTATAAAAATATTAGAATTGACCCTACTTAATTTATTTAGGTAAGAAATCAACAATATTTATTTGTAGTAGTATGAGAATCCTCGTGCCTCAAAGTTTATTTTAACCTTACTATATGAAAATTTTAACTCCGCCACTAGACCATATATCATATGATTTTGCAATTTATCACTGTATTACGAATGTGACACCACGAAATAATTTTGCTTCTGCTTCATTAATAATTTCATCTAAACCCAAGGGGATAAATTTTTGTCATGCGTCTGCTTACATTATTGTTGGAGGTCTCTCTTACGTGATGCAGAGGTTTAATGTCGAAATAAGTTTCGTGTGCTTGGGCTGCCTTGGTACTTAGCACTGAAATGTATGGATGATAATTTGGATAGTAGAATAGATATATATGAATATTCGATCTGTTTTTTTATTAAAGTATTGTGGATTTAAATAATATGTGAATTCAGATGTTAAAACTATTGTCTATTGTGAATTCGTAGCATATATATATTGCTAACTTTGGATAGCCGTTATCTGAAGGCATAAAGTCAAAAAAAAAATACCCCAAACGTTTGACTGAATAATTTTTTTTGCTCATATTATTTTTTTAACTAATTTAACCCCGAACATTTTATTTTAAGTCAAAATGACTCATCTGTGAATGAAAACTATTAGTTAACTAATGGTAAGTGACTTGAAATGACGTGACAAACTTACATGACAGTGCACACTGATATGGTAGTATCATGTAGACAAAAGTATTGATATAAAAGAATGTCACGTCAGTTAAAAAATAATTTTATAAAATTATATAAAATATAAAATTATTTTTCTATTGACGTGTCATTCTGTCAAACCATTTCAAACAGTTTATCGTTAGTTGACTAAAGATTTTCATCCACATAGATATTATTTTCACCCAAAATAAAATATCGTGTTTAAATTAGTTAAAAAAATATGAGTCAAAATTACTATTCACTCAAATATCCAAATATGCATCACTTGTACAAATGCAAATTGTAATTTTAGATTTGATTTGTAGGAGAATTCGAACCTTGGTCATCTGACTTTTGGTGGTTTTAGATAATAATGTTCATTTCGGATTTGAACTTGGAGAGTTATATTGTGATAATTTGTAGATAAAGAAACAAATTCAATTAACTAAAAAAATTGCAGATATCCGACCCGCTATCGTGTGAAAAACAAAACAAATGTTAACTAATCAGAGAGTTGTGGGTCCCTACTCCATATCCAGAAGATCCATGAAGCTTGGGTTTGAGATGGAGATGAGAGAGGCTTCTCCTGAATCAATTTTTCAGTCACCCCTCCCCGTACAAGTTTCAGATGAACATTTCATACATACTTTTACAACATCAAAACAAAGAGGAGCATTTAAATATTGATCTAACTTTTATGGTGTTGAAGAAAAAGGAGACAATTATTCAGGATTAGCCGCCAGATGTCATGATCTGAACGGAGCAATATGGGAAAAAGGATATAACTCACTTTGTTATTATTAGGTTATATCTGGTCCCATGCAAAGACAAGTTTGAGAGTACAGGTTATATTCCAACTCCCACAGGAACAACTCAACTGTATCCACTTCTAGGTACATAAGAAAATGCATTATCTGTTTTAAAGGATCACCTTTTCTGATAATGTGGATAAGTTAGAACCAACAAATCATGCTTTAGGCTTTTCTTCATCATTGTCTAATCTTCCTTTCAAATATTACTGATTTCACATATGGAACAGAAGGTCAAGTGTCTCACACAGATTGGTTATCGTCCTTGAAATATGTTCGAGCATGCCCTCAGCTTTAACCAGAAATAGATCCATTTCCCGACGTTAATCGAATAAAATTCAGACCTGCAAATTTAGCAAGCATCCCAATTCCCAAAGATGGGTAAGTACTTACAAGTAACAACTTAAGAACAATAGACTCCTGTTAAAAAAAAAATTGTGACCAGAACATCACAGCATCTTATACCATGGAACTTCAACAGCAACAGTACTGAAAGAAAAGATAAATTTTCAAACAAGGGAAGATTTATCCATGCAGCAGTAGCTAGAGTCCCTCCACCAAGCTGTAACCACTTCATATTAGTAGCACTTAGAAGTACTTTGAACGGCAAGATCCCTTCTTGGTCAGGAATCAAATTAACAATTCAACAACAATTTAAACCATTTTGCTGCAATAACATTTAGAGTATAGAGCACGAAGCATTCACATCAACAGCTAACTTATAATCACACCCACTCTTCAAAACCACTTTCCAAAGTTAATAAGGTATGTGCTCATGGGAGGCCATGATAGGGGCACTAAAGCTCCAAATATATCTCTTTAGTCTTCAACATGAAAGTTCCTTCCTGGCCTAACATTGCTGCAGTATAAAATATAGGAATGAGTACCAGTGTGAGACTAGAAGCTGCCTGATAGATGATAGCTGAACTGAGGCCAGTCAAGGTGAAGCACGTTTTAACAAAAGCTCAGATGTTTCGATACCCTTTTTTGAGCATCAAAGGAAAAGCATGGAAGATTGAGGTATGACAAAAATGGATAGGAGTACAGTAATCTGCTCTGAATGACTGATCTTTTCTTTAAGCACCAACATTCACTAAAGCACCTGCAAAGAGTACAAAGGAACCATCAATTTATGAGTTAATATATCCATGAATTTTTTTATATATCAAAGGAAACCAAGAGAAGATGTTTATGTTCCTTTTGAGGCAGAGTTTTGTTTACTCAACTGGGATTTTTGGTGCATTTACTACCATTAATAGCTAGATAAAAGGATCCTTTATAGAAGTATTGTTGGTAATTTGCTTCATTCTTGTCCAGTAAAGATGAAGATGACTTGGTCATAAAATTGTTCACCAGTAATCCCCACAGGAACAAATTCCATCTTTAAAATGATGAAATCGATTTGTGTCTCTAACATATATTTCTCTCCCTTCAAAGCCAGATATAAATTTTATAACCGAATGACAATCACCACAGATTCTGAGATTTTTTATTATCTGCAGAGGAGAGCCAGGAGGAGTGTTTAGAAGCCCAAAGGCTACTGCTAACTTCTCACTATGTCCACATAAGATCTGCTCCTTGTCCTGCTCATCTACATCTTGCAATACCAAGCTGGTATTCGGTAGGTAACCTGCTTTCTTCATCTCCAAGCTCAATTTATGTAACTTCTCAATGATCTGAGTCATTTGTGGATTTGATTTATCTCCAGCAAGAAGCATGTGCACTCGGTTCTTGATCTCAATCCAACTGCAGCCAGGGTTCTTCTTCATGCCCCTACTCCTCATGACATCTCTCACGGCATCTACTTCATCCCACATGGCCTTCGATGCATATATATTTGAAAGAAGGATGTAATTTCCAGGATTATTTGGTTCTAATTCAAAGAGATTTCTTGCAGCAATCTCACCTAAACGAATGTTATTGTGAAGCCTACAAGAACTAAGCAAAGCTCCCCAAATGCAGGCATGTGGTTCAAATGGCATTTGCTTGATCATGGCATATGCTTCTTCTAGCTTTCCCGCACGACCTAGAAGGTTTACCATGCAGGAATAGTGCTCCATTTTTGCTTCAATTCCATGGTCTTTGTACATGCTATTAAAAAAATGCCAACCTTTTTCTATTAGTCCACCCTGACAGCAAGCAGATAATACACAACTAAAGCTGATGAAATCAGGCTTGTGCCCTTTCTGCTGCATCAAATGAAAAACATAAATAGCTTCCTTAGCCTTACCATGCATTGCATAACCTCCCATAATTGCATTCCAACAGACTGAGTTTTTGTTTGATATACTATCAAAACAAAGTCGAGACAAATGTATTCTTCCACACTTGGCATACATATCAACTAATGCACTGCCGACATGAACATCAGTGGCGATTCCTGTTCTAAGGGCAAAGCCATGAGCTGCTTTTCCATGCATCAATGCTGCAATATTTCCACAGGCTGGTAGCAAGCAAGGTATTGTTACAGAGTTTGGCTTCACCCCAACACTCTGCATCTCTCTAAAAAGCTCCAATGCCTCAATATCCTTCCCATTCTGTGAGCATCCAGCAATCATTGACGTCCAGGATACAACATTTAGTTCCCTCCCTTGCACTCTAAATCGCTCAAATATCTCCAATGCTACATCAACAAGACCATTTCGAGACAGTGCAGTTATTAAAGCATTGCGAGCACCTACATCCATAACCTCCTCATCCGCCTCTTCAAATGCTTTCATCAACTCTCCTGCACATGCACATTTTCCAAACATATCCAAAAGTGCGCTAATAACAAACTTGCAATGCAAAAGGCCTAGTTTGATCACATAACAAAGAACCTGAATCCCTATGTTTAACCTCTCCATATCACCCACAGCAGAAAGAACGCTCGAAATTGTAACATGATCAGGTTGAAACCCTTCTGAATGCATTTCCTGAAACATGACAACAGCTTCAATATGGTTTCCACTCTGATTGAATCCTGTAATCATACCATTCCAAGAAACTAAATTGGGCTCCACACCCAACCTTTGCATCCCAGAAAAGATTTCATTTGCCTCATTAACGCAACCCTTGCGAGCATAAGCAGAAAGCAAAGCGCCACAAGTAACCACATCCCTTTCAGGTAATCTCTCAAACACGTTCCGAGCATCCCGGATCCGATCACTTTTTAAGTACAGGTGCACCAAAGAAGCTTGAACAACGGAATCTGAATCAAACCCAAATTTACAAACGACGCCATGAATTTCTCTCCCGAACTTTAAAGCCGATAATTTCCAGCAAGCCTTGACAACATTGGGAAGCACGTGAGAATCAGGCAAAACACCATGAGAGAGCATTCGGGAGAAAACGTTAAGCGATTGGGTGAAAAGATTGGACTTATTGAGAGAATAAATAAGAGTAGAAAAGGAAGATATGGAAGGGTCGGATATGGAGCGAAGGACAAGATCAGCTTGGGCAAAGCAACGGTGATTAGCGTATTGTGAGATGAGTTTTGTAGAAAAAAGGGTATTGTTAAGAAGCCCAGTTTTTAGCATATAAGCGTGAGCCTGACGGGTTTGTGATAGAGATGCTATGGCTGAGTAGAGGCAAGGAAGAATTGAAGGGTTCAAATTTTCGAAAAATGACAGAGCTTGCCTTGTCATAATGTTGCCCAAGTTTTGAACCAGAAGCTGTTTATAGGATGTCGGAGTGACGCAACCTTCCGTGGGAGTGGCCAGTTGATGTTGCTGCGTCAATGTTACTTGACGTGGAGAGAGGGGGCAACTTAACGCCAAAGCAGTAAAAAGCTGCGTTACGACTTGCCATTAAGTTAACCTCATTTTTAGTAAAAAATCACATGATCCTTTTTGGTGTTTCTTTTACACTCAACGCTAAAAATTTAAAAGAAAAGTTATATTAATGGTAACCAAACTATCACTCTTTTCGGGGATGTAAAGGATTGGCATGTGATTTATTAGTGAGAGTGGTAGATTAGCAGTTCAAGGGTTGGAGGGATGAATCGAACGCGCCCCCCCATTTCTCCCTTTGTCCTGAAATCTTCGACCCTCAGCGGGCGATTTGGTTCTTCCGACCCGGCTTTCTTGCTCGAGGTCAAGCGAAGGGAGCTTCTCTCTTCCAGAGCTCGTCGGTGGCCGGCGGTGTGGTGGACGACGCCGGTTGGTGGAGGCTTGGTCCGGATCTCAGGCGATGGAGTTCTTTTGGGTGGTGCTGTGGGCAACGACGAGCAAGGCTCGGACGGGAACCTCCTATTCGTCGAGTTTCGGTTGGTGCTGGAGCCCTGGTGTGAAAGACAGAGGCGACGACAAACGGTGATTCCCAGCACCGACCGATAACCTCTCACGCCTCAGGCCTCCCGGGAAAGCCTCACGTTTACCCTATTTTTCTTCCTCTCATGAGTCTCTCAGTTTTCGGAAGCTTGAGCCAGTTATGCCGCCGCAAGAAAGGGCCACCGGAGCTGGGAAGCTACCGTCGCAACAGATAAATCTCCTCCCCCCGATCGTTGGCACGGCTGCCGAAATCCTCGGACCTAGGATGCTGTGCCCCAGAGATGTTGGTGATCTGTCGCTTTCGGTGGTACCATTCCAAGCTGGCTGGGATCCTTTTTGGGATCTGGTGGGGACCACATACTTATTTTGCTGGGAAGGGAGAGCGGGAAATTTGGCTTTGGAACATGCCAATTGCACGTGGGCTTGTTTGCGGGCCCAAAAAAGAAGACCCCCTTTGTGGACCAGCTCTATTCATGGTTTAATTAATTCCTTTGGGTCTTGGAGGGAGATTGAGGCTCGGGAATTGAAGGTGGGAAGTTTTGGATGGGATCCGGGCGGGTTAAATCTTCCGATCGAGTTTCTGTCGAAGTGGTCTTGGATTGTGGTCGAGTTTGTTCTCATGTTAAGCTTGTCGGGTTTTTCTTTATTTTTCTCTGCCAGGAAAGGTCAGGGAGCCTGTTTTTCTGTTGATGTCCGAATGATGCTCACTGTGTCGTTTGCCTTGATAAGGACCGTTACCGGCGTAACGGAAGCCTGTCTCTGGATAGAGCTCTCAGGCGAAGGCTCGGTGTTTCTCGCTTGTTTGGCAAGACGGAGAACACTTTTGTTCCCTGCGGTAATCTTCCTGGGCTGCTCTGCTTTGCCGATGAATCCCCAAAGTCATTGGTGGATACGGCTTTTCTCTCCTTTCGATCAAGGAGTCTTTTATCTTGTTTTTCGGATGTTAGGATGGTATCCTGGTCGACGGCCTTTGGCTATCGATTTCTTGTTGGTTGTTTCTTTTTTCGGTTGTAGGACTGTAAGCTTCTTCGAAGCCTGTTTACCTGTGTTTTTATTTTAATGGAATGCAAGTTATTTTTGATCAAAAAAAAAAACCAAACTATCACTCTTTTCCTGTTTTGTCCCTAAATAATTTTATCGTCAAAACCATTCCCACGTCAGATACTTTTTTTTGTTTTAGTTTTTTTCTGTTAAAAAACTAACATAATCACTAACATGAATTTTTTATATATATTATTTTTTTAAATCAGCATTCTCTTTCCTTATCCGTATATTATACATTATTTTTTATTATTTTAATCGACCAACCAGAGGGTGACATGTGTCACCTACAAATTTCAAACAAATCAATGGAGGAAAAAAAATCCTTCTCATCTATGCATGTGAGAGGAATTATTTTTCACTTCGTTTTGAAATAAAAAATAATAATTTATTTATTTATTTTATAAAATTAATATAAAAATATAAAATTAAATTTATAATATTTATCTATGATAAAATATAATTTTTTAAATAACATTTAATTCGTTGACATGTATATGAACAAATTATTTTACATTTAATTAATTTTTAGAATGATCTAATACATTTGTATAAAAATAAATAATTAGTTTTTTTTTATTCCCAAACAAATTGAAAAAAATAGATTGATTTTAGTAGTAATTAGATTTCTTTTTAAAATAGTAGTAATTAGATTTAATTTTGAAGTGATAATACATTTTAATTTAAACATTAAAATTTGAGAATACATAGCTTAGTGGTTGAACCCCTTACTTTTTGGTGCAATGTGTTCCTGGTTCAAATCACCATAGAGGTAATTTTTCTTATTTCTGAGGCTGTGAGTGTATAACTTAAATATTTGTTTAGTTAAAATTCAATCAAATCTCAAGCCTAGTTTAGCGATTATGTAACCCCCTCGTCCCGGTCTGGCCGGATGACCGGTCCGAGTAGGCTACACGGGGAAAACCAAAGCGAAACCCGTTAAGGTTCCCCCTTGGTTAGCAACCCTAGAAAATTTCTTTTAATTTAATCTTGTCTAAAGGCATATTATTTTCCTAAGTGATCACGACAGCGGAAAACATCCATAAAGATACACAACCGAACCCCAAACAACATGTTAACAGTCCACTTTATACTTATTGAGTAGCCCGTATCGATACACCAATCAAGGGTATCGGTACGCCTTGACCAAGGTCAACATCCTTCAGTCAACACAGGAGGACCATATCGATACAGCCCTTGAGCGTATCGATACGCCCTTCTCAGTCAACATCTCGTGGTCAACGAGATAACACCAATCAAGGGTATCGATACGCCTTGACCAAGGTGAACATCCTTCAGTTAACACAGGAGGACCGTATCGATACAACCCTTGAGCGTATCGATACGCCCTTCTTGGTCAACATCTCGTGGTCAACGAGATAAACCTGCACCGATACGCTTAGAGCCCGTATCGATACGCCCAAGCCTCACCAATTTCTCAGATTTCTAGTGAGCTTCGAGCGTACCGATACGCTCCCGTGTATCGATACACCAAGCCAAAACTGAGTCCTGGAAGGCAAACCGTATCGATACGGTCCTTAGGCGTTTCGATACGCCCTGCACTGAAAGTCTCCAAATTTTAGCAAAGGACCCTCCAAAACAACTCTAGATGCATTTTAAAACTTCCCTAGCCACATTCAAGCATCCTCACAACATTTCACAACCAAGATCTAGCATATGAGACATTTGAATCTAATAAGAACCATACAATCAAGGGATTCATGCAATTCCATAAAGAAGACATGCTTAGCAATCATAAGGCTTCATACACAAGGCAACCATACATAGAGCATTCATAGGCCAAGTTCATACACTCTTAGGCACATACAATTAAGCAGCAAAGTAGACATGACCCTCAATCCATGAGACTAAAACATAACACATCCAATAATTTAACATACTCAAACAACACAAAACACCTAAGGAGTTTGACACCAACTCCCACAAGTCTATACCCCATCGTTTAGGCATTATTACAAAACGCAAATCATACTTGTGCTAGCTTGAGAACTCTAAAAGCTCCTCCCTTGCCCACTTTCCTCCCGAACTCTAACGATCTGCATGTTGGAAACAAAAGAGAGCGTAAACTAACTAGCTTAGTGAGAGAAGCTCTAAAAATCCACAACATGCAGTTTTCAAAACACTTTTCATAAATGGAAATAAAACAATGGATGCACGAATGACTTTCTCAACAACTATACATGGTTTGCACAAGCACTACCAACATACACACACGGTGGGACTACACATCACCATTTCGACTAGTAGATTTCCAATGGGACTACACGTCAAAGTACTTTCCTACTAGTCACTACCGGTGGGACTACACATCACCGTAGTTAAGACAACCATCACATGAGGCTCGACATCAACACGACTACACACTATCAACTGTATAAGACAACTCAAGATGCACATGAAAATCACAACACATAGCCATTCATCCACTCATAACAAGGCATAGGAGTAGAAACTTACACTCGGGTTTAGGTGAACCCTCAAGGTTCCACCCAAACCCCAAAGGTTCCATATCATGCACAATTCAAAGATTAACAATTCTACTCATCGTTGCTACCTGAGAGAAGACCGAAGACCAAACTCAAGACCCCGAAATCTCCGGATTCGTCCCCGAAGCTTCACCAACCAAATTCCTTGTTTCTAAACAATCAAACACACTCTATTAATCACCAATACAACCACAAACCACTGCTGTAACTCATAACACCAATTAAGCATCAAACCAATCCAAGAACACCCACAAAACTTCTATTTTCGAGCAGCCCTATTGTACATACCAAAACCCTTGATTTTAACCTCTTTTACACACTTAAATGCCTCCAACACAACCCCTAACTATCATACTAACTTCAACCCTCAATTCCCAACATAGAACACCCTCAAAACCAACCTTAAAACCCTTCCAAAATCCCCTCAAAACCCAAATCTGGGAATATATATAAAACTCTTTAAAAATCACATATATTGGACCTCATGGATAGTAAACAACTCACACATCAATAGCAAATCAAAATCTTTAGCTAAAGACCATAAAAATTGCATTTTTAATAAAAAAATCCCCAAAACCTCAAACTTCAAAAACATGTATAAGAATGAAAACTAAAGGTATTAGCTTCTAGAGAATAACGAGGGCAAGTCAAAAATGAGGTTACCTTTGCAAAATCTTCAAAAATGGGCAAGATATGGAATGGAATAGTATCTAGGGGAAGGGGGGCTCCATTGTCGTCAAAAAAGAAAATGGGGAGGTGAAGAAGATGAGCCAAAAAGCATTTTTTTATGTTTGTTTAAAATTGGGAAGCCAAAGACCAAAATACCCTTAAGGAAATAAGGAAATCACAATAGGAGACATTCATGGCTATTTGGGCTTGTTTTGAATATGGTCTAACATAATTTATTTGTTTTAAAACCCGAGACCCAATATATTATTTTATTATTATAAATAGAAAACCGAAACCCGAACCATTATTTTAAATATTATTTTTCACCCAACCCCCGAACCCGGGTGTTACAACTCTCCCCCACTTAAGGAAATTTAGTCCCCAAAATTACCTGACGGAAACAAGTATGGAAACTGCTCAAGCATGTCCGCTTTCCTTTCCCACGTGGCCTCTTCCACACCTCTATGTCTCCATAACACCTTGACCAACTCTATGGTCTTTCCACACAACACCTTGCTATTAGAAGCAAGTATCTCGACTGGTTCCTCGTTGTAAGACAAGTCCAGATTCAACTATATTTCCTCAATTGGCATAACATGGGACAGATCCGATCTATACCTTCTAAGCATCGATACATGAAAGACATCTTGAATCTTTTCTAGTTCAGTCAGGAGCCTCAACCTATACGCAACGGGGCCAACTCTCTCCACTATCTCATAAGGCCCTATGAACCTTGGGCTTAACTTGCCCTTCCTTCCAAACCTCATCACCTTCTTCCAAGGTGAGACTTTCAAAAACACTTTATCCCCCACGGAAAACTCCACCTCTTTCCTCTTTAAGTCGGCATAGGACTTTTGTCGATCTGAAGCTGCTTTCAAGCGATCACATATCAACTTTACCTTCTCGGTGGTGCCCTTAAGCAACTCGGGCATCGATACAAGTTTCTGTCAGGCTTTGGCCCAACAAGTCGGGGTTCTACACTTCCTACCATACAAGGCCTCATAAGGAGCCATCTGAATACTCGACTGAAAGCTATTTTTATACGCAAACTCCGCTAACGGTAGATGTTTCTCCCATGACCCTTGAAAATCAATGATACAACACCTCAACATATCTTCCAATACCTGAATCACTCTCTCAAACTGACCATCTAACTGCGAATGATACGAAGTGCTGAAGTTCAACCAAGTACCCAAAGCTCGATGCAAACGCTCCCAAAATCTAGCGGTAAATCTCGGATCTCGGTCTGACACAATCGACTTCGGTACCCCATGCAGTCTCACTATCTCACAGATATACAGATCGACCAACTTGTCTAAAGTATAGGTGGTATGAACTGGTATGAAGTGGGCACACTTAGTGAATCTATCTACAATCACCCACACTGAATTCTTCTTCGAAAGAGTCAACGGTAGCCCTGACACGAAGTCCATGGTGATGCGTTCCCACTTCCATTCCGAAATCTTCAACAACTGTAACAATCCTGAGGGAAACTGGTGCTCAGCCTTGACTCTCTAACAAACCATACATCTACTTACAAACTCAGCCACGTCCTTTTTCAATCCAACCCAATAGTACTCCTTCTTTAACCCTCGATACATCTTCGTGCTACCCGGATGCATAGCAAAAGAACTATTGTGAGCCTCATTCAAGATCGTACGCCTCAACTCGGCATCCTCTGGAACCACTATCATATCCTTGAAACATAGGATCCCATTCTCTCCAAAACAATACTCGGTAAGCCTATCTTCGGCCATGTCTTGCACGTAAGGTGCCAAAGACTCATCTCGCAACTGCTTCTCACGAATTAACTGAACTAATGAAGGTTTAACCTGAAGCTCGGCTATCAACCCACCATCCGTAGATACACTCAACCTTGCAAACATTGCTTGTAACTCAACGGTCACTTTTCTACTCAAGGCATCGGCCACTACATTTGCCTTACCCAGATGGTACTCTATGGTGAGGTCATAATCCTTAAGGAGCTCTGACCACCTATGTTGCCCGAGGTTCAACTCCCTCTGAGACATCAAATATTTCAAACTCTTGTGGTCGGTATACACAGTGCACTTCTCACTATAAAGATGGTGTCTCCAAATCTGCAACGTGAACACCACTGCAGCTAACTCTATGTCATGTGTGGGATAATTCTTCTCATGGAATTTCAACTGTCACGAAGCATATGCTACCACCTTACCTTTTTGCATAAGCACACAACCTAGCCCTACGTTGGACACATCACTATAAATCACATACTCTCTCCCCGGTTCCGGCTGAATCAAGATAGGAGCTTCGGTCAAAGCTTTCTTCAATTTCTCAAACGCTACTTGTCTTGCATCTGACCACTCATACGGAACATTCTTCTGTAACAACTTGGTCAACGGAGCCGCTATTCTCGAGAACCCCTCAACAAACCTTCTATAGTAACCCGCCAAACCTAGGAAACTACGGATTTCCGTCACTGACTTCGGTTGTTTCCAATTTACTATAGCTTCTATCTTCTTGGGATCCACACTAATCCCACTAGCCGAGATCACGTGACCTAGGAAGACTACCTCCCTAATCCAAAAATCACATTTGCTTAGCTTGGCATACAACTGATTCTCAAGTAGGGTCTGAAGTACTAACCGCAAATGCTCATCGTGCTCCTCTTTAGTCCTAGAGTATACTAGGATGTCATCTATAAACACTACCACAAACCTGCCCAAGAATTCATGAAACACACGGTTCATCATATCCATGAAGGCTGATGGAGCGTTAGTCAACCCAAAAGGAATCACCAAAAACTCATAATGCCCATAACGTGTACGAAAGGATGTCTTCGATATGTCTACATCCTTTACCTTCAACTGATAGTATCCAGACCTCAAGTCAATCTTCGAAAACACAGAAGCACCTCTCAACTGGTCTAGCAAGTCATCTATCCTAGGCAAGGGATATTTGTTTTTCATTGTCACCTTATTCAACTGCCTATAATCTATACACATCCTCATGCTACCATCATTCTTTTTCACAAACAAGACCGGAGCACCCCACGGGGACACACTAGGCCTAATGAAGCCTCTATCAGTCAACTCCTTAAGATGTGTCTTCAACTCTTTCGGTGCCATTCTATACGGAGCAATCGACACCGGTGCAGAATCAAAATATGTCTCAATAGCAAACTCAACTGCTCTGTCTAGAGGCAAGCCCGATAGCTCTTCCAGAAAAACACTCGGAAACTCACACACGGTTCTGATGTCCTGAGGTCTCACCTCAATCATATCCGGATTCATTACATAAGCCAAGTAAGTCTGACACCCTAAACTCAACAACCTCTAAGCTTCCAAAGCCGAAACCACATTGGACAAAAACTTGACATTCTCCCCAACTACCACAACCTCAAAATCATCGGTAAGCCTCAAGGAGACTCTCTTGGTCTCGAAGTCAACCCTATCTCTATGCTCTACAAGCCAATCCATGCCCAAAATCACATCAAAACCATAGAAGGGTAACTCCATCATATCAACCGGAAAGATGTGACCCTGAACCATCAAAGGACACCTTCTATAGACTTTCCTAACTACCACAGTATCACCAAAAGAGCTAGTAACATTTACACCTATCTCTAACCAATCACATGGTAACCCTATTGACCTTGCGTGCTCACCCAAAATATATGAATGTGTTGACCCCGAATCTATCAAAGAAAGCAAACTCAAAGACTGTAATGTGAAATTACCTGCAATGACATCAGTGTCATTCCCAGCCTCTCGCTGAGCATACATCCTAGCCAGTCCTCCTCCCTCGGGCTGGATTGCTACAACATGAGCCAAGTTCCTCTGACCCTTATTCCTTGGCTGAAAGTTCCCACGACCGCGCCCACGGCTGCTTTGATGCTCAAAGCCCCTAGCTGGAGTCGGTCCGCCCTTAACCGGGTGTGGACAGTCACGCCTCAAATGGTCTCGAGAGCTACAGTTCCAACACGCTCCATAAATACCCATACACTCGCCCGGGTGGCGTCTCCCGCACCTAGTGCACTCTGGAATGTGCCCAACAGCTCCCTGACCCTGACGGCCCTAACCTTGGTTACCACCCCTATGTCTAGTATCTGGCTGGTACCTCTTATCCCTATGCCTCTTGGCATGATCTCTATCCCAGTTCACATGTCTCTTTCCGGAGTCAGACCCACTAGCGCGTGCTCTAGAGCTTAGGTTCTGCTCTATATCCTTGGTCCTAGAGACCAAGACATCGAACTCAGTGTAGTCGGAGGCTAGCATGTAGGTCTTCACATCCGTAGTCAACCCATATCTGAAACGCTCACATCGCTCTCTCCCATCCGGGACCAACTTTGGTGCGTACTGGCTCAACCTCAGTAACTGAACCTCGTATTCCGACACGGTCCTATTACCTTGAACCAAAGCCATAAACTCTCTTTTCTTTTCGTCCAAGTATCGAACTCCAAGGTACTTCTTCTTGAAGGCATTTCTGAAGAACTCCCATGTGATATCCGTCTCAGCCATACCGGAAATAATAGTGGTCCACCAGTTATAAGCATCCCCCTGAAGCAAAGAGATGATGCATCCCAACTTACGGGCATCCGAACACTCCATCTGACCCAAGATGCGAGTAGTGCTCTCAAGCCACCCCTCTGAACCCTCCGGAGACAACCCACGAAACTCCACTGCCCCCAAGTTACGAAGCCTCTCTAAGGGTAATCTTGTCCCCGCACCCTGAGGTGGTGCTGCAGCATGAATACCGGCCAAAGCTGTCTGAAAAGCTCCGGATATGGTCTGAATTAAATGGCCACATATGCACCTGCCTGACCTTGGCCCGCTTGAGCCCCGTTACCTCCCACATTATCCCCAACCTGAGGCCCATTACCATCACCTCCAACATTATCTCCATTACCATCGGGAGCATGAGAAGCAGGAGGCACATCCTCGGGTGCCTGGTCACCCGCTCTAGGCCGTCTCCTCGGTCTCACCATAGCAAAAATAATAATCTAAAACAACAAACACACAACAACAAAGGAAACATTAGGTTAGCAAAAGGGCAAGGACTCTGGTTCTCAAGCTCGTTAAACCAAAACAATTCTCATTTTTTATTTTTACAACAACGCCTAACAATGGGGACTTTGGACCTACTCTCTAGCAACAAAAGAGTCATCACAACATGTAATCATACACCGTGCTAGCAACAGAATTTAGGCATACATGGCAAAACACCCGTAACACATTAACTCACCTCACTTACCTGCCCGAGGTCTCGGAAACCTCAGGCTCTAATACCACTAAATGTAACCCCTTCGTCTCGGTCTGGCCAAATGACCGATCCGAGTAGGCTACATGGGGAAAACCGAAGCGAAACCCGTTAAGGTTCCCCCTCGGTTAGCAACCCTAGAAAATTTCTTTAAATTTAATATTGTCTACAGGCATATTATTTTCCTAAGTGATCACGACAGCGGAAAACATCCATAAAGATACACAATTGAACCCCAAACATCATATTGACAATCCACTTTATACTTATTGAGCATGCCGTATCGATACACCAATCAAGGGTATCGATACGCCTTGACCAAGGTCAACATCCTTCAGTCAACATAGGAGGACCGTATCGATACAACCCTTGAGCGTATCGATACGCCCTTCTCGGTCAACATCTCGTGGTCAACAAGATAAACCCGTACCGATACGCTTAGAGCCCTTATCGATACGCCCAACCCTCACCAATTTCTCGGATTTCCAGTGAGCTTCGAGCGTACCGATACGCTCCCGTGTATCGATACACCAAGCCAAAACTGAGTCCTGGAGGGCAAACCGTATCGATACAGCCTTAGGCGTATCGATACGCCCTGCACTGGAAGTCTCCAAATTTCAGCAAAAGACCCTCCAACACAACTCTAGATGCATTTTAAAACTTCCCTAGCCACATTCAAGCATCCACACAACATTTCACAACCAAGATCTAGCATATGAGGCATTTGAATCTAATAAGAACCATACAATCAAGGGATTCATGCAATTCCACAAAGAAGGCATGCTTAGCAATCATAAGGCTTCATACACAAGGCAACCATACATAGAGCATTCATAGGCCAAGTTCATACACTCTTAGGCACATACAATTAAGCAGCAAAGTAGACATGGTCCTCAATCCATAAGACTAAAACATAACACATCCAATAATTTAACATACTCAAACAACAAAAAACACCTAAGGAGTTTGACACCAACTCTCAGAAGTCTATACCCCATCGTTTAGGCATTATTACAAAACACAAATCATACTTGTGCTAGCTTGAGAACTCCAAAAGCTCATCCCTTGCCCACTTGCCTCCCGAACTCTAACGATCTGCATGTTGGAAACAAAAGAGAGCGTAAGCTAACTAGCTTAGTGAGAGAAGCTCTACAAATCCACAACATGCAGTTTTCAAAACACTTTTCATAAATGGAAATAAAACAATGGATGCACGAATGACTTTCTCAACAACTATACATGGTTTGCACAAGGACTACCAACATACACACACGGTGGAACTACACATTACCGTTTCGACTAGTAGATTTCCAATGGGACTACACGTCAAAGTACTTTCCAACTAGTCACTACTGGTGGGACTACACATCACCGTAGTTAAGACAACCATCACGTGAGTCTCGACATCAACATGACTACACACTATCAACTGTATAAGACAACTCAAGATGCACATAAAAATCACAACACATAGCCATTCATCCAATCATAACAAGGCATAGGAGTAGAAACTTACACTCGGGTTTAGGTGAACCCTCAAGGTTCCACCTAAACCCCAAAGGTTCCATATCGTGCAAAATTCAAATATTAACAATTCTACTCCCCGTTGCTACCCGAGAGAAGACCGAAGACTAAGCTCAAGACCCCATAATCTCCAGATTCAACCTCGAAGCTTCACCATCCAAATTCCTTGTTTCTAAACAATCAAACACACTCTACTAATCACCAATACAACCACAAACCACTGCTGTAACTCATAACACCAATTAAGCATCAAACTAATCGAAGAACACCCATAAAACTTTTATTTTCGAGCAGCCTTATTGTACATACCAAAACCCTTGATTTTGACCTCATTTACACACTTAAATGCCTCCAACACGACCCCTAACTATCATACTAACTTCAGCCATCAATTCCCAACATAGAACACCCTCAAAACCAACCTTAAAATCCTTCCAAAATCCCCTCAAAACCCAAATCCGTGAATATATATAAAAAACTCTTTAAAAATCACATATATTGGACCTCATGGATAGTAAACAACTCACACATCAATAGCAAATCAAAATCTTTAGCCAAAGACCATAAAGATTGCATTTTTAATAAAAAATCCCCAAAACCTCAAACTTCAAAAACATGTATAAGAATGAAAACTAAAGGTATTAGCTTGTAGAGAATAACGAGGGCAAGTCAAAAACGAGGTTACCTTTGCAAAATCTTCAAAAATGGGCGAGATATGGAATGGAATAGTATCTAGGGGAAGATTGGCTCCATTGTCGTCAAAAAAGAAAATGGGGAGGTGAAGAAGATGAGCCAAAAAGCATTTTTTATGTTTGTTTAAAATTGGGAAGCTAATGACCAAAATACCCTTAATGAAATAAGGAAATCACAATAGGAGATATTCATGGCTATTTGGGCTTGTTTTGAAAATGGTCCAACTTAATTTATTTGTTTTAAAACCCGAGACCCAATATATTATTTTATTATTATAAATAGAAAACCAAAACCCGAACCATTATTTTAAATATTATTTTTCACCCGACCCTCAAACCCGGGTGTTACAAGTTAAGCATTGGACCTCTTATACAAGTGGTTTTTGGTTTAATTCCTCCTACATTCATAGATGATGAGTATTTTTCTCCTTTCTTTTGTTTGAAATTTGTGTCACCTCCTGGTTGGTTAATTGAAATAATAAAAAATATTATATAATATGCTGATAAGGAAAGAAAATGTTGATTTAGTAAATAAAAATATAAAAAAAATTATGTCAGCGATTCCGTTAAATTTTTAACAGAGAGGGATCAAAACATGAAAGGTATGTAATGGGAGGGACGATTTTGATGAAAAAATTAGTTGGAAGACCAAATAGAAAATGTGTGATAGTTTGGTGACCACTAGTATAGTTTTCACAAAATTAAATTATAAGCCATAACCCTAAATTTCAAATCCTAAACCATAAACCCTAAAATACATTATATCCCTAATTCCTTAAACCATAAGCTTAAATTTTAACATTAAACCCGATATTTTAGTGTGGAGGCATACATAAAGGCACTAAAAAGGGCAAGAGATTTATATTCCTGATTTTAAGAAATATAAATCTTTAAACCTTTTGTGTTTTTTAGTAAAAATAGACCCCGAAAAAGAAAAATAATTTTTGTCACATTTTAAGTCATTAAACATATAAACTTTTGGATAAATTGCTTTTTCATCAACTTTATCATTATTTTGTTTAGGTTATTTAACTTTAACAAATTTTAATTTCATAATTAATTTTTCAAATTCCACTTTTTTGTCATCATAAGTCGGTACCAAAATATTTCATTATGAAGGTTTTTTATTTATGAGATTTCCTTAAATTTTAATTTTTTTAGAGTTATTTTTAATCTTGTTCAATCATCGCCACTCAACGTTTACGACATAGTTGGTATCAGAACGTTCTTTGTTCTTATTTTCCCTATCTTTCTTTTTCTTAGTTTGGTATTCTTCAAATTTTACAAAATTTAAATTAATTCTTTGATCTTATATTGGTCTTATATATAATTTTCATCGTTTAATCAACATGGAATGTAGATATTAGGGGTGAGCAAAACTCGACTCGAATCGAAAAATTGATTTTTTTTTCAATTTCGAGTTATTCGAGTCGAGTTGTTCGAGTTATACGAGTCAAATCAAATAACTCAAAAAAATTTCAAGTTCGAGTCGATTTGAAAAGTTAGAATTTCGAAAAATCGAAAAATCGAAAATTTTATACGGTGCGTTTTAGTTTTATAATTATTTTTTTATAAAAAAAATTTCATCCCTTCCTTTGTATAATTATACGATGCGTTTAGCCGTTTAGGCCTTAGGGCATTCACAGTTTCACACCAGGAATTGCAATTTGCTATTTTTATTTCCCCCAATTTCTGCCGACTGCCCTAGCACCACTGCACCAGGTAATTTACGATTTTCATCATGGTTTAGTGATTTCAACTATGAGTTTCAATGCTTCTTAAAATTTGAATGTATAGCCAGAAACCCTTTTTTTCTTCCTTCTTCAGATTCATTCCTTTTTCTTTTTGCATTGGTTGTGAAAACGAAGATGTGTTGAGATGTTTTTTGAGAAATCTAATCACATCCTTCCGATTTATGAGATTTTGCTGCTATTTTGATCTTGTATTTAATGATTAAGGAGTAAAGCTAACCACTTTTACATGTGTTTTTTCTATGGGAGATTAGACTACATGATAATATAACAGTCATTGAAAATTTACTTTAGTTTATAAATATGCTTTATCTATAAGGTGCTTTGAAATTTGAAGGTTCTGGAGATCCTCGTGTTTAAATGCTTTATTCTCTGTTGAAATTGAACCGTTCTAAAATTTTGATTTGGTGTTTGGATTCTTGATCCACTTTGTTTGTTTGTTTTCTTTTCAATTCATGGAAATTAGGGTAAAAAAGCCCATTTCCTCACGATGGGTTTTAGGGAGTTGTTCAAATTATTCTGAAAAGAACTTGCGGGATTCGAATAGTAGAAAATTATGTTTGGGAATTTGATAATTATGGTAAAAAAGCCCATTTCCTCACGGTGGGTTTTATGTAAGATTTACTAATCTTACATGTTAGAAATTTCATTTCTTGTTGTTTACATGTTGGCTAAATTTATGCTTTGTATGCTATACTAATCGTGTATATTAAAGTGTTGGTGTCTTCATATATTTTTATATGGTTAAATTATGATTTGTTATGTGTATATTAAAGTGTTGTATTTTGATATAGATGAGTGAATCACAAGGACAAGGGACTCAAAGCTCGCAAAGTTCTTCTCCTTCTAGAGTTAGTGACCCAACGTCAACGGGAAAAAAAGTGGCCGAAAGAAACAACAACCAAGAGCACCTTGTTGGAACCATTTCAGTAAATATGTAACTGAAGATGGAGAGAATAGGGCAAGATGCAATCATTGTGACACAACTTACACCATGGAAAATCGGGGTTCCACAACCAGTCTGAATAACCACTTGAAGACGTGCTTACAAAAACCTAAAGGTAATACTTTAGATCTCAAGCAATCAGAATTAGCATTTTCTAAGGTTGGGAGTAGTTCTGAAAGTGAAACGACAATTTTTTCAACTTGGAAGTTTGATGGAGATGCAATTCGAAAGACATTGATTAATATGATAGTTGTTGATGAGTTACCTTTTAGAATTGTAGAAGGAGATAGGTTTAAGTCGTTTCTTTCTATTGCATGCTTGAGGTTTCATCTCCCATCTCGTTTTACAGTTAGAAGGGATTGCCTTGATTTATTCAATTCTATGAAAAGGTTGTTGAAGAATTCTTTTGATAAAGGGACTAGTAGAGTGTGTTTGACAACCGACACTTGGACTTCACTTCAAAGGGTATCTTACATGGTTCTAACAGCACATTGGATAGACGATGATTGGTTGTTGCAAAAGAGAATCATAATTTTTTGTCCGATATCTGCTCATAGAGGTGAAAGCATAGGCCAAGCCCTTGAAAAGTACATTCGAGATTGGGGGATCGAAAGAGTCTTCACTGTTACAATTGACAATGCATCCGCTAATGGTGTTGGTATTGAGTACTTGAGAAAGAAATTGAATCATCAAAATACTTGTGTTGCAAATGGGAAATATATTCATATGAGATGTGTTGCACACGTTATTAATCTCATTGTACAAGAAGGTGTTAAGCATGCTTCTCGTTCTGTTGATCGAGTTAGAGCTGCTGTGAGGTGCATAAGAGCATCACCATTACAGATGAAAAAATTCTATGATCGGGCAAAAGAAGAAATGATTGATACTAAAGCTCGCTTGCAGTTAGATGTGCCTACTAGGTGGAACTCAACATATATGATGTTGGATGTGGCTGTAAAATATGAGCATGCATTTGATTCATATGTTCGTGATGATAATAGTTTTTTCTTGACCTCACAGTTGGAGATGGAGTTCCTACTTTTGATGATTGAGAAAATGTTCGAAAAATTTCAAAAATTCTACAGCCCTTTTATGATATTACATTGAAAGTGTCCGGATCGTTGCATGTCACCTCTAATTTGTTTTGGGAAACATTGATAGAGGTACATTGGTTACTTGATGAATGAATGAATTGTAATGATTTAGACATAGTCTCCATGGCTTCTAAAATGAGGGACAAGTACAATAAGTACTGGGGTGATGCCACAAATATGAACTTCCTGGTTTATTTGAAAATTATCTTGGATCCGCGACATAAATTGGGCTTTGTGAACTTTGGGGTTAACTTGCTTTTCCCTAATGTTGCTAATGAGGTTATGAAGATGATTGAAAGAGATTTGCATTGCTTGTTTGATGAATATTCTTCTATTGCTGGGAGAGTTAAGGTCCACGAAGCTCAATCAAGTGTGCCGACGAAATTTTCCATGTCTATGGAATTGCATCAATTAAAGACAAGTTTGGCTGTGCAACAATATCTTTTGAAGAAGCAACGAGTTAGTCCGAAAGTAAATCTGAGTTGGATAAATACTTGACTGAGGATGAAGAAGAAAATGATTCAGCTTCATTTGATTTGTTATTGTGGTGGAAAGTGAATAGTCCACGATACCCTATTCTTGCACAAATGGCTCGAGATGTTTTCTCTATTCCTATCTCAACAGTTGCATCAGAAAGTGCATTCAGCACAGGTGGACGTGTTCTAGATGGTTTTCGAAGTTCATTAACTTCAACCATGGTTGAAGCTTTGATTTGCACTCAGAATTGGCTTCGAAAATCTAAGGATTCCATGACCATTAACCTTGACGAGTATGTTGCGGAACTTCAAGATATGGAAGATGGTAATATTTTGTTTTGATTAATAAAATTAATTTTTAGTTAATTTATGTTATAAAGTTATTTATAATTTAACTAATCTATATATTTTTAAATTTGCTAGATTTGTCTAGAATACCTGAAAATCAAGAAGCTTTTTCAAAAATGCCAACAATGCACAAGGAAGAAGAAGAAGAAGCCTAAGGTATTCGACAATATAATTCGGGAACTCGAAAAAAGTTTGTTGCAATTCTCTTTTTTGAATTATTATGTTTTTGTTTTCATTGGTTTGTATCTTTTGACATGTGACGACGTTGGATTTTCTAAACTCTACTGTGTTATTTGCTTTAGTTATTAATATATTTTAGGTTACTCTTTTTCTCCTTCCACTATCTTTGGTCTCGTCTTGGCGTTACCTAGATAAGAAGGAGGTTTTTAACGAGATCCGTAGTTTATAATGGAAGGTTGAGTTTTCTTTTTGTTGGTTTGATTGTTACAATTGAAATTTTGACATGTTTACCTTGTTTGATGAAAAATGTGTTCTTATTTTTGTGCTTTTAGAATCATTGTATTGTTTAGTCATAAGTCAATTTATATGTATGTAGATATAATTCAAAATCTTTTTTTACACATGTGAAAAATAATATGAAGAAATATATATGTAGATATAAATAGAAAATTATTTAAATTAAAACTAAACCATACTATAATAATATAAATAGTTGCAATTAAAATTTGTACATAAACTCGAAAAATCGAATCGACTCGAACTCGCTAAAATCGACTCGAATCAAAAAAATTTCAATTTAAGTTCAAGTTATAAAATATGGCGATTGAACTCGAATATTTTTGACTCGACTCGACTCGCTCGAACGCTCACCCCTAGTAGATATATTGCTTTTTCGTCCTGCTCGACCTCTTCGTCCTTCACATTGGAAAGAAGAACTTCGGTGGTGGTGAGTAAAAGGCCAAAAATATAAGTTTGAGAGGAAAGTTTTATAGAATCTTTACATAAATTTATCAAAAAAATAAGTGGCGATAAATACTTAAAATCGAGTGACCAAAATGAACAAAATTCAAATGCATAATGATAAAATTGAGTTTTTAAATTTGATTGCTCAAAATAGAAATAAAGGAAAAGTTAAGTGACTAAAAAGTAGTTTACTATTTTTTGACATAATGATAAAAAAACCTTGATGTTTACCACGCATATCAAATCAATTGTGACTCTAGACATGTACACTAGAAACAACCACACATGGCCTTTAGAGAAAGAGCTTCAATTGAATTAAGTCAAATGTGGATAGGAAAAAACAAAAGATTATTTATAGATTACCAGTAAAAACACATGGAAATAACAAAATTTTGTTGAATTTAATAAATTGAGTTATTATATTCATTTTATACGGAAGAGTCATTATATAGTACACTTCAAGTCAACAAATATTTTTTTTTTTAAATTGAAGGCCCAATTTTAAATATTGTACAATACTCTCTTAATCTTAAACTGCTTCTGTAAAAGATATAAATGGCAAAGGTGTTGAATATATCTAATATCTTCTGAAATGGAATCAAGAAGTTGACTATTCGAACATATTTAATTTTTCGTCATATTATAATTTCTAATGGTCATTGAGAATCAAGTATATGAAAGAAAGCAAAATATAAAAGGACCCCATCATCGTTCAAAGCTATTGAAGGAGCTGATAGAAGAAGAAGAAAAGTGAAGTAATAAACAAATTTCACGTTGAAAGCAATGAAAAGAATTGTTAAGGACTGATTAAATGTTTTAGTTATAGTTTAGAGATCAAATTAGATATAATCCATTGTTATTAACGTGCCACTTCATCAGTGTAGCGGAGTAAACATGAGTGACCATTTTGTTATTTATAAATAATTTTGTGACCAAAATAAAAAAAACATGTTAAAACTTCAGTGATTATGGATGTAGTTTATCCAAAAATGTTATTAATTTAAAAAGATTTAATGGCCCGTTTGACCCTTAAAGTATACACAAAATACCGAACTACCTATAAAGTATTTTTTTTGGATGTTTTGCGCTCTAAATAAAAAATTGTCACCCCGTTTGGCCTCTTCGTTTTAAAAAAAATTGCAGGCCAATCAAAATACGCCACACGTCATTTTATTAATAAAAAATAATCTAACCTAAATAAAAAAGTAAATTGCACGTTAAGCGTGCCATAATTTATTTTTTGTAATTTAATCTTTATTTAACCCAAAATAATTTGATTTAAATAAAAGGAGTAAACATTATAAACTTCTCACATACCTTAGCACACTATCATCACTGTTACATGCTCCGACACCAACAATGGCAGAAGCCATAACCAGAGATGAACCCGAGTACGACCACAACAGCTCCTCGTCATTAACCGTACCACGACTCCAGCCGCAGCTGGATGAGCAACCTAAGCTTCGACAGCCGCCGGAGCTCGGTTTCCCTTTGTTCCGTCGAAACTTCTCTCTACAGCTCCCATAAACCTCCAATTTGATTCTTATAAATTTAATCTTGTTCATGGAGCTTCAAGCTCGTCATCGTCGGCGATGGAGGAGCCGGTTTCCCTTTGCACGTAGATTCGGTTTACTGGTTGGAAGTTCGAACTGGTATTGTTTGATGCTAGTAGATACAGATATTGAATTAAAAGATATATTAAGTGAAAATAGAGTGTTATTATACTTTTTCATTTCTAAGGTTTTTGATCTATATGCATTTTTACTGTGCGATGAATTAATTTGTTTGTTTACTCTTAAATATATGTTTTAAATCTTCAGCTTTTGATTTAGTTATGAAGAGTAAAGACTAAGTTGTTGATTTTAACGAAGTGGACGCATTGTTTTGTACTTGCAGGAAAGACCACCTTTGTCAAGAGGCATCTAACTGGAGAATTTGAGAAGAAATACGAGCGTAAGTGTTTTAACAAACTGTTTTTTATGTTGGTCTTGTTCGACGTTTGAGCTGTTTGAACAAATTGAGTGCCTTGATTCCGATCCGATGTTCACTCGATTGTTGATAAAATCCCTATTGAAGAAGATGAAACGAGAGGGTGGGATTTTTTAATACTATAATATTTAAAAAGAATTGGTTTTAACTAACAAAATATAATCATATTTAAAATTTTGGACTAAATTATAAAAAGAGAGAGAAAGAAATAGAGGTAAATTTTAGGTTAAATAAAATTTTCAGGACTAAAATTTTAAAAAATATCACTATATTTTAATATTGAACTAAATTATAAAAACTAGAAAGAAACAAGGGTCAATTTTGAGTTTAATAAAGATTTCGAGTGATTAAAATGAACAAAAAATAAATTCTGGCATACTTAGCGTGCAATTTACCCCTTTTATTTAAGTCAGATTATTTTTTGTTAATAAAATGACATGTGGCGCATTCTGATTGGTCCGTAAATAGGGGTGAGCAAAACTCGACTCGACTCGAAAAAATCGATATTTTTTTCAATTTCGAGTTATTCGAGTCAACTCGATTAACTCGAAAAAATTTCGATTTCGAGTCGGTTTGGAATTTGCCCAACTCGACAAATCGAAAAACCGAATTTTACAGTTTTTCAATTTAGTCACTAATTTCATTTTTCTTCAATTCCTCCTTCATTTTAAGTCTATTTTTGACCAAATTTGAACCACGTATTCCTAAACCAGCGTAGAATACATATTTATCTTCAATTTACATTTTTGAAAATAAATTTCATATTTTTTCAATTCAGCCCCTTAACTTTGTATGATTTCCTCGTTTCTTCAATATCTCCTTTGGTTTAAGTCAATTTTGACCAAAATTGAACCACATGCTCCTAAACCAATGTAGAAACTAGAATACCTATTTAGCTTCAATTCATATTTTTAAATTAAATTTCCTACTTTTGTAATTTAGCCCCTCAACTTTGAATGTTTCCCATTTCTTTAATTTCTCTTTCGTTTTAAGTCTATTTTTTTTTTACCAAAATTAAACCACATGATTCACTAACACAATATAATATCTATATAACTTTAATTCATATTTTTAACAAATTTATTCTTTTTTTAATTTAGCGCTTTAACTTTATATTTTATTCAATTTGATCATTCAACCGATTTTTTGTAATTTTTTTCTTTACATCAATTCATTGACTCATTTATACCCCCATCAGTACTTTATCCTTAAAAGTTCCTTATTTAAAAATAATATTATAAATATATTTTAGAAGTTTAGATGATATTTTTTATTAAATAACATTATAAATCTTACTTATGCATGTGAAAAATAATATGAAGAAATATATATATATATATATATATATATGCATATCTTATATGAATAGAGAAAATCGTTTAAATTGGAATCAAATCGTACTATAACATGGTAAATAATTACAATTAAATTTATATAGAAACTCGAAAACTTGACTCGACTCGAATTTCATAAACTCGACTCGAATCGAAAAAATTTCAAATTAAGTTCAAGTCGTAAAATATGACGCGTCAACTCGAATAACTCGAAATTTTTTGACTCGACTCGACTCGCTCGAATGCTCACCCCTATTCGTAAATTTTTTTAAACGGCGTTAGATGGAGGGCCAAACGAGGTAACGATTTTTAGTTCAAAAAGAAAACGTCCCAAAAATATTTTAGAAGACAGTGTGGTATTTTGTACATGCTTCAAGAGCCAAACAAATCATTAAGCTATTTAAAAACTAAACCCGTTTCATTTTGAAAAGAGAAAAAGCAAAACCCGTTTTAAAAAACGGATCGTGCTTTGCTCCAAATTTCCAATATCTAATGTTCGATTCTCGTCCGATCTAATCATCTTTTATTTTTTATATGATTTAATTTTATAATATACTAGAACCCAACAAATGATTCTAATAGAAAAGAGGATGACCTTCATCTTAGGCTTGAGTTCAAAACGTTTTGTCTGCAAGGTGTGTGTTTTACCAAAAGGGTTAAAAAATATATGAGTAGATATTATTTTAAATTACTTTTAGACTATTCAAAAAAATTATAATATACTAATTAAATACATATTACCGATGTAAATATAAAAATATATTAACTTTATACGTTTAAAAAATTTAAGAAAAGTTCAATTATATGTTTTAAAAAATAAAATGAATAATAAACTTTACTAAAAATCGATATTTCTAAAACAAAAATAATACAAATTAATTTAAACGAATTTGAAGAAAATAAAATAAAAATTAAATTCAAATGATTGGCCACGAACCCCTTTTATATCTAACCACAATGGATCATTAAATAGGATTTAATTGACACACTTATCGATGCAACATATGAAATGACGTGTGATTAATCTTTTGTAATAATCGGGAATTAAGGGATATGGTATATTTGTAAAACATTGGCTGCGGTTAATCCTTTTCTATCCCCTTCTTCTTCTTCTCTCTATCCCAATTTTCTCTTCCTTTCTTCTACTGTATTTTTCTGGTTCTTCAATAAAATTTCTGTTTGATTACTTGAGATCATCTACATTGGTGCTTTCATTGAGAGATTTCGGAGCTACAATGAATCACACATAATCTATTAAAGCACTGCAAACCACCTCAGCGCGTCACGAGCAGATGTTGGCTTCTCTACAATCGCACTTCGAAGAGCAGAAACAAGTGAACAACAGATTTCAACAGACACATCAGAATATAGCACATCAGTTGGCTGTTATATCGTCACACTTGGGATTGCCATCCAAGGTATACCTTGAAAATGAAGAATCAAGGGACTCAATCACAAAGCCCCACCAGGTGTTCGACGAATTGTCAACACCAACTCACCCAAAAATCAGCGTTGAAAATTGTGATGAAGAGTTTGTTGATCAGCAAATTCAGTCGATTTAAGATGTAGAAGGAGTTGATTCTCGTAAGGATGAAGCAACGATGCATGTCATTACCCAATACCCATAAACCAATGGTCGAATCTTGGAAGCTTATAGAAATCACCGAAGTGGTGGAGACCGCTATTGTGGGTGAACCTGGAACAATACCAACATACTTTTGCAAGTAATTTTGCATCCATAGATTGTTTAGATAGATGGTTGAAGAAAATGTTTAAAGAGATGAAAGTAGTTAAGGTGGATGATCCCTACATATTTGGACTTTTAGTGATGGGCAAGTCTTTGAACCATCTTAGTAGAAGCATAGCTGAAAACAATATCATTTTCATTTAAATGGATTATTCTTGGGAAGCTTATAGCTTTCTATGATGATAACCGCATTTTAATTTATGGTAGTGCATTGGGTGCCAAAAAAAAGTTATTGAGTTGATCAAACAATTAATGCATTTAAATGAAAATGACACAAGAGATTCATAGTGGTTCAAGTTCTCCAATGAACTCTACATCCACTACCTTAGCTCCCACTAAAGATTTTCAACCAATTCACTATTGGTTCTTCCCCTTTTCTTGGATGAGGAGTAAACCTTACAAAGAAATTAAACTTTCTACCCAAAGTTTAATTTGAAACACTATTTACAATAGAGAAAAATGGTAAACCTTACAAATTCCCCTCAAAGGATGATTTGTTTACCAATTATAATTTATCACTCCCCAAACTCACAATACACATAAGAATGAAACACTCAATTGAGTTGGGTACACGAATTTGACAATAAAAGGCACAAGGGTTTGAATTTGATGCTTGGATGATTCTTGTAAGTTCAATAATTGTTGCTGGTGCTCAAAATGCTTGCTTTTATAACTCCTCATTGATTTCTAGCCGTTTGTGTAGTTGACATCATAAATATAGCCGTTGGGACTTCATCTTCCCACAATTAATGCTGTTCTACAACTACCCGTGCCGAAACGGCTTCACCTGTATTGAAACGGAGAAAAAAATAGAAAGAGTTGTTGGGAGCATTTAAGAGACCGTATCGAAACGATCGTGATCGTCCCGATATTGAAAGAGCCCGTTTTGAAACGGGACAAGGCCGTATCTAAACATTTTGAAATTGTGAAAACCCGTATCGAAATGCACCTAAAGCATATCGATACACTTAACTAACTTTCAATAAAACGATTATGACAAGCAACAGTCATATTTTTTAAACAAACCTTCAAGCACGTAGCGAAACGAGTGAGACCGTTTCGATACTACCGTATCGATACGAGTTCTCTTGTTTCGAGCCCATACTTGACCGTTTCAAATCGTTTCGAAACACCTAAGGGGTGTATCAAAATGGCTAATAAAATTCACTGTTTTAGCTTGTAAAACACTTAAAAAATTTTATGGGACCTTGAGTTTTGACTTAAAATATTTTACCTGTCAATTTTAGGAAGTTTGAGGACTTAAAAATTTATTTTATGTAACACCCGTTTTTTGGGCCTAGGAGTTAACCGGGTTATAATTCGAGTCAAATTAAATTTAATTAAAATAATTCAACTTCAAGTAGTGACCTAATTAAGCTTCAATTGAAAGGGGAGGGACCAATGTTGCAATTTTACCAAAAACTTTTAAAAAGCTAGACTACTTTAACAAAAAAAATTGTCTTCCCTCTTTCCTATCTCCTTTTCATGTTAAAACCCCATCTTCTCTTTTCAAACTCTCCCAACACTACAAACCCTATTCCATTCATTTTCTTCCTCAATCCAAGACGTTTTTCAAAGGTAATTATGTTTTCTAACTCTCCTCTTCAATCCCTATCTAACCATGGTCTTGAATTTCAAAAATTGTGGGTTTTGAAAATTAGGGTTCATGTGAAATTTGGGGATTTTGATGGGGCTTTTTAATTTGTTTTGTTAAATTTTGTTGGGGGTTTGTTTAAGCATGATGAAATACACCATATACTTAAATTTGGTTGAATTTTGATAGAAATTCGTAGAGATGTCTTAAGGCTAGATTTAAGGTTGTAAAACTTGAGTTTTTGGTGGGTTTTGTGTTAAAATTGGTGGGCTGTTGGTTTACCTATGGTATGAGAGTGTTTTGGGATGCTTTGGAAGCCATTTGGGTGTTTGGAAGTGGGTTTTTCAGCAAGGGATTTGGGAAGCACGAAAATTGAGTTTTGGGAGATTTTGTGATTTGGGGAATTTGTGAAATTTGGCTTATGTTGTGAAGTGAATTGATAGTTGAGCTTTAGCATTGATTTGTGGTGTAATAAGTGTGTTTTGCTTGGCTAGAAGCAAGGGGAAACGTTGAAGGAGCTTTGGGACCGAATCCGGGTGCGTAGGGGGATTGTTCGATTTGCTAAGGAAGGACGGTGAGTGGTTTCAAACTTGTTTTAAAGTTGGTTCGAGCATGAGTGGTGTGTGTGTGTGCAAGTGTGCTTGGTAGGCCACTTCCTTTTGATCCAAGTAGTTAACTTAGCCTAATTTCCTTGAATGCTATGTGCTTGATGGCTATGCTCAAATGCTTGTGATTAGATGGTGCATGTATATGTGTATATCATGATGTGGACATATGTGTTGAGCATGAATGTGTTGATGATATGTGGTTGGTGATACATGTTGTGGTTATAACAATTGGCACTAAATAATTACCGGTTGTAAATGATCGATCATTAGGATAGTGTGCACACAAATTGAGTCAAAACGTACGTGGCCTTGATGGCGTTAAGTCATCAAGGAGGAGTACGGTGATGTAGCATTCCACCGGAAGCTTATTATATTTCTACGGGATGATGAGTGGAATCCCATCCGTAGGGCATGTGGCGATGAGTGGAATCCCGCACATGCAAGGTCCGGTGATGAGTGGAATCCCACCGAGGTAAAGTGTTGTCGAGGTTTATATCCGCACAATCGGGGTAATTAAAGTGGCCAATTAAACTTGTTTATGTAATGTGATATATGATGGTGATATGTGGTTTTGACATATGGTTTTGTACATGATAATTGATATTGATGTGTAGTTTTGCTAGGATTGAGAGACCATATATGCCACTTGAAGGACTAGCTAGGTCTACTTGTTTTTATGCAATGCTTGATATGTATGAGATTAGGATTGCATGCTTGAACCCTGCATTGTTGTTGTTTTCGTTTTAGAGCACCCTCACTAAGCTTATAGCTTACGCTCTCAATGTTCAACAATGCAGATCATTAGCGTGGTGTTAGCTCGAGGCAAGGCAAGAAGGGCTTCCAAGTTTGTAGCTCAAGTATGGTTACCGATTTTGTAATAGCTACCAATGTGGCAAGTGTCTTTGTATGAGCATGTGTGACTCATTTGATGGATGTTGTTTTTGGTTTGATTATGGATTGTATGCATGTAATACCTTGATGATTGTTGGTGTGTATGATGGCATGCTTTAGGGTGTTTAGGTTGCCTTATGTATGGATGCAAACCTCTTGTGTTTGACTTGTGCTTTTAAGATCATTTGAGCCTTCAAGTATGCTTATTAATGCCTATATTGCTCATTGAATTGAATGCTATGTATGATTGCTTAAATCCATGTTTGATTGACTCCCTTGGCTTAAATATGCATGCTTTATGGTTGGCTTGCCTTAGGGATTGATGATAGTGTGTTGGTTGAAGGGTTAGAGGGATTTAGGGGCCTCCTTGTGCTCTAAATCAGCTCAAACCTGCAGTTTCGTAGCTGGGGTATCGATACCGTTGATCTGGTATCGATACTACCCTGTGGTTTTAGGCCTCGTGTATCGATACTCGAGGGGGAGTATCGATACCTTTTTGGCCACTGGAGCTACTGTCGATTTCGGTATCGATACTCATCTCAAGGGTATCGATACCGTTGTCTTGGCTTTGACCGTGGGAAGTCAACTTTAGGGGAGGGTATCGATACCCTCATTTGGGGTATCGATACCGTCTCCTCAGGTTGACCAAACCTTGTCGACCTAGTCACAGGGGTATCGATACCCCTCTTAAGGGTATCGATACCGCCTGCAGTTTAACTTTAAAAATGGGCTTTTAAGTGTTAGTTCGGGATCGATTGATTGATTCGTAAATATTGTTCCGCTGTATGTTCACTTAGGATGTAAATCTCATCTAGACAAGATTAAAATGAAAAAAAATAGGGTTGCTAACCGAGGGAGAATTCCTTAGGGAGTTTTCACTCGGTTTTCCCCGTGTAGCTCACTCGGACCGGTCATCCGGCCAGACCGGGACGAGGGGGTTACATTTTATTTTCAAATTAGTCCTTTAAATATTTGTTATATCAAAATCAAAGTTTTAGTTTTACAATCTCCCTTTTTGATATAACAAAACAAAATATAAATTTTTAAGTTTTGAGAACTTTGTAAAACTTACACCCCTCAATTTAAGACAGATTTTTTAAAATTAAGTTGCAAAGTTTCAAAATTTGCTCTATTTCTCCCCTTTTTGTTAGATCAAAATAGGCATAATTCAATGACAAATAAAAGGGCAATTAAATCAAAGCAAACAACATAATATATTAAGTTTATGAATCTAAAGTATAAAACAAAAAACCAAACTCAATCCCTAAAAAACATGACATAGGAAATAAACATAGTTCAAAAGCTAAAAGAGGTGCATAACAAAAAAACTAGATAAGATGATATTCTATGATCGCCATCTTCGTCTTTGTCTTCCTTTTGACTTCTCCGAAAGTGTTTTGTAACACCCAAAAATTACGCCCAAATTATAAACCCTAGATTCGCAAAATCCCAAATTTAGAAACTCTAATTTTGAAATCCCTAATTTCAAAACCTCAAAATTTAGAAATGGTTGAATTACAATTTTTAACAAATTTAGAAATAAATTTATGAACCTTTCAAAGTTCAGGGACCAATAGTATAATTTACCCTTGGGATACTTTTCCCTAGGTATTTAAATACCTTAAACCGGCTATCAAGTTTTTTATTTATTTATTTCATATGTTTCTGTAGCTGCTCCCCACCAAATATTCATCACTCAATTCCCATTTTCTCCCATTGAACCTCCGTCTGCATTACTCCTCTTTGTGCAAACCAATATCTTTGTGAATTATAATCTTCACTTTCCATCACGATCATGTAACCATATTTTGACTCTAAATTACCTTACTGCCTCGATTTTCCAAGTATGAATCACGACCATGTTCCTTGTCGGTTTGCTCTTTGGATATCATTATTAATATTTCTTATAATTACCATTACTTTATTATTATTTTTTTATATACCTTGATTTGAATAGCTTTAATTATTAAAGCCTTTATGATATACATATATTATATGTAAAGTTGCTAATATTAGTGGTTTTGGTTTTATAAGCATACATATTCATATATATGTTACGGTTCCAGTATCCTGATGCTACTGTTGCGTCATTCTACTTATATTTTTCATTTTAACATCTTACTTTGATTCTCGTATAATGGTTTCTTGAAGTTAAATCAATCAGAGGCCGGTTTTACTTGTATTCATTTTAACCCGTGTCTAATTCGTAAATCGAATTCTTAACTCAAACCACTCGTTGACCTTTAATTAACCGATCTGTTGATCGTTGAGAATTTGTTAAGGATTCTAATTAAGATTATTTATGTGACTAAGGTGATCATTACTCTTCCGACCGTGAGTTTGACGAACTACCACCTAATTTGCGCGTTCGAACCGTCCCTGCACGTACTACGAGACCTACACGTGAGTATTCTTTTGGATTAGTGTTTTAGCCTTAGTTTGGTGGCATAGTGATAATAGTGCTAATATCGAAATGATTCTCATAGGTTCTGATACAACTAAACCAAGTGCTTCTGATCGTGGGAAACATATTATTAAGTAGGTTGAGTTGCTTTGGCTAAGGTGTGTTCTCTTTCCGTGCTACATACTTTGATTTTGTGATTGTGATTTTACACTTGAATGATTTTCGGCTATGTCATGATTTTACGTTATATTTTCTGTGCACATTATGTTCAAACTTTGAATAAATTATGTTTTAAAGTAAATGAACTATGAATCCCTAATTTATTATCAGACTGTGTTGAGACTGTGAAAACTGTGATATCTTTTTACTGTGTTATCATGGTTTGGGATTGTACGGAGGAAGTTCAGTGGTTTATACCACTTGCGTTGGTCACTATGTAGTGAGAGGTTATGGGGAACCTACTCTTTTTGGTGACTATTCAGTATGGGTGCATTGCATTGTGTTTTTTTTTAAATCGTGTTTAAACTTGATTTGTGCCCTTTAAATATTTTGTAGAAATTTATTGTTGTGAAACTGAGTTTGTGATTGCCTGCACTTTAGAGACACACTGAGCTTAATAGCTGATTCCCCCTTACCTTCTATTTTAGATTCTCAGACATAAGAGTTCGGTACTTGGAGAACCACAATTTTTAAATTTTTTCAGTTTTCAGTATGGATATTTTGGATTTAAGGAATTATTTTATTTTAGTTTATTATTTCAGGATTTATCTAGTTTGGGTTATTTATACTTTTATTTGGGATTTTTTTGAAGAGAAGGTGGGCATCATTAAAACCCCCTCCAAATCCACCCCAAGCTGAAGCTGAGGGGGAAGCCTAATGGGAAAAGAGTACCCAAAAAATATATTAACTTTAAGGAGGTTGAGAATCAACCGGTACAAGCGTAAGAATAAAGTCGGTTAAGCCCGATCCAAAGTACAAAGATGAACCAGAATGCAAAGCCCAATTAGCTAGTGTATGAGCAAGTACATTGGCTACACGGGGTACAAACATAAAATGCAAGTTCAGAATAGTATCAAAAAGGGGGCGAGCTGCGTCAATCTAAGGCCGCAAAAGAGAGGTGTCCAGGTCTGGGTGAAGCAATTTGTTGATCACTACAGCAGCATCTGACTCAAGAAAAATATCACTCCATCCAGCATCACGACCAAAAGTTACTCCCGCTATGACAACATGGAGTTCTGCAGCTGCAGCATCAACACAGACAGCCGAGTGAAGTGCACAACCACCGAGGACATCACCGTTAGTATTGCGTGCCACAACACCAATTGCTACACTGCCGGTAGGAGGGTGAAAGGCCTCGTCAACGTTTATCTTCACAGTTCCTGCTGGCGGCAATTTCCAACTCGGTTGTGCAAGGGCAGGTTCTGATTGTGGTCGCGTTCTTATTTGGGATTTTTATATGTTTTAGCATGCACAAGATTTTTATTTGGATTTTCTGAATAATTTATTTTGTGTTGTTTTTATTATACAATTGCGTTTTCGATAAATGGGACTTAATATGAAACACCATCGTTTTAATAAATAATTTAAATATTGAATTTTCGAAACCTAATAATCATCTTACTTGAGGGACACGTTTTCAAACGTGACTTCCTAAATTCGGCCTTTCCTTCTAGGTTGGATTTAGGGGGTTACATTTAGTCCATTCACTATAGAAACTGGTGAAGGAGAGATCCATCGAGGCATGTTGATTCTCAAGAGAAGTGAGACGATTTTCCACATAAAGATCACGTTCCACCAAAGTGGTGAAACATGTATCGATGGCAGCAAATTTGGACGAGATGTCGGTTCGCAAGCCGATGAATTGTGTGTTGAGATAAGCCATAAGCACGTCATTGTTTTGAGGAGCTTGAGGTGGAGGATCAACCGGAGGATCTCTTTCCCCTCTATCCACACGAACATATTCACCAAGAACATAGCGAAACCCGGACCTAAAGAGGGTACTTTCATCGAGCTTTTGCTTGGGAGATTCTGGATAGTCACAAGAGCAATTAATCCCGGACTTGAAGAAAATGTAGCATAATACAGTCCCATAGGTGAAGGATTGGATGGAGTCGGAACCACGATGCCTAACCAAATGCACCATCTCGGCAAACATGATCTTCACGAGGTTCGGCCACTTTTCTTGACGGAAGCACTCAAGCCGAAAGTTGTCAACTTGGCGGATGTGAGCAAACTTTCCTCCAGAGAGACGGAACCACCAATATATTATGAGATGCAAGAGCCGATCATGAACATCTAAGGAGAGAATTGAGCCGGTCCTAGAGCCCAAAGAGGTATCGTCTTCAATGCCTTCATCGACAAGGCCTAGGAAAATGACCAAGGTTGATGGCTCAATGCGGACCTTTTCCCCATAAGATATGACTCTATGGCTATGACTTTAGAATGGTCTTGGTTACTCACTAACTAGGCATTAGCATAAAATAGCAAAACAAGGTTACGGTAAAGAATGCCGGGTATAGTCATGAAAAACAAGAATTCCCAACGCTGTAAAAGAGATAGATATTTGAAGTAAAAGTGTTCAGAGTGAAGAAAGGTCATATCGACCATACGCTCACGACGAATAATGGTGTCTTGATAGAGCTTGAAGTTCGTGCGAGCTTTTTTGTTTCGGAGACTCTTAGTAAAGAGAAGATCTAGGTTAGGACGAGAGGATTCATCAATAGCAGCTTTAGATCCTTCACCCGTCTCTTCGGTCTTTCGCTTCTTGTGAGCCATTGAAAAAGCCTAAAAATGTTTTAAGTAAGCAAAAAATATGTATGCATCAAAATTCACATTCAATCCAATGGATATCCTATAAACAAGGTTTAAATATATACAATAATAATTTTTTTCAAGAAGATGATTTGAAAAACCAAAAAAAATATAGGATTTTTATATTCGAATCAAAAGTTATGAGTTTTGAAGAAACTTTTACAAATACTTTGAAACCCATAGTATAAATATGTACTATATACAAAAGAAATAATTTTAAACTAGATAATTTAAACGAAAATTGAAAAGAAAAAAATATAGAAAAATACATTGATTTGGGATTTTGGATAAATAGATGAATGTAGTTGCACAAGCTCGATGAATCTTGCTTAGATTGGAGTTGAAAACTAAAAACCCTCATGATTTGAGTGAAAAACATTTAGGATTGATGGGTATTTAAAGGAAAAATTAGGGCTAGAGTTTTGAGAGGTTTGGGTTGAATGAAAAGTTGATTTAAAGATGGAAACCCTTTAAATAGAGGCTTTTCCGGATACGCGTTTTGATACAGGTAGTGTCGTATCGAAATCAACCATTCCGAAACCCTATGACCGTTTCGATACAAGTTTTACTGTATCGATTCTCACAAAGATGCCCGTATCGAAACAAATGAAGGGTGTTTCGATACAGATTGTTTTAGAACCAAAATGTTTCGAAACCAATGTGTCTGTTTCGATACAATTTGGTTCAAAGATCTCCTTTGAGGTAGCCCGTATCAAAACAGGGGTACCCGTTTCGATACACATATGCCTGAATGTACAGTTTGGGCACAAAGTTGCAGAAAAATCGATTTTTAATCGATTCAAAATGCATGATTAAGATGAATGAGCAAAGACAATAGGCAAAAAAGCATTTACATACTCCCCTAGCTACAAGCATAGAAGCAAAATATTGCAAATTAACATAGGCATGAATATCAATGAATTTCAAGCAATTTTTTTTTATATTTTTGGGACTTAAAAGGGTCAAGAAATGCTAGTTAAACCTAACTCTTTCCTAAGAGTCCAAAAACGCTCTTTATCTAAAGGTTTGGTAAAAATATCCGCTAATTGGTTTAAGGTGTCAACAAATTCTAAAACTATATCATTTTTCGCAACATGATCTCTAATAAAATGATGTCTAATTTCTATGTGTTTAGTTCTAGAGTGTTGGATGGGATTCTTAGTGAGACAAATGGTGTAACACCCTAAAGTCACCCTAGTTGGAACAATAGAAAAATAATAAGGAAAGTGTAAACATTTTTACATTTGAACTAAGTTACAATTAAAATGGATATAACATGAATTGTAATAATAAGTTAGTAGGAATTAAAGTATGATAATGTAATATGTATACTTTAAATTATAATGGATTAACATTAGATTAAACTATATATATATATATTACATGTGTTGAGTGTGCAAAAGTTCAACTTTTTACCCCTTATTTAACTCATATTTCTGCTGCACTTAAGCATAATTCATTGCATTTAGGATATATTTCACATATACATCACAATTATGTAAAATGGCACAGTTGCTACTGGTTTTGGCTGATTTTGCAGGTAGCTGCTGTGGCAGACTCAGGGCAGTGAAGAAGCAGAGCTGGAACACAGAACTGGAGTCAGGAAGAAGGACGCTGCCGTGGCCACTGCCGTGGCAGCCATGTCGACAGTAGTGGTGAAGGGAAAAGTAAAGTGGATCTCGACAGATAAAGGAATTCAAGCCAGTCTGTCGTGGGCCACTCCTATATTTTTTGAGCCCTAGATCAGAATGAAGGCCAAACCCAAAGTTCAAGGAAGAAACCCAAAGCAAGAAAAGATGACGAATTAAAGGCATCTTCCCTAGAGATTTAATCTTAATTAGAGTTGTACTTTAGTTTGAACTTTTATTCTTATCTTATTAGAAAACTTGAACCCAAGGCCTATAAAAAGGCATGTAATTCGACCTAGGGAAGGACATCTCATTCTCTAGCCGTCTTCCCCAAAACCCTAGTCGTTTTCCCCTTCTCATCATGTTCTAAACATCCCTTAGGGCTAAGGGTTGATTCTGTAAAGTAGTTGCAAGGATTGTACTGTTTTTAAGAATTTTTCTGTTCAATAAAATAAACTTCAAGTTTGCTTATTCTGGTTTTCAGAATCTTGCAAGAGTATCGAGAGAGCATTGTGAGATTATTTATTTACTTAATATCGGGAGAGTTAAGTATACGAAATGAATAAGTGCAGGTTCTCCAGTTTATGGTTGAACTATCTCGGACCTAGGGATATGACGAGGTTAAGTGGTTAAGGAAGAATTCAACAACATCGATGTTCATCCTTTGATTCACGCCGGGAGGTATCATTCAAGACGTGTTCATCGACAGACTTGGACCTAGGGATAGGACAAGTCACAGCAGGGATTCTTGCCAAGCTTGAAGTACAGAGTTGTGTGATCGCTGCCGCGACAACAACAAACTTCTGGCGCCGCAGGTGTTGCCGCGACATGGACGACGACAAAACATAAATTTCTACACAGTGCAACACCTGCACTACTGAGCGAATCAATACCGGCCCATTTCTTTACCCTGAACCTTTTAATCTTTTATATTCAGTATTCTTCAATATCAATTCCCAACAATTTAAACTCTCTTCTTTCTCTCTTGTGCAGCAATCCAAGGATAAAGCTATTTCCAGTCCCTATGGATTCGACATCCGATACTTCATGTATCACTTTACTACTTGCGTCGTGTACACTTGCACTCTATTGCGATAGACTATTTTACACGCAACAAGTTTTTGGCGCCGTTGCCGGGGACTAGCAACATATCTTTACCCTACTTTTACTGCACTTTCTTTTTAATTTTTCTATTTTTATTGGGACTCTTTACCCTGTGCGTTTCACGAGGTTTTTCGTTTGTTTATGCGCAGATCAAGACGAGGCAAAGAACCTGAGTATAAACTATACCCTGAAATCGATCGCTCGCGAAATCTCAGGAACCGAGTCCGTCTTCTGATAGCCAGAAACGATTACCTTGAGGAGCAGATAGAAGCAATGTATAACGGGGTAAATCACCCGAGGAATCCTGAAGATCCTACCGTGGATGAAAGGAACAGACAACCTGCCGCTGCCGTGGCCGCACGACGGTCATGCCGTGAATACATGATCAATGATCATGTGGAACTGGAGACCACCCTGCCAGACGTGGAAGCTGAAAATTTCGAGCTGAAACCTGTGATGTTCAATATGATAAATTCCGCTGGCCAATTTAGTGGTGCTGCTACAGAGGATGCCAGAGAACATCTGAAAACGTTCCAAGAAATCTGTGGTTCGTTTAGTCTACCAGGAGTAAATTCGAAGATACTGAGGCTTCGGTTATTTCCTCATTCACTGAGGGACAAAGCGAAAACTTGGTGGAATAAACTAACACCGGGTTCAATACGAACTTGGGCGGATCTCACTCGTGAATTTTTATCTCGTTTTAATCCTTCCCATTTATCTGTGCGATTACGTAATGAAATTGCTACTTTTCAACAGAAGATGACGAGCCAATGCACGAGGCATGGGACAGGTTTACCACTCTTCTGAGGAATTGCCCGATGCACGGATTTCCCGTTTGGAATCAAGTCATCAAATTTTACAATGCTGCCAACACACATACCCGAATGAGAATAGATTCAGCAGGAAATGGACTGTTGTTGGACAAAGATCCAGACGAAGCCATGATAGTATTGAAAAATCTAGCAAAGAATGAAGAGCAATTTCCCACAATGAGGAGAGGTAAACGAGTGCTAGCTGTGAAGGACTATGAAGCCGACAATTCCTTAAAAACACAGGTTGCATACCTCACAAAGGCAGTCGAAAAATTGTTAAAGAAAAATTTAAAACCTGTCTACTCTGCATAAGAGGTATGTGAAACTTGTAGTGGGAATCACAGTTCGGAAGACTGCCCGCTACAGCTAGAGGAAGGGATGTATGTTGGAAACTATAACAAGCCAAGAAATTACGACTCCAACAATTACAATCCCAACTGGAGGAAAGACCCCAAGTTCTCCTGGAGTAACCCAAACAACGCACTGAATCCTCAAGTGCAAAACACTCAAAACCAGGGGGCACCCAGAATTCTGACACGACAGCAACCGCAACAGCAGCCACAACAGCACCCAGAATCCTCAAGTGCAAAACACTCAAAACCAGTATACTGGAGCAGACATTGGCCACATTTATGTCACAGACAGGAGTTTACATAGCAAACATGGATCACTTCGTCAAAAAGACTGAGTCGTTCATGGATAAAACAGAGATGAGAATGACTAACCATGAAGCTACACTGAAATCACTGGAGACACAGTTGGGTCAGGTTTCCCAGCATATTAAGCCAAGGCAGAACGGAGGATTCCCTAGCGATACTGAGGTCGCTAGACAACCCACACATGAGCAGTGCAAAGTCATTACAACTAAGAGTGGAAACAACTGCCAGGGCCGGAGATGAAAGCTGTATCAATTGAGGAACTAGCCTTAGAATCATCTGTCGCGAACACTGCCTCGACAGACGATAAACAACCTGCTGCCGCCGCACTTGTCACGATAGCAGAAGGGAAAGAGGAGAAAGACAAGAACGATGAAGAACCTAAACCTCCTCAGATCCGAATACCATGTGAAGGACGATTTGAAGATTACCATCCTCCACCTCTTTTTCCATAGCGGTTACAGAAGCAGAAACAGGTGTACCAGCTCAAAAAGATCTATGATATTTTTAAGCAGGTTCACATCAATATACCGCTGTTAGAGGCCATAAAGTAGATGCCCGGTTATGCGAAATTTCTCAAGGTTGCTATGTCGAAAAGATCCAGACTTGGGGAATTCGAAACGGTGAAAATGACAAAAGGATGCACGACTATTCTGCACAGGCATCCACCCCAGAAAAAGAAGGATCCTGGGAGTTTCATCATACCGTGCATAATTGGTGACAAATTCGTGGGTAAGGCACTTTGTGATCTAGGTGCTAATATTAATCTAATGCCAAAATATGTATTTTAGAAATTAGGTATTGGACGAGCATGACCCACGACAGTTATGCTGCAGCTGGCAGGCCGCTCTTACGTACAACCAGAAGGGAAGATCGAAGATATTCTGGTAAGAGTGGATAAGTTCATTTTTCCTGCTGACTTTCTTGTTTTAGACCGTGAAGCAGATGAGAACGCACCAATCATCCTGGGGCGACCCTTCCTAGCCACAAGCAGATCACTGATTGATGTAGAGAAGGGAGAACTTACAATGAGAGTAAATGATCAAGAGATCAAGCTCAATGTTCTCCAGGCAATTAAACATGCTAATGCAGAAGAAGAATGCAAGGCCATCACTGCAGTAATCTTTGACCAACCCTGCATCAGGTCGAGCTGCCATGACATTAAATTTGGTCACTGCCACATCAGCCATCTGGAAGACTGTCACGGCAGCAACGACGACAGCAGCTCCTCAGATTTAGACATATCTGACATTGAAGGTCATGAGGAGGTAAACTGGATAGAAAATCGTCCAGGTAAGTTATTCGAGCCCCTAAACTATACCTCGAATGAACACATAATCCAAAAGCCTTCAACTGTAGAACCACCTGTTTTAGACCTTAAGCCCTTGCCAAGGCAGCTTAAATATGTTTTTCTTGGTTTAAATGATAGGTTTCCCGTAATCATCTCTTCCAAGTTAATGCAGAAACATGAACAACAGCTGATAGGGATGCTGCAACAACATCAAAAGGCTATTGGATGGACGATAGCTGATATCCAAGGCATCAGTCCGGCACTATGTATGCACAAAATTATCTTAGAGGATGATCATAAGCTGACCATTGATGCTTAGAGACGCTTAAACGATGCTATGCCAGAAGTGGTTCGAAAAGAAATTATCAAATGGCTTGACGCTGGGATAATTTATGCCATCTCGGATAGTAAGTGGGTGAGTCCGGTGCAGTGTGTTCCTAAAAAGGGAGGAATAACCGTGGTGACCAATGAAGAGAACAGACTAATCCCAACCAGGACTGTGACGGGTTTGAGGGTTTGTATGGTTTACCGGAAGCTTAACAAAGCTACCCAGAAAGACCATTTTCCCCTACCTTTTATTGATCAAATGCTTGCTAGATTAGCGGGGAAACCTTATTATTGTTTTCTTGATGGTTACTCAGGTTATAACTAGATAGCTATCGAACTGGAGGATCAAGAGAAAACGATGTTCACTTTCCCATACGACACTTATGCTTTTCGGAGAATGCCATTTGGACTCTGCAATGCACCAGCAACATTCCAGAGGTGTATGATGGCGATATTCTCCGACATGGTGGAGGACTTCCTAGAAATATTCATGGACGCTTTTTCCGTCTTTGGAGATAGTTTTGAAGGCTGTTTAGGCAACCTACAGAAGGTGCTCGAAAGATGCGAGAAAGAAAACTTGGTATTAAACTGGGAAAAATGTCACTTCATGGTGGATGAGGGGATAGTCCTAGACCACAAGGTAAGCTTCCGCGGCATAGAGGTCGACATAGCAAAGATAGAAGTGATTGAAAGCTGCCGCAACCCACCACAGTCAAGGGAATTCGGGGTTTCTTAGGGCATGCTGGGTTTTATCGAAGGTTTATTGCAATTTTTTCGAAGATTACCAAGCCTCAATGCCACTTACTGGAATAGAATCGTCCCTTTGATTTCAATACTGGATGTACTGAGGCATTCGGAATCCTGAAAGAAAAGCTGGTAACAACCCCAATTGTACAACCACCAGACTGGAGTTTGCCATTTGAAATTATGTGTGATGCCAGTGACTATGCTGTAGGGGCAGCACTTGGGCAGAGGAAGGACAAGCTTTTCCACGTAATCTATTACGCTAGCAAAACACTAAACGATGCCCAAGTGAACTACACCACAACAGAAAAGGAACTGTTAGTAGTGGTGTTCTCGATTGAAAAGTTTCTTTCGTACATACTTGGAACGAAGGTGGTGGTCCATATAGACCACTCAGCACTGAAGTATCTGTTCGCTAAAAAAGATGCAAAACCTAGATTGATACGTTGGATTCTAATGCTGCAAGAGTTCGACATTGAAATCAAGGATAAAAAGGGGACAGAGAACCAAGTTGCAGACCACTTTTCAAGATTAGAGATGGGAAAAAGTCTATCCACAGACAAGACCATCATACTGGAGACTTTTGCTGACGAGCAGCTGTTTGCTGCCACAAGCACTGCCGCGACAGCCATGGCGGCATATAAGTTTTCTAAACTTCCTTGGTACGCAGATTTTGTTAATTACATAGTTAGCGGAATACTATCTCCTGAACTTAATTACCAAGCAAGGAAGAGGTTCCAAAATGATGCAAAACATTATTATTGGGACGAACCTCTTCTTTTCAAAAATTGTGCAGATCAAATTATCAGGAGGTGTATACCACAGGATGAGCAGGAAGCTGTGCTTCACCATATGGAGGACACTTAGGTGGAAACAAAACCGCTGCCAAGGTTTTGCATTCTAGTTTTTATTGGCCTTCACTGTTCAAGGATGCCCAAGCATTTTACAGAAGCTGTAACAAGTGCCAACAGACTAGGAACATCTCAAGAAGACATGAGATGCCACTACAAAACATCCTAGAAGTCGAAATCTTCGATGTATGGGGGATTGATTTCATGGGACCATTCCCAGCATCATGCGAGAATCTATATATCCTACTGGCAGTGGATTATGTATCCAAATGGGTTGAAGCGATCGCTACACATAAAAATGATGCCAAGACTGTTCAGAGATTTTTGCATAAAAACATTTTCTCCAGGTTTGGCATACCTAAGGCGATCATCAGTGATGAAGGGAGACATTTTAACAATAGGGTAATCGTTGCTGCCTTAAGAAAATACGGCGTAAAGCACCGCATTGCAATAGCATATCACCCTCAAACCAATGGACATACCGAAATATCCAACAAGGAAGTAAAGAACATTCTTGAGAAGATGGTTAAATCTACTCGAAATGACTGGTCTTTACACCTCAATGATGCAATCTGGGCCTATAGAACAACATTCAAGACACCATTGGGAATGTCACCCTACAGGCTAATATATGGAAAAACATGTCATTTACATGTTGAGATAGAGCACAGAGCTTACTGGGCTATCAAGGTAGTAAACATGGACTTAGATAAGGCAGGACAGAAAAGGTTACTTGACTTGAATGAGATTGAAGAAATTCGAGCAATGGCCTACGACAACGCAAGAATTTACAAGGACAAGACCAAGAGGTGGCATGACAAGAAGTTGCTGCCACGACAGTTCTGCCTAGGGCAACTTGTGTTGTTGTTTAACTTTAGGTTGAAACTTTTCCCAGGAAAGCTTAAATCTAGATGGTCCGACCCATTCCAAGTTGTGTAGGTTTTTCCTCATGGTGCCATCACGATCAAATCCTTAAAAGACGGGCACCAATTTAAAGTCAACGGACAGAGACTAAAGCATTATCAGGGGAATGAAGCCCCAAGGATGCATGAAGTGGTTACTTTAGGAGATGCCCCTCAAGGCATCCCTAATTTAACTTAATTTTATTTTTTATTTTATTTTTATTATTTATGTATTTTATTTATTTATTAGGAATTAAGAATTATTTTATTTTAGGAACTAAAGTTTGATTTTAATTATTTTAGGAAATATAGGAAACAAGGAGAGGAGAAGAAGTGAAACAACCCACCATCTCAACAGCAGCCCAAAAAGCCCAACGGAGGAGTCTGTCGTCACAGCATGTCATCAGCTGTCGTGACAGACGCAAAAAATACAGCCTGTCACCACGCTGTCGCGGCAGACACGCAAACGCGTAACAGACGCGCAATAGACACAGAAACGCGTGACAGACACGTCAGAAACCGAGTAACAGCTGGCCCCGTTATTCACGCCTGCCGTTACAGCTCCAGCGGGCAGAAAACTATTCATCTATATAAATCCCATTTACTATTCATTTTTCACCTCACTTTTACTCTCTCAACTTGCTTTCTCTCTAGATCTCAAATTTCTTTCATTTTCCACAGCCTTGAAACTATGAGTACCAGACAGACACGTCGAAGCGCTGCCTCCAGCTCTACCGCGGCAGCCAGCACACCCAGCCATAGTGCCATCCCTAACCGCTTTGCCTCAACTGACTTTGCCGGCAGATATTACAACTTTTTCCAGAAGAGGGAGATGTGGGAAGAAAGAGGATTTATTTACACCAAACGCACGGAAGACTTTGGGCTCGAACTGTTAATTGCACGAAAAATCAAGGCCCTCAAATGGCAGATGTTTGCTGCCCAGCCAGATGAGATGAATGTCACGTTGGTCCGGAAATTTTACGCTGCCGTCGACAACAAGGATATGAAGACCGTGACAGTGCGAGGTAAAGAAGTTACTTTCGAGCCTGCTTACATCAATAACCTCTATGGCATCTATGTTAACAAAAGGGAGAACGGACCCAAGAGGTTCGTCGAGAGCCTGTCGCCGACAAACTATGATGCTGTGATGGCAGAGGTAACGGAAGAGGGAACAGAATGGAACACCGACCCCAAGCATCGGTGGACGGTGAAACGCACTCAACTCACTCCCAAGGCCAAACTATGGAACCACTTTGTAAAGAAGAGGATAATGCTTTCTTCCCACAACAGCACGGTTGACCGACCCATGTTAGCTCTCGTTCATTCAATCTTAAATGAGAGACCCATAAATGTCGGCCGGTACATAAGGGAGGGGATTTTGGAATGTGCCCTTCGACCGTCGGGACCTCTCGTCTTCCCGTACCTCATCACCGAGATCTGCCGAGGCCACAACGTTCCAAAAATCCCCGAAGATTTCAAGGTCCGAGGGAAGGGATGGACGGAGCGCAACATCTTCAGCTTAATGGAATTGAAAGCAGCCACACCACTCTCTTTTTTCAACCCGTCTGCCGTAGTAGAGGAGCCGGTAGAGCCCACTCAGCCAGAACCTGCCGCAGTAGAGCAGCAGCAGCCAACGACAGCAGCCCCTCCAGCAGACTCCTCCACTCAAATTCTGGCCACACTGAAAAAGATGGAGGAACAACAGCTTGGTCTGATGAGTTTTGTCAGAGACTTCACGACAACCACGGTACATTTCATTCAAAACAATTTAAATTTTGCAAATGTACAATTTCCTGCTTTCCCAGAGCAATACTTTGCTACACCTACTCCTACTCTTGATGCCACACCAAAAATAGCATCTGCTGCATCCACTCCAACGCCAACCGCGACAGCTGAAGGCGACAACCACACTGCTACAACCTCTACCAGAGGTGAGAAACAAAAGGAGCCGCTGCCAGAACTTGACGACGACTACTTTGTAGGGTTCTCCTCTTTATCTATCTGGCAAGACTCTGACGGGGAGCCATCTATTGCTAGAAACCTGTCCAAGGAGTTCACTCCTATAAAAAGGAAGAAGCCCAACACTGGTGAAGGATCATCCGACCAGGGCAAGTCTGCCTGCAACAGCAGTAGCAGCAATAGCAGCTCATCAGATGAGGTACAAGTGCTGGAAAAGCCACCCCAGATCTCACCCACTCGTACCCCACCCCCAAGGGAAGCCAAGAAGAAAACTGCCCCCGCCTCTCCGAGCACTCCGCCCGCACCCACAACGAAGGTCACTGCCCACCGACAACTATAGATTAGCAGTAATAGCAGCGATGACAGCTCCTGAAATTAAGTTCCTATTTTATATTGCTGTCTTGCTATTTTATTATTATTGCGATGTATTTTCTTTTTCTTTTTTTCATCTCTGTTATCATGCATTGAGGGCAATGCAACCCTCGAGTTTGGGGGTAGCATCCCTTTAGTAATGAAGTGTCTTTTAGGTTTTAAAATTGTGTCTAAGTGTTAATAATTATTTAAGTTTATTTTTGTCAAAAGGAAAAAAAGGCTTAAGTCTTTGAACTGAACTTACCTGCCGTGACAGACTCTGTCGTGGCAGTGCCTTTAGGATATTTTTAGGAACAATTTAGAACCTTACTATAGTTCTGATCTTTAAACACCCTTTGTGACTCTTATACTATCTAGACTTCTACTGATAAACTAGAATAGGAAAAGCTTAAACACTTGAGTTGCCCCTAGAGGTGCCTAACACTGGCTCTAGGAAAAGAAGTTAAGAAAAGTTAGACTCAATACACCTAGAGGTGCCCAAAACCGGCTCTAGGAAGTTAGCTAGAGGTGCTCGAAAATAGGCTCTAGTCAAACTTAAATTAAGAAAAGAAAACCGAGTCTAAGAAAAACTAAAGGAGCCTAAGAATTGCCTCCAAGAAAATGAAAGCTGACATAAAAATTCAAGTGAGTGACTTAGCTATTCTAGTAAACTAAAAGAGTCTAGACATATAATTGTTCACAAAACATGCACACACTACACGAGAATTATAGCAAGGTTCCAAATAAATCCAGAAATGTCCAACAAAGGTGTTGTTCATGATAGGACATGAAATGGTAGGTATTGAAAAGTTAATTGTTTTAAGCCAAACAAAAAGTTTTTATTTTTTTAGTTAGGTCATAATTGCTTGAGGACAAGCAAGAACTTGAGTTTGGGGGTGTGTTGAGTGTGCAAAAGTTCTACTTTTTACCCCTTATTTAACCCATATTTCTGCTGCATTTAAGCATAATTCATTGCATTTAGGATAGATTTCACATATACATCACAATTATATAAAATGGCACAGTTGCTACTGATTTTGGCTGATTTTGCAGGTAGCTGCTGTGGAAAACTCAAGGCAGTGAAGAAGCAGAGCTGGAACACAGGACTGGTGTCAGGAAGAAGGAAGCTATCATGGCCACTGCCGTGGCAACCATGACGACAGTAGTGGTAAAGGGAAAAGTAAAGTGGATCTCGACAGATAGAGGAATTCAAGCCAGTCTGTCGTGGGCCACTTCTATATTTTTCTGAGCCCTAGATCATAATGAAGGCCAAGCCCAAAGTTCAAGGAAGAAACCCAAAGCAAGAAAAGAGGACGAATTAAAGGCATCTTCTCTGGAGATTTAATCTTAATTAGAGTTGTACTTTAGTTTGAACTTTTATTCTTACCTTATTAGAAAACTTGAACCCAAGGCCTATAAAAGGCATGTAATTCGACCTAGGGAAGGACATCTTATTCTCTAGTCGTCTTCCTCAAAACCCTAGTCGTTTTCGCCCTTCTCACCATGTTCTAAACTTCCCCTAGGGCTAAGGGTTGATTCTGTAAAGTAGTTGCAAGGATTGTACTATTTTTAGGAATTTTTCTGTTCAATAAAATAAACTTCAAGTTTGCTTATTCTAGTTTTCAACATCTTGCAAGAGTATCGGGAGAGCATTGTGAGATTATTTATTTACTTAATATCGGGAGAGTTAAGTATACGAAAGGAATAAGTGCATGTTCTCCAGTTTATGGTTGAACTATCTCGGACCTAGGGATAGGACGAGGTTAAGTGGCTAAGGAAGAATTCAACAACATCGGTGTTCATCCTTTGATTCACGCCGGGAGGTATCATCCAAGATGTGTTCATCGACAGACTTGGACCTAGGGATAGGAAAAGTCACAACATGGATTCTTGCCAAGCTTGAAGTACAGAGTTGTGTGATCGCTACCGCGACAACAATAGACTGCTTGTGCCGCAGGTGCTACCGCGACAGGGACAACGACAGAACATGAATTTCTACACAGTGCAACACCTGCACTACTGAGCGAATCAATACCGGCCTATTTCTTTATCCTGAACATTTTAATCTTTTATATTCAATATTCTTCAATATCAATTCCCAACAATTTAAACTCTTTTCTTTCTCTCTTGTGCAACAATCCAAGGATAAAGCTATTTCCAGTCCATGTGAATTCGACATCCGATACTTCGTGTATCACTTTACTACTTGCATCGTGTACACTTGCACTCTACTGCGATAGACTATTTTACATGCAACAACATGGCTGGTGATTAATGATAATAAAATATATAGATTAAATCATATAGTGGAAACATGTGGAAACTAAATTATCCAAGTATCCTTGGCTAACCATCACTAAAGCTACACGGTTACATGAGGTAAAAACACCAAAATTATTTCTTCTTCCTCCATCATCAACCACCGAAATTTAAAAGAGAAAAGAGAGAGAGAGAGCTGAGTTTTACAGGATCTAACTTGCTGGAAAATTCTAGGATACATGCATGTTAGCTTAACTTCAAGTAAGTACACATATATGTTACCGATTATATATATACATATATATTGAATTTTATTGTTGTTTTGTTGGATTTTAGTTATGCATATTGCTGAAAAAATGTTTAGAAATGATCTAGATTGATGCTAGGTTGCTGGGTTCATGTTATAATTGAAGAAATTATGGAAAATTGCTATGAATTTAACCTAGGAAGTGAATCTGCCCAGATTAGGATTATTGCACTGCCTTGGATTAAATTGAAAATTCGAATAGGTTAAAGTTCAAATTAGCAAAAGTTTTGTAGGACAAAGTTGTAGATCATTGAAAATAATGTAAGATAGAGGTCTCTTTAGTATGAAAATGTTGCTGAAATGGCTGGAAATTAAGTTAGAAATAGACTGGTCCAGAATAGAGTTAAACTAGAAATAGGTGAATTGTTTTGAATAAAAATAAAATTTAAGGATTTCTTTGATCATCTATAAATTTTGGAAAATTATTCTTGAAATAGGGGATAAATTGAATGAATGAAAACATATGTGTGTATAAGGAAAGTTAGCTAATATGAGTGGTTAAAATGAGTTAGAACACATAGAAGGTTAACTTGGACTAATCTGGAAAATGCAACAATTAAGGGACTTAAATGCTCTCCTTTTGATGTTGCTGAAAATTTAAAGTAGTTTTATAAGATGTATAAAAATGTGGTTAAAAACTCATAATCAAATTTTTAATAGAATATATGTTAAATGAGCACTTAAGTCACAAGTTGAAAACAATGGGCAGAATAGGTCACTGTAAATGCTCTGTTTTCAAATAATAAACTCATAAAAATATGTGCTATACATGGTTTTAAAGGTGTGTGATTAAGTTTTCTAGAATGGTAAAGAACTTTTAATTTGAGTTGTGTGTAAAAAGTTATGAGAAGTTTAGTGAGTGTAGCTCAAACTGCCAGTTTAGGGAGCAGATTCATGTACTTAAGTGATTGTGTTTGAGTAAATGAATATATATGGTTGAATTGAGTTCTAATATGTGTTTTATATGTTATTTAATTGTTCAAGATAAAATTGATGAAGATACTATAGATGATTCAAGGGCTAAACAATAAAAAAAGAGGAGCAAAGGCCTTGCAATCAAGGATTCAAATTAAGCTAGGAGTATAGTGAGTGTAGCTATCTTAGGGTTAGGATTAGTATCCTAACCAATGTATTTATGTTTATTTGTTTTCATAATATGAAGCATGCAATGAATCTAATAATGGTTTGGTAAGATTAAAATGTTAAGGAAGAAGGATTAAAGGAAATGATTAAGTGTACATGTTGAATGCTAGTTGAGCTTGTTTTGAATTTTGTGATGTACTATGCATTGTAAGGTTGTTGAGCTTTATGATAGGAATTGAAATGTGATATTTACTATTGTTTGTGGTGATTATATGATTGGAATAATATGATAAGCTTGCTGGAAATTATGTTGAACATGATCTTGAATGTTATCTTGCAAAGTGATATGAACTTGCCATATAGCCTTGTTTGGTGTTTGTTAAACAAGTGTTGCATCTTGTGAAAACTTAAAAGACATAATAAAGTCCTTGGTTGGTTAGTGTTCTTAGGTAGAAGGGCATGCCTTAGGGTCATTGAGCTCAAAAGTTATCTGATTCAGGATGGTGGTTAGTTACCTATAAACCTGCAAGGTGGTTAGTCACCTTATTATATGAATGGTGGTATGACACCATTGATGCTTATGCATTCTCTGTTACATGATATGTGGTGTTGAGACACCTTGATACCTTTGGGTATCTAATGTTATATGTTATCTGATTGACTTGATTACCTAGACCACTAAATCATCCAAGGCAAAAGAAATATGAACTTCTGATAAGATTTACATGAACAAAGAAATGATGATATGATATGTGTTTACATGTTATATGAGGTGTTATGAATGAGTTGGGTAATGACCCTATTTGATTGTTATGAATATGTGATCAATGATAAGATTATATGATCAATGATATGCTATGATCCATGTACTTTGCTTGTTGTCCAATGATATGAGATGTTGATATGCTATATGAAATATATGTATGCCTTGACTACATGATGTATATGTGAAACTAGCTAAGGCTACTTGAGTATGATGAACTAGCTAGGTAATCTATTATGTTCGAAGCCTAGCTAAGTAATCTTGAAACCTAAATAAGACTTTAAAAGATGAAACTAGTAATGTATAGGGCTGCCTCACTAAGTACATATTGTACTTATCACTCTGTTGTTTCCTTCTTACAAAATTTCAGGTGTTAACTTCTGAAAGCCAGCCCGTTTGATCCGAGAGCCGTCACAAGCCAAAGCACAAGTATGATATAGTTTTTGTTTAGACTCCTAGATGGTGGCATAGTATATGTTAATGTGTGTCACATGCATTTTTAGACCATGTATTTTGATAATTTGGCTTGTATAAGTTAAGAAAGGTTATGTTATGTAATGATATTAATGGTTGATATGTATATATGGTTTTGGTGATATGATCGGAATATGTTTGAGTTATTTAAGTCAATATTGAGCTTGAATGTTCAATTGTATACATGATTGAGTTATGTAAGAAGTCATGTTATATGTTAGTTAATAAGTTAGATCACATGTTAAGAAAAATTTAAAATGGCCCACTTTAGTTTAAATGATCTTGTGTATATGTTTGTTTGATTCACACGTTGATAGGTTCTAAGTAATGAATTGGATTGATAACTTTAGTTTGACAAGCATGTTTGTATGTATGAGATATGATTCTTGTTGTTAGAATGTGACATCTCTCGTTCTTAACCGTGCGAGGGCTGTTACATAAATTGGTATCAGAGCTTTAGGTTATATGTCTTAAAATTTTCTGAAACATGTCATGCATCATATAGGTTAAACTATGCCACATAGGAGTCTTATATCGAATTGCTTGTGATTCCGCTCTCTAATTCCGATCTTGTTTGAATTCTTAATAGAATGTCTGAGACTCATCTAGCTCGGGACGATGAAAGTCCCAATGGATCATCAAACAATGGGGATAGTGTCGATATGCACCCCCTAAACCTCCGGTTCAACCAGAACAATCTCAAGGACAACCACGAGAACCAGTAGTACAACAACCTGAAAATCTGATCCTCCAATCTACTCAACGTGAATGTCTCATTAGCATGAAGGAGATGTTTGATCAACTTGTAATGAACATCATACGAGAACAATCGGCTCCTATAGTTTCTGCCCCGAGTCGAGCACCGATAGAAAAGCTTACTCATCATCGAGCTACTATATTCACCGGCGCAAACGGGGAGAAACCGGAAGAAGCTGAGCAGTGTCTCGAAAAGACAACACAAATTCTGACCAAACAACTTTAATGCTCGGATGAGCATAAACTTGAATGTGCGATTGCACTCTTAGCCGACGAAGCCTTAAGTTGGTGGGAAACCATGACTTTGACCGCCTCTGCCGAGTCAATCACGTGGAAATTCTTTGTTGAAAAATTCAAAAAGAAGTACATTAGCGAGCAATATCTGGCGGATCGCCGAAAAAAGTTCCTGTATCTGAAACAAGCTAATCGGCCAATCGAACAGTATGTCGCTGATTTTTGTAAATACTGCAAGTATGACGCGAAATACATCAAAATCGAGAAAGACAAGTGTAGAATGTTCATTGATGGTCTGAGCGACGAATTGAGTCTGATGTTTACCGCCCTCGGTATTACCAACTTTCAAATTCTTGTGAATCGAGTCATCGCCACTGAATCTAAAATGAGAACCGTGGAGAAACAGAAGAGCGGTTATCGGGCTGACAAGAAGCGAAAAGGCGATGAAAAATCTCAGTGGACAAAGAAACTGAAACATCAAAGAGAAGCCTCCTCCATCTACACTCCTGACAATCGGAGTAGCTATCCATCTAAAGCTCAACACTCGAATAGGATGGATATTTTGGTTGTATCTGTTAACATCACGTGATATACAGAGGAATTCCCTACTTGCAAGTTCTGTTAGAAGCAACATCTCGGCCAATGCCGAGCCCAATCTAATCTCTGCTTTGCTTGTGGTGGTGATGACCACTATATCCAGAACTGCCCGAAAAGAAATGATCAAACTTCTGCTCGACATACTTCTAATCTGAGCTCTGTGCCATCTGGCTGAAACAAGAACCCGAGACAAGCTCAGTCGGGTAATCAAAGGAAAGGAAAGGCTACCCAATCGAAAGCTACTACTTATCAAGAATCCAGAGCCCCGACTCGTGTCTACCACATTCGTGGCAAAGAAGAAGAAGAGTCTCTCGATGTCATTGCGGGTACGGTTGAACTGAACTTTAAACATGTGTATGCTTTGATAGATTCGGGATCAACACATTCATTTGTTTGTTCATATCTATTAGATGGACTAAATTTGAAATCTGAAATTGTAAAATCAAGCCTTGTAGTTTCAAACCCAAGAGGTGGAAACTTGCCAATTAACTTGATATGTAGAAACTGCCAAATAACTATTCAAAATGTTAGGACTAGATTGGTTGGGAAAACACAAATCCTGGGTAGATTGTCAAAACCGTAGGTTATATTTACGGGGTTTAGGAAAAGAATCCATCCCATTGATAGACAAGAAACCGACCTCTATTTTTGCCGCTATGGCATTGCAAGACGAGCATGATTTCGGTTTACTTGAAATGCTTGTTGTATCTGAATTTTCCGATGTTTTTCTCGAGGAACTCCCTGGCCTTCCTCCAACTCGGGAAGTTGAATTCAAGATCGAAGTTCAACTCGAAACTAACCCTGTGTCCATTACGCCTTATCGTATGACACCGATTGAACTTAAAGAATTAAAGAAGCAGATTCAAGAACATTAGGACAAGAGATTCATTCGACCCATCATATCTCTATAGTTTGCTCCTGTCCTATTCGTGAAAAAGAAGGATGGTATGATGCGGCTTTGTATCGATTACCATCAACTTAACAAAGTAACCATCAAGAACAAGTATCTTTTGCCAAGGATCGAAGATTTGTTCGATCAACTGAAACACGCAGCCGTATTCTCCAAGATTGATCTTCGGTCCGGTTACTATCAAATGAGGGTGAAAGTAGAAGATGTGCCCAAAACAGCTTTCCGAACTCGATATGGACATTACAAGTTCCTAGTAATGCCATTCGGTTTAACGAATGCCCTTGCTACGTTCATGGATCTGATGAATTGAGTATTGAAGCCTTATCTTGACATGTTCGTGGTCATGTTCATCGACGACATCCTTGTATACTCTCGAAACAAGGAAGAACATGCTGATCATCTTCGGATTGCACTTCAAACGCTCTGAGATCACCAACTGTTCGCCAAATTCACTAAGTGTGAATTTTGGTTATCCGATGTTTCATTCCTCGAACATGTCATTTCATCCGATGGAATCAAAGTCGACTCTAAGAAAATTCAAGCTATTCTTGATTGGAGACCTCCGGGAAATGTGAGTGAAGTTTGAAGTTTCTTCGGTTTAGCCGGGTATTATTGAAGATTTATGAAAGGGTTCTTTGTGATTGCCTCTCAATTAACCAAACTTCTTCGAAAGAATGAAGCCTTCGAGTGGTCGAAAAAGTAGCAACGAAGCTTCGATCAACTCAAACAAGCTCTAACACATGCCCCTGTTCTTATTCAACCCAAATCGGATAAAGAATTCGTGGTGTATATCGATGCATCACATTCGGACCTAGGTTGCATTTTGATGCAAGAAGGTAAGGTTATTGCATACGCCTCCCGACAACTGAAGCCACAAGAATTGAACTATACTACACACGATCTTGAGCTTGCAGCCATTGTGTTCGCGCTCAAAATTTGGCGGCACTACTTGTACGACGAAAGATGCAAGTTGTTCACTGCTCACAAAATCCTGAAGTATTTACTCACTCAGAAAGATCTGAACCTTAGACAAAGAAGATGGTTAGAGTTGCTCAAAGACTATGACCTGACCATTGATTATCATCCCGGAAAAGCCAATGTCGTTGTCGACGCTCTGAGTCGAAAACCGAACCTCTGTAAGTTACTCAAAATTCTCGAAAATTCGAAAACGTTCAATCCTCAAGTTTAAGTGACCATTCGAATTCTTTCTTGATAGTCAAGGAAGAATTCGAACCCTTTCTTGCTTAGCAAGGAATTTTCATATGATATATTGTAACCTAAGTAACGTTTCCAATTTGTTTATTTGTAGCTTCTTTGGCTATCAACGCTCATTTCCGACTATGCAAGGCCCAAAATCATCTAAATGAACTTCAAGTTCAATCTACTCTGATTACAAGGATCAAAGAACTCCAACAAGTTGATCCGAAACTTTAGAAAATCAATTCTAAGCTTGAGTCTAATCCTGACTTCTTTGTTAAGTTGAACGATCTTCTATACTTCAAAGATCGTATCTGTGTCCATAATAACAAACAACTACAAGAAGAAATCCTACAAGAAGCGCACCAAAGTTCTTTTTCGATCCACCCTGGATCAATTAAGATGTAAAAGGATTTCAAGCCCTTGTATTGGTGGCCGAGAATGAAAACGACTATCAACGACTTTGTAGCAAAATTTCTAAACTGTCAATGGGTTAAAGCCGAGCACCAAGTCCCTACTGGTTTACTCCAACCTCTCGAATTTGCACAATGGAAATGGGAACGGATCATAATGGATTTCGTGACCGGTCTTCCTTGTTCACCAAGAAAGTGCGACGCTATCTGTGTGATCATTGATTGTTTCACCAAGTAAGCACACTTAATCTGTTTACATAGAGTTCCAACTTCTATAATCTCCGATCGAGATCCCCAATTCACAGCTCGATTTTGGAAGACGCTACACAAAGCCCTCGAAACTAAATTAAATCTTAGCACATCTTTCCAACCACAAAGTGACGGACAATCTGAATGAGTGATTCAAGTTCTCGAAGATATACTTAGAGCTTTCCAATCTTCGATTCAAATGGCTCATTTTGAAGCGTTGTATGGTAGAAAATGTCGAACGCCCCTGTGTTGGTCTGAACTTGGAGATAATAAGGTGTTAGGACCACAATTACTTCGGGAGACCGAAGAACAAGTACAAATCATTTACTCCCGATTGAAGCAAGCTTTCGATCGTCAAAAGTAATACGTCGATCTGAAGCGTAGATACATTCAACATCAAGTCAGAGATAAAGTGTTTCTTAAAGTCTCACCGTGGAAGAAAGTGTTCTGTTTCGGCAAAAGAGGAAAACTAAGTCCTCGGTTTATCGGACCATTTGAAGTAGTTGAAAGAATTGGTCCTGTAGCTTATCGACTCGCACTTCTTTCCGAGTTTGATAAGATACACAATGTCTTCCACGTTTCGATGCTCAGACGATATCGATCTGATCCGTCCCACATTCTGTAGCCTGAAGAAGTGGAGCTCAATCCCGATCTTTCATACGAAGAAAACCCACCCGAATCCTCGATTGACAAGTCAAGAGACTTCGAAATAAAAGTGTTCCTCTCGTCAAAGTTCTTTGGAGGAATCACAACGTCGAAGAAGCGACATGGGAACCTGAGGACACAATGAAGAAGCAATATCCTCATCTGTTCGATTCAGGTAAAATTTGAGGACGAATTTTCTTTAAGGGGGGAGGATTTGTAACACCTTAAAATCACTCTAGTTGGAACAGTAGAAAAATAACAAGGAAAGTGTAAACATTTTTACATTTGAACTAAGTTACAATTAAAATGGATACAACATGAATTGTAATAATAAGTTAGTAGGAATTAAAGTATGATTTTGTAATATGTATACTTTAAATTATAATGGATTAACATTAGATTAAACTACATATATATATATATATATTACATGGCTGATGATTAATGATAATAAAATATATAGATTAAATCATATAGTGGAAACATGTGGAAACTAAATTATCCAAGTATCCTTGGCTAACCATCACTAAAGCCACACAACTACATGAGGTAAAAACACCCAAATTATTTCTTCTTCCTCCATCATCAACCACCGAAATTTAAAAGAGAAGAGAGAGAGAGAGAGAGAGCTGAGTTTTGAAGGATCTAACTTACTGAAAAATTCTAGGATACATGCATGTTAGCTTAACTTCAAGTAAGTATACATATATGTTACCAATTATATACATTGGATTTTATTGTTGTTTTGTTGGATTTGAGTTATGCATGTTGCTGGAAAAATGCTTAGAAATGATCTAGATTGATGATAGGTTGCTGGGTTCATGTTAAAATTGAAGAAATTCTGGAAAATTGCTATGAATTTAACCTAGGATGTGAATCTGCCCAGATTAGGATTATTGCACTGCCTTGGATTAAATTGAAAATTCGAATAGGTTAGGGTTCAAATTAGCAAAAGTTTTGTAGGAGAAAGTTGTAGATCATTGAAAATATTGTAAGATAGAGGTCTTATTAGTATGAAAATGTTGCTGGAAAGGACTGGAAATTAAGTTAGAAACAGACTAATCCAGAATAGAGTTAAACTGAAAATATGTGAACTATTTTGAATAAAAATAAAATTAAGGGATTTTTTGATCATCTATAAATTTTGGAAAATTATTCTTGAAACAAGGGATAAATTGAATGAATGAAAACATATGTGTTTATAAGGAAAGTTAGCTTGTATGAGTGGTTAAAATGAGTTATAACACATAGAAGGTTAACTTGGACCAATATGGAAAATACAACAATTAAGGGACTTAAATGCTCTGTTTTTGATGTTGCTGGAACTTTAAAGTAATGTTATAAGATGTATAAAAATGTGGTTAAAAACTCAGAATCAAATGTTTAATAGACTATATGTTAAATGAGCACTAAAGTCACAAGTTGAAAACATTGGGCAGAATAGATCACTGTAAATGCCATGTTTTCAAGTAATAAACTGTATTGATAGGGAAATGATAAAAATATGTGCTATACATGGTTTTAAAGGTGTGTGAATAAGCTTTCTAGAATGGTAAAGAACTCGTAATGTGGGGTTGTGTGTAAAATGTTATGGGCAGTTTAGTGAGTGTAGCTCAAACCGCCAGTTTAAGGGGCAGATTCATGTACTTAAGTAATTGTGTTTGAGTAAATGAATATATATGGTTGAATTGAGTTCTAATATGTGTTTTATATGTTATTTGATTTTTGAAGATCAAATTGGTGAAGATACTATAGAGGATTCAAGGGCTGAACAATACAAAAAGTGGAGCAAAGGCATTGCAATCAAGGATTCAAATTAAGCTTGGAGTATAGTGAGTGTAGCTATCTTAGGGTTAGGATTAGTATCCTAACCAATGTATTTATGTTTATTTGTTGTGATAATATGAAGCATGCAACGAATCTAATAATGGTTTGGTAAGATTAAAATGTTAAGGAAGAAGGATTAAAGGAAATGATTAAGTGTACATGTTGAATGCTAGTTGAGCTTGTTATGAATTTTGTGATGCACTATGCATTGTAAGGTTGTTGAGCTCTATGCTAGGAATTGAAATGTGATATTTAGCTATTGTTTGTGGTGATTATATGATTGGAATAATATGATAAGTTTGCTGTAAATTATTTTGAACATGATCTTGAATGTTATATTGCAAAGTGATATGAACTTGCCATATAGCCTTGTTTGGTGTTTGTTAAACAAGTGTTGGATGTTGTGAAAACTTAAAAGACATAATAAAGTCCTTGGTTGGTTAGTGTCCTTAGGCAGAAGAGCACGCCTTAGAGTCATTGAGCTCTAAAGTTATCTGATTCAGGATGGTGGTTAGTCACCTATAAACCTACATGGTGGTTAGTCACCTTATTATATGAATGGTGGTATGACACCATTGATGCTTATGCATTCTATGTTACATGATATGTGGTTTTGAGATACATTGATACCTTTGGGTATCTAATGTTATATGTTATCTGATTGACTTGATTACCTAGACCACTAAATCATCCAAGGCAAAAGAAATATGAACTTCTGATAAGATTTACATGAACAAAGAAATGATGATATGATATGTGTTTACATGTTATATGAGGTGTTATGAATGTGTTGGGTAATGACCCTATTTGATTGTTACGAATATGTGATCAATGATAAGATTATATGATCAATGATATGCTATGATCCATGTACTTTGCTTGTTGTCCAATGATATGAGATGTTGATATGCTATGTGAAATATATGTATGCCTTGACTACATTGTAACCCCCTCGTCCCGGTCTAGCAAACAGACCGAACTGAACAGGTTACACGGGGAAACCGAAGCGAAACCCATTAAGACCTCACTCACACGATTAGCAACCCTAATTTTTTTCCATTTATTATCTTCTCTAGATATCACATTTAATCTTAAGTGTGAAAAAAACAACGGAAAATCGAATACAAATATGAACCGAGTAGGGCATACGATATCTTAAACTTACCAATAGTTCATTTGTCAATTTTCATGCTCACGAGGCAAAACATTTACAAGATGCACATACAACTCAATTAGGAAGACTACATGCCATAGGGACTAAGGTACAACGTTTGAAAACCCTTGAAGATGCCGAATATCCATTTTAGCTGCATGCTTTTCGAAACAAGCTTGCCCGTTCTAAAACGCGGGCTCCATTTCAAAAGGTAAAACCAAGCCCTTCCGAAACATTCCCACCCTATTCCGGAACAAGAGCCTCCAGTGGCAAATTGTACCGAAATGACCATACATGGTTCCGAAACAGAAGCCCCCCAGTGGCAAATCGTACCGAAACGGCACCACCCCCGTTCCGATATGGGTACCTGTTGAGTGCATTAAAGTTCTATAATTTACCCCTCATTTACCCATATTTTTGCTGCACTCAAGCATGATTAATAGAATTTAGGATATATTTTTTCATACACATCACAATTAGATATAACTACACAGATGCTGCTGAAATTGTTCACTTTTGCAAGCATCTGCCGCGGCAGAAATCCAGGGCAACAAAGGAGCAGAGGCTAGTTGAAGAGTTGGAGTTGAGGAAAAAGTGCATTGTCTGTCGTGACTCCTGCCATGGTAGCGATGACGACAAAGAGACACTGAGGTGGAAAAGTGAAGTGGAGCTCGACAAATAGAGGATTTCAAGCCGGTCTGTCGTGGGTCACTCCCATATTTTTCTGATCCTTGAAGCAGAAGAAAGGCCAGGCCCAAAGTTTAAGGAAGAAAGTCAAAGAAAGAAAAAAGGATGAATTAAAGACATATACTCAGAAGATTTAGTCTTTAATAGAGTTGTACTTTAATTTAAACTTGTATTCTTGCAATATTAGAAAACTTGGACCCAAGGCCTATATAAAGGCATGTAATTCGACCTAAGGAAGGATATCTCACTCCTAGCCATTTTCCCCCAAAACCCTAGTCGTTTCTCTCTCTCCACCATGTTCTAAACTCCCCCAAAAGGCTAAGGGTTGATCTTGTAAAGTAGTTGTGAGGATTGTATTGTTCGTAGGATTTTTTCTGTTCAAGTAATAAAACTTCAAGTTTATTTACTCTAGTTTTCAATATCTCATAAGAGCATCGGGAGAGCATTGTGAGGTTATCCATTTACTTAATATCGGGAGAGTTAAGCATACGAAAAGAGTAAATACGCGTTTTCCAGTTTATGGTCAAACCATCTTGGCTTAGGGATAAGTACAAGGTTAAGTGGCTAAAGAAGAATTCACAAACATTGGTGTTCACCCTTTGATTTACGTCAGGAGGTATCATCCAAGACGTGTTCATCAACAGAACTTGGACCTAGGGATAGGACCAGCCATAACAAGGATTCTTGCCAAGCTTTAAGTACGTAGTTGTTGGTTGCTGCCGCGACAACAATGGACCTCTGCCGCGACAGGTGCTGCCGCGATAGGTGCTGCTGCGACAGGTGCTGTCGCGACAGGAACGACGACATAACGACAGAAGTTCCTCTGAACAGTGCAACACCTGCACTACTGAGCAAAACAATACCGGCCTATTCTCTTAATCTGATTTCCTTAGCTTTTATTCTAGTTATTACTCAAGATTACTTCAACAATCATTTAAACTATTTCTTTTTCTTGTGCAACAATTCAAGGATAGAGTTATTTCCAGTCCCTGTGGAGACGATATCCGATACTCTAATATCACTTTTTATTGGATGGATGTTATGCTTAATATGAATATTGTGGTTATCTTGCTATTGCTTTTTGGATTATACCTTATTGCTCTATTAACGTTTGTTCCTTTTGTAGCTATTTATCCTTTTTGCTATAACAAAAAGAGGGAGAAAATTAACATTAAACAATTTGTTTTTTCAAATTTTTAATCATGTCTTTAAAACTTAAGTTTTTCGAAAATTACACAAAGACATTTATTAAGGGGCAGCCTATGTAGGAGATTTGTAAGTTTGACAAATTTTTCAAAAACAAATTTTTACAAAAGGTTTTGTTATATCAAAAAGGGTGAGATTGTTAGACTTATTTTGATTTTGATATAACTTAAAATTAATTTTCAAGGACTAATTTATAAAGTAAAGTTCAAGAAATAAATTTGTCAAAAATTTGATTTAATCTTGTTAAAATGTTTTGAAAAAGTTTGACTTTGTATCCATATCGAACTATATTTTTAAAAGTCAATAAATGGCCAAAACTTGATTTTTTAAAGAAATGTTTCGAAACCTTCCTTAAGGTTTCGAAACCTTTCTGGGCAAAATTCCACTGTTTTGAAACCTTAGCAAAGGTTCCGAAACCTTGGCTCTGTAACGACTAGTTTTTACAAATCCCTTCTTAAGGTTTTGAAAATCTCTGGTAAAGGTTTCGATACCTCTGTGCAGGTGAGCATTTAATGCTTGGTTTTAATAGCTTCCAACGGATCCAAACTCCCTCCAAAGTCTCCCAACGGTTAGTAAAGATCAAAAGCATATAAAAGGGGTCTCTAAAAAGTAATGAAGTAACAAGAAAGTCAATCCAAATTTCAAAGCAATCAAATTTCAACTTGTACTCAATTTTCAAATCTTTCTTGTAAACACTAGGGAGTTCTTCATTGTATTTTATTTTCCTAGTATTTCTTTGGGTGTGTGAGAGAGCTTAAACTTTGGAAACACATTCCTAGTGAGGATTTCCTAGTTTTCTTATTTGTATTTGTTTTGGGCAAAGAATTCAATAGACTTTGGGGTATAAGTCTATTTAATTGTGTAAGGTTACTCCTTATCCTTAAAGAAAAGACAAATTAGTGGATTTGTGGAAAAACCTTAGTGTGGTCACTAAGGTAGTGGATGTAGACTCCAATTAAGGGAGTTGAACCACTCTAAATCTCCTTGCATTTTCTACCTTTGCAATTAGTGTCCACCGTTCTTTCAAAAATCCAATTCACCATCTTTTGGTTTTTAATCGATTGATTGCCACTCTCATCAATTGGTATCAAAGCTTGGCTCATTGGAAGGTCTTACAACCTCTTGAGAAGATTCAAGAAGTGTGCAATCATCTACAAGGTCATCCATGGCTTCCACCTCCACCATTGAAGCTTGGGGCGATTCTCAACCCACCAACAAGCCTCCCTTCTTCAATGGAGTTAATTATGCTTATTGGAAGAACCACATGAAGCTATTCATTCAAGCTTTTGATCTTGAAGCATGAAAGATCATCATGAGTGGTTACACCGCACCAACTAGTAATATGGAGACATGGAGCAATGAAGAAAACAAGAGATTCTCCACAAATGCTATGGATGCATCTCATATTTTGTGCCCTTGGCCCGAATGAGTATGGAAGGGTGTCATCTTGTTCCAATGCTAAAGAGATTTGAGACAAACTTGGAATTACACATGAAGGAACAAATCAAGTGAAGGAAACCAAAATTGGGCTTCTCAATCTTAATTATGAAAACTTCAAGATGGACCCCGAGGAAGACATCAAAACCATGTCCGATCGATTCTTCGTGATTGTTAATGGTTTGAAGGGCTATGGAGAAGTGATCTCGGAAGTTAAACTTGTGAGGAAGATGATCTACTCTCTTCCCGATTCATGGGATTCAAAGAAAACGACGATTATAGAAGCAAAGGACCTCCAGACTCTCAAGTTGGATGAGCTCATTGGTTCCTTGCTTACACATGAGATGATGTCAAAGGGTAAGGAAGAAAAGAAGAAAGAAGTGGAAAATAAGAAATTTGGTGTTGCTCTCAAAGCATCAAAAGAAGATATTGATTCTAGTGGAGATGATGAAGATAAAGAGATGACTATGTTTGCCAAGAGATTCAAAAGATTCATGAGGTCCAACAAAGGGAGAATATTTCAAAGAGAAGAGGGCTTCAAGAATGACAACAAAGAGAAAGATCAAATTATTTGCTATGAGTGCAAAAAACCGAGACATATCAAGTTCGATTGTCCTCAATTGAAGAAAAAGAGCTATGAGAAAAAGAAGCACAAGGCTCATGTAGGTACTTGGAGCGATGATGAATCATCCGATGAGGACGAGAATGAAGTAGCCAACTTGTGTATCATGGCTATCGATGATGACTCTATGGTAACCTCTAATTCATCTTTTTCAATTGATTATACTTTTGATGAATTGAAAGAGGCTTATGATGCAGTAGCCTTGGAGTTTGAAGAGTCAATTTTGAAAAATAGAAAAATCATTTTAAAATTTAAAAATGAAAATGACTCTCTTTCCAAGTCTAATAAGGAATTTGAAAGTAAAATTGAGGAAATACAAGTTAAAATAAAAGAATTTGAAAAGAACAATCAAGACTTGCACAACTTACTTTCAAAGGTCCATGATGATCATCAAAAGGAACTTGATGATCTTAAAGTTTCTTCCAATAAAGTTGGGACTAAAAGTTTTGAAAAAGGTGAAAATTCAAGACCCAACTATGTTAGGAAGAACTTTAATGGGTATAGACAAGGAGGTCATCAAAGATCATTTAATAGAAAGATAATTAGAAGCATTTGGGTTCCAAAAAGACTCATTGCTAACAAAGAATATGATCTATTGTCTAAGTGGGTACCAAAAGGGACTAAAGTTGTAGGAACTAACTCTTATGGACCCAAAAGAGTTTGGGTACCAAAACATGCATAGTTCCCTTTTTGTAGGTGTGTTGGAGCCATGGTAAGCAAATTGAAGAAACTTGAAAGCTCTAGACACATTAAAGGGAAGGACACTTGAAGAGGATAAAGCCTAATCAATCTATCTTGGCTCAAGTGGTAACCTTTTCCTTTACATGCAATATTTACTCTTTTATGTTGCTTTATATATGGTTATTTGTTTTAAAGCATGTTTGAGGTTCCCCATATGTTGTTTAAATGCTTTTAGTAAGGAGGTGTCATGTGTTGCATGTTTGCTTAATTTTTGGCCCTATGTGTTTTTGTATGTCTTTTGGCCTTAAAACTAGCAATATTGCGTGCTTACATTTTCGTTGTTGTTTGAGTGACCTTAGTTAAGTTAATCACTTTTGGCTCAATTTGAACCTTTTAGGATCCAACTCTTAGCATAAATTCTTTAGTTTTAAAATCCGTATTTTTAGCTTGTGATTTTTTTTCATATATGTTTGATCTTAGTTCAAAAAAGGTCTTTAATGTCAATAATAATCATAAGTTCATTAGAATGCTTTTCCGGACTCAAATGAGGCAAAAATTTGAAAATTTTGTCATTTCAGGACCTAAGTTTCGAAACCTTATTAAAGGTTTTGAAACCTTCTGGGTTTTCCAATTTTTATGAGCTTACTGGAATATGAAGTTTCGAAACCTTTCATAAAGGTTCCGAAACCTTGTGCTCAAAAGTTTCAAAACCTTGCACATGGTTTCGTAACCTTCATTAAATCTGGTTGAAATCAGACGCGTTTTTAAGCAAAATTTCCCAAAATTTCAAACCCTAACCTACTATTTTACATTCCAAATGGCCACAACTCAATACCTCTCAAAATCCTCAAATCTTTTGACTCTCTCTTGCAAATTTAATCAAGATTTTGGGTTCTTATCATCATCTTCATCAATCTTTTGAGGTAATCTCACTTTAAAACTTGTTTTTTGTTTCACTATTTATCTATTCTGAAAATTATAAATTTTTTGGGTAATTCAAATTTTTTAGAAAATCAATTTTTAAATGCTTATTTCAATATTGTGGGTTGCTTTATTTATGCTACATATCATGTTTTTTGCGGTTGGTATCACCCAATCCATCTAAAACTCTTGTCAAAATTAGATTATAGTCTTGCCCACAAAGTGTTCGATAAAATTCCTCATCCAATTTTTTAAAGTCAAAACTCTTTTCTTTTCCTTAATCATGCCTCCTAGAACCATCCCTCCTAGACCCAAACGTACTCGTGTTGAAAGTGGTCAACATTCCGGTTCTAATCAACCCATCCCTATTCCTAATCCTAATCCTCAATTTGTGGATCTTTGTTTTAGAGATGCCGAAAACCGCAATTGATACCTTAACAATTATGAATCTAAAAGGGTTAGAGAAGAGCGAACTATAGACTTCAACTTCCTTATGTCTCTCGAGCATAATTTTGATCTCTTTGAGCTTTTTGTCGAATGGGAATGGCCTGACTATTTGAATATCCCACCATATACCTGTTGCGTGTAAAAGAGTCTATCGCAATTGTAGTGCAAGTGTACACGACGCAAGTAGTAAAGTGATACGAAGTATCAGATATCGTCTCTACAGGGATTGGGCTATAGCTTCACCTTAATTCACTGCACGAAAGTAAAAGAAATATTTGAGAGTTGTCACGAGAATAATAAGGTAAAAACGCAAATAAAAGAATTGAGTTATCAAGATAGAGAGAATGGGCTGGTATTGAATTGCTCAGTAGTGCAGGTATTGAATTGCTTAGGAACTCCAGTTCTGTCGTCGTGCCCGTCGCGGCAGCACCTGTCGCGACGGCTGTCCGTTGGCTGTCGCGGCAGCAGACACACCAACTCCGTACTTCAAGTTTGGCAAGAATCGCAGATCTGCCTTGGCCTATCCTTAGGTCCAAGTCTGTCGATGATCACGTCTTGATGATACCTCCCGGCGTGAATCGAAGGATGAACACCGATGTGTATGAATTCTTCTTTAGCCACTTAACCTTGCCCTATCCCTAGGCACAAGATAGTTCAACTATAAACTAGAGAACTTGCTCTTATTTCTTTCGTATACTTAACTCTCCCGATGCTAAGTAAATGGATAACCTCACAATGCTCTCCCGATGCTCTTGCAAGATATTAATAACCAAAATAAGAGAACTTGAAGTTTATTTTATTGAACTTGGAAAATCCTAAAACAAAACAACCCTTGCAACTACTTTACAAAACAACCCGTAGCCCTAGGGGGAATTTAGAACATGTTGGTGACGGGTAAACGACAGAGGGGTTTAGGTTATCAGTTATGGGGTAAGATGATCGATTTTCTTTCCTAGGTTAAAACTTATGCCCTTATATAAGCTTTGGGCTCAAGTATTCTAAGTTAACAAGGATTACAACTTTAATTAAAAGTAAGATTCTAATAAAGACTAAATCTCCAAGAGTCCTACTTTGCAGCCGCCATCCTTGTTTCTAGGAATTTCCTCTCCTTGAGCTTTGGCTTGACATATCTTTTGATCCGGGGCTTGGAAAAATATTTGGCTTTCACACGACAGACGAGCGGATTTTTCTCTATCTATCGAGGTCCACTTTACTTTTCCTCTTCATTAGTCTGTTGTCACCTTGCTGTCACGACAGGTCCATGGCAGCTTCGTCCTCGTCGTCTGCTTGTCCAGTTCAGCTCTCCAGCTTCTCTGCCTTGCGCCTGCCTCCTTCGTCTATGATGGCAGCATCCTGCAAAATCAGCCATTTTTAGTAGAATCCGTGCCTTTAATCCATTTGTGATGTTTTGCTGTAAACTAACCTAAATGCAATGCAATGATGCTTGAATGCAGCAGAAATATGGGTTAAAAAGGTTGTAAATAATAGAACTTTTACACACTCAACACACCCCCAAACTCAAGTTTTTGCTTGCCCTCAAGCAATTAAACCTAAAAAGAAAAATATGAATATTTTTGTGTTGGCCTTCAAACAGTGAACTGTCCCTTACCCGTCGCTCATTCTCTATGGCGGCAGCAACCTGTCGGAAAGGTTAGGATCTGTCCGGAATCTCCCTATAGTCCTCATGTAGTGTGTGCAAGCTTGTGAACAGTTATATGCTAAGACTCTCTTAGTTTTACTAGAATATTCAACTTTTTAACATGAATTTTATGCCAAAGTTTATTTTCTTGAAGACACATTTTCATGCTTCTTTTTCTTCTATTTTCAAGCTAAATTATTCTAGAGCCAGTTTTGGGCACCTCTAGTTAGCTTTCCTAGAGCCGGTTTCGGGCACCTCTAGGTTTTTGATTTTCTTTTTGCTAAACTTCTTTCCTAGAGCCAGTGTTAGGCGCCTCTAGGGGCTATTCAAGTTCTAAGCATCCTATTCTAGTTTGGCTAAAAGAAATCTAAGCAATATAACAGTCACAATGGTGTTTTAAGTTTTTCAGAACTATAGAAAGGCTCTAAACTTCTCTTTAAACTGTCCTAATAAAGATGCTGCCACGACAGAGCTGTCATGACAGGTAAGTTAACTTCACAGTTTTAAGCCAACTGTTTAATATTTTTTGTTTTTTTAAGAGAACTTATTTAAAAAGAAGACACAACACTTAATAAAAAGATGTACTTAAGACTCCATTAATGATGGAGGGTTGCCACCCCCAAACTCGAGGGTTGCATTGCCCTCAATGCAAAATGACAGAAAAAACAAAAACATGAAGACAAGTACATCACAAAAGATATAAGCAGGCAGCAATAAAAGGAAAATAAAAGACTTAAATTTTTCAATCGCTGTCCTTGCTGCTGCTGCTGACACGGATCTGACGGCGGCATCTGGGCTGTGGAGGAGGCTGGGCAGGTTCAAGGGCAGGTTGCTCCACGAGCTGGACGTCGGAACTGTTGCCACTGTCCCAAGTGCTGCTGGTGGTGGTGCTAGCCTTGGGCATCAGCTTCCTGTCTGCCACGTGCTTCTGCCTCTTGACAGGCGTAAACTCTCTCTCCAAATTCCTCCTGATCAGAGGGCTGTCATCGGAGGCAGGTCTCTTTGTTCCTCTGGCAGAGGTTTCGGCCGTTGGACTGCTTGCTGCCGTCGGGGCAGGTGATGGGGTGGATGCAGTATAGTGGGAATGTGGGGAGGCAGGAGGTGTGGGTGTGTGGACAGGGGTAGGGATATGGAAATAATGGGCAGGAAAAGTAGGGAAATGAACATCGGGAAAATTTAAAGTGTGGGTAATGAAGTTTACCGTCGAGTTAGCGAAGTCCCGAATGAACGTCATCAGTCCCATTTGTCTCTCTTCCACCTGTTGTATCGCAGCAAGGATGTGGGCAAACTGGTCTGTCGGAGTGGTGGTGGTGGCAGGTTCAGGGGCAGGCTCCTCTGATGATTCTGCTGGGGAGCCGGCTGGGTTGAAGGTAGAGATAGGTGTAGCCACTACCAGCTCCATGAGGCTGTTGATGTTGTTGTCTGTCCAGCCTCTGCCCTTGATTAGTTTGTCGGAGGGTTCCTCGGGGACAGCAGCACAGCGGCATAAGGACGTTATTGTGAATGGCAGGCAGAGGCGGGAGTCGGAGCGGAAGGTGCAGTCCAGGATGCTGTCCCTCATATAGCGGCCCACATTAATAGGCATGTCGTGCATGATGGAATGAATGAGGGCGAGCCGCTGCTGGTTTACTGTCGTGTGGTGGGAAGAAGGCATGATACGCTTTTTGATGAAAACGTTCCAGAGTTTGGCTTCCGGGAGGAGTTGCCCCCTTTTGACAGAGTGGGGGTTCTTTTTGCTGGTTGTCCATGTTGTTCCTTCCTCTGTCACCTCCGCCATAACAGCACCATAGGCGGTAGCATCGAGGGTGTCGAGAAATTTCTGGTGGGCATCATCATCGGGGCCAAAGTAGAGGCCAAACATGTGGTTGATGCTGTCAGCAGTGAATGGCACTTTTACTCCTCGAACGGTGACAGATGTTGCCGTTCTGCTGTCGACAACAGCATAGAACTCCCGGACTAATGTGTCGTTTAGTTCTGTCGGTTGTTCGGCGAATTGCTCCCATAGTTGAGCCGTGATTGCCTTTGTGATGAATGGCCGGAGGCCCATGTTGGGTGCTTTTCGGATGTAAACGAAACCCCGTTCCTCCCATAACTCCTTTGTGGCGAAGGGCGTTGCTGCTGCTGAAGAAGAGGTTGAGGCAGCACTACGGCGGGTCTGTTTAGACGACATATTAGTGGCAAGGGTTGTGAAATAGAGAAAACAAATAAAAGCTAGAGGAGAAAGCAAGGAAGAATAAGCAGAAGTGAGAAAAATGAAAATGAAAACGGGGTTTTATAGCGGTCGAGTTGCTGCCCGTTTAATGCTGTAACGGCAGGCGTGAATAACGGGGCGACGGATGGGATTTAGCGTGTCTGACGCGTCTGACACGCATTTATGCGTCTGTTACGCGTCTGCCACACGCTTCTGCGTCTGCCGTGTCAGTCTGTTGACAGCCTGTCATATCTGTCTGCGGCGGCAGCCGAAACGACATGCTTCCATAAATGGGCTTTGTTGGGCTGATGGATGGGTGGTGGGCTTGGGTCACTTCTCCTTTTCTTCTTGACTCCTTTAATTCCTAAAAACAGAAAATAGAAAAACAAAACATTATTCGAATAAAATAAACCTAATTTCCTAATAAATAATAAATAATAAAAGTAAATAAAAATAAAATTTAGGTTAAATTAGGGATGCCTTGTGGGGCATCTCCTAAAGTAACCACTTCCTGTAATCCTGGGGCTTCAGTCCCCTGATAATGCTTGAGGCGCTGTCCATTGACTTTGAATTGGTGCCCGTCTTTTAATGATCGGATTGTGATGGCACCATGGGGAAAAACTTGTATCACTTGGAACGGGCCAGACCATCTAGATTTTAACTTCCCTGGGAAGAGTTTAAGTCTAGAATTAAACAACAACACAAGCTACCCTGGGCAGAACTGTCGTGGCAGCAGTTTCTTGTCATGCCACTTCTTAGTCTTTTCCTTGTAAATTCTTGCATTGTCGTAGGCCATTGTCCGTAATTCCTCAATTTCATTCAGATCTAATAGCCTTTTCTGGCCTGCCTTGTTCAAGTCCATATTCACTGCCTTGATTGCCCAATATGCTTTGTGCTCGATCTCGACAGGCAGATGGCAGGTTTTCCCATAAATTAAACGATATGGAGACATGCCCAATGGAGTCTTAAAAGCTGTCCTATATGCCCATAATGCATCGTTCAGAAGTAAAGACCAATATTTCCTAGTTGGCTTAACCATCTTCTTAAGAATGTTCTTCACTTCCCTATTGGAAATCTCAGCCTGTCCATTGGTCTGTGGGTGGTATGCTGTCGCGATCCTGTGCTTGACACCATATTTCTTCAAGGCGGCAACAATTACCCTATTATCAAAATGTCTCCCTTCATCACTGATAATCGCCCTAGGGATGCCAAATCTAGAAAAAATGTTTTGTGCAAAAACTTTTGGACCGTCTTGGCATCATTCTTTTGAGTGGCGATGGCTTCAACCCACTTAGAGACATAGTCCACTGCTAGGAGAATGTATAGAGTTCCACACGAAGATGGAAAAGGTCCCATAAAATCAATCCCCCAAACGTCGAAGATCTCGACTTCTAGAATGTTCTGCAGTGGCATCTCGTTTCTCCTCGAGATGTTACTTGTCCGCTGGCACCTGTCACAGTTTTTGTAAAACTCCTGTGCATCTTTATAGAGTGTCGGCCAGTAGAACCCTGACTGCAGCACCTTGGCAGCAGTTTTATTGCCTCCTAAGTGACCTCCATATTGTGAAGCATGGCAGTGATGGAGAATGTCCTCTTGCTCTTCTTGTGGTACACACCTCCTTATAACCTGATCTGCGCACATTTTGAAAAGAAGAGGTTCGTCCCAATAATAATGCTTAACATCATTTTGGAACCTCTTCCTGGCTTGATAATTAAGATCAGAAGGAAGTATTCCGCTAACTATAAAATTAACGAAATCAGCATACCAGGGAAGTTCAGAAGACTTACCTGCCGCCATGGCTGTCGCGACAGCGATTGCGGCAGCAAAGAGCTACTCATCTGGGAAGGTCTCCAGTATGTTTGTCTCGTCGATTGGTAGACTCTGTCCCTTATCCAACCTTGACAAGTGGTCTGCCACCTGATTTTCTGTCCCCTTTTTGTCCTTGATCTCAAGGTCGAATTCTTGTAATAGCAAGATCCACCGTATCAATCTAGGCTTTGCATCCTTCTTTGCGAACAAATACTTTAGGGCAGAATGGTCGGTGTGTATTATTACTTTCGTCCCAAGTATGTAAGAACGAAACTTGTCGATGGAGAACACAACAGCTAACAGCTCCTTTTCTGTGGTGGTGTAGTTCACTTGGGCGTCATTCAATGTCTTGCTGGCATAGTATATGACATGAAACAGCTTATCTCTGCGCTGCCCAAGTGCTGCCCCGACAGCATAGTCACTAGCATCACACATGATCTCAAATGGCTGTGTCCAGTCCGGTGGCTGTACTATGGGGGCTGTCACTAGTTTTTCCTTCAGAACCTTGAATGCTTCAGTACATTCCTCATTAAAGTCAAAGGGTCAGTTCTGCTCTAAGAGATGGCATAGGGGCTTGGTGATTTTTGAGAAATTTGCAATGAATCTCCTATAAAAACCAGCATGCCCTAAAAAACTCCTTATGCCCTTGACTGTGGTTGGCGGCGGCAGCTTCTCTATGGCTTCTATTTTAGCCCTGTCGACTTCTATCCCACGGCAGCTAATCTTATGGCCAAGGACTATCCCTTCGTCCACCATAAAGTGGCATTTTCCCAATTTAGAACAAGATTAGCTTTTTCACATCTTTCAAGTACCTTTTGAAGATTGCCGAGGCAGCTCTCAAAATCGTCTCCAAAGACGGAAAAATCATCCATGAAAATCTCAAGGAAGTCCTCTACCATGTCGGAGAATATGGCCATCATGCACCTTTGGAAGGTGGCAGGTGCATTACAGAGTCCAAACGGCATCCTCCTAAATGCGTATGTTCCGTAGGGGCATGTAAAAGTCGTCTTCTCTTGATCCTCCGGTGCAATAGCAATTTGATTGTAACCTGAATAACTATCAAGAAAACAATAGTAAGGTTTTCCCGCTAATCTATCAAGCATTTGATCAATAAATGGTAAAGGAAAATGGTCTTTTCGGGTAGCTTTGTTAAGCTTCCGATAGTCCATACAAACCCTCCAACCGGTCACAGTCCTGGTTGGGATTAACTCATTGTTTTCGTTGGTTATCACAGTCATTCCTCCTTTCTTAGGAACGCATTGCACCAGGCTCACCCATTTGCTGTCGGAGATGGCGTAAATAATACCAACATCTAACCATTTAATTATCTCTTTACGCACTACCTCCTTCATCGCATGGTTTAACCGCCTTTGGGCATCTATAGTCGGCTTATGATCGTCCTCTAGGAGGATTTTGTGCATGCATAACGCCGGACTAATGCCTTGAATATCTGCTATCGTCCATCCAATCGCCTTCTTGTGCTACCTTAGCATGCCGATTAGCTGCCGTTCCTGTTCCTGCGGCAGCTTAGCAGAGATGATTACGGGTAGTGTGTCATTGGAACCAAGATAAGCATATTTAACTGCCCTGGCAGGGGCTTAAGTTCTAAGACAGGTGGTTCAACAGTAGATGGCTTTTGGATTAAATGGTTATCCGAAGTGTAATTCAAAGGTTCGAATAACTTACCTGGATGATGGCCTAACCAGTTTACCTTCTCCTGATCTTCAGTATCAGATGTATCGGAATCAGAGGAGTCGCTGTCGTCGGTGCTGTCGTCGTTGCTGTCGTGACAGGTCTGTAGGTGGCTGTCGCGGCAGTGACCAAATTTTATATCACGGCAGCCCGACCTGATGCAGGGGTGATCAAGGGTCACTTCAATGATAGCCTTGCATTCCTCGTCCACATCAGCATGTTTCATTGCTTGGAGAACATTCAACTTAATCTCTTGATCGTTTACTCGCATGGTGAGTTCTCCTTTCTCCACATCAATCAGTGATCTTCCCGTGGCTAAGAAGGGTCGCCCAAGGATGACTGGTGCGTTTTCATCTGCTTCACAATCTAAGATAAGAAAGTCAGCAGGAAAAATAAGCTTATCCAATCTTACCAGAATATCTTCAATTTTTCCCTCGGGATGAACGTAAGAGCGGTCGGCCAGCTGCAGAGTTACTGTCGTGGGCCGCGCCTTTCCAATGCCTAATTTCTGAAAAACATATTTTGGCATTAAATTAACACTAGCACCAAGATCACAAAGTGCCTTACCCACGAATTTATTTCCGATTACGCAAGGTATGACGAAACTCCCCGGATCCTTCTTTTTCTAGGGCGGCTGCCGATGAAGAATACTCATGCAACCTTCTGTCATCTTTACCGTTTCAAATTCCCCAAGTTTAGATTTTTTCGACATAACATCCTTGAGAAATTTAGCATAACCGGGCATCTCCCTAACAGCATCTAACAACGGAATATTAATATGAACCTGCTTAAAAATATCATAAATCTTTTTAAGTTGAGATTCATGCTTAGCTTGCTGTATCCGTTCGGGAAAAGGTGGTGGAGGACGATAATCAGCAATGCGTCCTTCCCACTGCATGCAAATCTGAGGACGGTAATCATCTTTTTTCTCCTCTGTCGCTTCTGCTGTCGTGACAGGCTCATCGGCAGCAGTCTGTTTATCACCTGTCGGGGCAGCTTCCTCGGCAGGTGTATCCAAGGTAGGTTCCTTTTCTGTTTCAACTTCTTTTTTCGACCCTGGTAGTTTCTTCCCACTCCTAGTAGTAATCGCCTTACATTGCTCATGTGGGGGCGGTCTAGCATTTTCAGTATTGCTAGGGAATCCTCCATTCTGCCTCGGCTTAATATGTTGAGAAACCTGACCCATTTGTGTCTCTAGAGACTTCAAAGTATCTTCATGATTTGTCATTCTCATCTCGGTTTATCCATAAAGGTTTCTGTTTTCTTGACAAACTGATTCATATTCTCCATATACGTACCGGTCTGAGACATAAAGGTGGCCAGAGTCTGTTCCAATATACTGCTCGTGGCAGGTGGTGGCTGCTGTTGCTGCTGTGGCGGCAGGTGCGGCGGCAGTTGCTGCGGCAGTTGCTGTCGCGTCAGCAATCTAGGTCCTCCCTGATTCTGATTATGTGCTTGCGGATTCAGGGCATTATTAGGATTACTCCAGGAAAATTTGGGATCCTTCCTCCAATTAGGATTATAATTGTTGGAATTGTAGTTTGGCTTGTAATTTCCAACATATTTTCCCTCTTCTATTTGTATTGGGCACTCATCCCGACTATGATTTCCCTCACAGATGGTACAAACTTCCTCGACAGCAAATCCTTGTAATTCATCTTCATTCAATAACCTTTTCATTGCTTTAGTAAGGAATGCTACCTGTGATTTCATAGTGCTGTCGGCCTCATAGTCCTTGACAGCAAGTACCCGTTTACCCCCTCTTCTTGCAGTCGGAAACTGCTCCTCATTCTTAGACAGATTTTTCAAAACTTGTAATGCCTCGTCCGGATCTTTATCCAATAATAGTCCATTTGCTGCAGAATCAATTCGAACGCGAGTTTGTAAGTTAGCAGCATTATAAAACTTAGTTACCTGATTCCAGACGGGGAATCCATGCATTGGGTAGTTCCGAAGAAGAGTAGTAAATTTGTCCCAAGCCTCGTGCATCGGCTCGTCATCTTCCTGTTGAAAAGTAGCAATTTCATTACGTAATCGCTCAGATAAATGCGAAGGATTAAAACGAGATAAAAATTCACGAGATAAATCTGCCCAAGTTACGATTGAACCCGGTGTAAGTTTATTCCACCAGGTTTTAGCTCTGTCCCTCAATGAATGGGGAAATAACCGAAGCCTCAGTATCTCCAGACTAACTCCTGGCAGTCTAAACGAACCACAGATCTCCTGGAACGTTTTGAGATGCTCCCTAGCATCTTCTGTCACAGCACCACTAAACTGTCCGGCATTGTTGATCATACTAAACATGGCAGGCTTAAGCTCGAAGTTATCAACATCAATATCCGGCAGCGTGGTCTCCAGTTCTACATGATCGTTCAGCATGTAGTCTCGACATGACCGTCGTCCATCTGCTGCGGGCGGGTCACCGACAGACGGGTTATTATCGCCAAGGGGTGGTATGCGACCGCCAGCAGGTTGGTTATGGCCCATTTTCTCAAGCTGTTCCTCGAGGTATTCGTTTCTGTCTAAAAGTCGGCGAAGTTGCTTCTTGAGATTGAAGGAACGTTCGATTTCCGGATCTAATTTATACTCAGGATCTTCACCTCTTTTAGATCTGCGCATAAACAAGAAAACCTCGTGAAAAGCAAGAGTTGAAAGTGCTAACGAAAAATAGAAAAAGAAAAATAAAAATAAAAACAAAAAATTAAAACGAAAAGTGCAATAAAAGAAAGGTGTAGTTATGTTGCCAATCCCCGGCAACGGCGCCAAAAACTTGTTGCGTGTAAAAGAGTCTATCGCAATTGTAGTGCAAGTGTACACGACGCAAGTAGTAAAGTGATACGAAGTATCGGATATCGTCTCCACAGGGATTGGGCTATAGCTTCACCTTAATTCACTGCACGAAAGTAAAAGAAATATTTGAGAGTTGTCACGAGAATAATAAGGTAAAAACGCAAATAAAAGAATTGAGTTATCAAGATAGAGAGAATGGGCTGGTATTGAATTGCTCAGTAGTGCAGGTATTGAATTGCTTAGGAACTCCAGTTCTGTCGTCGTGCCCGTCGCGGCAGCACCTGTCGCGACAGAAGACACACCAACTCCGTACTTCAAGTTTGGCAAGAATCCCAGATCTGCCTTGGCCTATCCCTAGGTCCAAGTCTGTCGATGATCACGTCTTGATGATACCTCCTGGCGTGAATCGAAGGATGAACACCGATGTGTATGAATTCTTCTTTAGCCACTTAACCTTGCCCTATCCCTAGGCACAAGATAGTTCAACTATAAACTAGAGAACTTGCTCTTATTTCTTTCGTATACTTAACTCTCTCGATGCTAAGTAAATGGATAACCTCACAATGCTCTCCCGATGCTCTTGCAAGATATTAATAACCAAAATAAGAGAACTTGAAGTTTATTTTATTGAACTTGGAAAATCCTAAAACAAAACAACCCTTGCAACTACTTTACAAAACAACCCGTAGCCCTAGGGGGAATTTAGAACATGTTGGTGACGGGTAAACGACAGAGGGGTTTAGGTTATCGGTTATGGGGTAAGATGATCGATTTTCTTTCCTAGGTTAAAACTTATGCCCTTATATAAGCTTTGGGCTCAAGTATTCTAAGTTAACAAGGATTACAACTTTAATTAAAAGTAAGATTCTAATAAAGACTAAATCTCCAAGAGTCCTACTTTGCAGCCGCCATCATTGTTTCTAGGAATTTCCTCTCCTTGAGCTTTGGCTTGACATATCTTTTGATCCGGGGCTTGGAAAAATATTTGGCTTTCACACGACAGACGAGCAGATTTTTCTCTATCTATCGAGGTCCACTTTACTTTTCCTCTTCATTAGTCTGCTGTCACCTTGCTGTCACGACAGGTCCATGGCAGCTTCGTCCTCGTCGTCTGCTTGTCCAGTTCATCTCTCCAGCTTCTCTGCCCTGCGCCTGTCTCCTTCGTCTATGATGGCAGCATCCTGCAAAATCAGCCATTTTTAGTAGAATCCGTGCCTTTAATCCATTTGTGATGTTTTTCTGTAAACTAAACTAAATGCAATGCAATGATGCTTGAATGCAGCAGAAATATGGGTTAAAAAGGGTGTAAATAATAGAACTTTTACACACTCAACAATACCCATCGTAGGTTAGTTCGTGCGTTTCATGCAAATGCCGAATATATTCGGTCCCCTAGTGAGTCTAATTCTATCGTTGGTATTCGATCCTACCTCATGGGTAACGAATTTGTTTTGACACCTCAATCCATTGCCGATCATTTAGGTGTTCCACTTGGTGGAAAATCCGATGAGTATGAGGCTCATAACATTCACGATTTTCCAGATGATCGCCCTACTCATCTTCCTCTTGAGGAGCGTCTTTTCCACCTCCTCACTACTTGGTTTTTTCGTCCTTCTAGCGGAAAGGCCGCTAGTATGGGAGTGATTGTCTATAGGTGGCTTCGCCAATATCGTGAGAGGTCTCGTCCCGATACCGCTACCATCATCTTTCTCAACCTTATAAAAGTCATCTCAAACCCCACCTCGTTTCCCCTCTCCTTTGGAAATGTGCTTAGCCACATCTTTAAGATGCTTAACATTGATACTTCCCTTGATTCTCAAGTTATGAACAAAAGCTACATTGATATAAAATCTTGCCACAAAGCTCAATGGTATCTTGGGGTTAACGGTTGGGTTCACCGAGGAGGAGTAGAGGAGGTCCACATGGAGGCTCTCGAGGCTCCGGTAGATGAGGATGCGTTGGCTCCTTTGTCTATGGAAACCATGTTTGTGACCATGGTCACTCGTTATGACAACATAGATGCTCATCTTCGTATTTCTCATGAGTTGCTTCGTAGCTTGGATGGACGTGTGACATCTCTTGAGCGCGATATGCATCTTGTTCGTGGACATATTTTCCCTCCTTCATTGCCCCATGACACACCGAATACTTAGTCTTGTATGCATTCTAGTATAACTTTATGGTTTTATTATGACACTTTTGGACTTATTTGGATTTAGGCTTCGATCTTTGTTTTAGACTTTTGTTATGTTCTTTGTTGGATATCTTTCACCTATAGATTTTATTGTTGGATATCCAACAAAGAACATAACAAAAGTCTAAAACAAAGATCGAAACCTAAATCAAAATAAGTCCAAAACTTCCATAATAAAACCATAAAGTTATACTAGAGTGCATACAAGATTAAGTATCGGGTGCGTCATGAGGTGATGAAGGAGGGAAAAGATGTCCACGAACAAGATGCATATCGCGCTCAAGAGATGTCACACGTCCGTCCAAGCTACGAAGCAACTCATGAGAAATATGAAGATGGGCATCTATGTTGTCAAAACGAGTGACCATGGTCGCAAACATGGTTTCCATAGACAAAGGAGCCAGCGCATCCTCATCTACCGGAGCCTCGAGAGCCTCCATGTCGACCTCCTCTACTCCTCCTCGGTGAACCCAACCGTTAACCCCAAGATATCATTGAGCTTTGTGGCAAGATTTTATATCAATGTAGCTTTTGTTTTTAACTTGTGAATCAAGGGAAGTATCAATGTTAAGCATCCTAAAGATGTGGCTAAGCACATTTCCAAAGGAGAGGGAAAATGAGGTGGGGTTTGAGATGACTCTTATAAGGTTGAGAAAGATAATGATAGCGATATCAGGATGAGACCTCTCACGATATTGGCAAAGCCACTTATAGTCAATAACTCTCATACTAGCGGCCTTTCCACCGGAATGACAAAAAAACCAAGTAGCGATGAGGTGGAAAAGACGCTCCTCAAGAGGAAGATGAGTGGGGCGATCATTCGGAAAAGCGTGAATGTTATGAGCCTCATACTCATCGGATTTTCCACCAAGTGGAACACCTAAATGATCTGCAATAGATTGAGGCGTCAAAACAAATTCGGTACCCAAAAGGTAGGATCGAATACCAACGATAGAATTAGACTCACTAGGGGACCGAATAAATTAGCCATTTGCATGAAACACACGAACTAACCTACGATGGGTATATGGTGGGATATTCAAATAGTCAAGCCATTCCCATTCGACAAAAAGCTCAAAGAGATCAAAATTATGCTCGAGAGACATAAGGAAGTTAAAGTCTATAGTTCGCTCTTCTCTAACCCTTTTAGATTCATAAATGTTAAGGTATCTATTGCGGTTTTCGGCATCTCTAAAACAAAGATCCTCAAATTGAGGATTAGGATTAGGAATAGGGATGGGTTGATTAGAACTGGAATGTTGACCACTTTCAACACGAGTACGTTTGGATCTAGGAGGGATGGTTCTAGGAGGAATGATTATGGAAAAGAAAAGAGTTTTGATTTAAAAAAATTGGATGAGGAATTTTATCGAACACTTTGTGGGCAAGACTTTAATCTAATTTTGACAAGAGTTTTAGATGGATTGGGTGATACCTCCTGCAAAAAACATGATATGTAGCATAAATAAAGCAACCCACAATATTGAAATAAGCATTTAAAAATTGATTTTCAAAAAAATTCGAATTGCCCAAAAAATTTATAATTTTCGGAATAGATAAATAGTGAAACAAAAAACAAGTTTTAAAGTGAGATTACCTCAAAAGATTGATGAAGATGATGATAAGAACCCAAAAGCTTGATTAAATTTGCAAGAGGGAGTCAAAGGATTTGAGGATTTTGAGAAGGTATTGAGTTGTGGCCGTTCGGAATGTAAAATAGTAGGTTAGGGTTTTAAATTTTTGGGAAATTTTGCTTAAAACGCGTCTAATTTCGGCCAGATTTAATGAAGGTTTCGAAACCATGTGCAAGGTTTCGAAAATTTTGAGCACAAGGTTTCGGAACCTTTATGAAAGGTTTCGAAACTTCATATTCCAGTAAGCTCCTAAAAACTGGAAAACCTAGAAGGTTTCGAAACCTTTAATAAGGTTTTGAAACTTAGGTCCTGAAATGACAAAATTTTCAATTTTTTTGCCTCATTTGAGTCCGGAAAAGAATTCTAATGAACTTATGATTATTATTGACATTAAAGACCCTTTTTGAACTAAGATCAAACATATATGAAAAAAAATCACAAGCTAAAGATACAAATTTTAAAACTAAAGAATTTATGCTAAGAGTTGGATCCTAAAAGGTTCAAATTGAGCCAAAAGTTACTAACTTAACTAAGGTCACTCAAACAACAACAAAATGTAAGCACACAATATTGCTAGCTTTAAGGCCATAAGACATACAAAAACACATAGGGCCAAAAATTAAGCAAACATGCAACACATGATACCCCTTACTAAAAGCATTTAAACAACATATGGGGAACCTCAAACATGCTTTAAAACAAATAACCATATATAAAGCAACATGAAAGAGTAAATATTGCATATAAAGGAAAAGGTTACCACTTGAGCCAAGATAGATTGATTAGGCTTTATCCTCTTCAAGTGTCCTTCCATTTAATGTGTCTAGAGCTTTCAAGTTTCTTCAATTTGCTTACCATGGCTCCAACACACCTTCAAAAAGGGAACAATGCATGTTTTGGTACCCAAACTCTTTTGGGTCCATAAGAGTTAGTTCCTACAATTTTAGTCCCTTTTGGTATCCACTTAGACAATAGATCATATTCTTTGTTAGCAATGAGTCTTTTTGGAACCCAAATGTTTCTAATTATCTTTCTATTAAATGATCTTTGATGACCTCATTGTCTATACCCATTAAAGTTCTTCCTAACATAGTTGGGTCTTGAATTTTCACATTTTTCAAAACTTTTAGTCCCAACTTTATTGAAAGAAACTTTAAGATCATCAAGTTCCTTTTGATGATCATCATGGACCTTTGAAAGTAAGTTGTGCAAGTATTGATTTTTCTTTTCAAATTCTTTTATTTTAACTTGCATTTCCTCAATTTTACTTTCAACTTCCTTATTAGACTTGGAAAGAGGGTCATTTTCATTTTTAAATTTTAAAATGATTTTTCTATTTTTCAAAATTGACTCTTCAAACTCCAAGGCCGATTCATCATAAGCCTCTTTCAATTCATCAAAAGTATAATCAATTGAAAAAGATGAATTAGAGGTTACCATAGAGTCATCATCAATAGCCATGAGACACAAGTTGGCTACTTCATTCTCGTCCGCATCAGATGATTCATCATCGCTCCAAGTAGCTACATGAGCCTTGTGCTTCTTTTTCTCATAGCTCTTTTTCTTCAATTGAGGACAATCAAACTTGATATGTCCTGGTTTTTTGCACTCATAGCAAATAAGATGATCTTTCTCTTTGTTGTCATTCTTGAAGCCCTCTTCTCTTTGAAATATTCTCCCTTTGTTGGACCTAATGAATCTTTTGAATCTCTTGGCAAACATAGCCATCTCTTTATCTTCATCATCTCCACTAGAATCAATATCTTCTTTTGATGCTTTGAGAGCAACACCAAATTTCTTATTTTCCACTTCTTTCTTCTTTTCTTCCTTACCCTTTGACATCATCTCATGTGTAAGCAAGGAACCAATGAGCTCATCGAACTTGAGAGTCTTGAGGTCCTTTGCTTCTATAATCGTCGTTTTCTTTGAATCCCATGAATCGGGAAGAGAGTAGATCATCTTCCTCACAAGTTTATCTTCCGAGATCACTTCTCCATAGCCCTTCAAACCATTAACAATCACGGAGAATCGATCGGACATGGTTTTGATGTCTTCCTCGGGGTCCATCTTGAAGTTTTCATAATTAAGATTGAGAAGCCTAATTTTGGTTTCCTTCACTTGATTTATTCCTTCATGTGTAACTTTATGTTTGTCCCAAATCTCTTTAGCATTGGAACAAGATGACACCCTTCCATACTCATCCGGGCCAAGGGCACAAAATATGAGGTGCATTGCCTTAGCATTTGTGGAGAATATCTTGTTTTCTTCATTGCTCCATGTCTCCATATTACTAGTTGGTGTGGTGTAACCACTCATGATGACCTTCCAAGCTTCAAGATCAAAAGCTTGAATGAATAGCTTCATGTGGTTCTTCCAATAAGCATAATTAACTCCATTGAAGAAGGGAGGCTTGTTGGTGGGTTGAGAATCGCCCCAAGCTTCAATGGTGGAGGTGGAAGCCATGTATGACCTTGTAGATGATTGCACACTTCTTGGATCTTCTCAAGAGGTTGTAAGACCTTCCAATGAGCCAATCTCTGATACCAATTGATGAGAGTGGCAATCAATCGATTAAAAACCAAGAGGGGTGAATTGGATTTTTGAAAGAACGGTGGACACTAATTGCAAAGGTAGAAAATGCAAGGAGATTTAGAGTGGTTCAACTCCCATAATTGGAGTCTACATCCACTACCTTAGTGACCACACTAAGGATTTTCCACAAATCCACTAATTTGTCTTTTCTTTAAGGAAAAGGAGTAACCTTACACAATTAAATAGACTTATACCCCAAAGTCTATTGAATTATTTTCCCAAAACAAATCAAATAAGCAAACTGGGAAGTCCTCACTAGAAATGTCTTTGCAAAGTTTAAGCTCCCTCACACACCCAAAGAAACACTAGGAAAATAAAATACAATGAAGAACTCTCTAGTGTTTACAAGAAAGATTTGAAAATTGAGTACAAGTTGGAATTTGATTGCTTGGAAATTTGGATTGACTTTCTTGTTACTTCATTACTGTTTGGAGACCCCTTTTATATGCTCTTGATCTTTTCTAACTGTTGGGAGACTTTGGAGGGAGTTTGGAGCCGTTGGAAGCCATTAAAACCAAGCATTAAATGCTCACCTGCACAGAGGTTTCAAAACCTTTACCAGAGGTTTCGAAACCTTAAGAAGGGATTTGTAAAAACTAGTCGTTACAGGGCCAAGGTTTCGAAACCTTCATAGAGGTTTCAAAAACTGTGGCATTCTGCCCAGAAAGGTTTCAAAACTTTTCTTTAAAAAATCAAGTTTTGGCCATTTATTGACTTCTAAAAATATAGTTCGATATGGATACAAAGTCAAACTTTTTCAAAACATTTTAACAAGATCAAATCGAGTTTTTGATAAATTTATTTCTTGAACTTTACTTTACAATTTTTTACAAATTAGTCATTGAAAATTAATTTTAAGTTATATCAAAATCAAAATAAGTCTAACAACTTTACTACTTGCGTCTTGTACACTTGCACTATTTGCGATAGTCTTATTTACACGCAACAAGTTTTTGGCGTCGTTGCCGGGGACTGGCAAAATACCTTTACCTTTTAATTTCTGCACTTTGTTTTTATTTTTTCTATTTTTAGTTGTTTTATTTTCCCCGTACTTTTCACAAGGTTCTGTTATTGCTTATGCGCAAATCGAGACATGGTAAGGAACCTGAGTACAAATTAGACCCAGAAATCGAACGCACATATCAACTCAAGAACCAAGCCCGACTCTTTATAGAAAGAAACAACTATCTCGAGGAGAGACTGGAAGCATTGGTGAACGGAAGGCAAGGCAACAGGGAGGATGACAACCACCCCAGGGGTAATGTGGATCCTCCTAATGACCTGCCGCCGCCCGCTGCTCTAGCAGCACGATAGACTTGTCGAGACTACATGGATAACGACCATGTTGAACTGGAAACTACCCTGCCAGATGTGGAAGCTGAACATTTCGAACTGACACCTGTCATGTTCAGCATGATAAACTCTGCTGGTCAATTTGGTGGTTCTGCTACTTAAGATGCACGAGAACATCTTAAAACTTTCCAGGAAATCTGTGGATCGTTTAGACTGCCAGGAATAAGTCCGGAAGTACTGAGGCTCTGGCTATTTCCTCATTCATTGAGGGATAGAGCTAAAACTGGGTGGAATAAGTTAACGACGGGTTCAATAAGAACTTGGGCAAATCATTCTCGTGAATTTCTTTCTCGTTTTAACCCTTCTCATTTATCTGAAAGATTGCGTAACGAGATTGCTACTTTTCAACAGGAAGATGACGAACCAATGCATGAGGCATGAGACAGATTTACAACTCTTTTATGAAACTGCCCAATGCATGGATTCCCTGTATGGAATCAGGTTGTCAAATTCTACAACGCTGCCAATGCACACACTCGACTAAGGATAGACTCAGCAGCAAATAGGTTATTACTGGATAAAGAACCAGACGAAGCAATGCTGGTGTTGAAAAAGTCAGCAAATAATGATGACCTATTTCCTACAGCTCGAAGGGGAGGTAAACGAGGAATTTCTGTAAAGGAGTACGAAGCTGACAACTCGGTCAAAACTCATATTGCATACCTCACTAAGATAGTTGAAAATATGCAGCGGAAGGATTCTAAAGCTGTATTTTCTGTTGAAGAGGTGTGTGAAACCTGTAGCGGAAACCACAGTACAGAGGAGTGCCCTTTACAGCTGGTAGAAAGGGTGTATGTTGGGAACTATAACATGAATAAAACCTATGATTCCAACCACTACAATCCAATCTGGAGGAAGGACCCCAAATTTTAATGGAGTAACCCCAACAATGAACTAAACCCTCCAGTCCATAACAACCAGAACCAAGGAGGTCCAAGGATTCTGTCACGACAGCAACCACAACAGCAGTCGGCAGCAACAACGAGCATACTGGAGCAGACCCTGGCCACATTCATGTCTCAAACAGGAGCATATATGGCAAACATGGATCACTTTGTCAAGAAAACTGAGTCCTTCATGGACAAGACAAAGATGAGAATGACAAACCATGAGGCTACCCTAAAATACTTCGAGACACAGATGGGCCAGGTTTCACAGTTCATAAACCCAAGGCAGAATGGAGGATTCCCTAGTGATACTGAGGTCACTAAAAAACTCACACATGAGCAGTGCAAAACGATTACAACGAGGAGTGGGAAACAACTACAAGGGCCGGTTATAAAAGAAACACCAAGCAAGGAACCAACCCTACAAACACCTGCCGTGAACATTGCCCCGGCAGAAGAGAAATAGTCTGCTGTCGTCACACCTGCCACGACAGCAGAAGAAATAGAGGAGCAAAAAGAAGAAACTAAAGATCTTGAGCCTCCTCAGATCCGACTTCCATGTGAAGGACGCCTTGAAGATTACCTTCCTCCACCCCGTTTTCCACAACTGCTAAAGAAACAGAAACAAGAATACCAGCTTAAGAAAATCTATGATGTTTTTAAGCAAGTACACATCAACACCCCGTTGTTAGAAGCCATTAAGCAGATGCCTGGTTATGAAAATTTTCTGAAGGATGCAATGTCCAGGAGGTCAAGACTTGGGGAATTTGAAACAGTAATGATGACAGAAGGATGCATGGCAATCCTCCATAAGCGACCACCCCAAAGAAGAAGGATCCTGGCAGCTTCATCATACCATGCATAATTAGTGACAAGTTTGTGGGTAAGACACTTTGTGATCTTGGTGCTAGCATTAATCTAAATCCCAAATCTGTATTTCAGAAACTAGGTATTGGACAAGCAAGGCCCACGACAGTCATGCTGCAATTGGCAGACCGCTCTTAGGTACAACCGAAAGGAAAAATTGAAGATATCTTGGTAAGAGTAGATAAGTTTATTTTTCCTATTGACTTTCTTGTTTTCGACTGTGAAGCAGATGAAAATGCACCGATCATTCTAGGGCGACTCTTCCTAGCCACAGGCAGAACTGTGATCGATGTAGAGAAAGGAGAACTGACTATGAGAGTCAATGACCAACAAATAAAGCTTAATGTTCTCCAAGCAATGAAACAAGCTGATGCAGTGGAAGAATGCAAGGCAATTTCAGAAGTAGTCCTAAACCAACCATACATCAGGTCAAACTGTCACGACAAGAAATTTGGTCACTGCCACCGCAGTCACCCTGAAGACTGTCACGACATCATCGACGACAGTGACCCCTCAAACACAGATGCATCAGATACTGAAGGTGCTAAGGAGGTAAAGTGGATATGCACACGTCCATGTAAGTTCTTCGAGCCTTTGAATTATACCTCGAAGGAACATGTGATCCAAAAGCCTTCCATTGAACAACCACCTGTTTTAGACCTTAAACCCCTGCCAGGGAAACTCAAATATGTTTTTCTTGGTTTAAATGATACGTTGCTCATAATCATCTCTTCTAAGTTGATGCAGGAACAAGAACAACATCTGATCAAAATGCTACAACAGCATAAGAAGGCGATTAGATGGACCATCGCTGATATCTAAGGCATCAGTCCGACATTGTGCATGCATAAGATCCTCTTGGAGGATGACCATAAGCCGACAATTGATGCTTAGAGACGACTGAATGAAGTTATGCAAGAGGTGGTGCGAAAAGAAATCATCAAGTGGCTTGATGCTGGAATAATATACGCCATCTCGATTGCAAGTGGGTGAGCCCGGTACAACGTGTACCCAAAAAGGGAGGCATAACCGTAGTGATGAACAAGGACAACGAACTAATCCCAACCAGGACTGTGACCAGTTGGAGGGTTTGTATGGACTACCAGAAGTTTAATAAAGCTACCCGGAAGGACCACTTCCCCTTACCTTTTATCGATCAAATGTTGGATAGATTAGCGGGGAAACCTTACTATTGTTTTCTTAATGGTTACTCAGGTTATAACCAAATCGCAATAGCACCGGAGGACCAAGAGAAAACAACATTCACATGCCCATACGACACTTATGCCTTTCGAAGAATGCCATTTGGGCTCTGCAATGCACCAACAACCTTTCAACGGTGCATGATGGCAATATTCTCCGACATGGTGGAAGATTTCCTAGAGATTTTCATGGATGACTTTTCCGTCTTTGGAGACAGTTTCGACGGTTGCCTAGGCAATTTACAAAAAGTTCTTGAAAGATGTGAAGAGGCAAACCTTGTTTTAAACTGGGAAAATGCCACTTTATGGTTGATGAGGGCATAGTGTTGGGGCACAAGGTTAGCTGCCGTGGCATAGAGGTAGACAAAGCTAAAATCGAGGTTATTGAAAAACTGCTGCCACCCACCACAGTCAAAGGAATAAGAAGTTTCTTAGGGCATGCAGGGTTCTATCGAAGATTCATTGTCAATTTCTCGAAAATCACTAAACCCCTGTGTCTCCTGCTGGAACAGAATCGTACATTTGACTTTAACACTGAATGTACTGAAGCATTCAGGATCCTGAAGGAAAAGCTGGTAATAGGTCCAATAGTGCAGCCATCCGACAGGAGCCTACAATTCGAAATAATGTGTGACGCCAGTGATTATGCTGTCGGGGCAGCACTAGGGCAGAGGAAGGAGAAACTCTTCCATGTGATCAACTACGCCAGCAAAACTCTCAATGATGCCCAGATAAACTACACCACAACAAAAAAGGAGTTACTCGCAGTGGTGTTTGCAATTGACAAGTTCCGACCATATATACTTTGAACAAAAGTGGTGGTCCATACAGATCACTCAGCACTTAAATATTTGTTCACCAAAAAGGACGTCAAACCAAGATTGATACGTTGGATTCTGCTGCTGTAAGAATTTGACATTGACATCAAGGACAAAAAGGGGACAGAAAACCAAGTAGCAGACCACTTTTCAAGACTGGAGATGGGAAGGAATCAAGAGAAAGACAAGACCAACATACTGGAAACCTTCCCAGATGAGCAGTTGTTCGCTGCCACCAGCACTGCCGCGACAGCCATGGCGGCAGGTAAGCTTTTTGAAACCCCTTGGTATGCTGACATTGTTAATTATAACGTAAGTGATTTACTACCTCCTGAACTTAACTATCAGGCTAGGTAGAGGTTCCAAAATGATGCGAAACATTATTATTGGGATGAACCTCTTCTCTTTAAGCACTGTGCAGATCAGATCATCAGGAGATGCATACCACAGGAGGAACAGAAAGAAGTGCTTCACCACTGCCATGCTGCCCCTTATGGAGGACACTTGGGAGGAAATAAAACTGCTGCCAAGGTTCTGCAATCTGGTTTCTACTGGCATACACTGTTCGAGGGTGCACAAGCTTTTTACAAGAGCTGTGACAAATGCCAAAGGACTAGAAACATATCTAGAAGGCATGAGATGCTACTACAGAACATACTTGAGGTCGAAATCTTCGATGTTTGGAGAATCGACTTCATGGGGCCATTCCTAGCCTCTTGTGGGAATTTATACATCCTACTGGCAGTAGACTATGTGTCTAAGTGAGTAGAAGCGATCACCACTCAAAAGAACGATGCCAAGACTGTGCAAAGATTTCTTCACAAGCACAGCTTCTCAAGGTTTGGCATCCCAAGGGCGATCAATAGCGATGATGAGAGGCGTTTCGACAATAGGGTATTTTCTAGTACACTAAAGAAATACGGAGTAAGACACCGAATTGCAACAACATATCACCCTCAAACAAATGGGCAGGCCAAAATATCAAATAGAGAAGTGAAGAACATCCTAGAGAAGATGGTAAAACCAACTCGAAAGGACTGGTCTCTTCATCTAAATGATGCACTCTGGGCCTAAAGGACATCATTCAAGATGCCATTGGGAATGTCACCCTACCGCCTCATCTACGGGAAAACTTGCCATTTACCTGTCGAGATAGAACACAAAGCATATTGGGCTATTAAGACAATTAATATGGACTGGGACAAGGCGGGGCAGAAAAGGCTACTAGACTTGAACGAAATTGAAGAAATTCGAGCAATGGCCTACGATAACGCCAAGATCTACAAGGTCAAAACAAAGAAGTGGCACGGCAGAAAGCTGTTGCCATGACAGTTCTGCCTAGGGCAGCAAGTGTTGTTGTTTAACTCTAGGTTGAAGCTCTTCCCAGGAAAGCTTAAATCTAGGTGGTCTGGCCCTTTCCAAGTAGTCCAAGTTTTTCCCCATGGTGCCGTTACAATCAGATCAATCAAGGATGGGCACCAATTCAAAGTTAATGGACAAAGGCTGAAGCATTATCAGGGTACTAAAGCCCCAAGGATGCAGGAAGTAGTTACTTTAGGAGATGCCCCTCAAGGCATCCCTAATTTAACTTTATTTTATTTTATTTGCTTTATTTATTTATTTTTAGGAAATAAGATTTTAATTTATTGTTTATTTTAGTTTTCAGGAAATAAAGGAAGTAAAGCAAAGAGAAGGAATGAACCAGCCCACCACATTCACAATAGCTCATAAAGCCCAATGGACATACATGTCGTGACGGTCTATTACTAGCTGTCACGACAGACACATAAAATACAGTCTATCACGGAGCTGTCACGATAGACACAAAAACGCGTAACAGACGCGCAACAAACATGGAAACACGTGATAGTTGGCTCCGTTATTCGCACCTGCCGTTACAGTCCCAACATGCATAAATTCTCGTTCTATATAACCTCCTACTCCCATTTCATTTTTCATCTCATTCTCATTCTCTCTACTTTTCTTTCCAGAATTTAGATCTTAGAAATTTTCTTTTACGTTTCTACAGTTTTCCTCGCAATGACTACCAGATCAACCCGAAGGAGTGCTGTCTTCGCTTCTACCACGGCAGTGTCCACACCCAGCCACATCAGAATCCCCAGACGATTCGCATCAGCAGACTTGGAAAGGAGATACTATGGCTCGTTCCAGAAACGAGAAATATGGGAAGAGAGAGGGTTCACCTACACCCAAAAGACGGGAGACCTAGGGCTTGAAGGTTTCATCTCCAAGAAAATCATTGCCCTCAAATGGAAAATGTTCACCGTCCAGCGAGAGGAGATGGACATCACTTTGGTTCGAGAATTTTATGTTGTCATCCCCTACAAAGATGCCACGACAGTGACTGTTAGGGGCTGGGAAATCTCCCTTGAACCAGCCTACATCAACACATTGTATGGCATATATGTGAGCAAAAAGGAAGATGCACATAGGAGGTTCGTCAACAGTCTGTCGCCGGCAGACTATGATGTTGTCATGGCAGAACTGACGGAGGAAGGCACCCAGTGGAACGAGGATCCCAAGCACAGATGGACAGTGCGAAGGACCCAGCTCACACCGCAAGCAAAGCTTTGGAACCATTTCGTGAAGAAACGCCTCATGCCTACATCAAATAACACCACGATGGACCGGAAAAGACTAGCCCTCGTGCACTCAATCATCAACAAGAGGCAGATCAACGTCGGCAGATACATCCTTGACGGAATTTTTGAGTGTGCACTCCGACCAATGGCCCCCATTTTCTTCCCTTACCTCACCACCACCCTATGTCGGGCAAATAAGGTTCTAGAAATTGAAGAAGATGTCAGAGTACAAAGAAAGGGATGGACGCAACAAAACATATACAATTTGATGGAGCTGAAGCCTGCCACCCCTGGCATATATGGACCCCACTGCCGCGACAGAAGCAACAACAAACCCTGAATCCACTGATTCTATCACAATAGAACCCAAGCAGACCACGGCTGCACCTCCGACAGAAACCTCCAACCAAATCCTGTAGATGCTGAAGAAGATGGACGAACGCTAGCTAGGCCTCATGGGATTCATGATGGATTTCACTACTGCCACGGTAAATTTTATTAAGACTGATTTAAATTTTCCCAACGTGCAGTTTCCCTCTTTCCCATAATCTCTTTTCGCCACCCCCACACCTGCTGCTAGCCCGAGAACACCCACTGATGCCTCCACATCACCACCTGCCACGACTGGAGATGGCGACAGAAGATCTTCCACTCCTCGAGGAGAGAAACGGAAGGAACCACTACCGGAGATCGACCTAAAGTACTTTGAAGGGTTCTTCTCCTCCTCCGTCTGGCAGGATGATTTTGACTCTGAGCCATCTGTCGTCCGGGACTTATCCAAAGACTTCCCTTCGATGAAGAAGAAGAAGCTGAACGAAACTGTGGAGGTACCCTGCCACGACAGATTGGACGGCAGCAGCAGGAGCAGCAGTGATGATGACCTCAAGGTCCTGGACAACGTTCCAAAGATTTCACCTACCAAAGTCCAGCCACCTCGAGAGGCCAAAAAGAAGATAGCCTCACCATCTCCCAGCCCCAAGACAACCTTTGCCATCAAGGTAACTGCCCGCCGGCAGCTCCAAATCAGCAGCAGCAACGACGACAGCTCATCAACTTAAGTGTTTTTCTATTATGCTTGTTGTTTCTGCTGCTTACTTTATCTATTTATGATGTTTTCTTCTTCTTTTTTATTTTGTTGTCATGCATTGAGGACAATGCAACCCTTGAGTTTAGGGGGTAGGCAGTCCTCTGTTAATTAATGAAGTGTTTAATTTGTGTTTTTAATTTGTGTCTCATCTTAGTTAAAGTTTATTTAAACAAAAATTGGCTTAAGTCTTTGAACTGCACTTACCTGTCGCGACAATCTCTGTCGTGGCAGCGCCTTTAGATTGTTTTAGGAATTATTTAGAGCCTTGCTATAGTTTTGAACTTAAAAGAACACTTTTGTGACTTCTTTTAGTAAACTAGAGTAGAAAAGCTTAACCACTTGAGTTGCTCATAGAGGTGACTAACACTGGCTCTAGGAAAAGAATAAAAGAAAAGAAAAACTTAGACTCAATACCCCTAGAGGTGCCTAACACGGGCTCTAGGAAGATAGCTAGAGGTGCCCAAAAACAGGCTCTAGTAAAAACAAAATAAAGAAGAACATTGAGTCTAAATTCGAAAAAACTAAAGGAGCCTAAGAATTGCCTCCAAGAAAAAATTAGTTTGGCATAAAAAATAAAGTGAGTAACATAACTATTCTAGTTGCTAAAAGAGTCTAAGCACATATTTGTTCACAAAACATGCACACACTTGCACAAGAATTATAGCATTGTTCCGGATAAATCCATAAACAATTGAAAAGGTACTGCCTTGATAGAGAAAGAGTTGTAGGTAATGGTAGTTCACTGAATTAAGCCAAGTCAAAATTTTTCATTCTTAGTTAGGTTGCGTCTGCTTGAGGACAAGCATCAACTTGAGTTTGGGGGTGTGTTGAGTGCATAAAAGTTCTATAATTTACCCCTCATTTACCCATATTTTTGCTGCACTCAAGCATGATTAATAGCATTTAGGATAGATTTTTGCATACACATCACAATTAGATAAAACTGCACAGATGCTACTGAAATTGTTCACTTTTGCAGGTATCTGCCGCGACAGAAATCCAAGGCATCAAAGGAGCAGAAGCGAGTTGAGGAGCTGGAGTTGAAGGGAAAAGTGCACCGTCTGTCGTGACTCCTGTCGTGGCAGCGATGACGACAAAGAGACACTGGGGTGGAAAAGTGAAGTGGAGCTCAACAGATAGAGGATTTCAAGCCGGTCTGTCGTGGGTCACTCCCATATTTTTCTGAGCCCTGAAGTAGAAAGAAGGCCAGGCCCAAAGTTCAAGGAAGAAAGTCAAAGCAAGAAAAGAGGACGAATTAAAGACATCTACTCAGAAGATTTAGTCTTTAATAGAGTTGTACTTTAATTTAAACTTGTATTCTTGCAATATTAGAAAACTTGGACCCAAGGCCTATATAAAGGCATGTAATTCGACCTAGAGAAGGATATCTCACTTCTAGCCGTTTCCCCTCAAAACCCTAGTCATTTCTCTCTCTCTCTCCACCATGTTCTAAACTCCCCCAAAGGGCTAAGGGTTGATCTTGTAAAGTAGTTGTGAGGATTGTATTGTTCTTAGGATTTTTTCTGTTCAAGTAATAAAACTTCAAGTTTATTTACTCTAGTTTTCAATATCTCATAAGAGCATCGGGAGAGCATTGTGAGGTTATCCATTTGCTTAATATCAGGAGAGTTAAGCATACGAAAAGAGTAAATACGCGTTTTCCAGTTTATGGTTAAACCATCTTGGCTTAGGGATAAGTACAAGGTTAAGTGGCTAAAGAAGAATTACAAAAACATTGGTGTTCACCCTTTGATTTACGCCGGAAGGTATCATCGAAGATGTATTCATCAACATAACTTGGACCTAGGAATAGGACAAGTCATAACAGGAATTATTTCCATGCTTGAAGCATGGAGTTGTTGGTTGCTGCCGCGACAACAATGAACCTCTGCCGCGACAGGAACGACGACATAACGACATAAGTTCCTCTGAACAGTGCAACACCTGCACTACTAAGCAAATCAATACTGGTCTATTCTCTTAATATGATTTCCTTAGCTTTTATTCCAGTTATTACTCAAGATTACTTCAACAGTCATTTAAACTATTTCTTTTTCTTGTGCAGCAATTCAAGGATAAAGTTATTTCCAGTCCCTGTGGAGACGATATTTGATACTCTAGTATCACTTTACTACTTGCGTCGTGTACACTTGCACTATTTGCGATAGTCTTATTTACACGCAACAGTACCCCTGGAGCTCGACCGTTCCGAAACCATATTGGGCGTTTTGGAACACCTGCACATAGTTTGGCCCGAAAACATGTTTTGGCATCCCCCAAACGTCCCCAAAATCGCCCCGAAACATCAAAGATCACATAGCAACATATCATACATACAATCTAGAGGCAAAACATCCTAATCACATCAACATACATGCATTCAAGCAACAAAAGGGATTTCAAATCTAAAGCTCACAAAACACTTGGTTTCAAAATACTAACAAGTCAAAACACAAGGCAATTCATACATGGCCACATCACACCTCAACATATCATAGTATCAACATCTAAAACATGCTAGCAACATAAACAAAGCCAAAGCATATGAGTTTGAACACCAACTCTTTAACATACAAATCTAGTATTCTCATTGTCTAAGCATTATTACAAACACAAAATCATACTTTGAGCTAGTAAGAAACTCCAAGAACTCTTCCTTTGCCCACTTGCCTCCCGAAGCCTCTAACGATCTGTATTGTTGGAAAAGGAGAGCGTAAGCTTAAAAGCTTAGTGAGGGAGCTCTAAAACACAACAACAATGTAGTTTTAAACTATATTTTTAGATTTAAAGCAACCATTTAAGGAAAAGATGCAATGAAACACAAAGATAAACAATACATGGTATGCACATGCATAACCAAAACCCGGTGGGACTACACATCACCGTTCACATCAACTAGTAGTTTTCCGATGCCATAACACATCACCGTACTCTTCTACTAGTCACTACTGGTAGGACTACACATCACCGTAGCAACGACAACCATCACGTGAGGCTTGACACCAACAACGACTACATAACAACATTAAATGGAGAGTAAAGGCAAACAACATTTCACACAACAACACAAATAATCACACATAACAACACTTAACGAACAAGGTGAATTAGCAAACTTATGCTTGGGTTTAGGTTAGCCTTTAAGGCTCCACCTAAACCCCCAAGAACCCACATTAAAATCATTTTAAACTTCAAAACGTTACCACTCACCGATAGAGCCCAACGAAAGCCAAAACACCAGTCTCAAGCCTCCGTAGCACCCAGTATCGCGCCCAAAGTACCCGAGCTCGTTTCCCCTGTTTCTAACCAACCAAAAACAAGGTATTACTCCCCTAATCTTCCATAAATGCACTGTCAAACATCAATTCACAATTCTATAACATTCACCCAACGATTCAAAGATGAAATTTATTAAAATATCATCAAATCCATTATTGAGTAAAGCCCAGCAATAACCCATCAAATTAGACATCCAAAATACACCAAAATCATCTAAAAACACCCATCCTAGGTCCATATACCCCAGCCCTCGTTTTGCCACAAAACTAAGCCAAAACACCACTTTTTCACCTCCAAAAATTGCCCACAGCCCTAGTTTCAGGTTTATAGATTTAAGGCTTCATTTCAATACTTTATTAACACCAAAATGTGATTTTTAACCACCAAAAAACACAAGTATCAAAGCCCATTCGAAAATCATCAAGAAATCACCATTTTTGAAATAATGGGTTTTAGGGTAACTTAGAAATCATTGGTAAATGAAGAATTAAGTTGAAATCTATCTTAATCTAGTTAAAGCCAATAGTTTAAGACATTTACCTTGAAGAAATCACCACAAATGAAGATTTGATGAAGAATGCTTGCTCTAGAAAGGTTTTGAGCTTTTTGCTTTTGAAAAAGATGATAGCCTTTCTTTTTTGTTTTGAGAAAAAAGATGAGATAAAACTCTTTTCAATTTCATTAATGGTATAGTTGTAAATAATGACAATTTTGATAAAATCATCATTTTAATCTAATTTTAACCCGAAACTAGTCCTAGATCAAAAACCGATAACTCTCGGGCCCTAAACCGGGGCGTTACATACATGATATATATGTGAAACTAGCTAAGTCTACTTGAGTATGATGGACTAGCTAGGTAATCTATTATGTTCTAAACCTAGCTAAGTAATCTTGAAACCTAAATAAGACTTTAAAAGATAAAACTAGTAATGTTTAAGGCTGCCTCACTAAGTACATATTGTACTTATCACTATGTTGTTTCCTTCTTCAAAAATTTTAGGTGTTAACTTCTTAAAGCTAGCCTGTTTGATCCGAGAGCCGTCACAAGCCAAAGCACAATTATGATATAGTTTTTTTTAGACTCCTAGATGGTGGCATAGTATATGTTAATGTGTGTCACATGCATTTTTAGACCATGTATTTTGATAATTTGGCTTGTATAAGTTAAGACAAGTTATGTTATGTACTGAGATTAATGGTTGATATGTATATATGGTTTTGGTGATATGGTCGAAATATGTTTGAGTTATTTAAGTCAATATTGAGCTTGAATGTTCAATTGTATACATGATTGAGTTATGTAATAAGTCATGTTATATGTTAGTTAATAAGTTAGATCACATGTTAAGAAAATCTTAAAATGGCCCACTTTAGTCTAAATGATCTTGTGTATATATTTGTTTGATTCACATGTTGATAGGTTCTAAGTAATGAATTGGATTGATTACTTTAGTTTTCTAAGCATGTTTGTATGTATGAGATATGATTCTTGTTGTTCGAATGTGACATCTCTCGTTCTTAACCGGGCGAGGGGTGTTACAAATGGCACTAGTGTTGTCACACTTAAAGGGTATGGTGTCTACTTGGATACCATAATCTAAGAGTTGTTGTTTCATTTAAAGGACTTGAGCACAACAACTCCCTAAGGATATGTACTCCGCTTCGGTAGTAGATAAGGCTACACTATTTTGTTTCTTAGAGAACCAAGATACGAGCATACTACCTAAAAATTGACATGTTCCGGAGGTACTTTTCCTATCTATTTTGCATCCCCCATAATCCGCATCCGAATAAGCATGAAGGCTAGAGGAAGAATTCTTAGGATACCAAAGACCTAAGTTAGGCGTATCTCTAAGGTATCTAAAAATTCTCTTAATGGCTACTAAGTGTGATTCTCTAGGACTAGCTTGGAACCTAGCACACAAGCAAACATTAAACATAATTTTCGGTCTACTTGCGGTAAGGTAAAGCAAAGAACCTATCATAGATCTATGAAGCTTATAATCAACACACTTACCTCCTTCATCTTTGTCAAACTTTATAGAAGAGCTCATAGAGGTGGCTTGAGGCTTTACATTCTCCAAGCTGAATATTTTGAGCATATCATTCACGTAATTTGCTTGATTTATGAAGGTGTCATCCTTCCTTTGTTTGATTTGGAGCCCCAAGAAGAATGAGAGCTCCCCATCATGTTCATCTCGAACTCACCTTGCATTAACTTAGAAAATTCTTTGCAATAACACTCATTAGTAGACCCAAAGATAATATCATCAACATAAATTTGTACTACTAAGATGTCATTACAATATCTTTTTGTAAAAAAGTGTAGTATCCACCTTGCCTTTTTCAATCAAAAGGTTTGAAAGCCTTTCATACCAAGCTCTAGGAGCTTGTTTTAAACCATAAAAGGTTTTGGTTAGTTTAAAAACATGATTTTGAAATTTAGGATCCTCAAAACTCGGTGGTTGTTCAACATACACTTCTTCATTTATAAAACCATTTAGAAAAGCACTTTTTACGTCCGTTTGAAAAAGCTTGAAATCATGGTAACATGCAAATGCATGAAGCATCCTAATAGCTTTCATTCTAGCTACGGGTGCATATGTTTCATCAAAATCAATTATCTCTTCTTGAGTGTAACCTTGAGCAACAAGCCATTTAGTTCCTATAGTAGATTGATTACTAGGTCTTTCAACTAATGTCCATACTTTACTTCTCTCAAATTGATTTAATTCTTCTTGCATGGCCAAAATCCAAAAATCATCTTTTAATAGTTCTTTGATATTTTTAGGCTCAATGCATAAAAGAAATGGAACATGGTTCTTTAATTTGAGAGAGGATCTAGTGGTTACCCCCTTGGATGGATCACTCAAGATTTCACCACATTTGACATAGTTGAACTCCCTTGGGTAAGTCACCTCCTTTTCCTCAATAACCAAGTCCTTCAAGGCTTCAAGATGTGGATCTTGTGCATCTTCTTCTTTGGTTGGAATCTCATCCACCTTTGATGTTTGTCCTCCATCAATGGCTTCAATGATTCCTACATCATCATCATCACAAGAATCCTTCCTCTGAAGGAGGTTATCATCGAAAACAACATGAATAGACTTTTCTACTACTAAAGTTTTCTTATTAAATACACGATAGGCTTTAGAGTTTGAAGAATACCCTAAGAAAATAAATTCATCACTTTTAGCATCAAATTTACCTAAATTGTCTTTTCCATTGTTTAAACAAAACACTTGCAACCAAATGGATTAAAATAGCTAATGTTAGGCTTCTTAGATTTTAAAATCTCATATGGTGTTTTCTTCAAAATTGGCCTAATCATTACTTGATTTATGATGTAGCAAGCGGTATTTGTGGCTTCCGCTCAAAAATATTTAGGTAAATTATTTTCACAAAGCATGGTTCTAGCCATTTCTTCTAAAGTTCGTTTTTTCCTCTCAACTACCCCATTTTGTTGAGGAGTGCGAGGCGCGGAAAAATAGTGGCTAATCCCATTTTCATTTAAAAACTCTTCAAAACTTAAATTTTGAAACTCGGTTCCATGATCACTTCTAATGTGGGTGATTTTAAGCTCAAGATTATTTTGAGTTATTTTTTAAAATGTGATGAATTTTTCTAAAGCCTCATCTTTTTTACTTAAGAATAGAACCCAAGTAAACCTAGAATAGTCATCAACATGTACAAAAGCATATGATTTACCACCCAAGCTCATAGTCCTAATTGGCCCAAAAAGATCCATATGAATCAATTGTAAGCATCTACTAGTAGAGACATCATTAATGGATTTAAATGAGGTTCTATGTTGTCTACCCTTAGAGCATGCATCACATATTTTATCATTATAGAACTTAAGTTTGGGTAAACCTCTAACTAGATTAAGGGAAACTAATTTTCCTAAAACACTCATGCTAGCATGTCCTAATTTTCTATGCCAAATCCATGAGTCATGTTCATCATGTGCAACTAAACATGCATGAGATGTGTGAATGTCATCTAAATGCACCATGTAAATATTTCCTATCCTATGTCCTATGAGCATCAATTGATTCATTTTAATGTTCATTATTTTGCAACCATTTTTATCAAATAGAACATTAAAACCTTTATCACATAATTGACTAATGCTCAACAAATTATGTTTAAGACCGTTGACATATAAGACATTTTCAATGAAAATAGAAGAGTGATTACCAATGGAGCCAATTTCTTCAATGTGGCCTTTGGAGTTGTCACTAAAAGTCACTACTCCACCAGTCTTTGGCTTTAGTTCCAAGAATCTACTCTTGTCACCGGTCTTGTGTCTTGAGCATCCACTATCAAGGTACCATGAGTTTTGACATGAAGCTTTGGCCTTGTAGCAATGCTCCCCCTACAAACAAAGAAATTAGGCTTTGGTTTTCGGTACCCAAATCGTTTTGGGTCCATGTGTGTTAGCCCTTAAAACCTTGGTTCCCTTGGGAATCCAAGAAGCAATAACATTCATATTATTAGAAACAATGAGTTCCTTGGGAACCCAAACACTCCTAATTCTTTTATTTTTAGATTGCTTTGAAAAATTTCTTTGTTTAGGATAAAATGGGTTTCTTTTTACATATTGGGTTTTAGAAGAAGAAATTTCTCAAAATTATTTCTCCCAATAGTAATAGAGGTTTTAAGATTATCCACCTCTTTGGTATGATAATCTTGAAAATCGGAAAGAAGTTTTTCAAGATCAAGATTTTTCTTTTTAAGATCATTTGTAAGGTTTATTAATTATAAAACCTTCTTTTCCAATTCGGAGTTAGTTTTTGAAAGAGACTCGTTTTAATTTTTCAAATCAGAAATATTTTTCTTGTTTCTCAAAATTGACTCTTTATACGTTTCAACTAACTCATCATAGACCTCTTGCAACTCATCATACGCATCATGAAGTTTATTATAGGTAAAATCAAAATTAGATGAGTTGAGGTTTACCTTTGGATCATCATCAATGGCCATGAGGGAAAGGTTAGCCACTTCCTCCTCCTCCTCGGATGAATCCTCGTCATTCCAAGTTGCCACTTGAGCTTGTTCTTCTTCCCAAAACTCTTCCTTTTTAATTGAGGGCACTCGGATCGGATGTGACTGGATTTCTTGTACTCATAACAAATGATTTGGTCCTTCTCTTCTTCTTTACTCTTGTTCTTGAAGTCTCATTTTCTATTGAACTTTCTCCCTCGGTTGGACTTCATGAAACGAGTGAATCGTTTGGTCAACATGGCCATCTCCTCATCTTCATCCTCACTAGAATCGCTATCATGGTATGAAGCTTTAAGTGTGATTCCAATCTTCTTTTCTTCTTCTCTTCCCTTCTTCATGATCTCATGGGTAAGTAGAGATCCAACAAGAGCATCGAACTTTAGAGTCTTCAAATCTCTAGCTTCAACAATGGCCGTTCTCTTGCTATCCTAAGATTCCGGAAGAGAGTACAATAGCTTCCTCACTAGCTTGTCTTCGAGAATGATTTCCCCGAAACCCTTTAATCCATTGACGGTGACCAAGAATCGATCAAGCATCTTAGAGACACTTTCATCGGGATCCATCTTGATGTTTTCATAGCTTAGACTGAGTAGCCCAATCTTTGTCTCTTTGACATCGCTAGTTCCCTTATATGTTGTCTCGAGGGTATCCCAAACTTCCTTGGCATTCTCGATTGAAGACACCTTGGAGTAGATATCCAGACCAAGAGCACGAAAGATGACATGCAAGGCTTTATCATTGACCTGTATTTTTCTTCTATCATCTTCGGTCATTTCGGCTTTCACCTTTGGGACAATTCTTCTTTCACCATCTCTCTTCATCGAAATGTATGGCCCTTCTTCAACTACATCCCACACCATGTAGTCGGTAGATTTGATGAAGAGTTTCATCCTATTCTTCCAATATGGGTAGTTACCCTATTGAAGAATGGTGGTTTGGTGGTAGATTGAGATTCAAAGATGTTGGAAATGGAGGTGGATGCCATTGCTTGACTTGTTGTTGATCAAACTCTCCTAGAATCGACTCAAGAGGGTTGTAATTCTTCCAATGAGTGTAGCTTTGATACCAATTGTTGAGTTGATGAAACAATGCAATTGGCCAAGAGTAGAGATGGGCACGGGTCGGGTCGGGTTTTTGGCCCACCCGACCCCGACCCGAAAATATATATCTTATATCCGCACCCAACCCGACCTGAATATATCCCTTAAAAAAACCCGAACCAACCTGAAAATAAATACTTTATACCCGCACCCGACCAGACCTATAGAAAAAATAATTTTTAGGGACTTAATTGTAAAAAATAATTTTAAGGGACTTAATTATAAAAAATTATAAATTTAAGGACTAAATTGTAAATAAAAAATTCATTTTAAGGACCTAATTATAAAAAATATATAAAGAGGGACTATTATTATAAATATCTCTAAAAATTAGGGGAAAATTACACAATTAGTCACGGGTCGGGTCGGGTAGGATATTTTTCACCCTAAACCCAAACCCAACCCGAACCCGATTTTTTAAATAAAAAATCTGACTCGATCGGGTCGAGTCGAGTCGAAACCCGACTGGGTCGGGTAAAATGCTCATCCCTAGCCAAGAGGGGTGAATTGGCAATTAAAATTTTGAATGAAGGGAAATGGATGAATAAAAATTGGCACAAGAGATTTATAGTGGTTCAAGTTCTCCAATAAACTCATCCACTACCTTAGCTCCCACTAAGGATTTTCAACCAATCCACTATTGATTCTTCCCTTTTTCTTGGATGAGGAGGAAACCTTACAAAGAAATTAAGTTTTCTACCCAAAGCTTATATTGAAACACTCTTTACAATAGAGAAAATGGTAAACCTTACAAATCCCTCTCAAAGGATGATTTGTTTACCCAATTACAATTTATCACTCCCCAACTCACAATACAAATAAGAATGAAACACTCAATTGAGTTGGGTTCAAGAATTTGACAATAAAAGGCACAAGGGTTTGAATTTGATGCGTGGATGATTCTTGTAGGTTCAATAGTTGTTGTTGGTGCTCAAAATGCTTGCTTTTATACCTTCTCATTGATTTCTAGCCTTTTGGGTGGTTGACATCATAAATATAGCCGTTGGGACTTCATCTTCCCACCATTAATGTTGTTCTAAACTACCTGTACCGAAACAGCTTCAGCTGTATCGAAACAGAGCAAAAATAGAAAGAGCCATTGGGAGCATTTAAGAGATCGTATCGAAACGATCGTGGTCATTCCGATACTGAAAGAGCTCGTTTCGAAACGAGAAAAGGCCGTATCGAAACATTTTGAAACTATAAAAACCGTATCGAAAAGCACCTAAAGCGTATCGATACGCTTAACTAACTTTCAATAAAACAGTTATGACAAGCAGCAGTAATCTTTTTTAAACCAACTTTCAATCGTGTACTGAAATGAGTGAGACCATTTCGATACTACCGTATCGATATGAGTTCTCTCGTTTCGAGCCCATACTTGACAGTTTCAAATCGTTTTGTAACACCTAAGGGGTGTATCGAAACAACTAGTCAAAATTCACTGTTTTGGCTTGAAAAATACTTAGAAAATTTTATGGGACCTTGAGTTTTGACTTTAAACATTTTTCTTGTCAATTTTGGGAAGTTTGAGGACTTAAAAATTTATTTTCTTTTCAAATTAGTCCTTGAAATATTTGTTATATCAAAATCAAAGTTTTGGTTTTACAGAAGTTGATGTTATTAGGAAAACCGAAAAGAAAACGACGCCAACTGAAAACAAAGACCAACACACTTCTGCTAAAAGAGTAGTTATCACTGGTGCTAATGTAATTGAACTTGCGACAGCCTGCAAGCTGAAATCACAAGGTTTACATGTTTCGGTGCTTGAAGCCAAAACAAGATCTGGAGAGAATTTGAAAAGTGTTTCGAGGGAGGGTTTAATATAGAGTGATGGAGCAAAGACGATGACTGAAACGGAGATTGACGTGAGAAGTCTGTTTGATGATCTCAGTATTCAAGAGAAGCAGCAAGTTCCGATTGCACAAAATAAACGATATATTGTGAGAAATGGGGTGCATGTACTGCTTTCCTCAAATTTCATTGCATTATTCACAAACAACATTCTTTCAGCAAAATCAAAATTTTATATTGTTTTGGAGCCTATTTTGTGGAAGAAAATTGACGTCTCAAAAGTATCTGATACTTATAATCAAGAAAATAGGGGAGGATTCTTACATCGCTATTTTGGGCAAGCGGTTCAAAATTACCTTGATATCTTCTCTCATACACATAATATCCCTTGGAAATCGAAGTCAACAAGGCAATATAAGTACATGGAGAATTTGTTGGAGTATCTTATTTACTTCTTTAAGAGGATTGAACCATTGCAAGATTTTGACAAAAAATTTTCAAGGTTGAAGTTGAGTTTAAGGAGCCGTAGGCTAATGGCCAAGTAAAAGGGTGAGAGAAACAAGGTCAAGAAAATAAAGATGATATTGGGTGTTAGTAGTAGTCAGTTAATTAGTTAGACTATTGTTAGCAATCTGTTAGTATTAGTTAGCATCAACTAATTGTAACTTAATGTAATTACTACTAGTATAAAGGGCACTTGTATCTGATAATATTATTCAATGAAAATGATAATATTCTCCAATTCTTTTCCTAACATGGTATCGCGAGCCTAAAAACGATTGGGCTATTTTTTCTCTTTTTTGTGCTTTTTGTCTTCTCTTTGATTGGGTTCATCGTCCGTTCGTTATTTCCTCAATTCTTTTTTCCCAAAGTTTTGTGTTTTCCTCTCTTTTTTCCTGATTGCCGGTTCATCTCTGTGTTATCGGAATTCATGGATGCCGTTTCCGATCTCAGTCATCCTCTATTTCTTCATCCCTCCGACACACCTGGTATTATCTTGGTTTCACATCAACTTGTTGGCGTCGACAACTACAACATTTAGAGCAGATCGATGCGAATTGCTCTTCTCGCCAAAAACAAGCTTGGCTTCATTAATAGTGACTGCAAGAAAGAAAACTATGTGGATGCGTTGCATTCACAGTGGGAGCTCTCTGCCGGAATTGTATTTGCTTCGAGCGCTGCACTTGTTTGGGAGGATCTTAAGGAAAAAATTGACAAAACCGATGGCTCTAGGGTTTATTTTCTCCTTCGCGAGATTACGATATTGCATTAGTGTGAGATGTTTGTATCCTCCTATTTTACGCGTCTCAAATTGTTGTGGGGTGAATATCATACCCTAATTCCCTTCACCACCTGTGACTGTGAGATCTCTCAACAAAATCACAAACACTTGGTTCAGCAGAAACTTTTTCAGTTTCTTATGGGCTTCAATGAAACATACTCTTCTGTTTGAAGCCAAATCTTGCTGATGCAGCCGTTACCTAGTGTCAATCGTGCTTACTCAATGGTGGCTCAGGAGGAGTCTCAGCGGGTGCAATTGTCAAGTATAATGCCTCTTCCTAAATCTTCTGTTATGCTTTCTAATGTTGGGAGCTCTGACCGTAGGAATTTTACTGGTGTCTATGATTATTGTAAACTCCGTGGGCATAAACGAGAGAGTTGCTATATACTAATTGGATATCCCGCTGACTTTAAATTTTCAAGAAAGAAGGGATTTTTTGTTGTCAATAGTGCTAAGGCTTCTGAGTCGAGGTCTTTTGATGTCAAACTTGTGGATGCTTCTGAGGCTTCTGTTTCCTCTTCGATTGTTGTTCCGGGTGCTACTTCGCATGCCCCTCTCTTCACTCAAGAGCAATACAACCATATTTTTTCTCTTCTGAACAAGTCTTCTGCTTCAGATTCATCTGTTAATCTGGCAGGTATTCTCTCTCATTGTTTGTCTGTTTCTGGCAACTCTCCTCGTTGGATTTTGGATACGGGTGCTACGGATCATATGATATCTGACTATCATGGTTTACCATCTCTTATTTCATGTTCTTTTGATTCTCGCTTTGTCACCCTACCTAAAGATAATATTGTTCCAGTTACTTCTGTGGGTTCTTTTAATTTTCCTTCAGGTCATTCCATTTCTAATGTTTTGTTTGACCCACAGTTTAAACATAATCTCCTTTCTATTTCAAAATTAACCACAGATCTTAATTGTTCAATCACTTTCTTTCCCGAATTTTGTGTCTTACAAGATCATATAAGTGGAAGGATGATGGGGATTGGTAAGCAACATCATGGATTGTACATATTTGATTCTTTCCCGCACCATTCTGGTTTGTTTTTAGATTTACATTCCAGTTATGTTTCTTTGCCTGATAGTCTATCTTGTTCTTTGGTTGATACATGTATGCTTTCCTCTCATATTAATAAAACTAATTTGTGGCATGCTCGTTTAAGGCATGTTTCCTCTTCCAAGTTACTTAATATTCCTTTTTTATAGTCTCATGATCTACATGCTTCTGACATTGCTAACTGTGTCATATGTCCTTTAGCTAAAGAATCTCGTTTACCTTTTCCTACAAGTCATTCTAGGTCTCCTTTACCCTTTAGGTTGTTGCATCTTGATTTCTAGGGTCCATATAGAACCTCAACTCATAGTGGACATCGATTCTTTCTCACCATTGTAGATGACTATTCTCGAATGACTTGTGTGTACTTGTTGAAGGATAAATCTGACACTATCATGTATCTTAGGCAATTTCTCACTCTTGTTCAAAATCAATTTTTTTGTTTCTGTGAAAATTGTTCGTTCTGATAATGGTACTGAGTTCTTCAACTCGGAATGTTCTGCTCTTTTTCTTTCTCTTGGTATCATTCATCAATATTCTTGTGCTAGAATCCCTTGACAAAATGGTGTGGCTGAGAGGAAGCATATACATCTTCTTGATGTTGCTAGGGCTTTAAAATTTCATTCTCGGGTTCCTATTAAGTCCTGGGGGGAATGTGTTAAAACTGCATGTTATCTTATTAATAGACTCCCTTCTTCTGTTTTAAACAATAAGAGTCCTTTTGAGCTTCTTTATAATAAACCTCCAAATTTGTCCCACATACGAGTCTTTGGTTGTCTATGTTATGCCACTCAGACAAATCTTCATGATAAATTTTCTCCTAAAGCCATACCTTATGTTCTTATGGGTTACTCATCTACACAGAATGGATACATTATTTTCAATCTTGACCAGCATGTGTTCTTTGTGAGCAGGGATGTTAAATTTGTTGAGTCTGTTTTTCCTTTCACTCTCCTTCTTCAGAAACTGCTTCTTTGTTCCCTGCTCAACACATTTATCCTGATGCAGATTTTTTAAAACTTACTTCATCTTCTCTTCCTTCTGGTTCTGAGTCCCCTGCTTGTGCAGAACCTTCTTCTGTTTTTTCTCCTTTATCTACAGATTCTTTCCCTGTAGATTCTTTGCCTACAGATTCTTCCTATGTAGTTCCCCCGCATGATGTTGTTCTTGATGCTTCAGGAAGTGCACCCTTACCTCCTATTCCACCTTAGCCTAGGAGATCTAGCCATGTTTCTAAACCACCAAACTGGTTACATGATTTTGCTACCTATTTACCATCCTCATCTCCTTCAAATTCTTCAGGTCAGTTCTACATTTCTAATTACCTTTCCTATTCACATTTGCCTTTTTATCTTCTTCTTCATCATTGGTTGAACCTAAATCCTATTCCGAGGCCATTACAAACCCAGTGTGGATCAAAGCCATGAAAGAAGAGATTCTTGCTCTGGAGTCAAATAACACTTGGTCTATAGTACCCTTACCTCCTGGCAAGTCCCCCATTGGCTACAAATGGGCCTTTCGGATTAAATACAAGGCGTCTAGTGAAGTTGAAAGGTATACAGCCTGTCTTGTGGCTAAAGGCTATAGTCAAAGAGAAGGTGTTGACTATGGGGATACTTTCTCACCTGTGGCTAAGATGGTAATTGTTCAAACTGTTTTTGCCTTAGCTTCTATTCTTTCTTGGCCTCTTTATCAGTTAGATGTGTTTAATACTTTTCTTCAAGGGGATCTTCATGAGGAAGTCTATATCTCTTTTCTAGAAGATGTCTGCAGCCCAAGGGTCTCATGTATGTAGGCTGCAGAAGTCGTTGTATGGTCTCAAACAGGCCCTAAGGCAGTGGAATCTCAAGCTAACTAAAGCTTTAATCAGTGTTGGATATCAGCAGAGCAAGGCATGGTTATTCACTTTTTACAAAGAAAGAAGCTTCATGCATTGTGGTTCTTCTCATCTATGTTAATGATCTGATAATTACTGGGAACAGTGAGTCCTTAATTTCATAGCTGAAAGACATTCTAAATCGTAATTTTAAGATGAAAGATTTAAGAACACTGAAATACTTCCTTGGTTTAGAAATTCTGAGATCTAAAGATGAAATTGTGCTCAATCAAAGGAAGTATGCTTTGGAGTTGATTGAAGACAGTGGGCTAGGGGGAGCTAAACATGTCTTCACTCCTCTTGAAAAAAACAAGAAGTTCACTTCTGTTGAGTATGATCAAAGTGTCAATACAGAAGTTGAAGATGAGCTTTTGATAGATAAGTCAATTTTTCAAAGAATGATAGGAAGATTGATTTATTTAACTCATACAAGACCAGACATTTTGTACATCATTTAAGTCAGTATATGAAGCAGCCTAAAAAGAGTCATCTAGAAGCTGCCCTCAGAATAATTCGATACATTAAAGGTAGTCCTGGATAGGGTATTTTGTTGAGTTCTTCAAGCTCTCTTGAATTAGTTGCTTTCTGTGATTCAGACTGGGCTGCATGTCCAGAAACTAGAAGACCAATTACTGGTTTCTGTATAAAGTTGGGAGATTCCTTAATTTCTTGAAAAGCAAAAAAACAGACTACAGTATCTAGGTCTTCTGTAGAAGCAGAATATAGAAGTATGGCTGTCACTGCATCTGAGATTGTGTGGTTAAATGGACTGTTGAAGGATTTGGGAGTGCAACTGATGCAACCTGCCAAGTTGTTATGTGATAATAAGACAACTCTTCAAATTGCAGCAAATCCTATTTTTCATGAACGCACTAAGCATATTGAGATCGACTGTCATTTTGTTCGTGAAAAAATACAAGAATGATTGATACAAGCTGATCATATCCGGACTGAGGAGCAACTGGCAGATGTTTTCACTATGGCATTGGGGATACAACAACATCACTACTTAGTCTCCAAGTTAGGGGTTAAAAATGTCTTTCAACCTCCAACTTGAAGGGGAGTGTTAGTAGTAAGGGAACTTGTATATGATAATATTATTCAACAAAAATGAAAATATTCTCCAATTCTTTTCTTAACATTGGGCAACATACAATGATTGGTTTTGATTATTATGACACAAATGAAGAGTTGGTGAAAGTGGATCCAGACAAATTAAAGGATGCATTGGCAGCATTAGGGCTAAAAATTGGTGGTACTATTCGGCACGATGTAGAGAGGATTTTTATCACCAAGCATACACTTTGAGAAAAGCTGAACAAGAAACGTTTTGTAAAAGGCTTACATGGTTCTAGAAAAAATGAGTTCATTGTAGTTTTTCAAGACATTAACAGTCTGAAAAAATTGGTGGTAGTATTGTATCTTGAGCAAAGAAAGCATCGAATGGGAGCCATCTGCAATGACATTGCTTTTCGCCGTCAAGCCTCATTCCTTACCGTATTGCATTCTTTGTCTTCACTGTCATTAGAATTTTTTTTGTGTGTGAAGCAGGAGTTATCTATGTTATGACTTATGATTTCATTGGTCTTGAGAATGATAGACTCAACCACCAGTCAATTGAGAGTACATGGAAGAGATTCTTGTCATTTCCATGCAAACTGAGTTAGTGCTTGTTGTTAAAGTTGAAGATGAACCAATGCAAGAATTTGTTTTTGAAAACCTTGAGGACAAGGTTCTGTTTCAGGGATGGTAATGTTATGAATCGGTAATTGAAGGATACTATGAAAGATCATGTGAATGAGACCACTCAGAATAGTTGGCTTTTAGATTAAATAGACACTATTATTATTAATATAAATAAGTAATGAGGCGATCTAGAGAAAGGGATATAGTATATTTGTAAAATATTGGCATTGGCTGCGGCTAATCCTTTCTTTATCGTCTTCTTCTTCTCTCTATCCCAATTCTTTCTTCCTTTCTTCTACGGTAATTTTTTGATTCTTCAATAGAATTCCAATTTGAATACTTGAGATCATTACATCTTTCGATTTAATGGTCGATTTTTTTTTAAATAATTTACACATTATATAATACATATCTAACCTCAAATATTTAAACATGACATGATAATAAAATTTAATCCTTAAAATTTATTTAATTTTTTAATTCAACTCCTATTTTTTAAAAAATTGATCATCAACATTTCAAGAATTAAATCATTTTGATAAAAATGTTAACTAAGACATTAATATTTTTTTTGACAAATAAGGAATTAAAATTTTATGTTGATGACGAGAAATTATATTATAGGCCCGGCTCGCTACGTATCCATGGTCCCAACTAATAAAAATAATTCATTTCTTTAATTTTTTTCCATGTCATCTTTTATCAAGTGAATCAACACTTGGTAAATAATGTTTTTTAATTTAATTTTACAGTAAATCTGAGTGAAGATTCACTTGGTAAAAAGATGACATGGATGATTTTTATTATTTGAGACCATGAATAACGTGGCGAATCGAGCCTATGATATAATTTCTCGTTGATGACAGGTCAATACACACATAATTCATACTGACATAATACTTTATATCTTATATTTTACATCAACAAATAATTTTAAAAATAAAAAATATGTAAAATTAATTTAAAGGACACATATAAAATATGAACTGTATATCGTTAAAATTTTAATGTTTCTGACGATATTAATTTTTGAAAAATAATGATTTGGTTATTTTTTTAGAAAATATTAATAGTTGAATTTAATTTAAAAATATTAAATTAACTAAAAATATAAATATATTTTTGGTTGTCCTCTCGAAGGGCTCTGCTTTGACTAATCCAGACCAATTCGTGTCGCACACTTGAGTTTCTAGCTGAAATTTTCTGCATACACAAGATCTCAAACTCGAAACAAGTGATACTAAACTACTTACCACTCGAACCAACCTGGTTAGCATACAAAATATTTTTGGCTTAATACACTTTCTCCGCCTAAACTTTACTTATTTTCTCAACTTGCCCCCTAAAGTTCATTTTGACCACTTTCCCCCCTAACGTTTTCGACGTTACCCATATTGCCCCTCACTGTTAAAAAAATTTGTCTTGACCAATCAGAACGTGACATGTCATTTTTTTATTTATTTTTATATTTTAAAATAAAAATAAAATAAAGCTGTGTTTTGTGTATTTAATATTTTTATTTTTATTTTATTTTAAAATTTAAAAATAAATAAAAAATGACATGGTGTGTTCTGATTGATCAAGATAAATTTTTTAAGTGTAAAAGACAAAATAAGTAACGTCGAAAACGTTAAGAGGCAAAAGTGGTCAAAATAAACTTTAAGAGTCAAGTTGAAAAAATAGTTAAAGTTGGTGGAGTGTATTAAGCCAATATTTTTTTGGGAAAACTACACCGGTGGTCCCCTAACTATTACTGTCTTCCTATTTTGGTCCCACAACTATGTTTTTCGGCAAAAGTGTCCCTTCTGTTACATAGTTCTTCTGTTTTGGTCCCCCGACGTTAAATAGCTAACGGTTTTGCTGACTGGGCTTATTTTATATTTTCCCCAATTTCCACGTCATTTATTAATTATATAATATAATCACACGTGTAAAAAAACTTGGCTTTATAAAAAGATGTGGTTCATAATTAAAGGGCCATAACCCTAATTTTCTATTTTCTCTCTTTTCCTTTTTTTCACTTTAAAAGAGACGACTTGAAGAAGGGCTATTACAGATTGAAGCTGATTGAAGATGGAAGGATCAAGAGTGAACCGAGTTTGTTATTGTGACTGTCCATGCGAGTTAAAAAAAAGCTGGACATTAGATAATCTTGACAGAAGATTTCTTGGCTGCCCAAATTTCGGTAAAAAAGTAAGAAATGTCGTTTTTTTGAGTGGGTTGATGCTGAAATTTCTGAACGCCCAAGAATTATTATAGCTGGTTTGTTAAAAAAAAAGAAGGGCCATGAAGCATGCGATAAATAGAGAGCGATTGTTTTAGATTATATGTGATGTTGTTCTTGCCTATATGGCATTTTTAGAGTAATTTTTAGGGTAATTTCTGGGTTATTGATGTTTCAATAACTGACATGAATGAAATTATGGCTTTGTAGGTTTTTGATGTATTTAGGGTTTAGTAGGTTTGTGATGTAATGGGGTTAATGATGTTTATGGGTTAAGATTTCTATACCTGTTTAGGGTTTAGTAGGTTTGTGATGTATTGGGGTTTAGGGTTTATTGAGGGTTGATGTTTAGCTATGGTTCATGTATGTTTCTATTAATTTTTGAAGTTAAAATCAATAAAATGAAGCCATTTTACTTTCTGAAAACTTTTAAAGTGCCTGTAAATATAACATTCTTTCTCTATTAATACCATTCACTATAACACAAAGATATGATATCTATTCCATTCACAAGGACACAAAGAATAATAACATTAAATTTTACTGAAATTTGAGAATAAATTACTACTCAAAATAGCTTCATACACCCTTTCAAAATAACTGCTAATCAATGTTTAAAATATTAGTTTTTAATGTCAACAAATGACACAAAAAATAGGTATACACCCTTCAACATAACACAAAATAGAGCAGCTATTGTCATTTTCAGTTTCATCATCGAATTTCTACCTAAATAGTTTAAAGCAAAAAAAAAAATAGATTCAACAACTTCTTCAATAAATTCGAAGATATCTTCAAGGTTGAGTTGTTGAACTTTCTTGGTTGTTGTTGAGCATCCATCTAACAACTTGAATTGGGGGTGGTTGTGTTGAAGCTTGCTGGGCAGGAACACTTGTTCTTGTGGTTGTTTGAGCCTGTTGGGTAGGGGCACTTCTGGCTGGTGCAGGTTGTTTTCAAGTGCCATGAGAAGACCTTTTTATCTATATAAGAAAAAAAATAGTTAGTCTTCAAGATCATTTTTAATTACAAGTGTTATGTTGGAAAATACATAAATAATACGCACCGAGAGTTTATGTCTTATTGTAGGTGGTGGTTGTCTTGAAGGTGGTTGGAGCCTGGTGGAGGTGGAAGTTGTTGGCTGTTAATGAGGAACACTGGTGGAAGTTGTTGGAGCCTGCTGGGGATGTGCACTTCTGGTGCGAGAAATTCTTGAACTTGATGCTTGAGAAGAAGATCGAATAGAACTATTTCCACCAACAATGCCTTTGCATGTCCTGACATTGTGGCAAGTTCTCTTACACTTAGAACAGGTCATGGTTACACCTTTCTTAGTAACTCTAACACCTTGAATAATGGGTTCATCAGCTTCTTTCTTCCTTTTTTGTGAGGTCTGCCTGGTGATCTTCTAATGGTTGGAGGTAAGATGGGTTCACAGTATGTTTTTCTAGCCCATTGATTAGGACCTCTGACTGGGTTCATCAAATGAGAGTATATTGCTTATTGAGTGGTCTTTTTGTAACAGTCATCCACGTACGACTCAGGTCTCTCCTCTTTCATCAGTATGGCTGAGATTGCATGGTGACATGGAATTCCTACCAAAATATATTAAACATATTAAACATAGTATAAACATAAATAAAAGCAAATATATTAATTACCTGTCAAGTCCCACTTTTTGCATGAACACGTGTGCTCTGTCAAGTTCACAACATGCTGAGAATGTGGTCCATATGAAACTTGGTATTTATTGCCACCAGCAATGGTATGCCAACACCTACATTATTTATACATGTAACAGTTACTGCATTTTATAATGTAACATTATGGGATTTAACAACTTAATCTAACAACTTAATCATATAACAACTATTATATTTAACCATGTAAGAACTATTACATAGACAGATTAAAGAATGGAAAACTAATATTTTCTCATTCTAATTTACTCTATTCTCATTCTAAAACTACTTAATCATATAACAACTATTACATTTAACAACATAGTTAGGGGACCAAAATAAGAAGACTGTAATAGTTAGGGGACCAAAATAAGAAGACTGTAGTAGTTAGGGGACCACAATAGGAAGACTATAATAGTTAGGGGACCAAAATAGGTAGACTGTAATAGTTAGGGGACCAAAATAGGAAGACTGTAATAGTCACTGCAGTTAATCATTTAATATTATTTGCAATCCTTGATAAGGTAAATTTCAACAAACTTAAATTCTAAAGTTAAACAACTACTACATAGACAAATTTGAATTGTTAAAAGTTAAAAAGTTAAATTACCTTGTTGACATTTGCATTGAGGTTTCTAACTTTTTCTGAATCTTTGGACATAAAGGTCCAATCCACTTATCAGCTTCATCAGACTTTTTTGCAATCTTTTGCATAATTTTTATCTTAATTACCTCCAACATGGTTATGATTGGTTTTGTTCTTGTTTCAAGAATAAACTGCAAAAAAAAAGTTAAATATAACTAACTTTGGACAAACAAATATGCACACAATTAAAATACATAATACCTTATTAAAAGACTCGCATAAGTTATTTAGTAAGATGGCACATTTAGTTTTTGTTGGAAAAAATGCCTTGCTCCAGTTTCTAGGATCCTTCTCAATCAACCAGTCATAAGCATCTGTCGATAGAGATTTCACTTCAGACATGGTGTCTTTATATTCTCTATCATAAGTTGCTCTGGCAGCTTTCCACAATCCATCCTTAAGTGCTTTTCCACTGTGTTGTTTCTTGAAATTATTGTACAAGTATCTCACACATGTTCTGTGATTAGAATGTGGAAACAGTTCTCTCAATACTTCAACCAGTCCCTACATTTAAGACAAAAACAAATAATCAGGTAAATTTCAAGTAAATTATATAAAACATGTAATAAAACAAAATTTAAGTGATGATATTTACCTTCTGTCTATCAGACATGAATGAGATGTTGTGTGAGTTGTTCAACTCCAAATCTAGGGCCAAAAGTTCAAGAAACCAGAACCATGATTCATGACATTCACTTTCAACAGCTGCAAAAGCTATGGGATATAGGCAGTCATTTGCATCAATCCCAATAGCAGCTAGCAAATGACCTTTATGATATCCCTTTAGGTGACACCCATCAAGGCATATAATAGGCATACAACCAGCTTTAAACCCATCTTTGCATGCTTGCATGCAGATATACACCCTTTCAAATACTCTCCTATCTAACTTACAGATAGTGATGGTCCCAGGATTGGTCAACCTAAGTTCTCGAAGAAAATCATAAAGCAAATCATATGGTTCTTTGTGTTTGCCCTCAATAAGTTCAATGGCAAAGTCTCTTGCCCTATACAACTTAGAGTGATGCACAAGATGCACATAATCTTTCTTAACAGCTTCATGTAGGGAAGTTATAGAAAAATTTTTGTCAGCCAGAAAAAATGTAGGTACTTCCTAGCTATAAATTTGGATGACACCCTATTATTTTTGAACTCTTTACTGCAACAATGTTCATTTTTAATTAACTTAATTTGCCAAGTTTTATCCTGAGGGTCTTTAGGATTTTGTCTTCCTCCCATTAGTACCCATGGGCATCCAGGCTTGCAAATCACCTTCACCATTCTATTGTCATTTTTTTTCAACTTTAGACCTAGTTTATTTTGCAAACCAAAATTCATAACTGCTTCCTTTAACACCTCTCTATTGGTAAAAAGCATACCACCTTTTAGCTCAGGATTCTCCATGTCCAGCTCAACATTAAATTCTGGAAATCTTTTCTTCCTAACACCACTAGTTGAATCAGAATCTGACTCATCTACACTATGTAGTGAGTCAGAATATTCAGTTTCTTTATCATTCTCTACCCTTTTTTCACTTGCAACCCTTTCTTCCTCGAAATGAACCCTAAACTAATTTTTAAAACTACTATCACTAAATAAAGGCTCCACAACCTCTTCAACATCTTTAACAGAATAATCATTATCCTCAAAATCAGATTCAGATTCACTAGCTAAGTACTCAGAATCTGATGAGTCAGAATCAGTTTGGGGTTCAGTTTGGTTTGCAAAAACATGTTCAGTTTGGTGTGCAAAAACAGGTTCAGTTTGGGATTCAAATTGTTCATCTTGGGGTGCAACAACAAGTTCAGTTTGTGGTATAAATTGAGGTTCAGTTTAGGGTATAAATGGTTCATCTTGGAATGTAACATTAGATTCAGTTTGAGTTTGGGGTTCAAATGAAAATTTATCTTGGGGTATAAATGGTTCATCTTGAAATGCAACATTAGAATCAGTTTGGGTTTGGGGTTCAAATGGAAATTCATATTGGGTACAAATGGTTCAACTGAGGCTGTAACAACAGATTCAGCTTGAGTTTCAAATGGTGTATCTTGGGATGCAACAAAAGTTTCAGTTTGGGGTTCAACTGGAAGTTCATCTTAGGGTGCAACAAAAAGTTCAGTTTGTGGTTCAAATGGAGGTTCAACTGGGGTGTAACAACAAATTCAGCTTGGGTTTCAAATGGTGTATCATGGGATGCAATAAAAGTTTCAGTTTGAGGTTCAAATGGAGGTTCAACTTGGGGTGTGACAACAGATTCAGTTTGGGGTTCAAATGGTGTATCTTGGGATACAACAAAATTTTCAGTTTGGGGTTCAAATGAAGGTTCAACTTGGGGTACAAATGGTTCAGCTTGGGTTTCAAATTCAGGATCAATTTCATTACAACTATAAGGTTAGGTTCCTCATACTCAAACTCAGTTTCAGCTTTTGACCCTAAACCCACACTTTCATCCATTTCAACCAAGTAAATATGCACATGATGGTTCTTAGGTAAGTCAGCTACCATGTTTAAACAATCAATATCAGTTTTCAAAGGTACAACCTTAAATGACACTCATGGTACTACTCTAAAGGCTTTCACTGTTTTAGTTATCCCTAGAGTCTCAATCATGTGAGCTACTTCAAACATAGAAACTTCATCAACATCACAAAAATCAAAATAAGATACCATGTCACTGTTATACTTCAGTTTGCGTGAATTGACAAAAGTTCCACCATGGTGTATAACTGCTGTGAATAATTGAGACTTGGGGCTGCAAATAACACAATAAAATATTATAATTCATCTACATAAACCACTGTAAACATAAAAAAAACATAAAGAATCATAAACACTGTAATTCAATACAATAAACATAAACATATTTGCATTCAATAAAATAAACACTGTAATGTAAAGATAGATTCCACCAACCACTGTAATTTGCATTCAATACAACAAATAACATGCATATGAATAAATTAATAATTGTATGACCCACTACCCATAAAACATAAAGAATTATAAAAAGGTATAGTGGTCCACCAGTAAAGGCAAAAACATGACTTCTTTCGATAAAAGGTAAACAACAGAAAAAAAAACATCAGTAAAGACACTTTTTAGGTTCAAAATCGGTGGACTGTTTCTCAAATATTAAAGAAACTACTATTAAAGAAAAAAGAAACATCATAACTTAATTTTACAACATTTTACATAAATTCAAGAGAAAGGTAGAAACTATAAACGTACCGTATAGAGGGCTTGGTTTCCTTTTGATTATCAGTTTTCAAACCATTTCGTGTTGAACCCCAAACTGGGTGTTTGATTCGATTTTGGGTGCGATTTCTCTAGAAAAGAAGAACCCTAGAAATTCGATTCGATTAAACCCTATTTGATGTTTGATTTTGGGTGCGATTTTTTAGAGAAGAAGAACCCTAAGAATTCGATTCGATTAAACCCTATTTGGTGTTTGATTTTGGGTGCAATTTTTTGGAGAAGAAGAACCCTAGGAATACATTAGATTGATTTTTTGAAAAAGTTATCTGATTAGAATGGGTTAGGATGGATTTAGGCTTAGTGTCGTTTGAATTTTTTTTACACGTGTGATTATATTATATAATTAATAAATGACGTGGAAATTGAGAAAAATATAAAATAAGCCCAGTTAGCAAAACCATTAGCTATTTAACGTCGGGGACCAAAACATGAGAACTATGTAACAAAATGAACACTTTTACCGAAAAACATAGTTGTGGGACCAAAATAGAAAGACGATAATAGTTAGGGGACCACCGGTATAGTTTTCCCTATTTTTTTCCTACAAAAGAATTGATGTCATCTGACTTAATGAGATATATGATAGATATGGTATCCAATTAAAACCCCTTAGCTGTCTTCTCTGCCTCGTTTTATTGTTTTCTATTTCTTTTTGGTACATGAAAATGGGTATTAAAGCAGCTGCAAGGCCATACCAGAAAAGAAAAAGACAGAAAATAATGAGGACAGAAAAAGGAACAACTCTCTTATTATCATTACCTTTGATCTACCCCATTCTCTTAATTATTCTGTGTCAGGGGACCGTAAAAGCTCAGTCTTTGCCGCCGGCGAAGTACGACGGGTTCTTGTACACCAACAACCGCGTTGACTCGGACACGATTCTGATCGAAGCTTTCTTCGACCCGGTCTGTCCCGATAGCAGAGACTCATGGCCTCCTCTCAAACAAGCCATTCATCACTACGGTTCTCGCGTTTCGCTCATAGTTCACCTCCTCCCCTTGCCGTAAGTTTCGTTTTGTTCTCTCTATTTTATGGCTTTTTCAGAAGCCATTTTTGTTTTTTTTTTTGTTGGAATTTATTTATTTGTACACTTAAAAATATAAATTTGAAGCCTTGAACTATTAATTTGGTTGAATTCTTGATTTTTGCTAACTTCGTGGATATAAGTTGAACTTGTTATTTTTTACCAACTTGTGGCTGTTTTTCTTTTTTAGCTTAAAATCACCATTTCCGATTTAATCTATTTTGGATATTGGCGAGGTGAGGTTCATTTAATCGGTAAAACGTTGTTCTTATTCTTGATTAGTAAGAGATATTGAGGAGGTTCATTTAAATTTGGGCATTTCATTCCAATTCCAAATGCCATGTCTCAGAATAGAAGCAATCACTATTCACTAGGTGTCGAAGTGCCTCCCTGCACAGTAAACTCGATATTTTGGTAAATATTTTTCCAAACTCGACAAAATGGTAAATTATGTTCTAAATGTAAATATTAGGGAGACAGCCCTTTGGATGGTTTTGCCTATTTATGATAGAATTTCAGTGGGAAAAAAGTTTCTGGCTTTTCCAATATATATTTTCATTTTTTTTCTCGAAGATCAAGCTGGATTCTCTAAAAGACAATGTGGATGAACACTTGTAGATTCTGTCCTAATATTCAAACTTTGAGCACCCTTTTTGTCTGAATTATTGTTCCAGAAAAGTGCTGCTAAAGGTGGTTTCTATATGAAAACCTTGATCAGAATCTCATTAGATGAATATTCGTTCTTGCTTTACAAAAGACACGACTTTTAAGAGGTATTGGTATCCTAAATTGCAGATACCACGACTATGCATTCGCTACTTCCAGGGCCCTGCACATTGTAAACCAGCTCAACCCTTCTGCCACTTTCCAATTGTTGGACACTTTCTTCGAGTATCAGGTTCGGATGTTCCATTTTCCAGTTTTAGTTCCTCTCCTTTAAACAAATTGAAAGATGCTGTAATGACATGAGAATATGTATTGTTTACTTCTGTTTCACCTTCGTTGCTGCTTGTTTGGTTGTATGTTTGTCATTTTAACTTGTTGGGTACTGTTATTATTTAACAGGAGAGGTTTTACAATGCACAAACAAGCAACAAATCCAGAGATGCTGTAGTAAATGAAATCTCAGAGTTTACAGCAGAAGCAGTTGGGAATTCCTATTATTCTGCAATTGTATCTGGTTTCAATGATAGGAAGACTGATCTTAAAACAAGAGTTTCTTTCAAGGTAAATTCTTTACCCTCACCCCACAACAGTTCTTCCCGTTTCATACAGGTACGAAGTCAGTGGTGATAATCGAAAAAGCAATTGAATGCGTTTTCATCACCATTCTATTCTATCTCTGCTAAGCTTTGCACATGTGATTTACACCGTAATGTCGTGTGGCATGCAGTATAGTGCTTCAAGAGGGGTGTTCGGAACACCGACTTTCTACATCAATGGATTTGCCTTGCCTGATTCTGGCTCCTTGATTGATTATAAGGGATGGAGAAGCTTCATTGATCCATTGCTCGTCGGACAGACAGGAAACAGGGATGATTTGCTGCACTTCTCTTAATAAGGATTTTAACTTTTTCCAGACATGATTCAACTGGTGTTTGCTTAAATGTATGTCAGTGAACCATGTAAAACTTAACAATATTGCATCAGTGATGCTGGATAGATGTTCTGTAATGGCTGCTAAATGTTTGGCTAGTAAATTAAATACAGACATATTCTTGGATTTTGATTCTTGGAAAATGTATGAGAATGTTTCAATTGAGGCCAAGAAGCACTAAAACTTTTACATAACTCAGATTTTATACGAGAATGGAAGGATTAGAATACTGGGTGCGAGAGGAAAATATGTTGTTTGATTGGTTTAATTCGGAGGAAATCGATCAAACCAGTTCAACCGATCCAATTCGGTTTTCAATTTTTGTTTGGTCGCTTTTAATTTTAACTTGATTTTAAAGTTCTAGGTAATTATTTTATACACTGAAAATAAAAAGTTTTTACAAATACCTTAGTTTAGGGTTTATAGATTAATGGTTTGTAATTGATGAGTTGTGGTTATAATTTAGGGGTTGAAAGTTAAAATTTACGATTTAAAGGTAAAAACCTAAGTCTCACACTATATTACTGTAAACTCTAAAACATAACATATAAACCATAAATTCTAATTCTAAACCATTTTAACCATAACTTATAAACTCTAAACCTTCAATCTCTAAATCATAAACCCTAAAATTTAGATGCTTGTGGAACACTAAATAATTTGTGCAACATTTTATTTTCATTGATTGTGTATCGATGATAAATCCATACATCATTATTATTTTATTATTTCAAAGTGTTAGCTGACTTGTGAAATTTTGTGAATGTTATAACTCTATATTATTGAAGTTTATAGTTGTTATTACCCAAAAAAGAAGTTTATAGTTGTTTTTATTGAAACGATTGTAATGATATGAGATTTTGAGATAATTTTCTAGGAATATGTATAATTTTAAATATTTTTCTAATAAATTGAATATATGACGATGGAATAATTTCTTTTAGATTAATATCTTGATAAAAATATAAATTTACGAATTGTAAAATACACCCACTACGCGACAATAAATGAAAATTAAAAATGTAATTTTAATTTCAGAAAGTATTTTCTTCATACGTAAAAGCTTTTTTTTAAAGAAACGTACGTAAAAGCTACTAATTTTAGTTTGTCTTTGAGTTGAAAAATACTTTTAAACATATTTTTCTCCAAAACTATCTTTCTAGAGTTGCTTACTACTCTAAAAGTGTTTTCTAAAAAAAACTTTTCAAGTGTTATAGTAAATAAGACCTAAATTGTTTTTTCAAAACATTATTTTTCTCAACAATCGATTTAGTAAAATAAAGATAAAACAATAAACTTAACCTTCACTATTTATATATTTTTAATTTAATTTTAATTCTTTTTGGGAAAAATTTGATCTTCAATATTTCAATTTTAACCAAATTGCTTTGATTTTAATGAAAATAACAATTAAGCTATTAAATTATTACACGGCTTTAATGTGATAATCGTCTACATATATTTCATAATGTGATACTATTTTGTTGATGTGATAACCTACGTTATTTTGCAATAAAATCTTTTATTAAAGATGTATTCTATAATTTTGAAATCATTTATTGACATGGCATATTGTCACATTAATAATGAAATTTATGTAAATTGTTACGCAGATTATCACACCAATATTGTTAAAATTTAATAGTTTAATTATCATTTTTGTAGAGTCAAGACCATTTCATTAAACCGAGAAAATTGAGAATCAAATCTAAAATAAGAAAAAGGACAAAATAATAAAGTGTGAATATTAAGGGCTAAATTTAACTTTATTCTAAAATAAATAATAGAACTCCGTAATAGACTTATGTAGTACTCGATTTGGTTAGTCAATTAATTAGTTAGGTATCTGCGGTTAAACAAAAAGAAGAAGAAGAAAACAAATAGCTTTGCCTATTGTAGCATTGCTTAACCTTCGTCAATTTCTTCTCCCAGTGTTTCACCTTAAACAACTGAAACTCCATTGTGGTGACACACTCTAGTCTCGTAATTCATGTTTTGCTTCTGTTTTGGATAAACTTGAAGATAACAGGGAGTTAAAACTTGAAGCTTGATTGACAAGTCATCATCTCCAATGTAATATCAAAACGAATCATGTGCACACATGCAGGTGTCTTTTTGTTGTTAGTATCTTTTAATTGCAGCAATTGTCAAATAACAACATTTGGGTTTATTGTTTTTGATCCACTCACAAAGATGTCTTTTTTTTTTCCTTCTGATTTCTATCGGCATTTAATGTTGAGAGCATGTGGATATGGGAACTTGTATTCAACAGGATATGGAACCGGGAATGCTGCTTTAAGCACTACCTTGTTCAATGATGGGGCTTCATGTGGACAATGCTACAAGATCATGTGTGGTTATCAAGCAGACCCCAGATGGTGCATAAAAGGGAGATCCGTCATCATCACCGCCACAAACTTCTGCCCTCCTAACTTGGCTCTTCCCAACGATGGTGGAGGTTGGTGCAATCCTCCTCTCCAGCACTTCGACATGGCTCAGCCTGCGTGGGAAAAGATCGGTATCTACCGAGGCGGAATTGTGCCTGTTTTGTTCCAAAGGTAGCATTTTCTTCCCTCAACTTTTACAATCTTACACTGCTATATCTAACGTACTTTGGGGGCGTTATTAATGTTATGATACAGGGTCCCATGCAAGAAACATGGTGGAGTAAGGTTCACAATCAACGGGAGAGACTATTTTGAGCTTGTTCTCATTAGCAATGTGGTTGGAGCAGGATCCATCCAATCCGTGTCCGTTAAGGGCACTAAAACCGGGTGGATATTGATGTCGAGAAACTGGGGAGCTAACTGGAAATCCAATGCCTATCTGACGGCCTATCGTTTTCGTTCAAGGTCACCTCTACTGATGGAGTGACTCGAGTATTTCCTGATATTGTACCAGCAAACTGGGGTTTGGTCAGAATTTCTCTACCAAAGTACAAATGTACAATTCTAAATTATTATTAACTTCATTACTTGTGGAAGTGAAATCCTTGAACTCAGGCTGCTATATTTGTTAGTGCATGCAGAAAAATCAAAAAACCAGTTTTGACCAGAAAACCAGTTAGTGTTTGCAGAAAAATCAGAAAATCAGTTTTGACCAAAAAAAAATCAGTTGGTGTTTGCAGAAAATTAATTTTGCAATTATGCAGAAAACCAGTTTTGAATGTGTGTTGCAGAAACCAGTTTTGGAAAGCAGAATAAAACGTGAAAAAGGATAGAAAAAAAAACCAAAGAAAATGAAAACAGAGCTGAAAAAGATTGCAGAAAACTCACACATGTTTCTGCTTCATTACATTTCACTTAAAAGGATTACAAAAATCTAAATTGACAGTAATTTACTTACTAGAGTAAATAGACTAATAAAATCCCAGACAATAGATACTAATTATTAATACTACTGGCCCACACAAAGTAAAAATTGCTTATTTAATATCAGACTCAATACATCAACACTCCACCTTGAGGTTGGTATTGGTCATACTAAGCTCATGTTTGAGAAATGAAATTTTATTTCTTGAAAGAGCCTTTGTCATCAAATCAACAACCTACATTTCAGAAGAAAAAAATTTCATCTTGATTAACGAATTCTTCTCATCCTCACAAATTGCATGGAACTTCACATTAAAATGGTTTGTTCTACCATGCTGAACTGGATTTTCAACAATAGCAATAGCTGACTTATTGTTACACAAAAGAACAGTAGCACTTTCTTGCTCAAAGCCAAGATCAGAAAGTAAAATTTCTAACCAAATTGCTTGATTTGCAGCAGCAGCAACGATGTATTCAGCTTCTGCAATCGATTGAGACACAATTTGTTGCTTCTTTGAGCTCCAGCATATTGCACCTGATCCAAGGTTGAAAATATATCTGGATGTACTCTTCATATCATCCAAACTCCTTGCCCGATCACTGTCAGAATATCTAGTTAAAATCACTACCCATCTTTAAATAATTCAACCCTTCACCTATTGTACTCTTCACATATCTAAGAACCCTTTTAGCAACTCCTAGATGAATGTTAGGTGTATAAAAGTACACATTCTAAGATCCTTTATAACTCAATTATTGTTAAACTTAAGCTTGCATCACTGATTATTCATGCATAATTTAATGTTTTTAACATTGCCAAGCTTGATTATTTATATTCGATAATATTCGGTGGAAAAAGGTATTGTCCAAGTGTGTTTGTTCTTTTACAGCTTTTGCTACTCATTGCCCGGGCAAGCAATGCCGCGACAGTGAAGGAAAGAGAGGAGCGGAGAAGAATTATCTACTGAAGGAAGCTGAACTAGGAGATAGAACCTTGTGGGGCAGAACCAGCTGATAGACTTCTACCGAGGCAACAACCTCTGCCGAGGCAGTGCACTGACAAGGCGGCTGAATGAGAAAACATGCAAAGTGATAGTCGATCTGAAGAACATGAAAATCTGAATTTTTCTATGCACTTTGCGTGGCAATCGGAGCAAGGGAAGATGATGAAAGCATGGAAGGAAGGTTAAAGATGGAATTAGGCCAAAAGTGAATAACTGCAATAAATTAAAGAGATTCACCTCTTTAATGAAGAAATGTCCAACTCCAACTTAACTTCCTCCTAAAGAAAGACTTGACCTCAACCTCCTCTATAAATATGAAGCAAAGTCGACCATTGAGCATAAGGAAGAGAGAGAATCGAGCTTAGAGAGAACTTGTAGCGAGCTTTTAGTATAATTATGTTCTAATTCCTTCCCAAGGTTTAGGTTATATTGTTTAGTAGTTGTGGGAAAATGATTGGATTTTGTTTAAATTTTTGTTAATACAATTTAGTTCAAGGTTTGTTTATCCTTGGTTCTTATTCTTGTTTTCGAGTGAATTGGGAGAGGATCTCGTTAACCATCTATTTGTCTAATATCGGAAGAGTTAGACTCACGAAACGGATAAGCATGGTTTTTAACCCAATCGGTGAAAACTAACTCGGGTTAGGGATAAGTTAGAGTTTCAACAGCTAAAAGAAGCGCAAGATTGGTTGGTGTTCACCCTTGGTTCACGATGGGAGATATTATCAATGCCTGCACATCAGCTCTATAACCCCCCCGTCCCGGTCAAGACGACTAACCGGTCCGAGTAGGCTACACGGGGAAAACTGAGGTGAAACCCGTTAAGGTCTCACCTCGGTTAGCAACCCTAGAAAATTTCTTTTAACTTTATCTTGTCTAAAGACATTAATATTTCCTATGTGAACACGACAGCGGAAACACAATAAATTAAAAACAACCATCCATAACAGCACTTTAAAATAACCCATTTTAGTTTACACAACAGGTCGTATCGATACACTAGAAGAGGGTATCGATACGCCTTGACCAGGTCAACTGCCCCAAGTCAACCTAGGGAGACCGTATCGGTACACTGGTTGACCGTACCGATACGCCCTCCTTGGTCAACATCTCGCAGTCAACGATAAACAACCGTACCGATACGCCTAGAGCCCGTACCGATACGCCAAAATCTCGTAAAAATCTCAGATTTCCAGAGAGGTTTTGGCGTACCGATACACCCCCGTGTATCGGTACGCTAAGCCAAATCTGAGTCCCAAAGTGTAGGACCGTATCGATATGACCCTTGGGCGTACCGATACGCCCTGCACTGCAAGACTCAAATTTGCAGCAAAACGAACCAAGAATCAACTCTAAATGCAATTTATGACTCCCCAAGCCACAAACAACCGATCATACCGCACTTAGCAACCAAGAACTAGCATATGGAACTATTCAAACGAACAACTGAGCATTAACAACAAGGCATTCATACATAAGAGAAACTTGCATTCAAAACATACATAAAGACTTTAATAAGCCAAAAGGCACATGTATTCACTCACAAGGTTTACATGCTCGCAAGATTACATATAGCATTCATAGACATAACCATTAAACACAAAGCGTTGACAAAGCATAACATGGTTTACAAATCCAAAACAAGGCATGTCAACAACACCATTGATTTCATCATGCATGATCAACAACATAATAACAAACAACATGCTTCCTCCCAAAGTATTTAAAATTTCATGCATAACAAGTTATCACCACAAGTAATGAAAAACAAACGGTAAAAAAGGGAATTTAAAGAGGCGATACACATCAACTTACTCTTGAGTTTAGATTGACCTTTCAAGCTCAATCTAAACTCTTTCAAAACCATCTTTGAACCAAAAGGTTGCTTAAAAACATTTCCACTCACCATTCACACACCAATGTAAACCATAAAGTTGTTTCAAGCTTCCAAACTTCCCGGGACCGCGTCCGAACCACCCAAGGTCAAATCCGCTGTTTCTAACCAATCAAAAACAATGTATTAACCTTTTAATCAACCACAAATTTATTGTTATACATCAGCTCACAATTCCACAATATTTTCTCAACAATTCAAAGCCGAAATCCTCCCAAATAATCTCATTTTCGTACTCCAGCAAAACCCGACCATTACCCCTCAATTTAAACACTTAAAACACTCCAAAACATGTCCAAAACATCACCCTAAGGCTGTACAACCATCAGCCCTTCATTTCCCTACATAAACACTAAAAACTCTTATTTTTCACTCCTAAAAATCACCTACAACAGTAGTTTCGGGAATCCAATCAAACCAGCACTATCACCACTCAAAAATCATCAAATAACATCTAAAAACACCTATCCAATGTCCACATACCTCCAGCCCTCTTTTCACCACAAATCAAGCAAAAAAAACTCACTTATTTCACTTCTAAAATTCACTCCTAAGACTAGTTTCGGGTATACTATAATTAAGCAACATTTTTAACATGTTATGACTTCAAAATAAACTTTAAAAACACCCCAAAACACTGCCCTAAAAGACCCATACGAGATTTCACCCAAAATCCCCACTTTTCATAAATCATGAAATTTCAAGGTTGAGAATCAATGGTTTTTGCAAATACAACTTTAATTTAAGTTAAATTTAAGTAAAACAAGGAAAAGAAAAAGAGGATTTACCTTCAAAGGTCTTCAATGGAGGAAGACAGAAGAAGATGAGAGAATAGAGTTTGTGGAAGAAGATGAGTGATTTTGAAAATCAAAACCCTCTTAAAATTTCATTAATGACACAATCGTAAATAATGAGAAATTTTATAAAAATCAGCTCTTTAAGTTAAATTTCACCCGAAACTAATCCTAGATCAACAACGATAACTCCCGGGCCTAAAACCGGGGTGTTACAACTCTCCCCCACTTAAGGAATTTTGTCCTCGAAATTACCTGACGGAAAGTGATACGGAAACCGTTTCTCCATATCTTCATTTCTCTACCCCAAGCGGCTTCTTACACACCTTTATATCGCTACTTAACCCTGAAAAGCTCGATAGATCTCCCACGCAACACTGAAGGTCAATAATGCACATCTCAACACGTCCTCTAATATTTGAATCTCTCTCTCTGACTGATCATCGAACTGAGGGCAATACGATGTACTGAAATTCAGACGGGTACCCAAAGCACTATGTAGACATTCCCAAAATCTAGTTGTAAACCTTGAATTTCTACCTTACACAATCGACTTCGACACACCAAGCAATCTCACAATCTCACTGATGTACAAACCGGCCAACTTATCTAGAGAGTAGGTCGTATGAACGGTTATGAAATGGGCACACTTTGTGAAACGGTCAACAATTACCCAATTGAATACTTCTTAGAAGAAGTCAAAGGCAAACTTGATACGAAGTCTATAGTAATATTTTCTCACTTCCATTCTGAAATTCTCAACGGCTGTAGCAAACCAGACGTAATTGATATTCTGCCTTAACACACCGACAAACCATGCACTTGTTCACAAAATCGGCAACATCTCTTTTCAGACCAACCCAATAGTACTCATCTTTCAACCCACGACACACCTTTGTACTATCCGGATGTATAGTGAACGGGCTGCTGTGTGCTTAGGTTAAGATCATACGTCTCAAATCATTGTCATATGGCATAACTATTCTATCTCTGAAACACAAGACCCCATCAACACTGAAACTGTAGTCCGATGGTCTACCCTCGGCTAAATCTTTCACGTGAGGTGCCAAAGATCTATCTAACAATTGCTTCTCTCTAATCAACTGACCTAAAGTAGGTCTAACCTGAAGCTCGGCCACCAGACCGCTATCACCGGACAAACTCAAACTAGCAATCATGGCTCTCAACTCAACGTCTACCTTCCTACTCAAAGCATCTGCCACTACATTGGCCTTACCCAGATGGTACTCAATCGTGAGGTCGTAGTCTTTAAGCAACTCTAGCCACCTACGCTGTCTAAGGTTCAACCCTCGTTGTGTCATTATATACTTCAGGATCTTTTGATCCGTATACACTGTGCATTTCTCACCACACAAATAATGCCTCCGAATCTTCTTCAGAGCAAACACAACTGCAACTAACTCTATGTCATGTGTCGGATAATTACGCTCATGAGTCTTCAACTGTCTCGAGGTATAAGCCACAACTCTTTCGTCTTGCATGAGAACACAACCTAACCCTACATACGAAGCATCACTGTAGACTACATACTCTTTCCCCGAATCTGGCTGAATCAAGATCGGTGCATTGGTCAAGGTTTCTTTCAATTTCTCAAAGGCTTGTTGTCTCGCATCTGACCACTCAAACTGAACATTCTTCTGAAGTAACTTTGTCAAAGGAGCGGCTTTCTTCGATAAACCATTCACAAACCTTCTATAGAATCTGGCCAAGCCTAGAAAACTACGAATATCTGTCATAGACTTTTGTTGCTTCCACTCAACAATGGCTTCTATCTTCTTCGGATTAACTCTAATCCCATTGGCTGACACTACATGTCCTAGGAAGACTACTTCTCGGATCCGAAACTCGCACTTACTCAACTTCTCACACAACTGGTTGTCTAACAAGGTATGCAAAACTATCCTCAAATGCCGGTCATGGTCTTCCTCGGTACGCGAATACACCAAAATATCACCTATGAAAACAACCACAAACTGATCTAAGTATTGATGGAAGATTCTACTCATCATATCCACAAAAGCAACTGGCGCATTAGTCTAACCAAGCGGCATAATTAAGAACTCATAGTGACCATATCTAGTCTTAAAAGCTGTCTTCGAAACATCAACCTCTTTTACTTTCTACTAGTAATACCCGGATCTCAAATCTATCTTAGAAAACATTGAAACACTTCTAAGCTGATCGAACAAATCATCAATTCTCGGCAACATATACTTGTTCTTCACTGTCAACTGATTCAACTGTCTGTAATCGATGCACATTCTCATACTACCATCTTTTCTTCTTCACAAACAATACCGGTGCGCCCCAAGGCGAAGAACTCGGACGGATGAAAACTCTATCAGACAACTCTTGCAACTGAGTCTTCAACTCTTTCAACTCTTTCGGTGCCATTCTATAAGAAGCGATAGACACTGGTGCAGAAACAGAAAACGTCTCAATAGCAAACTCAACTGCTCTGTCTGGAGGCAAACCCAACAACTCTTCCGGAAAAACACTCGAAAAATCACATACTATCATGATGTCTTGTGGTCTAACCCCACTCACATTTGGATTCATTACATACACCAAATAAGCCTGACACCCCGAACTCAACAACCTCTGAGCTTCCAAGGCAGAAACAACATTGGACAAGAACCTAACATTCTCGCCAACTACCACAACCTCGAAATCATCTGTAAGCTTCAAGGAGACTCTCTTAGTCTCAAAGTCTACCCTAACTCTATGTTCTACAAGCCAATCCGTGCCCAATATCACGTCAAAACCGTAAAAGACAATCCCATCACATTTACTGGAAACATGTGACCCTGAACCACCAACATACATCTTTTATACATCTTTCTGACCACAACTATATCCTCGAAGGAACTAGTAACACTAACACCTACCTCTAGTACCTCACAAGGTAAATTCAACAACTTTGCATGCTCACTCAAAATATACGAATGCGTAGATCCAAAATTAATCATATAAAACAAACTCAATGACTGTATCGAGAAATTACCTGCTATAACATCGACATCATTCTGAAGCGAACTCATAGGTCTTCACTTCCTTTTACCAACTCATATCAGGATCGGTCACATTATTCTTTCTCAACAGGAACCAACTCATATGCACGTTGACCAAAACAGACAAACTGTACCCCAAACTCTAGTACAACCATACTGCTCTGAACTAGAGCGATGAACTCTCTCATCATTCAAATTCTCTGAAACCTCAGATTCATGATTACCAGCTCCAGGCCAACACCTCAGTCTTATACTTACCAAAAGCAATAATACAACAACAAACAAAACACATAAACAGAATATATGGGGTTAGCAAGAGCAAGGGTCCAAGGTGCTCAAGTACTCCTTTACTCAAAATCTTTTTCAAATAAGTAATAGTACCAATAGGAACTCGACACTACGCTTCAACACAACCATCATGCTAACACATGCTTTCAAACACCGTACTAGCAATTAAACTTCAAGCATACATGGAAAAACATTCACCGAGACATAGCAACAACATAACACATCAAACTTACCTCACTTACCTACCCGAGGTCTCAGAAACCTCAGGCTCTGATACCACCAAATGTAACCCCCTCGTCCCAGTTAAGACGACTGACCGGTCCGAGTAGGCTACACTGGGAAAACTGATGTGAAACCCGTTAAGGTCTCACCTCGGTTAGCAACCCTAGAAAATTTCTTTTAACATTATCTTGTCTAAAGGCATTAATATTTCCTATGTGAACACGACAACGAAAGCACAACGAATTAAAAACAACCATCCATAACAACACTTTAAAACAACCCATTTTAGTTTACACAGCATGCCGTATCGATACAATAGAAGAGGGTATCGATACGCCTTGACCAGGTCAACTGCCCCAAGTCAACCTAGGGAGACCGTATCGGTACACTGGTTGACCTTACCTATACGCCCTTCTTGGTTAACATCTCGCGGTCAACGATAAACAACCGTACCGATACGCCTAGAGCTCGTACCGATACACCAAAATCTCGTCAAAATCTCAAATTTCCAGAGAGGTTTTGGCATATCGATACAACCCCGTGTATCGGTACGCTAAGCCAAATCTGAGTCCCAAAGTGTAGGACCGTATCGATACGAACCTTGGCCGTACCGATACGCCCTGCACTGCAAGACTCAAATTTGCAGCGAAACGAACCAAGACTCAACTCTAACTGCAATTTACGACTCCCCTAGCCCCAAACAACCAATCATACCACACTTAGCAACCAAGAACTAGCATATGGTACTATTCAAACGAACAACGAAACATTAACAACAAGGCATTCATACATGAGAGAAACTTGCATTCAAAACATACATAAAGACTTTAATAAGCCAAAAGGCACATGTATTCACTCACAAGGTTTACATGCTTGCAAGATTACATATAGCATTCATAGACATAACCATTAAACACAAAGCGTTGACAAAGCATAACATGGTTTACAAATCCAAAACAAGGCATGTCAACAACACCATTGATTTCACCATGCATGATCAACAACATAATAACAAACAACATGCTTCCTCCCAAAGTATTTAAAATTTCATGCATAACAAGTTATCACCATAAGTAATGAAAAACAAACGGTAAAAAGTGGAATTTAAAGAGGCGATACACATCAACTTACTCTTGAGTTTAGATTGACCTTTCAAGCTCAATCTAAACTCTTTCAAAACCATCTTTGAAGCAAAACATTGCTTAAAAACATTTTCACTCACCATTCGCACACCAATGTAAACCACAAAGTCGTTTCAAGCTTCCAAACTTCCCGGGACCGCGTCCGAACCACCCAAGGCCAAATCTGCTGTTTCTAACCAATCAAAAACAATGTGTTAACCTCTTAATCAACCACAAATTTTCTGTTATACATCAGCTCAAAATCCACAATATTTTCTCAACAATTCAAAGTCGAAATCCTCTCAAATAATCTCATTTTCGTACTCCAGCAAAACCCAGCCATTACCCCTCAATTTAAACACTTAAAACACTTCTAATCATGTTCAAAACATCACCCTAAGGCTGTACAACCATCAGCCCTTCATTTCCCCATGTAAACACCTTAAAAACTCTTATTTTTCACTTCTAAAAATCACATACAGCAGTAGTTTCAGGAATCCAATCAAACCAGCACTATCACCACTCAAAAATCATCAAATAACATCTAAAAACACCTATCCAATGTCCACATACCTCCAACCCTCTTTTCACCTCAAAATCAAGCAAAAAAAAAAACTCACTTATTTCACTTCTAAAATCCACCCCTAAGACTAGTTTCGAGTATACTATAATTAAGTAACATTTTTAACATATTATGACTTCAAAATAAACTTTAAAAACTCTCCAAAACACTGCCCTAAAAGACCCATACGGGATTTCACCCAAAATCCCCACTTTTCATAAATCTTGAAATTTCAAGGTTGAGAATCAATGGGTTTTGCAAATACAACTTTAATTTAAGTTAAATTTAAGTAAAACAAGGAAAAGAAAAAAAAGAGGATTTACCTTGAAAGGTCTTCAATGGAGGAAGAGAGAAGAAGATTGAGAGAATATGGTTTTTGGAAGAAGATGAGTGATTTTGAAAATCAAAACCCTATTAAAATTTCATTAATGGCACAATCGTAAATAATGAGAACTTTTTATAGAAATCAGCTCTTTAATTTAAATTTAACCCGAAACTAATCCTAGATCAACAACGATAACTCCTGGGCCTAAAATCGGGGTGTTACAAGCATAGTTTCGACTTAGGGATAAGGAGGAGCCACTGAAGGATGCTTTGCCAAACCTTGACATTGTCCTCTACCGCCGAAGCAAGGGATTGATGAGGCAGTAGCTTAACCATTTACCGCCACAGTGACTTTGGACTCTGCCGAGGCAGTACGATGTTCATTGCATTCAAAGACTGAGACAGTCCAATTGGTTTCCATGCTACGATGCAATATAATCTGGCCCATTCTCTCATCTTGATTACTCTACTTTTTAATTACTGGCTTATTTTATTTTTTGTTTATTAGATTACTCTAAAAACGCAACTATTCACTAGTGTTCTTTACTTTTCTTTCTTTTTTTAGTGCGAGACGATAAGCATTGAAGGTTTCACCAATCCCTGTAGAGACGATACTCAATACTTATCACTTTATTACTTGAGACGTGTACACTTGCACAATTGCGGGGCACTTTACACATGTAACAATGAACATCAGTAGGTGAACTCAAAAAGATTGATAACAATGTTGCAGGAAACATTTTAATCCGGTCGTGTAGTTGTCAAGTAGAGTAAGCTTCCAACAATGCTTCTGAAAATAGAAGGATCATAGAGTTTCTCACCACCGTTTTTGTAGCTTCAAGTTTAAAGGCAATGATGAATCAACTCCCTTGCAAGATTCCAGCTTGAATTTATTTAGAACATCTAAGGCATACTTCTTTTGTGAAATGAAAATACCAGTCTTGCTTTGATCAATTTCCATCCCAAGAAAGTAGCTCATCAAGCCAAGATTAGACATCTCAAATTCTTTTTGCATACTCAATTTGAATTCTGAAACAACTTTGTCATTGCTTTCCATCACCAATAAACCATCAAAATATAAAGAAACAACAAGTAAATAAAAATTCTTATCTTTCTAAAGATACAAAGTAGCTTCATTAACGATGTAACCCCCTCGACCTGGCCTAGACGCGAGACCGAACCGAACAAGTCACACGGGGAATATTAAAGTAAAACGGGAAGATTTACCTCAATAAACGACCCTATTTTTTTCTTTTTATCTTGTCTAGATACACATTATCATCCTATGTGATTCACACTTACAGCGGAAGAAACTTCAATTCAAACATACAACGAATTGGCATTCGATTGCTTATAACATAAGTTAGGGACCAATTTGTAATTTTAACAGATTATAGAGACTTCAGCCAAATTTAAGTTTCCATTCTTTAATTAGTTATATTTCATGCCATGGTGTCAAATCTCAGCTCAATCAGATCATTCAAACTCATTTAATTGCATCCACAACATTCAGTGACTAAAACGTAAGAAAACAGAGTCTCAACACCCATTAACTACCAATAACGACCAACCGTACCGGTACACAAATAGGTGTATCGGTACACTTTTGTAAAAATCAAATTCCAGATTCTAGAGACCAAAAATCGTACAGATACCCTCCTTACTCTATCCATACGCCTTCAAGAATTGCACTGATTCATACCGATACAGTAACCCGTGTACCGAAACCCCAGGTCCAATTCTGCCTTGTCGTACAGATACGACCTTAGGCGTATCGGTACACTTGGGCTTGTAATATCCCATTTTGCTGGTTTAACAAACTTTGATACAATACAAACCACCTAAACATGCTTCTGACATATACACAACATCTCCAAAGATCAATCCTCAACCAAACATGGCATATTCAACATCAACTCATAGCAACATGCATCAAATAGAAATCTATAGGCATGCTTCCTAAAACCACATCAAGCAAGATACTAAAAAAGCATAGCAAATCATAAACCAAATACCAAAGGCCATTTACAAATCCAAAACAACAATACAAACTTTCTCAAACAAGGAGTTTACATAAATCTCCCCAAAACACAATTGATCCCCCATTGCCCTTATTACTCATAGTCTAAGTTAAAAACATACTTTCGATTAACGAATTTTTGTTTGATCCCTTGCTTCTCGCTGCCTTCCAAGCCTTAATTCTCTGCATTGATGGAAAAAGAGAGCATAAGCACATAAGGCCTAGTGAGGAGTGCTCAAAAACAAAACATCATCAATGCATTTTAAAACCATTTTCCAAACCACATTGAAATCTCATTTCAATTACTTCAAATCATCATTTGAAAACCATCATGCCTTTAAAATCATGCACTTTAACCAATAAAAAAGTAGCATATTAGACCATACACAATATGTATCATAACATCATAGCAACTCACATTGCCAACCTCAATTTAAGCCTTCCCATGCATAACATACCATATGAAAAGCTTAAAGAGAAACCATGTATAAATCACATTATACAAAACATGATACATCCACAATTATATTGATTTACAAGTGATCATTTACCAAGTTCCATTCTCAAAATATCATAACGGATACACAGATTCGACAAGTGTTCACATAACACTTTAGGCCATCCTAACCGGAATAATGGTACAATCACAACCAACGGGGAAAACAAACCCACGGGGACAACAACCCCAAACATTAGTTAGATGCTTAACCCACTAACGAGAGACGGGACACCAATCTCCTCGATCGTTAGATTACTTGGATGGAGACGGGACACCGACTTTCTCGACATCCAAGGTGACTTATTTATAGTTCACTCAATCCTATATCCGACTAACTATATCCGATATAATTTTCATGTAAAATCAAGATTAGAGGAGAAAAATTCAGCTCACCTCTAATGGATACTTTTCCCCTCATTTGGATAGATTTTCATGTAAAAACAAGATTAAAACATTAAGATAGCTTTTGAGAGAAAACAAGTTACGTCAAATTTGTTTTAATGAAATAACCACTAATTATTTCCTCCAACCTCTTTTATTAATTAAAAACCATTTAAAATAAGTCAATTAAGGGATAAAAGTCTGATATTAGAATTTGGGCAAATAGCTCCTCAAAGATTCAAAATTCTGATCCTTTTACAAATAAGTCACTAAAATAGTTTTCAAAGTTTACATTTTGGTCACTAAATCCAAAATGTCTGAAATCCAAATACCATTTTCCAAAATTGATTTCACCAAAACCTTTTATATATTTAATAAGGATTTTAGATAATTGTTCCATATTTTTATCACCTTTTGAAATAGGTTTTCCCTCAACTCAACTCGAAACTAACCCGAATCTCTAGTCTCGGTCCAACGAACCCTAAAACCATCCCAAAAACCTCTAGGCCCAAAACCGGGGCGTTACAACTCTCCCCCACTTAGGAATTTTCGTCCTCGAAATTTTGTCTGAAGGGAAAAGGTGCGTCTTTACAAGTTCAATCTTCTTACCACGAAGAACCTTGCTACTAGAATCAAGAATCTCAATAGGTTCCTCATCATATGACAAATCCGGTCGCAACTCAATATCGTCCACTGGCTTAACATGTGACATATCCAATCTATACCTCCGCAACATCGACATATGAAACACATCATGATTTTTTTCCAACTCGGGAGGTAGCATCAAACGATACAACACATGACCAACACGCTCCACAACTTCACATGGTCCAAAAAACCTTGGACTAATCTTACCCTTACGTCCAAACCTCATCACCTTCTTCCAAGGTGACACTTTCAAAAACACACGCTCACCAACCTCAAACTCAATCTCCCTACGCTTCAAATCCACGTAGGCTTTCTAAGGATATGAGGTAGCTTTTAGATGATCACAAATAAGCTTCACTTTCTCATTTGTGCTTTTCAACACATCAGACAAGGAAACATGCTTTTCCCCAACCTCAGCCCAACACAAAGGCGTACGACACCTTCTACCATACAAAGCCTCACACAGTTCCATTTGTATACTAGCTTGGTAACTATTATTATATGCAAACTCCACCAAAGGTAACTATTTCTCCTAGGTTCCTTGAAACTCAATGACACAACATCTCAACATATCTTCCAAAATCTAAATCACACGTTGAGATTGACCATCTGATTGAGGATGATACGAAGTGATGAAATTCTACCGTGTACCCAAAGCTCGATGTAGACACTCCTAAAACCATAACGTAAACCTCAGATCTATATCCGAAACTATAGACTTAAGCACTCCATGCAAACGCACAATCTCAGCAATGTACAAATCTACCAACTTATCCAAAGTATACATCATATGCACAGACACAAAATTTGCACACTTCGTAAATCGATCAACAATCACCCAAATGGAATCTTTCTTAGTTGGTGTTAACGGCAACCCAGACACAAAATCCATGGTGATTCTCTCTCTTTTCCATCCCGATATCTTCAATAGTTGCAACAACCCGGAAGGAAACTAATGCTCAACCTTAACACGCTGACACACCATGCACTTAGCAAGAAAATCAGCCACATCTTTCTTTCGACCAACCCAATAGTACTCTTCCTTCAAGCCTCGATACATCTTAGTACTATCAGGATGCATAGCAAAAGGACTACTATGCGCTTCGATCAGAATAGTTCACCTAAACTCATCATCATTAGGAACCACTTTCCGACCATTGATGTAACGCCCCAGTTTTGGGCCTAGAAGTCTGTAAAGTTAACTCGGGGTTCGTAGGACCTTGACCAGAGATCTAGGTTAGTTTGTGAGTGGTTCAGGGGAAACATGGTTTGGGATGTGGTAAAATTATGAGGAAAATTCCTAAAATATTCTAAAAATATATATAAAGGTTTGGTGAAGTCATTTTCAGAAAATGATTTTTGGAGGATTGAAATTTCGGGTTAGTGACTAATTTGTAAATATGTGAAATTTGTTTTTAAAGGACTGTTTTGAAAGACGGCCAAAACTTAGAATCTTTAGGGAGCTAATGTATTATTAATTATCATTTTCCTTTAATTGACTGTTTTAAATGTATTTTATTAAAAAGAATAAAATGAGATTTTATTAAAAAGACTAAAATGAGATTTTATTAAAAAGGGGATTTAGTCTTCTAAATTCTATTTTGACATAACTACCATTTCTCTCATTTCTCATCAGCCAAACACTTCATTTTCTCTCCAAACTTCCAGAGATTTTCATCTTTCCACCTCACTTTGATTTACAAATGATTTCCTTGGTGTTTCTTCCATTTATCTCAAACGATTCTTGAAGATTTTACAACAAATCTTGTCAATTGAAGAAATATGCAATGGTTAGAGGTAATGTAACACCCCAAAAATTACGCCCAAATTGTAAACCCTAGATTCAAAAAAAATCCTTAAATTAGAAACATAATTTTGAAATCCCTAATTGAAAACCCTAACAATTGAGAATTTTTAATTTAGGACCCTAAATTTTATGAAAGACTAAATAAGAATTTTTATCAAACTTAAAAGTTAATATAAAATTTCTTGAAAGTTTAAGGACTGACTCTATAAATAACTATTTATCAAATTAAATTTTAATTTGGTTTCTTCCCCGTTTTTTTATTAGTTTAATATATATATATATATATATATATATATATATATATATATATATATATATAATTCTTTAATTTCAAATTGAATTCTACTTCATTTTGTTTCATGGTTGAATTGACTCTCCTTTTTCAACTTAAATTATTATTATTATTATTATTATTATTATTATTATTATTATTATATGAGTTTTGGTTTGTAAACCTAAGCGCACCTATATTTATATATGTGCTTTTAACCTATCTGTGAAAACCAACACCTATATAAATCCTAAAGCCACCAAGTCGCGCTCACCAAATATCCCTATCTTACTCTCTTTATTTCTTTTTCATTGAACCACCTCTTTCACTGCTCCTTATCGTTCTTTGTCTCGCACAAGAACCAATCGTTGTGCCTCGGTTGTTAGCCACGATACATATCCATGCCACTCTCGGCTATGCAAAGTCTAGGAGTTTGTTACATGAAATTCACTTATCGCATGTGGTACATGTGCAACATGTTTCGATCCATTAGAACTCAATATTAGAGCTGAACGCGAGAGGCGTTCGTCTCGACGTTAGAGCTATTGTCGCTTAAGGTGTGTTTTCTTTTGGTGCTATAATTAATTTATATACTATTTTTCTATGTGTTGGTGTTTTACCTCTTTGTGATTATTTATATGTATTATGGTTTGTATGGTTGACATCATATGCATACGATTTCAGAATGTGTTTTAATTATGATTTATAGAATATTTGATTTATGAAACATCGGAATTCCGGAACTATGATTTATGAATTTATGGACTATGGTTTATGAAGTATGTTTACTGAATATCGGATTTATGGAACTGTGTTTATGGAATTTGATTTTTAAACATCATATATGTATGAGCATGAGTTGGGATTTGTACGGAGGAAGTTCAGTGGTTTCATCCTTCGGGCTGAATTCCACTTCGGATCAGTGGTTCCACCCTTCGGGTTGAGTTCCACTTCGGACTGGTGACGATGTAGAGAGTGGTTCTGGGGAACATTACTCTTCGGACGGTGATGTAGTTGGGGTGCATTGCATTGCACTGCGCTTGTGATTTGTTTTATGATTTAAAAGATTTCGTTCAAAATAATATTATGTTTTATAATTATGATTTTTCTTGCACTTTAGAGACACACTAAGCTCTTTAGCTTACTCCCCTATAGTTTCTTCTTACAGATATCTTTGGGCTTTAGGCGACGTGGTACTTGGAGGATCTCATATTTTATCTGGTTATTTTATTATTTAGTACGAAATTATTTTTAATTATTCAGATTATTATTTTATTATATTGGGATTTTGATTTAATTTCATACTTTTTAAGAATAAATATGTTTTGAGATTATTTTTCTAAAATTCTTTACTATGATTTTATTCTAGAGATTTTATATAAACATTTTAATATTTATGATATTTATATTTTTATTTACTATAAGATATTTATTAAATTTATGTTATTTTATTTTAATTAAAGTATAATTTTTAAAATTAGATTTCTTGAGGGAAAAGTTTTCAATCGTAACTTTCTAAATTCGGTCTTTTCTTCTAGGCCGGATTTAGGGGGTTACATTTAGTGGTATCAGAGCCAGGTTCAACCCTCGGACTGTGAGGCTCACTTAAAATTTTAAGTCGAAAATAATTTTTGCATGCATATTAAATGTTTTGGGGGAAAATGAGATTTTCTGATAAATTTATTGTTTTAAAGAATTAAAGATATGTTTTGAATAGAGACTCCAAGTACCAACTCTAATTCTAATATTGTCCCTTTTGTAGATAGATTACTATATCATCTCGTAGGATCTCTATATTAGCGATTGATCGTGATCATACTTGTTCTTATGAAATTGAGATCAAAGTCTATCTAAAAGCTATGTGTTGTCATTTGTGACCTGATCTAAAATGTCTTTTTAAAATTGTTATCAAAACTTTTTTTAAAGTATGTCGTTAGTCTGAAAATTTTGAGGACAAAATTTCTTTTAAGGGTGAGAGAGTTGTAACACCCCAAAAATTACGCCAAAATTGTAAACCCTAGATTCAAAAAAAATCCTTAAATTAGAAACATAATTTTGAAATCCCTAATTAAAAACCCTAACAATTGAGAATTTTTAATTTAGGACCCTAAATTTTATGAAAGACTAAATAAGAATTTTTATCAAACTTAAAAGTTAATATAAAATTTCTTGAAAGTTTAAGGACTGACTCTATAAATAACCATTTATCAAATTGAATTTTAATTTGGTTTCTTCCCCGTTTTTTTATTAGTTTAATATATATATATATATATATATATATAATTCTTTAATTTCAAATTGAATTCTACTTCCATTTGTTTCATGGTTGAATTGACTCTCCTTTTTCAACTTAAATTATTATTATTATTATTATTATTATTATATGAGTTTTGGTTTGTAAACCTAAGCGCACCTATATTTATATATGTGCTTTTAACCTATCTGTGAAAACCAACACCTATATAAATCCTAAAGCCACCAAGTCGCGCTCACCAAATATCCCTATCTTACTCTCTTTATTTCTTTTTCATTGAACCACCTCTTTCACTGCTCCTTATCGTTCTTTGTCTCGCACAAGAACCAATCGTTGTGCCTCGGTTGTTAGCCACGATACATAACCATGCCACTCTCGGCTATGCAAAGTCTAGGAGTTTGTTACATGAAATTCACTTATCGCATGTGGTACATGTGCAACATGTTTCGATCCATTAGAACTCAATATTAGAGCTGAACGCGAGAGGCGTTCGTCTCGACGTTAGAGCTATTGTCGCTTAAGGTGTGTTTTCTTTTGGTGCTATAATTGAATTATATACTATTTTTCTATGTGTTGGTGTTTTACCTCTTTGTGATTATTTATATGTATTATGGTTTGTATGGTTGACATCATATGCATACGATTTCAGAATGTGTTTTAATTATGATTTATAGAATATTTGATTTATGAAACATCGGATTTTCGGAACTATGATTTATGAATTTATGGACTATGGTTTATGAAGTATGTTTACTGAATATCGGATTTATGGAACTGTGTTTATGGAATTTGATTTTTAAACATCATATATGTATGAGCATGGGTTGGGATTTGTACGGAGGAAGTTCAGTGGTTTCATCCTTCGGGCTGAATTCCACTTCGGATCAGTGGTTCCACCCTTCGGGTTGAGTTCCACTTCGGACTAGTGACGATGTAGAGAGTGGTTCTGGGGAACCTTACTCTTCGGACGGTGATGTAGTTGGGGTGCATTGCATTGCACTACGCTTGTGATTTGTTTTATGATTTAAAAGATTTCGTTCAAAATAATATTATGTTTTATAATTATGGTTTTTCTTGCACTTTAGAGACACACTAAGCTCTTTAGCTTACTCCCCTATAGTTTCTTCTTACAGATATCTTTGGGCTTTAGGCGACGTGGTACTTGGAGGATCTCATATTTTATCTGGTTATTTTATTATTTAGTACGAAATTATTTTTAATTATTCAGATTATTATTTTATTATATTGGGATTTTGATGTAATTTCATACTTTTTAAGAATAAATATGTTTTGAGATTATTTTTCTAAAATTCTTTACTATGATTTTATTCTAGAGATTTTATATAAACATTTTAATATTTATGATATTTATATTTTTATTTACTATAAGATATTTATTAAATTTATGTTATTTTATTTTAATTAAAGTATAATTTTTAAAATTAGATTTCTTGAGGGAAAAGTTTTCAATCGTAACTTTCTAAATTCGGTCTTTTCTTCTAGGCCGGGTTTAGGGGGTTACATTTAGTGGTATCAGAGCCAGGTTCAACCCTCGGACTGTGAGGCTCACTTAAAATTTTAAGTCGAAAATAATTTTTGCATGCATATTAAATGTTTTGGGGGAAAATGAGATTTTCTGATAAATTTATTATTTTAAAGAATTAAAGATATGTTTTGAATAGAGACTCCAAGTACCAACTCTAATTCTAATATTGTCCCTTTTGTAGATAGATTACTATATCATCTCGTAGGATCTCTATATTAGTGATTGATCGTGATCATACTCGTTCTTATGAAATTGAGATCAAAGTCTATCTAAAAGCTATGTGTAGTCATTTGTGACCTGATCTAAAATGTCTTTTTAAAATTGTTATCAAAACTTTTTTTAAAGTATGTCGTTAGTCTGAAAATTATGAGGACAAAATTTCTTTTAAGGGTGAGAGAGTTGTAACACCCCAAAAATTACGCCCAAATTGTAAACCCTAGATTCAAAAAAAATCCTTAAATTAGAAACATAATTTTGAAATCCCTAATTGAAAACCCTAACAATTGAGAATTTTTAATTTAGGACCCTAAATTTTATGAAAGACTAAATAAGAATTTTTATCAAACTTAAAAGTTAATATAAAATTTCTTGAAAGTTTAAGGACTGACTCTATAAATAACCATTTATCAAATTGAATTTTAATTTGGTTTCTTCCCCGTTTTTTTATTAGTTTAATATATATATATATATATATATATATATATATAATTCTTTAATTTCAAATTGAATTCTACTTCCTTTTGTTTCATGGTTGAATTGACTCTCCTTTTTCAACTTAAATTATTATTATTATTATTATTATTATTATTATTATTATTATTATATGAGTTTTGGTTTGTAAACCTAAGCGCACCTATATTTATATATGTGCTTTTAACCTATCTGTGAAAACCAACACCTATATAAATCCTAAAGCCACCAAGTCGCGCTCACCAAATATCCCTATCTTACTCTCTTTATTTCTTTTTCATTGAACCACCTCTTTCACTGCTCCTTATCGTTCTTTGTCTCGCACAAGAACCAATCGTTGTGCCTTGGTTGTTAGCCACGATACATATCCATGCCACTCTCGGCTATGCAAAGTCTAGGAGTTTGTTACATGAAATTCACTTATCGCATGTGGTACATGTGCAACATGTTTCGATCCATTAGAACTCAATATTAGAGCTGAACGCGAGAGGCGTTCGTCTCGACGTTAGAGCTATTGTCGCTTAAGGTGTGTTTTCTTTTGGTGCTATAATTAAATTATATACTATTTTTCTATGTGTTGGTGTTTTACCTCTTTGTGATTATTTATATGTATTATGGTTTGTATGGTTGACATCATATGCATACGATTTCAGAATGTGTTTTAATTATGATTTATAGAATATTTGATTTATGAAACATCGGATTTTCGGAACTATGATTTATGAATTTATGGACTATGGTTTATGAAGTATGTTTACTGAATATCGAATTTATGGAACTGTGTTTATGGAATTTGATTTTTAAACATCATATATGTATGAGCATGGGTTGGGATTTGTACGGAGGAAGTTCAGTGGTTTCATCCTTCGGGCTGAATTCCACTTCGGATCAGTGGTTCCACCCTTCGGGTTGAGTTCCACTTCGGACTGGTGACGATGTAGAGAGTGGTTCTGGGGAACCTTACTCTTCGGACGGTGATGTAGTTGGGGTGCATTGCATTGCACTACGCTTGTGATTTGTTTTATGATTTAAAAGATTTCGTTCAAAATAATATTATGTTTTATAATTATGGTTTTTCTTGCACTTTAGAGACACACTAAGCTCTTTAGCTTACTCCCCTATAGTTTCCTCTTACAGATATCTTTGGGCTTTAGGTGACGTGGTACTTGGAGGATCTCATATTTTATCTGGTTATTTTATTATTTAGTACGAAATTATTTTTAATTATTCAGATTATTATTTTATTATATTGGGATTTTGATGTAATTTCATACTTTTTAAGAATAAATATGTTTTGAGATTATTTTTCTAAAATTCTTTACTATGATTTTATTCTAGAGATTTTATATAAACATTTTAATATTTATGATATTTATATTTTTATTTACTATAAGATATTTATTAAATTTATGTTATTTTATTTTAATTAAAGTATAATTTTTAAAATTAGATTTCTTGAGGGAAAAGTTTTCAATCGTAACTTCCTAAATTCGGTCTTTTCTTCTAGGCCGGGTTTAGGGGGTTACAGGTAATTTTTGTTCAACTCCTCTAATCATGATTCTTTAATGAAATTCCCAAGTCTTCGGCTCTCTAATTGTGTTTATTAACAAGATTTTATAATCTATTTGATGAAATTGGTTAAATCAAGCTTTAAAAGATGATTTCTTAAGATTTTTGTAATGATACTGTTTTGGTTAATTTGAGATTGATTTTAATCATGATTTGGATGTTAAATGATGTTGAAATAAAAGTTTTATTATAGGAATCCCGAAATAGGTTGGATCTATAGTTGTTAAGATTGCTAGATTTGGGTTTTTGTGGTAATAATGTAGTTTTGATGTTTCTAGAGATATTGGATGTAAATAGATTGCTTTTGGATGTTAATTGATGATTAAAATTGGATGGAAGTGTTAGGTTTTATCTGGGTTGAATTTGTATAGTAATCAAAGGTGTTTTCGATTGTTTCAGATAGGCGTTTTAGTGCTTTTGGGCAGAGCAGCGAAGTGGCTTTGGTTGCTGGTGTTTTTAATGCATTGAGATGCATTAATTCTTTGTTCTTGTGTGGTATAAACATGGGAGAACATATCAGAAGCAATTGGTGAAGTTTCGGGATCTTTGAAAGCTTGATTTCGCTTCGGCAAAGCAAGCGAGGCGTTGTCGATGAGTGGAATTGTTTTAAAGCCTTTCGAAGACTCGAAAGCAAGGTTTGGGGGTTTTAAGATTGAGTTTGAAACACTAATCTAATCCCGAAAGTAAGTTTGAGATGTTTCACTCCCGTTTCTCGGTTTTTATCCCATGTATTTATATGATCATGCTCATTTCTTGAAGATAGAATTACACCTATTGTTTTATGGATGTTTTGAGAAATGATATGATGATTTATATGATCCCATGAGATAGAATTGTGATTTTTGAAGAGATAGAATTTGATGAGAAAAAAGCCAAGCTTTATTTATGCTTTTGAAATGGGATGAGAATGATTTATATTGATGCATTGAAAACAATAGGTAAATGATGTTTAAAATGAGTATATTGGCATGAGATGAGATTATTGTTACCGGATATAATTGGTTGACCAATAAGATGAGAAGTGCACTATAATATACAAAATTCGTACGTGCTCTTTAGTTCGGGCAATGTGGGTAGTGTCATCCCGTTCCAAAGTGAGAGTGTGGTGATGAGAGATTCCACCACGATAGGTCTTGGTGATGTGAGATTCCATCACGCTTTGTGGCGATGAGAGATACTGCCATGAGAGTTTAGTGATGTGAGATTCCACCGAGATAGGACTTGACGATGAGAGATTCCGTCAAGCTATCCACATATCTGAGTAATGTTGCATAAATGCCAATATATGAGATTCATATGTACCTTGTTTATAAACGATTTAATGAAATGAGATTTGCATATGAGATCATGTTTTGAGAAATGCTTTATGAGAAACAAGCATGTTTGGCTTTGCTTTGAGACTTTGCATTTTGGTTAATGCTTGAGATAGATGGTACATGTGGTTTAAATGATGTGGTTTTTACTTTGAAAATGGTTTCAAGCGTGAGATAGAATGAGCATGATGAGATAGAGATTTCTAAATGAGAAATGGTTTAAAAATGCATTGTTGTTGTTGGTTTGTCTTGAGCATCCCTCACTAGGCATTATTGCTTATGCGCTCTTTTTCCAGCAATGTAGAGAAATAACATATTTGGGCAGCAAAGAAGCAAGTAGGATCCCAAGGAGTGAGACTTAGCTCAAGTATGATTTTATGTTTACCTATTAGTAATAATAGTTTAAATGAGATGGAGATTTCTAAATGAGAAATGGTTTAAAAATGCATTGTTGTTGTTGGTTTGTCTTGAGCATCCTGCACTAGGCATTATTGCTTCTGCGCTCTTTTTCCAACAATGCAGAGAAATAGCATATTTGGGCAGTAAAGAAGCAAGAAGGATCCCAAGAAGTGAGACTTAGCTCAAGTATTGTTTTATGTTTACCTATTAGTAATAATAGTTGGCAATGAGAGGATGCCTTAATGTTTTGGGAGAGTATATTTTGAAACTCCCTGTTTTTGTGGCAAGTTTGTGATGCCTTTGATGACTTGTAAATGGCCTTTACTTGTTGATATTTGCTTTGGTTTGTGTTTTGGTTCTTGAGTGGTTATTTTGCATAGGTAGCATGCCTCTAGATTTCCTCAATGCGCATTGCCATGCTATGATGTTGGAATTGCCATGTATGATTGAGGTTTGATGATTAGATATGTTGTAAGCATGCTGAAAGGTTGTTGGAATGATTTTGATTGGATTAAAGTGTGAAAAACCAGCAAAAAGTGTCATTACAGATCTAAGTGTTTCGGTACACCTAATTCTGTACCGAAACAATGTGTCTGAAATGGCTTAGGGGTTTTGAAGCAGGGAGGGGTGTTTTGATACATTTGGCTATTGGAATCTCGTGTTCTGAAACACCATTGAGGGTGTTTCGATACAAGCCCGAGCTTCAAGATGCTTGACCCTATTCCGAAACGGGAGTTCCGATACATGGCAACCTGTACCGAAACACCCAGCTGTTAAGTTGGTTATTGGAATCTTCTAAAGTTCTGTTTCTTTACATTTCAGTCTCTGAACGTTGTGGATGCAATTAATTGAGCATAGATGATTGTTTTGAGCTGAGATTTGATAGAGAGGCATGTAATGTGTTTAATTAAAGGTTGGTAACTTAAATATTGAAGAAGTCCCTATAATTTGATAAAATTACAAAATGGTCCAAAAAATGTGTTTGTATGCAATCGAGTCCCTAAACGTTTTCTGATCGAGTTGCAAATCGTTGCGCTGCGATATTTATCACATAAGATAATAATGAGCATCCAGACAAGATAAAATGTAAAAAATAGGGTTGTTTATTGAGGTAAACTTCCCGATTTGCTTCAATATTCTCCGTGTGATCCGTTCGGTTCGGTCTTTCGCCCAGACCGGGTCGAGGGGGTTACACTTGGAGCACAACACTCCCTCATCATTAAAATGAAAATCCGTTGGATTTCCATCCACAATATCCTTAACATGTGAGACCAACTCCTCATCATAAAGTTTCTTTTCCTTAACTAACTGTGACAAATATGTCTTAACTTGCAACTCGGCCAACAAACCTCCATCTTGCGTCACACTCAACCGTGAAAACGTGGCCCTCAACTCAACCGAAACCTTCCTACTCAAAGCATCGATTACCACATTAGCTTTCCCTGGATGATACTCAATCGTCAAATCATAATCTTTCAGCAACTCCAACCATCTACGTTGCTTAAGGTTCAAATCCTTTTGAGTCATCAAATACTTTAAACTCTTATGATCCGTATAAGCAATACACTTCTCACTATAAACATAATGCCTCCAAATTTTCAAAGCAAACACAACCACAACAAGCTTAAGATCATGGGTAGGATAGTTGCGCTCGTGCACCTTCAATTGCCTAGATGCATATGCCACAACTTTTCCAGCTTGCATCGACACACACCCCAAGCCAACATATGATGCATCACTAAAAACTACAAACTCCTTACCCGACTCAGGTTGAACCAAGATAGGAGCTTGCGTCAAAGCTTCCTTTAACTTCTCAAAAACTCGTTGCCTATCTTTCGTCCACTCAAAGCAAACATTCTTTTGTAACAACTTATTCAACAGAGCAACAATCCGTGAAAAACCATCCACAAACCTACGATAATAACCAGCCAATCCAAGGAAACTACGAACTTCCGACACATATTTATGTGACTTCCAACACTTTACCTCCTCGATCTTATGCGGATCAACTCGAATACCCTCGACTGACACCACATGTCCAAGAAAGACAACTTCTCTAAGCCAGAACTCACATTTACTTAACTTAGCATAAAGCTGATTATCCAACAAAGCTTGCAAAACAATTCACAAGTGTCGATCGTGATCCTCCTCGGTACGAGAGTACAAAAGGACATCATCTATAAACACAACCACAAATTGATCCAAAAACTCATGGAATAATCGATTCATCATATCTATGAACGCAACAAGTGCATTTGTCAACCCAAACGACATCACCAAGAACTCATAATGCCCCTGCCTCGTACGAAATGCAGTCTTATGAACATCTACATCCTTCACCTTCAACTGGTAATACCCAAACCTCAAATCTATCTTAGAAAACACCGAAGCACCTCAAAACTAATCAAACAAGTCATCAATTTTTGGCAAAGGGTACTTATTTTTAATCATCAACTTGTTCAATTTCCAATAATCAATACACATTCGCATCGTACCATCCCTTTTTTCACAAACAACATCGACGTACCCCAAGGTGAAACACTAGGCCTATTAAACCCTCGATCAAGCAACTCCTGAAGTTGTGTCTTTAACTCTTTCAATTCCTTTGGTGCCATGCGATAGGGAGAAATATACACTGGAGTCGTATTTTCATACAACTCAATGCCAAACTAAACCTCTCTATTAGGCGGAAAACTGACAATACCTCCAGAAATACGCCCAGAAACTCACATACTGTACGTATATCCTAAACACGCACTTCCTTCAATCTCAGATTCATAACATAATCTAAGAAAGCCTCACAACCTAATTCCATCAAACAACTCGCTTCCAGAGTTGAAACAACATTGGACAAGAATTTAACATTCTCACCCATGATTACCACTTTGTAATCATCATCAAGTTTCAAGGTAACTCGCTTAGTTTCAAAATAACCACAACCCTATGTTCGAACAACCAATCCATACCCAAGATTACATCAAAACCATGAAAAGGTGTTGCGTGTAAAAGAGTCTATCGCAATAGAGTGCAAGTGTACACGACGCAAGTAGTAAAGTGATACACGAAGTATCGGACGTTGAATCCACAGGGTTTGGAAATATCCTTAACCTTGAATTGTTGCACAAGAAAGAAAGAAGATAATTTAATTGTTCGTAGGGGAATAATAAAGAATATTGAAGATAAAGGATTAAAGGATTCAAGATTAAAAAATAGGTCGGTATTGATTTGCTCAGTAGTACAAGTGTTGCACTATCTAGGTCTTCCTTTTCTGTCGTCGCTTCTGTCGCGGCAGCACCTGCGGAGGCAGCGGTCTGTTGTTGTCGCGACAGCGATCACACAACTCTGTACTTCAAGCTTGGCAAGAATCCCTGCTGTGACTCGTCCTATCTCTAGATCCAAGTCTGTCGATGAACACGTCTTTGATGATACCTCCTGGCGTGAATCGAAGGATGAACACCGAAGTTTTTGAATTCTTCCTTAGCCACTTAACCTCGTCCTATCCCTAGGTCCGAGATAGTTCAACCATAAACTAGAGAACCCGTACTTATTCCTTTCGTATACTTAACTCTCCCGATATTAAGTAAATATATAATCTCACAATGCTCTCCCGATACACTTGTAAGATGTTGGAAACCATAATAAGCAAACTTGAAGTCTATTTTATTGAATAAGAAAAATCCTAAAACAATAAAATCCTTGCAACTACTTTACAGAATCAACCCTTGTCCTAGGGGAAGTTTAGAACATGATGAAAAGGGGGAAACGACTAGGGTTTAGGGGAAGAAGACTAGAGATTAAGATATTCTTTCCTAGGTTGAATTACATGCCTTTATATAGGCCTTGGGTTCAAGTTTTCTAATATGGCAAGAATACAAGTTTAAATTAAAGTACAACTCTATTAAAGACTAAATCTTCTGAGTAGATGCCTTTAATTCGTCCTCCTTTCTTGCTTGGAGTTTCTTCCTTGAACTTTGGGCTTGGCCTTCATTTTGATCTAGGGCTCAGAAAAATATAAGAGTGACCCACGACAGACCGGCTTAATTTCCTCTTTCTGTCGAGTTCCACTTCACTTTTCCCTTCAACGTTGTTGTCGTCATTGGTTGCCATGACAGGGGCCACGGCAGCGTATTCCTTCTCGACTTCAATCCTGTGTTCTAGCTCTGCTTCTTCACTGCCCTGAGTCTGTACAGTTTATAATAAAAGTTATGAGACAAATGTTGTTCTGCATTATATGAAGTTCGTTATAGATTTAAATGTTATATTCTGATTAATTGGTCCAAAATGTATGATGGGATGATTATGGCTCCAAAGTCAATTTGAGTAACTGAAGACACTGCCAGATTGATCCGTAATTGTCGATGAGTCTTGAGAAATAAGGATACCCTGATGGAAAGGTTTCAGTACAAAGATATATGAAAGTGCAATCTCTTTATTTCTCTGACTCTGGTAAATTTCGAGGACGAAATTTCTTTTAAGGGGGAGAGAATTGTAACACCCCTAAAATATATGCAAAAAAAAAATAACAAAAAGGGTGAGGGTGTGGAGGCTCGAACCCGAGACCTCAACCCTCACCACTCTACATGCTAACCAATTGAGCCAAGTGCTCTTTTCTGTCAAGTATTACCAAGGGTAATATTTGTTTGTTAATTAAGGAGTTTTTGAATTTGATTATATCAGATTCAGACGTTTCACATATTGGAATAAAATGCCATAATTGTTTTTCTCTCAACTCCCTCCCCAAAATACCCAGATCCGGTCACCGCCAAGATCTCCGACCACCGCTCGATCGTGGACGTCACCGCCCACACTGGCGTGACCGCCACCTCGTCCCGGACTCATTTCCGTCTACCACGCGCGCGATAGCGCTGCCGTCCGTTGCCAAACAGCAACGAAAGAGGCCATCGGTTACCAATAGTTATCTGCCGTTGTAGCTCCGATCTACGCCACCGCCGGGCCGTGGCGTGCACCGCCAGCACCGGCGTGACCGTCGCCCTGCTCCGATCGTGACCCAGCCCTCCACGCGCAGAGAAGTACCGCCTTTCGGCGTGGAGAGCCGGTTGAAGTCCGGCAAAACCCAATCGTCGCCTTTCTCTTTCGCCGTTTTCCGGCTTCGTCTGCCGTCCGTTCGCGATGCCGCCGCCAGATCCGGGCTCCCGACATGACAATGAACAAAACCCAGTGAACCGATCGCCCATCCGAGTCCGTTAAGGCCTTCGTCGGAGTTGCGCCATCTCCGGCCACCTCGAGCATTTAAGGTGCGATTCGATCTATTTTTCCGGCAAGTTTCGCGAATAACAAGTTAGATTCGAGTTGATTAACTGAGACCCTTTATTTTCTGGTGAATCAGGCAAAGTTTGATGTTTCCGGCGAGATTCCGGTCGCCGTCCGGTGACCAAAATAATGAGGTGAGTGAACCGGTTGGACCGGTTAAACCGGTCGGTCTATGACCCTGACCTGAACCGTCTTGATCCGAGTCTGACCCGTTCGACCCGACCCGTCCGACCCGACCCGTCCGACCCGACCCGTCAACCCGAGTCAACTTGTCCGAGTCAACCGAGTCAACTCGTCCGAGTCAGCCCGAGTCAACTCAGTTGACTGCTGACGTCATGCTGACATCAGCATTGACTCTGACCCGTTGACCGTTGACCTGCTGACGTCAGCGTTGACCTGATGACGTCAGCGTTGACCGTTGACTTTGACCAAAAAGTCAAATTTTCCGAAAAGCCCTATTTTATGTTTTTCGATGTTCTGAGTTCGATTTTGAAGCCCGTTTTGCAAAATTCTGACCCAAAGGCCTCCGAATCTGACCTTGAACCCGAAAGTGTTTAATTTTGTTAAGAGCTCTATGGATAAGAACTGAAATGTTAATTTGTGTATTTGAAGGTATGCAAGTATCTCGGTATTCGAAATGTCATGGGACATCCAGTCTGGATTCTAATGCGATCGAATGTAGTATCATGAGTCAACCGGTATAACTCGGAACTAAGGTAATACTTTACTACCCCTTGTATGCTTTATGTACATGTTGATACCTGGTTAAAGCATGCATGCTTATGATAAGTGTTTTGTGAAATCTGCTTAAGCTGAATTCGATACGAAAAATAAGTATGAGATGTTGGATGTGAAATTACGAAAATGCCCTTGGAGCATAAGTATGACTAAACTACCCCTCTGATAAAAGAAATGACCTAAAATCTGCATTCGACCTGATTATGCAATTTACACTACCCAAGATGTATGTTTTAATGGTAAGACTTCGGCATCATTATGCAATACATGTGATACAAACTCGGATAATCTCTCAAACTCTGTATAACACTTGAATGAGAATTCTCTGGAAATATTGTTGAAATTATAAGTCGATCCTTATGACAGTGATGCGTGAATTAAATGAGAATGATCGTAATGACCAAAAAGACGGTAATGCCCTCGAGCACCGTAATGCCTGATTAATTTGAATGACGTTATACCCTCAAGTCTGTATTGAATGAATCGTCTGTAAAGGGGCGGAGAGTTATGACGACTTAGTCTCGTTTGAGCATGTGAATGATGAAGGTACTGAATGGTAATTCATAAAGAAATGGTGGATTTACCCCAAATTTCCAAAATGACTTAAAAGCCCTCTTGAGCTAAATATGCAATTATGCAGTTGATGAAACTCTGAGATTTCTAATAAAACTTTAAGGGCTAAAGCGCCCCTAAGTGTTAGGAAGCACACTCATGTATGATAATCACTCCTAATATTATAATAAGGTTGGAAGTTTTCCGCACAAAATATAAGTTCGACTACTTCGCGGTAGATTTGGTGGTGAAATACGAAAGCAACCGTTCAGATATACTATACAGATAGATACATTAGAAGGGTTGGTTAGAAATGCAAGATTGAGGTATGTTAGTTCGAATAGTTTTGGAGGCTCGATAAACTTCTGGAAACATTAAATATTGTGAATCGTCATTTCATCATTAATGGGCTAAATTACGAAAATCACCCCTGATAGTTAAATGACCAAGATGCCCTCGTTGGCCCAAGTAATCAAATAGCCCTGAATGTATCCGATACCGTGAAGGATCTTGACATAGAAATCTCTAAATGCCTGGTTGGAAATTTGATGAGCTAACAGAATTCCCGAGCCACTGTTTATGCCTTGTTGGTATAAATTACCAAAATGTCCGTGTATGATAAAATGTCTATAATGCCCTTGTAAGCTTAAATGGCTGAATCATTCAGGATATGCCAAAACTCTCAAAGGTCTTGATGTATCATTTCCTAAATATCTGGGTTAAGCAGTTAGTATGAACCCCTTCTAATAGGGGCCACGTTTCAGAAATCCGTTCAAATCGTCACAAGTTCAATATGTCTTATTCCGTATATGCCAAGCATCTCTGAGAAATAATCTGTCCCATCTAGTGTGTTCCATGTGTGTGCTATATTCTGTTAAACAAACTGCATAATGACATTCTCTACCTACTTGATAGTATGATATGTTAGTTTGATATATGATGATACAATCTGTTTGCATGATGAATACTGAAATGTCTGCTCTGCAATAGTATGCCCATTTATCAGTCAAAAGCATGAATTTTTCCGTTTATGATGTTATGAGTAAAATATCTGTCACATATATTCTGTTAACCATGCCTGGGAAATCTGAACACTGATTCTGTCTGGGGTATACTGTTGGGTTATGATATGAAGTCTCTGTCGGTACAGCCCTGATCAAGCTGGTAAATCCTTATGGACTCAAGGTCTCCCCTTGAGTGGCACCTACGCCCATCGGGCCTAGGGTAAGTCCTTATGGACCTAAGACACCCCCTTAGGTGGCACCTACGCCCATCGGGCCTAGGGTAAGTCCTTATGGACTCAAGGTCTCCCCTTGAGTGGCACCTACGCCCATCGGGCCTAGGGTAAGTCCTTATGGACCTAAGGCACCCCCTTAGGTGGCACCTACGCCCATCGGGCCTAGGGTAAGTCCTTATGGATGCAGTTCTGGGGGACTGCATATTGGTGTGAGGTTGGAGGGTATTTCTTGCAAACTTCAGTATGAACATTGGACATTTGCATTTAATCTGTTATGTGCTCATATGATATAATGCTAGGTACTTATATATATGTTGATCTATACTTATGTATGTTGATCTGTACTTATTGGAACACACTAGATGCCAAACTCTCTGATTCCTACCTCGTATATTATCAGCCTATATAATTTCCGTCTAATTCTCAAGGTCTGATTAAAGAACAAATATCATTATTCTTGAGTATGTTGAAACCCCGAAATAGTAGAACAACGTTACCCTGAAATTACGAAAAGGGAAAAGAGAACTGTCACTTCTTGGATCATCATGAAATTGTTATGTTTACCATATATCTGCATGAGCTTATAGCATCTTTTGGTAGTTCTGTATTACTGAGCTTTCCCAAGCTCATGTTGTTTTTACCATCTCAGGATAAAAGATCAGACAAGTTGCACCTATCAACGTCGGTGTGGGAGTTTCTTCGGCTCGTCAGGGAGTATGGTATCTGTGTAACTAGGGGGCATGTGTGTCGTGTTTGTATTATACAAATGAGTCTGAAACTATTATCCGCAACTGGTATTATGATTGTTTTATCATTTTGAACGATTTCTAAAATTGTATTTTAAATCAGATATTTATTTTATGGTTTTAAAGGTTTAACCATATGTTTATTTGAAATTTTTCTGTGGGTCGCTCTTGTGACCCTAATGTGACTTCCTAGGATCCGTGAAACGCATAGGCGGGTCTAGGGGGTTACATTTAGTGGTATCAGAGCTTAGAGTTGCGTCATTCTGGATAGATCGGCCGATCGTCTGTCATAGGGTGTCTGGTCTGTGCATGCCCCTAGATCATAACCGTACTCCTCCGTGCCGAGACTCCAATGTTGAACCATTTCCTATAATAAGCGCATCTAACTCTTCTGTCCATAATAGCTTGATCTGTACTGGAAATGAATATTGGTAATGTCTGTCTTCGAATTGGTTTAAATTGATGGGTTTGAATCCATATAAAGAAACTGAGATGGTTAATGTGTGTGCAATTGAAGATATGAATTTGATAGAGAATGAAAGTGGGATCATATGACGTAACTGATATAAGATTTACATGTAATGTCATTCGGTGATAATGATTATGTTTGAGAATATCTTGAAGGAAATTTGATAAAAGTGTTCTGGATTTAAAAGAAAGGTGTTTGTGAATGTAGCGAAAGTGTAAAGCTCTATGGTGACTCTGTAATATACGAAGGAAGCAATTGTCTAAAAATTTCATTAAAGGTAAGTGATATCCGTATAAAACTTTGATTATGTTTGATTGCCAAGGAGAAAGTTATTCTTGCGATAATGTAGCATGGTGTATAGTTATACATATCATCTTTGGCTGAAATTCAGTGTTATGTCTTAACCTTGGAAGGCTCTGTTGGAAGCTTGGATTACTTGCTTGGATTTCAGGTACAGATTCTCATCCGTAAATTGATGGTTGACCTAGTAGATTAACTCATATCCTAGAGGAGATGCTTCTAGGAGGTATGATTATTTCTGTGGTTGTTGGAAAGGTTTCGCATCCCTGACTGAGACAGTTTATAATAAAAGTTATGAGACAAATGTTGTTCTGCATTATATGAAGTTCGTTATAGATTTAAATGTTATATTCTGATTAATTGGTCCAAAATGTATGATGGGATGATTATGGCTCCAATGTCAATTTGAGTAACTGAAGACACTGCCAGATTGATCCGTAATTGTCGATGAGTCTTGAGAAATAAGGATACCCTGATGGAAAGGTTTCAGTACAAAGATATATGAAAGTGCAATCTCTTTATTTCTCTGACTCTGGTAAATTTCGAGGACGAAATTTCTTTTAAGGGGGAGAGAATTGTAACACCCCTAAAATATATGCAAAAAAAAATAACAAAAAGGGTGAGGGTGTGGAGGCTCGAACCCGAGACCTCAACCCTCACCACTCTACATGCTAACCAATTGAGCCAAGTGCTCTTTTCTGTCAAGTATTACCAAGGGTAATATTTGTTTGTTAATTAAGGAGTTTTTGAATTTGATTATATCAGATTCAGACGTTTCACATATTGGAATAAAATGCCATAATTGTTTTTCTCTCAACTCCCTCCCCAAAATACCCAGATCCGGTCACCGCCAAGATCTCCGACCACCGCTCGATCGTGGACGTCACCGCCCACACTGGCGTGACCGCCGCCTCGTCCCGGACTCATTTCCGTCTACCACGCGCGCGATAGCGCTGCCGTTCGTTGCCAAACAGCAACGAAAGAGGCCATCGGTTACCAATAGTTATCTGCCGTTGTAGCTCCGATCTACGCCACCGCCGGGCCGTGGCGTGCACCGCCAGCACCGGCGTGACCGTCGCCCTGCTCCGATCGTGACCCAGCCCTCCACGCGCATAGAAGTACCGCCTTTCGGCGTGGAGAGCCGGTTGAAGTCCGGCAAAACCCAATCGTCGCCTTTCTCTTTCGCCGTTTTCCGGCTTCGTCCGCCGTCCGTTCGCGATGCCGCCGCCAGATCCGGGCTCCCGACATGACAATGAACAAAACCCAGTGAACCGATCGCCCATCCGAGTCCGTTAAGGCCTTCGTCGGAGTTGCGCCATCTCCGGCCACCTCGAGCATTTAAGGTGCGATTCGATCTATTTTTCCGGCAAGTTTCGCGAATAACAAGTTAGATTCGAGTTGATTAACTGAGACCCTTTATTTTCTGGTGAATCAGGCAAAGTTTGATGTTTCCGGCGAGATTCCGGTCGCCGTCCGGTGACCAAAATAATGAGGTGAGTGAACCGGTTGGACCGGTTAAACCAGTCGGTCTATGACCCTGACCTGAACCGTCTTGATCCGAGTCTGACCCGTTCGACCCGACCCGTCCGACCCGACCCGTCAACCCGAGTCAACTCGTCCGAGTCAACCGAGTCAACTCATCCGAGTCAGCCCGAGTCAACTCAGTTGACTGCTGACGTCATGCTGACATCAGCATTGACTCTGACCCGTTGACCGTTGACCTGCTGACGTCAGCGTTGACCTGATGACGTCAGCGTTGACCGTTGACTTTGACTTTAACCAAAAAGTCAAATTTTCCGAAAAGCCCTATTTTATGTTTGTCGACGTTCTGAGTTCGATTTTGAAGCCCGTTTTGCAAAATTCTGACCCAAAGGCCTCCGAATCTGACCTTGAACCCGAAAGTGTTTAATTTTGTTAAGAGCTCTATGGATAAGAACTGAAATGTTAATTTGTGTATTTGAAGGTATGCAAGTATCTCGGTATTCGAAATGTCATGGGACATCCAGTCTGGATTCTAATGCGATCGAATGTAGTATCATGAGTCAACCGGTATAACTCGGAACTAAGGTAATACTTTACTACCCCTTGTATGCTTTATGTACATGTTGATACCTGGTTAAAGCATGCATGCTTATGATAAGTGTTTTGTGAAATCTTCTTAAGCTGAATTCGATACGAAAAATAAGTATGAGATGTTGGATGTGAAATTACGAAAATGCCCTTGGAGCATAAGTATGACTAAACTACCCCTCTGATAAAAGAAATGACCTAAAATCTGCATTCGACCTGATTATGCAATTTACACTACCCAAGATGTATGTTTTAATGGTAAGACTTCGGCATCATTATGCAATACATGTGATACAAACTCGGATAATCTCTCAAACTCTGTATAACACTTGAATGAGAATTCTCTGGAAATATTGTTGAAATTATAAGTCGATCCTTATGACAGTGATGCGTGAATTAAATGAGAATGATCGTAATGACCAAAAAGACGGTAATGCCCTCGAGCACCGTAATGCCTGATTAATTTGAATGACGTTATACCCTCAAGTCTGTATTGAATGAATCGTCTGTAAAGGGGCGGAGAGTTATGACGACTTAGTCTCGTTTGAGCATGTGAATGATGAAGGTACTGAATGGTAATTCATAAAGAAATGGTGGATTTACCCCAAATTTCCAAAATGACTTAAAAGCCCTCTTGAGCTAAATATGCAATTATGCAGTTGATGAAACTCTGAGATTTCTAATAAAACTTTAAGGGCTAAAGCGCCCCTAAGTGTTAGGAAGCACACTCATGTATGATAATCACTCCTAATATTATAATAAGGTTGGAAGTTTTCCGCACAGAATATAAGTTCGACTACTTCGCGGTAGATTTGGTGGTGAAATACGAAAGCAACCGTTCAGATATACTATACAGATAGATACATTAGAAGGGTTGGTTAGAAATGAAAGATTGAGGTATGTTAGTTCGAATAGTTTTGGAGGCTCGATAAACTTCTGGAAACATTAAATATTGTGAATCGTCATTTCATCATTAATGGGCTAAATTACGAAAATCACCCCTGATAGTTAAATGACCAAGATGCCCTCGTTGGCCCAAGTAATCAAATAGCCCTGAATGTATCCGATACCGTGAAGGATCTTGACATAGAAATCTCTAAATGCCTGGTTGGAAATTTGATGAGCTAACAGAATTCCCGAGCCACTGTTTATGCCTTGTTGGTATAAATTACCAAAATGTCCGTGTATGATAAAATGTCTATAATGCCCTTGTAAGCTTAAATGGCTGAATCATTCAGGATATGCCAAAACTCTCAAAGGTCTTGATGTATCATTTCCTAAATATCTGGGTTAAGCAGTTAGTATGAACCCCTTCTAATAGGGGCCACGTTTCAGAAATCCGTTCAAATCGTCACAAGTTCAATATGTCTTATTCCGTATATGCCAAGCATCTCTGAGAAATAATCTGTCCCATCTAGTGTGTTCCATGTGTGTGCTATATTCTGTTAAACAAACTGCATAATGACATTCTCTACCTACTTGATAGTATGATATGTTAGTTTGATATATGATGATACAATCTGTTTGCATGATGAATACTGAAATGTCTGCTCTGCAATAGTATGCCCATTTATCAGTCAAAAGCATGAATTTTTCCGTTTATGATGTTATGAGTAAAATATCTGTCACATATATTCTGTTAACCATGTCTGGGAAATCTGAACACTGATTCTGTCTGGGGTATACTGTTGGGTTATGATATGAAGTCTCTGTCGGTACAGCCCTGATCAAGCTGGTAAATCCTTATGGACTCAAGGTCTCCCCTTGAGTGGCACCTACGCCCATCGGGCCTAGGGTAAGTCCTTATGGACCTAAGGCACCCCCTTAGGTGGCACCTACGCCCATCGGGCCTAGGGTAAGTCCTTATGGACTCAAGGTCTCCCCTTGAGTGGCACCTACGCCCATCGGGCCTAGGGTAAGTCCTTATGGACCTAAGGCACCCCCTTAGGTGGCACCTACACCCATCGAGCCTAGGGTAAGTCCTTATGGATGCAGTTCTGGGGGACTGCATATTGGTGTGAGGTTGGAGGGTATTTCTTGCAAACTTCAGTATGAACATTGGACATTTGCATTTAATCTGTTATGTGCTCATATGATATAATGCTAGGTACTTATATATATGTTGATCTATACTTATGTATGTTGATCTGTACTTATTGGAACACACTAGATGCCAAACTCTCTGATTCCTACCTCGTATATTATCAGCCTATATAATTTTCGTCTAATTCTCAAGGTCTGATTAAAGAACAAATATCATTATTCTTGAGTATGTTGAAACCCCGAAATAGTAGAACAACGTTACCCTAAAATTACGAAAAGGGAAAAGAGAACTGTCACTTCTTGGATCATCATGAAATTGTTATGTTTACCATATATCTGCATGAGCTTATAGCATCTTTTGGTAGTTCTGTATTATTGAGCTTTCCCAAGCTCATGTTGTTTTTACCATCTCAGGATAAAAGATCAGACAAGTTGCACCTAACAACGTCGGTATGGGAGTTTCTTCGGCTCGTCAGGGAGTATGGTATCTGTGTAACTAGGGGGCATGTGTGTCGTGTTTGTATTATACAAATGAGTCTGAAACTATTTTCCGCAACTGGTATTATGATTGTTTTATCATTTTGAACGATTTCTAAAATTGTATTTTAAATCAGATATTTATTTTATGGTTTTAATGGTTTAACCATATGTTTATTTGAAATTTTTCTGTGGGTCGCTCTTGTGACCCTAATGTGACTTCCTAGGATCCGTGAAACGCATAGGCGGGTCTAAGGGGTTACATTTAGTGGTATCAGAGCTTAGAGTTGCGTCATTCTGGATAGATTGGCCGATCGTCTGTCATAGGGTGTCTGGTCTGTGCATGCCCCTAGATCATAACCGTACTCCTGTTTAGTCAGTGAACAATCCTTACCCACAACACCATCCCTATCATGTTTAGTACCTGTTCAAATAATTAAGGATCTACTTAGAGCAAAAGTATAGTTCTCGTGCATGCGTGTGCAATTATTGTGAACATACCTGAATATAGACTTCCCTAGCAACTAGAATATTATACTTAGCTTGTTTAGAGTTTTCCTTCGAAACTTAATTCTTTTTTTTATTTTTTTACTAGAGCCAGTATCGAGCACCTCTAGTTGTTTTCCTTCTTTTTCTGAATTTTTTTTTACTAGAGCTAGTATTTCAGGCACCTCTAGTTAACTATCTAGAGCCGGTGATAGGCACCTCTAGAAGTTTTTCTCTGGTTATTTTCCTAGAGCCAGTGATAGGCACCTCTAGGTTTCCTGAGTTTCTAGTCTCTTTCTACTCTAAATTCTAAGTTTTCTATTCTAAGTATGCTAGAGAAAGTCTTTTATCAAGTAAGTCACAAAGTGTTTTAGTTTTTCAGAACTATACTAAGGCTCTACTTACTTCCTAAAATATTTTTAAGGGGCTGTCACGACAGAGATAGCAGCATCATATAAGAAAAGTTTAAAAAATTAAGCCATTTTTTAACAAAAATAAACTTAAATAATAATTAACACTTAGAAACGATTTTGAACCTAAAAACACTTCATATAACTGGAAGGATGCCACCCCCAAACTCAAGGGTTGCATTGCCCTCAATGCATGATGACAGAAAATAAAAACAAAATGCATCACAATTATAATAAAACAAAAAGACAACAAAATAAGATAGAAACTTAAATTTAGGTGCTGTTGTCGCTGCTGCTGCTGCTGATCTCTAGCTGCCGGCGGGCAATGACTTTCCTTGTGGGTGACGGCAGAATGATCGGAGAGGCAGAGGCAGTCTTCTTCTTAGCTTCCCTTGGGGGCTGGACACGAGTAGGTGAGATTTGGGGTGTTCTTTCCAGCACTTGTACCTCCTCGGAAGAGCTGCTGCTGCGGCCACTGCTGCTGCTACTGCCAGTCTTGCCCTGGCCGGATGGTCCTTCACCGGTGTTGGGGTTCTGCCGTTTCATCAGAGTGAACTCCTTTGAAAGGTTCCTCTTGATAGAGTTCTCGCCATCAGATTCCTCCTAGATTGAGGAGGAAGAGAAACCAGCAATAAATTCATCTAGGTCGGACGGTGGCTCTTTTCGCTTCTCTCCTCTGGCAGAGGCAGTGGCGGTGTGGCTGCTACCTTCAGCTGTCGCGGCCGGGGTTGGAGTGGGTTCTGCTGGTTCTTCTACTACGGCAGATGGGTTGAAGAAAGAAAGGGGTGTGGCAGCTTTCAGTTCCATCAGACTGAATATATTTCGCTTCGTCCACCCCTTACCTCAAACCTTGTAATCTTCAGGAATTTCAGGGACGTTGTGGCCGCGACAAATCTCGATGATGAGGTAGGGGAAGGCAAGGGGTCCCGATGGCCGAAGGGCACAATCCAAAATCCCCTCCCGAATATAACGGCCGACATTAATGGGCCTCTCGTTTAAAATGGAATGAACGAGAGCTAACCTGGGTTGATCAATTGTGTTGTTGTGGGAAGAAGGCATTATCCTCTTCTTCACGAAGTGGTTCCACAGTTTTGCCTTGGGAGTGAGTTGAGCGCGTTTCACCGTCCGTGGGTGTTTTGGGTCTGTATTCCACCGTGTCCCCTCCTCTGTCAGTTCTGCCATGACAACATCGTAATCCTCTGGCGACAGGCTTTCCACGAACCTCTTATGTCCGTTCTCCTATTTGCTGACGTAGATTCCGTAGAGGGTATTGATGTATTCAGGCTCAAAAGGGACTTCCTTACCACGCACTGTCACGGTCGTTGTGTCCTTGCTGTCGACGGCAGCGTAGAATTCTCTGACCAAAGTGACATTCATATCCTCTGGTTGGGCAGCAAACATCTGCCATTTGAGGGCTCGGATTTTGCGAGCGATGAATGGTTCGAGCCTGAGGTCCTCCGTGCGTTTGGTGTAGATGAACCCTCCCTCTTCCCACATCTCCCTTTTTTGGAAGGAGGTGCAGTAGCGGTCATTTGAGTCGGAGGTGGCAAAGCGGTTGGGGATTCTGTCGTGGCTGGGTGTGCCTGCTGCTGCGGCAGAGCTGGAGGCAGCACTTCTTCTTGTGTTTCTGGTACTCATAGTTGCAAGACTGTAGAAAATGAAAGAAAAATATGAGATCTAGAGAGGAAGTAAGTTGAGAGAGTAAAAGTGAGATGAAAAATGAATAGTAAAACGAGGTTTATATAGATGAATGGGTTGCCGCCCGTTGGAGCTGTAACGGCATGCGCGAATAACGGGGTCAGCTGTTACGCGGTTTCTGACGCGTCTATCATGCGTTTGTGTGTCTGCAGCGCGTCTGTTACGCGTTTGTGTGTCTGTCGCGACAGCGTGTTGACATGATGTCTTCTCCGCGTCTGTCGCGACAGCTATTGACAGGCTGTGACGACAGACTCCTCCTTTGGGCTTTTTGTGCTGCTGGTAGGATGGTGGGCTGGTTCACTTCTTCTCCTCTCATTGTTTCCCTTATTTCCTAAAAATAATTAAAATAAAAACCGAGTCCTTAAAAATAAAATAATTCTAATTTCCTAATAAATAAATAAATAAATAAATAAATATAAATAATAATAATAATAAGTAAAATTAAGTTAAATTAGGGATGCCTTGAGGGGCATCTCCTAAAGTAACCACTTTCTGCATTCTTGGGGCTTCAGTCCCCTGATAATGCTTCAGTCTCTGTCCGTTGTCTTTAAATTGGTGCCCGTCTTTTAAGGATTTGATCGTGATTGCACTATGAGGAAAAACTTGCACAACTTGGAATGGGCCGGACCATCTAGATTTCAGCTTCCCTGGGAAGAGTTTCAACCTAGAGTTGAATAACAACACAAGCTGACCTGGGCAGAAATGGCGTGGCAGCAACTTCTTGTCATGCCACCTCTTTGTCTTGTCTTTGTAAATCCTTGCGTTGTCATAAGCCATTGCTCGAATTTCTTCAATTTTATTCAAGTCAAGTAACCTTTTCTGTCATGCCTTGTCTAAGTCTATGTTCACTGCTTTGATGGCCCAATAAGCTCTGTACTCTATCTCAACAGGTAAATGACATGTTTTTCCATATATCAGCCGGTAGGGTGACATTCCCAATGGAGTCTTAAATGTTGTTCTGTAGGCCCAGAGTGCATCATTGAGGTGTAAGGACCGGTCCTTTCGAGTCGGTTTAACCATCTTCTCAAGAATGTTCTTTACCTCTTTGTTGGATATTTCGACATGTCCATTGGTCTGAGGGTGATAAGTTGTTGCGATACGATGCTTAACGCCATATTTTCTTAAGGCAACAGCTATGACCCTATTGTTGAAATGTCTCCCTTCATCACTGATGATCGCCTTAGGTATGCCAAATCTGGAGAAAATGTTTTTGTGCAGAAATCTCTGAACAATCTTTGCATCGTTTTTCTGTGTGGCGATCGCTTCAACCCATTTGGACACATAGTCCACTGCAAGGATAATATATAGATTCCCACATGATACTAGGAACGGTCCCATGAAATCAATCCCCTAAACATCGAAGATTTCGACTTCAAGGATGTTTTGCAGTGGCATCTCATGTCTCCTTGAGATGTTTCCAGTCCGTTGACACTTGTCACAGCTTTTGTAGAATGCTTGGGCATCCTTGAACAGTGAAGGCCAATAAAAACCAGGCTGCAAAACCTTGGCAGCAGTTTTGTTACCACCTAAGTGTCCTCCATATGGTGAAGCATGACAGTGGTGAAGCACAGCTTCCTGCTAATCTTGTGGTACACACCTCATGATGATCTGATCTGCACAATGTTTGAAAAGAAGAGGTTCATCCCAATAATAATGCTTAACCATCATTTTGGAACCTCTTCATGGCTTGATAATTAAGTTCAGGAGGAAGTATTCCGCTAATTATATAATTAACGAAATCAACATACCATGTGAGTTCAGAATACTTACCTGCCGCCATGACTGTCACGGTAGTGATTGTGGTAGCAAACAATTGCTCGTCAGGGAAGGTCTCCAGTATGTGTGTCTTGTCTGCCGACAGACTCTTTCCCCGCTCTAACCTTAACAAGTGATCTGCAACTTGGTTTTATGTTCCCTTTTTGTCCTTGATTTCAATATCGAATTCTTGTAGTAGCAGAATCCAACATATCAGTCTGGGTTTTGCGTCTTTTTAGCAAACATATACTTCAGTGCAGAGTGGTCTGTGTGAACCACCACCTTCGTTCCAAGTATGTATGAACGGAACTTGTCAATCGAGAACACCACTGCTAACAATTCCTTTTCTGTTATGGTGTAATTTACTTGGGCATCATTGAGTGTTTTGCTACCGTAGTAAATTACGTGGAATAGCTTGTCCTTCCTCTGCCCAAGTGCTGCCCCTACAGCGTAATCACTGGCATCACACATAATTTCGAATGGCAACTTCTAGTCCGGTGGCTGTAAGATTGGGGCTGTTACCAGCTTCTCTTACAGGATTCTGAATGCCTCAGTACATTCAGTATTGAAGTCAAAGGGAAGATTATGCTCTAGTAGGTGGCATAAAGGCTTGGTGATCTTAGAAAAATTTGCTATAAACCTTCGATAAAACCCAGCATGCCCTAAAAAACTCCGAATTCCCTTGACTGTGGTGGGTGGCGGCAGCTTTTCAATCACCTCTATCTTTGCTCTGTCGACTTCTATGTCGCGGCAGCTTACCTTGTGGCCTAGGACTATCCCCTCATCCACCATGAAGTGACATTTCTCCCAGTTTAATACCAAGTTCGCTTTCTCGCATCTTTCGAGCACCTTCTGTAGGTTGCCTAAGCAGCTTTCAAAATTGTCTCCAAAGATAGAAAAATCGTCCATAAATATCTCTAGGAAATCCTCCGCCATGTCAGAGAATATCGTCATCATACACCTCTGGAAGGTTGTTGGTGCATTGCAGAGTCCAAATGACATTCTCCGAAAAGCGTAAGTACCGTATGGGCAGGTGAAAGTCGTTTTCTCTTGATCCTCCGGTGCGATGGCTATTTGGTTATAACCTGAGTAACCATCAAGAAATCAATAATAAGGCTTTCCCGCTAATCTATCAAGCATTTGATCAATAAAAGGCAAGGGAAAGTGTTCCTTTCGGGTAGCTTTGTTAAGCTTCCGGTAGTCCATACAAACCCTCCAACCGGTCACAGTCCTGGTTGGGATTAATTCGTTTTCTTCATTGGTCACCACGGTTATTCCTCCCTTCTTAGGAACACAATGCACCGGGCTCACCCACTTACTATCCGAGATGGCATAAATTATCGCAACGTCTAGCCATTTGATAATTTCTTTTCGAACCACTTCCCGCATAGCGTCATTCAAGCGTCTCTGAGCATCAATGGTCAGCTTATGACCATCCTCAAGGAGAATTTTGTGCATGCATAGTGCCGGACTAATGCCTTGGATATCGCTATCGTCCATCCAATAGCCTTTTTGTGCTGCTGCAGCATCCCTATCAGCTGCTGTTCCTGTTCCTGCATCAACTTGGAAGAGATGATTACGGGCAACATATCATTTAATCCAAGAAAAACATATTTGAGCTGCCCTGGCAGAGGCATAAGGTCTAGAACAGGTGGTTCTACAGTTGAGGGCTTTTGGATGATGTGTTCATTTGAGGTATAGTTTAAAGGGCTCGAATAACTTACCTGGATGATTGCCTATCCAGTTTACCTCCTCATGACCTTCAGTGTCAGATGTGTCAGAATCTGAGGAGCTGTTGTCGTCGTCGCTGCCGTGACATTCTTCCAGATGGCTGCTGTGGCAGTGACGAAACTTGATGTCATGGCAGCACGACCTGATGCAGGGTTGATCAAGGATTACTTTAGTGATATCCTTGCATTCTTCTTCTGCATCAGCGTGTTTTATTGCTTGGAGAACATTTAACTTGATATCTTGATCATTCACTCTCATTGTAAGTTCTCCCTTTTCTACATCAATCAGTGATCTGCCCGTGGCTAAGAAGGGTCGCCCCAGGATGATTGGTGCATTCTCATCTGCTTCACAATCTAAAACAAGAAAGTCAACAAGAAAAATAAACTTATCCACTCTTACCAGAATATCTTCAATCTTCCCTTATGGTTGCACGTAAGAGCGGTCTGCCAGCTGCAGCATAACTGTTGTGGGTCGTGCTCGTCCAATACCTAATTTCTGAAATACAGATTTTGGCATTAAATTAATACTAGCACCTAGATCACAAAGTGCCTCACCCACGAATTTATCACCAATTATGCATGGTATTATGAAGCTCCCATGATTCTTCTTTTTCTGGGGTGGATGCCTGTGCAGAATAGTCATGTATCCTTCTATCATTTTAACCATCTCAAATTCCCCAAGTCTGGATTTCTTCGACATAGCATCCTTGAGAAATTTGGCATAACCAGGCATCTCCTTGATGGTGTCTAACAGCGGAATATTGATGTGAACCTGCTTAAAAATATCATAGATCTTTTTGAGCTGGAACTCCTATTTCTGCTTCTGTAGCCGTTGTGGAAAAGGAGGCGGAGGACGATAATCTTCAATGCGTCCTTCCCATGGTATTCGGATCTAAGGAGGCTTAGGTTCTTCATCCTTCTCCTCTGTCCCTTCTGCTGTCGTGACAGGTGTTACGGCAGCAGGCTGTTTATCATCTGTCGGGACAGCGTTCGCGACAGTCGATTCTAGGGCTGGTTCCTTTACTGGTTCATCTTTCTTCTCCGGCCCTGGTAATTTCTTCCCACTCCTTGTTGTAATGGCTTTGGATTGCTCATGTGTGGGTTGTCTAGCGACCTCAGTATCGCTTGGGAATCCTCCGTTTTGCCTTGGCTTAATATGTTGGGAAACCTGACCCCTCTGTGTCTCCAGTGATTTCAGAGTAACTTCAAGGTTAGTCATTTGTATCTTTGTTTTATCCATGAATGACTCAGTCTTCTTGACGAAGTGATCCATGTTTGCTATGTAAGTTCATGTCTGTGACATAAATGTGGCCAAGGTTTGCTCCAGTATACTAGGTGTGGCTACCGGCGGCTGTTGCGGCTGCTCTTGCGGTTGCTGCTGAGTCAGAATTCTAGGTGCCCTCTGATTTTGAGTGTTCTGTACTTGAGGATTCAGGGTGTTGTTTGGGTTGATCCAGGAGAACTTGGGGTCTTTCCTCTAGTTGGGATTGTAATTGTTGGAGTCATAGTTCCTTTGCTTGTTAAAGTTTCCAACATACATTCCTTTCTCTAGCTGTAGCGGGCAGTCTTCTGAACTGTGATTGTAACACCCCAATTTTGGGCTTAGAAGTTTTGGGTTTGAACCAGATCGGTCGGATTTTCGGTTCGAATATAAAAGGTGGTTTTAGGGAAAGCCTAGTTCGGGATGCATTAAAAATATGGAAAAATATCTAAAAATCCTCTTTTATTATATATAAGAGAGTGGTGAAATCAATTTTACAAAATGGGGTTTGGAAATATGACATTTCAAGTTAGTGACTAAAATGTAATTTTTGAAAAGTTGGTGACTGTTTTAAAAGGATTGAAACTTTGAATCTTTAAGGAGCTAATTTACCCAAGGGAGGGTTTCTCCAGATTTTTCTTAAATTTTAAAGACTCATTTAATGTTAATTGATAAAAAGAAAAGAGGGAAAAGTCACATTTTGGTTTCATAACTAACTTTTGCCAAAATTTCCCATTTCATTTTCTCTCAAAATTCCCTCAGCCAAACACATTTCCACAGCAACTTTTCCTTTGATTTTCACACCTAAAGTTGAGATTTCAATCCCCAAATGATTCCTAATCATTTCTACACCAAATCCTCATCATTTGCTTATTGAATTTTCAAGGATTTTGGCTCTAAACAAGGAGAAACCCACATTTAGAGGTATGAACGTTCTTCTCCTCTAAATACTCAGTTCTTTACTGAAATTCCTAAGTTCTCAATCCTTAAATTGAGTTTTATTAAAGGTTTTAATATTGTGTTCTTGATTTTGGCTTAAAATGCAAGATTTGGATTTAATTTTGAAGAAATTCGTAATAAATGATTGGGCTCTGTTTTGAGATGTCTTTTTGATGTATTTTGGAAGTCTAAATGATGTGTAATTGAGGTTTAATCAATGAAATCCCGAATAGGTTGATTTTCCTAAGTTTTTACTTGAGAAAATGGTGGTTTTTGGGGTGATTTTGATGTTTTGCTATAGCTGGAGGTATAAGGACGTGATTAGGTCCTTTTTGGATGTTAATTGATGTCTAAGAATGATTGGAATTGATGGATCTTAGCTGGGTATTGTTGTAGAGGTGTTTGGATGTGATTTCAGTTGTGTTTGGTAGCCGAAATGTGAGTTTTGATGAGAGCAGCGAGTTTAGGTGTTTTGGCTGAAGATTTTAATGCATGATGATGCATTAATCCTTTGCTTTGATGTGTTTAAAACAGGGGAGACATCTTCGGATCCTTGTGGTGTTGATCCGGAGTCTTGATCGGCGTTTCGGCAAGCTTGCGAAACGGAATCGGTGAGTGAAGTTTGGTTTTCAGCTTTGAAACCAATGTTTGAAGGTTATTGGAGCTTAGTCTAAGTCTAAACAACTTAGCTAAGCTCAAGAGTAAGTTTTCGGAGAAACTCTCTTTTTGATGAACCATGAGATGGTTGAATGCAATGTGTTTATTTTGCATGTTTAAATTTTGTTTTGTAAGCATATTTTAGCATGTTTAATGCTGGTTTTGTAAGACATGTGTTGAAGGATGCTCAAGGTAAGAGATCCTTGATTTGAACATTGATAAATGTGGTTTGATGCATTGTGATGCATGATTATTTAATGGCTTTGTTTAATGCTTAAAAACAGTGGATTGATGATGGTAAATGATGTATATTGGCAAGTCATGTGTTGGTTTAGAAGTACTTGAATCAGATATAGTTAGCCGGCTATAGGATTGGGTGCACCGTGAATAAAGTCGCCTTGGATGTTGAGGGGTTGTAATTGTACCGTAAACTCCATCCAAGTACACTAACGAGATGTCTAAGATCATAATGGTGGTTAAAATGCCATGTGAGGATCTTGTGTTGTGTGTCCTGTGTTCTCGTTAGTGATGTTATACAACTACCAATGAGTGATGTGGAGGGGTTGTAATTGTACCGTAGACTCCATCACGGGTGTTGAGGGGTTGTGATTGTACCGGTAAACTCCACCTTGAGTGTTTGGTAGTGTGTATGAAGCGTATGGGACAACGCTTGTAATCCGCGTACCCGATTATGTTTTGAGTTGAAAAATGGTTATGGATTATCACTTGAAAGCCAATATGACATGTTGATGTATTGAAGCATGAGATGCTTGGTTTGTATGCATAGATGCATGATAGATGATGTTTTGAAATTAAAGGCCTTGGAAAGGTGTTTTTACAAAGTGCACTATTGTGTTGTTTCATTAGAGCATTTCTCACTAAGCATTTGTGCTTACGCTCTCTCTTTCTTGAACCAATAATGCAGAGCATTGAAGTTCTTTAAGGGCAGCAAGGAGGTCAAGGATCCAAGTGAAAGTCTAAGCTCACGTATGGTGACTATTTTCACAACACTATTAGCTTTTGGTATTTGGCAATGGGAACCTAGATTGTGTTTTTGGGAGATGTTTTGGACTCCCTAAGTTTGGTTTAATGCCTATGATGTTTGGAACATGTAAATGGCCATTTGGTATTTGTTTTGGAGATTTGATGATTGCTTGCTTTTCAATATAGGATGCATGCCTTTAGACTTGTGGATTTTCTTATTTGAGGCCATGATTGAGCTTTGATGATGCAAATATGTTCCTTTAATGTTTGATGACTTGTTGGCATGATATGGAGGTCATATGAATTAGTTTGGTGGGTCGAAAGAGTGTAAAAACAGACTTTTCTGCTGTTTCTGGCAGGGTGTTTCGAAACACCCTTGCCTGTTTCGAAACAGGTGCATGTTTTGGCCTGGGTGTTTCGAAACGGACAGAGGTGTTTCAAAACACTTTGGCTACTGCCAAGCCGTGTTTCCGAATGGTCTAGACCCGTTTCGAAACACTTGACCGTTGGGCACTGATTTGAATGGTTTTGAGGTTTGCAAGCTTTACGTTTCAGTCCTGATTTTTGTATATGCAATTGATTGAGTTTGAGATGTCCGTTTGAGATGAAAATGGACAGAGAAGCATGAAACATGACTAATTTCATAATGGTAACTTAAAAATTGGTAAAGTCCTCTTAATTTCCAGAATTTACAAATTAGTCCCTAAATTCGTATGTTGTGCAATTGAGTCCCTTATTGTTTTCCGATTGCTGTGATTTTTGAGTATGCTTATCTCAAGAGTACACCTAGGGTTAATATGCATTTAGAAAAGGTTAAAAAGAAAAAAATGGTCGTTAATCAAGGTTGACTTTCGGGTTGACTTTGGTTTTCCCCGTGTAATCTTCGTAGTTCGGGTCAACCGTCTAGGCCAGGCTAAGGGGGTTACAGTGATTCCCACTGCAAGTTTCACATAACTCTTCTACAGAGTAGACATGTTTTGAATCTTTCTTTAGCAAATTCTCTACTGCCTTTGTGAGGTACGCAACCTGTGTCTTTAGGGAGTTATCGACCTCATAATCCTTTACAGCTAGCACTCGTTTACCTCTCCTCAACGTGGGAAATTGCTCTTCATTCTTCGCCAAATTCTTTAACACAACCATGGCTTCATTTGGATCTTTATCCAACAACAACCCATTAGCTACTGAATCGATTCTCATGCGAGTCTGTAGGTTGGCAGCATTGTAGAATTTGATGACTTGATTCCAAACAGGGAATCCGTGCATCGGGCAATTCCTCAGAAGAGTAGTAAACCTGTCCCATGCTTCGTGCATTGGCTCGTCGTCTTCCTGTTCAAAAGTAGCAATTCCTTTACGTAATCGCTCAGATAAATGGGAAGGATTAAAACGATATAAAAATTCACGAGTTAAATCCGCCCAAGTTCGTATTGAATCTGGCGTTAGTTTGTTCCACCAAGTTTTTTCTATGTCCCTCAATGAATGAGGAAATAATCAAAGCCTCGGTATCTCCGGATTTACTCTTGGTAGTCTAAACGATCCACAGATTTCTTGGAACGTTTTCAGATGTTCCCTGGCATCCTCTGTAGCAGCACCACTAAACTGGCCAGCGGAATTAATCATGCTGAACATCACAAGTTTCAGCTTCCACGTCTAACAGGGTGGTCTCCAATTCCACATGATCATTGATCATGTAATCACGGCATGACCGTCGTGCGGCCACGGCAGCGGCGGGCGGTCCGTTTCCTTCATCTCCGATAGGATCTTCAGGATCTTGGGGATTCCCTTGGTTGTTCCTCCCGTTATTCATGGCTTCTAACTGTTCTTCAAGGTAATCGTTTCTGGCTATCGAAAGGCGGACTCGGTTCCTAAGATTGCACGAGCGTTCAATTTTAGGATCTAATTGATACTCAGGTTTTTTGCCTCGTATCGATCTGTGCATAAGAAAACGAAAAAACTTGTGAAAAGCACAGGTTGAACAATCCAAATAAAAATAGTCAGTAAAAGTAGGGTAAAGATATGTTGCCAGTCCCCGGCAACGACACCAAAAACTGGTTGCGTGAAAAAGTGTCTATCGCAATAGAGTGTAACTGTACACGACACAAGTAGTAAAGTGATACACGAAGTATCGGATGTCGAATCCACAGGAACTGGAAATAGCCTTAACCTTGAATTGCTGCACAAGAAAGAAAGAAGATAATTTAATTGTTTGTAGGGGAATAATAAAGAATACTGAAGATAAAGGATTAAAGGATTCAGGATAAAGAAATAGGCCGATATTGATTTGCTCAGTAGTGCAGATGTTGCACTGTCTAGGTCTTCCTGTTTTGTCGTCGCTTCTGTCGCAGCAGCACATACGGCGGCAACAGTCTGTTGTTGTCGCGGCAGCGATCACACAACTCTGTACTTCAAGCTTGGCAAGAATCCCTGTTGTGACTCGTCCTATCCCTAGATCCAAGTCTGTCGATGAACATGTCTTTGATGATACCTCCCGACGTGAATCGAATGATGAACACCGAAGTTGTTGAATTCTTCCTTAGCAACTTACCCTCATCCTATCCCCAGGTCCGAGATAGTTCAACCATAAACTGGAGAACCCGTACTTATTCCTTTCGTATACTTAACTCTCCCGATATTAAGTAAATATATAATCTCACAATGCTCTCCTGATACTCTTGCAAGATATTGGAAACCAGAATAAGCAAACTTGAAGTCTATTTTATTGAACAAGAAAAATCCTAAAACAATACAATCCTTGCAACTACTTTACAGAATCAACCGTTAGCCCTAGGGGAAGTTTAGAACATGATGAGAAGGGGTAAAATGACTAGGGTTTAGGGGAAGACGGCTAGAGATTAAGATATCCTTTCCTAGGTCGAATTACATGCCTTTATATAGGCCTTCGGTTCAAGTTTTCTAATATGGCAAGAATACAAGTTTAAATTAAATTAAAACTCTATTAAAAACTAAATCTTCTGAGTAGATGCCTTTAATTCATCCTCTTTTCTTACTTGGAGTTTCTTCCTTGAACTTTGTGCTTGGCCTTCATTCTGATCTAGGGCTCAGAAAAATATAAGAGTGGCCCACGATAGACCGACTTAATTTCCTCTTTCTGTCGAGTTCCACTTCACTTTTCCCTTCAACGTTGCTGTCATCATTGGCTACCACGGCAGGGGCCACGACAGCGTATTCCTTCTCGACTTCAATCCTGTGTTCCAGCTCTGAGTCTGCTACAACAGCTACCTGCAAAAGTAACCAACATCAGTAGCAACTGTGCCATTTTATATAATTGTGATGTATATGTGAAATCTATCCTAAATGCAATGAATTATACTTGAATGCAGCATGAATATGGGTTAAATAAGGGGTAAAAAGTAGAACTTTTGCACACTCAACAAAAGGCAACTCCATTAAATCAACAGCAAATGCATGACCTTGAACAGATAAAAGACATATCCTAAACAACCTTCTTGTAACAATCATTTCACCAAAAGAACTAGTTACTTGCATTCCCACATTTAACATCTCAATAAGGATATCAAGAAAATGTGCATGCTCACTCAAGATGTATGAATGCGTAGAACAAGAATCAATCAAAGATAACAATGAAAAAGATTACAAAGTGAATGTACCTGCAATCACATTGGTATCATTGCTTCTCTCACGATGTGCGTACACCCTCAGATTGAACCACCACTACATGGCCACAACCATCTGACCATCCTCTATACGCTGGAAATTACCACGAACGGGCCCACAGCCTCTCTGTGGTGCGACAATAGGTGCCCTAGCCTGACCACCACCAGCCAACAATGGACAATCAAGTCTCAATCAGCCGATTCATAACTCCAACAAGAGTTAGTCACAACAACAGCAAGAGCCTGCCCTTCCCGAGCCAAACGCGGACAATCTCGCCTCATATGCTCACGCAATCTGCATGCCCAACAAGTGTTAAAAGCCGGTTTAGCCTTAGCATCTTGACCATTTGCTCAACATCCAGCCCAACTTCCACCACGCCTCATATTAGAGCGATACTTCTTGTCACATTGCCTCTTATATAGTCCACTACCAGAACCGAAATCTACAACTCTCTTACCGGAGCTAGAACCATCCACATGATAAGACAAGCCCAAACTCTGTTCAATATCCTTAACTCGCGTCACCAACATATCAAAATCCGTATAATCAGAGGCTAACATGTAAGTCTTCACTTCTTGCACCAGACTATAACAAAATCGGTCACAATGATGCCTATCACTCGACACTAACTCAGGAGCATACTGGCTCAAATGAAAAAACTGAACCTCATACTCAGCCACAATCATGCTACCTTGAACCAAAGACATGAATTCACGTTTCTTTTCATCCAAGTATCTAACTTCTAGATACTTCTTCTTAAAGGCAGCTTGGAAAAACTCCTAATTCACATCATTAGGCTCCATAGTCGTAGTTATAGTCGTCCACCAACTATAAGCATCGTCTTGTAATAAAGAAACAACACATCTCAACTTATGTGCATCATTGCACCCTATTTGTTCCGAAATCCGAATCATACTGGCCATCCAAGCCTCAGATGCCTCGGGCGACAAACCACAATACCCAACACTGCACAAAGTACGCAAGCGTTCTAACGACAACCCCTTTTGCCCAGGAACCAGTGGTTGCAGTTGCACTCCAGCAATAAAAGCCTGGAATTCCTCCACTCATCGCTTGAAGTAAAGGCGTCAAATCACCAAAAACTGGCCCAACTGGCTCAGGGGGTACTCGCTCCACATTCTCAGGTGGATTAGGCGGAGGAAGTGGAATTCCTCCAGGAGGCACATCGTTCTCCCGATTTCCCTACCCCCGGCAACAGCAATCGTACCAGATCGCAACTCTCTCCTCGGTTATATTGTGCTATTATGATTTAGGAATAATAATAAACCAAAACAAAATAATTAGGCCAGCTTCAAGCAAGGATACAAGACTTCCATTACAAATCGAAACATTTTAGAAGACTTTTCAAACTATAGTAATAAGACAATGGGCATCCCAAATTTCCCCCAACATGGCATAAAGCAATTAACGTACCTACCGCAAACACCGTGCATAGCAAACAACATAATTCTTTTCATAATCATCATGTATGTAATAATCATTGTGCATATCAATCATCAACATTCAACCAATATCAACATTCCAAATTATTACAACTTAGCTTAAGCAATCAATAACAATACCAACCAATCACAACTTACCTCCCAATTATCGCAAACTTGGATCTGATACTAAAAAATGTAACCCTTTCGACCCAACCTAGACGCGAGACCGAACCGAATAGGTCACACGGGAAATACTGAAGGAAACCAGGAAAGTTTACCTCAATAAACGACCTTATTTTTTCTTTTTATCTTGTCTAGATGCACATTATCTTCCTGTATGATTCACACTTACAGCGGAAGAAACTTCAATTCAAACATACAAGGAATTGACATTCGATTGCTTATAACATAGGTTAGGGACCAATTTTTAGTTTTAACAGATTACAGAGACTTCAACCAAATTTAAGTTATCATTCTTTAATTAGTCATATTTCACGCCATTGTGTCAAATCTCAGCTCAGTTCGATCATTCAAACTCATTTAATTACATCCACAACATTCAGGGAATAAAATGTAAGAAAGCAGAATCTCAACACCCATTAACTTCCAATAACGGCCAACCGTACCGGTACACGAATAGGTGTATCAATACACTTTTGTAAAAATCAAATTTCGGATTCTAGAGACCAAAAACCATACCGATACCTAGGGGTGTTCAAAATTACCCGACCCGAACTACCCGACCCGACTACTCGACTACCCGAACACAAATAATCGGGTATTTACCCGGGTCGGGTACCCGGCCCGTCATTTCCTAGGTCGGGCCCGGGTGAAAAAATATGATTTTTTCGGGTACCCGGTTACTTTCGGGTACCCGGTTGCTATTTTTTTATTTTATTAGATTACTTAATATTTTTACTTTAGAACTATATTTAAATCTCTAAATTCATTATATATTTGTATTATATGCTTTCATGTTTTAAATTTTTCAACAAAAAAAATATTAATTTATGAATATGTAAGATTCGATATGAAACAATCAACAATGTTTCTCTATTGCATTTATGCATTAGTAGGTTTCTATAAAAAAAATATGAGATTAAAAAAAATCACGATCGAGATTAATATTTTTAATGTCTTTCTTATGGTTATAAACTTCAAATCATTATTATTTTTTTGTTTGGATCATGTGTTATAAACTTTAAAGGTTTTTTTTTTAATTTTAAAATAAATAAAAAATCCAAAAGAAATTAGAACCTCGTACCCGATTTTACGGGTACCCGGGTTTATCGGGTACCCGGTATTTACGGGTCGGGAGACGGGCCTACAAACCTAATACCCGAAGGTCCGGGTACCCGGTTTTTCGGGTACCCAAAAACCCGGGTACCCGGATTTGAACACCCCTACCGATACCCTCCTTACTGTATTGATACGCCTTTAAGAATTGCATTGATCCGTACCGATACAGTAACCCATGTACTGAAACCCCAAGTCCAATTTTGCCTTGCCGTACCGATACGACCTTAGGCGTATCGGTACGCCTGGGGCCTGTAATGTCCCATTTTGCTGGTTTAACACACTTTGATACAATACAAATCACCTAAACATGATTCTGACATATAAACAACATCTCCAAAGATCAATCCTCAACCAAACATGGCATATTCAACATCAATTCATAGCAACATGTATCAAATAGAAATCTATAGGCATGCTTCCTAAAACCACCTCAAGCAAGATACCAAAAACTTTAGCAAAGCATAAACCAAATACCAAAGGTCATTTACAAATCCAAAACAACAATATAAACTTTCTCAAATAGGGAGTTTACACAAATCTCCCAAAACACAACGGATCTCCCATTGCCCTTATTGTAACAGCCCTTTCCTGGCTTGGTCGAGAATCGGGTCAGAGTATGCTACCAGTGAACAATGCGGTGATCGGTGCGATAAATTTTCAGTCAATAATCGAGATCTGAACTATATTATCCTCTACAAACATTACCAAACGTAAGCCTTAGTACATTTTATCCAATATGTAACAATAATTAATCAATTAGGACCAATTCTTAACTTCTACAAGTTTTAGGGATTAAAATTGTAAATTACATAATTTAGAGGTCCTTTGATGCAATTGACTATACCACATTGAAATTCAACACAATAATAGCAGGCTTGTAAATTTTCAAGCAAATCAGAATTCATTTACCCATCCAATTAGACCACACAATATCCAATGCCCAATTTATAAACAATGTAAAACTATAATCCATGTCTTTTAACCAAATTATCTACCACCGTATTGATACACTTAGGACTGTATCTATACAAGTTGACCCCATTGACCCTGTATGGATACCCTCTGAGACTGTATCGATATTACTTTTACACTCAAATTTGAGTAGCCAAAATTCGTATCGATACCCTTAGGCCGTATCGATACACCCCTTTTGACCAACGTTGACTTGTCTAAATATGCAAGACCGTATCGATACGCCCTACCCTGTAATGACAGATTTTAGCTGGTTTTTATTCGAATTGACCTATCAAACGATGTCCAAATGCAATCAAACTTTACCAGCAAGCTTAAAATAATGTGAACTACTAGCATGCCAAATTTCACGAGTGTTCGAATCTATTTACTATGTTTTCACAAATTAGGCCAAATATGCACTTTAAACCTTTTTAAACAAAACACTAACATACCAATTAAGGCCTTTAAGCCTTATACAAAACATAACCAATTCACACATAGCCAAAACACCAAAATTAACCAGTTCAACTAGTTTGCCATCATTCTAGGAGCTCATAGGGAAAAAACACATTAATCCTGTGGTGACTTGCTGAACTTCCAACTAGCTCCGATCTTGAAATGATAAACTCTTTAACCTGAAATGTGGAATATGAATGCATTAGACTTGCATAGTCTAAGCGAGGTAGCCATGAACAATGAATGAACATAATATGCATGGTATAACATGCTTTAATTTCATCAATGACATCTTTAGCATAATTAACATGATCATGGCATCATTGAACAATGTAACAACGATGATTAATGGCATTGTTCCACATCAATAATTATCATGTCATCAATACTCAATAGCAGTATTCAATAACAATGATCAATTGCAACAATCAATAGTTTTCCTTGGATCGATTCTATGGTATTTGGATACACAAATTCCACCTCCGCACCAACAACAATAATGGTCTAGTCATATTCCCTTCTCCGCACCAATTGACCAATACACAACAACATCCCTCCACCGCACCACAGTAAAGGTTGTAGCCTAACCCGTACCAATGAGCTCATGAATTCTATGGCATGCCAATTGTATCCAATACTTCGATCCTAAGGTTCAATAACAATAGTTCTATACAATGATTCAATGGAAATATTATCATACCAATAGAGCAATAACAATAGCTCAATAATCATGTTTCTATATTAATTAACAATAGTAAAGATTCAATGCAATATAAAATGACCAATGATTCTTTATATTCAAAGCTTAAATGATTTGATGACAATAATAACAACAATAACGATGCTACGAATGATGATTTGATGCAATACTTACCAAGACTTACCAATATAGCTTTCGATAATGTTTTATGCAAAATCATTCAATTAAATGGTTAGTAAATCAATAATCAATGATTCGAGATGGCACCTAGCCACTCTCGAGACTCCGACTACACTCACCTTGATTCTGAAGCTCCTAAGGTTCTCGGATAACGACCCCTTTAGTCCTAGCTTGTTTCAGAGACGATGGGTTAGCTTTCTCCAATTCTTGAGCTAGGCAAGTCAATAGGAAAATGTTATTATCAATATAACAACACCGATATTCATTTCTAAGCTTATGATAGCTATTAGCTATTAGACAAATTCATAGGTTGGAACTTGAGGGACAATGGTTTAGCTTAAGAATTACAACTTGAAATTAGACATAATTAGGTCATTCCATCTTATAATATTGCTGTTTTGAGTGCATCTTAGGCATAATTAGGACCATGCATTGCATTTTATAGTATTTCTTTACTTTGCCATGTTTTTATAGACTATCTTTTATTTGGTGAAGAAAAGGTATTGTTATAGAGTACTTTTGGTATTAGGTACTAAAGGCTGACAGAGGGAAAGATGAGCTGAGGATGCGATGCTGAGGCAGCGAACCAGGGAGTTGTACTGATGCAGTTCCAGACAAAAACAACAGTTATCGAGTGCTACCGCTACCCACCTTGCTGCCCACTGCAGCAGACTATGAAGTTGGAGAACCGGAGTGCGATTTTTAGAGTAGAAAACCCTGATTCTATCGATTCTCTCCACTTGATTTTTCAACGTCTGTAGAAGCGGGCAGAGCCGTTGAAGCGAAATATCGAGATTACTTGCAGAACAAGGCAATATGATAAAGTCCACATTCAACTCAAAGAAGTCAAAGTTTAAAGTCACATTTAATGTGGAAAGCCACTTTGAAGACTTCTACTTCAAGAAGGACTAGACCTAGCTAATGTATATAAATAATTATTGTAATTCTAATTCAAAACATCTTAGGTTTTCTTTAGGCATAGCTTAAGTTTTCTTGCCACCGACATGTTCTAAATTTCTCTTGGATTTGGGTTATGTTGTAATTAGTTGTGAGAACGGTTGTTTAGGTTTTCAAGTTTTGTTTTTGCAATAAAATACTCTAAGTTTGCTTAATTCATGTGCTTCACTTCTTCAATTAGTTTCAAAAGTCCAGTTGAAGAAATCCATTTGTCGGGCACGAGAGTGTTAAACTCACGAAAGAATTAAATACGGTCTCATCATGACGAGGTGTTGACTAATTCGGCTTAGACATAAGTTAAAATTTTTGCGGCTAAAAGGAGCAACCAAACGTCGACTGTCTGTGTTAGGTTTACACTGAGATTGCTAGGTATTGCCTACATCACGCAGTGACAGAATCCTACCCTAGACATAGGAATATCACTTCAGAATTGCTTCACCGAACTTGGAGTATCTGCCATACTTGCCACCGGGACTTCTCTCCATCTCACCTGCCGGGACAGTGAAAGTTGCAAGAGCAGAGTTCCGTCGTGGCAGTGAAAGTTTCCGCAGCCTCAATCTGCCATTACCCGTCAAGGCAACAAATCATGGCAGCACAAAACAACTTGTCCTATTCAACACAGTTTCACACTAAGCATCAACATAACCCTGCCCTCTCCATCAATCTGATTACTTCCTCTTTTACTTGTGTTTTTATTTTACTTTTGTTCTCAACAATCATCTTACTTGTGCCTTTACTTTTCTTGTGTAGGAATAACAATTCGTACCAAGCTGTCCAATCCTTGTGGGAGACGATATCTTATATACTATAACTTGACAGGAGTGTGCACTTGCGCTCATAAATAGAGTACACCTAATTGCTCTACAAAAGATGAGAACTCTTTCTCTTAATCATTTTAAAAGGATTCTAAACTTAATCATTCCTCACCTCCCTTGTAGCCAATAAGAAAGCTTCATACTACCAAGGGTTTACTTAAACTATTAATTTATATCCTTTCATTCCTTTTTACCAATTCAAAGTAATTGATGGCTACTATCACCTTTTCTGGTCACTCTCACGTGGAAGAGTGGCAAGCAAGTAGACGAGTCATCACCAAGTCCTTTTTCTTTAAATTTAGTCACTAAACAAATTTTAACAGGGGACTGTATCGATACACCTCATGGCCGTATCGATACGGCTAGGTTAAAATAGGCAAGGTAGTTAGGAAACAGTTGCACCGTACCGATACAGTACCTATCGTATCGATACATTTAACTCAGATTCAACAGTTAGGCTATTCAATATGGTCCTTACTCATGTATTAGACTTAACCAAGGTCTAATATCAATATAATAGATCACATACTCAATATTGATGCAATATTTAAGCTTTTCGGTATAGGATTTTCGATCGCCGGAACCAAATTTTGACTAGACCAGTTTTTTGGGTGTTACACTTATTATTTGTAGTTTAAGCTAAAAACATACTTTCGGTTAATGAAGTCTTGTTTGATCCCTTGCCCTTCGCTACCTTCCAAGCCTTAATTCTCTGCATTGATGGAAAAAGAGAGCGCAAGCACACAAGGCTTAGTGAGGAGTGCTCAAAAACAAAAACCATCAATGCATTTTAAAACCACTTTCCAAACCACAGTGAAATCTCACTTCAATTACTTCAAATCATCATTTGAAAACCAACATGCCCTTAAAATCATGCAATTTAACCAATAAAAAGCAGCATATTAGACCATACGCAATATGTATCATAACATCATAGCAACTCTGTAGAACTAATGTTTTGATATAATATTTGAAAAATGTTTTGGACTAACTCAAAAAGTATTTAAAACATTTCCAAAGTCCAAACAACTTGAAATTATGTTTAGGGAAATTCTTAAAAGGGTTTTTCATTATTTTCAAAGCCAATCTAAACAAAACTGTCCAGGTGTTTCGAAACACCTTAGGGCGTTTCGAAACAGGGTGCTCCAGTAGCAAAATCGTTTCGAAACTTGTTTCGAAACGAGCCTTCATTGGACACGATTTTTGCCCAGCGTTTCGAAACGGGCCAGGCCGTTTCGATACACCTACATGGCATTGACCATAACGGTCATAAAACCCAACGGCTCTTTCCCAACCAACTTTCAAATGCAGGCGTTTCGATACGGGCCTATAGCGTTCCGATACGCGTTTCGAAACGGAAAGGGGGTGTTCTGAAATGGGTACCCTGACAGACTGCAACGGCTCTTTCTACATTGAGAGTGTTCCGAAACGGCTTCGAGCGTTTCGAAACGGGTAGCTGCAGAACTGCATTTATGGTGGGAATAAAGTCCTCAACGACTCAAATTTGATCCCAACGGCTAGTAACGGCTACAAACTCATTTGGGAGTATAAAAGGGACCTCCAAGCATCAAGAGAAGGCTAATGCTCATATTGTCAAACATCAAATGATCAAGAAATTGTCTTAGTGCTTAATTTGTCATTTCTTGTATAGACAAACACTAGTGAGCCAAAATTGTCAAATTTGCTCAAGTGTTTTAGGTTTTGGGTGAGTGCTTCATTGTGCAAACAAACACCTATTAGAGGGTTTAAGTTTGCTTTTATTTATCTCTTTGTAAAAGAGGGTTTTGATCAAGGCTTTGGGTAGAAGCTTGATCGGTTGTAAGGGTTTCCTCCTAATCCTAGAAAAGGGGACGAATCAATAGTGGATTGATTGAGAAATCCTTAGTGGGGAGCTAAGGTAGTGGATGTAGACCTTGGTTAGAAGGTTGAACCACTATAAATTATTGTGTCAATTATTCTTTTAGCTTCATCAACCCTTCCACCCAAAAAATCCACCTCTCCACCACTTGGTGAGCTAAATTAGTTGATCGAATCGAGCCCCACACATCTCAACAAACTCACATTGCCAACCTCAATTTAAGTCTTCCCATCCATAACATACCATATGCAATGCTTAAAGAGAAACCATGTATAAATCAAATTATACAAAACATGATACATCCACAATTATATTGGTTTACAAGTGATCATTTACCAAGTTCCATTCTCAAAATATCATATCGGATACACGGATTCAACAAGTGTTCTCATAACACCTCAAGCCATCCTAACCGGAATAATGGTACAATCACAACCAAATGGTACAATCACAACCAACAGGGACAACAATCCCAAATATCGGTTAGATGCTTAACCCACTAACGAGAGACGGGACACCAACATCATCGATCGTTAGGGTAATTAGATGGAGATGAGACACCAACTTCCTCGACATCCAAGGCGACTTATTTATAGTGCTCTCAATCCTATAGACGGCTAACTATATCCGATAGCATTTTCAAAACCAATTCCATACCATCACTTTCCAATATAGTTCACATTTAATCACATACCTCACTGTTTTCATAGCATCAATAATAAACCATTTTCCAAGCATCAAACCATGCTTAAAACCACAAGTATAAAACATACACTTACAAGGATCACTCACCATGGTCATCCTTCATCATTTAATCATTAAAGACAGTATATCACATACTTTAAACATGCTTTAACAGTAGGTAACATAAAATCAAAATCAAGTACATAAAACCATATCATAATATCACAACCGAGAGAGAAAACCACTTTATACTTACTTCCTAACTTAGACAAGCGTTTCAAGCTCAAATTTAAGTTTCCAAAACCACCTTTAAAACATTTCAAAGCTGAAATCCACGTTCTCATTCATCGACACGCGAAACCTCGATACGCAGACGCGAAACTAAGCGTCCGAAGCTCCCAAAGCTTCACCGGTTGCTTCCAAAACGTTCTCCTTGTTTTAACCACATAATAATAGAGGATTAATGCATCTCAATGCATTCAAAACTCCAACAAGCAATTCCACCACATTGCCTTGCCAAAAACTACTAATCGCCTATCTGAAACAACCAAAATCATCACCAAAACACTTCTAAACCTAACCCAGCTAAAACCTAACACTTTCAATCATCAATTATCATTGATTAACATCCAAAATCATCATATTATCAACCTTATACATCCAACATTCATAAAACCACCACAACTCTACAAAAACCTAAATCTAGCAACCTAAACAACTAAGGATTCACATAGTTTCGGGAATACCATGCTTAAACCTTTATGTTAAGATTATTAGACTTCCAAATCATGATTAAAATCAACCTTAAACCCAGCAAAATAGGCCCATTACGAAAATTACACAAATCCATCAATTAAAACATCAAAACCATTAGACAACATTAATGAAGGATCAATAACTTGAGAATTTCAGAAAAGAACCTTACATTAGAGGAGAAAAATGCATCTCACCTCTGATGGATACTTTTCCCCTCAATTGGATATATTTTCATGTAAAAACAAGATTAAAACAATAAGGTTTTTATAGGAAAACAACAAGAAATCATTTGATAACAAGAGATTAAAGAAATCAAGAGTTTACCTTAAGATTTTGAAGAAGAAATGAGTGTTTGTCTGGAGACAATTTGAAAGAAAGCTTTTGAGAGAAAATAAGTTACGTAAAATTTGTTTTGATGAAATAACCACTAATTAATTCCTCTAACCTCCTTTATTAATTAAAAACCGTTTAAAATAAGCCAATTAAGGGATAAACGCATGATATTAGGCTTTAGGTAAATAGCTGCTTAAAGATTCAAAATTCTGATCCTTTTACAAAATAGTCACTAAAAATAGTTTTCAAAGTTTACATTTTGGTCACTAAGTCCAAAATGTCCAAATTCTAAATACCATTTTCCAAAACTGATTTCACCAAAACCTTTTATATATTTAATAAGGATTTTAGATAATTTTTTCATATTTTTATCATCTTCCTAAATAGGTTTTCCCTAAACTCATCCCAAAACTAACCCAAATCTCTAGTCTCGGTCCAACGGACCCTAAAACCATCCCAAAAACCTCTAGGCCCAAAATCGGGGCGTTAAAAAATGCTTCTTTGAAAACCCAAATTCTGCAAATAAGAATCAATTATGTAGTACCAAGCTCTTGGTGCTTGTTTTAGGCCATAAAGAGTCCTCTTAAGCTTGTACACTTGATTTTACTTTCACGGAACCACAAAACCTTCAAGTTGACAAACATAGATATCTTCTTAAAGCCCTCCATTCAAGAAAGATGATTTTACATCCAAATGAAACAAATTGCTGTCCAATTGACCAGCAATAACAATAAGTTATCTTATGGTGTGGAGTCTAGCAATATGTGCAAATGTGTCACCGTAGTCAACTCCACTTATCTGTGCATTCCACTTTACAACAAATCTAGCTTTATGCTTAAACACAATGCCATCAGGATTGAACTTGTTTTTATACACCCTCTTCACACCTATAACATGCTTTTCACTGGGTTGATCAGTTAAGAACCACATACCATTTTTCTCAATTGCAGAAATCTCTACCGTCATTGCATCAATCCATTCACATACTTTTACAGCATCATCAGAACTTGTTGGTTCAAAAAAGATAAAATTACACCTCTCATAAACACTTGCTAAGGATTTGGTTTTGATAACCTCATCATCAGTTGTGTCTGCTACATCAAACCAATCACTAGACTCTTCATTCTCACCATCATCAGTTATAACAATCCCTTCAGGGATCAAACTCAAATCATGTTTATGCGCATCATTCTTTGCAAAGAATACATGTTCACAAGCAACATCAAATTTCAAATAAAAGCTATTATTTTTCATTTTCAGCTCAACAAAATTAGAACCACAAACATCAAATATGCAACCAACATCACCCTCAAACTAAACACTAAAACCATTTTTTTAACCATTTGAGGAATACTCAGAAGACTTTGATCTAAATTAGGAATAAAAAGAACATTATAGATTGTCTTTTTACCTTGTAGAGTATTCACAAAAATTGAGCATTTTCCTTGAACCTGAACTGTAGCACCGTGTCCTAACTTCACACTAGTTTTAAACTTATCAAGTGAGTCGAAGTATGCAACCTCTAGTGTCATGTGACTGGTACACCCACTATCCACAAGACAAACAAAGTTATGAGATTGTTCAGCAACATAAGAAACCATGAATAAATGCTCACCCTGCTATTGTTTATCTTCACTTGCATTTGCTTGTTGTTGAGGTTGCTTCTTTGCTTGCTTCCTTTTAGTCCAACAAAATTTATCAGTATGTCCAGGCTTACCACAAAAAGCACACTAAAATTTGGACTTGCCTTTCTCCTTGAATCGACAATCCTTTTCAGAATGTTTTGTCTTCTTACAAATAGGACATGACAAAAACTTTCCATTCATACCACTAGGAGAAGAAAGAAAGGATTTGCTTTTGTTTGAGTTTTCAGCTTTTTTTACGGAGTAGTTGAACTTTACTCCTTTATGAGCACCAAGAAAAACACTTTCACTTACCTCAAGATTTCTCATAGAAACCTTTTGTTCTTGTGCTTCTAACTTGATAACAAGATCATCAATGGTTAGGCTCATCATGTCACAAGATTCTTCAGTAGCTAAAATTTTTGCTTCAAATCTTTAAGGAACACTAATCATGACTTTTTCAACCACCTTGTCATCAGGTAAGTCTTCACCATAAAGTCGAATTTGATTCACAATATTCATCAGCCTGTTTGAAAAATCTTTAATCAACTAATCCTCCTTCATTTGAAGCATAGCAAACTCTCTTTTCAGAGTTAAAAGCTTTTTTTTCTTCACTCTATCACATGCCTCATGTAATTCTTTGAGTTTATCCCAAACACTCTTGGGAGTTTCAAGATCCATAATGCTAGTAAAAATGTGATATGCTAATCCATAGTGAATGCATGTTAAAGCTCTATCCTTCTTCAACATATCTTCATCTTAAGCTTTCAGTTGAGCAAGAGTGGGATTTGTTCTCAATGTTGGGGGGTCTTCATCAGTTTCAACAACATTTCAAAAGCCAAGAGATATCAAATATACTTTCATCTTTACTGCCCAAACATGATAATGAGTTCCTGTGAAAATAGGAACACAAGTTGGGGGAGCATTTGAAGAAGCCATTTAAAAACATCTCAAAGTGTTTCGCTCACACAAAAAATAGCAATGGAAAACTCATAACCCTCAAGAAGAAGCTCTGATTACCACTGTTAGTGCATGCAGAAAAACCAGAAAACCAGTTTTGACCAGAAAACCAGTTGGTGTTTGCAAAAAAACCAGAAAACTAGTTTTGACCAAGAAAACCAGTTTGTGTTTGCAGGAAACCAGTTTTACAGTTATGCAGAAAACTGGTTTTGTAAAGGAGAATAGAACATGAAAAACGATAGAAGAAGAACAAAGAAAATGAAAACAGAGCTAAAAAAGATTGCATAAAACTCACACATGTTTATGCTTCATTACATTTCACTTAAAAGGATTACAAAAGTCTAAATTGCCAGCTGTCTACTAACTAGAGTAAATAGACTAATAAAAGCCTAGACAGTTGCTACTAATTATCAATACTATTGACACAAACAAAGTAAAAAAATGCTTATCCAATATCAGACTCAATACATCAACATTATTAACCTTTCTTTTTCTTTAGTTTTGGTGGGTTTTTTTTATACATGACGATGTTTGAAAGTATTTATAATCATAGCAAATTGCCAACAAAAGTGCCAGAAAACATTGTAGCTTCTGGATATTGTCACGAGGTTAGAGTTTGACTAACTTAACCGTGCAGCCTTAGCCGACGATCTTAAGGCGAAGACTATGTCAACCTTTAAAATATTAAACGAAAGTGCTTAGGATAGCGGAGGTTTGCGGGAAAATGGCTAAGACAAGGAAAACAAGTATGAACAAGAATAATTGTGGAGAGAATAACTCTTTACTCAAATGTAGAATGAAAACTGGATGATTGAATGATTTACAATGGTGAGGGTGAGCCTCTATTTATAGGCGAACCCTCTTGCACCTAACGGTCTAGAATGAAATGATCCAAGGGCTAAGAATATTCCTATGATTCACATCATCTATCTATGGAAACTATATCCATATCTTACAAAGATACCAAATATGTTGGGGGAAAATCACTCCCCATCATATCCAATCATAACATGATTGTTGTTCTCAAGTTGAAAATGATATTTTCCATAAGTGTTGGTTAAAAGATGAGCTCCATCCATGAGTCTTGGTCTCTTGGGCGGATTGGGCATGGATAGGCCCGATGTTCTTGGCCAAAACCTCCTTAAAAGCATGATGGGTGTTGATTTGAGCCCTATGGTCGTGGGAAATTCGGAGGGTGCTCGTCTGAACCCTAGGTGTGCACAGAGGGTGCTGACTCTAGCCCCATAATCTAGGCAGTATGAAGGGTACTCATTTGGGCTCCCTTGGGCATGATGAGAGTGGCCCCTCGAGTCCTTTTCTCATGGGCAGCACATGGGGTGCTTGTTTCGACCTCATGGTGTGATTGTAGGGTGCAGACTTAGACCCATCGGTCTGGTGAAGTGTGTGGTGTGCTTGTACAAGCCTCTTTGGGTACACTTGTCTCGGTCATGAGATGGTGGCCCGTGACAATATGTAAATTTTATTTTAAAAAGGTTCATGTATGTAATGTTGTTACTTCGTAGTTTTATCATTCCCATAGATGTAACAAATCAACCAAGAATCCTTTTGTAGTTTAATCCAACGAGGTTAAATCATGTTTTCTCATAATGTAGTGCTAATCTTAATTGCAACTATATCTATTACCAATGAAGCCTGATCAGGTCCAACACTATTTCATTTTCTTTTTATGGGTTATATAGAGTCTAAAACCATGAAATAACCTGGAGGTGATAATTGGAACATTTGGATCAAGTTCAAGAAAGATGTTTTTGGGGGTTAAAGTGTGTATTGGGTCGGGTTAATCTTGTTCAGATTTAGTTCAGATTGGTAGTTTATTTGGGGTACTATTTTATCTTCAACTATGCCTTTAATAGTTAGTTTATGTTGCTGATATGGATGTTTTTGTGCATTTTCTATGCAAGACTATAATTCTGGAAATTGCACTTAAATGACAAATTCTGCAGGTTTATTTTCTGGATTCAAGGCTAGGCTAGTGGGCATAACTCTGGGCATGAATCGTCTGACGTGGCATCTAGTCAGCAGCTTCTAAAAGGTCCAGACAACGACTTCTAGAAGGTCTAGTCAGCAAGGACGGACGAGCATATCAGCTTCATTTTAAATTTAAAATTACAATTATCTTTTGTTTTTAGATTTTAATTTGAATATTTTCAAGATTTATCTTTTTATCATTTCTAGGTTATTCTTAGGGTTTCAGAATATTGCAAATACCCTCTAGGGGTAATGTAACACCCCAAACTCGGGTTAGGGGTTAGGAGCATTATAGAGACAAGAAACAATACTTATTCAAGATTTGATACAAGATTTTAGTGTTAAACTAAAACAATAATAGCTATCAAGATTACGATCCATTTTTTCCCTTTAACTTAGTGAACAAGGAAGCATTCGAACAATAATCATTAAGCCTTACTATCCATTTCAACTTACATCATTTCATTCACTAGTCTCATCCATTACCTATAGCCTTTTTATCCATTCAAAACTATTAGATTCAAGTTCAACAACCACTAAACTATATGTGCAACATGTACCATTTTATTACCAAAACTATCATAGTCATCACATTTAAGGTAGTCTAGACTTATAATGAATCAAGTACTAGCTTATATTTCATATCCCAATCGATTAGTCAACAACACTAGGCATTCTAGATTCATATTATCAACTACATTCATTAGTTTACCTGGACCAATTTGAATACAATAGCTAGGACAATAACAAGACCATTCGCTCATTTAACTTAACCACAATACATTCAAGATTCATAGCTTAAACACACTTATATATGTATATGACTCAAAATACCATTAAGGTTTTAAATTAAGTGCCATTCAAGTGTCCTAAAACATTACAACCCATTCATCAAGTTTTTACATACATTCCATATACATCTTTAATATAAGCCAAATGCATGAAACTTGTACGACTAGACACAAAACTAAGCCACCAACCAGGAGTGCAATAAAACAAAGACAAGCAATACTCTCAATCTTCACATGTTTAATGCTCGGCTCAAGATAGAGAGGTTTTGATCACTTTAGACCTTTGGTTTTGGAAGAAGGAAGATGAGAGTGATAAGAACTTTTGAGGTACTTAGTGAGGTAGCACCTAAATCTAGCAAGTTTTCAAGATATCAATTTGTCAAGTTAAGTGTCTTTTATTTCAAGAAACGCCTATCTAGGCTTTAGACAATTAATAGCGAGACTTATCTACTCTACAAGGATCCCTTTCCAAAGGTTCAAGTATAACAAGATCAAACACTCCATTTTCAAGTTTAATGTCATACAATCAAACGAGAATCACATTCATAAGAATTAAGCAAGTATCACAATCTCATAAACTCATTCGAGTGGAAATACATACCAACATGATCAATTCTTTATTTCAATCACATACAAGTTCAAGATGGCAATTTTATTAATCCATACTTATAAGTTCATTTATTTTCCAATTCATTATCCATAGTTAAGAATGCATATTTATCATTTAAGCATGTCTTACTTCATTTTAAGATTATTAAGAATATTTTGCCTTGGCCTTAGTTAAGTCTAGGTAATCAAGTCTCCAGACAACTGTCGCCACAAGATGCACCGAAGTGCTACAAGATGCACCATAGTGCTGGTCAACCCTCCTATTTTCGCCAAAGACCACAATACGTACCCTCCGTCTATCGCCACAAGATGCACCGTAGTGCTGGACTGTAGTCCCCCTAACACAATGAGATCTAGACTCTAAGGCATGCCCTTCTACCTATGACCAACTAGTAACCAAGGACTTGATTCTTATATCATCAAGCAATCACACACAAGTCTTTAGTTATCAAGAAATCAAGATCAAGATCATTAAAATAATAAGTTTTCATATTGCAAGAGTTCATGTGCCAAGCATGACAAATTCAAGATCATATATTGCCTTTAGGCCATTTCGACATGAGCATATATTGCATACTAGCAAGCATTATATCAATTAACACCAACAAGCCACTTTACAATCAACTTGAACTATCCAGTCTTTAGTTACTCCATTCTTCCCATAAATCAAGTTACCAATATAGTTAAAATTCATTTTATGGAATAATACACAACCAAATATGTAGACATGCAATTTAATAGGTGGTTAAGACCTAAGTCCCAACCCTAAGTTTAACTACACTCACAATACTCCAAGCTAGTCTTGTATTGTTATCCCCTTTTGTCTATCCCTTGATGATCCACCCTTAATTACTTCAGCAACCTCTTTGTAATCATTGCTCTAAAAAGTCACACACATCATGGAAATATCATTAGAATTAATACAACAACAATTCAAGCTCATCTTTACACTACATTACTAAAACAGATTCTGCCCTGGCAGTTAGGACACCTTGTAGTAATTTGCCAATATCTTTTAATCTACTCATTGGATTTTCAATTAATTTACACCCTTAGAAATTTAATTCAATTAAAATTTTAACCATATAAGGCTAATATTTTAATTCCTTCTATATCAATACAGTTTTGCATTTTAAGTCGGGTTCTTTTTCTAGTGACTATTCTGCAAGTTTTGTTGTTTAGTGTACTTAATTGAATTATTTCACCTAGAACCCTTACTATTTCATTTTATCCTTTTTTACCATTGTTTAAACTGTTTCCACCTTTTTCTTTTAAGACAAGATAAATCCCTAATTAGCTCAACTAAATCCTTAATTTAGCCAACTTTACAGTTTAGTCCAGTTTTGCCTATTTTGCCATTTTACCACTTTAAACCATTCATTTAGATTTAATTCATGAAATCCAAGTTATCTAAGTTTCATTTCAATACTTACCTGTTTTTAACTAACATATCTAGCATCCATTTTAGTCCAATTAAGTCCCAAATCTTTCAATTTACACAAAATAGTCCCAAAATAGTGATTAAGCTAGCTAGGTGACTACTTTCCTTATCAAATTCTATTCCATCAATTCTATTATCAATTTAACTTTATCAAAGTCACAATTAGTCCATTTTACATGATTTCTCCTAATTTGATATTATCATCTCCTATTCAATCCATTCATAAATTACATCAAGAGCACCATTCGGCTATCACCCTAAACATACCATTTCAATGTTTGTTCATTTTAATATGTTACCCATGATTCATTCTCTAATTTCACCTAAACAAATCCTCAATTTCATCATCTATCTAACATGTTTGATATCTAATTCATCCTAAGGCATCAAACAAACAATTAAATCAATAAAACTTCATCTATTCGAATAGGCATAAATGAAGATGAACTTACGTTGATTGCTTACCTTAATTCTCAAGAAAATCTTATGCATGCAAGCTTGAATCTCCCTTAACAATGGTGTATTTTCTCTTCATTTCTCTCCTCTCACTAAACTTCTCCAATTCGGCAACTTAGATGAAATGAAAGAAGGATATGACACTTGATTATTCATGATAATGGAATTGTAAATAGTCTATTTTACCCTTAACTAGTCTTTAATTATAAACTAAATCAAGGGTAGCCTATCGAATATCATAATTTTGGCATGCATTATTTATGTTTTTATTTTCATTCAAATAGGTCCTTATAAATTGGTCATCCAATTCGTTCAATTGTTCAATTAGACCTTTAGTTATCTAATTAGCTTTGATTTTAGTTCAATTGATCTACCAACTTAGGTAATTGACTTGAAAGAATACTAGGCTAGAATTTAGGGTGTTACAACTCTCCCCCCTTAAAAAAAGAATCCGCCCTCGAATTCTTACCTGAATTGAATAGATGAGGATATTGCTTTCTCATTGTATCCTCGGGTTCCCAGGTTGCTTCTTCCATCTTATGGTTTCTCCACAAGACCTTCACGAAAGGAACGTTCGTGTTTCGGAGCCTTTTGATTTCTTTATCGAGGATTCGAATCGATTCCTCCTCGTAAGATAGAATAGGGTTTAGTTCAACTTCTTCTGGTTCAAGAATATGAGATGAATCAGATTGATATTTTCGGCACATTGAGACATGGAAAACATTGTGAATCTTATCAAACTCACTAGGGAGTGCTAATCGATAAGCCACTAGACCAATTCTTTCAATAACTTCGAAAGTTACGATGAATCGGGGACTGAGCTTACCCTTTCTTCTGAATCTGAAGACTTTATTCCAAGGGGAGACTTTGAGAAACACTTTGTCTCTAACATTGTACTGGATATCCCCCCGTTTTAAGTATCATAAGCCTTTTGCCTATCAAAAGCTTGCTTCAATCTATCGTGGATGATTTGTACTTGTTCTTCGGTTTCCCAAAGCAATTGAGGACCAAGAACTTTGCTTTCGCCTAATTCAGATCAACATAGAGGTGTTCTACATCTCCTTCCATACAAAGCTTCAAAGGTAGCCATTTGAATTGAAGCTTGATAATTATTATTTTAGGCGAATTCAACAAGAGGTATGGAACTCTACCAATTCTTTCCAAAGTCAATAACACAGGCTCTAAGCATATCTTCGAGAACTTGTATCACTCGTTCGGAATGACCATCACTTTGAGGATGAAAGGTCGTGCTTAAATTCAACTTGGTGCCAAGGACTCGTTGCAAAGATCTCTAGAATCGAGCAGTGAATCGAGGATCTCGATCGGAGATGATAGAAGTAGGGACTCCATGCAAAAGAACCACTTCACAAATGTATAGTTCGGCTAGAGTATCTAAGTTATATCTCATTCGAACATGGATGAAATGAGCCGATTTGGTGAATCAATATACAATCACCCATACAACATCGCACTTCCTTAGCGGGCAAGGAAGACCATTAACGAAGTCCATAGTGATCTGATCCCACTTCCATTGAGAGAATTCAATAGGCTGGAGTAACTCAGTGGGAGCTTGATGTTCGGCTTTAATTCTTTGGCAATTAAGGCACCTAGATATAAAGTCTATGTAGAGTGTCCACAAGTTCAATATTTTGAACACTATCCCGCCCTTATTATTGTTGTTTTTAAGCTCATCTAGGCATATTTAGGTGCATTGCATGCATAATAACATTATTTGCTCCTTCACCATGCTTTTATTGAATATTCTTTGTTTGGTTAAGAAAATATACTATTTTAGTTTAGTTTTCATTTTCAGGTGTTGTAGCTATATAGAGGAGGAGAGGAGAGGAAAGCAGGGAGCAAAAATAGTTGTACTGAAGTAGTTCCAGATTCCGCCAAGGACGACGCCACATCTGCATTGCCGCCGACAGCCGCCCAGGCAGGAGTTAAACCGACTTAGCCAATATGGGCCGCGGTTAAAAGAGGACAATTTCCTAAGTCCAATGAGCCCAGTCTTGCAGGTTTCTGAAGTCTGTAGTGGCCTAAAGAGCTAATTAAAGATTGATAAGTAGGAGTACTTATCTTTACATGCTGAAGAAGGCAACGTCCAAAGAGTCCACATTCAAGTAAAAACGAAGTCAACATTTAATGTAAAGTTACTTTAAGAACTCCTACTCCAAGGAGGACTCAAACTTAGGCCATGAGGCCTATATATACCCATTTATGTGAGGGTATAGGGGCATAACGAAGAGGTAAATAGATAGATTAAGTGGGGGTATTGGAGGTCGTGACCCAATTCTATATTAGGGTTTAGGTTTTTGTATGTAAACTAGTTGTGAGAAATGGTTGTAATAGTTTAAGTTGTGCTTTCAATAAAATACTCTCAAGTTTGCTTAATTCATGTTCTTCACTTCTTCAATTAGTTCAAAAAATCCAGTTGAAGAAATCCATTTGTCGGGCACGAGAGTGTCAAACTCATGAAAGAATTAAGTACAGTCTCATCATGTCGAGGTGTTGACTATTTCGGCTTAGACATAAGTTAGAATTTCAGCGGCTAAAAGAAGCAACCAAACGTCGATTTCCCGTGTTAGGTTTACGCTGAGATTGCTAGGTATTGCCTACATGACGTGGTGACAAAATCCTTGCCTAGACATAGGGAGGATCACTTCAGAATTGCTCTACCAAACTTGGAGTATCTGCCAGACTTGCCGCCAGGACTTCTCTCCATTCCACCTGCCGAGACAGCGAAAGTTGCAAGAGTAGAGTACGTTGCGGTAGCGAAAGGGCCGCAGCCTTAATCCGCCATTACCAGCCGAGGCAACAGATCGTGGCAACGCAACACAGCTAAAGCTTTACAGCGCAGTCTACACACTACTGAGCTAAAACTACCTGGCCCAATCTATCATCCTCATCTCTCCCTATCACTATCTTAATTTATTTGTTTTTTTTTACTTTTATGTTTTTCTTTATTCTGAAATTTAATTGTACAATTTACTAATTCCTTGTGCAGGAAAACACACATAGTAGCTGCTCCAATCCCTGTGGTAGAAGATATCTTTTATACTATGACTTGACAAGAGTGTGCACTTGTGCTCATAAATAGAGAACGTCCAAAACACTATACAAGTTTTTGGAGCCATTACCGGGGATTGGCAACAACAATTGCGTTTGAATTTCTGCACTTTTATTTTAGTTTTTGCACTTAAATTTCTGTTTATTTTATTTTACAAAAAATACCTCTTGTTTGTCTTTGGTGTATGTCCCGCCAGGGCGGCAAAGATGGCAGCCAACACCCACCTGAGGAGGACATACCTGGACGAAAAGCCAAACGCAAAACCCTCAGGAAGTGGTTATGCTTGGGAATTGCACAACCGAACATAACCTAATTTTTATTTTTGATTTTAATTTCTTTCTTTCATGTATTAGGATTAGATTTAATTTTGAGTTTTTTTTTTGTTTTTTTTTAATTTTTCGCATTTAATTTGTTTCAAGATAGGAATGAAGGCAAGACCAAGAAGGAAAAAGAATAAAGGAGAGGCCCAAAGAAGATGAGCATAACGGCTAGCCGCAACGGCTACATTTGCAACAGCTGGCGGAACGACTATCTGCGTAACGGCTAGAATCGCGTAAAACGCGCCGCAATCATTGCCGCCCAACGACAGCGTGCCCGCTAAGGCAGCAGAGAGTAGCGGCTATATAAAGCCAACTATTCTCTCCTCATTCTTCACCTTGCTCTCTTTTATACTCTCAATTCTTCTTGTCATCTTTGCTTTCAAGATTTCGTTTGTTTTACTTTCTTGCAATTTCTTTCTTTTTCTTTAGGAAACACAGCCGTTCTAACACCTATGGCAACATCAAAACCCACTTCCTCATCCTCCAAGCCAACCTTCCATAGGTTCTTGAATGCTGACATAGCGGCATCCTACCGGCATTACTTCGCGGAGCGGAAACTATGGAAAGAGATAGGCTTTCAATACACCAGGCAAGATGGGGATCTTGGCCTTGAACCCATCTTATTCGAAAGGGTCCACACCCTAGGATGGCACATTTTCGTACGGAAGTCAGAAGAGATAAACACTAATCTAGTGCGAGAGTTTTATGCCCACAAACCTAGCCCGGGAAATCCTTTAGTCTACGTTCGTGGCGAGTGTGTCAAGTTCACAGCAGCAACAATCAACAGTTTCTACAACATAGAAATCAGAGAGAATCCGCACAAAGAATGGAGGTCGTACTTAACGACAATAGACTATGAAAAGATTAAAAAAGAAACCTACCAGCCCAATGCCAAATGGCTGACCGGCAAGAATAACAGTTCAGTCAACCGCCGCGACCTGCTGCCAAAGGAAAATATTTGGAGTAACTTCGTCCAGTGCCGCCTAATGCCCACTTCGCATGGTTCGACAGTCAACAGGCCGCGGCTGGCCCTAATCCCCAACATTATGAAGGGGCGGCCAATCAATGTTGGAGAAGTCATTCTTGAAGAAATCTAAGCCCACGCAGCCGAGCCCAACTCCAAGGGACCCCTTGTCTACCCCGCACTCAACACATGCCTCTACGCCAACTCTCGTGTGTCGCCGCACCCAATAATACAATCATTGCCGCCAAGGAAGGGTGGACGAGGAAGGCACATCTCCAGATGATGAAGGAGCCAGAGCCTAAAACACCGACAACCGCCCAACCATCGTCCCAACCTGCCGCCACCCCAGCTGCAGCGGGCAGTACTGATACTACCCTTTCTTCCGCCGCGGTACCCGTGTTGCGTAGTCTCATAGAAAACTGCCAGAGAATCGAGCACAAGTAGGTAATCTTCACGAAATACATCACGGAAGTGTAAGAGGCCTTCGTGGCCTACTTGCTAGACAAATACCATGACGCCGGCCCACAGTTTCCAGACTTCCCATCAGAGTTAGCAGCTTCTAAACCAACTCAAGTCACACCTAGACCAACTGTTGCTCCAGCTGCCCCAGCCAGAGAAGGACCACACAACCATCCCATGAGAAGGACCTCGCCCACTCCCATCCAGCCATACAACCTCACCTCCTCATATGAGTCTGAGAAAGAGGAGGAGACTACCGCCGCCTCCCCAGCAGCTGCCAAAGAAGCCGAGGACTCAGACGTGGAGATATCTAATTCCTTCGATGATGAACCGGCCGAGGCAGCAAGGAAAAGAAAGCGGCCCGCTGATGCGACAAAGCCTCAAGGTGAAAGGTCTGATACTGAACCAGAAGCACCACCCAAAAGACCCACTCCCAGCCGCATCCAGCCGCCAAGTCTCATGCAATACACAGTCTCGTCCTCCCCGCCTCCTCAGAGTCCTCATCCGATACAGCCACAGGAAAATAGGGGAATTCCCCTAGTCTATAGCACCCTTTACTTTATTTTTCTTTCCTTTTTATGTTTTCTTTTAATCATTTTGTTTTGGTTTTTCTTTTTATGTTTTATTTTACTATTTTTCTTTTTATATTTTGTGTAAGGCATTGAGGACAATGCCAACCTTGAGTTTGGGGGGGGGGGGGGATAGTCCTCTATGTTTTCTTTAGTTGCATTTAGCAGCATATAGGAGCATATGTAAATTCTGCCCTAGCACTTAATGAAATAGAACGTCTTAGTTTGAAAACTTGTGCCTATGATAGTTAGTCGATTACTTCTTTTCGCACCATACTTAAAATTTAACCTAACCATGGAAAGAAGCATGACAAATACTTAAAAAATTAGATGCCAATAATTTTTACATTGTCTGTTAAGTGCCGAGTTTTTCTTGAGTTCTAAGTTGACACTGCCTACTTTATTTAATGAAAATTTATTAATTAGGTGTAGGTTTGCCGCCGCGGCAGCACAGGGCAACTACCCAAAAATGTTCAATACCCTAGAGGTGCCCAAAACAGGCTTTAGGAAGGATTATGAGCAAGGACACTCCGCTACTATCAAAGTCCAAGTATATAAAATTAATTAAAGTGACAGACAAATTAACAAGAGGACAATTTCCTGAGTCCAATGAGACCAGTCTTGCAGATTTCAGAAGCCTGTAGCGGCCTGAAGAGCTAATTGAAGATTGATAAGTAGGAGTACTTATTTTTACTTGCTGAAGAATGCAACGTCCAAAGAGTCCACATTCAAGTTAAAAAGGAGTCAACATTTAATGTAAGGTTACTTTAAGAACTCCTACTCCAAGGAGGACTCAAACTTAGGCCATGAGCCCTATATATACCCATGTGTGTGAGAGTATAAGGGCATAGCGAAGAGGTAGATAGATAGATTAAGTGGGGGTATTGGAGGTCGCGACCCAATTCTCTATTAGGGTTTAGGTTTTTGTATGTAAAGTAGTTGTGAGAAACGGTTGTAATAGTTTAAGTTGTGTTTTCAATAAAATACTCTCAAGTTTGCTTAATTCATGTTCTTCACTTCTTCAATTAGTTCCAAAAGTCAAGTTGAAGAAATCCATTTGTCGGGCACAAGAGTGTCAAACTAACGATAGAATTAAGTACGGTCTCATCATGTCGAGGTTTTGACTAATTCAGCTTAGACATAAGTTAGAATTTCAGCGGATAAAAGGAGCAACCAAACGTCGACTGCCCGTGTTAGGTTTACGCTAAGATTTCTAGGTATTGCTTACATCACATGGTGACAGAATCCTTGCCTAGACATAGAGAGGATCACTTCAGAATTGCTCTACCGAACTTCGAGTATCTGTCATACTTGCCGCCAGGACTTCTCTCCATTCCACCTGTCGAGACAACGAAAGTTGCAAGAGTAGAGATCCGTTGTGGCAGCGAAAGGGCCGCAGCCTCAATCCGCCATTACCTTTCGAGGTAGCAGATCGTGGCAGCGCAAAACACACTTAAGCTTTATAACGCATTCTACACATTACTGAGCTACAACTACCTGGCCCAATCTATCATCCTCATCTCTCCCTATCACTATCTTAATTTATTTGTGTTTTTAGTTTTATGTTTTTCTTTATTCAAAAATTTAATTGTGTAATTTACTAATTCCTTGTGCAGGAAAACACTCATAGTAGCTGCTCCAATCCCTGTGGGAGACGATATCTTTTATAATTTAACTTGACAAGAGTGTGCACTTGCGCTCATAAATAGAGAACACCCAAAATGATCTACAGTTTGTAATGGCTGACTTCATACTAGGCCACCAATACAAGGATTTGAGGTCTTTATACATAATGACAGATCCATGATGTATCGAGAATGGGCTTTGATGAGCTTCTTACAGAATCTCATTCTTTAGATCATCATTGTTCGGAACACACTCTATTCTTGAAATATAGCATGCCATTCGAATGAATGGAGAAGTCTTGATGGGCTTTCGAGTCAAGCTTTGAGATGATAACTTGAAGTTTAGGGTCGGTTTGCTGCAATTCTTTGATTCTCGAGATTAAGCTAGATTGAACTTTTAGTTCGGACAAAAATCCACGTTTTTTATACACTCAAAGATGAGTGTTAATAGCATTTGAAGCTACAAGATGAATCAAGATAATTAGGTGAAATTTTGGATAGTTACTTGCAAAGGACGCAAGTGTTCGAATGTTTTCTTGTATAGTAAGAAATATCAAATTTCAATTCGAATAATCAAAGGTTTAGATTGAAAGGATTACCCGAGTGTGGTCTTTGACTAAGGGCATTAACAACCATGTTTGCTTTCCCCGAATGGTAGTCGATAACCAAATCGTAGTCCTTAAGCAATTCTTGTCATCTTCTTTGCCTTAGATTCAAATCTGTTTGAGTTAGGAGATATTTGAGACTCTTGTGATCGGTAAATAGATAGCACTTTTCACCGTACAAGTAATGCCTCCAGATTTTGAGAGCAAACACGATTACGGCAAGTTGTAAACCGTGTGTCGGATAATTGAGTTTGTGAGGCTTCAATTTGAGCAAGGCGTAGGCAATTACGTTATCTCCTTGCATCAGGACGCATTCAAGACCCGAATGAGATGCATCTCTATAAACCATGAACTTTTTTCCCGATTCAGGTTGGATAAGGACCAAGGCATTAGTCAGGGCTTGCTTAAGTTGGTCGAAACTTCGTTTCTGCTTTTACGACCATTCAAAAGGCTCGTCTTTTCGAAGTATCTTAGTTAGGGGCAAAAAATGGAGAATCCCTTCACGAATCTTCTATAATACCCGACTAAACCGAGAAAACTTCGGTCATCACTTATATTCCTCGGGGGTCTCCAATCAACAATGGATTGTATCTTCTCCGGGTCTACTTTTATTCCTTGAGCCGAGATGACATGACCAAGAAACGAGACTTTCGATAGCCATAATCCGCATTTGGAAATTTGGCGAACAACTAGCGTTCTCAGAGAGTTTGCAAGACGATTTGAAGGTGCTCGGCATGTTCCTCCTTGTTACGAGAATAGACGAGAATTTCATCGATAAAGACGACCACGAACTTGTCAAGATAGGGCTTGAATATACGATTCATGAGATCCATGAAAGTAGTCGGAGCATTCGTTAACCCGAATGGCATAACAAGAAACTCAAAGTGGCCGTAACAAGTTCAGAATGCTGCTTTGGGCACGTCTTCTTCTTTAACTCTTATTTGATAACGGCCTGATCGAAGATCGATCTTTAAAAATACCTAAGCATCCCTAAGTTGATTGAATAGATCTTCTATACTTGGGAGCAGATATCGGTTCTTGATAGTGAGCTTGTTCAATTGTTGATAGTCAATGCAAAGACGCATCGTTCCATCCTTTTTCTTCACTAACAAGACATGTGCACTACAGGGAGATGTGCTAGGCCGAATAAATCTCTTGTCTTGAAGCTCTTGAAGTTGCTTTTGAAGTTCTTTCAATTCAAGTGGTGTCATTCGATATGGAGTGATGGACACTGAATTCTTTCCAGGCTGGACTTCAATCTCGAATTCCACTTCTCTGGTCGGAGGGAGACCAGGGAGTTCCTCAGAAAAAACGTCAACAAATTCAGAATCAATTGGCATCTGAGGTAAACCGAATTCAATTTGATCTTGTAAGACCATAGAAGCAAAAATAGATGTAGGATTTTTATCGATTAGGAGTATGGATTCTTTCCCTAAACCTCGAAGATACAATCTCTTATTTTGAAAATCTACCTAGGCTTCATGTTTGCTTAACCAATCTAAACCCAGTACTAAATCAAACTCACAAGATGGCAAAATGTATAGATCAACAAGAAAGGGGACATTTCGAATGAAAAGTGAGCAATCTCTACAAATCAAGTTTATATTCGAAGTTTCCCCCTAAAGGATTAGAGAGTACAAGGTTTGTTCGAACAAGTTCAGGCTTTAAATTCAATTTTTCTATCAAGTTTGAACATACAAATGAATGAGTGGATCCTAAGTCTATCAAAGCCTAAACAGGCATTGAGTTTAGGTCGACGGTACCTGCGATAACATTGGGAGATTCTTCACCTTCCCTTCCCTAAATATGATAAACACGAGCAGAGGCTCGAGACTCTTGGTAAGTGTGGCTAGGGCATTCGAATGGTTTGCTTTGCCCTTGCCATTGTTTCCTGATTGAGCTTTGTTAGGTCCTTCGTTTCGATTTGGTGGATTCGAACTTGCAATAGCAAAATTTCTGTTTAGGACTTTGTTTGGATTCTGCAGGCAATCTCGGATATAGTGATCTGAGGCTCCACATAAGTAGCATAGGTTCTGCTGAGTTTTACATTGACCAAGGTGGTGTTTCAGACAAAATTTGCAAGTTGGATATTTAGTAGCTCTGTTAGAATTTCTCGTTCTATCAACGAAGATGATTGGGACTGCATGCTTGGAGACTGACTGAGGTCTCGGAATAAAGTTTCTCTTCTGAGCTGAGCTATAGTTGGATTAATTCTCTCGATGTTGAGCAATTTTATCGATGGGAGCTCTACTTGGTGCAGCAACAACAACAAGACGATCTTGTTTAAGGTTCGATACGAGTTGATCGAACATCTCCTTTATGCTAAGGAGACATTCTCTTTGGATAACTTGGATAGTAGGAGCATCCTGTTGAGGTTGAGCTTGAACTCGAGGTTCAACCGGTTCTTGAGGTTCAGTTTGTCTTGAAAGATTCGGTTCCATCCTTACACTTCCGCCCTCACTAGAGGACCCTCAGTGACTTTCGTCATCCCGAGCTATTCTCGTCTCGGACATACTATAATTGGATAAAAGGAAGGAGTTAGATGAGCAAGAACACAAGCATATCAAGAATACGACTCCTAGGTGGCATAACTCAATCCTATATGATGCAATAGACTCGAGCTAGCCCTAGACTCGACCCAAAGGCTCTGAATACCATTCATGTAACACCCTAAACCTGGGTTAGGGGTTAGGAGCATTAACGAGACACGAAACTAGACTTATTCAAGATTCGATACAAGATTTTAGTATTCAACTAAACCAATAATAGCTATCGAGATTAGGATCCAATTTTTTTTCTTTAACTTAGTGAACAAGGAAGCAATCGAACAATAATCATTAAGCCTTACTATCCATTTCAACTTACATCATTTTATTCACTAGTTTCATCCATTACCTATAGCCATTTTATCCATTCAAAACTATTAGATTCAAGTTCAACAACCACTAAACTATATGTGCAACATGTACCATTTCATTACCTAAACTATCATGTTCATTACATTTAAGGTAGTCTAGACATATAATAAATCAAGTACTAGCTTATATTTCATATCCCATTCGATTAGTCAACAACACTAGGCATTCTAGACTCATGTTATCAACTACATTCATTAGTTTACCTAGACCAATTCGAATACAATAGCTAGGAAAATAGCAAGACCATTAATTCATTTAACTTAACCACAATACATTCAAGATTCATAGCTTAAACACATTTATATATGAATACGACTCAAAATACCATTAAGGTTATAAATTAAGTGCCATTCAGTGTCTTAAAACATTACAATACATTCATCAAGTTTTTACATACATTTCATATACATCTTTAATATAAGCCAAATGCATGAAACTTGTATGACTAGACACAAAACTAAGACACCAACTTGGAGTGCAACAAAACAAAGACAAGCCATACTCTCAATCTTCACTTTTTTAATGCTCGACTGAAGATCGAGAAGCTTTGATCACTTTAGACATGTGGTTTGGGAAGAAGGAAGACGAGAGTGATAAGTACTTTTGAGGTACTTAGTGAGGTAGCACCTAAATCTAGCAAGTTTTTGAGATATCAATTTGTCAAGTTAAGTGTCTTTATTTCAAGAAACACCTATCTAGGCTTTAGACAATTAATAGCGAGACTTAGCTAGTCTAAAAAGATCCCTTTATAAAGGTTCAAGTATAAAAAGATCAAACAATCCAATTTCAAGTTTAATGTCGTATAATCAAATAAAAATCACATTCACAAGAATTAAGCAAGTTTCACAATCGCATAAACTCATTCGAATGGAAATACATACCAACATAATCAATTCCTTATTTCAATCACATACAAGTTCAAGATGGCAATTTTATTAATCTATACTTATAAGTTCATTTCATTTCCAATTCATTATCCATAGTTAAGAATGCATATTTATCATTTAAGCATGTCTTACTTCATTTTAAGATTATTAACAATATTTTGCCTTGGCATTAGTTAAGTCTAGGTAATCAAGTCTCCAGCCAATTGTCGCCACAAGATGCACTAAAGTGCTACAAGATGCACCATAGTGCTGGTCAACCCTCCTACTGTTTCCAAAGATCACAATACGTACCCTTCGTTTGTCGCCACAAGATGCACCGTAGTGTTAGACCATAGTCCCCCTAACACAACGAGCTCTAGACTCTAAGACAAACCCTTCTACCTATGACTAACTAGTAATCAAGGACTTGATTCTTTTATAATCAAGCATTCACTCACAAGTCTTTAGTTATCAAGAAATCAAGATCAAGATCATTCAAATAATAAGTTTTCATATTGCAAGAGTTCATGTGCCAAGCATGACAAATTCAAGAACATATAATGCCCTTAGGCCATTTCGACATGGTTATTTATCATGAAATCAAAATTCTCAAGAATCAATAAAAGTTTCCTAAACAATCAAGATCAATCATATGATTCATTTGAAGGCATACTAACAAGCATTATATTAATTAACACCAAAAAGCCACTTTACAATCAACTTGGACTATCCGGTCTTTGGTTAGTCCATTCTTCCCATAAATCAAGTCATCAATATAGTTAGAATTTATGTCAAGGCATAATACACAACAAAATATGTAGACATGTAATTTAATAGGTGGTTAAGACCTAAGTCCCAACCCTAATTTTAGCTACACTCACAATACTCCAAGCTAGTCTTGTATTGTTATTCCCTTTTGTCTATCCCTTGATGATCCACCCTTAATTCCTTCAGAAACCTCTTGTAATCCTTGCTTTAATAGTCACACACATCATGGAAAGATCATTAGAATTAATACAACAACAATTCAAGCTTATCTTTACACTACATTACCAAAATAAATTCTGCCTTGGCAATTTGGACACCTTGTAGTAATCTATCCATATTTTTTAATATACTCATTGGATATTCAATTAATTTAGACCTTTAGAAAGTTAATTCAATTACCTTTTTAACCATATAAGGCTAATATTTTAATTCCTTCTATATCAATACGGTTTTGCATTTTAAGTCAGGTTCTTTTTTCAATGACTATTCTGCCAGCTTTGTTGTTTAGTGTACTTTAATGAATTATTTCACCTAGAACCCTTACTATTTCATTTTATCTTTTTTACCATTGTTTACCCTTTTTTCCTCTTGTTTTTTAAGTCAAGATAAATCCTTAATTAGTTCAACTAAGTCCTTAATTTAGATGGAATGGAGGAAGAAAATGACACTTGATTATTCATGATAATGGAATTGTATATAGTCTATTTTACCCTTAACTAGTCTTTAATTGTAAACTAAATCAAGGATAGCCTAGAGAATATCATAATTTTGGCATGTATTCTTTATGTTTTTATTTTCATTCGAATAGGTCTTTATGAGTTGGTCATCCAATTCGTCCAATTGTTCAATTAGACCTTTGGTTATCTAATTAGCTTTGGTTTTAGTTCAATTGATCTACCAACTTAGGTAATTGACTTGCAAGAATACTATGCTAGGATTTAGGGTGTTACAGGTAATCTAGAAAAGCATCTCTCATTCTTAGTTTGTTCTTGCTTTTGAAGCTCTATAAAATTCCTTTTTCTTTACGTTCTTATTTTTAAGTTTTCATTTATTTTCTTTTAAAATGCTAAGTATGATTTCTACCGTAATCATGCTTAGCTAATTTTCCAATTAGTCGAAGGCTTAAAGCGATGCCTCAATTCATTTTGTGAGAATGGAAAAACACTTATTATCTTCGGATAGCATTCTCAATTTTCTGGAAACTGAGATAGGCAATCAGCCTTTCTTTTAAAAACCTTTACACTCTCATTTTAGAAAGCGCGCGTTGATTTGAATGTTGTTTTGATTTAAAGTTGGGAGGAAGGATCGACTTGTAGCATATTCGACTTCCTATGAACACACTTAGCGACAGATTCGCTAAGGGAAATTGAGATCGGATTCGATTCTCATTGAGACAACATAATTTGAGTTGGGATTTTCTAACACTTAAACTACATTGGCGCTAGCGACGATAGTTGTGGCTAGTCCAAGTAAGAATCGAATTTTAAAGATTGCCTTTAGATTGTTGGTTACAAAAGTGAAAAGCAAGTTACAAGGGTTGGGCCTTGTAGACTGTAACTGGCGTGTATCCGGTGAAAAGATCTTTTTTGATGATCAATTTGAATTAAGGCTAAGTTGAGCTTGAGTCTATTCCATTTAATCAGTTTTCTGTTCAAAATTTATTTTCATCGTTTTCACTACTACTCTACATTTATTTTCTACCTTCTTGATTAACCCCCATTTACTTTACTTTCTCACAAAAGTCAAAATCAAGACCTCTCAATATCAAAAGCTCGTTATTTCATGCGGATTGATCATTCTTCTTTTTACTACTTCTTTTATTTATTTATTTTGAGATTAAGGATTATTTATTTGACAATTACGACGCTTGTCTCGGATCGATAGTGAGTCGGTTCGAGTTGGATTTTAGATCGGGTTATTATCAATTCAGGCTAATTTTGGGCCGAGTCAATATCAAATCATTCGGCTTTCAGGAGGAGTCAATATTAGAGCGGTCATTTTCGGGTTGGATCAATATCAGATTAGTTGGTTTTTGGTTGGCTTAATATCAAATTAGTTGGTTTTTTTAGTAGAGTCATCCTTTGAATTTTTGAGTCGGTTTGAGTTGAATTTGGTATGAGTCAAATTAAATATATATAATTATTGATATATTCTTGTAAAAATATATTTTTTATTTGACAATATTATCATATATGCTCAATTTAAACTCTCAATCGTTAAATGTTTCGAATTCAGTTATGATTAAGAGTAACAATATGACCCAAACATGACTCTTAATTATAAGATGTGTTAGAGTTTTTGACCCAAATTACGTAATGATCCGACTTGAAAAATTCACGACGACATACTCAGTGAAAAAATAAAATTGAAAGAAAAATAAGGATATGTGGTGGATATAAAAGAAGCGGATCGAAGATGATATTAAATCATTAAACTATTACTAAATTCGGTGCTTATCTGGTAGTACAATATCATAGGAGAATAAAACACACATCATCTTATATAACAATGCTAAAACTTAGATAACAATAATAATTGTTCATTCGCACAGACTCAATTACCACGTTAAAATCGGGTTGATGTCCAGCTCAAATCAAATTTGGGCAAATTCAATTCGAATTGTTTTCGGTTTGGATTGATTTTAATTCATGTTACTTTCAAATCAGATTGTTTTCGGTTCAAGTTTATTTCGAATTGATGCAAATTGAATACAAATCCATATCGATCCAACTAAAATTTGGGCCGACTTTGGCTTGGTTCGATTTATTTCAAGTTCCAGATCAAGTTTAGGCCATCATGTTCGAATCAATATCAGATACATTGGTTCAAATAATTAAATTCAGATCTAATTCATCAGGTCTAATATAACCCATGTTTATATGGAATCAATACTTTAGGGTGCTTCTCAACAACTATCACTAATTGAAATAGAACTGTACATAGTTTGTTAGGCGCTTAAGAACGTCTGTTATTAGCTAAGCTCTAGGCAGTTGAAAATGACACTTAAACAGTCTGTTGAAGCTGTAGGTTCTTGAATATTGACTTGATTGCGTTTAAATAAGGATTGCATTATTATTGTTTAACCCCATCTACCAAACCTCTCCCTTTCTTAATCTCTGTAGGGTCAACACTTTTTTTTTTTGGCAACGAAATGCTTTTCTTAAGTCTTAATCATCTCTCACCAAAGAAACTACTGGTGCTGGCAGTTCTTCTACTTGACTACTTCCCGTATCTTTTGGTTAGTTTTACTTTTTTTTTTTTTTATTAAGTAGAGAGATAATTATATTCTCAAGATAAATATCGAGATTTGAACCTAAACAAAAATGAGACAATATAAGCATTTTTGACCACTAAGCCAATTAATGGATCTCTTGACTCGTTTTACTTTGAAATGAGTTATGTTACTATTTTTTTTTTTACCGTCATTGATGCCTAACTTTTGGAGGGAATGAATGCTTAAATCATATGAAGAATTATTACATTACCAATGACTATGGAGGTCAACATGCAAAACTCGATTACAATTTAAAGTTGATTTTTTTATTAAGGCCAATCACAATAAAATATGATACATGGCTTGTCTTTACGAGCATGCTTATGTTCTACTCCACTAAATAAAGGTTCTTGATCACCAAATATGCTAACTACCAGTTTCGATAGTAACAACTCAAACTAATTGTCTCTTTTTCCTTGCTATAAATAACGCATATTTTCCCTATCAAAGATGCATAGCTAAGCAGTTAATTCTACAATTTGTTTAAACTATGGCAACCGTGGTTGGTCTTGCTTTCGTCTTTCTCTTCATGTTTCCAATTACTTCTCATGTCAGAGCACTCAGCTCGAACTACTATGACCACACGTGTCCTCGGCTCGAGTCCATTGTTGCGAGTGCAGTCAAGAAAGCGATGTCGAATGACAAAACCGTTCCAGCTGCGCTACTTCGAATGCACTTCCATGATTGCTTCATCAGAGTATGAACTTACACTAGTGCTAGTATTTGTAACAGAATGCTGTCCATTTCTTTTCCTTGATCCACTTATAATATACATGCACAAAGAACACTATTCCTAGTAGCTTGTTTCGATATAACTTACATTATACTTTTGTTCTAATTATAAAGGGCTGCGATGCTTCGGTGTTGCTGAACTCCAAAGGCAAAAACAAGGCAGAGAAAGATGGACCTCCTAACATTTCTTTGCACGCATTTTATGTGATCGACGAGGCAAAGAAGGCTTTGGAAGCTTCATGCCCTGGCATTGTTTCTTGTGCTGATATCTTGGCCCTGGCTGCCAGGGATGCAGTGGCTATGGTTAGTCACATTCACATTAGTACTTTTTGCCGATCACTACTTATGTAATGAATTTCCAGATACTAATCCAAATCGCTTTGTTTTAACGCTCGTTCGCTGTCATCTGTTACATTATATATAGTCCGGCGGTCCAACGTGGGATGTGCCTAAAGGAAGGAAGGATGGAAGAATTTCCTTGGCAACCGAGACTAGACAGTTACCAGCTCCCACATTCAATATATCCCAGCTACAGCAGAACTTTGCTCAGAGAGGTCTCTCCATTGAAGATCTAGTTGCTCTATCCGGTATATATCTATCTCTTGATCAACAACTTCCATGTCCTTTAAAGTTGCTACTTGCAGCACTTACAACGTTATAAATGCACGTAGGTGGTCACACACTGGGGTTCTCCCACTGCTCCTCTTTCCAAAACAGGATCCACAATTTCAATGCCACCCTCGATGTCGACCCAACGATGCAACCGTCTTTTGCAGCCAGGTTAAGGAGCGTGTGTCCCGCACACAACAAGGTAAAAAACGCAGGCTCACCGCTGGATTCTACTAACTTGGTATTTGACAACGCATACTACAAGCTGCTTCTCCAGGGGAAGAGCATCTTCTCCTCGGATCAAGCTTTACTCACCAACCCCAAAACCAAAGCATTGGTTTCGAAATTCGCAAGCTCCCAAAAGGCTTTCGAGAAGGCTTTTGTTGATTCGATGATCAAAATGAGTAGCCTCACCGGTGGCCAAGAGATCAGGCTAGACTGCAGAGTCGTTAGGTGATCTTTATGTATGAAGAAAGTTAATCCACTCATTCATTTCTATTTATCTTTTCAGAGCTATGAGTATCATCAAAATAAAAAATAAAAATAAATGAAGTGAGTTTGCATGTATGAATTGTCTTCCGTTGCAGTGGAAGGGTAGGAATTTGTATTTGTGTATCATGTGATTTAATTTTTAAAATTGAAAGCAGTGTTTTTTTCTTTATTTCATGTGATTTAATTTAGATATTTGATTGACCATATATATCATTTGTTTCTTCTGTCATGAGTGGAAATTAACAATTAAAGTAATTAACCAAACAGTGATTAATAAATGAGTTGATGAGATGGTTCATGAATAAAACTAGGGTCGATTCACTTGTAAATGGACATACCAACTTCTTTTTTTTCGTTATAAAAATGGACTCATACCGACTAATCCTCAAACAAGCAGGCGTCATCCCTTTGACTATTTGTATCTTTCAAGAATGAGAACTTTTACTATTATAGATATTAGTAAATAAACGCAAATACAGAAAAGAAAAATAACACTAAGAAATTATGAAAAAAAATTATAAGCAGATGATGAGAATTTTCACTATAATGGCGAAATAGATTTTCTTTTGCTCAGCAATAAATTTTAGGCTAAACTACACCACATACCACTCAACTATGGCCTCTGACTCGAAACTGTCACTGAACTTTAAAAAAATTCAAAACTAACACTAAATTTTAATATGTGACTCGAAAATATCACTCAGTTATTAACTATGAACATTTAGTTAAGCCAAAACGACGTCGCTTTGTTAGAGGAAAAAATATTAAAACTATGCGTAAGTGGAGTTTTGAACCCAGGACCTTTAGAAAAAAGAGTAAGCTATAACTACTAAATTAACATAATATTATATAATATTTTCCCACAAATAATCATATATCTCAAACTACTTGAGATTAATTCAAATTATTTTATAAAATAAATAATACTAATATATAAATAAGATAAAATATAATATTTGTATATGTAACAATATATATAAATAAAAGTGTATTATTTTTATTTTTTATACAATATTTATAATATAATATATATTATTTAAAAAACTCAAAATATTCATAAAAATAATTTATTTATATTATAAATAATATACCAAAATTCTAGCCCATAAAATACAAACCTTAAACTACAAAGCCCAAACCACAAATCAAAACCTTATGTTTTGAGGTTTGTGATTTATAGTTTTTATATATTATTTATAATATAAATATATTATTTTTAAGAATATTTTTGTTTTTAAAATATATAAAAATAATATATTTTTATTGGTATATGTGTAAATAATATATTTTATACTATTTATATATTAAAATTATTTATAGTATTATTTTTTTATAAAATAATTTGTTTGAGCCTAATGGATAAGTTTATATAATTTAAATAAAAATATTTTATTTTTATATTTTTTATATATTATTTAAAAAACAGAAAATATTCTTAATAATATAAATATATTATTTTATGAATATTTTGGGGTTTTTTAAAAATAATATTTTTATATTTTTTAATAATATATAAAAATAAAAAAAATATTTTTATTTATATATATTGATATATATATATATATGCAAATAATATATATTAATATTTTTATTTATTAATATTATTTATAGTATTATTTATTTCATAAAATAATTTGAATTAATCTTAGTTAGTTTGAGATATATAATATTTGTGGTAAAACATTACTATATAATTTTATATTGGTTCAGTGATTATGACTTAACCCTTGAATTTGGAGGTATAAGGTTCAAAACCCTCTAAGTGCATGTTTTTTAATATTTTTCCACCAGCAAAATGACGTCGTTTTGGGCTGAATTAGGCTTCAAAACAGTCACACCAAAACGACGTCGTTTTGACTTAACGGGGGCGTTAAGAGTTAACTGCGAAGTGGTATTTTCGAGTCATATATTAAAGTACTCAGTGTTAGTTTTGAACTTTTTAAAAGTTCAGTGGCATTATCGAGTCAGGGGCCATAGTTGAGTGGTATGTGGTGTAGTTTATGCAATACCCCAAAACACACTCTAAAAGTATAAAAGCTTGTCACCCAATTTGCTAGCTCAATTAAGCTTGATCCTAAACTAATTAGGATATTTAGTGACTTAAACACAAGAAATGAAATATTGGTGACCAAAATAAGATGACTAGAATGAATAATTTGTAAACCAAATGCCATACATGTAAATTCCTAAGAAAATGTCACATTGCCACATGTAATCAAAGAAAGGCACCAAGTGCCATGCTTGCTTTACACTCGGCTAGTGAAGGAGAAACAAGATGACTAGTTGTCATCTTCTTCACTTAACCAAGGCCAGCCGAATGCTCAAGAGAGAAAGAGGAGAGAAATTTTAGAGAGAGGGAGAGAATTCATCCATGGATTGAAGTATTTAAGCTTGAATTTAACATAGGGAAGGAGTTTTTGATAGCAAAGTAAGTACCATCCATTTCCTTTTCATTCGAATGGATAGTTAGGATTGAATTTGCTTGATTGTTTGTCATTGAATAGCCATTGTTAAATGTTTGGTAAATAATGAAATTGATTGTTGAAAATTTCAATGAATTTAAGATACATATACATGCATGTTGATCGAGTGCCATGTAAAATGAATGGAAGCTATTGATTATAAGATCATGTATTGAGAGTGTAATTCGAAATTTCCTATGAATTTAGACATAGATTGAATAATAAGCTTGCTGGGAATTGAGTTGCTAAGTGATTAGATGTGTTAGACAATTGGAAATAATGTCTAGATGCTGAGAATTGAGCTAGGAAAGAAACTAGTCACATTGGATTGCTTAATGACACTAGGGACTGTTTTGAAAGAATGGTTGAATTAAGGACTGAAATGAATGTTTTATGGACTGAAATTAACATTTTAAAACAGGTAAAAATAGGGGAATTAGAGGTTAAAGGACTGGATTGGAAACATTGAAAAATATGGAATGATTTGTACACTAAAATGCAAACTGGATTATTCTGTGAAAACGTAAACTGTTAGGGACTGTTTTGCGGGTAAAACACTGTAAATTGTTGAATCTTAAATGTTATTAATGTGTTAAAAACAGTAAGGAATCAGAACCTAACATGAACTAGTATGTAAATGAAATGAAATGGATTGCCCTATTTCACACCTTAAAAACAGTTTTGGAACTTGCAAATGCAATAACTTTAAAAACTCACTATAATTGATATGGGTTGAATTAAAAGTTGTAATTGATATGGTTAGAAATCTTGATATGTCTATTTTCACTAGAAACAAACATAATTGAATTATGAATTATAAAACATATTAAAGAAGTGAAATTCTAAAGGTAGTGCAAATTTTCCAGTGGTGTAAATTGTCATGTCTTTAGGTTAAAAATTGTACTAATTGGTAAAGAATATGAATGCAAGGCATATATGGTTATAAATATAGTTAATTTAGCTTTTTAACGGTATAAATGGTTTGAAATTTCGACGTACGGAATAAAAGTTATGAATATTTTAGTAAGCAGTGCACCTGCTGCCTGGCAGCAACAGTTTAGTGTCTTGACAGTTAATTTGGACAGTTTGGTTACTTCCATGTTTTGCCAAATCAATGTAAACAATAGAAGTAATGTGCATTAATGTGTGTACATTAAGATGCTGCATGTTTCTTATATGAAGTCTATGAATATTGTTGCCATGTTAAGTGATTGTGTGTGAACATAATTGGACTGCTTGAGATGAATAATTGTTATGTTCAATGTACATTGTTTGACATATAATTACTTGTATGAATTGTTAGAACAAGAAGGGAATCTTGTAGTGGAAGAAAGGAGTGGCCAAGCTTGTGGCAAAAACAAAGGAATTTGGATTCAAGACAAATAAGCTTAGCTTGGAAAGACTTGTGAGTGTAGCTTTAATGTTAGGGTTAGGACTTAGGTCGTAACCAAGCTTGCTTGAATCATGCCTATTGTTTATTATACCTATGTTATGATATGAGTTTTAATATGCTTGTTATGTTTAATAAAGGGAAGAATGTCTTAATTGGTAAGCTTGAAAATGAATGATATAAGTGTGTACTTGAAATGTCTTGGCTTGCAACTTGATATGAATATGAGAAGCTTGAACTTTTCTATCTTGAATGACTATCGATTGTTTGCTTGTGTAATTTGGTTAATTTGAATGGTTTCTTGTCCTTGAAGTGTCCTTGCTAGAAAATATGACTTGAACTTGTATATAATTGAATGGATTCTTGCTTGACGCTAAAAATAGTACATGATTAGTGAAACATGATTTGAGAATGTGTTTATTTGGATTGTCTTTACATGAAATTTGATATGTATGTGAACATGCTTGAATCTTGCTACTTAATTTCCATTGAAATCCTTGCATGTGTATCATGATTCAATTCGAATGGATTGGATAAGCTTGAAGTATCCTTTCTTAAAACACGGTTTGATAATGTTCATGCTTGAAATAAGTCTTGCTAAATGCTACATGATAACACTTGATTAATGTTAACATGAACAAGCTTGTAAATTCTTGAACTTGGGAGCTAAGGCTCGAATAAGCCTAAGATCAATCTTAATCCTAATAAACCATGCTTGAAACTTGAATAAGCTTGATACTTGAATGATCATGTCTTGAACACTTGATACATGAAAGCTTCATAAGTAAAAATTAATAAAGCCCTTGGTTGCTAGTTGGTCTTAGGTAGAAAGGCATGCCTTAGAGTCTAGAACTCATTGTGTTTCGGGTGGACTACGGTTCAAGGCCAAGGCCCTTATATTGGTGATAGTAGGAGGGAAGTGTGTTGTGGTCATTTGGCGACAGTAGAAGAGTTTGCCCATACTATAAGTACCAGCTTGTGGCGACAGTTAGTTGGTGACTCGATTACCTAAACATAACTAAATACCAAGACAAAACTATTCTAAATAAGCTTGTAACAAGATAAGCTATGCTTGATAAATGATATGAATTCTTGATCCTTGATAATGATATTGCTTTTTGTAGAACTAATGTTTTGATATAATAATTAAAAAATGTTTTGGACTGATTTAAAACGTATTAAAAATAATTTCCAAAGTCCAAATAACTTGAAACTATGTTTAGGGACTTTTTCAAAGGGTTTTACATGCTTTTAAGGCCAAACCACACAAAACTGTCCAGGTGTTTCGAAACACCCTAAGGTGTTTCGATACGGGGGATTCCAGTAGCAAAAACATTTTGATACGAGTATCGAAACAGGCTTTCCCTGGATGAGATTTTTGCCCAGCGTTTCGAAACGGGCTATGTCGCTTCGATACGCCTACGTGGCATGGACCACAACGGTCATAAACCCCGATGGCTATTTCCCAACTAACATTTAAATGCAGGGTGTTTCGATACGGGTCTAGGCATTTCGATACGTGTTCCGAAACGGCCAGGGGGCGTTCTGAAACGGGTGCCTTGTCAGACTACAACGGCTCTTTCTACTTAAAGGGTGTTTCGAAACGGGTTCGAGCGTTTCGAAACGGTGAGCTACAGAACTGCATTTATGGTGGGAATTAAAGTCCTCAACGGCTCCAATTCAATCCCAACGGCTAGCAATGGCTATAAACTCATCAAAGAGTATAAAAGGGACCTCCGAGCATCAAGTAAAGGCTAATGCTCATATTGTCAATCAACAAATGATCAAGAATTGTCTTAGAGCTTAAATTATCATTTATTGTATTGACAAACACTAGTGAGCCAAAATTGTCAAATTTGCTCAAGTGTTTTAGGTTTGGGTGAGTGCTAAATTGTGCAAACAAATACCTATTAGAGGGATTTAAGTTTGCTTATTGTTTCTCTTTGTAAAAGAGGGTTTGATAAAGGCTTTGGGTAGAAAGCTAGATCGGTGTAAAGGGTTTCCTCCTAAGCCTAGAAAAGGGGACGAATCAATAGTGGATTGATTGGAAATCCTTAGTGGGGAGCTAAGGTAGTGGATGTAGACATTGGTTAGAAGGTTGAACCACTATAAATCTTTGTGTCACATTTATAATATAAAAATATTCATAAAAATAATATATTTATATTATTTAACAATATATAAAAATAAAAGTGTATTGTTTTTATTTTTTATACAATATTTATAATATAATATATATTATTTAAAAAACTCAAAATATTCATAAAAATAATATATTTATATTATAAATAATATATAAAAACTCTAACCCATAAATTCTAAACCTAAACATAACTAAATACCAAGACAAAACTATTCTAAATAAGCTTGTAACAAGATAAGCTATGCTTATAAATGATATGAATTCTTGATCCTTGATAATGATATTGCTTTTTTACTTGAAACCACTTGTTTAACATGATACTCCTGCATTCTCAAAATGTTGTTACTTGAATCACATGTTTTACTTGATAGCTTGCCTACATGAAATTTCTTGATACTTGAACTACATATGTAATATGATGATCTTGCGTACTTGAATTTGTTGATGCCTGAATGACAAGTTAACTAAGAAAGTGCTCTTGTTCAAATGAATCATATGATAATCTTACTGGACTTGTCTAATGCTTGAGTACATGATATTAATTGAAATGTAAAAGTATGAAATCTTTGATCCTTAATTTGCCTTGTGCATACAAATAGAATGCTTGATAATTAGTGGTTGAGTTTACTTAATATCTTGATCCTTGTTATCAATCTTGTTTGCTACTTGAAATTTTATGCATAACGTGATGATTACGTATACTATATTTGTTTGATTCTTGAACACATATATAACATGTAAACATGACTACTTGAATAGCTTGATGCTTGGTTTATAAGTTACTTGTGTACATGATTGATATGAGAAATGTAAAACCTTAAAATGAACCCATAATCTATCTTGTATATTCGAATACCAGCTTGAATTAGAGTGCTTGACTTACTTGCTATCTTGGTCTTAATAGACATAACTATACACCAAGGCTAAATCTAAAGTAAACAAGTAAATTACTAAACATGAATCAAAACATGATATACTTTGCTTAATACTTAAAAAAATTGACACGAAACTAGATATGCTTACCTTGATACTTGAGATAATTGACTTGAAACTTAAATTACTTGACTTGCTACTTGAATGTTTTATTTGATACATGAACTTACATGCTACTTGGTTTTCGATTTGTATACCATATGAATGATGCTTCTTTCTTAACATGATACTTGTTGCTTGGGTGATATGATTCTTGATGATATGCTTGAACTTGATATGAAATGCCTAAATGCTATTAATGATACATGCCTACTTGCTTTCCTACTATGCTTGTGATACTTGTAACCTTAGCTAGGTTGATCTATAGTGCTTAAAGTCTAGCTAGGTTATACTTGACTCAAAAGAATTTTAAACTTTAAACTTTCTAGCTTTAGTTGCTACCTCACTAAGTATATTTTGTACTTATCACTCTCATTTCCATTCTTCCCAACCTACATCTTCTCTCGTTCTTGAATCTAGTTTCTTAAGCTCGAAGTAAGATACATACAAGTGCAGCTTTATACGGTTCTCTTGAGTTCCTTTTGTTTACTCCTAGTTGGTGGCACTTAGCTTGTGTTTAGATATTAACCATGCATTTTAATCATAAAAACTTGTATAATTTATAATCCTTGGTTTCTTTATATATGTAATGCATGTATAAGGCATAAGCCTTGTTAATTTGTAATTTGTTTAAGCTTGATGCTTTAATGCCTTGATGTTTTCATGAATGTCTTGAACCATGTACATGTTATTGGCTTGTCTCTTGTGCATGCTTGCTATGCTTTCGTACCTATATGTTAGTGGTAAAATAAAGAATACTAAAATGAATCTTGTTCATGCTTGTAAATGGTATCATGTCTTGTAATTTCTAACTTGTGTAAAATGGGCTTAAACCATGTTTCCTTGTCTTGCTTATGCTTTTCAAAAGTTACCATGTCTTGAAATGGCAATCTTACTGTCTAGCCTTGTTGGGAGCATGCTATCTTGATCTTAACATGTATTGTTATGCTTGTTATTAGGCATCTAGTTCTGTGAATGCTAATCCATGTTCTGGTCTTGACCTATTTGAGTAGCATGCTTGACCATGTTTAAATTATTGCCTTGCTTGAATCTAGATCATTGCTTTCTTGCCTTCTAGGATCCTAACTTGAATGCTTCCCTTGTTTGAAATAAGTAAAACCAGTGTTACCATGTTTACATACATGTCTTGCTTGTTCGGATGCCTACCATGTCTACCAAACCTTACTGATGCTTAGATGTTTCGAATAAAGCATGTTTCATGTCTATCTTGTTTTGAATTAGATTGCTATACATGTTGCTTTCTAGTGCTTGATTCATCTTCTAGAGATGAGTCCTCGAAAAGTTTTAAATTTTCTTGTGTTCTTGCTTGCCCCGGTAATGGTAATATAGAATGAAAAATGAATCTTGATAATGCGTGTCAAAAGTCCTATCGCAATGTAGTGCAAGTGTACACGACGCAAGTAGTAAAGTGATACTTGGAGTATCGGATATCGTCTTCACAAGGACTGAAAATAGCTTTATCCTAAAATTGCTGCACGAGAGAGAAAAAGAGTTTAAATTGTTTGTAAAGTAATCGAGAATAATAACTAATTTAAAGGAGTAAAATATCAGGTTTAAGAAATAGGCCGGTAATGATTTTCTCGGTAGTGCAGGTGTTGCACTAAATAGAAACTTCTGTTCTGTCGTCGTCCTTGTTACGGCAGAAGTCTGTTGTTGTCGCGGCATCGATCACACAACTCTGTACTTCAAGCTTGGCAAGAATCCCTGCTATGACTTGTCCTATCTCTAGGCCCAAGTGCTGTTGATGAACACTTCTTGGATGATACCTCCCGGCGTGAATCGAAGAGTGAACACCAATGTTGTTGAATTCTTCCTTAGCCACTTAACCTCGTACTTATCCCTAAGTCGAGATGGTTTAACCATAAACTGGAAAACTCGTATTTATTCCATTCGTATGCTTGACTCTCCCGATATCAAACAAAAAGATAACCTCACAATGCTCTCCTGATACTCTTGCGAGATGTGAAAAACCAGAATAAATAAACTTGAAGTTTTATTGCCTTGAACAGAGATATTCCTAAAACAGTACAATCCTTGCAACTACTGTACAGAATAAACCCTTAGCCCGAGGGGAAGTTTAGAACATGATGAGAAGGGGGAAAACGACAAGGGTTTTGGGGAAGACGGCTAGGTATGAGATATCCTTCCCTAGGTCGAATTACATGCCTTTATATAGGCCTTGGGTTCAAGTTTTCTAATAAGGTAAGAATACAAGTTCAAACTAAAGTACAACTCTATTAAAGATTAAATCTTCTGAGTAGATGCCTTTAATTCGTCATCTTTTCTTGCTTTGGGTTTCTTCCTTGAACTTTGGGCTTGGCCTTCATTCTGCCCCAGGGCTCAGAAAAATATAGGAGTGGTCCACGACAGACCGGCTTGAATTCCTCTATCTGTCGAGCTCCACTTCACTTTCCCCTTTCACCAATGCTGTCGTCATGGCTGCCACGGCAGTGGCCATGGCAGCGTTTTGCTCCTTGACTCCAGTCTTGTGCTCCAGCTTTTCTCCTTTGCTGCCCTGAATCTGCCACAGCAGATACCTGCAAAAGTGACCAAAATCAGTAGCAACTGTGCCATTTTATCTAATTGTGATGTATATACAAAACTCTACCTAAATGCAATGAATTATGCTTGAATGCAGCAAAAATATGGGTTAAATAAGGGGTAAAATATAGAACTTTTGCACACTCAACACACCCCCAAACTCAAGTTCTTGCTTGCCCTCAAGCAAATATGACCTAACTAAAATTGAAAACCTTTTTGGTTTGGCTTAATTCAGTGAACTTTTCATTACCTACCACACATGCCCTATCACGAGCAATACCTTTTTCGGACGTTTTCTGGATTTATTCGAAACCATGCTATAGGTCTTGTGCAGTGTGTGCATGTTTTATGAACAAATATGTGCCTGGACTCCTTTAGTTTACTAGAATAGTTAAGCTACTCATTTGAATTTTTATGCCAAATTTCATTTTTTTGGAGGCAATTCTTAGGCTCCATTAGTTTTTTTTTCTGAATTAGACTTGGTGTTTTTCTTATTTTGAATTGACTAGAGCCTGTTTTTGGGCACCTCTAGCTATTTTCCTAGAGCCGGTATTAGACACCTATAGGGGTATTGAGTCTAAGTTTTTCTTTTCTTATATTCTTTTCCTAGAGCCAATGTTAGGCACCTCTAGGGGCAATTCAAGTGGTTAAGCTTTCCTACTCTAGTTTACAAATAGAAGTCTAGACAGCATATAAGAGTCACAAATGGTGTTTTAAAGATCAGAACTATAGCAAGGCTCTAAACACTTCCTAAAAACATCCTAAAGGCACTGTCACGACAGCGTATGTCGCGGCAGATAAGTTCAGTTTCACAGACTTAAGCCAAAATTTTGTTTTTATTTAATTTTTTAACACAAAAATAAACTTAATAATAACTAATACTTAGACACAACTACAACTTCATTAATGAAGGGATGTCACCCACAAACTCGAGGGTTGCATTGCCCTCAATGTATGACAACATGGAAAAGAAAAAAAACAGAATACATCACAAAAGAAATAAAACAACAAAGACATCAATTATAAGATAGAAACTTAAGTTGAGGAGTTGTCGTCGCTGCTGCTGCTGATCTGGAGCTACCGACAGGCAGTGACTTTCATGGCAGGGGTCGGCAGTGTGCTGGGGGAGGCAGAGGCTACCTTCTTCTTTGCTTCCCGGGGTGGCTGGACACGTGTTGGTGAGATGTGTGGGGGCTTGTCCAGCACCTCGACCTCATCATCAGAGCTACTGATGTTGTTGGTGACACATGTTTTATAGTTTTCTAAATATTGTGCCAAGCAATCGCTGACATTGTTTGCTTATTGCACCTTAATATCTTAACAGACTTAGGGGGCAACGATCAGTTGCTAGATATTAATGTGAGACACTTCGACAGAAGATGTTCAAGTAGATGAACTTACTTCGGGAGTGAGTCTATCCCTTAGGAGTAAAGATTAGAACTTAATCGAATTGATTTATGAAAAACTTCACTATAGACATATAGAGGTTTTTACAATATTAATTTAAGGCATTGCCATCGATAGGGGCGATACCAACCTTGAATCTGCATGATAATTAATGCCAAGACAGAGCAATACGTAAAAACCAGGCATCCCTTACCAACGCTCATCACTCATTTAAATACTCTCATTGCCAACGTCGTTTTCCTTTCACTTCTTTTCTTTTAAATCATTTCCAAACAACTTTAAATCAAGCAAGACTTTTTCCTTGACAAGTAAACGAGCAAAACATTCAAACTCTTGGTTAATCCATGTGGATATGATACTCAACTCACTACTATATTACTTGCAGATCGTGTATACTTGCCCGCAAAAGACTTAATCTTGGCATTGTTTTTATACATTTCCAACACATTTTATACCCTTTTGCCAAGCACTCACACAGTCAAACAATTTTCTTGAAATCGGTTAGGTGGTCGTCAAGACACAAATCTTCTACTAACTTGTGGGAGTATAGGCATTGCTTCAGGAGCAACTTTTTGGTCAAAGTTTTTTCTTGCAAATTTTTTCAATTTTTTTCATAAGTAGAAAATTCTCTTCTCTTTATGAACATCTTGCAAAATATTGTTTGATAAGTGCAAATAGATATAGGAAGTAGTTTTCCTATCCTTGTGTCACTTCTCTATATTCGACCATTCTTTCGACATATTATCAAACTCATCTAACGCATCATCTAAATCTATCTGAACAAGAACATCTCAAACCTTCACCTACCATAGCGAAAACCTGACGTTGTGATCCAGCAGCGAAATTTCATACTTAATCGTCGTCATTATCCTGAGTAACCTGAAAAGCTCTGATACCAATTTGTTATGCTACCGGGACGATAATGACGAGATAAGTAAATAAACTCAAACGTGGGAAAGAAAAATAACACCAAGAATTTATGTGAAAAACTTAAAAGAAAAAAAAAACCACGGCCAAAGAATGAGAACTTTCACTATGATGGAGAAAGATTACAACTGATTTTTGATTTTCTGTCAAACCCCTAATCTCTAGTATCTATTTATAGGGATAGATTTCTTATTTACACATGAAACTTGCATAGAAATAAATTCTACTCAAATTGAATTCCCTACCTTTAATTAATGTAAAGTAAACAAGATCTACTAAAAGTAAGATTCTACCTTTAAACTAAATCTTAAAAGAATTTGGATCACAAATCTAACAAAAGTTGTTGTTGCTAAAGATTAAAATTCAAAGAATGCAAAAGATAACATTGGAATAATTGACTCATTTGATTAGTGCATGCGTCTTCTTCTTTTATCATAAAAATAGTGATTTATTCCATTATCTTCTTAAATAACCGAGACCACATACATGAGACCACAAATACTTTCCAAATTTTGTAAAAGATGTAGAAAAAATATGAAGTCCCAATGCCATGTTTAAAGCAAGCAGACAACATAAGACAACACCAAATTAGTTGACTCATTTGAGAGTGTTTTTCAAAATTGGATGGGTATACAGCTTCTTTCATCGTTGATACTGTCTACGATCCACAATTTTATTTAGGATAACAAAAATACTACAACAGTTAACCTGTAGGTTATGTTCTTAGTGTAATAAAATGATAATATCTAAAGATAATGTGTTCTAATTACACTAAAAATAAAATCTACATATTAACTGTCATAGTATTTTAGTTAACCATGAACACCCCTAATTTTATAGATGCATACTTTAGGATTAAGGTTCTGACCCTAAGTTTGAACCCGACCACACTGTGATTCCAAGTTTCACATTTTGATATAATCTAATAGTATATAAATATTTACATTATTATTGTATCATACATATATGTAGGGTGGACAATCTGAACTTTATTTTGGCAAATCATTGAATTTATTTTTCAAGTCTGAAATAACAATTTGTGACGATTTTTTAAATGATATCCAGATATTTCTGGATTGAGATGTCTTATTATGTATTGACAATCTTTCAATTATCTTTCTAACAAATTTTGAAATGCCTTAATAGGACGTTGGAAATTTAAGATGTATTTGTTTTAGTGAAGATAGCACGTGCAAAAAAATAGTTACAGTTTCGATACAAGATTTTTGAATTTAATTACAAATAAAAAAAACCAAACTAAATATGACGACACTCTTATGAACACCTGCATGTATGAAAAGATGAGAAAGTGGAAGCTCTTATGGAAAGAAGTGTGAATATAGATGAAATGTCTTAACCTTTTAAGGATATCTTGTCTTAGCAACCAAGACGGGAGCTTTGAGCCATGAGAGATGTCGTTTAGCCGTGCAAGGATGTTTCGCCCTGACAACTTAGACGGGAAAGAAAACACTACAACACGTTGCAACATAATTGGATCTTCACACTCCAACCAAGAACGAGATAAAAATTTTGAAAAAAAAAATTAGAAGAAACTTGTTTATTAATTATGAGATTGATTGATCTTGCATAAGAGTGCCTATTTATGACCTTGAAAATCTTAAAACTATAAAAACATAAAATATTTTACTCAATGTGAATAAGGTTGAGAGTTTATATGTAAACTCTTTCACAAGCTAGTATCCCACCAATGTGGGATAACTTCTTTGCATTACAAAATAATACCAACACATGCACTTTGTTTTGGAAATTAAATATCCCTATGATTCAATTCAATATGAAATTATTAATTATATACCACACATTCAATTTCAAACCCTAAATAATACTGCAGCACTTTATTTACTTTACTGTTCGATAAATGCATGTTAATTGCCTGCGTCTTAAATCACCCAAGTGCCGGACTACAAACTTCAGATTTGGGTTAAATCACCCCATTGTATGACAGCATCGTAATCAACGGTTAAATATGAAATAAACAAAATAAAATAAAAATTGGCATTTTATCAAATATAGAGAAATAAAATTACATTGACTTGAATAAAGTTATATAACACCATTGAAAGAGGAGCTTTTTATGGGGTAAAACTTGATAAATTGAGGAATATAGAGTTTAATTCCATCACTTTTCGATCTGAGATTTGATTTATCAGAAGAACTCGTTCATAATCTTCTGAAAGACGGGCGTAACCAAGACTCTGTAAGCCTTCTCCGTTGGATGATAACTATCCCAGAAAATATACTTGTCCACATTTGTACATGTTGATGGACTCAGTTGATTACACAACACTGACACCTCTATGTTCCCGGTTCCACAACACCCTTTGTTTGCAACTTCAAAGCCTGAAAAAAACACCAACAAATTGGAACAGGTTTGTTCTAATTAACATCTGTAAACTAGAGTAATTGATTTTTTTTAAGTATGATTAAGTACTAAATGTTACCATATAAATACCAGATTTCTGAGGGTTTTCAATGAGATCAAGCAGAGGATTGTAGACATCTATGTACACAAATCGGCCATCGGGCATGCTTGTCCGAAAGGAATCCAATACGGAAATGAGCTTCTTGTTGAATAGTGTAGCTGCTACGTTGTAATCTTCAGCACATTCCCTTTCAATTCCTCCGGCTAGAGTTCTCTGTGACGGCACACACCCGATTGGTGGTGTACGGACCGGGCTAAGGCCCTTTGTTTTGGCGACAGTAGGAGGGATGTGTGTTGTGGTCTTTGGCGAGAGTAGGAGGGATATGACCAGATATTTGTTTTGGTGACAGTTGGTTGGCGACTCGATTACTTAGACTCGACCATAAACCAAGGCTTAAATTTGAAATTGATTGAATAATCTTGCTGATATGAACTTGTACTCACTTGAAATGAAATAAACAGTGATATGTTTGTTTGCGTGATATGCCATTCTATGAGATTGATTGATTTCTACTTACTTGTCTTCTTGGTGATAACATGTGTATAATTAGATTGAAAAATCAGATTGCCTTAGGTGTTCATATGACTATGAGATGCCATGTTTAAATGATAGATTAAACTAAATAAAATAACATGAACTTATATCAAAGTGAGACCATTCGAATGCTAGTATTATACAAGCATGATTCATGTGAACATAGCTAGGTCTTTCTTAAATTAAACACACTTGTTAAATGAATAATATTGCCTAGCTTAGGTTGCTACCTCACTAAGTACTTAATCATACTTATCACTCTCGTTTCATTCTTCCCAAATTACAGGTTGATAGATTGCAAGTTATCCTAGTTGGAGGCGAGGCAAGACAAGTTAAAGCATCAAGTAATGATAATGTTCTTTTGTAGACTCCTAGTTGGTGGCCATATTCTTGTATATAGATCGTATGTTCATGCATTTTGAGCATATGTTTGGATATGCATATATTTGAGATGTTAAGGTTTGTATAACTTGATAACATGACTTGGTTGGTAGCCTAGTTGATCTAGGTATCTTTTGATAATATGAGATAATCATGGTTGGTTGCTATGGTATTGTTTACATGTCTTAAAAGCTTGGAAAGTGTTGAATGATGGATGCATGCCTTTGTTACTTGTCTAGGGTGACTACTAGTTGTTCATATGCTTGGAACATGTCTTAGAAAGTCTAGATGTTTAATGTTTGGTTGTTGCCTTGAGGAGTGGATTGATATGTGCTAGTGAATCATGTTATAGGATCATGCTAGTGTGCTTGATTGCTTGATATGTGAAGTATACTTGAACATGTATAAAATGTGTGATTGAGCTCATGAACCATCGATCTATTCGAATAGAAAGTGAATGATTGAGTTATGTCTTGATTCATCTGTTAGGTTCATGATAGTGAATTTTAATCCTTGTTGTTTATATGTTTGCTTTTCGAATGGATATCGGAGGTTAGGCTAATCACATGTGTTGTTAACTTATTCGAATAGAGCATGCCTAACTTGTATAATTCTATTTGAACTTTATAAGTGTATTACATGTATAGAATATGAAGTAAAGTGTTTAAAAATCTTGATTAGAAGATACGCATGTTTCAAATTGTATAGGAAATGATTATGATATTTCTATGTTGATTCGAATGCTTAGTGTTTAGGAAAAAGAAATTTGTGTACTCTTGATATATTGTTCATATGAATTAAATGTGTATGCCATGTTGATTAGGTTATCTTGATGATCTCATGATCTAATTTAAATGTGACATGAACATTGTTAACGAAACTTATGGATGTCTTAGTAGTCTAACTTATCAATTAGGGTAAGTTAAGCAAAAGTTTTTTTATTGTCCGTGTTTTCATGGCTTGAGTAACATTCCTTAGCCGGTTTACAACTAAGCCGGGTGAGGTGTGTTACAGTTATGCTACCGGGACGATAATGACGAGATAAGTAAATAAACTCAAACGCATGAAAGAAAAATAACACCAAGAATTTACGTGGAAAACCCAAAAGAAAAAAACCACGCCCAAAGAATGAGAAGTTTCACTATGATGGAGAAAGATTACAACTGATTTTTGATTTTCTGTCTAAACTCCTAATCCCTAGTATCTATTTATAGGGATAGATTTCCTATTTACACAGGAAACATGCATAGAAATAAATTCTACTCAAATTGAGTTTTTTACCTTTAATTAATTAAAGTAAACAAGATCTACTAAAAGTAAGATTCTAACTTTAAACTAAATCTTAAAAAAATTTGGATTACAAATCTAACAAAAAATTGTAGTCGCTAAAGATTAAAATTCAAAGAATGCAAAAGATAACATTGGAATAATTGACTCATTTGATTAGTGCATGCCGTCTTCCTCTTTTATCATAAAAATAGTGATTTATTCCATTATCTTCTTAAATAACCGAGACCATATACATGAGACCACAAATACTTTCCAAATTTTGTAAAAGATGTAGAAAAATATGATGTCCCAATGCCTTGTTAAAAGCAAGCAGACAACATAAGACAACACCAAATTAGTTCTCACTCATTTAGAGTGTTTTTCAAAGTTGGATGGGTATAGAGCTTCTTTCATCGTTGATACAGTCTACGATCCACAGTTTTATTTAGGATAACAAAAATACTACAACGGTTAACTTGTAAGTTATGTTTTTAGTATAATAAGATGATAATGTCTAAAGATAATGTATTCTAATTACACTAAAAATAAAACTTACATACTAACCGTCATAGTATTTTAGTTAACGATGAACACCCCTAATTTTATTGATGTATACTTTAGGATTGAGGTTCTGACCCTAAGTTTGAACCCGACCACACTGTGGTTCCAAGTTTTACATTTTGATATAATCTAATAGTATATAAATCATTGAATTTATTTTTTAAGTCTGAAACAACAATTTGTGACAATTTTTTAAATGATATTCAGATATTTCTGGATTGAGATGTCTTATTTTGTATTGACAATCTTTCAATTATCTTTCTAACACATCTTGAAATGCCTGAATAGGACGTTGGAAATTTAAGATGTATTTGTTTTAGTGAAGATAGCGCGTGCAAAAAAAAATAGTTACAGTTTCAATACAAGATTGTTAAATTTAATTACAAATAAAAGAAATCGAAACTAAATATGACGACACTCTTATGAGCACCTGGATGGATGAAAATATGAGAAAGTGGAAGCTCTTATGGGAAGAAGTGTGAATATAGATGAAATGTCTTAACGTTTTAAGGATATTTTTTCTTAGCAACCTAGACGGAAGCTTTGAGCCATGAGAGATGTCGTTTAGTCGTGCAAAGATGTTTCGCCCTGACAACTTAGACGGAAAAAAAAACACTACAACACGTTGCAACATAATTGGATCTTTACACTTTAACCAAGAATGAGATAAAAATTTTGAAAATAAATTTAGAAGAAACTTATTTATTAATTATGAGATTGATTGATCTTACATAAGAGTGCCTATTTATATTATAACCTTCAAAATCTTAAAAATATAAAATCATAGTGTCTTTTACTCAATCTGTGTAAGGTTGAGAGTTTATATATAAACTCTTTCACACGCTAGTATCCCACCAATGTGGGATAACTTCTTTGCATTACAAAATAATATCAACACACATGCACTTTGTTTTGGAAATTAAATATCCCTATGATTCAGTTCAATATGAAATTATTAATAATATACCACACATTCAATTTCAAACCCTAAATAATACTGTAGCACTTATTTACTTTACTGTTCCATATAAGCATGTTAATTGCAAGCGTCTTAAATCACCCAAGCGCCGGACTACAAACTTCAGATTTGGGTTAAATCACCCCAATGTATGACATGAAATAAACAAAATAAAATAAAAATTGGCATTTTATCAAATATAGAGAAATAAAATTACATTGACTTGAATAAAGTTATATAACATCAATGAAAGAGGAGCTTTTTATGGGGGTAAAACTTGATAAATTGAGGAATATAGAGTTTAATTCCATCACTTTTCGATCTGAGATTTGATTTATCAGAAGAACTCGTTCATAATCTTCTGAAAGACAGGCGTAACCAAGACTCTGTAAGCCTTCTCCGTTGGATGATAACTATCCCAGAAAATATACTTGTCCACATCTGTACATGTTGATGGACTCAGTTGATTACACAACACTGACACCTCTATGTTCCCGGTTCCACAACACCCTTTGTTTGCAACTTCAAAGCCTGAAAAAAACACCAACAAATTGGAACAGGTTTGTTCTAATTAACATCTGTAAACTAGAGTAATTGATTTTTTTTAAGTATGATTAAGTACTAAATGTTACTATATAAATACCAGATTTCTGAGGGTTTTCAATGAGATCAAGCAGAGGATTGTAGACATCTATGTACACAAATCGGCCATCGGGCATGCTTGTCCGAAAGGAATCCAATACGGAAATGAGCTTCTTGTTGAATAGTGTAGCTGCTACGTTGTAATCTGCAGCACATTCCCTTTCAATTCCTCCGGCTAGAGTTCTCTGTGACGGCACACACCCGATTGGTGGTGTACTGAATACCCCAATTCTCCTTGCTCCCAAACCATATAGTTCCTTTAAGATTCCAATCAGATTCGTTTAACAGTGTTACAAAACAAAAATGATTGGTAGTAACTTCATTAAGATTAAAATAGAGGGACTGAATTATGCTAAAGTGGAATACATAGACTAAACTCCGAAATAGAACATAGTATAGGGACCAAAATCAGAAATCGACCTTTGAGTAATTACCTTGAGAAATTCGGCAGCGGAGTTAACCATTAAGTCGGTATAAGCAGGAATATCGTACTGTAATTTTCTGGCACGGAGAACAAAATAGGTATTGGCAATGTCGTCGCTGCCGGCTACGACAAGGATCATACTCTTTGCTAAGATGAAGTTTGTTTGCTCTTCTCCAACAACATCTTTCAACTTGGCTATGTATTCTTTGAAGTAGTTTAACTGCTCCCCCAACGGTATAACTGACTGGTAATTAGACAGAAATGAAAGAAAATTTGATAATTTGGCCAAAACATTTACAAAGTAAAAATAAACAAAGAATTTATGTACCGCTAATTTAGAAGTCAAAGGATCATATCCAGTGCCACCAGAAGCAAAGGTGACTCCAGTTATGAGATCTTGGGGTTTCAATGTTGGGTCCAGATATGCTGGAATTGTGTCTTTAATTCCCAATTCTTCAGCTGAAATAGATTAATCACCCAACCTTACTTTTTTTTCGTTTCTCTTATACAAAAAAAATGTTTTTACAGTAAACTTCCCTAAACTACATACAATACAGATTTTAAAATGGTTTCAAACTTTAGAATGTTTTAATTAAGTCACAAGAATAGAATAGCATGTAAAAAAGCAAGATTTCAAGAATTGCTACCAATTAAATCGGAAGGGATTTTGCCATTGCAAAACCTTCCTGTGGGAACACCCCCATCAAAATCTCGGCCGTAAGGGAGGAAGTTGCACTTGATGATGGTCTGGATGTCGTTGTTGTTACCGGCGTCGACAATGGAATCCCCAAACACGATTACAGCAGGCATGGTTTGGTTTTCCGGTATCTTTAGCAAGGCTTTTGTGGTGATGAAGAGAGCAAAAACCAAGAAATGAGGCAGTAGAAACGTTGAGGAAGAAGGAAACAAAATCATTCCCATGATATTGATTTCTTAGTAATTTCCTTTAGGAAAATGTCTATGAAAGGTTGGAATTGTTTGTCTTCCTACTCATGTACTCGCATTTATTTATATACATGCAAATGGCATAGTGTGATTAAATGCTCCCACATGCAAAAGTTTGGAAATTATTTTTCCAAACTTACAACTGTTTTATCATGATTTAATAGTACAAATCTCTACAATACGATGTGTTATTTATAATACATTATGATAAATTATAGTTAGGGATGATCGATTAATGATTGCATTAAAATTACTTCGAGTTTAAGATTTAAACAATTTAATTTAATTGTTCTTTACGGTTACTATAAATAGTTTAGATATTATATAAATTATTAATTGATTTGATGTCTTAAAGCTATAGAGAGAAAAATAATACGTGTCGAATTTAAGGGTCCCAAGCCAATGACCACAGGATCTAAAGGACAAACTACGGTCACCATCCACAACTGCTCAACTGCCTTTAATTGTCAGTCCCCTCAGATTGTTAAAATTCCCATCACCCATCAACAGTAAGAGATGTACGTGATCGACCCCAATCCAAAAAGTTATAAGTTCAAGTTCGGTTCAATATTTAGAGTTTCATATTTAATTTAAGTTTAAATTCATATTAAAGTATAAGTTGAAGTTTGGTTTGAGATATAATCGAGTTATTTGAACAAGTACATTTAGCAAGTTGTTCATCTTTGTTTCTTCATATTTTTTTAGGTCATAGATTCTAAATCTACTAGAAATACTTTCCTTCCTTCTTCTATAGTCCTTCATTCTCCTCCCGTCTAGGTAGGATTAGGATTAATATTAAATGTTGGATTAAAATCTTCAATTGTGGGCATATATGTAAAATATATGATGCTATTATAAAGTATGACACAAAATCAAGAGACCAATTATGTTAGGCGTGTCATAGAAATAAAAGTGTATATACCATAAGATATATTTATAATTCAATGAGGAGCAGAGTTATAAATATTTAATAATTTATTTAATAATCAACTATATAAAGAGGTAGTGGTCCAACAATAGGTTAACTTGTATTACTCTTGTCCACATCAGAGAGTTTTTACGGCAAGAGCTAACTTATCTTCTTGGAAGACAACAACCATCTTTTTAGGCGATCTCCATCAAAGGATTTAAGGTTTTTAGTCCATCAATGAATTTAAGTACGCTTATGCATTCAATTTATTTCAGTTTATTGTTATTCATGATTTGACATAATAGATCATGGGTATTAAGCTTCATATTAATCTATGATTAAGTTTTAACAAGTGACATCAGCGCCTCGTCATGTTAAATGATTGATAATCAATTTTTTTTTAAATTGATTCGTTTATATGAATTTAATATTTTGGTTTGATATTTGGGTTAAATATTGAGTTTGTGTATATGTTGCTTGCTTTTTTATGTTCGTTAGTTTTGATCGTTTTATCATAATTTAGGCATTGAATTTGATTGATTAACAAACATTTTTCTTTTCTTTTCACCGCCGCATTATCGTGAATGACAATTGCAATTCAAGACAATTATATTTAGCAAGCTTTTGAGGTTTGTCAATTGCAATTGATTGTCAAATTAAGTTTCAATTTCGATCGGCGATGAAAGTATTTTATATGCTATATTAAGGATTTTATTTTTAAATAAAAATAAAATTTTGCGTCGAGAGATCTCGATTTTGTTACGCCTCGGTGCCGTCTTCTCTTGATTTTCTTCTCGATCTTCCTCTAGTACAGTAGAATAGATTTGGGTTTTCTATTTTGCTTTCAAGAATTTGGTTGGGTTGGTTTCGCTTTGATTCTTTTGATCTGTATGCAGTTTCTTGTTGACTATTATAACTATTAATCATTATACCAATAATCCTGATTATTCGATTTTAATAGAAGAGCTAAAGTTACGGTATGCTACCTTTAAAGGATGTTCGCATTATATATTACAATGGTTCATGTTTGTCACTCCTATTGTATGTTAATATTTGGGTTTGAATCAATATTTTGTTTCTTTTATTATTTAATTTTGATCGCATTATATTATTGTTATGAATTATGAAATATATAGTTGGCATTTATATATATTCGATTTAGCTTGATCAAAATCTTAAATTTTAATGGATAGGTTATTACAAAATTAAGGTTTTATGTGACATTATATGAAGGCAAAATGACAAAAGATGCACCCAACGTTTGCATGTTTTGTCATTTGGCACCCTATTCTTTTTTTTGGTCCAAATATACCCCCAACGTTTGCTTGTTTTGTCATTTGGCCCCCTATTCTTTCTTTTGGTCCAAATATGCCCCCAACGTTTCATTCATAGTCCAAATATGCCCCTGTTGGATGTAAACTGTCAATCAACTGACGATCAACGGCTTATAAAAAAATTTTGACGTGGCATCAGCAGATCTTAATACGTGGCAAGTCCAGTCAGCATCAGCTGTTGAACGTCAGTTGATTGACAGTTTCCATCTAACGGGGGCATATTTGGACCAAATTGAAACGTTGAGGGCATATTTGGACTACGAATGAAACGTTGGGGGCATATTTGGACCATAAAAAAGAATAGGGGGCCAAATGACAAAACAGACAAACGTTGGGGGCATATTTGGACCAAAAAAAAGAATAGGGGGCTAAATGACAAAACATGCAAACGTTGGGAGCATCTTTTGTCATTTTGCCTTATATGAATTACTCATATATATATATATATATATATATATATATATATATATATGATACTTCTGATTTTGGCTTTTTAGTTAAAGATTGAATGTTTTAAATTCGACTTTGGTTTTGGTAAATGCATGTTTAAGGTTTAAGACATTTTTTTATAAACAGTCAAAGATTTAAGTTTTTTGATTCCTGATAGCCCCATTCAGACAAGCTTATTTTGGGTTGTTTCGGAAACTTAAGTGTTATTAGAAATTTCAGTTTTGACTATTACAAAATTTTAAATTTAGATATCGGTATATTTATATTATATATTTTGAGATAAATTAATTGAAACATTAAGTCACCAAAGTGACCTCTATTGTGGACATTATTTTATTTTAAAATGTAGAAGATTTTGTGCAGGTAAATCGGATTATGTTAGTATTAATCGGCCCAAAGGAAGGTTAATAATTAACATTATTACATGTGCAACTGTGGTAATAAACATGTGATAATTATTAAGTTTTATATGTGAGCAATAAATCGGCCCAAAGGAAGATTTTTTGTTTGACATGTTCTTATTATCAATGTTTGGTTACCGTATCAAGGTATCACATACAAGTTAATGTTTTGTCCAACGATGGAATATTAATGGAGTGTCTGGTATCTTGATATAAGATTTACCTTTATTCAAAATTTTATGTGATCAATACATTAGTCCAATGATTAATCTATTGTTTGGCATAGTTTATTGTCAATGTTTGATTGCTGCAACAAGAGACCGGTTACAGTTAATATTATTGTCCAAAGACTTGATATTAATATTGTGCTTGGTATTAAGAGGGGAACTAACCATTATTTTGAATTTATTTGTTTACTCGTGAATATTTATATGAGCTTGTTTTTATTTTATTTATTTACTTTTGTTCTATATTTAGGTAATTTATCTTTTGCTTTCACAATATCTGTTAAATACATTCTACACTCATGTTTAGTGAAACTAATTTCAAGGAACTGAAAAGACACTTATATATTGTATTTGGTGGTTGTATGAACATACACTTTGCACTAAGGAAAGAACATCTTGCACGTCTCACTGCGGTAGCACCCATGAAAGGTATTTTGAGAGGTGAGATCGTTCGAATCGCATGAGTCTAATGATCATAAAGTACAACATTCTAAATGTCTTTAGGAGCACAAGTCTAAAGTACTCAAACTAAGGGTTTTCTTGAAGAAATTAAGAAATATTTTACCCAAAACATTAAGGTTAAGATGACATCACTTATGCTTTCTTTGATGTCTATGAAGTATAAGGTCAAAGAAATGTGAGGGAGTAGATTATGAAAATTCTTTATATTGCTTCAAAAATTTAAGGCACATAAGATCAAATTTTTTAACAATTGTTTGTTTTTATACTTTTGGTATTGCATCCTATACAGTTTAACCAATGAAAAAACGGTTACAACTGTCGAAAGGAGAAACATACTCTAATTGAACTCATTTCTCATTGTGTTAAATAAGAAGAAAAGTTGAAGCATTATAAGTGTAAAAGTACTCATTTTGTTAGTGCTCATTTAGTAGGTGTCTGTAAGAATAAGGGCAATAAAAAATATTAGAATAAAATTGCTAAGGGTCCAACTAAAAAACAACAATAAGTTACAAAGTGTTTATTCTTTTGTATAAGTTAGGACACATGTAAGGAAATTAAACTTCAAAACCGAGCAACTACTTCGGTTATTTTGAGTGATCCATGAGGCTGGAAATTTTATGATCCCACAAATATTATTATTTTAGGGAGAGATTTGTAATTTTTTTAGGATGTTGAGTTGGAGGGAGAAACAATGTTAGATGCATTGCTATTGAGGAGGAATTGGATTATAATTTAATTCCTACTATCACTTTTGACAATGTTTAAGTTTTCACACCTATCATTAATCAAGAAGTGAATCAAGTACCTCGGCAAAACAATGTTGAACAACTCTCATTCAAGATAAGGTAATTGTTTCAGAAGAACAAACTCAACACCCTAAAAAACAAAAAAAAACATGTGTCATTAAAGAGGTCCACGAGAGGAAGGAGAAATACTATTCAGGATTATTATATTGTATTTTCTAAAGAAAATAAGGATAACAATGGAATGGTAGAAAATGACTCAATCATTTTTATGAGACCATAAAATATCTAACTCTCAAAAGTGGATTGATGTCATTCAAGAAAAGTATAATTTTATGCAGGACAATAAAGTTTATGAACTTGTCTCATTACCTGAAGGTGCAAATCAATTGGTTGTAAATGATATTTAAACCAAGAGGGATGCAAATGATAATGTGGATAAGTATAAGGCGCGTCGTGTACTTAAAGGATATACTATAAAAGAAGACATTGATTTTGTAGAGACTTTCTCTCAAGTTTTATTAAAAGACTCTTTAAGGATAATCATGACACTTGTTGCTTATTTTAATCTTGAGCTACATAAGATGAATGTTAAGCTTGAGTTTTTCAATAGCGACATTGAAGAAATTATTTATATGGTATAATCATAGAGTTGTATCTTATGATACAAAATCAATGATATGTAAATTAAAGAAATTCATCTATGAGCTTAAGTAAGACTCTCATTAATGAAATTATAAAATTTATATTAATTATCTCATTCGGTTTTGAGATAAATTTGGTTGACAATTGTATATACTACAAGTTCAGCGGGAGTAAACCAAGTGATACTCATATTACTAAAGAAGACAAATATTATCTTACTCAATGCCCTAAAAGTAACCCTGAAATTTAGAAAATACAAATGATTCCATATGCATAAGTTACTCAGAATCTAATTTATGTTCAAGTATATATGCGTTTGTGTATTGCGTACATTATTAGAATGTTAGACAGATATTTATAAAAATCTAGTATGAACTATTGGATAGCAGCCAATAGAGTTATGAGATATATTTAGAGAACAAAAATTACATGCTCACATATCGAAGTTCTAGCGTAACCCCCTAGACCCACCTATGCGTTAATACGGGTTCTAGGAAGTCACATTAGGATCACCAGAGTGACCCACGTTAAAATTTCAAATAAACAAATTGCTAAACCATTTAAAATCATAAAACAAGTTTTGGATTAAAACACAATTTCAGAAAAACATTCAGACAATGAAACAAAACTGTGATAAAAGTTGTTAATACAAGTTTCCTACTCGGATATAAATTAAAATGTGACATACATGCCCCCTAAGTACACAGGTGTCGTACTCCGCAAGCATAGCCGAAGAAACTCCTATATCGATGTTGATAGCTGCAACATGGTCGATCTTTTAACCTGTGATGGTAAAAACAATGTGAGCTTCAGAAAGCTCAGTAATACAAACTACCAGGAGATGCTAAAAGCACAAGTAGGTATATGGCAAGCTTTACATTGTCATGAAGAACTGGGCAACGATAAGCTCAAATTATGATTCTCAATTTCAGATGAGCATTATACCAGAAGGTAACAGAGTCGTTCTTTATTTGATCAACCGAACCTTAAGAGATGTGTCTAAAGCCGAAGATTTAAAGAGATTCAGATTTCAAAAGTTGAATCAAGGAGTTTAGAGTGGTTCATTAAGCACAAATTGTAAGTTTACGGAGGGTTTAACTTTGATACATTAACTTAGCAGGGTATGTTTCAGAAGAGGACATAAAGTTTTATTAATTTACTTAACTACCCTCCAACCGAACTCCAGAATGCAATTCCCCCTGAACTGCATACAAAAGGTCTTACCCTAGGCCTGAGGCATAGGAGCCTACCTAAGGGAATGCCTTAGGTCCAGAAAGACTTACCCTAGGCCCATTGGGCGTAGGAGCTTAGGTTCAGAAGGACATACCAGCGCTGAGCCTACAGATCTTCATTCATATCCCAGATAATATACGCCATATGATTTCAGTTTATATTCAGAAGACAATATTACGAAAATAGATATCAAATCTATTTTTATACCAGAAGGCAGATGTCAAACTCATTTTAATATTATTTCGTATTCAATGTCATATATCAGATATATTTTTCACATTAGAGGTCAGAAACCAGGGAATTGCTTTCCTTTCGTATTATAGTGTCATACTTTTAGATTTTAAGCATATGGTCTTGGTTTAGAACAGAAAGTATTTACAGATACATGGTATGCGCTTTATGACCCAATTCACTTCTCAGAGGTACTTGATAGATATCAGAAAGATGACATTGACAAATTTGGGCTGATTTTAGAATGGGGTCCCTACAAATAAGGGAGTTCGATAAGACGGATTGAGTCAACATTGAAATTTGATGCATCAGAATCATTGGGATTTCAGATATATCGCGAGCAGAATTAAATGTTGCAGCCCATGAAGGTATTAAGGTCATTTTGACCATCAGGGGGTAAACTAGTAATTTGCACCAACAAAGTATAAACGGTGATGTACAGAATTTAGGAATTTTGGTTGCTCGTCAAGTTTCTGAGCACCTTTGAAATAATCAGAACCCATTAACACAGTGTTTAATATCTCACCGGATAGGTATACTTCAACCATTCATTCCTCAGAACTGACTACAGAGCATAACAACAATAGTTCACCTTCACCAATCGTCCATTGAACTTATTACCAGAAATTAAGCATATCTTCGAGTGGTATTTTTCCAAGTATTCAAGCATGTGCATTGTATCTGAACTCATTCCAAAACATCGAATGTGCCTTAGGAGAACAAGTCTCTCTCCTTATTAACTATGTACTTTCTCCAAATAAAAATTGCACGTGCCTTCACACGGTATTCTCCCACTATCATCATGGTATATGAAATGACCAACTGACATGGGTTGTATTTTACCACATTTGGGGCCATTACATTTGTTTGCCTTTATTGGGATTTCTAATTCCATGACTTAGGGTCATTGTGACCCCTTTCAGTCTTATCAGTATACGAGGGTATTTCAAATATTACGATGCTCGAAAATGTTCCAATTATTCAGAATTTCTCGGTTCTTCCATCTATTCATTCGTTAAAGTTCTCGAGGGTAAATCCATCATTTTGATTAATTGGGCAAACGGTACCGAGGGATGATTATTCCTTTTGGTCATTATGGGTATTCTGATCGATTCAGCCTTATCAGAATTTCCAAACATTTCAGTCATATCAATCAATTCAGCAATTTACGCGACTTTAACTAATCCAAACATACAACTATTTTCTCGTGAATGTCATCAGATATTATTTAATCTCAAAAAGAATCTGAGAAAATTTACAGTATCATAGGTGAAGCGTCGCTACTATAACTTCCCAAGCAAACTTCAAGATTTTCAGAAGGTTCAATTGTTTTACCGGATCTAGTGTAATTCTCAGGCCACTTTCATTAATAGGGGTATTTTAGTCATTTTCATACATCAAGGGCATTTTTACAATTCTTTATACAAAATAATCAGACTTAGAGATTAACCCTTTTTATTAGTCGTTTACTGAACTCGGAAGTCCTTTCGATTTATCAAACATCTTATCCGAATATTTGTCTTGGCCATTAATATTCTTATTTCTTAATTGATTGACAGTAGCAGAATTAATCACATGCTCAATCATGGTCGTCCAAGCATTAACCGAATACCAACAAGTTTTAAAAACATACAGAGGGTAGTAATGTATTACCTTAAATCCTTGTTATATCAGTCGACCCTTGAACGAAATTCGAACACTCTTGAACTTGGATTTGACGTCTCTCAACCATTCGTATTCAAGGAATTGTGAGTACCTTCAATCATACAATATGCCATTTCAGTCCTTATTCATATTGCTCTTAACTGAAAAAATAAATACATAAACAAGTTTGGGTTCAAGGTCTGATTCGGAGGCTTTCGGGTCAGAATTTCACGAAACAGACTTCAAAAACGGGCTCAGGACGTCGAAAAACATAAGACAAGAGCTTTCGGAAAAGTTAACTTTTGGTCAACGGTCAAAGTCAACGCTGACGTCAGCAGTCAACGATCAAAGTCAACGCTGATGTCATACTGATGTCAACAATCAACTATCAACTGAGTTGGTTCGGACGAGTTGACTCGGGCTAATTCGGACGAGTTGACTCGGCTGACTCGGACGAGTTGACTCGAGTTAACGGGTCGGGTCGGACTCGGGTTTGGATCGAACAACTTGGGCCGGACTCAAATTTGGACTTAGATTAGAGGGCTCGAACCAGGTTGGGCCGGTTTAGGCAATTGGGCCATGCGCGAACCGGTTCAATCACCCTAAGACTTGTGGATCGCCGGACGATCGCCGGGAAAGGTCATCGGAGACCCCAGACGCCACGATCCTGCCGGAAAAGAGAACCCGTTAAACTAACTTCAAAACCCATCCATCTAAACTCGAAATCAGTCAGAAAATCTCACCGAACTCTACCTAAAATGAATTCGAACGGTCGAAAAGGTGCGCTATTCCGACGAGGCCCTTGCCGGAGTCGAACAACCAAACAAATGGTCGGGTTTTGTACGGCTCGACATGGAGAGTTCAATGGTCACACCCATGACTCAAACGGATTCCTCCATCGGCTGAAAACAGAGGGGGGCGGTCGTGACAACTAAAAATGCTGGAGCTTCGAACTGTCATATATGATGAACGGCAGCACAACAGTGCGCGTGCTCGGAGGCTGGGTGATCGGAGTGAGACGATCTACATGCCGGCAGCGGCGGTGTCACGCACGGAGCAACGGTGAAGCAGATCGAGGTTGGTGAAGCCGAACGATCTTCCATTGGTTTCATGCAAAGGACGGGTAGAAACAAAGGTTGGCAGGTCGGGTTTTTGTGGCGAGGGGGCGACGGTGGCGATGGTGGGGACGGCGGATGCCACGGACGGCCGGTGAGAGCTCGTCGGAGCTTGAACGGAGAAAGGGTTGGTGAGAGGCTTTTAGATTTCTCTGGAGGTTGATTCACCAGACTTGGATCTGAAGGGTCAAATGGGATATTAAATCAAATTTAATATCCCGCTCAAACTTGATTCTAATATTGCTCTATGCAATATATAACAAAAATGAGCACTTGGCTCAATGGTTTAGCATCTAAGGGGGAAGGGAGGGGTGAGGTTGTGGGTTCAAACCCCACCAGCCCCCAATTCACTGATATTTTTTTGGGTGTTACATCTAGTAAGTTAGAGATAGTCAAGTTTACATACTTCAATTATATTAGAATATTGATGCAAAAAAAATTCTGTCACATGAACTACTACTTATAGAGTAAATAGAAAAATCACTTCAGTTATTTTGTGACAATAAATATGCATTCATTTATTCTATAAACAATAGGAACACTTTTGTGATGTTTGTGTCTAGTTTTGATCTTGAAAAACATAAAGAAATGAAGAATTTTGGTGTTTATTAGGATCAAATAGGAAAGACAAGAAAGAACAAAGAGTTGTTCTTGTTTTTTTTTTGTCATGAAAAAGCAAGGTGAAATGAGATTTTGGTGTTATTGTGGATCAGAGGGGAATTTTTTGAAGAAGAGACGATGACTTAGGTTTGAATATGAGTTTTTATCCGAAAAGTGAAGAATTTTAGAAAATTTAAGTTTTTATTAGGATCAAATATGATGAAAAAATAAAGTTTTAAAAGTTTAAGGATAAATTTAAAATTAACTTTTTTTTATTAACATGACACGCCATCGCATTAACTAGGGTTAATGGAGGCTAACGGTTGGGTGACCACAACGGTAACGATTGAAAATATAAGTGAAAAAATATTTTTTTTAAATTTAATGGCCAAAATAAAACACAACATAAACAAAAGGAACTACCGATGAAGATTACTCATATTAATATCTAATTTAGACGTTGTCGTGGGATACAAAGTGTCAAATACAAGGGTTTTCTTTTGTCTTTTTAGTCTATTCCTTTTTGGTGGCAGGGCCATGATTTTTATATGGTGGATCAAAATGAGATGCAGAGAAAATTTTTTTACCATTACAATAAGCATTGTTAACCTCATATCCTATTAAATTAAATAGGATCAATTTCAATATTTCTTATGAAAAAAATTAATATTTCCGTATGATAGGTATTTTTTAGTGGGTCAATTGCATATATCTTGCGCCCATGTTACTTTTGGTACATCTAAATGTGGGTGTTATTGCACTTTTGTTCCTTCTTTCTTACACAAAACGGGTCCTTCTTAATTGTCATACAATGAAAGAAAATAAAAGTAGCTAACAGATGCCAATTAATGTTTTTCATTCTAAACTTATAAAATCTCAAGATCCATTGAGGTGCCGGTAATAACAATAAATTGTCGATGCTTTATAATTAGGGTTATATTTTCATATATAAATTGTGTAAAACAAATTTACACAATTTTTTAATAAAATTTCAAACTTAAATTTCAAATTTTAACACCCTAAAATCTAAATCTCAAACCCTAAATTCTAAATTCTACACCCTACACACTAAACCCCTAAACCATAACCTAAAAACTTAAACCTTATTAAGCTTTCATTTTTTAATAATCTAACTGTGATTACAAGGTAGTATCTGTTTATATATATTCTTAACCCTTTGACAATGCACATACACCTTATAGATAAAGCGATTGAACTCAGATCTATTAAGATTAATATCATCCGTTTTTCTACTGTGACTACTTGTTGGGTTCAATTAAGCTTTCCTTTTAGAATCAAATGACAGGCATGCAAAAAATCAAAGTTGAGTATTATAATTAAAGCAATTGAAAATTTAATAGTATGCATGATACATTGTTTAAAGTTCAATGATACTTTATATAACTAGGCATATTATAAATTACCAATTGTACAAAAATATTGAAAATAATGAAATATACTACAATGAAGTTACTTGGAAGTAAAGCTTCAAATAAATAGAATCAGACTAGTACTCCTTTCCACAAAGGAATACAAGTCTTGGATTGCATTGATGTCATATGGAGGTCCACCCCCTATTGCGAAGAGTAAGTTGAAGCCAATGTTATTATAAAAGGAGTGTTAGAGTATTTTAACAAGGGTGAAAATTATAGATTCACGAATTAGCCTAGTGACTAAGAATAATTATATTGTCTCATTTTGTACAGTTCTAATCTCAATATGAGAATGTAATATTATTTATTTAATAAAAAAAACAAGAGTGAAAATTAGGAGAATGTTAGAATGAGTTAAAGACTAGGCCTGGATTTATCGTGCACTTATGGGCCTAACGGATTCAATTATGACAACCAATTTACAGTGAAATGAATCCTCAATATCTGATTTGAATCTGTTTGTTAAATTTGAAATTCAAAATCAGATTGTTCATGACGAACCACCATTTTGGATTGCTACGATGCCCTTAGAAATTTCATTCCTTGCCTGCAGAAATCGATCACCTTTTTTCACCAAGAACATCCTCATTTTCTACAATTTAACAGTCAAAACATTCTCTTGTTTGATTTGTAAAAAACCCCAGCAACGGGGATTTGATTATTGTTGTTCATGAAGAATCTAGTCCCATCAGGATTCGAAAACCTTTTTTTTATTTTCCCACATCAGGCACGAAAGATAATGAGAGGCAAGAGACGGCCTATAAAAAGCGAAGGCTTAGTGTCACGGTTATGCCGTCCCAGCATGATCGGCATGCCGTGCGGCACTCGAAAGGGAACACATCCCGGTCAAGTTAGCCTTACTCGAGTCCAATTCCAAGGATTTTACTCGAAACCGTCGTCTCATAATCTGCCAGACAACCCGCCTATCCAATATCGCATCTCGTAGGGCCTAGCGAATGCTAGGAGCCAACTCCTGGGTTCCGGACAAGGCGCGATATGGGGCCCTCTAGCCCCAAACCGTCCCTCGGGCAGCACCCGAGGGAGACATCGTGCCATCCGCTTGGCCCCGATGCCCGCACACCTAGGCCCCACTCGAGCCTAGGAGAGGGTCACTTACACCATGGCCGCTGGGCTGCTAGCACATGGCGAGGGGATGGTGGAGACCCAACACCAGACCACTTCCCCCTAAAGAGCTAATAAAACTTACCATGAATGCCCGTAGTAGACGTTGGAATGTCCGAAACGGGGACACTTTCTGAACAGGGCCTTCATCGCCTTTGAAAAGCACCTCGACTCGCACCCCTGGCCTTGATAGCTCCTTAGGGATTGCTTGTATCATCACTCGGTCCACGATAGGCTTGTCAAGGCAGGATTGCATCACAAGAACAGCCGGCCTTGACATCCTCCCACACTCCCTATAATCGATGTCCTCGTCGATGTTCTGTAATAACGGATGGTCTTGACATTCTCCCGTACTTCCTCTATCAATGTCCTCATCGATGTTGCCTCAAAATGGTCTTGACATTCTCCCGCACTTTCTTTATCAATGTCCTCATCGATGTTGCCTCAACTATTCATCACCTGATGATTCGATTTGGACATCTGTGGTAGCTCACCCTTGGTACTTGCCTGATCTCAAATGCTTCTCTAGTTCCATCATCTGAACTTTCTAAGCGAATCAACCAAGCTCCGATCATGTCTTCCCTCGATCACTTTATGACCACGTTGCACATATGTGACCATCAAGACCGATCATGCACCCATTATGCCATGTTTCTACTCCTCAATCTTGAATGTTGGATCCATGCTCCCACACTCTTACTCTGATTACGGCTCGAACAAAACAAACGTAACGAACCACTGACCCACTTGAACATGTGCCTTGTAGTATCTTATGCCCCACAATCTTACCAACAATCTAGCCATATCCGAGTGAGTTATGCCTCATCACGTAATGATCTGCTCCTCGGCATAAAACACATTCGCCAACTATGTTCCACTACATAGTGAGACCCTCGAACTAGAATGTTGCAACCATGAAGCCACTATCCAAGAATGCGTAAGCACAAGCTCGATGTCCCTTAAATGATGTAAAGGGATCTCTAGTTTCGCCACTGTACATAAAAGCACTTTGTCTCTTTTGCCCGTCTTTGTATATCCTGTACTACAAGATATGCAAGCGAATACATCAGTGATAATCATATTCACTCGAGTTTAGTACGATACCTGATTGGTACACGTTGCCTTGTGCCATGACCAATCCTTAGTGTGTTTCTGTATGCACCCCTCATGTGGTACTGGAAACATCACAAGGAATACGATGCCTTTCCTCACCAGGCATCACCATATGCTTGTGAGACTCTGTTTCTCACTCATCTCGCCTTCGCCACTTGCCAACTGCTTTGATGCTATCCAGCTTTATGCTATCCAGCTTTACGAGCTTAACTCTGGCATCCAGCTTTATGCTACCTAGCTTTACGAGCTTAACTCTGACATCCAGCTTTATGTTATCCAGCTTTACTCAGGCAATCCTCCCACACTCTATTTGTCGATGTCCTCATCGACAAAATAGAGCGAGCTGTCTGATCAAGCACAACTCACACACACTAATTTCTTTGGATGATTTTGAAAGCCACCGCGACTTGCTCAGTTTTCTCTGAATGCACCACCGCTTATGTTGTTCACAATCAAGCACACAACATCAATCATAACCATTCAACAATGCCCATAGCATACATCATAACCATTCAACAATGCACACATTATCAAACACAACAATTCCACCATGCACGCAGCATGAAACACAACCACTCCACCATGCACACAGCATGAAACACAACCATTCCACTATGCACGCAACATGAAACACAACCGTTCCACCATGCACGCAGCATGAAACACAACCATGCCAAAATCCACCCTGCCTACTCCACTCGACAGAGCGCTTGGTGTGAGTCAACCAAAGAACCCATCCTACCCTGCCTACTCCCTCTCCGGGAGCGCTTGTTGTAGAGTCTTAACCCGTCCATATTACTCCTCGCATGGGAGCGTCGGCACGAAAAAACACATATCCTTAATAACATGTCCATATACTTCTCACCTGGGAACCCCGGCACGGAAACACAAATATCCTTGTCAACTCGTCCATATACAACTCACATGGGAGCCCCGGCACGGAATCGACAACCTGTCCATATACTCCTCACATGGGAGCCCGGCACGGAATCGACAACTCGTCCATATACTCCTCACATGGTTGCCCCGGCATGGAATCGTCAACCTGTCCATATACTTCTCACATGGGAGCCCCGGTACGAATCATCAACCCGTCCATATACTCCTCACATGGGAGCCCCGGCACGGAAAATCACACATCTCCTACTCTGCCTACTCCTCCACGGAGCGCTTGGTGTAGAGTCATCCCGTCCTGCCTACTCCTCCACGGAGCGCTTGGTCCGGAGTCATCACAAGTAATCATCCCGTCCTGCCTACTCCTCCACGGAGCGCTTGGTCCGGAGTCATCCCGTCCTGCCTACTTCCTTCCCCGGAAGCACTTGGTCTGGAGTCATTAGCTGCACCACGTTCACCTCGAACTTCCCGACCAGGCTTCACCAGCCTTGCTCTGATACCACCTGTCACGGCCATGCCGTCCCAGCCCGATCGACATGTCGTGCGACACTCGAAGGGGAACACATCCAAGTCAAGTCAGCCTTACTCGAGTCCAATTCCAAGGACTTTACTCGGAAGCGTCGTCTCATAATCCGCCAGGCAACCCGCCTAACCAATATTGCATCCCGCAGGGCCTAGCGAATGCTAGAAGCCAACCCCTGGGTTCCGGACAAGGCGCGATATGGGGCCCTCTGGCCCAAAACCGTCCCTCGAGCAGGACCCGAGGGAGACATTGTGCCATCTGCTTGGCCCCGATGCCCACACACCTAGGCCCCACTCGAGTCTAGGAGAGGGCCACCTACACCATGGCCGCTGGGCTGCTAGCACATGGCGAGGGGGGTGGTGGAGACCCAACACCATACCACTTCCCCCTAAAGAGCTAATAAAACTTACCATGAATGCCCGTAGTAGACGTTGGAATGTCCGAAACGGGGACACTTTCTGAACAGGGCCTTCATCGCCTTTGAAAAGCACCTCGACTCGCACCCCTGGCTTTGATAGCTCCTTAGAGATTGCTTGTATCATCACTCGGTCCGCATCTGCTCGGTCCACGATAGGCTTGTCAAGGCAGGATCGTAACACAAGAAGAGTCGGCCTTGACACTTAGCATGAAATACTCGTACCTTTCTCAGCCTTTTGGCTAAGATTAAGTATAGTATTTGTTCGTATTAGTTTAATATCTGATATGTGGGTCATTGGCTCACATGATATTAAATTTATAGGTAAAGTATACAAATGGTCACTAAATTATACTCGAAAAAATAAAATGGTAACTAAGCTTTCAAATATAATAAAATGGCAATTAAAATTTATATTTTGTTACAAAATGGTAACTGTGCCGTTAACTTTCGTTAAAATAGTGACATTGTTGTTAAATTGTTTTTGTATAATATCATATTTAGTCCTCAATAGTTACACATTCAATTAATCTAGTCGAAATTCAATAAATTTAAGGCTGAAATGAAAAATAAATGCCTAAAGTATACATTTTTTGAACTTTAGGCGTGTAAAGTTTTTTTGTTTGTAAAAATATGTGCCTAAAGTTTCAACTGTTACAATTTTAGGTGTCTTGGTGTTAATGGCCGTTAAAAAAACTTGTTAGCCAATTATAATGTGACACGTGGCAAGTTTTTATTTTTTTTATTTTTTAAATTCTTTAAAAAAATTAAAAAATTGAAATTTTCAAAAAATCCCCTAAATTCCAGAAAAGCCCCAATTTTATAATTTCCTAAATCACTCAATCTGTCCACTCTCACCATCGTTGGCCACAATTCCAGGGACGGAATGGATCATACTCCCTTCTCCCAAGCACCCAAGCACCAATCGTCGTCGTTCAGCCGTCGCTCGTCGCAAATCGTTTGAATGAATTTTTCGAATATTCTGGCCTTCGTCCGGCGTTTTGCACGACTTCAGCCTATTTCTGAAGACAAGGTGGTAGGGTAAACGGCCGTGGTGATCCAGTGATGGATGTGGCAGGTGGCGGCGTGGCCATCGACGATAGAATCGGTTCAAATCGTGATTTGAATTTTGGTGAGTTAGGAATTTCGAATTTGGGGGCTGTTTTTAGAATTTTGGAAATTTAGAGATTTTTTTAAAATAAGTTTAAAAATAAAATAAATTAAAGACGAAATAAAATAAAAAATATTTTTTTAAAAAAAAGTTAATGGTAGTTAACACGAGGAACATAAAATTATAACAGTTGAAACTTTGGGCACCTATTTTTATAAAAAATACTTTATGCACCTAAAATTAAAAAATGGTATAGTTTAGACATCTGTTTTTCATTTAAGCCTAAATTTAACCCTCAATTTTCACACATTGTTATAATTTAGTCCTAATTCTACAAAATTTATAACTAAGAACAACGTTAAATTTATAACAAAGTGTAAAAATTGAGGATTAAATTTTTTCCTAATTACACATCTGCATGTATGTTCTTAGCTATAAGTTTTTTAGAATTAGGACTCAATTATAACAAAGTGTAAAAATTGAGGGTTAAATTTCTTCGAATTATGATTAAATTGATTGAATGTGTAACTATGAAGGACTAAATGTGCTATTATACAAAAAATAACAACCATGTCACTTCTTTAACAGAGGTTAATGCCACAGTTACCATTTTGTAACAACACATAAAGTTTAATTGTCATTTTTGAAAGTTTGGTTACCATTTTATTTTTTCGGGTATAGTTTAGTGACCGCCTGTGTACTTTTCCTTAAATTTATTTGTTTAGGGGGAAAGTTCACCACAGTAGCTTACTATTGGGGCTTTCACTGGTTGCCCAAGCGTTGCACTATTGTTGGGGCTAGTCAACCCCATCCAATTTTAGTTTCATAGTTGTTGTACTTTTCATATTGAGGATTAAATGGCACGTTCACTAAAGATGTTTGAGTTTGGAACATGTTTTTAAGGCACTGCATATTATCATGGACCGTACCCTAGGGACCGATCCCAGGGCACACCTAGGGACCGAACTTGTCGAGCACACCATAGGGCCTGATCCCAACACGCAGAAAGGGGACGAGCCCACTGACCACACCCTAGGGTTGAAACACAGCACGCTCCAAGAGACCGAGCAAGCCAAGCCCGACGCACCCCAGGGGGCTAAGCCCGACTCACACCAAGGGGCCGAGCATGCTCTCCACACCATCTTGGGCCTAGCCTCAACGCAAGTCAACCCTTGATTGGAGGTTAAGGAGTACGAATCCTTGGAGGATAAGGAGTACTACTCCCTGAAGGATTAGAATAGTAGTTATCCTAGTTAGAATAGGATTTGGATGTATGAGGCTATATAAAGAGGCTTACCCCCGCCTCATTAGGCACTTTTATCTTAGGATTTCATATTCGTTAAGATTTGTTAGGCATCAGCTTTGTTTTCCATTCGAGTAATAAAACTCCGAGCATTTGCTCAACTTATCTCGCGTTCCCTTTTAATCTCGCCATTGTAATCTCGTTTCCGCACGGATCTAAGCACTCCGGCTTAGATCGAGCATGCTTACTTAGGTGCCACACCTTCCCAAAGGCCCCTAAGACCACACGTCCAAATCTAGGATTTTAAGGACGTGACATTATGCTCATCAGATACTTTAGGATATGCATTATGTAAGAGTCTAAAAATGGTAAAAAAAAAATATGGTGGTCTGGTGGAATGATCTTATCTCATCTATTCTATGATATGAGGTTGATCAAAGTTTCATTTGGTGATTTTTTTAATCATACATGGTTACTGTGTATAACAAATCAAATGTTGTGAATATTTGGAGGATTTATAGAATGGAAGAGAAGCAAATGAATGCCACAACGGATGCATTACTACATGGCTGGAAGACACAAAAGCATAGAAATCATTTGCAATTTGGTTAAAACTTAATAGGACTCATTTGTTAGATAGTTATGCTCAAGATTTGCAATGTTGCAGCATTGTTGGAAAGTATAGGCTTCAAAAGGGTGTTCATTGTTTGTTGTTGTCTGATTGTAGGTATTATTCATAGTCCCAAGGTTGTGGCAAAGATTTCAAAGGTTACCCATTAATATTGCTTAGCAAAGAATCTTTGCATTCTTTGGATCCCAGGATTTAGATAATTATTATAAATAATGGGTTTGAGGATTATTTAAAGTCAAACAATTCCAAGCAAATACAAAATTGGACTGACATTCTAGAAATTCAATGTATATAAATAAAATAAACCAAGAACATAGTATCACGTCCGTAGACTTTCACTAACTAGAACGTGCAGCCTTAGTCAATTCTGGGAACCTTGTTCGACTAAGTAAGCCTAAATCCACTTGTCGCGGGGATAGACTCCTGCTAGCAAAACCACGCGACCTTAGGCGAAGTTGTCCTAACAAACGCCTAAGTCAAACTGGATTCTCGCTCTATAAGATCAAACCCTTCTAAAGCCCTCGAACGCAAGATCGTTTTACCCTGAAGCTGATAAAATAACAATTGAAAGAGATTGGCAAGAAGAACAATGAAGAACATTCAAGAGCTCGAAGAACACTCAGAAAGTTTAGAGTAAATGCTTCTTGTATTACTCAAAGAGAGAATGAATGAGTGAATATGAGATGATTATAAATGAGCTGGGAGTCTCTATTTATAGTTCAACTCCCCTAGATCCATTGACTCTATTTAAATTATATCGACAATCGAGATTAACTTTATCTCTTTACAAAATCTCTAGATATCACAATATTATCTAAATAATATATTCAAATAATATAAGTGATAAGTAGGATGGCTTATCATATTTACCACCCAAATTACCCTGGTGAATCCTCCATGGATTTTACTAAGTCTGGTGGGCTTATGGGATTTCTAGCTTTCTCCAAGTGCCAGGCCAAGTTTGATGGTCTTGGTGAGCCCGTCATTACGCGCACAACCTCTCTACCTGATGTTTGCGCCAATGCCTCAGCCCCAATAATTTGGTCCGTGATATTATCCCCCACTAAACTTAGCGACGCCCTTGTTACTCCACTCGAATGATCCTGGGCAGGGTCACCTTGATTACTCGTCGATGCCTCAGCTCCTTGCAATTCCTCCATACGAACTACTTGCCTTGGTTCAAACTGCCTTGGACAATCGTGCGCTAAGACGCAACTTGGTACATCACCATCGTATGAACTCTTTCCCACAAACTCTGATTTACCTCGACTTGGATCCTCTTGATCCAGCGGTAAAGACTTGGAAACCGTCACAATATTGAACACTGGTCGAACTCCTAGATTCGTCAATAACTCTGACTTGCCCCTTAGAACTCTGAAAGGTTCATTCCAATCTTTGGCTCTCTCGCAACGAATGCTAGGTCTTACTCGACCTACGCTCATCAAAGATGGTAAATCAAAATCAAAACCACTAGGAGTGTGTTTGATATGTACCTTTCTCTCGGTCGCATTTACTCTAAAATGGGCCATCCCTTCTTTCTCCATGAAGTCTGGCCCCCTTTGCATCGAACCTTCTTCAGTGAAGTTCGTTGCTCGCATCGGCCCTTCTTCTACGAAGTCTGTTGCCTCTCATAGAATCTGCCCTTTTGAGTTGAAATTTGGTGCTTTCTTCCTGCATCGGCCCTTCTTTTTTGAAGTCTACTGCTTCCTCTTGCGTCGGTGCTTCATACTTGAAGTCCTTCGCTCATTTCCAACCTTGCCCATAGGTTGTGTCTTAACGGTAGCTATGTCCCTTTTTGGCTTGGTCCCCTTTGACCTTAATACAAATGCGGTCTCTGAAATAGTGTTCTTTACACGAACACCCTCGCTTTACTCTTCCTTCGTCCCTTTTCTAATTGTAGCTTCTAAAGTAATGCTCTTTTCCCCAAGAACATCCTAGGAAAGCTTTCCCTTCGACCTTCTTCTTATGGTGGTCTTTGAAGCCATGTTCTTTCCACGAGCATGCTCGGCGGACTCTTTCATAGCCTTCTCGGACATGTCTAACCTATTCTGCTCTCGGTCAATATACGTCTTGGTAGAACTCAACGGGCAGTCCCACAACTTGTGAGTCCACTTACATCGGTAGTACTCTAATTTCCTCTTCACCCTCGTCTTGACAGCTTCCTCATTCAATATCGCACCAGGTCTCGGCCTTGGCTTGACTACTTTGGTAGGCGTAGTCGAACCATGAAACTCTCTTGGCTTGGCGACACTAGTATACACAATCGCCCCAAGTCTCACTACTTCTCCCTTTGACTCGTCTGTTGTCCTCACCATGGTAGCAAAGCGGTTCTTCGTGAGACATCCCCTTATCAAATGGGGACCATCACAAAAGTAGCACAACTTCTTGCTCCTCTTCTTCTTCGGCACAGACTTAGATTCACCATTTCCCTTGTCATTCGAACTGGGCTTGGTTGATTCAACACGAACTTGCTTGTTTCTTGCAAGCTCGATTAGAGGTTTGGCAACACCGATGGTCTCTACAAGCCGCTGGGTATCACCTTGCTCTAATGTGAGCTTCGCCCTCGGTCTAAGCTCCTATAAGAAGGTCGTGAGCACACCTCATTCACTCATTACGGCCTTGCAACTGAGCAGCTCACTCTTCAACTCGTTGAGGATATGTTGCTTCACGTCATTGAACTGGCCCTCTATGGACTCTAAATTTTCAAGACGTGACTCCACAAAACTTTGGATTTGCTTGGGCTTCTTTTCGAATTCTTTGAGTCTATCGATCCTTTCCTCCAACGACGTTGAGACCTTCTCTAAGTTCTCTTGAAGGGAATCATCTGTGTGGCATAATTCTCCATATAAGGAGTTGAGCTTTTCTTGAACATCTTTCATGACTTCCTCCTTGATAGAGTCCATCTTCCTGATTAACAACTTTGCCAATTCCCTTGTTGTCATTGTTTCTCTTGGTTCCCACCATGGCACTCCTTGCCTTTTTGTATAGAAGCCCCATTTTTTGGTTTTTCCATCTCTTCACTCCTTTTCCACGAACTAGCTTGGTCACTCTGACTAGCTCGAATGTAAATCCTTGCCTAACTTGACTGCAACTGCAAGTAGGCTCCAATGCAAGTCCCCGCGATTCGCTCTGAAACCACTTGTCACGTCTGTATACTTTTGCTAACTAGAACGTGCGGCCTTAGTCGACTTTCAGAACCTTGTTAGACTAAGTAAGCCTAAATCCACTTGTCGCGTGGCTAGACTTCTGCTAGTAAAACCACATGACCTTAGGCGAATTTGTCCTAACAAATGCCTAAGTCAAACTAGATTCTCGCTCTAGAAGATCAAACCCTTCTAAAGCCCTCGAACGCAAGATCGTTCTACGCGGAAGCTGATAAAAGAACAACTGAAAGAGATTGGCAACAAGAACAATGAAGAACATTCAAGAGCACGTAGAACACTCAGAAAGTTTAGAGTAAATGCTTCTTGTATTACTCAAAGAGAGAATAATGAGTGAATATGAGATGATTACAAATGAGCTCGGGAGTCTCTATTTATAGTTGAATCCCCCTAGATCCAACGACTCTATTTAAATTATATCGACGGTCGAGATTAACTTTATCTCTTTACAAAATCTCTAAATATCACTGTGATTTATCGCACTTTAAAATAATAATTTAAAGAATAAAAATAAAAGAAGGGTTTACTGATATTGATTTTTCTCTCAAAAAATGACCAAAATAGCTTCTCATAATCCCTTTATGTCTCTTTCCAAGTCACCGGTATGTCAATTATTTTGTTAAAAACTTATTACTTCATGGTGGAAGCCAGAGTGGATGCCTTGGTAATTGTTATTAGACGACATAAGCTATGTCCTTTGAATTAAATTGCAAGTTGCAACGAAAATATGTTTAGGCCATGGTGGATGCCTCTGTTTTGGCAAGGTTTTCGAGTGTCTTCAAAAATTCATGACTCACTTAAACCAAAATTATTACGCTGCTTTAATGATGTCCTTCCACGTTTAACCAACAATGATATATTTGCTTCTCAATGGTTAGCAGCCTAGATTGCTACAAAACAAAACATTAGTATTGACTAGAAAAATAAATAAAATAAATAAATTGTGCTTAATTGTGTCGTGGTATATAACCACCGCCTTAGAAGCAAAATTCCTTATGATTGGTGTAATCTTTAGAATGGACATCGCTTGACAAGAATCACAATAATTGAGCAAGGTTGTGCTGATAACATGTTGTGAATAAAATAACGAATAACAAGAACAATGAATAAGAATAAAATAACAAAGAGATGAGAGAAAGAGGGAGATTCGTATTATTATCAAAACCAGACTTGTGTATAATGCATTCATCTATTTATAGGTATAAGAAGTACATAATACATTAAACTCTAATTAATGGTGATAATATTCCTAATGATAAAGTAAATCAAATCACCTAGATAAAGTTATTATCATTATAGACATCCACATAGATAAATATTCATAACAAAATATAATTTTATTTTTTGTTTTAAATTATTTTTACATTTAACAATGATGAGTGGCTACATCAGTTGTGATTTTAATCTTTATTTTGATTAGATGGAAGGATTAAGATACTTAATATGGGCTGTTTTGTGTTGTTTTCGTGCAGGAGATTAGTTGCTGGAAATTAAACTGGAGATCTGCAGAATTTTTGGAGTCGTGGGCAGATTCATGGGCATGAACCAGGTCATTAATGTTGACTGGGCGCCACGTCAGCGTCTTCGGATTTAAATTTTAAATTTCAAACTTTGGATAATTATCCTATGTAATTTAAATTATTTTAGGGATTTATATTTTTAGGTTTTTAGGATACTATAAATACTCCACTTTGGGGGCGAGTTAGACATCACTTGCTCATTGCTTTCATCTTCTTAAAGTTAAATACAATTCTCCATTTTTATTCTCCATTTCCATTTTCTATATTTTCTTCATTATAAAACTAAGTATAATTTCTTCACCAACCATGCTTAGCTAAATCTTCTTTAGCCAAAAGTAACGCCAAACCCGACTAAACTCGTGAGATTAGAAGAGTTCTTCATTCCTTCAACAATTCTTTTTTCGATTTTATGTAAAATTGGTTAGGCAATCGGCCTAATCTTTAGGAATCTCAATTATTTCATTCTGAAGACGTCGTCGGATTAGAAGTGGTTTAGATCCATTGTTGGGAACGAGGATAGGCTTGTAGCCAATTCAATTCCTTAAGAACAAACTTAGTGGCGGTCCACTAAGGGGAATCAAAATCGGAAACGATTCTCATCGAGACAATTATCCGAGCACGGGCTTCTCTAGCATTAATGCAGACTTGTGTTAACATCGATTGCCGTAGCTAACCAACTAATACTTGATTTCAAGGATTGCCCTGGAAATCGAGTTTACCGTAGAGAAGCAAGTTACAAGGGTTGGGCCTTGTAGACTGTAACCGGCAAGAAGGTTGAAGCAAAATCTGTTTCGGTGATCGAGAAAGTCGTGGCAAAGCGTAGCTTGAGGCTAATTCATTTCATAATTTATTTCAATATTTCTTTTCGTTCTCATTATTTTTCTATTACTCAAATTAATTTTCTAAACCCCCACTTTTATTATCTGCAGGTTTCTTGGTCTAAGTCAGAACGAAAGGGTGTAGAACTCTTTGTCCCTGTGGATTGACCCTTACTCTCGATATACTATTTATTCTTATTTCTTTGAGTTTAAGGAAATTATTCTGACACTATACGGCGCGTGTCAAATAATATTAAAATATGTTAAGTCATACCAAAATATTAATAAAATAAATCAGAGTGATCAAAAGCATTCAATACATAAAGTTTAGTGGGCAAATTGATCGTTTTAAACGTTCAATGACCAAACTAGGTCATAGAGTAAAATTCAATGATATTCACTGTAATTTATCCAAATTAAAATTATCTATTTTTCTGTTCTAAAATTTGTAGCATTAGATACTAACCTTAAAATACGTATTTTTTCTAAAATGAATTTAACTTCTATATGCTTACTGGTTACTTTGATGATCAATCCGATCTTTCAAATTCAATGAAATCGTAAGGCCAGGTCTGAAAAGTTAAAAGAAAAATTTATTTGGATCCATAACATGATACAACAGAAAATACAGTAAGAAGTCCATTTGTTGTATGCAGTAAAATTGATGAGTAGCTGCTAATAAGCATTATAGCTAGGGATGTAAAAATAGGTAATCGGATGGGTTTCAGGTCGGGTCCTGTCAGGTCGGGTCAAATCGGATACAGGTCATTTTTAGGTCGATTTGATGTTTTGACTCAACTCGAGTTGGGTGCAGGTCTGCTTCATGTCAGGTTCATTTCAGGTTGGGTCCATTTCAGGTCGAGTCCATTTCAGGTCGGGTTCATTTCAGGTCAGGTTCATTTCAGGCCGGGTCAAAACGGTTAATTGACGGGTTAATTCGGGTTCGGGTAGACTTCAGGTCGGGTTCGTTTCAGGTTGAGTTCATTTCAGGTCGGGTTCATTTCAGGTTGGGTTAATTCGGGTTTTAAATTCGTATTAAGTTTGATTTTGTTACAAATAGTCGATAGACTTTGGGTTGGTCATCAAGTTCGAGGTAATTATTTAACGCCTTTCACAAACATGAATCACATTAAAAATAAATATTAGGCAATAGAACGAACAAAAATATCATCAAATGATTCATTTCTAAAATATTAGAGTAAATTAAAAAAATTATAAATTAAAAAGGGTCAATTTTGTGAAAAATAAAATTTTAGGGACTAACATGAATAAAAATATCATCATATTAAAAACACTTGACTAAATTACAAAACAAAAAGAATAGGTGTCAATTTGGAATAAAAAGAAAGTTTTAGGGACTATAATGAACAAAGATATTAAATTAAAATTATAGATATTGGACTAAATTACAAACAAAAAAGAACAAGGGTCAATTTGGAAAAAAAATATAGTTTTAGGGACTACAATGAAAAAATATATTAACTTAAAATTATAAACATTGGACTAAATTACAAACAAGAAAAGGATATGCGTTAATTTGGAATAAAAATAAAGTTTTAGGGACTATAATGAACAAATATATTAAATTAAAATTATAAACACTTGACTAAATTACAAAAAAAAAAGAATAGGGGTCAATTTGGAATAAAAATCATTTTTAGGGACTATAATGAACAAAGATAATAAATTAAAATTATAAACATTGGACTAAATTACAAAAAAAAAGAATAGTGGTCAATTTAGAATAAAAATAAAGTTTTAGGGACTATAATGAACAAAGATATTAACTTAAAATTATAAACATTAGACTAAATTACAAACAAAAAAAGAATAGGGGTCAATTCGGACTAAAAATAATATATATGTATGTAGATAAGTTTTACTATATGTATATTAATATATATATATATAATATGTGTATGTATACATATATATATTTATACATACATACATATATATTTATATATGTATATATATTAATATATATATACATTAATACATATACATATATATACATTAATACATATATGTATGTATGTTATGTATGTATACTCTTAAACTATACCCATAAACCTCAAACCTTAAACTATAGGGTAAACTAACTCAATGACCATCGTACTATGGTAAATGTATTAAAATGACCACGTTAAAAAAATCGACTCAATTGACCACCCAATATATTGAAATTGGATCAATGTGACCACCAGCCGTTAATGGGCTAACGGAAGGTGACGTGGCAGTTAAAAAATTAAAGGTATAATCACACATTTGGTCCTTATTATTTACACATTCTTTCAATTTAGTCCTAATTTTAAACTAATAAAATAAATTAATTAGGTGGTGACACATGTCACGTCACCTAATTAATTTATTTTATTAGTTTAAAATTAGGACTAAATTGATAGAATGTGTAAATAATAAGGACCAAATGTGTGATTATACCTTTAATTTTTTAACTGCCACGTCACCTTTCTTTAGCCCATTAACGGCTGGTGGTCACATTGGTCCAATTTCAATAGTTTGGGTGGTCAATTGAGTCGATTTTTTTAATGTGGTCATTTTAATACATTTACCATAATATGGTGGTCATTGGGTTAGTTTACCCTAAACTATATATATGTATGTATATATATATATATATATATATATATATATATATATATATATATATATATATATATATATATATATATACATTAATACATATATATACATTAATATATATATATATATATACACATTAATATATATATATATGTAGTATGTACGTATTAGTGTTTAGAATGTAAGTTTTAGTACGTATATGTATTATATATATGTATATGTATTAGGGTTTAGGGTTTAGCATGTATATGTATATATACATATATGTATATATACATTAATAAATATATATATATATATTAATACATATATATGTAGAATGTACGTATTAGGGTTTAGAATGTAAGTTTTAGTATGTATATATATTAATATATATGTAGGTGTATTAGGGTTTAGGATTTAGTATGTATTAATGTATATATATATATATATATATATATATATATATATATATATATATATATATGTATATGTATATACATTAATACATTATACATATATGTGTATATTCATTAATATATATATATATATATTAATACATATATATTTACATTAACAGAATGTATGTATTAGAGTTTAGGGTTTATAATGGAAGTTTTAGTATGGGGGTGTGTGCGTGCGTACGTACGCGTGTGTGTAGTATGTATGTATTATGTATTTATGTATGTATGTATACCCCTAAATTATACCCAAATACCCATTAAACTCAAACCTTAACTCTAAACTAAACTCATAAACCTCAAACTTTAGCCCTTAAACCCCTAATCCTTGAAATAAACCCTAAACACTAACCCTAAAACAGTAAACCCCAAACTTGATTTTAAATCAATTAAGGACCAAATCGAATAGAAAACAAACTTTTAAGCTCAATTTAAAACAAATTAGGACCAAATTGAAACAAAGTTAGGACTAAAAAGAATCAAACTAAAACCTAAAACCTAAAACCTAAGCATGTAATCATTGAAGGACCTAAAGAGTGATTATCCCCTAAAGAAATGGCAGAAGCTTTCCCCAATTGTTTTGATTGGCGTAAATTTAAATTTTTTAAACTTTTTTAATTATTACAACTAGTTTTTTACATACCCCTTTTATTTCCTTCTTTTTTTAATATTATAAATATAATAAAAATTAATATTATATTTTAATATTATCTTAAATAAATTATGTGTAAATTTATATATATTAAATTATATTTAAAATATTAATCGGTTTGTACATTATAATAATGGTTTACATTTATTGATATTTTTAAATCATTTTATATAATTTAATGTATAATTTAATAATTAATAATTAATATATAAAATTTTTAAGTTAAATTATATTTAACTTGTTAATTAATTATTACTTTAAAATAATAAAATAAAAGTATTAATATTTAAAGTCATTTATTTCTAATGATTAATTTAATAATCAATAAAATAACTATTTAATATAACTAATTTAACGAGTTGTATTAAAAAAAACAAATAAGTCATTTAATACAATTAATTTAATAGTTATAATTAAATTTTTTGATATGATGATATACTTAATATAAAAAGTTATTTTTAATTTTAATGATTATAATTAACAAATTTTAAATAATTTATTTTAAATTCATTAATCACAAGTTATTAGTTTAATAAAACTTTCAAATGTTTTTATATATTATAATTTATAAATATAAAAAAATAAATATATTAATTTAATAATCATACTTAATCATGTATCTAAAACTATTAAATGTATTTTGTCACATCATAAAATAATAAACTTATAATTTAATAATTTCTTCAATTGTAACTTATTAGTTAGGGTAAAATACTGAAATCATCACTCAACTTTGGTCATTTGACCTATTTTAGTCACTCAACTTTAAAAACGCTAAATTTACTCATTAAACTTTATTTTTTGACCTATTTTGGTCACTTTAGATTATTTTATTAATATTTAGGTATGATATGGCATATTTTATTATTATTATTATATATAAAAAATAATTTAAAATAAAAATAAATACTATTTTATTTATTATCAAATATAAAAATTATAAAATAAAATCAAAACCCCCACAAACTTCTCCCATCCTCACCGCCGTCACTTGCCGGCCACCCTCACCGGGATAATCCACTCAATCACCAGCGTCGGTGTCGGCGTCACTCACCCGTTTATCGGTATCACCTTGCCGGCGTCACCCAACCATTCGCCAATGTCACCCTTACCGGTGGTTTCTGACTTGTTTGCCCCCACCCCTTTCTGCGGTGTTTCTCATATTCATCTCAATTAGCGGGTTTGAATTTTTGAATGGTTGTAAGTGATGCAAAATTGGTGCTTTGATTCATCTGTTTCACTTCTCTGGAAAAAATGGAAAACCTAACTCAGATATGAAGTTAATGCCAGATTCATATTAAAAAATCAGTACTGGAGTTTTTGAGTTTTTGAATGCTATGATTTTATGCTATTGTTCTAAAGCTTGGATTTCTCAGGTTGAATGGAAAAAAGCAATATTATGTTTGAAGCAGAGGGAATATAGTTCATCAGTTTCCAGTAAGGTATGTGCCTAAGAAATCTTTGGAAACTGAAGAACCTGAAACTTGTTCAAATTCAAAGGGTTTGAGAAAAAGGGGCGAGGGCAAACAGGTTAAAAACCCACCGGTAAGGGTGATGCCGGCGAAAGTGATACCGATGAACGGGTGAGTGACGCCGACACCGACGCTGGCGATTGAGTGGATTATTCCGGTGAGGGTGGTCGGCAAGTGACGGCAGTGAGGATGGGAGAAGTTTGTGGGGGTTTTGATTTTATTTTATAATTTTTATATTTGATAATAAATAAAATATTATTTATTTTTATTTTAAATTATTTTTTATATATAATAATAATAAAATATGCCATGTCATACCTAAATATTAATAAAATAATCTAAAGTGACCAAAATAGGTCAAAAAATAAAGTTTAATGAGTAAATTTAACGTTTTTAAAGTTGAGTGACTAAAATAGGTCAAATGGCCAAAGTTGAGTGATGATTTCAGTATTTTACCCTATTAGTTATTACAAGTTAGGTAAATATCAGATCATTTACAGGTTAAGTCAATAACAAATTAGGTAAAAATTGATCCATAATCTAATATTCTTATATACAATTTAATAAATTAATAATCAATAATGAAATTATTTAATAAAAATATTTTAAATAAAAAATTAATAATTAACGATTTAAAGGGTAAAAAATTAGTTCCTCACACTATAATATAATAAATTCTCACATTTCTCTTGAAAATTATTAAATTATAGACTTCTTCAAATTACTAGTAAGGTAAATATCAAGGCATATCAATATCAGTTCAGGTTAACAACAGGTCGGATTCAAAACAGGTCGGGTTCAAAACAAGTCGAGTTTAAAATAGGCCAGGTTCAAAACAGGTCAGGTTTAAAACAGGTCGGGTTCAAAACAGGTCGGGTAATATCGGTTATTTTCCAGGTCAGTCTCGGGTTCGGGTTCGTTTCAATCGGGTGCAGGTCGGGTTTCGGGTCCACAGTAACTGGTCTGATTCGAGTTCGGGTCGTTGTAACCCCCTAAACTCGACCCAAGGGTTATGGGCTGAATCTAGGAAGTCAGGTTAGAAACGTTTCCCTCAAGTGAGATGAATAATATGTTTTGAAAATTAAATACTTAAATTATTTATTAAAACGGTGTCGTTACACATTAAATTTCATTTTTCAAAACGCGGCCCTATAGAAGAAAACAACACAAAATAAATCATCAAAATATCCGATTAAAATTCTCATGCATGCTAAAACAGTTGAAAACTCCCAAATCAAAATATAAGTATCTGATTTACATAAGGTCCTCAAATAATAAAATAATTGATATAAAAATGAAGTAAATCTGAAAATCTAAAACATTCATATTGGAAACTGAAATAAATCTGCTAAACTGTGATCCTCCAAGTACCGAACTCCCGTGTCTAAGAATCTGAAATAGAAGCTAAGGGGGAGTCAGCTATTAAGCTTAGTGTGTCTCTAAAGTGCGAAAATCAGAGTATCTTATGTATCATACAATCACAAGTCAAAGCAGCAGACAATCAAATACGTAGATATGTATGGCATGATGCACCTAATTCTATGTCATGTACCCATCTACATCATCGTCCGAAGAGTAAGGTTCCCCTGAACCACTCTCCACATCGTCACCATTCGAAGTGGAACTCAACCCGAAGGGTGGAGCCACTGATCCGAAGTGGAATTCAACCCGAAGGATAAAACCATTGAACTTCCACCGTACATTTCCCACCCGAATGATATGACATGAATGTTCCGATTTCAATCCAAATGCAACATCATTAGTCCTAAAATGCATGAGCATTTAGTCCGATAATTATTATTCAGATTCGATGTATGATGCTTTAATAGAATGACATACAACATATCATATAACCCAGATCACAACATATCACATATCCCATATCACAACATATTTTACAGTCAATCATCACATAGCAACAACATATTTCACTGTCAAACATCACACAACAACAACACATATAGTATAGCACAAGCAGAGAACACACCTCAGACAGCTAACAGCTCAACGTCGAGAGTGACGTCTCCCACGCTCAGATCTAGAAGCAGGCGGAACATGATCAACACCTACAAAGTTTCACTAAGTCAAAATTCTCTACTACTATGCCACAATCTACTAAACAGAAACTTATTTAAATTCACATACGCGCGAAACACAGGCTGATATGCAAGAGGTCGTCCAAGTGGAGGAGGTGGGAGAATCTCGGTGTCCGAATCTATGCCACCTGAATGCAAACGAAATCTGATTTTAGAAACTAATTAACATGTTCTTTTTAACTAAGCATAAAATTGAATAAAAAGGCCAAAAACATATGTTCGGGATCGAATTTAGAAAAACGGGCTGCGAATCTGGAACCGTGACGTCGAAAAACATAAAGTTGACTTTTGGCCCAAAAATTCGACGCTTACGTCATCATGGTTAATGATGACGTCATCGCTGACGTCAGCCTGCTTGCATCAGCAATGTCATCAGCGGATGATGTCACTGCTGACGTCACCCCGGTCCTGTTCGATTCTGAGGGTCCATCCCGGTTTAGTTTCAGGTCCGATTCGGTTCTCAAAATCCCCAATTTTAGTTAAAAAAAACCCTAACCCTAATTTCAATTTAACTTTCCCAAAACAAAATAACTCAACCCTAATATCAACACAACCCCAACCGACGGCAGCGGCAACCAACAAACTGGTGGCGGCGACCGTTCAATGTGACAGCGGCGGCCGAAGCTTACCCAAACAGATCTGACAAGGAACGGTGGAGAGACAGCGACGCTCTCGAGGATGTTCTCGATGGAGACGACGGCGAGGAGACGAATGGACCAAGGCAAAACGGACGATTTGAACCCGTTCCCAAGCTATCGACGACGACGAAGGAAAATCCAAGTCGTGGTTTCGATAAGACGGTCACGGTGAACACACCGATGACCTAGGTACGGCGAACGGACGGCGAACGACCCCTTAATCGGAGCTTGAACGGAAAAATGGGTGAGGTGGTTTTGATTTCGAAAACAACGGGAGAGGGAGAGAGAGCGACGGAACAAAAAAATGGCAGAGGAAGAGTCTCACAAGACTAAAAGGGTTTTACCCTAAATTTTTGGGTAAATTACCCATTAAGGGTCTCTACTTCTACCCGCATCACAAAAGGGCCATCAAACTTCCATTTTAATTCAATCTAACCCCTAACTCAATTAGGTTTTAAACAAAATTCCCAATTAAATCTAGGTTTTAGAATTAGGGATTTCATATATTAGGGATTTTAATTTTAGGAGATTTTTGGGGTGTTACAACTCTCCCCTCCTTACAAGAAATTTCGGCCTCAAAATTTTCAAACTTAGCGACAGATCCCAAAAATTAGCTGATATAACTTAAGGTTCTTCATTCTGAATTCCTCATCCTTCAACATGAAAGTAAAAACCTAAAAACATTAAAAACGTACTTGTTATATCTTCTGGCTCACCATCATAACTCTCATGAGCTCTAATTCCATAAACCAACTTCGGATGTCTAGTATCGGATCTAGCTGATCTATCACTCTGGGAAGGTCTACCTCTACTAGCAGTACCTGAAGTAGCAGGTCTACCATGTCATCTACCCCCAGCAGGAGTATGTACGAATGCCTAAGACTGACTCGGAACATAAGATGATGAAGGTGCTACCGAACAATCCCGAAAAAGATGCTCAAATGATCCACACCGGAAACAAGCCCCAGACCGCCTCCTACACTCACCCAGGTGCCACCTCTTATAGAAGGAACATTGTGGCACCCCACGTGTACTAGTCGAACCCCCAGCACTAACGGTCGGAACAGTAGAAGTCACCGGTCTAGCTCTGGAATAACCCTGATGATCAATCTCGTCTCTGGCTCTCTTCCTAGACTAGTTACCATGGTTGTGCTGAACTGATGCAGTCAACTGTCTCCTACCACGATCAGTATCATAGGACTCAAGTAGCTTCAACTCTGCCTCATTCCGCTCAGCTTTCCTAGCTCGCTTGGGGATCTCTTTATATTCAGTATCCATATGTAGAGCCACACCCGCCTTGATCGAAGGGCGCAACCCTTTCAAGAACCAATCACACTTCTCCTTTTTGGTAGACATAGCCCCGGAACATACTAGATCAATCTCATAAACTCAATTTCATAATCATTCACAGACATATCGTTTTGCTTCAGATTCATGAAATCATCCCGGCACTTTGCTAGATACTCAGCCCCAACATATCGGTCACGGAAAGCCTGTCGGAAATAATCCCAAGAAATCTGACCAGCTGGAATAACATGCTCCTCAGCCTCCCACCAATTCTGAGCCTCACCTTGCAAAAGTGATACAGCAGCTCTAAGCTTCCAGTCAGTAGGATAATCCATCTCAGTGAACAACCTCTGAAGCTTGTTCAACCAATACTCAGCATCAACAGGATCGGTACCAGTCTTCCCATCAAATATAGTCATCCCGGCAGCCAAGAACTCAGTAGATATGGGCCTCCTAACACCCTCAGGCTGACGAAGATAACGGAGCAACTCCATGTGCAATGCAGCAGCATCCATGCCCGCAGTCTCAGCATCTCTAGGCCCAGGTGGTCCACCACCCGGTGTTTGCAGGGCTGGCTGATCCTCACCACCAGCCCGTTGGGCCCCAATCTGTTGGGCCCCGGTCTGTTGTGCTCCAGTCTGCTGAACCCTAGGCTGCTGAACCACAGGCTGCTGATCCACGGCCTGCTCCTCCTCATTAACATCATGAACATCGTCCTGATGCGCTGTTTGTGAAGCACCGCTCTCAGCTACTGCGGTACGACCTCGGTCTCTCCCACGGCCTCGGCCACTACCTCGGCCACTACCTCGGCCGGTCGCGAACCTAGTACTCCTACGTGGTGTGACAAGTCGTCGTTTAACCGGTCAAAAATAATAAGTGTTTAACCTCTTTCAACAATAAATAAAATAAAGAAATTGAATAGATATAGGGAAAGAGGGTCGATCCGCAGGGAGATTAGCTGGAATTATTGACTTGAATTTGTCGAATCCGAATTCCCAGAAATATCTGTAAAAGCAAAGAAATAAAAAGAAGGGGGTGATATGATTTTTGGTGAAGTAATAAAATAAAAAACAAGGATTAAAAGTAGTAAGAAAAACCAAGTGTGCAAATCAGCCTTGAACCAGCTCCTTTAATTCTTTCGATCATTGAAATAGATTTTTATTTCGGGGATCATGTCGGTTATAGTCTACGAGGCCCAACCCGTCGTAACTTGTTCTTCTCTTGAGTAACCAATCCTCCCAAGTCTATCTTCGAAAGACGGTTCTTAAATAAATCAACCACGTCTATCACCGTTAAAGTATTTAGAATAGAGTAGGAAAAACCCGACTCAGAAATTGTCTAAAAATAGAATCGCTTCTGATTTTATCTTTCCTTAGAGGACCGCTGCTAAGAGTGTTCACAGGAAGTCGAAATTTGCCACAGGCCGATCCTTCCTCCCAACTGTGTTTTTAAGCGAATTCAGACCAACGGGCCCTTTTTGATATGAAAAACGGTTAAAAACTTTTAGTAAGGTCGATTGCCAAACTATCTAAGTAGAAAGATAAAAATGATTTCCCAAAAGAATTTAAGCAAGTTCAATTCTCACGAATCGAATTGACTTGGCTGGTTCTTGGCTTAAAGGGTTTAGCTAAGCATGATATTGATTATCATACTTAACTTGATTTTAGAAAAATAATTGAGTAACATAAAATAAATGAAACAAGAAAATGAAGGAAAATGAACTTGGATTAAAACTAGAAATGTTTACAAAGATAAAACGACTCAAAAACTAGAAAATGATCTTAAGACTTCACCAAAGGCTGGTATTTATAGGCTTAGATTTACAAAGATAAGAGATAAGAAATAATAATTCAAATTCAAATGTTGATTAAAATTTAAAATAAAATTAAATGGATAAAAGCTGATAATCTGATCGGATTCTTCTTTCGGAACATTCCAGGATCTTCTAGAAGTTGTCACGTCACTGCCACATCAGATGCGTCATGCCCGGTGTCGTGCCCATGATGCCAGTCATGACAGGATAATAAAAAAACTGCAGAAATGCTCCATTTTCACTGCTATTTCCAGAATTGGACCCCTGCACAAAATGTAATGAAAACAACATGTATTAAGCAGCAAGAAGTCACAATAACTTGAAAAGTAGCATGTGAAACATGATAAATTTGAGAACTCATCAAATTCCCCCTCACTTGTCTCATACTTGTCCTCAAGTATGTCCGAAATAACATAAACCCAAGAATGCATTTGTCAAGCCATTACAAGCATCAAACAGAATCATAAGAGTTCTAGCGCAAAAGGAGCTTCATGAAATGAAACATAATCAAATCAAATAAATACAAGCAAAGAGCAGCCCTTGTCCCTTTCAATTACCTATCAAGCATTAATCAAATCTTAGCCTAGTCTTAATCCTCACCAAGATACACTCAAGAGCACTCAAAGTGTTTTAAAGGTAATTTTGAAGCAAAAACACTCAAAGTCATGCATGAAGAAAGGTTTCCATAAGCTTGTAACAAGTTCAATTCTCCACTACTTATTAGAATCGAGGTGCAAAAATCATTAGGTCTTTTATTCAAGGTGTAATGTGGGTTTAGAAAAAGGGTAGAAATATGGAAAGAAAAGGCAAAAGAAGATGATCAATGCAAGAAGTTTCAAACAATAAGCAACGAAGACAAAAGAGGAGTAAAAAATGGGCAAGCGAACACATATCTTCCTTCCTTTTTTTCTTTTTTTTTGAAACTGTTGTTTTTCTTTGTTTTTTCTCTCTCGAAGCAATTTCTTCCTTTAATTCTGTTTTTTTCTTTGTTTTTTTTTCATTTTTTTTCGGAAAAATTCTGCCTTTATTCGAATTGCAGCCCTTTTTGTCTAGCAATACAGTTCTAGCATTTGATCAATCAAAAAGTTTGGTTGAGGGTTAAGCAAAAAAATGGGGTGTAAGGCTAACAAAGGCTCACTAGGCGATGAGAAAGGGTAGAATAGAGTGAAAGGGATGGAAAAGGTTAAAGCCTAATGCCTAAATCATTTTAAAGCACCTCGTTCTTAGTGTAGTCTCGAATCGTAAGCAAGCCACAAGTTCTAGATTCCTAAAATTCAGGATGACACTCTCAAGCAAAAGAAACGAGCATAATATGAAGAATGCATGCTCAAGGCTCAAATCTTACCAAAATTGGGCTAATTTGATTAAGCTAGGCGAGAAATCTAATTAACACAATCAAGATAAATTAGTGTAAGGCTAACAAAGGCTCACTAGGCGATGAGAAAGGGTAGAATAGAGTGAAAGGGATGGAAAAGGTTAAAGCCTAATGCCTAAATCATTTTAAAGCACCTCGTTCTTAGTGTAGTCTCGAATCGTAAGCAAGCCACAAGTTCTAGATTCCTAAAATTCAGGATGACACTCTCAAGCAAAAGAAACGAGCATAATATGAAGAATGCATGCTCAAGGCTCAAATCTTACCAAAATTGGGCTAATTTGATTAAGCTAGGCGAGAAATCTAATTAACACAATCAAGAGAAATTAAAAGAGATGTCAAACTGCAGATTACTCATATCCTTTGATTATCAAAATGCTCCAATTCAATCATTCCTAAGCACTAGAACAATTATAACATGCTAGGTAACATGTAATGGCAAGAAAAATTCATCTCAAGTTTAATCAAAGTCAAGCATATTATCAAACAAGCATAGGACAAGTGGTGTTCTTGCACCCTCCCCCTCACTTAAATGAATTGCCCCAATTCAGAAAAAAGAATTAAAAGGTAAGGCAAAGAGGGGTAAAGGGAACTCCCCGTGATCAACGACGATTGCGGCCACGTTCGCGGCCGCGCCCAGGACGTAGGTAAGAGAGGATTTCGGAAATGTTGTCTTCTAGTGCGTGGAGGCGCGCAGCGAAATTCGGAACATCGTGAGAAGGCTGCTCTTGGGGAGGAGGGGATTGAGGGGCGCGTGGGGTATTTCTGCAAGCGAAAACCCTCCTTGTCCTTGGTGTTAAAATTCCCGGTGGATTGAAGAAGGGCGTATCCGGTGGTCCATCAAGTAGTCCCATGGAGTCCAAGCAACGCTCATCTAAAGCATCCATAGAAAAGGCGTAAGTGAAATGCTCAATATCAAAGTGAGCTATTCTAGATGCAAGGTGAGTAATTAAAGGACCAAGGATTAAGGGACGATTATACCGGATGACGACTTTGAACTGGCGAGCTAACCAAAATCCTAAGTTTACCTTCCTACCCGAATGCATACACCAGAGGAAGAACAGTTCGGTCTTACTTAAAGTGGCAGAGGCATCGTTACGTCCAGAAAAATTGTAGGCAAGGAAACGATGAACATAACGGAGCCCTGGATCTTGAAGCGTAATAGCCTTGGTGGAACGAGGGTCGAAGACTATGTCTGTTTGTCCGGATAGCTCAAAATAAGCAGCATTTTCATCGAAATCTGCAGGGATCTCAAACAATGTTGTTAGATAATCAGGGTTTGTGACGTTAGTCACAAAACCCAAAGCTAAATTAAATTCATTGACAAACATAGCAAAACTTTGACCACATAACCGAAATTTGATAATAGCAGGAGAGTCAGGCGTAATGTAACTAGTTTCGGCAAAAGAGAATGTTGAATAGAATTCAAAAACCAACTCATAAAATGTTTCACATTTTATTTCAGAATAGGCAGTCCATCCGATAACATTAAAATAGTGTGTGACAGATTCAGAGATATTCAGATTAACAATAGTAAGGTGGGGAATGAATTTGCAAACTCGAAAAGGTCTATGTCTGATACTCTGAAATTGGTCGAGCTGATCGGAAGAAAAGATGAGGAAACCTTTGAGCTCTTCTTCTGCCGGGACGACATATTTACGCCCACGCCTATTTCTTTCAGGATTTTCTGTGTCGCCTCTGGGCGGAGAGGGAAAAGATGATGCACTATTCTGCTGGTCAGAGTGCTCGCCATGATGGTAGTTTGCAGAGGACTGGTGATCGTGGTGGAAACCGTAATCGGCCAAGAAGTCTTCTGTGTATCCAAAAGAAGGGTGATACATTAGCAACGGTTGAGTTAAAATCGGGGTAGAATTTACCTCGGGGTGTTGCTCCAATTCGGCAGAATGCATAGAAAATGAAGGGATTGTGGAATCCCTCTATTGGGTATGTGATGGATGCTGCTGAGAGGGTGTGGAGGAGTCCACAGTGGGCATCGAATAAAACGATGGTGACGGAGACCGTGGGGATGGCGGACGGCGGCTGGTGTTTGGGCCGGCGACGCTGTTGGAACGGTGCGAACGGCGACTGACGCTCGGGGAAGGAGGCAGAGGAGCCGCGGTAGTATGAGGGATAGGATTTTCGGCCGGTGGAGTGGTGGCTTGTCGTTGACGGTCTCCGCGGCGAGGAGGAGGTGCGGCGGAGGGTTCGGACTCGCTACTAATCTCCATAAACTGGGGCAGTTGAAAACGACGTCGTCCGTCGATAACCATTGGTGGTTCTTGAGGCAGACGGCGGGCTTGTTGTCTTGTGCGCGGCATTGTGGGCTGATGTCGGCGGGGTGAAAATCTGGTTGGGTGTTTACGGCGGGGTGAGTTTGCTAGGGTTTAGTGGTTTTTGCGGAAAGGAAAGAGGAGGAAAAAAAGAAAAAAAAAAGGGGAAAAGGGCTGGGTATGCGAAAGTTTTATTGGAAGGGTCGGGGCTATCGTGCACCGTTCATTAAGCGTGCTAAAATGCATCGCATTTAATGAAACGGTGCACTTTGGCTGGGGAATGAAATTGCCCTGCTCCATTCGACAGAGAAGCCTGCAGTGGGAAAAAAAGAAGTTATTTAAGAAAGATATATACTGGAGCAAAGAGTAAAAATAAAAAAAAATAAAAAAAATTGAACCAATGGGTTGCCTCCCATTTAGCGCTTTGTTTATTGTCGTTAAGCTCGACCAATTCAATGCTCAGATTTTCGGTTCTTCGAGGATAATTTCTTCAATTCGTTCGATGGGTGCGCTTTCGAAGAACGATTTGAGTCGCTGTCCATTCACTTTAAACTGTGCACCCGAGCTGTCTTCAATCTCCACGGCTCCATGAGGGAAGGTATTGACTACGGTAAACGGCCCGCTACACTTAGACTTAAGTTTTCCTGCAAAAATTTTCAACTTTGAGTTAAATAGGAGAACTTTTTGTCCAATTGAAAAGGATTTAAATGAAATGTGTTTGTCATGAAACGCTTTAGTTTGTTCTTTATAACGCTGTGCGCTATCGTAAGCGTTTCGGCGAATTTCCTCAAGTTCTTGGATGTGGAGTTTCCGTGTTTCGCCAACGGCACTCATCTCCATATTACATTCTTTCACCGCCCAAAATGCTTTATGTTCAAGTTCGACCGGAAGATGATAAGGTTTACCGAAGACAAGGCGGTAAGGTGACATGCCGATAGGTCCTTTGTAGGCGGTCCTATATGCCCATAACGCATCGACCAATTTCAAGCTCCAATCCTTTCGATTGGGTTTTACAATTTTCTCTAGGATTGACTTAATTTCCCTATTTGAAACCTCCGCTTGTCTGTTAGTTTGCGGGTGATAAGCTGTTGATATGCGTTACGTCACGCCATATTTCCTCATCAAAGCTTCGACAATTCGATTGACGAAATGTGTTCCTCTATCACAAATGATCGCCCTTGGAGTCTCAAACCTGGAAAAAATAAATTCACGCAAAAAATTAGTCGTGGTTCTCGCATCATTTTCACGGGTGGATTTCGCCTCAACCCATTTCGAAACGTAATCGACCGCTAAAATAATATAAAGATTTCCATAGGATGAAATAAAAGGTCCCATATAGTCGAGTCCCCACACGTCGAATACTTCACATATATGTATTGGATTTAATGGCATTTCGCTTCGACGGCTTAAATTCCCAACCCGTTGGCATCTGTCACATGATTTGCAGAAATCGTAAGTATCTTTAAATAAAGTAGGCCAAAAGAACCCGCACTCAAGGATTTTGTGCGCAGTTCGTTTAGGGCCAAAATGTTCGCCACAAGCGTAAGAATGAAAAAATTTAAGTATAGAAGTTACCTCGCTATTACTTACGCAACGACGAATTATTTGATCAGAACACAATTTCCACAAATATGGATCATCCCATATATAATATCTAGCATCTCTTTTAATACGTTTAACCGCGGATTGAGACAAATTGTTAGGGACCTTACCAGTGGCTAAGAAATTCGCCAAATCGGCAAACCAAGGGAATTTTACCTTAACTTCCATTAGCGATTCATCCAGGAATTCATCTCGTAGAGGGAGTTCGATCGGTGATGTCGCTAAACGGCTTAGATGATCCGCCACCAAATTCTCGCTGCCCTTCTTGTCTTTGATTTGGATGTCAAACTCTTGTAACAAGAGTATCCATCTAATCAAACGAGGTTTCGCGTCCTTTTTGTTGATCAAGTATTTCAATGCTGCATGATCAGAAAAAATGAGAATTTTAGTTCCTAATAAATAAGGGCGAAACTTATCTAATGCAAAAATGACAGCAAAAAGGTCCTTTTCTGTTGTAGAATAATTTCGTTGTGCCGAATCAAGAGTTCTAGAGGCATACGCGATAACATGCGGTCCGTCTTTGGATCTTTGCCCAAGCACTGCGCCTACACTTAGATCGGAGGCATCGCACATGATTTCGAAGGGTAACGACCAATCCGGGGGCTGCACAATTGGGGTGGAAATAAGTCGTGCTTTTAGTTCATCAAATGATTCTCTACAAGCTTTGTCTACATCGAATGGTACATCTTTTTGTAATAGGCGACAGAGTGGTTGTGCGAGCTTAGAGAAATCCTTTATGAAGTGTCGATAGAATCTTGCATGACCAAGAAAACTTCGAATTTCCCTCACCGAAGTGGGGTATGGAAGTGAGCGAATAACGTCTACTTTAGCTTTATCAACGGCTATACCTTGGGCAGAAACCACATGACCGAGAACTAAACCCTTACTTACCATAAAGTGACACTTCTCATAATTTAAAACTAAATTATACTCAATGCATCGATTAAGCACGTACGAAAGATTAGAGAGACATTTAGAAAACGAATCGCCGTAAACGGTGAAATCATCCATAAATACCTCTATACCTCGCTCAATGTGATCGGAAAAAATGCTTAGCATGCAACGTTGGAAAGTGGCTGGAGCGTTGCATAGCCTGAAAGGCATTTGCCTATATACAAATGTGCCAAATGGACAAGTAAATGTAGTCTTTTCTTGATCTTCGGGTGCTACAGGTACCTGAAAAAATCCAGAGAATCCGTCAAGACAACAATAATGTGTTTTTCCAGCAAGTCTTTCGATCATTTGATCGATGAACGGTAAAGGGAAATGGTCTTTTCGAGTTTGGGAATTAAGTTTCCTGTAATCGATACACATTCGCCATCCATTTTGAACTCTTTTTGGAACCTTTTCACCTTCATCATTTTGAACTCTTTTTTGCATGCACGTGGAAGGACTTAAGCCTTTGATATCGGCTAATGTCCATCCGATTGCCTCTTTATGGATGCTCAACGTAGCAATTAACTCCTCCTCCTGTTGTGATGACAATTCGCTTGATATGATGACGGGTAGAGTTTCTTTGTCGCCCAAATATGCATATTTCAAGTGTGGTGGGAGTTGTTTCAATTCTAGCTGAGGTGCCTGCAAAATTGAGGGAAGAGGTTTAGATTGTGATGGAGTTAATCAAATTTCAGAAGTTAAAGAGAGAGTAGAGATTGTTTCGCCTAAGTTGTCATCGTTGAGATCCTCCAATTCCCTACAAAAGTCATGAAATAAATCAGTTCCGATAAAGTCATTAGCCAAAAGATCTATAATATCAATGAAATTAAGGCTTGCGACAAAATCAGGATATTTCATAGCTTTATACACATCAAACTTCACTACCTCTCCGTCGAATTCCATGGTTAAAATGCCATTACGAACATCAATTTTTGTGTGTGCGGTTGATAGAAAAGGACATCCAAGCAAAATTTCAGACCCATTGTTGCTATGATCATTCTCCATATCAATAATATAAAAATCGGCGTGAAAAATGAGATTATTTACCTTAACCAGAATATTTTCCAATACCCCTTCGGGATATATAATCGACCTATCAGCCAATTGTATTGTTACCTTAGTTTCCTTCAGTGGATCATTTGAGATTTTTCTATAAACATTTAAAGGCATGACATTGATGGAGGCACCCAAATCGCACATAGCTCTTTTGATTCGAACATTCCCAATTTTACAGGGGATCGCAAACATACCCTGATCCTTGTATTTTGGTGGCAGCGGTCTTTGAAAAATGGATGAAATATTCTCGCCAAGGTTAACTCTCTCGTTTCCCGACAACCTTCTTCTGTTTGTACATAGGTCTTTCAAAAACTTTGCGTATTTAGGAACCTTCGTAATAACATCCAAGAGTGGAATGTTAATTTCCACCGTTTTGAACACCTCCATTATTTCCTTTTCTTCCTCCCTCTTGTCCCTTTTTGCTAGTCTTCCTGGAAAAGGCGGAACAGGTTCGTAAGTAGAAATAGAAATTTTAGATTTGATGTTACCTGAAGTGGAAGGAGATTTGTCTTTTTGGTGTTCCGAGGAGCTTTTGGATTTTTGCTCGTCCTTCTTTGGTGGTTCAGGTGCTATCACGGTTCCGCTTCGCAAAGTGATTTCGCTCACATTTTCCCTTGGATTGATTTCGGTTTGTGATGGCAATTTTCCTTGAGATTCTAGTCGCCCTATTGTTTGAGCTAATTGGCTAACTTGTTTGTCTAGTTCATGAAGGTGAGATTGCGTTTGGTTTTGGAACTTTTCCTGTGAAACGGCTAACCTCTCAACAATAGATTCAAGGGAAGATTTCTGGGGGGCTTGATTTTGGTAGAGAGGTTGTCTAGTTTGGAAATTTGGATTCCTATTACCATAGCTAAGGTTAGGATGATCTCTCCACCCGAGGTTGAATGTGTTGCTTTGCGGATTGTATGGCCTTTGGGGAGGTCCGGGAAAGTTGTGTAAGGCGTTGACTTGGGCACTAGACGTTTCCCTCAACATTGGGCATAAATCGGTTACGTGATCTTACATAGTACAAATCCCGCACGCCTTAGCAACTCCTATTTCTCCTGAAACTAGTGAATGCACAATATTAGTCAAATTATCAATCTTATTTTCTAATGTAATTGTGCTTACTGTGTGAACCCGTCGACTGGGTTCACTTGCAGAACCAAATTGTTGCGAATTTGCAGCCATTGTGGAGATTAATGTTCTCGCTGCAGTAGGAGTCATGTTAACGAGCGCGCCACCGCTTGCTGCATCTACCATCTTTTTGTCCATTGGTAACATTCCTTCATATAGGTATTGAAGGAGTGTCTGTTCGGATAAGCCATGTTGCGGACAGCTTGTGCATAGCTTCTTGAACCTTTCCCAATAATCATATAGGGATTCGTCGTACATTTGTTGGATGCCCAATATGTTTCGCCTAATTTCTGTCGCTTTTGCTGCAGGGAAATACCTGTCAAGAAAAACACGAGAAAGGTCAGACCATGTATTAATTGAATTCGGAGGCAAATAAAATAACCACTCTTTAGCCGTTCCGGCTAAGGAAAAAGGAAAAGCCCTTAGTTTTATTTGGTCCTTCGAGGCCCCTTGTGGTTTCATGCTGCTGCACACCATATGGAATTCGGCAAGATGCTTATGTGGGCTTTCAGTAGGCAGGCCGTTAAAGGTAGGGAGTAGGTGAATTAATCATGTTTTGAGCTGGAAGGGAGTGTCGCCTTGAGGAAAAGCGATACAAAGGGGTTGTTGCACAGTAGGGGCTGCGTTCAGCTCTCGAATTGTTTGGTCCACCATTGTTTCTGGTTCCTGTGTAGGTTATTCGATTGGTGTTGTTTCGGAGGTGGATTCTTGTTCGGGTCGTCGTGTGCTTTGTTGTTTCTTTCGTCGAAGTGTTTCGCCGTGAGTTCTACGAGCGCTTGCTTCAATTTCTGGGTTGTATGGAGCTAAAATACCCGGGTTCTTCCTGGTCATAAAATAAAACAAAAACCAGTCAAAAATTGTCGAAAAATAAATCTCCCCGACAACGGCGCCAATTTTGACAAGTCGTCGTTTAACCGGTCAAAAATAATAAGTGTTTAACCTCTTTCAACAATAAATAAAATAAAGAAATTGAATAGATATAGGGAAAGAGGGTCGATCCGCAGGGAGATTAGCTGGAATTATTGACTTGAATTTGTCGAATCTGAATTCCCAGGAATATATGTAAAAGCAAAGAAATAAAAAGAAGGGGGTGAAATGATTTTTGGTGAAGTAATAAAATAAAAAACAAGGATTAAAAGTAGTAAGAAAAACCAAGTGTGCAAATCAGCCTCGAACCAGCTCCTTCAATTCTTTCGATCATTGAAATAGATTTTTATTTCGGGGATCATGTCGGTTACAGTCTACGAGGCCCAACCCGTCGTAACTTGTTCTTCTCTTGAGTAACCAATCCTCCCAAGTCTATTTTCGAAAGATGGTTCTTAAATAAATCAACCACATCTATCGCCGTTAAAGTATTTAGAATAAAGCAGGAACAACTCGACTCAGAAATTGTCTAAAAATAGAATCGCTTCTGATTTTATCTTTCCTTAGCGGACCGCCGCTAAGAGTGTTCACAGGAAGTCGAAATTTGCCACAGGCCGATCCTTCCTCCCAACTGTGTTTTTAAGCGAATTCAGACCAACAGGCCCTTTTTGATATGAAAAACGGTTAAAAACTTTTAGTAAGGCCGATTGCCAAACTATCTAAGCAGAAAGATAAAAATGATTTCCCAAAAGAATTTAAGCAAGTTCAATTCTCACGAATCGAATTGACTTGGCTGGTTCTTGGCTTAAAGGGTTTAGCTAAGCATGATATTGATTATCATACTTAACTTGATTTTAGAAAAATAATTGAGTAACATAAAATAAATGAAACAAGAAAATGAAGGAAAATGAACTTGGATTAAAACTAGAAATGTTTACAAAGATAAAAAGACTCAAAAACTAGAAAATGATCTTAAGCCTTCACCAAAGGTTGGTATTTATAGGCTTACATTTACAAAGATAAGAGATAAGAAATAATAACTCAAATTCAAATGTTGATTAAAATTCAAAATAAAATTAAATGGATAAAAGCTGATAATCTGATCGGATTCTTCTTTCGGAACATTCCAGGATCTTCTAGAAGTTGTCACGTCACTGCCACATCACTGCCACGTCACTGCCACGTCAGACGCGGCGTGCCCGGTGTCGTGCCCATGATGCCAGTCATGACAGGATAATAAAAAAAACTGCAGAAATGCTCCATTTTCACTGTTATTTCTAGAATTGGACCCCTGCACAAAATGTAATGAAAACAGCATGTATTAAGCAGCAAGAAGTCACAATAACTAGAAAAGTAGCATGTGAAACATGATAAATTTGAGAACTCATCATGGTGGCATAGTAGTCTATCTACAAAAGAATTAAAAATAATACTAAGATTAAATTCAGTACTTGGAGTTCTATTCAAAAATATGTCAAATTACCAAAAATGTTTACTTTCCAAAAATACCTTTTTGCCCGAAAATATTTAGTATGCATGCAAAAATCATTTCATCTTAAAAATTTTATGCGAGCCACACAGTCCGAGGGTTGAACATGGCTCTGATACCACTGAATGTAACCCCTTAAACTCGATCCAAGGGTTATGGGCCGAATCTAGGAAGTCGGGTTGAAAACGTTTCCCTCAAGTACGATGAATAATATGTTTTGAAAATTAAATACTTAAATTATTTATTAAAACGTATAGTTACACATTAAATTCCATTTTTCAAAACGCGGTCGTATAGAAGTAAACAACACAAAATAAATCATCAAAATATCCGATTAAAATTCTCATGCATGCTAAAACAGTTGAAAAATCCCAAATCAAAATATAAGTATCTGATATTCATAAGGTCCTCAAATAATAAAAAATTGAAATAAAAATGAAGTAAATCTGAAAATCTAAAACGTTCATACTGGAAACTGAAATAAATCTGCTAAACTGTGGTCCTCCAAGTACCAAACTCCTATGTCTGAGAATCTGAAATAGAAGCTAAGGGGGAGTCAGCTATTAAGCTTAGTGTGTCTCTAAAGTGCGAAAATTATAGTATCTTATGTATCATACAATCACAAGTCAAAGCAATAGACAATCAAATATGCAGATATGCATGGCACGATGCACCTAATTCTATGTCATGTACCCATCTACATCACCGTCCGAAAAGTAAGGTTCCCCTGAACCACTCTCTACATCGTCACCATCCGAAGTGGAACTCAACCTGAAGGGTGGAGCCACTGATCCGAAGTGAAATTCAGCCCAAATGATGAAACCACTAAACTTCTGTCGTACATTTCCCACCCGAATGATATGACATGAATGTTCCGATTTCAATCGGAATGCAACATCATTAGTCCGAAAATGCATGAGCATTTAGTCTGATAATTATTATTCAGATTCGATGTATGATGCTTAACAGAATGACATACAACATATCACATAGCCCAGATCACAACATATTTTACAGTCAATCATCACATAGCAACAACATATTTCACAGTCAAACATCACACAGAAACAACACATATAGTATAGCACAAGAAGAGATCACAACATATCACATAGCCTAGATCACAACATATTTACAGTCAATCATCACATAGCAACAACATATTTCACAGTTAAACATCACACAACAACAACACATATAGTATAGCACAAGCAGAGAACACACCTCAGACAGCTAACAACTCAACGTCAAGAGTGACATCTCCCAGCTCAGATCTAGAAGCAGGCGGAACAGGATCGACACCTACAAATGTTCACTAAGTCAAAATTCTCTACTACTATGCCATAATCTACTAAACAGAAACTTATTTAAATTCACATACGCGCGGAGCTCGAAGGATGATGTGCAGCAGGTCGTCCAGGTGGAGGAGGTGGGAGAATCTCGGTGTCCGAATCTATGTCACTTGAATGCAAACGAAATCCGATTTCAGAAACTAATTAACATTTTCTTTTTAACTAAGCATACAATTGAATAAAAAGGCCAAAAACAATTGTTTGGGATCGAATTTAGAAAAACGGGATGCGAATCTGGAACCGGGACGTCGAAAAACATAGAGTTGACTTTCGGCCCAAAAAGTCAACGCTAACGTCATCATGTTCAATGATGACGTCATCGCTGACGTCAGCCTGCTTGCATCAGCAATGTCATCAGCGGATGAAGTCACTGCTGATGTCACCCCGATTCAATTCAATTCTGAGGGTCCACCCCGATTTAGTTTCAGGTCCGGTTCAGTCATATTTTCTGGTTCGGTTCTTAAAATCCCCAATTTCAGTTAACAAAACCCTAACCCTAATTTCAATTTAACTTTCCCCAAAACAAAATAACCCAACCCTAATATCAACACAACCCCAACCGACGACGGCGGCGGCCATTTAACGCGACAGCGGCGGCCGAAGCTTACCCAAACTGATCTGACAAGGAACAACGGAGGGACAGCGGCACGCGCGAGGATGTTCTCGATGAAGACGGTGGTGAGGAGACGAAAGGACCAAGGCAAAACGGACGGTTTGAACCCGTTCCCAAGCTATCGACGTCGACGAAGGAAAATCCAAGTCGTGGTTTCAGTCGGACGGTCACGGTGAACACGCCGATGACCTAGGTACGGCGAATGGACGTCGAACTACCCCTTAATCTGAGCTTGAACTGAAAAATGGGTGAGGTGGTTTTGATTTTGAAAATTAAGGGAGAGGGAGAGAGAGCGGCGGAACAAAAAAAAAAAGTGGCAGAGGAAGAGTCTCACAAGACTAAAAAGGTTTTACCCTAAATTTTTGGGTAAATTACCCATTAAGGGTCTCTATTTCTACCCGCATCACAAAAAGGCCATCAAACTTCCATTTTAATTCTATCTAACCCCTAACTCAATTAGGTTTTAAACAAAATTCCCAATTAAATCTAGGTTTTAGAATTAGGGATTTCATATATTAGGGATTTTAATTTTAGGAGATTTTTGGGGTGTTACAGTCGTTCTCGGTCGGATGCAGGTCGAGTTCGGTTACTAGAGTAACAGGTCCAACTCGGGTTCGGGTCAACAACAGCCGGTTGCAGATCAGGTCCGGCTCATCGAATCCTCGGGTCAAATCAGGTTCTGACTTGAGCAGGTTTCGGTCGAATTTTTAGGTCGGGTCAGCTTTTTACAGCCCTAATTAGAGCAACGTGTTCAACGTCTTTAAAGAAAGACAGTTGGATCACAACGAAGAAAAATCTTGTTATTTTCGGTGATCTTTATATCTCAATATTAAAAAATAAATTTTAAGTGCTAATATTAAATTATAGACCCTAAAAATACATTATACCCTCAATGCCTTAAACTATAATACTAAATTCTAACATTAAATCTCTATTAACTTTAAATTTAAGGTAATCTTTACCGGAGGTCCCTTTTGTTTGGGGCATGTTCTATTTTGGTCACTCGATTTCAAAAAAGATTATAATGGCCATTTATATTTTTAATGTTTATCATTTTGTCACCGACCGTTAATTTCCGTAACTAAGTAGCGGAAAGCTGACATGGCACATAAAAAAAGGTGTCACGTTGGACGACGGCTATAATAACAGTTAACCTTATCAAATCCCTGCACCACCGTTTCGTCACCCTCCCTTCCCCTTCACCAGCAAAAGTCAGTTTATATAGTTAGAAATATGAACTTTTCCTCAGAATTATGGCATGCATGAAATCATAAATCAACCATTGTAAGTTCTTACCAGAAGCATGTTATCGAGTTTTCGAAGGGCCGCGAGATTAATGAAATATTTGATCTAAGCCTGCCAGTCATCGCCTATGAAAAATCACAGAATAAACAGTTAAAAATACAAGAAACTACAAATCGGATTCCATTTTATTCAGAAAAATGCTCTCTGATTGTTAAGTTTTATAGTTAAAAGCAGTCCACCACCCCATTTATCGCCATCCAAAATATAAAAAAGATTTTTTTCCCATTTTTTTCTCAGCAAACAAACATGATTGTACAAATTGAGAAAGCAACTTCAAAACTTTCACATTTTTCTGAAATATTTCTTTATTGTTCCTTTAATGGAACAAAATTTGATCAAAGATGAAAAATTACCCCAAGCTTGCTTCTATCTGAAAATTTTTGCCAAAAACATATGAACTCAACAATGTAGTCAATAACACAAACAAGCCACTCCATCTCTCTTTTCCACATGAATTTTTTCTCTTCAGAAATAGGCTCCAATCTCCATAATTGCATTTTCTAGGTAATGTAATGTAATGTAATGTCTTTGAAGACAAGGAAACAATGTTAGTTTTTCGTTTGGATGCATAAAAACGAAGGTAAATATTGTCGTAATCGGGTCAAATTTAGTCGCCCTTCTTCCAAAAAGAGCAGCTTTGGTGAGCCTAGCTTTACCGTCAGTCGGCTGGCATAGAACAGACTGGCAGTTTCCACAAACCACCACAATTAGTGAGTGGCTAAATACGAACGTTCTACCATTAAAATAACCCAGAAATTAAGTCTCAATCGTCATTTTTAAAGCTTCGCTTTTAACGCTCTTCCTTCTCAAAACTCACGAATTCGGAAAACCTTACACAAAGAATCGACGCAAATCTGGCTCTCGATCTTTGTAGCTCCTTTGCCATTTTCTTTCATGATTAAAGTTTTGCTTTTGTACAAAACAAAACGAGAGAGAAGATTTGCTTGTCTATGAATACAAGGGAAGGATACAAAGTGTAGGTTTTTTTAGTTTACCAAAAGGACATGTTATTAGAGCTGTCGTTCAAGATGCTTTTGTTTTATTATTTTATATGCCATGTCAGTTTTCTGTTACCGGAGTAACGAAGATTAATCGGGTGATAAAAATGACAAGAATTGAAAATATAAGTGATCATTATAATTTATTTTTAAATTAAGTGATTAAAATAAAACATACTCTAAATTAAAAATACTTTTGATAAATTTTACTCTAAATTTAATTTTTTTTAAAGAGGAGACCCCCTAAAAAGATAGAAAATTTCTAGTCGGACCACAACTAAGCATTCCACTATAATAAATACTATGAATTTCAACTATATTTTCCTTGGTTTTAGCATATTCTTATATGCTTACCCTACATCTTTCACATCAACGTATTACGTATGCAAAATGCCACCCAAAAAAGACAATAATTAATTAAAAAACAACATTTATTAACGCATTAGAAACAGTTAAAAAGAAAAGAAAGAAAGACCAGCAATTAGTTGAAATAACATATGAAGTGTTAGGTCTTTTAAGTAATGTCAAAAGTTCGAATTTTAGTATTATAAATTGAGATATTTAGGCCAGGAGGATTGTTCTTATATTAGAGTTCTACAAAATTCGATTTAAATTAATAATTAATCGGCCAACGAGTCGAATATTAATAGTTAAAAAACTAAGCTTCTTAATGTATATACGACTCAACGGTAGAGGTGTGCAAAATAAACAGTAACCGTTAATTGGTATAACCGTTCATTTATGAGTTAATTAACTTAACTGTTAAGATTAAACGGTTTCGGTTAACCGAACCGCTAAAAAGATGGTTAATGGTCAACTTATATGTACTTTTTTTAAACCAAGTATGAAGTTTATGTTTAAAACCTCTCGATTTAAGTATTTTTAAGAAATTTTAATACAATATTTCTCGAAGAGATGAATTTATTATTCTAAAAAAATAATGAACATTTAAAAAGAAAATTATAATAAATTTCAGGTTAATCGAACTGTTTTTAATAATTAGCCACTATAATAACTAACCATTTCAAAACCAACGGTTAAATTATGGTTAATAATCATTAAAACCGTTAACTAACCGTTTAAACTATACGTTAAAATTAACCTGCCATGAGCATCCTACTCAACTGACATTAATGTATATCCTACCAGTAAAGAAGCCTAATTAATTAAAGCCTAGAACTAGAAGATTGAAGATCATGTTTTAAAGTAAAAAATAACCTGTATTTTCACCGCGAATTCGTCCGATCCCGAACCACTTGCAAGCCCCCTGCCCTTCCTCATTCCCCTTTCGAAAAAGTAAAGAGAATAAACGAACAAAACCCAAAATTGAAAAAAGATGTGTTATCCTCATTCCCCTTTCGAAGATGTATATCCTACCAGTAAAGAAGCCTAATTAATTAAAGCCTAGAACTAGAAGATTGAAAATCATAAAGAAAACTTATGTCGACTGAATTGTGGAAAACGCCAGTAAAAGATGTGTTCATATACGTTTAAGATAAATTGAAAAAATAACGGGGCAAATAACATTCCAGATCATTAGATAGAAATCCGAAAATGAAGAGAGAAACAAAGAATATCACTACGATGTAAACAAAGAATTTAAGAGTAAGCGTATCAATTAAAAAGTAATTTGTGTAATGGGTGCATGCTTTCTTAAATCGTCCATCAAAATTATATTTTGATTTTTCTCTGGTGAATACCCAACAACTTCCATGGAATGAATAATTAATTCGGATCCTAAAAACAACAATGCTTTCGAATAAGCATGAGTAATCAAATAAAATAAAACGGTTCAATAAAATCCCATACCTAAAGCTATCATCATATAACCCAGTTAAGACATTGTAGAATAGGCTAGCCCCCTCTTAATATCTTTTTGTGCAAGAGCTATAATAGCCCTTAATAATACCGTTATTATACCTATCAAAAATATTAAGTTCATTATGTAAAGTATAATTATGAAAAGAGGAGGCTACAAGAAAAATTCCCGCTGCTACTATAGTGACAACATGTATAAGAGCCGAAATAAGAATAGGCCCCTCCATGGCATCAGGTAACTCATATATACAACAATGTGAATTGTTGTAATTCAATTGATTCCTTTGATGTTCCCGACCCCATTCCTTTTAAAAAATTTGATGATTAGATGAAATTTGAGTCGGTCAATAGCCCCCTTGAGCAATTTGAGATTGTGCCATTAATTAATTTAAAGATTGAAAATTTGTATTTCTCATTCACAAATCTGTGAATGAATCTTTGTTTATGCTGCTAACTCTCAATTTGTTCCTACTTCTGATTCATTTTGTTACTAAAAAGGGAGGAAAGTTAGTACCAAATGCTTGGCAATCCTTGGTAGAGCTTATTTATGATTTCGTGCTGAACTCGATAAACGAATAAATAGACGATCTTTCCAGTAATGTGAAACAAAAGTATTTTCAATCAAAATATTATAGTGATAAGTAATTTGTTATCGCTTAAGCAGATTTCAGATTCGAGACTTTATGCATATAAAAAAATCGCTGGAGGACTCATCCATCATAACTAAGTGTGTGACGCAGGTCGGTCCGTATTAATCAGGATAAAAATTTAAAAAATAGGGAAGGCAAAAAAAAAAGAGATCAGGAATTATCGGTGGGTGTTCTACCCAACACATTCACTTTGTTTGAAACTTAATTAGCCCCATGTTCAGTTCAATATGAAATTTTTAATTATAGGGTAAAATACAAAAATAATGATTCAACTTTAGCCTCTCTCTTATTTTACTCACTCATATTTAAATTGAGTCGATTTAATGACTCAACTTTTAACATTAAGTTTTTATCATCACCCAACTGTTATAATATGGATGTCATTAATGATGTGGCATTTTTTTTATTGATTTGGCCGCCACGTAAGCACACACACGTGTTAAAAAATCAAACGAAAACGACATTACCACGACCAAACCCAAATCAATGGAAGTTAAACGCCGAACCGCTCGAAATCTAGTAGCCAAACTCAGCTCAGTTTCCGAACAAACCCGAACCGAAGCTCTGTGCGAGTTACGCCTAATCTCCAAACATGATCCCGAAAGTCGACCCTTAATTGCCGATGCCGGAGCCGTTCCTTACCTCTCTGAAATGCTTTATGGTTCTTCTCCAACCATTCAAGAAAACGCCGCTTCCACTCTGTTGAATCTCTCCATTACTTCGCGCGCTTCTCTCATGTCCACTCGCGAATTCCTCGACGCGTTATCCCACACTCTCAGTAATTCACCTTCTCCTTCCGTTGAATCGGGCCAGTTTGGTGGGTCTCGGTGCGGTTCCCGCTTTGGTGGTGTTGATTGTCAGGGATGCAAGGACGGGGATCGTGGAAGACGCCACGAAGGTGCTGGCGCAGATTGCGGGGTGTGAAGAGAGTGAAGAAGCGATGAGGAAGGCGGGTGGGATCAGAGTTTTGGATGATTTGTTGGATGAAAGGACTGGAGCCAGTGAAAGAACAAGGGAAAACGCAATGGCGGCTGTTCTGAACCTGGCTCGCTGCGGCGGCGAGAAAGGGAGAAAAGAAGTTAGTGATATGGGAGGTAAAGTTATCGAAGGGATTACTGACTTGAGGAAGAATGGAAGTGCTAAAGGGAAGGCTTGTTTTGGTTTGGTTTTTTAACACGTGTGTGTGCTTACGTGGTGGCCAAATCAATAAAAAAATGCCATATCATTAACGGCATCCATAATATAACGGTTGGGTGATGATAAAACTTAATGTTAAAAGTTGAGTCATTAATCGACTCAATTTAAAGATGAGTGAGTAAAATAGGAGAGAGGCAAAAGTTAAGTCATTATTTTTATATTTTACCTTTAATTATATACCACACAGTCAATTTCAAATCCTAAATTATACTGCAGCACTTTGTTTTGGAAATTAAATAGCCTCATGTTCAGTTCAATATGAGATTATTAATTATTTACCATACAATCAATTCAAACCTTAAATCACCCAACTGCCGGACCACAAACTTGAGAATTGGATTAGGTATACATGTATGATAACATCATAATCAACGGCTCATTTATGATCAATAGGCAGGATACTTTCCAGCGTATATATTGGAGGATGTGTGTTTAATGTGAGAGGGGCAACTGGTTTAATTACATTTTAAGACATTGATAACTTTAAAAGTATTATAATAAAGTCATTATTTCTCCTAAAATTTTATAATTAAGTCTTTGTCCCTTTCATAATTTATGGTTTAATTAATTATAGAACTTTGTTAGTTTTAAAACTAATGAAATTAAGTATTGACTCTAAATTTTTTAATTTAATTATTTTTTAAGTCCTTTCAATTTTAAAACTTGTAAAATAAAATTTTAATTCCCTTAATTTGTTTGGTTTAATTGTATTTTAAAACCATATTTATTTCAAAGTGCTTTTTATTTTTTTTAATTTAATTTTTCAATAACATGTATGACAACATCGTAATCAACGGTTCATTTATGATCAGTAGGCAAGATACTTTTTAGTGTTTGGCAACATCTTATCAAAAAAATAAGCTTGAAAGTTTAGCACTGTCCAAAGATAAAATGATATAAAATAAAAATTGGCATTTGATAAATATAAAGAAATAAAATTACACTGACTTGAATAAAGTTATGTAGCCTCAGGGAAAGAGGAGCTTTTTATGGGGGATAAAACTTGGTAAATTGAGAAATATATAGTTTAATATCATTACTTTCAATCGAAGATTTGGTTTCTCAAAAGAACTTGTCGATAATCTTCTGTAGGATATTTGTAACTAAGACTCTGTAAGCTTTCTCTGTTGGATGGTAACTGTCCCAAAAGATATACTTGTCCGCATTTGTACATGTCGATGGACTCAGTTGATTACACAACACGGACACTTCTATGTGCCCAGTTCCACAGCACCCTTTGTTTGCAACTTCAAAGCCTGAAAAAGAAACATGAACAAATTGGAAGAGGTTTGTTCTAATTAATAACGTCTGTAAACTAGAGTAATTAACTTTTTAAGTATGGTTAAGTTCTAAATGCTACTATAAATACCATATTTATGAGGGTTTTCAATGAGATCAAGCAGAGGATTGTAGACATCTATGTACACAAATCGGCCATCGGGCATGCTTCTCCGGAAGGAATCCAATACGGAAATGAGCTTGTTGTTGAATAGTGTAGCTGCTACGTTGTAATCTTCAGCACATTCCCTTTCAATTCCTCCGGCTAGAATTCTCTGTGAGGGCAAACACCCGATTGGTGGTGTACTGACTACCCCAATTCTCCTTGCTCCCAAACCATATAGTTCCTTTAAAATAATTTATTCTATTAGCTATATTGACTAACTCATGCTACTATGAAAGTAGGGGGACTGAATTATGCTAAAGTAAAATATATAATTTAATCTCTAAAATAGAGCATAGTATAGGGACCAAAATCAGAAATCAACCCTTTAGTAATTACCTTGAGAAACTCGGAAGCGGAGTTAACCATTAAGTCAGTGTAAGCAGGAATATCGTATTGCAATTTTCTGGCACGAAAAAGAAAATAGGTATTGGCAATGTCGTCGCTGCCGGCTACGACAAGGATCATACTCTTTGCTAAGATGAAGTTTGTTTGGTCTTCTCCAACAACATCTTTCAGCTTGGCTATGTAATCTTTAAAGTAGTTTAACTGCTCCTCCAACGATATAACTGACTGATAATTTAGACATGAATAAAAGAACAATCGATAATTTGGCCAAAAAATTTACAAAGTAAAAATAAACAAGAAATTGAGATCTACTAATTAGTTTAGTGGCTAAAAATACTTATATTATTTCATCTTATATGAGTTTAAATTCTGACATTAAAATGTAATATATCTCTATTTAATAAATAATAATAAAGAAGATATTTACGTACCACTAATTTGGAAGTCAAAGGATCATATCCAGCGCCACCCGAAGCAAAGGTGACTCCAGTCATAAGATCTTGCGGTTTCAATGTTGGGTCCAGATATGCTGGCACTGTATCTTTAATTTCCAATTCTTCGGCTGAAATAGATTAATTACACAACCTCACATATTTCTGTTTGATTTTCTCTTAGGTAGAAAAAGGTTAATTACAGTAAACATACCTAAACTATGATACAAATTTTAAAATGGTTTCAAACTTTGAAACATTCCAATTAAGTCATCCAAAGATTAATATAATATCAAACAAGTCTTTCCATGAGCCTCACATTAGCTTGGGTGATGCATGTTAACTTAAATCTAAAGTGAAACATTTTTAAAATATCAAGATCAATATATAAACATGTGTACCTATCACATGAATAGGCCCGAGTGGAGTAAAAACAAGAATAGCATGTAAAAAAGCAAGATTTCATGAATTGCTACCAATTAAATCGGAAGGTGTTGAATTTGTGGCTTGAAAAGTCGCACCGAATTGACAATTTGAAATTGTCAGAAGTTTGGTGCAACAAATTGAAGAAGAAAAGTGTGAATGGCTGCACCGAATGGAGAAAAATGATACGGTAAATTAATGCTCCATTGGTAAGTGTTGAAATTACCAATGGGGAAATTAATTTTTGGTCCCTAAAAGTTAGGCTATTTACAAGTTTAGTCCTTAAAGCTCAACTATAAATAGGCCTAGCATTTGTCATTTGAAACCATCCCAACATCCATACCATCTCTTCCATTTGTTTCTCTTCTCCCATTTGTAATATTTGGGAATTCTTAGGAATTCCATTTGTTTGTACCATTTTGGTATTAGTGAAGTTATCATCCGGTGGTGGTGCCCGAGGAGTAGACGACATTTTCGTCGAACCTCGTAAATTTGGTGTGTTCTCTCCATTATTTATTTCGCTTGCTTATTATTGGGTTTTTCCATTGAGTTTCAATATTCAATAGTTGACGGGTTTGTCCGTTGTGCAAATTTCGGTAGTTTCGATCTCGACATTTCAGCTCAGATTTGAAGCTACGTTCGTGTGGGAAATAACCTGGTTTCCCCAACAATTGGTATCAGAGCTTCGGTGAAGGCTATCCCGGTTGCTCGGTTGCTGCAAGAAGTGTGGTGTTGTGACAGTGCATGTCTAGGAAAGTTCTGGCTAGGAAAGACTTGGTATTTAAGCGATCCGTGTGATCCACCTCTCTTTCCTGGGAACTTACCTGGTGCAGTGTTTCAATATCCAGTTCGTGCTGTTGAATATTATTCGTTGCCATGGCAAAAGACGGATCAGATGGGGCATCAAGCTCTTCCTCTATACCAGTGAGGAGGATAATGTCAAATGCAAACTTCTCGGTGGAGTTGTTCGATGGATCCGGTCACTTCGGCATGTGGCAAGGCGAGGTGCTAGACTCTTTATTTCAGCAAGGTCTAGACATTGCCATTGAGGAAGAAAAACCCGTAGATATGGTGGAGAAAGATTGGAGAACAATCAACCGTATGGCGTGCAGTACGATTCGATCTTGTCTTTCCAGGGAGCAGAAGTATGCCTACAAGAACGAGACTTCTGCAAGCAAACTGTGGAAAGCGTTGGAGGAAAAATTCCTAAAGAAAAGCTCTCAGAATCGTCTTCACATGAAGAAAAGATTGTTCAGATTTGATTATCAACCAGGCACCAGTATGAATGAACACATCACTGCCTTCAATGAGTTAGTGGCAGATCTGTTGGGCATGGATGAAACTTTCAAAGATGAAGATTTGGCTCTAATGTTGTTGTCATCCCTTCCAGATGAATTTGAGCACCTTGAAACAACGTTACTTCATGGAAAAGATGAGGTGACCCTTAAAGAAGTAACTGCTGCTCTGTATAGTTACGAGCTCAGAAAGAAAACCAAGATGGAGAGCAAGTACAATGCAGTGGAGGCCATGGTGGTAAGAGGTCGCTCGAAAAGCCAAAAGCCAAAAATGAGAGGGAGATCAAAGTCAAAGTCCAGACTTGGGAAAGATGAATGTGCTTTTTGTCATGAGAAAGGTCATTGGAAGAAAGATTGCCCGAAGCTGAAGAAGAAAGGAAAAGCCGCTCCAAATGCATGTGTTGCAGAGCATGATACTAGTGACTCTGAAATATCACTGGTTGCTTCATCATCATCATTTCGTTCAGACGAGTGGATATTGGATTCGGGTTGTACCTATCATATGTCCCCTAATCGGGAGTGGTTCTTCGATTTAGTAGAACTAAATGGAGGAGTTGTTTATATGGGCAATGACAACGCCTGTAAAACGATTGGGATAGGATCAATCCGTTTGAAGAATCAAGATGGATCAACCAGAGTTTTGACTGATGTCCGATACGTGCCTAGTTTGAAGAAAAATCTCATCTCGTTGGGAGCTTTGGAATCCAAAGGCTCGATTGTCACTATGAGAGATGGAATTTTGAAAGTCACATCAGGCGCACTCGTGATAATGAAGGGCATCAGGAAAAATAACTTGTATTACTATCAAGGTAGTACAGTTATTGGAGCAGTAGCAGCAGCTTCTGGTGGAGACAAATTGGATTCTACTCAGTTGTGGCACATGCGGTTGGGACACGCTGGTGAGAAATTCTTGCAAATTTTGGCAAAGCAAGGATTGTTGAAAGGTGCAAAGGCTTGCAAGTTAAATTTTTGTGAGCATTGTGTTTTGGGAAAGCAGAAGAGAGTGAAATTCGGCACCGCTATCCATAATACAAAAGGTATTTTGGATTATGTTCACTCAGATGTGTGGGGTCCTTCCAAAACAACGTCGTTGGGAGGAAAACACTATTTTGTAACCTTTGTTGATGACTTTTCCAGAAGAGTTTGGGTGTATACAATGAAGTCTAAAGATGAAGTTCTCAAAGTTTTCCTAAAGTGGAAAAATATGATCGAGAACCAGACTGGCAAGAAGATCAAACGGCTTAGGACGGACAATGGAGGGGAATATAGAAGTGATCCGCTCTTTGACGTTTGCCAGGAGCATGGTATTGTTCGATACTTCACTGTTAGACATACACCACAGCAGAATGGGGTGGCAGAGCGTATGAATCGAACACTACTTGAGAAAGTTCGATGTATGTTGTCCAATGCTGGGTTGGGCAAACCATTTTGGGCTGAGGCTGTGACATATGCTGGTCATCTCATAAATCGTCTACCGTCATCGGCGATTGGAGGAAAAACACCTTTGGAGGTATGGTTTGGAGTACCCGCTACAGATTATGATTCCTTACATGTATTTGGATCCACTGCGTATTATCATGTGAAGGAGTCAAAACTTGATCCTAGAGCAAAGAAGGCTATCTTTATGGGAATCACTCATGGAGTGAAGGGATTTCGACTTTGGTGCTTAGACACAAAGAAGATAATTTGTAGCAGAGATGTTACCTTTGATGAATCTGTCATGTTGAAGAAGGTAACAAATGGAGTTGTTCAGACAAGTAGTACTCCACAATAGGTGGAGTATACTCCAAACCAGGTGGAGTTTCAAGAGACGGTGATTAGTCCAGCAATTGATGTTACTGATTCTCCAACTCCAATGGAGGAATCAGAAGATGAAGAGGTTCAAACCCAAGAACCATTGGAGACACCAGAACCACTTGCAGTTACAAGGCCAAGGAGAGAAATTCGTAGACCTGCTCGATTTACAGATACGGTGGCCTATGCCCTTCCAGTTGTTGATGATGATATCCCTGTCACTTATCAAGAAGCAGTGCAAAGCTTAGAAAGTGACAAGTGGAAAAGTGCCATGGATGAAGAAATGCAATCTCTCCAGAAGAACAACACCTGGGATTTGGCATATTTACCAGAAGGTAAAAGGGCAATTGGATGCAAATGGGTGTTTGCAAAGAAAGACGGATCTCCCGGCAAGAAAGATGTTCGCTACAAGGCAAGGTTGGTAGCTAAAGGCTACGCTCAGAAGGAGGGAATCGACTACAACGAAGTATTTTCCCCTGTTGTGAAGCATTCCTCCATTAGAATATTGTTGGCCTTGGTAGCACAGTTGAATTTGGAGCTAGCTCAACTCGATGTAAAGACGGCTTTCTTGCACGGTGATTTGGAAGAGGAGATCTATATGACTCAGCCAGAAGGATATGTAGATGCTGGTGGTAAGAAATGGGTTTGTAAGCTGAACAAATCGCTATATGGATTGAAGCAATCTCCGAGGCAGTGGTACAAGCGATTTGATAGCTTTATGAGGAGGCAGAAGTACACGAGAAGCAAATACGACCATTGCGTGTATTTGCGAAAGCTACAAGATGGATCTTTCATTTATCTCCTCTTGTATGTTGATGATATGCTGATCGCTTCAAAGAGTCAACAAGAGATAGACAAATTGAAGGCTCAGTTGAATCAAGAGTTTGAGATGAAAGATCTAGGTGAGGCCAAGAAGATTCTCGGCATGGAAATAAGCAGAGACAGACGGAGAGGCAAGCTTTGTTTGACTCAGAAGCAATATCTGAAGAAGGTATTACAATGTTTTGGCATGAATGAAAGCACAAAACATGTAAGTACCCCACTTGCTTCTCATTTGAAACTCAGTTCTCAATTATCTCCTAAAATTGATGAAGAGCGAGAATACATGGCAAAAGTTCCATATGCTAATGCAGTAGGGAGCTTGATGTATGCGATGGTGTGTATGCGGCCTGACATTTCACAAGCAGTTGGAGTTGTGAGCAGGTACATGCATGATCCTGGAAAAGGACATTGGCAAGCTGTGAAATGGATTCTACGGTATCTCCAACAAACCGTAGATGTTGGTTTAGTGTTTGAGCAAGATGAAACACTTGGTCAGTTTGTGGTTGGATATGTTGATTCCGACTATGCTGGTGATTTGGATAAGCGTCGGTCTACTACTGGGTATTTGTTTACTCTAGCAAAAGCCCCAGTTAGTTGGAGGTCTACTTTACAGTCAACGGTGGCTTTGTCAACTACAGAGGCAGAGTACATGGCAGTTGCAGAGGCTGTTAAGGAGGCGATTTGGCTTAACGGATTGTTGGAAGACTTGGGAGTTGTTCAAAGTCACATTAGTCTCTATTGTGACAGTCAGAGTGCTATTCATTTAGCGAAAAATCAAGTCTACCATTCAAGAACCAAGCACATCGACGTGAGGTATCACTTTGTACGGGAGATCTTTGAAGAAGGAAAGGTTCTACTTCAGAAGATTGCTACGGCAGAAAATCCTGCAGATATGTTGACCAAGGTGGTAACATCAATCAAGTTCAATCATTGTTTGAACTTGATTAACATCTTGCAAGTTTGAGCACCTTCGGGTGTATGGCGCTCATGAGCGCATTTGGAGGCACTGCAGAAGATAACGTTTGGGGAGAAGAAGATTTTGAGAAAGCTTGATGAATTCAAGCCAAGGTGGAGATTTGTTGAATTTGTGGCTTGAAAAGTCAAGCCTTGTGGACACCGAATTGACAATTTGAAATTGTCAGAAGTTTGGTGCAACAAATTGAAGAAGAAAAGTGTGAATGGCTGCACCGAATGGAGAAAAATGATACGGTAAATTAATGCTCCATTGGTAAGTGTTGAAATTACCAATGGGGAAATTAATTTTTGGTCCCTAAAAGTTAGGCTATTTACAAGTTTAGTCCTTAAAGCTCAACTATAAATAGGCCTAGCATTTGTCATTTGAAACCATCCCAACATCCATACCATCTCTTCCATTTGTTTCTCTTCTCCCATTTGTAATATTTGGGAATTCTTAGGAATTCCATTTGTTTGTACCATTTTGGTATTAGTGAAGTTATCATCCGGTGGTGGTGCCCGAGGAGTAGACGACATTTTCGTCGAACCTCGTAAATTTGGTGTGTTCTCTCCATTATTTATTTCGCTTGCTTATTATTGGGTTTTTCCATTGAGTTTCAATATTCAATAGTTGACGGGTTTGTCCGCTGTGCAAATTTCGGTAGTTTCGATCTCGACATTTCAGCTCAGATTTGAAGCTACGTTCGTGTGGGAAATAACCCGGTTTCCCCAACAGAAGGGATTTTGCCGTTGCAAAACCTCCCTGTGGGAACACCCCCATCAAAATCTTGGCCGTAAGGGAGGAAGTTGCACTTAGCGATGGTCCGGATGCCATTGTTGTTACCGGCGTCGACAATGGAGTCCCCAAACACGATTACAGCAGGTATGGTTTGGTTTTCCGGCATCTTTAACAAGGCTTTTGCGGAGATGAATAGTGCAAAAACCAAGAGATGAGGCAGCAGAAACGTTGAGGAAGAAGGAAACACAATCATTCCCATGATATTGATTTCTTAGTTTTCTTTTAGGAAATTGTTTATGAAAGAAACAAAATGGAATTGTTTGTCTTCCCACTCATGTACTCGCGTTTATTTATATACATGCAAATGGCATAGTGTGATTAAATGCTCCTACATGCAAACTTAGTAGTTTACTGTAAAAAGTTGGAAATTCTTTTCAAAACTTGACAATGACCACAGGATCTAAAGGACAAACTAAGGTTACCATCAACAACTGCTAACTGCCCTTAATTCAATACAATATCAACAGGTTTTAGGGACTATTCTATAAATCTGCTAAATTATAGGTCCTTTAATGCAATTGACTACACCACAATGAAATTCAATACAATATCAGCAGGTTTGTAAATTTTCATACAAAACGGTTTTCATTTACTTCTTCAATTCAATCATCCTAAACTCAGTGACTAAACTGTAAACAATGCAAACTTTCATTTTAAGCTTTATAACCACTTTAACTAACCATGTATCGAAACGCTCAGGGCTGTTTCGATACGGGTGAACAATAATCAACTTTGTTGACTTTTCTCTTCATATCGTATCGATACAAGTAAGCCCCGTATCGGTACGGGTTGACTCTCTTTGACTTTGACTTTAATCCGTTTCGATACGCTATGAACCCGTATCGAAACAAAGAATTCCATAGATAAAATGTTTCGGAACGGCCCTAATCTGTTTCGGTATGCCCTGTTTTCTCAGGTTCAATTATGCTTACCTGTATCGAAACGCCATCACCCATTTCGATACGGCCTGACCTGTAATGATAGATTCTTGTTGGTTTTTATTCATTTTAACTTATCAAACAATGTCCAAATGCAATGAAATTTTACACACAACAATATAACTATAAATTCTACTTGCATGTCAAATTTTAGAGCCATGTGAATCCATTTACCCGGTTTTTACCTTTTGGTGCCAAAACATGCATTTAAGGTCATTTCTCACTAGATAAAAGACATATCTTAAACATATCACTCTTATATCACTTAACCATAACATAGGCACAACAAAAGAAACTTAATAGGCTTATACATAGACCTTGCCACCATCTAGGAGTTCAAAAGTGACGATATACATTACTTATATCTTGATTGTGACTTGTGCAACGCTTCAACTCCTGCGATCTCGATCCCAAAACTTGACTAACCTGAAATGGATGCAATGGAATGCATTAGGCATACTTTGCCTATTGAGGTAGTCACAAAACAATGGATGACATGGATGCCATATAACATGTTTCAATGACAATCATAATATTAATTATGCAATGAACATGGCATGCTCCTTATTCATAATAAAAACATAGTATCATGTCATCAATGGAAATATCATGATTTCATATCAAATCAACATCATTAACCAATAGTCCCCTTGGATCGATTCATGGTATATGGATACACGAATTCCACCTCTTCACCAAATCAATGAATGGTCAACCCGCCGACATCGCCAATAAGACCAATACTCAAAACATCCCTCCGCCTCGCCAATCAATATAGGTCGTAGCCCTAGGACCATAGTCTACTCGTACACCGAGCTCATGAATTCTATGGCATGCTAATTGTATCCAATACTTCGATCCCAAGGTTCAGTAATAATAGTTCGATATCAATGGTTCAATGACAACATCTCAATAATCATATGGTCATAGCAATAGACAATAGCAATAAACCCATGCCAATGATTCTACATGTCAATGCTTCAATGGTTTCCATGATAACACTAACAATACTTCGGAAAATAATTCGATGCAATACTTACCAAGACTTACCAATATAGCTTTTAAAAATACTTCATGCAATCTCTTTAGTTCGATGGTTAGTAAATCAAACGAAATCAGTAACGATGAATTCGGAAAGGCTCCTCGCCTAATTTCGAGACTCCGACTACAGTCACATATCACATCTTAGAAACAAAGATCAGAATGACATTGTGTCACCCTAGACAAATGCATCTACACTCACCTTGAAAATCTGAAGCTTCTAAGGCTCTCAGATGGCGATACCCTTATCCCTAGCTTTCGATGGAGGCGATAAATTAATCTTTTCCACTTCTTGAACTAGAAAGAGCAATAAGGAATTATTAGAATCAATATGACAATATCGATACTTGAATAAACATAAAGCTATAGACAAAGCTTATCTTAAAGCTTGAAATTGGTCATCTAATAATCAAGAGAATCGATGATTAATTTAGGGCTTTCACTTGCCCGATCGATAGCTATGTATTGATGTTCTTAAAACAAGAGAAACTTAAACTTAAGAGGATCAAATATAGAGGTGTATGCTTAGGAGCTCAAGGTTGAAGACAATGGAGGTGTGTGCTTGTTCTTTCAAAGCTAAAGGATGGAAATAAATCTCGGTGGAGTAAAACAAATGTGAGACCTTTCTTTGTGTTCATTTTAAGAGAATTTCACACTTAATCATTAGCCACCTTTCTTAAAGCCAGTAAGAAGATTTCATTCATCCAAAGGAAAACTCAAAATATAATATTTATCTTTTTCTATATCTTATCAATATTAAACCTTTAGATGAACACTAGTCATCTTTTATGATTACTCACGTGAGAGAAAGTGATAAGAAAGATGGTGAGTCACCACCTAATCATTTCTTTTCAATTAAACCTTCAAACATATTCGAAACAGTGGACCCATTTCGAAACGAGTGAAACCGTATCGAAACGGTTAAGAAAAAGTCCAAAAGTTAGTTAATACGGTTATGAAAGTATCAAAACGCCATATACTCGTTTCGAAATGCCTCACCTAGGCCGTTTCGATACGGGTCTGAGTGTATCGAAACGCATAGCTCAAAAACATTAATTTAAGCATTTTCAAAGAAAACTTAATTAAGGACTTGGTTCAATAGAGTCCTTTAACAATATGATCTATATCAAGAATACGATATTTCAATATTTTAATATCAATACTCCGATCATCGGAATCTAATTTTGACTAGATCGGTTTTCGGGGTGTTACAAAAGGTTTTGATTCCAACTAATTATAACTCCCTAGACTCCGCCTATGTGTTAAGTCTAATTCCATGAGGTCGCAACCATACCTGAAACTTCCCATAAAAAATAAGTAAAGATTAAAGTCCAAATCATATGATACTTATAAGGCATACTGCCAAAAAATACGTCTAACGTTTGAATGAATAGTCATTTTGGCCCCCTACTCTTTTTTTGAAGCAATTTAGCCCTCAACATTTCATTTTTGGGTCAAAAGGGCCCTTCCATGAATGAAAACTATTAGTCAAATGACGCTAAACAACTTGAAATGACTTGACAGAATGACACGTCAGAAGAAAAAATATTTTATATTTTATAAAATTTTATAAAATTATTTTTTTGACTAATGTATCATTCTGTAAAGTCAAAAAAATTATTTATATGACACTGATATCGTGATGTGCACTGCCATGTGGGTTTTACACGTCATTTCCAGTCATTTAATGTTAGTTGACTAACAATTTTCATTTGCATATGGGCCATTTTGACCCCAAAATGAAACGTTAAGTTGTTTCAAAAAAGAATAGGGGCCAAAATGACTATTCAGACAAACGTTAGGGGGTATTTTTTGGCATTATGCCTAATTATAAACCATATATATGTAATACAAGATAATGAGTTTGAAACCATATCAAAATTTGGTTGCAAAATAATGTCATATCGGGCAAAATAATGAAGAGAACGGTATCAAAATATAGGCTCATGTCACCCTAGCAAATACAATTTAGAAGATAGAAACATTACAACAAAATGGGTGTATTTAATGTGGTTGATCAAAATAAAACCTCTTCGATCATAACACTTCCAAAGAAAGAGAAAGAAAAAGAAAAAAAGAAAGAAAAAGAAAAAAAGAAAAGGGAGGTGAAAACCTGAAAAGGCATCTTTCGAAAAAAGAGAAAAATGAGAAAAAGAAGAAACCAAAGTGAAAATCCAAAAGGGCGCTTTGAGAAAACAAACTAAAGTGAAAACCCAAAAGGGCGCTTTAGAGCAAAGGGCCAGAAACACGAAAAGGGGGTTGCAATGGAGAAGTCCTGGTGTGGGATAGAGTCAGACAAGGAGTATCCAGAAAGAGACCCAAAAGAACGGAAGCTAATTGATGGATCTGAGTAAACTGTTAGTTCATGCATCATATAGGATATTAGGATCATGATAACCTGCATATTTCATTTTGTTTTAACAGGAAAAAGCGAAGAAGGATTCATAATGATAAGAATCCGCCCAGCAAAGAAGGATTCGTAATGAGAAGAATCCACCCAGCAAAGAAGGATTCGTAATGAGAAGAATTCGCCCAGCAAAGAAGGATTCATAATGAGAAGAATCCACCCAGCTAAGAAGGATTCATAATGAGAAGAGTTCGCCCGTTGAAGAATGAGAAAGTTCCGAACAAGAAGAGCTTACTTATCCAATGCCGTTTGAAAAAGACTAACAAAAAAGCGAGGAATGAAGAATTTCATAATGAGAAGAACAGCTTCAGACCTCAGAAATTGAAGAGCAGCGTAGGATTATCAAAGATTGGAGAACTTCATAATGAGAAGAACAGCTTCAAGCTTTGACGAGTAGATGGTTCAGACAAAATCCGTGTCTTTTCAGTCTTTGCCCTATTCCTGTTCCACAACAATGAGCAAAGAGGGGCAGATGTAGAACCGAATTTTTGTCTGGGTTGATATATATATATAAATAATAAAAACAAAACAGTTAATAAAAATAACCCAAATATATTAAGAGTCCAATAATAAAGTCCAAGTGTACATACACAAAGCTCATACATTACAAAAGGCCCAAAAACCAAAACCTTTTACAGCTATTGACAACCAATGTCCAACCCAATTCTCTGTTAACAGCCCAAAACCAGCCCAACAAACACAAAAACCCACTTAAATCCATCTATGTTTCTTTTTCCCGCTCGATTTTAAGCCCAAAGGGACACGTGTCGGCATGTCATTGGTCCATTCTTCTTCACTCGGATTCTCACCAAGCTGGGACCAGCTGGTATCGTCAGCCGTGCAAGAATGACATCATCCCTGACGCAGGTATATATACCTACGAAGAGAGAGAGAGAGAGAGAGAAAAGGCAATTAATGCAGTCAAAATTACTCAAATAATTACCAAAAAACTGAAAAGACAGAGAGAGAGAAGAGTTACCTGAGGAGTCTGAACCATTCGGAGAAGATAACCAGACACGGGAACCTTGCCGGAAGTTCATCGGAACTGAAAGAATACCAAACCGAGGTATTTTTACCTCTGTTTTTCTTGTTTTCCCCATCTTTACATGTTTGAAAACACAACAAACCTGTTAGATCTCTAAATACCGAAACCAAACCTCTCTAAAAATAGATCTCATATGTAAAACATAACTCAAACCAGATTCTAAATCTAAATCAAGTCCATGATACATGTATAAACCTAAATCTAAGAAATGTAAAACAGATTTAAGAGATATAAAACAAATCTTGATCAGATCTACTTTCGGAATTAAAAAACATAAAATAAATAAAATAAAAAGAGAGAGATCGAGAGCTTATCTTGATTTGTCGGTGCCGAAAACACTGTCAAAATGAGAGTTCGAATACTCGGAGGGTTGTCGGAGTCGAAAAACAAAGAGGATAGATCACTAGTTTCGGATAGATAGCTTAGGATTGGGTGAAGTAGGGTGTTTCTGGTAAAACGGGCTTCAAATCTAGGATTAGGGTTAAAAATAGAGTATTTTAGGTAGTTTTAGGTTTTCTGGCAACGGCGAAGACGGTGGTCAGAGTTGCAGACGGTGGCCGGAAAGGCCAGGTCTGGTCGGAGAAGATGACCGGAAAAGGTCCGGTCATCAGAAAAAGGAAGAAGAAAGGTGAACGATGGTCGGAAGTTGTAGAACTGATCGGAGAAGATGGCCAGAGAAGGTCCGGTAATCGGAAGAAGAGAAGAGAGAAACTGAGGCCAAGAAAACGGATCGGAGAAGAGTTAAGGGATGAATGAAGATCAAAGTGTTGATCTTTGAAAAAATTTGGGAAGAGTTCTTGAAAAATAGGGCTTTTGATCTTCAAAAAACGTGTTTCGTAAAGGCTTGGGTGTTTGTAAAGATCAAAAGAAGGGTTTTAGAGGTGTTCTAGGTTTGTTCTTGGAAATAGAGGATGTATGATCTTCAAAAATAGTTTTAGAAAGGGGTTTAGATGTTTTTGAAGATTGAAATGGGTTTTTCTTTTGAAGAACTGAAGCAAAGTAGGGGTTTTGATCGAAAAATGTGTGGGGATTTCAAGTTTTAGGTGTTAGGGTTTAGAGAGTTTAAAGTGAGAGAGAATTGAGGAGAGAGAGGGAGAACGACTCAAATGATCGTTTCAACTCGGTTCAGGTCCTTTTATACCAAGTTGAGAACGGTGTCGTTTTGGGAGCCGGGTCACAGAAGATCCGCGTGTTTTTAAACGGATCTGGATGCGGGTCCGTGACCCGGTCGAATTTAAATGATGGGTTTGGGCTTGGTTAGAGTTTGGGCTTGGTTAATGGGTTCGGGTTAGTCTTTTAGGGTCTTTAGAATTGGGCTCTCTGATTTTAATTCTTTTACAAATCAGTCCTTATTCACTTGTAATTTGGCCACCTAAGATGCAATTTAATCCAATTTAGTCATTTTCAGTATTTAATTGTTTTTTTAAATTGCTTTAATTCATTGTTTATTTTTAATTATGCAATTAATAAATATGCTTGTATATTTTCTTTAAAAATATCATGTCATTTATATTATGTGGATAATTAATCACATGTTAAATAGATTAGTGTCATTAGTGTAGTTTACTAAACCATAATTGAATAGGAAGATCATTGTAGAAAGTAGATAGATATTTGAAACAATATTAGAATGCTCAATGTTGGCTAGTGTCACAATGTAGAGTGATGTTAACCAATGAGCATCCCGATAAGAGTTTCAATTTTCTATCTTAACTTAGAAAATGGAATTAAATCACCAACTAGGTAAATTTAACAAGTAAAATAAAATCGGGTTAATTATTAGTGTCATTTTAATTAGGAATGTTATTATTTTTGGATTTGATAAAGAAAGTGTTAAATATTATTTTGTATTTTTCCTTTATGTCCAAAATTAATAGCACATAAATTTTTAATTAAAGCAATTAATGAAGCCTAATTAGGGTTTACCTAAAAATAACAAGACAATAATAAAACATGCATTAAACCTTTTGTGTTGAGGTACATTTTCTGAATATAAGTTGAAGTGTCCTAATGTAATTGGATATTTCATAATCATATTCGATCGAAATGTACTTTCTTACAAAAGGATACTCTCATTCGGAATAAAATTCGCCTTACAATTAAAAGATTTAATTAAGTTCAAATTAATGTTCGAAATGTCAAAATGCCACGTGTAATTAATAAGGTACCGATAACGGGCGTCCGTAGGGGTGATAATCCTTCCCTACACGTAACCGACTCCTGAACCTGAATTTTTCAAAAAAAGATATCTGATACATTTTTATGGTATCCGGCCTACCAAAGTGGTCGGTGGCGACTCCAAAAGTGGTTTTAAGTAAAATAAATAAAGTTTTAATAAAAATGAAAGCCTAATTAATTAAAAAGGTAAAATTGATAAAAACTTTAGTTTTTCGAATTTCAATCATCAGGCTGTTCTTTTAAAAACACTAAAAATTGGGCTTTAGAAAATGGTCGCTACACTTCTTGATGGGTTTTTCAGCAAGAGTTGTTGCGCATTACCACAATAATCCTGTTTCATTTAACAATGGCTTTTGTTTTGTCAGCATAGCAAAGGACACTTCAATAAGCAATTAAAGATAAAATGAAAATCTGATAAATAAGAATGAGGGCACCATCCAGTAATTCCACAATCTGAATCACACCACTTGAAAGGAAACGGTAACAAATCTCAATAGGGTTGATGGGTCATTCCTTCAAAGTAGCCCTCCAAAAATAGGTGCAGTTCATATGGCTGCAATCCCTTGGTAGATTTAGAGTTTAAGAATCGAAGTTAATAGCAATTAAGTGGCAATGACTCGCCAAGTTTTGCAGTCTACAAACAAATTGAAGGGGTTCTTTCAACTGTTTTCAAGAATATATTTCCATGGTGTATTTTTTGTTTAACCGTTAAATAAGTGTCTAAATTATACTATTTTTTCAGATAAGTGTTTAAATTATATTTCAGGCTAAATAGTTGTCTAATATTTTATTTTGTGACTCATTTAAAAAAAATTGTGACATGTATTATTTTTTACGTAAGCACATATTTGACTCAAAATATAGTTAAGACACATATTTGAAAAAAAAATATAGTTTGAGACTTATTTAATTGTTAAGCCTATAATTTTTATCTTACTTAACACTATTTAGCGGATAATATTTTTAACTTTCCTATTCTTTCTTTATTTGGCTGAGGAGAATCCAGTGACATATACACATTATACTAGCCTAAGGTAAAACTTAAAATATTAGAACTTTTAATAATATTTTAGGTTGGTAAAACTTAAAATGTTATAAAAAAAATTAAGTATTGATACTTAAAAAATGAGTATCGATACTTGTTCAATAACATGAAATTTTTAACTTAAAATATTATATATAAAAAATTAATATTTTACGTTTTTGATGAGTTTTAAAATTTACCGTCTTTTAACTGCATCCCGATCTACCCAAATTGATTTTTGGGAGAATGTTATACCCAATTTATTTTTATCACTGGTTTACTAGTTTTAGATTTGTTTTATTATTTATTTTAATTTATTTCATAAATCATTAAAATAATAAAAAATTTTAAATATTTATATTCATTTCTACCTAATTAAATACGAAGTAGAACGAATCCATGTAAAACCCATCCAATTGACATCCCTAATTACTTTCCCGTGAGATAGTTGAAGGGGCGGGCAGGGCATGTGTTAATTGGTTAGGCTTGGTTGGCAATATCACTGGATCATAGTCCTTGCCTTTTAAAGACGGCTGGGCCTAAATTAAATCAAATTCAGCGTCTCTCCGAATTGTAAAAGGAAGAAAAGGATACCCAATCATGTTTTTATCTCGCATTGTACATAACAAGAAGGGGCATAGATAAGACGAGACAGATCGTGAGCTATTTAAACTTGACTCGGTTAAAGTTTGATTCGATTGGACACGACTCGAGTTTGAATTTGGCTCAAGTTCTTGACGAGCCGAGCTACTTGATACCCGACTCAAAAAGCTCATGAGCTACTCGAAAATATAATATACTAAAAAAAATTATTTTTTATAATTTAAAATCTAAATTCTTAAACTTAAAACCCTAAACATAAGTATTAAACCCTAAAATCTAAATCCTAAATTCTAAACCCAACAACTTAAACTTTTAAACCCTAAACTAACACCATAAACCCTAAAATTAACAATCTTAAGTTTACACAACTTGTGTATCAAAATTTTTTCTTCATAGGACTTTAAATGAGACGTGACATATGAAGAGTTACTCAAGTCCAATGCGATCAACACTTGACTCGATTGGGCTCGAATCAAACTCGAACTCGACTCGAGTTCTAAACGAGCTGAGTCGAGCTCAAATTTCTCAGGCTCGTTAGAAATTACTCAAGCTCGAACTCGACTCAAAATATTAATGAGCCGAACCGAGCTTAACAATACTCAAGCTCGACTCGGCTCGTTTACACCCCTAATCACAAGTGCATAGAACAATAATCTTGTTTATTACAAATTAAATACCAACATCTCCAAAGGGAATTGTTTTCACTATGGTCTTGTATTGGACACACTATCGCTGTGTATCATTTATACATTGACAGTAAACTACACCATCTTACCATTAAAATGCCCTTAAAATTTGGGGTTCAACCTTTTTATATAAATAATTAAAAGTTTTAGCATATGACATTTGATAATTTGCTATTAGTGATTTAGTGTAAGAAATATAAAATCCATGGTTTTATACACATACATGAGTATATCAAAATACGAACTAAACTTTCTATTGGAATAGTTAGGCCTACTACACTGAGTCTGAGTAACATTTTTCTCATATTTTTATGGGTTACTCAGCAGCTCTAATCTCTGGCCTTTTTCATCTCATTCCTTTTAATAATTCAAATGCTTCTTTCAGCTTATGTTGTCTGAAACCAAACTTCAATTACGTGGCATATCTTTTACCTATTCAAAAACAGTTGTGACTGTACGGTTGAATCTGTTACATTATGATGCAAAATTATATTTTTGAATGTGTCGTGATCCTTCCAACTCCTTACTTTCCCTCTGTTTATTACATTCCTAGTTCCAACTGCTCCATTCCCACACAGGTTCCATTCCCTATATAAGCCATCCCAGTCCTAGAGCATTAAGATTCACAACAGCCCTATCTTTTTCACAATGATGGAGAAGTTCAAATCCCCAAAACCATGCCTCCTCTTCTTTCTTGCGGTGCTGTTTTTCTCAGTTATGGTTACATCAGGCAAGGCAGAAGCAACTACAAACCAGAAGGCAGCTCAGAATGAAGAGAACCATGTTCCATTGCCAGACTCCCTTCCCGCTGGTACCGCTATCAACAATGTTCCATTTGCCAAACCTGTTGGCAACAATGGGGAGCAATCTGGCCAACTGGGTTACCAACAGCAACAAGACCCTAACTATCCACAACAAGGCATTAACCGGCCTCTGTCAGGCTTCAGTCAGCCATTTTCCACTACAAACCAGCCATTTTCTAGCATCAACCAGCCTTTTGGGGGTACTAACCAAGATGGCTCAATGGATTACGCTGCTTTTGATAATGGGGTTACAAAGGAGAAGACTTGCATTCAGAGTGTTGCCTTGGTTTGTCTACTTACGTTGACGGTTTACTATGGGTTTTAGAAACCCATTGCTGGGAGATGAGCGAACCAATTATCTAGTGTGTTTCAGAATCTAGCCTTAATTGTGTGTTTAATTGTTATGTATCCTCTAAAACTATCAAATTAAGGTTGATTTCTTAATGGAAAATTAAGCTAAATGGAGCTCTAGTTGAATTTCCACACTGACTCAGGGAAACTAAAAATTTAGAACTGAAATTAATGGGTTTTCCTTCAAGATTGGGATCAGGTGGTAAAGAGGGGAGTGCCCAAGTGTCGTAACCAGGCGTTGGGGCGGACACCCATCTCGCAACGCTTGCGAGTAATGACCACTCATCATATCCCGTTTACTGCCTGAAGGATCATGAGTGTTTCCGTAGACGCGTTTCGACTTTATAGAAAGCCTCCGCTCCTAGCTTGCCTCGCTAGTCGTTGTGGGATTTAGACCACATACCAAAGCTTAAAAGTTAAAACTACTCATTAGGATTGTTCTGTCTTGGTCATAAAACTAAATATCTTACAAATCTAGTCACCAATGTGGCAATGTTACTCTTTGGTTTTAACCAAGTCATCGGCTGTTAAAACTGATAAGGGAGGAGTTGACATGTCAGGTTTTTAATTGGTATAATTACGCATTTAATCCCTAACACTTACAAATTCTATCAACTTGGTCTAATTCTGAATGATTCAAATAATTTAGCCTTCACATTTATAAATTCTACCGGTTTGACCCTCCACATTTATGCATTTAGTCCTCAACAGTTACAGATTCTATCAATTTCCTTCTAATTCTAAATAATTCAACAAATTTAACCTTCACATTTGTATATTTTTTCAACTTGTTTCTTTTTATGTATTGCCCTTCAAACGCAATCTAAGCTCTAGTTGCTTAGCATGTGAAACATCATGCGCGGGAAATTAGTGATCTTGGAGTTGTGGGAGAGGTCTGGGAATTTCACAGACTTGGCCAAATCAAGAACATTGTAATAAGCATTACTCTTTTCCTCTATCATAGGCATAGAAAGGATTTTATCTAGGCACATGATTATATTCTATTTGTATCATTTTCATCCTTAAATAAAATCATACTTACTGATAAAAAAACATGTTTGATCATCCCTCAAAACATGAATTTAGTTATACATGCCTTTGTCCTACTGAAATTAGAGGGTCATTTCCATAATTTATTTGATTTGGTGCTGGTTTTATAAATTAATTTTTGTGGTATTATCCGTATAAGAAAGCCAACTGTTTTATTAGGCAGGTCAGGGTCGTCTTCCATTACATGCATGGCAAGTCCACCAACGTCTGGACATAAATATCTGGCCTAAAAGCTACATCAAAGCTTAATGGGCTACATAAAAAGTAACTTGAACCCAAATAATAAACAAATTTGAGTTCGATTATAAATCTGAGATTCCAAAGTCAGTTTTATAAGTGGGGTTTTCACATTCATCTAAAAATGTTTTTTTCTTAAAAAATAAAAATTAGTTGTTAAATTAACCTAAATTTAAATTTTTTATTTGATAAACTCAAACTCGTCTAACTCATACACGGAAATAATTTAAAACTAAAATTTTCAAAACTTAAAATGGCTAGAATAAAAAACTAAAAAAATCCAAACCTGAGCTAATTAAAACTTAAAGTTATATAAATTTATAATGTCCTGATCCCAAAATCCTAAATAATTCTAAAACAAAAACGATTAAGATCAGAAATGATTCGAACCTAAAAGTAATTTGATAAAAAAAATGTTAAAAACCAATTTAGTTATATCCAAATTGAGTTGACTCAAAATAAATCTAACACATCCAGTTAACGATTAATGCTCCATCAATAATTGTCATTTGAATTTCTTACAAGGCTGTCTTTTTGCATCAGCTGACGTGGATTTGAGAAAACGGTAGGCAAATGCATCAAGCTTTCTTAGATATTATTTCCCTCCTCCCATTACTCGAAAGGAAAACTACTCCCGTGATCACCGAAGTAATTGGGGATACTTATTTGAATCACCGAACTATAAAAAACGTCAATCACACCACCAAACTTATTAAATCAACCTATTTTGACCACCGCCGTTAATAATTAACGGAAGAGTGACGGAAGTGTCACGTGGCAGTTAACAGGATATTTTTAAAATTACATCTTTAGTCTTTGTTATTTACTTATTAAATCAATTTGATCCTAATTTTATTTTAATTAAAATTTAATTTTATTTACTTATTACATCTTTAGTCCTTGTTATTTACTTATTAAAATTACATCTTAGTGCTATTAGTTGCACCTTTTATATACATATCTTATAGTGTAGTAAAAGTTAGGGAAAAAGAAAAGAACAAGAGAGCATTATGGTGGTTTGAACCTGGGACTAAAAGGGTTAATTCCCAAGCTTTTACCATTGAGCCAAACTATTGTTAGTAAAATTATTTACATCTTTTATATACATATCTTATAGTGCTGTAAAAGTTAGGGAAAAAAAAGTAAAAATGGTTGAAATACGACTCGAACATAGATTACTTGGGATGTGTATAATCACACAAACATCCGATTTAATTTAAATCTGAAAACTATTAAATATTCGATTTTAAAAAATATTCAATTTAAATATGATTCGAACATAAATTACGAAAAAGAAAAAAATATTCGAATATTTAAATATGAATGAGAAAATTATGAAAAAGAAAAAATATTCGAATATTTAAATATGAAAGAGAAAAATTACGAAAAAGAAAAAATATTCGAATATTTTAAATAAAATTTAATTTTAGATATTAGATTTAAATATGAAAAAAGGAAAAATCTTCGAATATTTTAAATCGAATTTCTTTTCTTTTAAACCTAATATTTAATCATTTTCAGATTTAAATTAAATCGGATGTTTGTATGATTATACACATCCCAAGTAATCTATGTTCGAGTCGTATTTCAACTATTATTACTTCTTTTTTCCCTAACTTTTACTGCACTATAAGATATGTATATAAAAGGTGCAAATAATTTCACTAAGAGAGGTTTGCCTCAATGGTAAAAGCTTGGGGATTAACCCCTTTAGTCTCCGGTTCGAACCATCATAATGCCCTTTAGTTCTCTTCTTTTTCCCTAACTTTTACTACACTATAAGTTATGTATATAAAAGGTGCAAATAATAACACTGAGAGTAGTTTGGTTCAATGGTAAAACTTGGGGATTTATCCCCTCAGTCCCAGGTTTAAACCATCACAACGCCATCTTTATTTTCTTCTTTAAATTTTCTTTAACCAGGTGGTGACACGTGTCATCATTTGATTGAGGAGGAAAAAATATATTAAATATTAAACGAAATAAATTAAATTAATTCAATTGGGTGATGACACGTGTCATCATTTGATTGATTGATTAATTTTTATTTAATTAAAATAAAATTAGGATCAAATTGATTTAATAAGTAAATAACAGGGACTAAAAATATAATTTTAAAAATATCTTGTTAACTGCCATGTGGCACTTCCGTCACCCCTCCGTTAATTTTTTAACGGCGGTGGTCAAAATAGGTTGATTTAATAAGTTTGGTGGTGTGATTGACATTTTTTATAGTTCGATAGTTCAAATAGGTATCCTCAATTACTTCGGTAGTCACTAGAGTAGTTTTCCCTATTAAAAATTGCAATGATACAAATATCATGATGGGATGACATCTTTTTTGGGGTGCTTCTAATCATTGACTTAGCTCAGCGTTTCAACAAATGACAAAACATCCAATGATGTTTCGATTTTTTCCAAGATGTGAATTCATGTTTGTGGGAAACAAGTGATAATCATTGTGTTTTTCCTTACAATACCATCAATGCTTGCTTGTGTTTTCTTCTATTGCTTATTAAAAAGGCTTAATAGCTCAAATTATGTGTTTTTTTTCAATTAGTTACCTAAATTATTTTTTGGGCTAAATAGTTGTCTAACGTTTCATTCTGTGACTCATTTAAGGTTTTTTTGTTAGTTTTCATCGTTAAATGACACATGTCATCTCCTTAAATTCTAAAATTATATTAAAAAATAAAATTAATAAAATAAAATAAAAATATATCTTGAGATTTTCAAATATTCTCAAAATAGTCCTAAAAAACCTAAACCCCCAAATTCGACCACTCCCGCTGGCGTTGGTCGCGTTGCCAGCAACGAAATGAAGCGCTCTCCCCTCACCAAACAACCTACACATCGTTCGTCGTTTAACGGTGATGGTCATGATGGTGAGGGAAATGGTCGTGATGGTCTGTGGTAGGTGGCGGCATGACAATCGACAGCGGAATCGGCCAAATCGGGATTTAGGTTCTGGGGAGTTAGGGATTTTGAAATTTGGGGATGTTTTGTGAAATCTGGAAAACTTAGAGATTTTCTAAAAATTAAGTAATTTTATTTATTTTTAATATAATTTTGAAATTTTCAAGAGATAACACGTGTCCTTTAACGGTAGGAATTAATGGAGAACCTTAAATTTGTCAAGAAATGAAACATTAGGCACATATTTAACCTAAAAAATAGTTTAGACATTTAACTTAAAAAAATATACTTTGGGCGTCTATTTGACAGTTAAGCCTATTAAAAATATCATTGTATTTGTTCTTATTATATATATCATACCCTTTTTCATGCTTCCACTCTTGAAACTCTTGTTTGAATATTTTTTTGCAACTTTGTTCTAACATTCTCGGCGAATCTCTAGATTAACCCACTTCTTTTGTTATCAAAGTTCAGCCGTGTACAATTAGTAGGGTTAATCCAAGTGATAAGTAAGTTGTTATCGCTTAAGCAGGTCTCGAGTTCAAAAGCTTATGAATGTAGAAATTTTTGAAGGGAGATTCATCCACTAAAATTAGGTGTGCAACACGGATCGATCTAAATTAATTGGGACAAAACCTTGAAGAACCAGAAGGGTTAAAAAAAATTCACCAATATACGGAAAGGATGAAAAATGACTCCCTCTATGAATTTATGGTCTTGAGTCTATGATTTTCAAATTACTACAACAATAATAATACCAATTAAATTACGACTTAACCATTTTTTTATAACTTTTCTTATGTCTTCAAACTAGCATCATTTTTTCCCAATGCCGACGAGGTATTTTATGTTTTGCTTGAAAGTGAATCCAATGTTAAATTGTTAACCCACGCGTGATTGACCTTCAAGCAGTTAAGGACAATGACATTTTTCTGCCGACTAATACATTCATCTTACATTTTTGGCATCAATTAAAATAAAAGGCTTAATATTTAGAAAGGTGCCCAATTTATACTATTTGTTTTTGTTTAGTGTTTAACGTTTATTTTGGATCACTTTGGCGCCAAACGTTTCATTCCGTAACTCAGATTAAGTTTTTTCGTGACGGACGTTAAAAAAATTTTGTTATCCAATAAAAACACGACATGTGACATATTCTAGTATTTTCTTTAATTTTTATTTTCTAAAAATCAGAAAATCTTTAATTTTATAAAAAAAACCCCAAATCTTTAATTTCTCTAAAACCCCAAATTAAAACCCTAGAACCCTAAATTCCTCCCTTCCCACCATTGATTCAACCACCACCGGCCACCCTTGCCTTCATCAGCCTCCCACGACTGAAAGCCCCATGATTTCGTCGTCAAAAATCGGTGAATGAACCGTAGATTGATCCTTCGACGAACGTCCAGAAATGAAGAAAAAAGAGACCAGTTGGACTTATAATCAACGGCTAGAGGGTGGGAGATGTTGAACCTTGAGGTACCCGACGCTTGTGTGGTGAACGTTGAACCGCCGACGTGTAGGGGATGTCGAACGGTGATGGAGATGTGATTTGAGAGTTTGTTTGAAAGAAAGTAAAACTTTGAGGGGGTTTAAAAGAAGTATATAATTTTTAAGTAATTCAAAAATTAAATAAATATATAAAATAGGCAACGTGTCATGTTATAATTGGTTAACGGAAAAAAATTTAACGGCCATTGACAAAAAAATCTAATTTGAGTTACGGAATGAAATGTTAGGCACCAAAGTGATCCAAAAAAACGTTAGGCACCAAACTAAAACAAAAGATATAAATTAGTACTTTTTTACTATTAAGCAAAAATAAAAGGTGGGTGCTTTGTATATGAGAAAATTATATTCAAACACTTAATTTGGAGTCCAAATGCGAATGTTTAGTGAGAAATGTCCCTGCTTGCGGTTATCAGCCAAATAGCAAGAGGTCTTCTATCATCACTTAATTTAGTTTTTAAGTTTGTTCAGAAACATAAATGCATAACACCATTTTCCTTTTATCATGAAAGATTGTATTTACTGATAAGTGTCGGACGGATGCAATGAACAAATACGTTACATTTTTAGAAAAAAATTAGAATTAAACTATAAAGATGATATTTTTAAAAGAGAAAATTTTGGATTCCAAACATAAATTATAAATGGACATGAATAATAAAAAAATAGATGATAGAGATGGGAGAAAATTCAGATGTTTCACATGTATGAATTGGTGGTATTCATAATATTGATACGAATCAATTTTCACACCGTTGTAAATTAATTGAACACTTGGTTTTTGGTAGCAAAACATGACTTGATTCAAAAAAATTAGATTATTCGACTCAATTCGATGTGAAAATATTTGACTTGTTTTTATTTTACTTGTAATTTTATAAACTCGACTAAAATTGCAAATCATGATTTGTTTGTTCTAAAAAAACTAGATTTGATAATCTTAACAACCATATAAATTACATATGCAAATTTTGCTTGTACAATTTTTATGGTGAATTTCTGAAGTCGCCGTCATTTTGTTTTTTTAAACAATCTGCAGTATTTTCTTCTGATCTTTGCTCACTCAAAAATTAATAACTCCTAATATATAACTCGAATCAAGAACGGTTTGTTTTAAACGAATCTAGACTTTCATATGATTATAGAAATATAAGGCTTGCTTCCTAATTTATCTTGTAGAAGTTTTGGTGATTTTTTAAAGTTACTGGTAAAATTGTTTTCTAAGAAATGTGCAGCTAAATTATTATGACATTTCAACATTCAAATATTTATTTTTAAAAAATACATATCAAAATCGATCCTCTTGTATTTTAAATAAAATTAAACTGGATTATGTTTACAATGATGTATAGATAATTTTTAATCATTTTTATAAAATTTACGGAGAATTTTCAAGCTTACTCTAGTTGTCCATACTCAAGTTATGGGATATTAGATTTTTGTTGAAAAATGGGCAAATTACCCTTATAACCATCCAAAATTGTAAATATATTGGGATTCATGTGGATATTTTTCAGGATCCATACAATGATTTATACAGGGTACGGTTCGATTATCCCCACGATTCAGATATAACAATCCCTGTCTCCATCCCCATTTAAGCTTCGGTGATAAAATTTCTCTCGTTCTCATCTCCGTGAGTGAAGATTTCAGTTATTCTTCATACCCGTCAGTTTGAATTTCCACAATTTTCAATTATTTCCCACCCGGTTGCCACCTCTATTAATTAGTATTATAACATTTTAAAAGTAAAATCTAACACAAATCATGTCGAGATGACGTATCGACAAATAGACGGGTTTAGTACCGACCAAGTTTCAATTTCATCGCCTAAGGCCACAATGAATTATCGTACAAAGTTAGGTTATCGTATCTATCAAATAAACCAAATTGGAATGTGACAATTCTAAACGACACAAAGAAGAAAACAAGGTATCATACCATTGAAGTGCAGTAAAGTTGATTCAACACCTAACGAATGTTGTCATAATGTCAAAAAAGTAACTTTAGATTTCTTAGATTTTAGGGGTCATTTTGATTATAGAGAATGAAATTCGTTCTTATTTTTATTTTTTGAAAAATGAAAATGAAAAAAAAAAGATTGTTTGGTTGTAAAATTAAAAAATAAAATAAAAAATAAGTAAAAATTTAAAAGCATAAAAAGATATTTTTATAGTTTTTATTTACAATGTTTTGGGAAAGTGGAAATTTATGAAAATAAGGATTTTTAATTTTAATTTTATTTTAACTCCGATTTGAATACTTCTAATGTCATTTTTAAAAATTTTAGTTTATTTATTTACTTAGTTAGTTATTTATTATTATTATTATTATTATTAACTATATTTTATTTTAATTATTTTTAAGCTAGATACCAAACACATTTTCACTATTTTCATTTTTGAAAATAAGTTTCTATCCTTATTAATCGAGAAATTATTAGCTGGACCTGGCTCACCACATCATCCGTGGTTCTAGCCAATAAGGTTCATCCATGTCAAAAAAGAAACTTCCAAATAACTACCTATTTTTTACATGTAGGAAAGATGTGAAGATCCACCTTGATTAAAAAAGACATGGGTGGACTTTATTGGTTGCGACCACAGATGACGTGATGAGCCGAGTTCATCTAATAATTTTTTTATTAACCAAACATGTTTTCTAATTTTTAAAAAACTGAAAATCAAAATTATTTTATGAAAATAGAATACAAAAATAAAAAAATATTTTCTAAACCCAAGAGAGCCAACTTTCTGAGTAAATTAAAATAAAACGATAATTTAATCGTCATACTGACGCCAAAAAATATCAAAACGAAAAAGTATGAATTTTAAAGCTGAATTACTGATCCAAAATCATTTTATTCGAGACAAAAGGAATGTGTTAGCTTGAGTTACATTTCTCTATAGGAAGTTAAAATATGCTGCAATTGAAAACCACAAGCGGATCATTTTAAAATACAGTAGCTTATAAAATGTGGGATTTCTTATTGTTAATCTCTTACACACACAGAAAGGGGGTAAAGTTGGCCAAAATCGGGTGTTTTCACCTTTTTTTTAGGGAAATAGGGCGGCTTGAGGAAATTTTGAAAAAAAATAGGTCAGTTTCTACAGTGCAAGGTAGACCTCGCCACCTGCACCCGACATTCTTTGGACAACACCATTTCCAAACGGCGAGGTCCTGTTGAATTCAGCCTTCTCTGTTCACTCGGCGCAGCGTCTCAGCGCAGGGGATGGCAGAGGCTGGCATGGGGTGCTATGCAAGCACGTCAAGCTTTAGATCATGGTAAATTTATAGGTTTAGGTATGGGCTATTAAAGGGGAACCGTTTTTTATATTATTTTATGTGTATATATATAGGGTTTAGGGAAGATGGGTGTGTAGGGGTTGAGAAAAAATTAAGAGAGTTTGAGCCGGAAAAGAGGGAAGAGTTTGTGAGTTTCTGAAAAAATATTCGAAGACTGTGATTGAAGAGTTCGTAAAGGTCAGTGATAATTAAGTAAGTGATTTTTGCATATTAATCTATTTTTTAAAATTCTAGACGCTTTGTATATTTTTTGTTTGATTGAAGATATATTCAGATGATAATAATATTTTTAAATTTTAATAAGAAACCCGAATTTTTAATGTTTTGCTTATGTTTTTTAATATTTACAGAAGATGAGTTCATCACCTTATTGTGACACCGAACCCACTGTTGGTCGTTGGGGCGAATCGCTTGAAGATTTCAGTGAGGATGAAGAAATTATTGTTCCTATTAGTGAAGAAGATGACGTTCAGTTACTCGATGCCGATGATATTGACGTTGTTATGGCAGATGCGTCTTAGGGCAATGGTATTGATGTTGAAGAAGATGTTTGGGTCACGGCTGTTGCTAGGCTCGGGTTGAGAAATGAACATCCAGTTGTTTGGGGTTATGTTGCACCGGAGCCTCAACAACCGAAACCTATTTATCCAGCCTATGAAGCTCCAGCAGCCCGCATGTATGAAGTTGACTATACTGCAATGCAAGATCAGGAATATCAAGCTCGCGTATTTGGTTCTTCATCATCTTCGAACTTTGGAGAACTGGAACTAAAGGCTGAATTTGAAACAAAAGAAGCCGCAAAACTTGCAGTTCAGGAACATATCAAACGCCATACGTCATTTTCTGTTGTTGAGTCCAACAAAAGTACCTATTGTGTAAGGTGTTTTCAATGGAAGAGCAATTGTTTGTGGTGGGTAAGAATTTCATACAGGAAGAGGACTGAAATGTGGGAGGTGTCACGGTTTATTGAGCAGCACACTTGTACCAATATGGCTTTATCACATGACCATATTAATTTAAACTTTGACCTAATATGTGCTTACACCAAGGCTTTGGTTGAACATGAACTAAGAATTTCGATTCTAGTGTTAGTAGCATATATTTGGACCCACCTTGATTATATTCTGTCTTACTGCAAGGCGTGGATGGCAAAGCAGAAGGCGATGGCACAACTCTATGGTGATTGGGATAAATCGTATAATGAGCTACCAGTTCTTTTACGAGCAATGCAACATTTCAACCCGGGGGTTGTGGTAGAGTACGAGACTTTGCCGGTGTTCAACTTACAAGGCGAATTAATTTCTGGTAAAAGAGTATTTAGTAAGTTATTTTGGGCGTTCAATACATGCATTCAAGGGTTTCCATTCTGCAAACGCATGATTCAAGTGGATGGTACATGGTTGTATGGAAAGTATAGTCATATATTACTCGTGGTCGTTGCACAAGATAGAAACAATAATATATTCCCAATTGCCTTTAACATAGTTGAAAAGAAAGATGCAGATGGATGTGAATTCTTTTTGAAGTACCTACGCAATCATGTTGTAAAAGAAGACGGAATTTGCATGATTTCTGATAGAGGAATTACTCTCTTATCAGTAATTGACATACGTGGGAGTTTATGAAAACCTCCACATGCATATCCATCATATTGTATACGGCATATTGTAGTGAATGCGAAGACGCGGTTCAGAAACAATCAGGTCCAGAAAGAGATTTTAGGCGCGGGTAAGTTGTTATTTGTTGTTTATAAAAATTTTAAATTTTTTTGAGTTCATCTTTTTGTTTTATTTAACTTGTTTTTTTATAAATAAGGTATGAACTAGTTCAACCAAAATTCTAAGAAATGATCAGAAGGTTGAGGCGACACGATGCAAATGTAATAAAATTTATAAATGACATCCCCAAGGAAAGATGGTCACAAGCCTATGATGAAGGTCGGCGTTATGGTCATATGAAAACTAACCTTGTAGAGGCTATAAACTCGATTCTTAAAGGAACACGTCATCTCCCAATTGCAAGTATTGTGTGGGAGACTTACTTTATATTGGGCAAAGTGTGGTCCGACAAAGGGCAGGAAGCCAACTCCCAAATAAACAACAGACACTATTGGTCTAAAATCCTACAAGATAAAATGATCGAACTTCAAGCCAAAGCCTCCGCTATGCGAGTAAGATCATTCGACCCACATGGTTTTGAATTTTCTGTAGAAGCTAAAGTCCGAAGTGAGCAAAAAATGTTCACTGTCAAACTTTATCAGAGATGGTGTGATTGTGGTGCATTCCAAGCATTTAGATACCCTTACACTCACGCACACGCCGCTTGTTTTCATTTTCGACTCAACCCTTACAGTTTTGCGGATATATAAAGAATATTGCATACATATATAAAATTCAGTCCAACACGATCTCGAACCAAGACTATTGGGCGGTAGAGCCAATATATGAAGAATGGTTAGCAAATTCAGTGCTTCGTAGAAAGTTGAAAGGTCGACCGAAGTCTACTCTTATTAATACGAATATGGATGATCCAGATGATAGAGAGTGAGGAGTTCAAGTTAAACATTGTACTCTTTGTACAAAACCGGGTCATTCAAGAAACAAGTGTCCGAACAAATCAAATCTTTCCAACTTTCGTGCCGGACCGTCAACCTAAATGTTTTGTTTAATGTATGTAATTTTATGGTAATGTAAATATTTTTTTTCTCGTTAATGTTTGAAATTTTAATTGGAATTTGAATACTGAAATTAAAAAAAAAAGAGTAAATAAATATGTTTAAATATTATATTCTAGAACCAACGTACGAATAAAATAACCAAAATCAAGCTTTTTGGTAAAATAGTATATTCTAGAATTTCGAGTATTTAAATTTAATTTATTTTAAATTATTATTCGTTCTTATTTAATATAATATAATTTATTTTAATTTATTATTTGTTTTTATTTAATATAATTTAAGGTAATATAATATAATTTATTTTAGTTTATTATTTGTTCTTATTTAATATAATATAATTTATTATTTTTTCTTACTTCTTATTTTTTATTTTTTCTATAATATTATTTAATATAATTTTTATTTTATTATGTTATTTTCATTCATCATTTCATTTTTCGTGTTAATATAAAGTCTTGATTTGGAATTGGAATTGGAATTTTGAAATTGAAAACAAAAATTAAAAAAGAACATAAATATCAAAATGCAATCGAAATCAAAAGAAATACATATAACATGAAATATCTGGGGTGAGCAAATGTTCAACAATGAAAACATAAATTACAAATAAATAAAAAAAGCCATATTTTCACCTCCTCCTGGGTAATACTTGCAGGTGGAAAAATGATGTTTGATCGTACCACGGAACGGGGTGAATCTCTCTACGTGGTTGATTAGGAGTCAGCTCGTCATCATCAAAAAATTGATCATCCGTTATTTGCATAGTAGGTGGTGACAAAAATTTCTTTAGGATGAAATGATGGGCTGCTAATGGTATTTGTTGACAACAGAGATGTCATACTACCAACACCAAAACATTCCCTGTATATAGATGATTAAGGATTCTGAAATTGTGGTACGTATCCTTCATCATCATTGTAAACCGACTGAGAAGATGAGCTACCACCAGTTGCAAAATTAAAAGATGATTGTTGCGGAACATAACCAAATCCAAATGTTTGATGACTTTCTTGAAATGGTGTTTGTTCTGAGACATTACCAAATGGTGGTTGCTCCTAAAGATTACTGCTTAAATGTATCGGGGGAGTCAGATTGCAACCACCAAGAAGGCCAACCCAAAATTTCTTCCAAGTTTGGTTAGTCTGTTGATTGCTGAGAGCTCTGACCAAACTCGGTTGGGAAGTGTACGAGTCTTGAGCACCGCAGATCTTCAAGCCATTTATTTGCATCTTCGACAGATGCTATGAACGGTTTCCTATTTGCCGAAAACCATGAATAGTATTATGTATTAAATTCAAAATCGATGGCTTAAATTGGACTCAAATTATTAGCCCACCACGTCTATCTTTCCTCCCACAATTCAATGAAATCGACTTGCTTCACACTCCAATTCTCTTTGAATCCACCTCTACGAACAATGTGAATTCGTTCATGTGGAGCTCTTGGAATGGGTTGATGGAAGTTAAACTGTTTCAACACTCTGTCACTACAATGGAACTCAACAATAGAAGAATTGATCAAAGGCACAACTAAACCCCAGAATGATGCACATTCAAGAACAATATATGGTAGGTAAGTCCTGATGTTGTCATTCGCGTACGACTTTCAAATAAATTGTAAAACACAATTATTAATATGAATTCACCCACAATCAAATATACAATTTCTCTTTCAAAAATTGATTATGATACCAAATTTTTTCATATTGTTTGGATCTTTAATCTTGTATCTCTGATAGTGTTGTGAACCACCCACGCATTCTTCAACTTATGTCTCCGTCTGTAAAGATATTGAAATTATATTTAAAGTCATTGAATATAAATATTATACCAATAAATATCTATATACAATTGCAATCACATTATTACCTTCCAGCAAGCGGAAACTCCATATGTACCGGTACAGATAAAATGGGCGTTAGATAAGGCAACATGTACCACTCCCAGAACTGCAGTAAGACTTGACATCCACCCATATCTAAATTTGCCTTTTCACCATGCATAATTGTGACCTTGCACAATTTATGGTACAAAAATGCAAATACTGCGGACCCCCAACTATATGTAGCAGTTGTGTCCAAAATAGCCAAGAACGACAGGTATTGTGTGTGAACCATATTACCAGATGTATCTGGCATCAATACACCACCAATAAGTTGCAGTATATAAGCTCGAGCTGCACACTCAAGTTCTCGACGACCATATTCATCGGTCACACTAAATTTCTGCTGCAACCATGAAATTTTGAGGCGTAACCCATCCACACATGACTCAAGGGGAGCTTTGCCCAGGTACTTGCGTGCAAAGGTCATATGCATTGTACTTATTTTCTCCAACCAACGGTTTCCTATTTGTTGGAACACCAAGTTGTACTTGTAACCCCCTTAACCCGGCCCAGACGGTTGAACCGAATTAACAAGTTTACACGGGGAAAACCAAAGTCAACCTGAAAGTCAACCTTGATTAACGACCCTTTTTTCATTTTAATCTTATCTAGATGCACATTAACCCTAGACATGTCCACAAGATCAGCATACTCAAATATCGCAGCCATCAGAGAACATTTAGGGACTCAATTGCACAAATTAAGGAATTAGGGACCAAATTGTAAATTCTGAAAGTTACAAGGACTTATCCCAGTTAAGAGTTACCATTAAGAAATTAGTCATGTTTCATGCTTCTCTGCCAAATTTCAGCTCAAACGGACATCTCAAACTCATTCAATTGCATAAACAAGATTCAGGACTAAAACGCGAAGAATCCAAAACATATAACTGTCGGTTTCAGTGCCCAACGGTCGGGTGTTTCGAAACAGGGAGAACCTGTTCCGAAACGCGGGACCGTTTCGAAACTGGTTCCGGAACAAGGCTTGGCAGTGGCATTTCCGTTCCGGAACGGTTCCTCCCGTTTCGAAACGCCTAGGCCATTTCAGGCCCCTGTTCCGAAACGGTAGCACCCGTTCCGATACGACCTGCCCAGATTGCAGAAAATTTGCTGGTTTATCACACAATTGACCCATCAAACATGCTCCATAGGCAACCAAATTATACCAGCAAGTCATTTCATGCATAAGGAACATAATTGCATCAACCATACTCAGACATGGCATCAATTAAAGAAATCCCCAATTCTATAGACATGCAACCTATTTAGAAAACCATTCAAGCCTCATAATACCAAACCAACTTCACAAAGGCCAATTACATGTTCCAACATCATCAACAACATAAAACCAACTTAGGGAGTCCAAAACATCTCCCAAAACGACATCATAGGTCCCCCATTGCCAAATGCCCAAAAGCTAATAGTTTTAGGATAATGTTCACCATACATGAGCTTAAATCTTCACTTGGATGCTTGGCTTCCTTGCTGCCCCAAATGCACTTCAATGCTCTGCATTATTGATTTAAGAAAAGAGAGAGCGTAAGCAATAGATTAGTGAGGAATGCTCATTTAAAACAACACAATAATGCATCTTTAAAACACATTATAAACCTTTGTTCAAATCATCATTTGTACATGCACATAAGCATTTAAAACAAGCATTTCATGCTTCAAGTTTATAACATGTCATATTGGCCACAAGTGATACAATCAACATAAGATCCACATATGGACTTTTAAACACCATTGTGATCTTACAATTCACAAGGACCACACATGGACTTTTAACCACCATTGTGTCCTTAGCACAAGAATCATCCATGGACTTTTAACCACCATGATGTTCTTCAATTCCCAAGGACCACACAAGGACTTTTAACCACCTTTGTGTCCTTAACAAGAATCACCCATGGACTTTTAACCACCATGGTGTTCTTAAATACACAAGGCTCACACAAGGACTTTTAACCACCTTTGTGACCTTAACCAAGAACCAACCATGGACTTTTAACCACCATGTTGTTCTTAAAATATACAAGATTCACACAAGGACTTTTAACCACCTTTGTGATCTTAACCAAGAACCAACCATGGACTTTTAACCACCATAGTGTTCTTAACCTTTCTCAAAACATCACTTGCCAATATGCATCATTAACAAAAACATTCCACTGTTTTAAAGCATTTCACAAAGCCATAATCATCATGCAACATTAAGCATCAAAACCACATTTAACAATGTTCAAAAACAAGGATCTCTTACCTTGAGCATTCTCCAACACATGGCCTATAAAATTAGCAATTAAACATGCTAAAACATGCTTTCAAAACAGATTTAAAAACATACAAACACTTCACATTGCATTCAACCAAACCATGGCTCATCAATAAGAGAGTTTTTCCGAAAACTTACTCTTGAGCTTAGCTAAGTTGCTTAGACTTAAACTAAGCTCCCAAACCTTCAAAACATTGGTTTCAAAGCTGAAAACCAAAATCCACTCACCGATTCCGTTTCGCCACTTGCCGAAACACCAATCAAGCTTCCGGATCACCACCACAAGGATCCAAAGATGACTCCCCTGTTTTAAACACATCAAAGCAGAGGATTAATGCATCATCATGCATTAATATCTTCAATGAAAGCACCTAAACTCGCTACCCTCATCAACAGTCCCATTTCGGCTACCAAACACAACCGAAATCACCTCCAAACAACTCCACAACACTACCCAGCCATGATCCATCAATTCCAAACATTCTTAAACCTCAATTAACATCCAAAAAGGATCTAACCACGTCTTTATACCTCCAGCTATAACAGATCATCAAGATCACTCCAAAAACAACCAAAAACTCAAGCTAAACTTAGGAAAATCTACCTATTCGGGATTGCATTGATTAAACCTCAATTTCTCATCAATTAAGCATTCTTTTAACATCAAAAAGACACCTCAAACCAATGCCCAATCAGATCATACGAATTCTATCAAAAATCAACCAAATCTTGCATTTAAAAGCCAAGATCAAGAATACAATTGTAAAACCTTTAATAAAACACAAATCAAGGATTGAGAACTTGGGAATTTCAGTAAAGAACTGAGAATTTAGAGGAGAAGGACGTTCATACCTCTAAACTTGAGTTTCTCCCTTTTTGGAACCAAGATTCTTGAAAATCCAATTAGCAAATGATAAGGTTTTGTTGAAGAGATGATTAGAGATCAAAAGAGAATTGAAACCTCATATTTGGATGCCAAAATCAGAGGGAAAATGTGCTGGAGAATGTGTTTGGGTTGAGAGAAAAGTTGAGAGAAAAAGAAAATGGAATTTGGGAAAAGTTAGTTGAAAATGCCAAAAATATCTTTCCCTCCCCTTTACTTTTATTTTAAACCATTAATTAATCCTTTAATATTTAAGAAAAATCTGGAGAAACACCTATTGGGTAAATAGCTCCTTAAAGATTCAAAGTTCCAATCCTTTTTAAAAGAGTCACACAGTTTTCAAAAATTACATTTTAGTCACTAACCCAAAATGTCACACTTCCAAACCTTATTTTGTAAAATTGATTCCACCATACTCTTATATATAATAAAAGAGGATTTTAAGACATTTTTCCATATTTTTAATGCAACCCGAACTAGGCTTTCCTAAATTCACCCTTTTATATTTGAACCGCACTCCGACCGAACCGGTCCAAACCCAAAACTTCTAAGCCCAAAATTGGGGCGTTACAGTACTGCTACATCCTCTAGTGTTATTGTGCATTCACCAAATGAAAAATGAAATGTGTGGGTCTCTAGTCTCCACCGTACAATCAATGCAGTAGCCAACTCGGAGACTATCTTAAACCACGTAGAAATGAAGCATTCTAAATCCCAGCTCATTGTAGGTAATACACTAAACGCTCATCAGGTTCCTTTATCATCATTCCTCGACTGTGGATCATATGCTCTACACCCTATAATTAATTCATTATAATTTCGTATTATAACAATTACATAGTAAATATGAAATTTTAAATTACAAAACATTTACTTACTTGCTCTTCGTGAATATAAGACGAAATGTGCTCATGGTCACGGTACAACAAAACTCCTTCAGATGCCATTTTCTATTTCTACAGCTAAAAAATAATTATCATTCGAATATATATACATAAAAAAATTGTATTAACTTCAACGTTTTTTATCTATGCGAATATTATTTCTTATTAAAATAATAATACAAAATTTCATATATTATTATTGTGTTATTAAATATTATAATTTTGTAATAAGAATTCGTCTAAAATATTATTAATTTTTTAATATTTATAATTTACATATTTTAATAATTAATTTTCTTCTCAAAATTATAATAAAGAATGATTATTTCTTATTAAAATATTATTTCTTATTAAAGTAATTTTTAATAATTAATTTTCTTTTAAAAATTATTATTATTATTATTATTATTATTATTATTATTATTATTATTATCATCATCATCATCATTATTATTATTATTATTATTATTATTATTATTATTATTATTATTTGGGTAATTAAAATAATAAATATTTATAGAGAGAAAAATCAATGTAGTCTAATGTAAAATAAATATTAGTTCCTACTTTTTTCCATTAAATTTGTCATAGTTGATAATTTTAATTTTTTTAAACTTTTATAAACAATATTTTTTAGGTGAACAATAATATGTGTAAACAATATTTATTTTATAATTAAATATTTGATTTATATATATAATTTATTTTCTTTAAATAATTTTTTTGATGTATAAATTAATTAAATTTATTAAAAATAATTATTTAGTAAATGTACATTTAGAAAGGGGAAATTTTATATAAACAATTTAATTTGTAAAAACTAAATCAACATATTATTATTATTATTATTATTATTATTATTATTATTATTATTATTATTATTATTATTATTATTATTATTATTATTATTATTATTATTATTATTATTATTATTATTATTATTATTATTATTATTATAGGTACTTAAAATAAATATGAAATGTGTTAATAAGGTTTTGGAAGAGTTCGTAAAGGCGTAAAGGCTAAGACATTTGATCCTTAAGTATTCATATTCATGTTTATTATGTGAAAATATACACATATAAGGATTTTTATTTCAAATATATTTCGATTTAACTCATATTATTCTTGCTAGTATAGATTAAAATATATAAAAAATATATACATGTACAAATAGTTACACTACAAATATATTTAAAATAGTTACAGTCAAAATATATATACATGTTCAGTGAAATACAATATGATCCCGAAAATTGTGTGTTTCCTCTAACCTGGTTGCAAGAAATAACCACGTCATAGCTCTTAAACTTAAAATGTGTGACTAATACACAAAGTAAAAAATTAACTTTAAAAACACAGATTAAAAAATACATGCATTTATCAGATTAAAAAAATTGAAAAACTAGCTTCTTTTTGTTCGAACCAACAATCAGCACCAGGACAGCTTCAACTTCTTCTCGTCACAATTTCTCTACACACTTTTCCTACACTCTAACATACAACACTCATTTAACCCTCTTTAACTTCTTCTCTTCTTCTCTACACACTCATTTAAATCTCCTCATTTATTTATACACACCCACTCTCAATAATGTAAAAAAAAAATCTCAACTAACCATTTTTCTCACGCCAACTTTCACGTGATATTCTTTGCATGTGAATAGGACCATGCCATATGCAAATGATGAGGTCCCACCACCCTTTTTCTCAGCCATGTAGACTGAAACACTGAGCCGTGGCAAGGGATAGCAGAGGCTCATGCATGAGCCGTGGCATGGATTCAGCCTGACCTCGCCAGGAGGAGGTGGCGTGGTCTAACCTCGCTAGTAAGAGGTGGCGAGGTCCTGTAGCAATTTGCCTATTTCCCCAAATTTTCTCCAACATATCCTATAATCATAAATAAAGATGTAGAACTAATGTTTTGATATAATATTTGAAAAATGTTTTGGACTAATTTAAAAAAGTATTTAAAACATTTACAAAGTCCAAACAACTAGAAATTATGTTTAGGGAAGTTTTTATAAAGGGGTTTTATGTTTTTCAAAGCCAAACTTTACAAAACTGTCTAGGTGTTTCGAAACACCTTGGGGCGTTTCGAAACAGGGGATTACAATAGCCAAAACGTTTCGAAACTTGTTTCGAAACGGGCTTTCCTTGGACAGGATTTTTGCCCAGCGTTTCGAAACGGGCTAGGTCATTTCGATACGCCTACGTGGCATTAACCATAACGATCATAAAACTCAACGGCTCTTTTCCAACCAACTTTCAAATGCAGGCGTTTCGATACGGGCTTATAGCGTTTCGATACGCGTTTCGAAACGGAAAGGGGGTGTTCCGAAACGGGTACCCTGACAGACTACAACGGCTCTTTCTACATTGAGAGTGTTTCGAAACGGCTTAGAGCGTTTCGAAACGGGTAGCTGCAGAACTGCATTTATGGTGGGAATTAAAGTCCTCAACGACTCCAATTTGATCCCAACGGCTAGCAACGGCTACAAACTCATTTGGGAGTATAAAAGGGACCTCCAAGCATCAAGAGAAGGCTAATGCTCATATTGTCAAACATCAAATGATCAAAGATTATCTTTGTACCTAAATTGTCATTTATTGTATAGACAAACACTAGTGAGCCAAAATTGTCAAATTTGCTCAAGTGTTTTAGGTTTTGGGTGAGTACTTCATTGTGCAAACAAACACGTATTAGAGGGTTTACGTTTGCTTTCTTTATCTCTTTGTAAAAGAGGGTTTTGATCAAGGCTTTGGGTAGAAGCTTGATCAGTTGTAAGGGTTTCCTCTTAATCCTAGAAAAGGGGACGAATCAATAGTGGATTGATTGTGAAATCCTTAGTGGGGAGCTAAGGTAGTGGATGTAGACCTTGGTTAGAAGGTTGAACCACTATATATCCTTGTGTCACATTTCATTTTAGCTTCCACAACCCTTCCACCCAAAAATTCACCTCTCCACCACTTGGTGAGGAACTTTGGTTCATCGAATCGAGCCCCACACAACTCTACAAAAGAAAACGCCACCATTTGGCCAATTTAGCCTAGAAAGGGGCATATATATTAGTTGAAGTTGAGATTTTTAATTAAAGGCGTAACCAAAAGAGACCCTTAAAGTTAGTTTGAATAGTTATTTTATCTTTATTTTTTAAAGCATTTTAACTTTTTTATTTTCGGCAGACTCGTTCATTTACAAGTGTGGCATGTGATATGTCACAGGGCCTCAAAATTTAGGGGCCCCACACTTTGAAAAACAAATTGCTAACACAAAAAATATTTTCCATATGATACGCACATGCGAAGAAAATCCAATGAAAAATTCAGTCATTCTAATTTCTACATCAGTTCTCTCTACTCATCAATTCTTTGTTCCACTTATCAACCAAGAAAACTCTTGTTTTTTTTTTCGATCAATCGTATGATTTATTTATTGGGATCAAAATCATACAAGACATCCAAGCTTGAGCCTCATTAAAAACCTCCCTAAACCTAAGTGAAGGAAAAGAGTACTCAAGTAGGATTCGGACATACACGCTAAGACCCGGAAATATACTCAAACCAAATCCCCGACCCCCTCTAGCGAAAAGAAACAGCCTATACTCTCCCTTCCCATGACCACACAGCGAGTACACTGTCCACCCCTGCCCCTCGCACGAACCAGCACCCATAACGCCCCGCTGCACCTTGCTACCCTCAAGCCCCTGCCCAGCAGGCAACCTCGATCGCTCGACACCCACGAAGCAACTAAAATCCCACACGCAACCAGTTCCGCCTATCAACTCCACCTTTGGCTAGCATATCCGCAATTCCATTAGCTTCCCGATGCGTATGTTGGAAGGTGCAATTCACAGCTCGACAAACTCGATCTATCCTCCGAAGCAACCAATCGTATTTCCAGGGTCTATTCTCTTTGTTCATGACCCAGGAAAGGGCCACTAAGGAATCCGACTCAAGAACACAATGACATTCCCGCCATTGCGAACCGTTAAATGCCTCAAGCGCGTAGCAAATCGCAGTAATTTCAGCTTCGTTTGAATCGATAACACCCAATGGACCAGCAAACAGTGCCAACAACCTACCCCCCCGCATCCCGTAGCACCCCACCACACCCCGCTAGCCCCGGTTTTCCTCTAGCCGAACCATCCACATTGAGCTTAACCGTATTCGGCAATGGCGGCACCCACACTACCCCTATCTGAGGCCTCACAATCCGACTCCTAGTCTCGCACCACCACGGGCAGTCCCACAACACCGACTCCACCAACAATGCATTGCGGTCCAGCACATTAACCCAAGAGAAGGCGCGCAATTTAATGGCAAAGAATAAATCCGATGAGGAAAGTCTCTTACCATTAAATAGTAAATCGTTGCGAGCGAGCCACATGGACCATAACACCGATGCACAACTTGACATCCACCAATGTCTAACCATCCCGCTAAACGGTCCATCTAGTAGCATATGCACATAAGCCACTACCGACGCCGGCCGAACCACTTCCACCTTCCACCATCTAAAAAACAATGACCATGCCTGCCACATCCATCGACAGTGCAATAATATATGATTCGCCTCATCCTCCCCCTCTCCACACCATCGACAACCAGAATCATGTACCTCTACATGTACCCCACGGTCACGCAATAAGCACAATGTCGGTAACCGATCAAGAAGGACAAACCACACGAAACATTGAACCTTCGGTGGTGTTAACATCGACCATATACCCACATTCTCCCATTCGGCTTCCTTCTCCAGTCCAAAAGTCGCCATTAAACGCGACAGTTTAGCCACGGAAAATGTACCCGTCGGAGTGTGCTTCCAAATCCATTTGTCCTCCTCCTCTTCAACAAGTTGAATCGCGCCCACCAATCTACGCAATTCACTTAATTGTACCTCTTCAAACACTCGCAATTGACGCGAAAAGAACGCTTCCCATCTCGAATGACCCAATGAAAAATCCCAAGCATACTCATATATCAAAGCCCATTTGTTTACCGCAATACTGTATAATCTCGGGAACACCTCACACAACGGAACCTCCAAGCACCACCTATCTCGCCAAAATAAAACCTTCTTCCCGTCCCCAACCAACCATGTGAAATTTGGCAGTCCCATAAACTTCTGTACGCTCACCTCGGTCTGAATTTCAATTATTTGTCGCCATACCGTCAACATGTCTCGCTTTTGTTTGATCGTCATCCTGCGATGTAACATATCAGCCCCATATTTCGCCTCCAAAATACCCTTCCACAACGATCCCTCCTCCATCTGAAAACGCCACAACCATTTCGCTAAAAGCGCCAAATTTTTCTTATTCAAATCAACCACCCCCAACCCACCAAATTGTCTCGGCCGACATACTACCTTCCAGCTAACTCGGCTCATTTTTCGTTTCTCCTCCGTGCCCCCCCATAGAAAGCTACGCCGGATACGATCCAAACGTTTAATCACTCCTTTAGGCACAACAAAAACTCCCATATAATAGATAGGAAGGGCAGATAATACCGAATTTAACAAAGTTAAACGAGTAGCAAACGACAATGCATCCCTCTTCCACCCAGCTAGACTTTTCCGAAATCTCTGTATCAGAGGCTCCCATACTTTAATGCTGCGTGGATTGTCACCCAACGGCAATCCTAGATATGTCATCGGTAAGCAACCTATACCACAACCCAAAACATCGGCCATCTCCCCTACCAATGCCTCCTCCACACCAATTTCATACAAACAGGACTTGAGATAATTAATCTTTAAACCCGAACTGTATTCAAAACAAGTAAGAATTCTCTTTAAATTTTGTGCCATCACGACATCCCCTTGAAAGAATAACACTGTGTCGTCCCCAAATTGTAAGTACGACACAAAGCATCCATCCACCACTCGCACACCCCTTATCAATCCCCCCTTCTCAGCCTCAATCAATAGGACATGTAGCAATTCGGCCACCATCACAAATAATAACGGTGATAGTGGATCACCTTGTCGCACCCCTCGCTTCATCAGAAATTCTTTCGTTGGGCAGCCATTAAGCAAGATCGACAACCGCGCCGTGCTAAAACACGTGCGCATCCACTGCATCCACCTCCCTCCAAAACCCATCCGTTGTTGAATACTCTCTAAACAGCCCCATTTCACACAGTCATAGGCTTTGGCGAAGTCAAGCTTCAGCAACACGCCACCTTCCTCACTTCTTTGTATCGAATGTAACACTTCATTTGCCAACATAATCCCATCGACAATTTGCCTTCCTCTGACAAAAGCGGATTGCACATCGCTAATGATCCACGGCAGCACCTTTTGTAACCTTTTAGCAAGACATTTCGCCACAATTTTATAAATTGAGTTCAACAGGCAAATAGGTCGAAAATCTCCTATTTCTCTCGGATTTTCCTTCTTCGGCAGTAAAGTAACAAAGGTGGAATTTACACCCCTCGGTAATTCACCCGAAGCATGAAATTCGTGTAGCACTTGCATCACATCTTCCTTTAAAAAATTCCAACCCTTCTTGAAAAAATCGAAAGTGAAGCCATCATGACCCGGTGCTTTCGATCCGTCACAACTCCATACCGCAGCCCTTACTTCCTCCTCACAAAACGCCACCTCTAGCCCCTCTACCATTGTCTCGGGTACCCGTTTAAACACTACAGCCATATCGACATCACCTAAACATCTTGTAGCAGCAAAGTGTTTCCTAAATTCATCATAAACCAAGTGTCTAAGACGATCCGGATTCGTCTCCCAAATGCCATTAACGAGCAGCCCCATAATGCCATTTTTTAAAGCTCTCAATTTTGCCGAACGATGAAAGAATGTCGTATTTCCATCCCCCTCTCGTAGCCATCTCACCCTCGCTTTTTGTCTCCATATCGACTCCCTCATCCTCGATAAAGACCACAACTCTTGGTGATAATTTCGATGTTGCTTCGATTGTGAATCCGTGATTGCATTTGTGCTAATTAATTCGTCAAAGCGATTAATAGCACTTGTCGCGGCTTCAATTCTACTGTCAATATTACCGAACACTCGTTTATTCCAATCTCGCAAAAACGCTTTCATTCCCCGTAGCTTAGACACCACATCCCCACCCTCCTTATTAACCGACAATCTCCCCCATTCCTCCTCCAAGTCCCGCAAGCATCCCCTAACCTCCATCCACACATTTAGAAATTTAAACGGTTTCGGTCCCCAATCCAAACCATCATTCACAAGTAATAGTGGTGTGTGATCCGACAAACCCCTTGGTAAAGATGATAATCGCAAATTATTGAATTTATCCACCCAATGCATAGTCACCAAGCACCTATCAATTCTACTACACTTGCTATCCGGACCAAACCATGTAAAAGATAATCCATGTATAGGCAAATCACAAAGTCCATTATTCTGAATGAAAGTCACAAAAACATCCATACCTCTATCCATCGCAACACAACCTTGACGCTCCGATAGCTTCGTCACGGCATTGAAATCACCGATAAGGCACCACGGTATGTCACGCGAGAAAACTTCCCTCTCAATTTCGGCCCACAGCAGCCCTTGTTGCGTTGCATCACATGGTGCATAGACGCCTACCAAACCACAATTCCAACCCTCATACGTCCAACAACCCTCTATCACCACAAACCGTTCCCTCACAATCTATCGATTAACCTGAAATCTAGTCTTCTCCCAACACAACAATATACCCCCCGATCGCCCTATTGATGGCGAGAATGCAAAATCGAAAGAATCCGATATCCAAATACTCCTTAACATCAATGGTGTGATACTTTCCAATTTTATTTCCACGATTATCACACAATCTCCCCTATGTTGTCGTAGTAAATTCCTGACCCCTCTCCTCTTCGCTGCCGTACCCAACCCCCGCACATTCCACGACAACATCCGCATCTTTGGATTACAATTGGGTTGGTTCGCGCGCCTCAATAAGGCGAGCAATGTCTTTGATGACGTTTTCCTCGTTCCCAATCGTTTCAGCCCCCAACAGTTTTCCCAACTCCCACGTTTCCTGTGCCTCCCTAAGGATACTCCTTTTTCGCTGTAAAAAATCCGAGTCCGAAAGCGATCCGTTAGCCAACTCCGTCGATGGTGGTTTCGGATTTTTTCGTGGGCGACCCCGGCCCCTTTTCTCCACCGCCAATCCCTTTTCCTCCGTGCTGTTTTCCTTCCCCGATGATTGTAAAATTTCCGAGAGTTGTCGCACTCGTCGTTGTTTGCCTTTATACTCTATTAAGGCTGCTATGCCAGCCCTAGATTTAGGCCCAGATTCTATGATGTTCTCTTGTTGCATCGCATCCATCACCGCCCCGATCTCCTTATTCCCACCGCCCATCTGTAATTCTTCCTCACTATCGACGACGGCCAATTCATCACCATTGCCATCGTGTGTTTTATTGCCACTGCCCTCTCGTACCTCGCATGCACTAATATCCATACTACGATATTCGACAACCTCTCGTTCGACGATGCCTACTTCCTCATCCGCCTTACCCGAATTTGCCCTTCTCGACGTTACTTCTTCACTCGAAGTCGGTGCCAAAACCCTATCATCTCGCCTTTTGTTGTCATCCCATAATTTATTGATCATCCAGCTTTTCGGGGATGGCAAACTAATTGAGTTTGGGACCACTGTCTCCTCCTCATCAACACCATCCGTTTTAGTTGTTATTTGTACCTCTGGTTCCTCTTTGTCTTCCATCTCCCTCTGTTGGTCTCCCCCCTCCGATTGCTCCATACTCTCCTCATCATCACCATTTTGCTTCTCTAAATTAGGGTCCGAAATTTCATGAACGCGAACTCTATATTGGTTATTGCCAATTGCAACATCAATCGTTTCCTCTATCGGGAAGAACCAGTCCGTTTCAAGAAGGAATTGTGCTTTTTCAAACGATGTAGGAGCGTCCGTCTTCTCATCCACATAAATAAACTCGCCCCACAACGCTGCTATGTTTCGATATGTGCCCTCGGACCAGGCATGTATCGGCAAGCCACATACCGACACCCATACTCGTCGATGGGGAATCACACAATCTGTCGACCATTCCGTCACATTTTCTAGCCATGGTGCAAGGCAGTCGGATTTAATACATTCATCCCTTGTCTCCCTATTGGGGAACATAAGCAGTACTAATGAACCTGAAATTCGCATTAAAGAGAATTCCCTTCTTGTTGCTTTCAATTCAGTTGCCAATTCCATAATTGATCGCGATTGTCGGCAGAATCCTATCGCGGAGGTTTGTAATATCATCAATTTGTCCTTGTCGATTACACCTTCAACCCTCCGATAGTCTTTCATCGCCTCTCTTTTATCCCCCTTTGTACTGCCGCTAGCTGCCTGTTTTTCCTCCTTGGAATCCCTCGTCGAAATCCCCCCTTCCGCCCTAGAGAAACCCTGTCGCCGTTTCCCAAACGCATCTCTCGTATCTCTTTGTGCCAATTGTACCGTCAATTTTGATCCATACAAACGAAACCCATGGAATCTCTCAATTACACGATCATCATCAGTTTTTGTTTTCATTCGAACGATTATCCCTCCTTTATCAATTCTCATGGCAAGATTCAGCAAAAAAATCTTCTAATTTTCTCTCTTATTATCTCAAGAGTTCAATTGTAACAAATTCTTCTTAAAAGAACCACCAAATTTATGGTGTTTAACGGATAAAAAAATCTTATTTATGTCCATCCTAGTTTCAATCTTTTTCAATTACTCTAGATTCAACTACTAATTAGTGATATTAATCGTTTAAAAATCGAAAAAGAAAGTTCATACTACAACTTTTAATTATTGTTTTGAAGGTTGAATTTCTAATTTGGGTATTTGAAAATTTTGAGAATTTGAAGGTTGTTTCTTCTCCAATTTTGTGGTCTTGTTGAATGTATAGTGTTTCTTCTTCTTCTTCTTCTTTTGTTGAGGTTATAAGTTATTCTTTTCATTTTTCAGTATCATAAATTTATCAGTATACTCATATAAGTTACACTTTTTATTGTCTTAATTTCATATGTTTGAAAAAAATATTATCTTGTAAGAAACATTCGTAATATAATAAATTTTGATATTTTACAATTTCGTATTTTAAAATATTTTAGGGGCCTCATTTTAAAGAGTAACACAAGGCCTCCACAACTTTTGGAAAGGACCTGATTGGGGTAAAAATGACCCATTTGTAGATAGAAATTATTAGTCAACTAATAATAAATGGCTTGAAATGATGTGACAAAACTACATACAGTGCACACTAACATTATAACATAACATTGTCACATAGAACAAATATGTTGACTTTACAAAATAACACATCAGTTAAAAAATATTTTTATAAAACTATATAAAATATAAATTTTTTTTGATGACTTGTCTTTCTATTAAATCATTTAAAGTTGTTTATCGTCAGTTGACTCATAATTTTCATATATAGTGTTGGGCACACGAAAAACGAAAAAGAAAATCAAACAAGCAAGAACACAAGAGATTTAACGAGGTTCAACAGTGTGCTTATGTCCTCAGGAAGAAAAGAGTGGTTGTTTTCTTTTATTCAATCGATAATACCCGATAAAAACAAGGGTTAAAGCTTAAAAAGAACAATTGATAAAGTGTTTAATGATGTGGGGTAAGCCTCTTGATATAGTCCCTTACATCTAAGTCTTATTCTAACTAGGATAACTACTACTTAATTCTACTTTAACTGGGATTACAATTGTTCTAATCCTTCGGGGAGCAGTATTTCTTATCCTCCAAGGATTTGTACTCTTTAACCTCCAAGGACCCCTCAAGTCAGTTGGTTATTAAGCCCGTCTGCCCTTTTACAGTATATGAGTCATACATAACAAATCTCCACCTTGGCGAATATCATGCCCCTTAAGAAATAAATCTAGAGCCTCACACACATCAAAGTCGGTTGGGCTACCATGCTTCTCTAGCATTTGCAAACATTCAACAAGTCCAAACAATGCTTGAACTTGTCTGTAGTAACATGCTTTGTCAACATATCAGCTGGATTGTCTGCAATATGCACCTTTTGTAATAATATCTCACCAGATGCAATCAACTCTCTAATCTTGTGAAACCTCACATCATTATGTTTTGTTCTAGCATGATACACATGATTCTTAGCCAACTGAATGACACTTTGGCTATCACAATGCAACTAAACTCCACCTTGCTGAATACCCAATTCCTTCACTAGCCCGATAAGCTATAAGGCTTCTTTTCCAGCTTCAGCTACTACCATGTACTCAGCTTCAGTTGTTGATAATACCACAACAGACTGAACAATTGACTTCCAACATATATGCCCTCCACCAAGGGTGAAAACATACCCAGTTGTAGACCTTCTATCATCCAAATCACTTGCATAGTCTGAATCCACATATCCAACAATCAAAGAATTATGTTGCTGACTACCGAAAACAATTTCATGTCCCACAGTACCCTTTAAATACCTAAAAATCCACTTGAATGCTTCCTAATGTGATCTTCCTGGTTTAGACATGTATTTACAGACTTGACCAACAACATGAGCTAAATCAGGACGAGTACATACCATTGCATACATCAGACATCCGAAAGCACTGGCATAAGAGACCTTTGCCATCTCTTCAATATCCAACAATCAAAGAATTATGTTGCTGACTACCGAAAACAATTTCATGTCCCACAGTACCCTTTAAATACCTGAAAATCCACTTGAATGCTTCCTAATGTGATCTTCCTGGTTTAGACATGTATTTACAGACTTGACCAACAACATGAGCTAAATTAGGACGAGTACATACCATTGCATACATCAGACATCCGAAAGCACTGGCATAAGAGACCTTTGCCATCTATTCAATTTCCTTGTCTGTCTTCGGGCACTATTCTGTAGAAAGCTTAAAGTGATTTGCCAATGGTGTTCTCACGGTCTTTGCTTTGCTCATCCCAAATCTGTCTAACACTTTCTCAACATAGCCTTGCTGAGTTAACCACTATTTCCTTGAGCCTCTATCTCTGTGAATCTCCATTCCAAGAATTTTATTTGCAACTCATAAGTCTTTCATATCAAATTCATGACTCAATAAAGCTTTCAAACCGACAACGTCATGCATATACTTTGCAACCAGCAACATATCATCAACATACAATAGTAGAAAAATAAAAGAACCATTATCAAGGCTTTTAACATAGACACAACAATCATACTCACATCGCTTGTAGCCAATCTGAATTATGTAGGAGTCGAATCGCTTGTACCATTGTCATGAAAACTGCTTCAACCCGTATAAGGATTTCTTTAACCTGCAAACTAAATGTTCATCTTCGGATTGAATGAACCCTTCTAGCTGCTGTATATAAATATGTTCCTCTATATCATCATGCAAAAAAACAGTTTTAAAATCTATCTGCTCTAAATACAATTCCGAACTAGCTACAAGTGTAAGAACTGCCCTGATTGAAGTATGTCTAACCACATGAGAAATTTTTTTATCATAATCAACTTCTTTTTGTTGTGAAAAAACCCTTTGCTACCAATCGAGCCTTGAACTTTTCCCCCTCTTTTTCTGATATTGTTGGTTTCTTTTTATACACCAATTTGTAACCAATAACCTTCTTTCCCTTAAAAAGCCTAGCTAGCTCCCACGTATGATGTTTATGCAAAGATTCCATCTCCTCAACCATTGCAGCCATACATTTGCTTTTCTCCGGACTAGAGATAGCCCCTTCAAAAGTATCTGGATCTTCACTACTAATGTGAAGTGTAAAAGACATCATATTTTTAAAACCCAATCTGCATGGAGCCTTTACATTGGTGCGACTCTCTCTATCTCTGGCTAAATTATAATTCTGCAACAAAATTGTATTAGAGTCACCAGAAGTTGAATTCGACCTTTCACCTTTCTCAACTGTTAATTCTTTCTCAACTACTCTTAGATACTGTTTAAAATCCACCAGCACCTTGTCTCGGTTTTGTTGCAACATGAATTGCTCGTCAAAAATTGCATCTCTACTAATCATTGTTTTCCTTGCAACTTGATCCCAAAACTTGTATCCCAAAAGATGCACTTCTTCGATTTTGCATCAAGTTTTGATCTCTCATCACTAGGTACATGTACATAAGTAGGACAACAAAAAATCTGTAAGTGTGAAAAATCAACTACATTGCTTGTCCATACCTCTTTTGCAACTTTTCCACCCAAAGATGCCCGTGGTGACATGTTGATGAGATATCATGCCATACTCACAACCTTTGCCCAGAATTTTTTAGGAAGCCCTTCATTCAGTCTAAAGAACCGAGGCCGCTCAGCTAATGACATGTTCATCCTTTCAGCAACACCATTTTATTGTGTCGTCTTTTGCACTGAAAATGTCTTTAAATCCCATGCTCCTCACAGAACTACAAAAACTGCGAACATGTATATTATGTGCCATTATCAAACCTTAAATATTTGATCTTTTTACTCATTTGGTTCTCCACCTCAGCTTTCCACACCTTGAATTTGGAAAGACTTCATATTTTTGTTTCAAGAAATACACCCAAAACTTTCTTAGAGAAATCGTCAATAAAAGTAACATAATACACAGATCCACCCAATGATGATTCTCTGGTAGGCATTCATACATCAGAATGCCCATAATCAAGAATCCTTTCAATTTTGTGCTTTCCAGTCGGGAAATTGACTTTAGTTTGTTTACTAAGAACACAAAATTCACAAAAATCGAGCTTGCAACTTTTGACACCATGTAGCAAATTTCATTTATGCAATTCAACCATTCCACGTTCACTAAGATGACCAAGACGCATATGCCACAGTTTATAGATATTCCTTGCAGCCATCTTTCCTTTCATCATAGTCAATGCATCTTTAACAATCCTAATGTTTTCTCTATCCTCATCAGCTTTAGGAATTAAACCATTCTTATGCAAAGTGCCCAAAGAAATTAGATTCTTTTTCAAATTTGGTATATGCCTAACATCACATAATATTCTAACAATACCATCATACATCTTAATTCTGACTTCACCAATACCGACAATATTGCGACATCTATCATCACCTAAATAGACAAAACCAGAATTAATAGACATATAGGTAGAAAACCACTCCCTGTTAGGCGTTATATGATAAGAGCATCCTGAATCAAGAATCCAAGCATCCGTGAACTAAGTTGTTGAAATAGAAAGCATATCACCACCACTGCAATCTGAATTCTCATTTTGTACCACATTCACAGTTTTGGATGATGCATCATGTTTATCATCTAACTTCTTTTTCCACTTTGGACATTCTCGCTTCATATGTCCTGGCTCTTTGCACTTGTAGCAACGAAACGTCTTCTTGCCTCTAGACCTTGATCTAGAATTATGTCTTCTAGAACCCTCCTTCTTTGACTTCCTTCCACGATCGCGATTACCCTTAACATATAATCCATCAGCGTGAGAGCTTTCGCTTGTATTCTGCCTTCGTTGGTTGCGGGCCAACAAAGTTGCAGTAATCTCTTCAACTTTGATTGTTTCTTTCCCATATGTAAGAGTACTCATCATGTGTTCATAAGAAGAAGGCAACGAACACAACATAATCATTTTTTTGTCTTCATCTTCAATCTTCACATCAAGTTGAGTCAAATCGGTTTTATTTGATTGAAGATATTCACATGTTGCACCAAATCCTGACCTTCCTGCATCTTCAGCCTATACAACCTCTGCTTTAGATACAATTTATTTGTCAAAGACTTGGACATAAATTGACTTTCCAACTTGCTTCATATCTCTCCTGGAGACGTTAGATCCATAATGTGATACATAATCTCACTTGCCAAACATAATCGTATGGTTCCAGTCACTCGTTGTTGCAGTTCTTCCCAATCGTCATCCTCTATCGACGCTGGTTTTGTAGATCGTAAAGCCTTTAAAATCTCTTGTTGCGCTAACAGATCCTTTACCCTCATCTGCCACAATCTGAAGTTACCTTCACCATTGAACTTGACCACTTCGAATTTCGCACCGGACATAGCCATCGCAACCAGGCTCTTAATAACAGTTGTTGTGCACACGAAAAACGAAAAAGAAAATCAAACAAGCAAGAACACAAGAGATTTAATGAGGTTCAACAGTGTGCTTACGTCCTCGGGGAGCAAAGAGCGATTGTTTTCTTTTATTCAATCGATAATGCCTGACAAACACAATGCTTAAAGCCTAAAAAGAACAATTGATGAAGTGCCTAATGAGGTGAGGGTAAGCCTCTTTATATAGCCCCCTACATCCAAGTCCTATTCTAACTAGGATAACTACTACTCAATCCTACTTTAACTAGGATTACAATTGTTCTAATCCTTCGGGGAGTAGTATTCCTTATCCTCCGGGATTCGTACTCCTTAACCTCCAAGGATCCCTCAAGTCGGTTGGTTACTAAGCTCATCTGTATTTTATAGTATATGAGTCATACTTAACATATAGAAAGACCATTTTGGCCTAAAATAAAATATTAAATGTTAAAATAAAAAATATAAAAATTAAAATAATTAATCAGTAAAAAATTATGAACATTTTGTTTGATATTATGGCTTAATTAAATACATAGCTCTCACTCTAACAGCTTGGTTTTGATTTTTGAACGGTCGTTGGCTGAGTGTGTTCCTATAGCAATCCCCGTAAGCGAGAAGGACCCACTGCCAATCAACATTAAAAAAAAAAAAAAAAAAACTAAGAATCGCGGGGCACAACAACCATCACCCCTATCCCATTATCGCTCTTCCAAGCTGACGTGCTCAGCTTTCTAACTGCAAATTTAAGCATAAAATCCTATTTGTTTGGTCGTTTAAGGCGGTGGCTGCGCTTCACATATTTGTATACTATTATTCAAAACAATACTAGTTTAGTTTAGTTTCAACTTTCAACCCCAAGAGAAATTTCACCATACATACATATGAAGGTAGATATTTGCAGTGGCTAGATATAACTAAGATAATATATTCTATTCTGAACAGGTTAGACCAAATATGCTTTTTGAAACCTAATCATTAGAAATTGACCATAAGCTCATGATCCCTTCAACTCTTAAACATGTGCTAATTTATTTATGTAGCACGAAAATGTACAAGTTGCTACAGCTACTTCAACAATACACTCTGCCTATTTCTTGGTTGGGGAGCGTTAATAGAAATTAATATTAGTTTAAACAACCACTCGCCTTTAAAAAATAGGAAAAAAATAAGCCAGGGGGGTTATGTTTGTAAGGTTTGATCTTTGATACCATTGAGAAAATAAGTGGGAAAACACCAACAACAAAAAACGCGCGTTCTAGGGTAAAGCTAACCGAAGAAGACTCTTATCCCTTTCTTGTCTTATATTACAACAATAATAAAATGTTTTAATGGAGGGACCAAGTTAGCCAGCCGCAATTGACTTGGGTTTATGCGTAATAAAATATAAACCATGATACTTTAACTATATGTACATACCATGGTCCATGGATGTTTAATTATAGTTATTATTTGTATTTATAATGTATCAACGGGTTATATTTTGATATACTATTTCTGTAATAAAAGTTTATACAACCTTGAAATATTAATAGTGTTATTGTTTGTGTGAATATGAAGTATCGTTTAATGATCTTTATATGAATCACTTGTATAATCTAACAAATTGCTATCTTTATTACTTGTCTATGGGTTGGTTCGAATTCCATTAATAAGATGGCAGTCTCTGTAAAATTAAAATTGAAGCATGATGTCCTGACTGATTAATTACTAAATTTATGAGTTTACCAAATGGAGGTGCCAACCCTTTCCCCTTAGTTTTTAGTTTTTACTTCTTCTAGCTAACATCATTATTCATTCCCACCCTCTCCTCGTGCATTTATTCATCTAATTACTAAACCCACCCTCAGAATTTAATTTTCTTTTTTTTTTAAATTATTTAGGGTAGGGTTTAAAATTATTTTTTAGACTTATGCTAATAAATTAATTATAGAAAATACAAATAAGAAATAATAAATTTATTACTGCAATAAAAGGTTGTGCATCTTTCAATAAGAATGGACGGGTTGTGAGTAGGGATGTCAGTGGAGCGAGTTTTGTGAGTATTCGTTTTTCTTTGCATTCAACTTGATATAGATGATTAAAAATTTTGTGAGTTGTGGGGCGGAGAAGAAGATAAAAAATACATTCACGGTGGGTGGTGGCGAAGGCGTGAATATGTTTTTGTACCCGCCACATCCCCACCTGTGCCACATCATCCCCACCCGCCCCCAACAAATTTTATAACATGTTATTATAAGTATTATTAAAAATATAATATCAATTTTGATCATAGTCAAATTTAAAGTAATTTATATCGAATTAGTTTGGGATTGAAAAGTTTAATATATATATATATATTATATAATTGAGTTTGAGATTGATCAGATCAAATATATAAATATTTTTCAAAATTTAAATTTAAAATAATTTATATTGACTTATCTTATGATATATATATATATATATTTATGTTTATTGGTTTCTTCTTTAGTGTTGCCTATGTTAAGCCTCCTTTTTAAGGTTTGTTTTCTTCTCCTCAGTCCTCACCATAGATGTGTTATTCTTCTACTTTTTAAGATTTTATGTATATTATTTAGATTATATTGGTATTTGTTCTTATTTTTTAGAAGGTTGTTTTTTTATTGTTATTTTTCTCTTTAATTCTTTCTATATTGTTTATTTGTTACAAAAATTGAAATATTATTTTACACGTTATTTATGTTATTTTTATGTCCTTTGCAATAGACTTTAGTATTCTTTTAGTCCAAACTTTTGTGTTGTACAAAATTTAATTTCGTATGTTATTATTTTTTTAAAAAAAGATGATAGCTGGAATAATATCACATATATGGTGGAGCTTGAATGACAGTTATTTCATACCTTTTTTCATAACAAATTTGATTTATATATTTTATGAATAGGTCATGGGTGGGTAAAGAGGGAATTAGGTGAGTTTCACGATTCACATGGGTGATAGGGCGAGAATAGTTATAGTCTTGCTGGTTGCGGGGCATAAATAGTTTTAGATTTTGTATTCGCAACAAGTTGTGAAACGAGAATGAAGATAAAATTTCTTGACAAGAATGAGTGTAGAAAGTAGCTTTCGCATCCTCCCGCCGAATTGTCATCCCTAACTGTGAGCATAATCCTTTCAAAATATCTGTATTATTTGGAGATTCAAATATTAAACATTTTTGTATCAAGTTTGTGTTTGTTGCGTAAAATACAAAATTTGAGATGAGTTGATGACCAATAAAACAACAAGGATTACACAGATCCATGGGATCTCACTTAAAAACATCCCATCGCATCTAATTACACAAATATATTTATTTAGATGGATGTCCCCGGTTAGGGGCAGAAACCGAGCTGTTGGAGGTTTGGGGTTGTCCCAAAAAAATTCTATTAAAAATATAATGAGAATTTTATTTATTTGAACTTTTAGTTTTCAATTCATTTAAATTTTAATTCTTTTGTAATACTTTCTCTCCTATTAAATTTGTTTAGTATTAATCTTTTAAAAGTTAAAAATTTAAACTTTGATTATAATTATTTTAAATATTTTAATTTATTAAAATCTATAAAAATATATTTTTAAATTAAATTGATTGAAGATTTTTAAAATATTTTTTCACATTTTTATTAATAATAAAATTAAAGTGATAAAGAATTAAAATTAAAAAAATTAACAAAAAAAATCAATGTCAAATAAATTTAGTATGACAGGGAGATTAATTAATTATATTTTATCTTTTATCTTGATTTCTGAGGATCTTTTAAAATTCAAATGAAATATCCATTAAAATCGATAAAACCTATGGCCAATGGCATTGTAAACATAACTACATCCGAATACAATAATGGGTCAAATGACAATTTAACAAGGCTCGCCAAAGTTTTGACCGCAGCCTTATGTTTCTGCAAATTGCATCATACTACGAGACTTTTTGTGAATCAATAATTGGTATAGTTAGGGCGAATAAAATTGACTCTATTTAAAAAGTTTAAATAAAATTTAAATTCACAGAAAAAATTGTGCTGTTTAAAGTAATAAGCAAATAAATCTATATATTTCACCATAACTAACAACCCTTTTTTATTACGAGTACCAATAAACTTTAAGTGTTGTTTCGGCAATGTAAAAATTTCATGAATTATTATTTGAGATATTATTGGTGATGAAAAACCGTTATTTACAATTATTTAAATATTAAAAAAATTGAAATATTTATCAATATTAAGTATTGTTTGTGAAAAAAAGTCATTGACAAATACACAATATATTTATCTAAAATTTATTCGTAGATCTTTTAGGGATTAAACTCAAGTTTTAACTTATAAGTGGGTTGGTCCAAATAGTAAACAATTTAATATTACTTAAACAAGATCTTAATTCTTAAGTTTAAAAAATCTCTGTTGGAAAACTCACCTACTAAGATCAGGTGCGCGACCAAAATGACAAAATAAAATAAGTCTTAACTTAAATTTCATTTCAGCGTAATCTTTTAGTGGTTATATTATACCACGTGCTAACTAAAACATGATTTTTATATTTTTTTATAAAACAAAATCTATATATCATAGGAAATCTATAAAAGCAATTCAATTTTACCATCATAATTATTTATATTTTTATTAAAATTTCACATAAAAATAAAGAAAGGAAGAAACAAATTATTAATTAAACAGCGCTGCAACTCGTCTGAAAATCCGGGTGGGTAGACACAACATAATATCAACTTATAGCTGAAGCTGACCACATATTCACCTTGACCGACTCTTATCTCTGACGTTGATTCTTAAAAAGCCTACTTTTCATCTATAAATACCCTTTGCCATCCACCATTTCAGAATCTCAACACTTCCCCATCCTCCATTTCTCAAGAAGAAGAAGAAGCCCAATCCCCCAACTTCATCTTCTTCTTTCTCATTGTTTAAAATATTCTGCTTGCAAATTTCACGCTTAATGGCCCATTCTACATTTGCTGCTGCTATCTGTCTTCTCATTCTTTCACATTCATTCATATCAGGTAAAAATACACTGAAATATCTAGATTTGGAATTTCAAGTTTTGATTTTTTTTCTAACTTATTTTCAATGTATTGTAACTAGGAGTGAAAGCAACGACCTTTACCATAGTAAACAAATGCGATTACCTGGTTTGGCCCGGGATTCTCTCAAACGCAGGTGTTCAAGCGCTTCCCGAAACAGGTTTCATTCTCCAAAGCGGAGAAACCAAGACCATTTCCGCACCGACATCATGGGGTGGTCGATTTTGGGGTAGAACCCATTGCTCCCAGGATTCAGCCGGAATATTCTCCTGTCTCACCGGTGATTGTGGCTCCGGGAAGGTAGAATGTTCCGGAAACGGCGCTGTTCCGCCGGCTACTTTGGCGGAGTTCACTTTGGACGGTGCCGGTGGGCTTGATTTTTTCGATGTGAGTTTGGTCGACGGTTACAACATCCCTATGTTGGTGGTTCCGCAGGGTGGCACGGGACAAAATTGTACCAACACCGGCTGCATCGTTGACCTTAATGACTCCTGCCCTTCGGAGCTTAAGGTAATGAGTACTGATGGCGCTAATGGCCTTGCTTGCAGGAGTGCCTGCGAGGCATTCGGCGACCCTCAGTACTGTTGCAGCGGCGCGTATGGTACACCCGATACTTGCAAGCCATCTTCGTACTCGGAGGTGTTCAAGACAGCTTGCCCACGCGCCTACAGCTATGCTTATGATGACAAAACCAGCACCTTCACATGTGCCGATGCTGATTATACAATTACTTTCTGCCCTTCGCCCAACACTAGGTAAATTTACTTTACTAGCCCTACAAACTTTCCTGTTTTCACAGAAAACGCCAAAGGGTAATTTTGTCATAAAAAAGGTGTATAGAGATAACGAATAATCTTTATCTTATGTCGGCTGCGGCACATTCTGACATTCGTGCTGATACATCTAACCGTTGAGATTACAGTCATTGTTCAATCAATCGCAGATGCAAAACCCTCAAATCGAGGCCAATGGTTTTTTCTCTCGAACTGCCCAGACCGAGCAGTGCACGCTCATCAAAGTATTGTCGATAACGGGCAGTTCAGGGGGAAATCGAGATTACAGTAATAAAATATAATAAAACAAATGCTCTCAAATCCCAAGAAAAGACGTTATGATTTTATTTATCGACCGATTGTACTGGTACATTACCTTATGTTAATTTGTTTTTAACGGTTATTTTTTGGTACGTAAATTTGCAGCCAGAAATCAACACAAGGGCAGCAGAACACGGAAACGACATCGCCGACTCTTATCAACGGCACAATGGTGTACGAAGGTGCCTTGGACGAGAGTGCGGCATCACCACCGACCAAGTTCACCCAAGTGCTGGGCATCACAATTGCAATTTGGTGGTCGTGGCAACTCTTCTAACTTGTTCACCAACTTCTTCTGCAGCGGTAGGGGACATAATTCGGCTGGACCGGGCGTATACTTAGGAAAGTAAATTAGAAAGCAGGCAGAATATAGATATAGAGGAAAGAGCCCCATCTAACATTTGCTGTGCCAAGAGATAGAGGTTGCTTCCTGCTAGTAGTTAGTTTTAGCAATTTTTTATATTATTTAAAAGGTTTTATTAGGTTTATATATATATTAATTGGAGGGGATGGGATTCATTTAATTGTTTGTTTCCACGAAGTTAGATTATTGATGTACTATTATTAACATATGCTTGATATAAATTATTTTCCTTACCAGTTTTTGTCTTCTCTCGTATACTTATAATGAAGATAATGGAAATTAAATGAGAGGGAATATATTATATAAGTTGCTATTAAAGGCGTGCATAGTTGTGCTCTCTAATTAAGTCATGGATTTTTTTTTCAATTTATGTCGGTATAGGGTCTGGCACTAATTTTAATGTGTATATCTGAACTTTGTAATATTATTAAATTTAGAATTATTATAATTTTTTAAAAAATAAATTATATTTGTGACAACTGTTACACGTAACGTTAACAACATCACACAACTTCATTCGCAACAAACACTACAATCACAAATTAGTAGTACAGGCAAAGAATGGCGGTGGTTTGAAAAGGGAGAGCTGGGGGTGGTGGGTCAAACACTCAAAACTTCAAAGAAAGAGTTGAAGCCTCCACTAAAAGGTTAAACAAAGGAAGAAACAATGATTCAAAAATATAAATCCGTGTTTCAAAAGAAATAAAATATAGGCCTGCAAGTTTGGTACAAATTATTTTTTAGGTAAAATACACATTCGGTCACTGAACTTTGATAAAAAAATTAAAATGATAATTAAATTTTCAAAAATCACAAATGGTAATTAAATTTTATGTTTTATAACAAAATGGTAATTAGACGTTAGATGTCGTTAAGTTACTGTTATAAAATTTGGTATAATAACACATTTAGTCTGTCATATTTATACATTCAATCAATTTAGTCTTAATTCGAAACAATTCATTAAATTTAGCCCTCGTTATTTACACATTCTTTCAATTTGGTCCTTAAAGCAAAATTTCAAAGTATGATAACATTATAAATAATTACAATTAATTTTTTATAGGAACTCGAAAACTCGACTCGACTTGAATCGAAAAAATTTCAAATAAAGTTTGAGTTGTAAAATATGATGCGTCAACTCGAATAACTCGAAATTTTTTGACTCGACTCAATCGAACGCTCATCTCTATCTTAAGATATGACGCGTCAACTTGGATAACTTGAAATATTCGAATATTTTAAATCATTTTTTCCTTTTAAATCGAATATCTTTTAAAATAAAATATTTAATATTTTCATATTTAAATCACATCGAATATTTAATAGCTACTTTAAATATTCAATTTAATTTAAAAATATTCAATTTAAAATAAAAATGATTTAAAATATTCAAATATTTAATAACTATTTTACATATTTTTCTTTTAGATATTCGAATATTTAATAACTACTTTAAATATTCGAATATTTTAAATAAATTTTTTTCTTGTAAATCGAATATTTTTAAATTAAATTGAATATTTAAAGTAGTTATTAAATATTCGGTGTGATTTAAAAGAAAAAATGATTTAAATTATTTGAATATTCGAGTTATTCGAGTTGACGTGTCATATCTTAAGATAGAGGTGACCATTCGATCGAGTCGAGTCAAAAAAATTCGAGTTGACACGTCATATTTTACAACTCAAACTTTATTTGAAATTTTTTCGATTCGAGTCGAGTTTTCGAGTTCCTATAAAAATTTAATTAAATATTCAAATATTTTAAATCAATTTTTTTCTTTTAAATCAAATATTTAAAGTAATTATTAAATATTCAATGTGATTTAAATATGAAAACATTAAATATTATATTTTAAAAAATATTCGGTTTAAAATAAAAATGTTTTAAAATATTCGAATATTTCGAGTTGATGCGTCATATCTTAAGATAGAGGTGAGCACTTGATCGAGTCGAGTAAAAAAATTTCGAGTTATTCGAGTTGACGCGTTATATTTTACAACTCAAACATTATTTGAAATTTTTTCGATTCGAGTCGAGTTTTCGAGTTCCTATAAAAATTTAATTATAATTATTTATCATGTTATCATACTTTGAAATTTTTGCTTTAAGGACCAAATTGAAAAAAATGCGTAAATAACGAGGGCTAAATTTAGTGAATTGTTTTTATTAGGACTAAATTGATTGAATATATAAATATGAAGGACTAAATATGTTATTATACCAAATTTTATAATAGTCACTTAACAGCATTTAACGTCTAATTACCATTTTATTATAAAACATAAAATTTAATGGCCATTTTGTGATTTTTGAAAGTTTAATTACCATTTTTTTTTACCAAAGTTCAATGATCATCTGTGTACGTTACCCTTATTTTTAATATATCTAGTGTTTTAAGCTATCAGAGTTCAACATTTTTTTCTTCCAAATAGTTAAAATCAATTCAAATTCTATATACAAAAAATACGCTCTATGAATTGAAACATTTCATACCCAATAAAAAATCGAACCGAATAAAATTTTTATTTAGACCGAATTTATATTATGAGTTGATTTCTCTCTATCCAACCAATTAAATCATAAATATGTTTGTATTCTAACGCAACAACTCGTGTTTGAGTAGGTTTATGCATTTGTCTAACCAATATAGATTATTTAGTTCTTAGGGTAATAGGTAAATTCATGGTTTAGTTAGTAGACTAAAAATGTTAACTTTTATCCCCTGACTAATCAGGATTGATTATTTCATTCATCATATCGTTACTTATTAATTGAAACATGGCGTGGCTATTTAATAATTGTATAATAATACATTAAACTTTAATTGTTGATATTATCAATTCGATCTATAATTATAAAAATACACTCAATGTTCTCATGTTTTGTGAATTCATATCGCCAAAGATTGAAAGGACTATTAGTGAAATGTAGAAATTTTCAAGCAAGAGGTAATATTTGTGCATTTTAGGCTAATTTCCTAGAGGACCTAAAAATGAAGTAAAAGATAGAACGGAAAAGAAAAGGAGAAAGGATAGCATTGATGGTTACTTTTCTTATATTCGGGATTGATGGTTACTTTTCTTATATTCGGGACCAAGTTTAAAAATATTAAAATATTAAGGGCCATTTTTATAATTATAGATCAGATTGTTAAAATACGTAAACATTAAGGATAACTATGTTATTATGTGAATTATTAAATGGTTCTATACATTCACTCTTTCTCTACGTATTGCTTTAGACAAAGACTCAGTTTTTATCACTTTTCGGATGGTAAGTATGTCTCAAAACATAGAGTGTGAATCAAACTCATGTTATGTCATCCTTTCGTTAGCAATTATCATTTATCAACACATTGAGTGAAAACAGGGGCAAATGTAAAGAGACTTGGACGGGTGCAATTGTACACCCAGTCTAGGAAAGAAAAGTTTAGTTTAGTGTTAGTTTTTTCCTAAAAAAATAATGTAGTATATAGAGGGGGAAATTAGAAATCTGCCTGCCCATTTGAAACAAAATTATTTTAGACCCTATTATTGTATTTTTAGATCCGTCGATAACAAAAGGAATCAAATTCGATTAGTCGAGTGATGAAAAGTTATTTTTCTTAGTTCAACGATCAAAATATTAATGGTGAAGTAATTGTAGGTGTAGATTACCTAATTTTTAAGTAGGAATTGAGACAATCCAACCTTCTTCCACGGCATTTCTTCTTCATAAGCTGGTGACCACCTAGTTGTGCTTTTTTTTTCTTATATATTCTCTCACAATTCAAATCATAAAAATAAAATAATGAAGAACCCTTTTCATACAAATTAACAAGCAATCCCGTTTAAATTAGACCAAAATATAATATTAAATGGACAGATAATTTCATTGCTTATTAGATGATTTTCGTTGGTAAAATCTGAGGAGCGAGAAACCAAAATTCAGAGCCGCCAACGCCATTCCAAGATCAAAGGGTAGTCAACTGAATACGAATCATTCACTGACTTTCAACCCTCAAATTTAATTAATTAGTTAAGATTATGATTATGTCCAGGTTCAGAAGAAGATGATTTTTATGTTTTGCAGTTTTAAACTTCTGGTTGTTGGTAGTCAAAGGGGAGGGAACCAACCAAATGTTTTGCTTCAAGATTTGGGAAAACAATGAATCGATCCTTCCTTTGGGTTCTGATGTAAATGGATAAGGTTGCTTTAGACTAATAAATAATAATACCACCCTCCCTTACAATATATGCTTTGTTTGAAATGAAAGATTCTCCCTTTTTGACTAAGCCAAGGCAGCCTATTCTGTTTGAGACAAGTATGTTGAATTTTTAGTGTGATTAGACGAGAAATGTTTAAATTACCCACACTGACGGCTTCTTTGGACTTCAATCTGGATAATCCTCAAGTTAAATGGGCCGTTAAAATATTATATCAAGATACATTCCTATAAAGTTGCATAAGAAAATTCTTTAAACTTTTAGCCTTCAGGCACTTTATCTGTCTAGGCATCTAGTCAGCTTCTTCTATATAGAGTGAACTGTGAAGGAGGACCGTGCATTTAATAAGGAACAAAAATTCTCTACATTTTCTTCTTCTTTCTACATCTTAATTTTAAATTTTAAATCTTAAACTTTAAAAATACACTCTCAATTCTCTAAACTCTAATTATAAATTTTAACATTAAACTTAAATTTTATGATTTGGAGACATAAATAGGCGCACTAACAAAATAAAAATTTTCTATAATAATCATTTTAAAAGAGAAATTGGGGGCAATGTCAAATCAAAATCAGAGAAAATCTGGGTCTTAAAACTTTCTACTCTCTTGATTTTTCATTGATAATATACGTACATACATACATATATATGTGCATCCACGTCATATTGTTATCCCTTGTAATATCTTTCCCTTAATCTCTTCAAGACTTGAACTACCCGTTCATTTCCTTAAAGGAACCTTTATTAAACTTAAAGAGGCTCAAAGGCAGACTCGGATATTGCCTACACTCGTCCAAGGTATTTTATTCACCACTTAATAAACGATTGGGATTTACTTTCCAGACAGATAATAAATATATTTATATCTAATGTGTATAGCCTTTAGAAAGAAAAGGAGGTGGCGGGAAAAAGATTATACGAGAATTATCCAAATGAATACTTTACACGATGGATAAACATGTCAAACGACAGTCTCTCACATGTTGAAACATCACTTGACTACTACAAGTCTACAATGAATATTTCTGCTTTCCACGTTTGGATTACGCTCATCAGCCCGACACACTTGACTGCAGATGTAAAGCCAATTAAGGAAGTTAATTAATATCGACTTTTATAACAAGTGTAAGTTATGCAGGCCGCCGGACATGGAGCTTTCCACCGGTTTATGGCGCACGTGTAAGTAAGGGTGCATAAACTTTTCAACATGCAACGTAGACATATTCCCACTGCATGTCATTTTACGTTTCTACTTGAGAAAAATGGTGATAATAACCTTGGTTATAAATAATAAATTCCAAATTATATGAGAAGAAGTGGTAGTCGGCAAGAATTTACGGATTAATATCAGCCATGGACGATTAGTATAATATGCCTTTTGTTTACGACTACAAACGAACCAAACGAATACGAACGTGGGTATATTTACGTCCGTTCGTTTAATTTTAACTGAACAAATGAATGGACACGAACAACTAAACAAATATAATTTTTTATTCGTGTTCGTTCGTTAAAATAATAAACGAACTGATACGATAATAGGAGAGGTAAAAATAATATTTTTGACAAGAATTTAAAGTTGTTTTTGAAGGCTAGAATCAATTAGGATAATTTTTAATTAGGATAATTTTTTGCAATTATTTGAATTTTATTTTATCTTTTTAATTAGGGTAATATCATTATTATTATCATTATCTATTTTAATTGAGATAATATTCTTATCTCTTTTGACTGAGGTAATATTTTATTATTTTCATTATTTAAAACTCGTCAGAAGCCAAGGATTTTTTCATAATTTTCTGGTTATTGTTGTACTGTCCGACATCCATACGTTGCACCATCGCTGTCGAAAAGTTCGTCGTCGTCCTACGACCAAGACCCAATCCTCAACTCGTCGAGATCTCGCGATGGCTGCCGTGGAAAGTGTCTGGAAGCTTCAGTGAGCAATACTTTTGAAATTTTGATTTGGTTTGAGGGTTCCTCGGTTGTTTTTCGTTGCAATAAGCCCGAAGATCTAACCTAAACAAGCTTTTATCGTTATCGTCATTTTAGAGTGTATTTTTGGCCGTTTTAGGTCGTGCATGGGCATCACCGGCGATTCCCGGCCGCTTGGGACAGTGGCCTGTGGATAAAACAGGCTAGACCGGCCTTGGACTCGGTCTGACCTTTAAATTGAGCTAGTAAACTGACCTGAACCCGTTTAACCGAACCGACCTGAGACTAATCGAACCGAAAATGTTTGACCTATACCTGACCCGAACCGAGTCAACTTAGTGAGTCAACACGTCCGAGTTAACTCAGTAAATCAACTCGCTCGAGTCAACCTGGTAGACCGTTGACGTTAGCGTTAACCGTTGATCAGTTGAATGGTGATGTTATCATCGACCGGTGATGATGTCAGCATTGATTTTGACCAAAAGTCAACTTTTTCTAAAAACTCCTATTTATATTTTTCGACACCCCGAGTCCAATTTTGAAGCCTGTTTCATAAAATTCTAACCTGAAAGCCTCGGACCTTAAACTCGAGCTTGCTTATGTATTTTATTATTCAATTATGAGCAATGGGAATAAGGACTGAAATTGTAATTTGTGCAATTAAAGGTATTTACAATTCCATGTATTCGAGATATTGAGGATGTCAAATTCGGGTTCGAGAGTGATCAAATGAAGTATCATAGTTGATCGATATAGCAAGGATTAAAGGTAATACATTACTATCACTTGTATGCTTTATAAACATATTGATATTCGGTTGATGCATGCATACTAATTATGGTGAAATATATTGTTAACTCTACTTAAGTCGAATCAGATACGAAATATAAGTATGATAATTCAGATAAGATTGACATATTTGATTGAGAAGGTTAATAAATTGGAAAGATTTAGAGTTCTATAATTAATTAATAAGGCAGTTAATCTCCAAACCCGGTAATAGTGTTAAAGGATTCAAAGTCAGAAATATTAGATATGAAATTATGAGGATGCCCTTGAGGTATAAGAATGACTTAAATACCCCTAACAAAGGAAATGACCTGGAATATTACACTTGATCTGTAAAATGATTACTTTATCTGAAATCCATGTTCTATTGGGAAAGACTTCGGTATTAAGATGCAAATATGTATGATAACAAAACACTTAGATTACCCGAACTCTGGACAAACACCTGAAGATAAATTTACTGGATGTTCTACGTATTCCTGAATAGATTTAAATGAAAGTAGAGAATGTATTGATTAGAATGATTAAAATGACGAAAATAACCTTAGGCACTTAAATTACCAAATTAACTGAAAATGATGGATAAATCCTCGAGAATTGAAAGGAATGAATTGTTTGAAAATACCTAAAGTACTTGTATAAGTGAAACACCTTTGGCTATCGAAGTGTCCAAAACACCCTCAAATACTAAAATGACTAAAAACACCTCTAAGACAATCACTCATGATATTGCTATAGTACATGGAAAATACCGTATAGATATATGTTCGATTTCTCATAACATGTCCAATGATTAATTGGTGAAGACGATCTACTTTGTCATACATTGTAGTCGGTTCTGAGAAACGAATACTTAAAGTGTACCTATCCAGCTGAATGGTAAACACTATATTGAGGGGTTTTGATTAGTACAAAGGGGCTTGAAAACCTAATGAGTAACTAGAATTGCAGAGTTCAGTAGATAATCGTTTATACCTTGTTAGTTTAAATTACCAAATTACCCATGAATGTCAAAATAACCAGTATATCCTTATGTGAAAATAGATTAGAACATTCATAATATGTTTAAATCCATAAATGAGTTTGATATATCTAAAATCTTTATTGATCTTGATCTTCTAAGAATCTTGAAATATATCCTAATACACTTGAATTCCGGAATAATCAAGATATATCATAATTGACTTTGTTTTTTTTTTTTTGCCAAAATCGATAATTGATTGTCTTTTATAAGGAAAATTCAAGGGTAAACGTCATGTAACGATATGTATTATTAATCATATGTATCGATATGCACCATTAACTATTTTAATAACCTTTGAAATCACATAACCTAAAGCGTGATTTTTTTAGAATAAAATACGTAAATAAATTTTTTGTCACTATTTTAGATTTTTTTAATTCAAAAATAATAATGGTTTATTAAAACATAATTCATAGTTCAACTTTTAATTAAAAAGTCTAAAAAATGACACAAAGGTGTTTTAACATGTTTTATTCTCAAAAAAAATCACGCTTTAGATCCTCATAATTTTAAAATTTATTAAAATAGTTAGTGGTATATATTAGTGCATATGATTAGTGGTACATATCAATAATTATGTTTAATCTAGTCTCGTCCCTTTAATAAACTGATTATAAAGTTAATTTTATTACACAGATTTTCCAAAAGGTTAGAGGCAACTAGGGGAGAAATAATATCATAGGACCTCTACACTCTACACCACGTCATCTTTGGTCCCAACCAACAAAAATCACTCACTTCATTAATTTTTTTATGTCGTATTTTTACCATGTGAATTATCACTTGGTAAAATGTATTTTTTAATTTAATTTACAGTAAATATGAGTGGAAATGCACATGGTAAAAATATATTAAAAGAAATTAATAAAATAAATATTTTTTATTAGTTGAACCATGAATGACGTGGTAAGGAGGCTATAATATAATTTCTCCGAGTTGAGATGTTATCCGTAATAAACATTGTATCGGCATTTGATGGGGTAATAACTAATAAGTAAAGCAGGATGAGATTGGAGAGATGGATGCAACATTAATGATAAATTTCCCATTTTGTTTTCTCTTCAATCAAACGTTGGGACTATTAATGTTGGGACTTGGGAGAACCTAAAGACGGTAAAAACTGAAATGGTTTTGAGGATGTTTCCCGGCAAGCCACAAAGCATGCAGCGCCGGAAATGAAACAAAAGGATGATGATGACGGGGTCCCTACTCCCTACAATCAAGCGGCTTCCACTGCCAACACCTTCACCTTGACATGGATAGAAATTTTTTACCTTTTTATCCCTATTTAAGGTGGACAAAATTCGACTCAAAAAGATTGAATTATTTGACTCGACGTAAAAAAAACCAACTTTTTTTTAACTCATTCGTAATTTCATAAACTCGACTCGAAAAAAATTCAAATAAAATTTGAGTTATGAAATATAAATTCGAATAATTCAAAAATTTTATTAATTAGTTGATCAATTTTCAAGTTATAGTCATATTTGTCAATTTTGTCTGATATGTTATGTATAAATTATAATATTGTATATCACATGTGAGAATATAAATATATATATATATGTGTATGTATATCGTATATAGATATAGAAAGCCGTTAAAATTGGAATCAATATGTATTATAACATTATAAATAATAACAATTAAATTTGTATAGAAACTCAAAAACTCAACTTGATTCAACTCGAATTTTATAAACTCGACATGATTCAAAAATTTTCAAATAAAGTTTGAATAATAAAATATGGCTTGTAAACTCGAATAACTCGAAATTTTTTACTCGACTTGATCGAACGCCCAACCCTATCCCTATTTATACCTCACACTAAAAAATTAAGTTTAGTGTTTATGGTTAAGATTTAAGATTAAAGTTTAAGGCTAAAGTTTACGAAATTAGAGGTATGTTGTATTTTTTTTAGAAATTAAACTTTAAGATTTAAGATTTAATATTTATGGTAAACTTTAAAATTTAATTTTTTAGTACTCAAACATAAAAATAAACATTGAAAACGTACAAATAATTTTTGTCGTTAGATTTCTATGTGTGAATTCTAATTCTAATATCGAAATTCATTTAAGGGCGAAACCAAAGATAGGTAGTGCGTGAGAAAGTTGTAAATAAATTATAAATTTTATATTAATCTAATAAAAAAAACTATACCTTCACTGTAAAAAATTATGATTTCTTTCTGGTCTCGTCAAAGAAAATCCATTTTCTTGATTTAAGTTGAATTCGACATAGTTCAATTCCAAAGTATTATGAACTCTTTTTTTAATTTGGAATAATTTGTATAAATTGATCAAACACTCAAACTGAAATAATTTATGGGTAACTACATAAATGGTTACCGAACTTTTAGGATAGATTTATTTTGGTCACTATATTATTAAAATATTCGATAAGGTCACCCAACTTTTAGTTCGCATTTAATAAGGTCACTCAACTTTTAGTTCGCATTCGATACGGTCCCTCCCATTAACTCCCATTAAGTTTCACGTTAGTTGTGTGTTTTTCCTTAATAAAAAAAGGGTAAACTACATCAATCATCACTCAATTTTCTTCTCACTCATATTTTGGTCACCAGAGTTTAACAATTTAATAAATTAATTTTCGAATTGTTCATATTTTGGTCACTCTCAAATGTCATGGTTATACAAATAGAAAAATTCGATTAATCTTTTAAAAAATCGGGTAATGATTTTTTTTACTTTGCTTATTAAATTTAACATATTAACGCATTTGATATTTTAATAAGCAAAGTAAAAAAATATTACTCAAATCAAATATTTCAATTAACCAGTCAATCGATTATCTGATTTAATTGGTACAACATAAGATCGAATAATCTGAATTTAGCAATTAACCAAAATAATTTTAAGGATTAATCGAACCCGATTTTGGCACAAAATTTTAAAATAAAATTTAAGGATTAATCGAACATGATTTCTGTATAAATTTTTAAAATAAATTATTTTATTTTGGTACCGAAATCGGGTTCGATTAATCCTTAAAAATTATTTTGGTTAATTGCTAAATTCAGATTATTCAATTCTCGGTCTTATATTGTACCAATTAAATCGGATAACCGATTGACAGGTTAATTGAAATATTTGATTTGGGTAGTATTTTTTTACTTTTCTTATTAAAATATCAAATGCGGTAATATGGTAAATTTAATAAGCAAAGTAAAAAAATCATCACCCGAATTTTTTTTAAAGGCTTAATACAAAAATAGGTTCCCAAAGTATGCATTTTTTGAACTTTAGGTGCCTAATGTATTTTTTTTTGTAAAAATAGATGCCCAAAGTTTTCAAAGTTATAATTTTGAGGTGCCTATCGTTAATGGATGTTAAAAAAATCTATAATCGATCAATGCTTGACACATGGCATTTTTTTCAAAATTAAAAACAAAAAAAATCAGGTTTTCAGAAAATCCCAAAATTTTGAAACTTTTACAAATCAACCCTCAAATCCCTAAAATTACCCAAATCCCCAAATCACCGCCAATTCCGTCATCGATCGCCACACCTGAGCACACACATGTGATCGCCGAACCAAGACGGGCATTTCCCCAACACGGTGTCGCCGGAAACGGCGAACGGCGTGCAGACGAACGTTGAATGCCCAACGTGAAATCAACGTCCGGCTGGCACGTCGTTCGTCATTTCTGGCGACGTCGTGTTAGGAGAATTGGCTGCCTTGGTCTGACGAGGTCACATGGGTGTGCTCAGATGTGGCGATCGACAGCGGAAGGAGCGGTGATTTGGGGATTTGGGTTTGGGTAATTTTAGGGATTTGGGGGTTTATTTGTAAAAGTTTCAAAATTTTGAGATTTTCTGAAAATATGAAATTTTAGGTGTTTTTCTTTAAAAAAAAAATAAAAATAAATTAGTGACATGTGTCAAGCATTGATTGGTTAACACTTTTTAACACCCATTAACGGTATGCACCTAAAAAGTATAACTTTTGAAACTTTGGGCACCTATTTTTACAAAAAAAATACTTTAGGTACCTAAACTTCATAAAAAACATACTTTGGGCACCTATTTTTGTATTAAGCACTTTTTAAAAGATTAATCGAATTTTTTTATTTGTATAACCATGTCATTTGAGAGTGACCAAAATATGAACAATTCAAAAGTTAATTTATTAAATTGTTAAACTCTAGTGACCAAAATAGGAGTGAGAAGAAAGTTGGGTGATGATTGATGTAGTTTACCCATTTTTTATTAAGGAAAAACACAAAACTAACGTGAAATTTAACGAGATTTAACGGGAGGGACCGTACCGAATGCAAACTAAAAGTTGGGTGACCTTATCGAATGCGAACTAAAAGTTGGGTGACTTTATCGAATATTTTAAAAGTATGGTGACCAAAATGAATCTACCCTAAAAGTTTGGTGACCATTTATGTAATTTACCCATAATTTATTTATATTTCATTTGTAGCTGCTAATTGCCAGCTAATTAAGAAAAACAAAACCAGCTACACGTCACTAATTACACTGTCAGACACCTTGTTTAATTAAAAATCAATTATATTATAGCAAGTGTGAATACATATATAATTTGAATGAATAAATGAATTCATAGCTTGAAAATGCAAGTATTATTGTTATCGGAATCAGATTCCTTTGAAAATGAATGTTTACGTACCTGTTAGACCTCCACTTCAGTCCAGATGTTTTGGGTTACGCAGGTTATTAATTAAATGGAATTTGAAGCGTTAAAGTTTGGCCATCAAATCTCATTAGTTTGACAAATCAAAGCTATGGATATCATAACAAAAGACATTATGTATTACATTTGATCAATCACGACCACTAAATTGTTGTAAAAATATTTGGTTAAATTGAGATACTGAAAATGAGATTTAATTAAGTATATTGCGATGAGTTTTACACTCCAAGATTCAACAAACATTTCTATTGAAGCAATAATAATAATAATAATAATAATAAATTGAGCTCTAATATTTGCAATTAATTGAGCTTTTAGGGCTAAATCTCATATATAAAAAATCATACATTAATCTTCTATTGTATTTAAACAAAAGTTAAAAGATTTTCTTAAGATTCATTTTTCTTCTTTTGTCCTTGCTTGTAGTACTATCTCAAAGTTGGTCTTATTCCACCCTTTTGAATTAAAAAAAGGCTTAATACATTTTTTTTTCTCAAAATTTTACTTGTTATCCCAACTTGTCCTCTAAAGTTCATCTTAACCATTTTTTCCCTCTAACGTTTTTGCTTTACTCATATTACTCATATCGTTAAAAAATTTGTTTTGACCAATCAGAACAGCACCACGTCATTTTATTTCTTTATTTTTAAATTTAAAAATAAAATAAATATATTAAAATACCCAAAACACCCCTTTTCATACCATCATCTTTCTCCCAATTTTCTCCCTTTGAGCAACCTGTCAGCAATATATAACACAATAACTCAACAACATGTGGATAGGGAAAGTAAATTTATCACTTAACAAATAAATTGACACTAAAAAATATCTATTTCTTCTTCGATAAATCGACATCAAAATATTTGCATTCTTCATATTTTAGAAACCAAAATCATGTCTAGACAACACTTCATTGACAAATGATAAAACAAAGAAAACCTGAAATCTGAACTTCATTTCTCAGCTATTGTCACGTTTGAAAAAAGGCGGGGTTATTAATCCCACATCGGAAAAAAAGAAGGTATTGGGATATATAAAACGGTGACGCTGCACATCTTATTAGATATGTTTTTTGGGAAGAGGGTAATGGCCCCATGACAAGTGGTATCAGAGCAACCCTTTGACTGCCTTATTTCACGCCGAGCGCCCGTGAGCAGGGTAGGCAGGGTAATGACCCCGTGACACTATGTTCTACTATGATAAGTCAAATAATTCGAAACATAAATCAATTGACAAATATGGAATTTAACTCGGTCAGTTCATACAATCATTCGGATCCCAACATATCAATCCTCCACTATCCCAAGAACAATTAAATTTTAAACACTGGAATCACAAAATACTAAAATTTAACATGAAAAAAGAAGCCATGATTACATGTTAAATTTGCACCCATTGAAGCAAAATAACTCAAACAAAAGCTTAAATTGCCAAAAAAAAAAGTAGAAACACTTATCTTACATTTTAAAATTTTATTTATTTTCTTTCACTATAAGCTTGAACAAAGAAACTAAAAGCATCAAAAATGGAACACAAGAAGAGGAAGTTAAAGTTTCTTACCTCTAAAAAAATTCTATTTGATAATCCCCAGAAAACCCCAAAGAGCAAAGTAGAAGTTTTAATTGTACTAAATTGTATCAGTTAAGAATTAATCAGAATTGCGAAATGAAACAAAAAAATCAGTTTTTCTTCTTAAAGAAAATTGGGAAAAAAAGATGATGGGACGAAGAGGGAGTGTTTTGAGTATTTTAATATATTTTAATACATTTATTTTATTTTAAAATTTAAAAATAAATAAGAAAAATGATGTGGCGTGTTTTGATTGGTCAAAATAAAAAATTTTAACGGTAGGAGACAATATAAGTAATGACAAAAATATTAGGGGGAAATGGTTAAAATGAACTTTAAAGACAAAATTGAAAAAATAAATAAAATTTAAGGAGAATTAAGCCTTAAAAAACAATGAATGGAAAACTTGAAAACACTTCTCCAGATTATGATCAATCATCCTACTAATAAGTAATAACCAACATTGGCAATGCCGACTTTTTTTTGAAAGATCAATCATATATATCATCTTCTTCCTCTCCGTCATACATCGACCAACTTCATATTTTAATCCATTATACCATTTATTTAGCTTACCTGTAAAAATTTCATTCCACACATGGATTTGGTCTTCTATATTTGTTTATTTACTCTGCTCTCTATGTTGCAAGGTAAGATTTTTCACTTTTTGGTGTTGATTTATAATACTATATATATATTAATCACATTGCCTGCATTTATACAGGGATTACGAGGACTGCGTTTTCATTAGTGAATAAATGTGATCATATAGTTTGGCTTGGTATCCTCGGCAATATGGGCGGAGCTACATTGATCATTGGGGTGTCGGTTGACATCTAATTTTTTCTAAAAATTTTATTTTTTTATATAATTTGTATATAAAAAATAAAAAAAATATATGAATTTGACACCCTATTATAAATAATTTATTCCTCTTCAATATCGTTCGAAAAAATACACCCCTTGAATAAATTCCTAGCTCCGCCCTGCTCGGCAACACGTAGTTAGATACCACCGGCTTCCAACTACTATCAGGCGCCTCCCGATCCATCCAGGCATCACCTAGTTGGTCAGGTCGATTCTGGGCAGAACCAGATGCATATCGGACCAAAATACGGGTCAGCTTAGCTGAGTTCACGATCGGGTCAGGAACCCAGGATTTCTACGACGTTAGTTTAGTTGATGGATATAATTTGCCAATGATGGTGGAGCTGAGTGGTGGGTCGAGCACGTGCTTGTCAACGAGGTGCACTAATGACTTGAACCGGCAGTGCCCGAATGAGTTGAGGGTTGAGTCTGGTGAGGCCTGTAAGAGTGCGTGCGAAGCATTTGTGAAGCCGAAGTATTGCTGCTGCGGCGCGTATGTCGCACCCGACAGGTGCAAGCCGTCTGTTTATTCGGATATTGACACGCGTCGTAACGTGTCAAGAATAATTTTTTTCTTCCAAATAAATAAATAAAGGAATTAAACTAAATATAGATAGGGAGTAGGAGTCGAACCCACATGGACTTAAAACTTTCCTTGTCGCGCTTTTGTAGTTTTTGAATCAAGAGTTGTTTATGAAGCTATGTTGATGTGATTTAGGTGGGGGTTTGTTTGCAATGAAATGTAATTGTTTATGAAGCTCGTACCAACTCGAAAAGTTATTTCAATAAAAACGATTCGATCTCAATTTCCCTTAGTAATCTATTTACTAAGTGTGTTCCTTGGAAGTCGGATTTGTTTCAATAACCGATCCTCCCTCTCACTTGATAGATCAAAACAATTGTTTTTCTCTAAAGTAAATTTTTGGGTTTTAAAAATCATTTTGATTTAAAAAATAAAGTATGAAGAAATTGAGAGAAATTTTTGAAATGTTTGAAGCATAGTTTCAAACCTTGCCTTGAGAACGCGTCATGGCATAAGCCTTCGGCTTAAAAAGATCTAGCCGAGCATAGTTATCAAATTAATCATGCTCGATATTTAAGAAATAATTAAAAGAAAAGAACTAAAGAAAAACTAAAAAGAGAAGAATTTTCAAGAAAAGATGAAATGATATTCAATTGATAATTGATTGATGACAAGTCTTACAGGAGTAATTATAGTGTTTGAAATAACCTAGGTAAACCTAAAATGATAATTAAAAGTTAAACAAAATAATTATCCTATGTTTAAAATTTAAAATTTAAAAATTCGAAGATAAGTTATCTGATAAGCGCCTGGTAAGCTATCACTGCTGCTGACGTCAGCTTCTAGAAGACGCTGATATGGCGCTCAGTCAGATTCATGCTCATGAATCTGCCCATTACTTCAGCATTTTCTGTAGAATTCCAGCTTATTTCCAGCATCATGTCCCCTGCATGAAAACATCATAAAACAACTCAGTTAAGTCCCTCAAACTTATATTTAATCGAAACAAGGACTAAAAACACAACCAAAATAAATATTCATCAGAGATGTTCAAAGCGGCTTGCCCAAAATCGTATAGCTACGCGTATGATGATGCTACGAGTACGTGTACATGTACATGTACATGTACATGAGCTGATTATACGATTACATTCTGCCCTTCATCAACAAGGTAAAGCACCAAAGGATAGAAATTAATCATAATCCACTATTTTAATTGTTTTTCTGGATTTGACGTAATTCTTTTTATAAAATATGTTTAAATTAATAAATGACTTAAAATCTTTGCCTTTTTAATGTCACTTTCTATGCCTCGTATTAAAAAAATAAGTTTATGGTTAATATTTAAGATTAAAATTAAGATTGTAGTGTATTTTTAATGTTTAGGATTTGGATTTAGGATTATAGTTTAAAATTTATCTTTTTAGAGTTTATGGTTAATGTTTAAATTGACATATTAAAATAGGATTAATATCTTATACACATGCGGTGCAAACTGAAAGTTTCCACAAACGCCTTAGTTTTAGGGTATAGAGAGTTAGTTTAGGGTATAGAATTTAGGGGTTTAGATGTAAGAGTTTAGAATTTAGGGATAGTTGTTTCAATTTAAAGTTTAGGGTTATAATTTAGGGTTTATAGATTATGGTTTAATTTTTAGGGTAATATGGTGAGGATTTAGGTTTTAACCTATAAACCCTCAATTATAACCCTAAACTTTAAATTGAAACAACTATCCCTAAATTCTAACCCCTACACCTAAATCCATAAACCTTATACCCTAAACTAACTCTCTATACCCTAAAACTAAGGCGCTTGTGGAAACTTTCAGTTTTCACTGCCTGTGTATAGAATATTTATCCATTAAAATAATATTATAATTGAAGATTTAATTGAAATATTTTAAAGTTCAAAAACCAATTTAAAATTTAAGAACATCCTATGCAATCTGTCCAAAAATGAAATATTTTTTGTTCATTTATATCAAAGTAGGATCTCCTCTAAAGCCATTGATGTAGTCTGTAAAAGATTTAAATATCTAGTTCAATATTCTCCAACATTTTGCTGATGTAATTCATATTTACACAGTAAAAAATCTGCAAGTAATACGACTCCT